>CM038672.1:470363220-472763220 GCA_021605145.1 Aegilops bicornis | reverse complement strand
ACTGTCCTACAAACCTCTGCGCTTGGAGGCCCAACAACGTCTACAAGAAGAAGGTTGTGTAGTAGACATCAATACACACCTTTCTTCATGGTGTATGGCGCAGAGGCCATATTGCCCTGCGATATTTTTATGACTCACCTCGAGTGCGTATGTACGAAGAGAGAGAAGCCGAGCTTGATTGACGGGACAGCCTAGATGCCCTGGAGGAGGAACGCGATGTCGCAAAAGCCCGTTCAGCATTCTACCAACATCAGGCTCGAAGATACCAAAGCAGAGAAGTACGGGCCAAGACTTACAATGTTGGCGAACTCGTTCTACGCCTGCCGGATAAGAAAAAGGACAAACTCAAGCCTAAATGGGAGGGTCCCTTCATAATTGACGAAGTTCTCACCGGAGGACTGTACCGTCTTCGTGATGCATCAGACAATCGCCTCGAGCCGAACCCCTGGAATGCGGCCAGACTCCGAAGATTCTATGCCTAGCGCTGAACCCCTTGTTCGTCTCCTTCTCCCCTGTAGTTTCCATTATTTTTTCTCTCTTTTCCGGTTTCTTTTTCATTCTTCACTTTAAAGTTTTGGTATGGCTAGACTGCACACCCCTACATATTTAAAATATGTATGTCCATTATACCTGGGGGCTTCTTGGACAGAAGCTTTTTATCCTTATTCCTCGAGCATCAAGCTCTTCACATATGAGTTCTTCCATATGTACCTTTTCATCGCCACTATATGCATCGATATGACTTAAGTTTTGGCCAAGCTGGGTTGCTTGGCTCCTGTGCTTATGCCCTACGTTCCCGTTAGTTTGGCTAGGGCATAAAGGGAGCACCTCTGTGATTGTTACTGCTGGGTCATCCAGATGTGTACCTCAGACTGGGTGAAGCTGAAAGCTAGCGTTCTTAAGGGAATATTCGGTCGGTGAATTAAAGACGTTTTTGCAATTACTCCATTAGTAACCCCCAGAAGTTACATACACTGTGATTTTTCCATCACAATTAGGACATGTACATTAATACATGCACACCCAGGGAAACGAACCCTTAACGGAACTATTCTCTCTGGAAGATATTTCTTACGATCTTAATGTAATATAACATAACTAGCAGAATACAACTTGTTTGTTCAAGCAACTATGACCCCTACGCCTAGTTTTCCAGGCATACCCCGGCCTATTCAGCCGTAAGGGTATTCGGGAACACTCCGCACCCTTGGGTCCGGAGATTGAAGCGAAAAGGTCTGCCATGACAAATGCTATACAATTCAGCTAGAATTACATAGGGTAAGGAAAGTACATAGTCACTTGGACTCAAACACTTCCCCCTCTATACCGTCCAACAGGAAGTCCAACTTACAATCCTATTGGGAATATTTGGCGGCCACCTCTACTTGGTCATATACTAAAGTAATGGGAATTTCTTCCCCATTTGACACTAGCGGTCCAACCCGGGCCATGTGATTTGGATCTAGCTTGGTATATCGCATTTTCACCATGGCCCAGGCCTCTCGTGCACCCTCTCGGCAGGCCGATATCTTCCATAGTCAGATACGCCGCCGGGCTCCCTTGAACAGCTCTACAAGCTCCTCCATACTTCCTGGAGGGGAGGCGGACGACCATAAGGCCTTGGCCACGCTTCGCATGGCTAGCCGAGTGATGTCTACTATGCAACCTTCTCCTTGTAGACGTTGTTGGGCCTCCAAGTGCAGAGGTTTGTAGGACAGTAGCAAATTTGCCTCAAGTGGATGACCTAAGGTTTATCAATCCGTGGGAGGGTAGGTTGAAGATGGTCTCTCTCAAACAACCCCGCAACCAAATAACAAAGAGTCTCTTGTGTCCCCAACACACCCAATACAATGGTAAATTGTATAGGTGCACTAGTTCGGCGAAGAGATGGTGATACAAGTGCAATATGGATGGTAGATATAGGTTTTTGTAATCTGAAAATATAAAAATAGCAAGGTAACAAGTGGTAAAAGTGAGCGTAAACGGTATTGCAAAGCGTTGAAACAAGGTCTAAGGTTCATACTTTCACTAGTGCAAGTTCTCTCAACAATAATAACATAATTGGAACATATAACTATCCCTCAACATGCAACAAAGAGTCACTCCAGAGTCACTAATAGCGGAGAACAAACGAAGATATTATGGTAGGGTACGAAACCACCTCAAAGTTATTCTTTCCAATCAATCCGTTGGGCTATTCCTATAAGTGTCACAAACAGCCCTAGAGTTCGTACTAGAATAACACCTTAAGACACAAATCAACCAAAACCTTAATGTCAACTAGATACTCCAATGTCACCTCAAGTATCCGTGGGTATGGTTATACGATATGCATCACACAATCTCAGATTCATCTATTCAACCAACACATAGAACCTCAAAGAGTGCCCCAAAGTTTCTACCTGAGAGTCAAGACGAAAATGTGTGCCAACCTCTATGCATAGGTTCATGGGCGGAACCCGCAAGTTGATCACCAAAACATACATCAAGTGAATCACGTGATATCCCATTGTCACTACAGATACGCACATCAAGACATACATCAAGTGTTCTCAAGTCATTAAAGACTCAATCCGATAAGATTACATCAAAGGGAAAACTCAATCAATTACAAGAGAGTAGAGGGGGAGAAGAAACATAAGATCCAACTATAATAGCAAAGCTCGTGATACATCAAGATCGTGCAAAATCAAGAACACAAGAGAGAGAGAGAGAGAGAGAGAGAGAGAGAGAGAGAGATCAAACACATAGCTACTGGTACATACCCTCAGCCCCGAGGGTGAACTACTCCCTCCTCGTCATGGAGAGCGCCGGGATGATGAAGATGGCCACTAGTGAGGGTCCCCCCGCCCCCACCGGCAGGGTGCCGGAACAGGGTCCCGAGAGGTTTTTGGTGGCTACAGAGGCTTGCGGTGGCGGAACTCCAGATCTATCCTGTTCCCCGAAGTTTTTAGGGTATATGGGTATATATGGGAGGAAAAAGTACGTCGGTGGACCTCCGGGCTGTCCACGAGGCAGGGGGCGCGCCCCCCACCCTCGTGGGCAGCCCAGGACTCCCCTGGTGCAACTCCGGTACTCCGTGGGCTTCTTCTGGTCCAAAAATAAGTTCCTTGGAGTTTCAGGTCAATTGGACTCCGTTTGATTTTCCTTTTCTGCGAAGCACTGAAACAAGGGAAAAAACAGGAACTGGCACTGGGCTCTGGGTCAATAGGTTAGTCCCAAAAGTAATATAAAAATGTTCAATAAAGCCCATAAACATCCAAAACAGATAATATAATAGCATTGAACAATCAAAAATTATAGATATGTTGGAGACATATCAGCATCCCCAAGATTAATTCCTGCTCGTCCTCGAGTAGGTAAATGATAAACACGGAATTTTTGATGTGGAATGCTACTTGGCATAATTTCAATGTAATTCTTCTTAATTGTGGTATGAATATTCAGATCCAAAAGATTCAAGACAAAAGTTTAATATTGACATAAAAATAATAATACTTCAAGCATACTAACAAAGCAATCATGTCTTCTCAAAATAACATGGCCAAAGAAAGTTATCCCTACAAAATCATATAGTCTGGCTATGCTCTATCTTCACCACACAAAGTATTTAAATCATGCAAAACCCCGATGACAAGCCAAGCAATTGTTTCATACTTTTGACATTCTCAAAACTTTTTCAATCTTCACGCAATACATGAGCGTGAGCCATGGACATAGCACTATAGGTGGAATAGAATGGTGGTTGTGGAGAAGGCAAAAAGGAGAAGATAGTCTCACATCAACTAGGCGTATCAATGGGCTATGGAGATGCCCATCAATAGATATCAATGTGAGTGAGTAGGGATTGCCATGCAACGGATGCACTAGAGCTATAAGTGTATGAAAATTCAACAAAAGAAACTAAGTGGGTGTGCATCCAACTCGCTTGCCCACGAAGACCTAGGGCATTTTGAGGAAGCTCATCATTGGAATATACAAGCGAAGTTCTATAATGAAAAATTCCCACTAGTGTATGAAAGTGACAAAATGAGAGACTCTTTATCATGAAGATCATGGTGCTACTTTGAAGCACAAGTGTGGTAAAAGGATAGTAACATTGTCCCTTCTCTCTTTTTCTCTCATTTTTTTTGTTTGGGCCTTTTCTCTCTTTTTTATGCCTTCTTTTTTTTTGTCCGGAGTCTCATCCCGACTTGTGGGGGAATCATAGTCTCCATCATCCTTTTCCTCACTTGGGACAATGCTCTAAAAATGATGATCATCACACTTTTATTTTCTTACAACTCAACAATTACAACTCGATACTTAGAACAAAATATGACTCTATATGAATGCCTCCGGCAATGTATCGGGATATGCAATGAATCAAGAGTGACATGTATGAAAGAATTATGAACGGTGGCTTTGCCACAAATACAATGTCAACTACATGATCATGCAAAGCAATATGACAATGATGGAGCGTGTCATAATAAACGGGACGGTGGAAAGTTGCATGGCAATATATATCGGAATGGCTATGGAAATGCCATGATAGGTAGGTATGGTGGCTGTTTTGAGGAAGGTATATGGTGGGTGTATGGTACCGGCGAAAAGTGCGGTATTAGAGAGGCTAGCAATGGTGGAAGGAAGAAAAGTGTGTATAATCCATGGACTCAACATTAGTCATGAAGAACTCATATACTTATTGCAAAAATCTACAAGTTATCAAAGCAAAGTATTACGCGCATGCTCCTAGGGGGATATATTGGTAGGAAAAGACCATCGCTCGTACCCGACCGCCACTCATAAGGAAGACAATCAATAAATAGATCATGCTCCGACTTCATCACATAACGGTTCACCATACGTGCATGCTATGGGAATCACAAACTTTAACACAAGTATTTCTCAAATTCACAACTACTCAACTAGCATGACTCTAATATCACCATCTTTATATCTCAAAACAATTATCAAGCATCAAACTTTTCTTAGTATTCAACACACTCATAAGAAATTTTTTACAATCTTGAATACCAAGCATATTAGGATTATTTAAGCAAATTACCATGCTATTTAAGACTCTCAAAATAATCTAAGTGAAGCATGATATATCAATAGTTTCTATAAAACAAATCCACCACCGTGCTCTAAAAGATATAAGTGAAGCACTAGAGCAAATGACAAACTACTCCGAAAGATATAAGTGAAGATCAATGAGTAGTCGGATAATTATGCAAATTATGTGAAGACTCTCCCATTTAAGGATTTCAGATCTTGGTATTTTATTCAAACAGCAAGCAAAGCTAAATAAAATAAAACAATGCTCCAAGCAAAACACATATCATGTGGTGAATAAAAATATAGCTCCAAGTAAAGTTACCCGATGAGCGAAGGCGAAAGAGGGATGCCTTCCGGGGCATCCCCAAGCTTAGGATCTTGGTTATACTTGAATATTACCTTGTGGTGCCTTGGTCATCCCCAATCTTAGGCTCTTGCCACTCCTTATTCCATAGTCCATCGAATCTTTACCCAAAACTTGAAAATTTCACAACACAAAACTTAACAGAAAATCTCGTGAGCTCCGTTAGCGAAAGAAAACAAAACACCACTTCAAGGTACTGTAATTAACTCATTCTTTATTTATATTGGTGTTAAACCTACTGTATTCCAACTTCTTATGGTTTATAAACTATTCTACTAGCCATAGATTCATCAAAATAAGCAAACAACACACGAAAAACAGAATCTGTCAAAAACAGAACAGTCTGTAGTAATTTGTAACTAACGCAAACTTATGGAACTCCAAAAATTCTAAAATAAATTGGTGGACCTGAGTAATTTGTCTAGTAATCATCTTCAAAAAGAATCAACTAAATAGAACTCTCCAGTAAAAATTTGAAGCTAATCTCGTGAGTGCTAAAGTTTCTGTTTTTTACAGCATGATCATAAAGACTTCACCCAAGTCTTCCCAAAGGTTCTACTTGGCACAAGCGCTAATTAAAACATAAAACTACATATAAAAAGAAGCTAGATGGATTATTTATTCCTAAAAATAATCAAAAAGCAAGAAACTAAAATAAAATTGGGTTGCCTCCCAACAAGCGCTATCGTTTAACGCCCCTAGCTAGGCCTGATGATTTCAATGATGCTCACATAAAAGATAAGAATTTAAACATAAAGAGAGCATCATGAAGAATATGACTAGCACATTTAAGTCTAACCCACTTCCTATGCATAGGGATTTTGTGAGAAAACAACTTATGGGAACAATAATCAACTAGCATAGGAAGGCAAAACAAGCATAACTTCATAACTTTAAGCACATAGAGAGGAAACTTGATATTATTGCAATTCCTACAAGCATATGTTCCTCCCTCATAATAATTTTCAGTAGCATCATGAATGAATTCAACAATATAACCATCACCTAAATCATTCTTTTCATGATCTACAAGCATAGAAAATTTCGTACTCTCCACATAAGCAAAATTCTTCTCATTCGGAATAGTGGGAGTATCATAAAAGACTTGAATACTATAAATTGTTTCCACATTAAAAGAGTAATGTTCAGAAAAAGGGTAATAATAATCATGACAAGTTTTATAAATATAATCATCACTACTTTTTATAGCATAAGTTTCATCACAATAATCATCATAAGTAGCAACTTTGTTCTCATCATAATCGATTGAATCCTCTTCCAAGATAGTGGACTCGTCACTAAATAAAGTCATGACCTCTCCAAATCCACTTTCATCAATATAATCATCATAGGTAGAAGGCATGCTATCATCATAACAACTTTGCATATCAAAACTTGCGAGGCTAAGAATATCATCTTCATTAAACGTACCATCCCCAAGCTTGGGACAAACATTAATTTCAGCAAATATATTCTCAAACATGTCATTCTCATCAAACATAGCTTCCCCAAGCTTGGGCCTTTTCATATCATAAGCATAAACACTCTCATCATTGATAGTATGGATAGCACAAATAGTATATCAATTATCATCATCACAATGAGTAGTAGGAGCAACATCATTTGGGAGGGATAACTTTTTACCTTTGCTTCTCCATTTTTTCTTTTTCTTCTTCACACCATGTGCGGGTTTATCCCTCTTTTTTGAGCTCCTTATTGATGAGATTGGTTGAATAAAAGGCTTCTCCTCGTTACCTGATTCATCATAAGAAATAATAGGAGGATATTGGGAAGTCTCTTCCCTTTCGTTAGTATTCTCTTCATCTTCTATTTCTTTTCTTTTCTTTATGTAATTGGCAATATAAGGATTTTCAATGCAATTCACCGCACAATACATATAAATTTCTTCTAGATCAATATCGAGGAATTTCTCAAGGTTATATTCTGGAATATGCTTAGTTTGACATTTCATTTCTTCATAACCCAAAAGCAAACTAAGTTCATTATAATGTGCAAGGGAAATCAAGTCATCACAATTTTTGGACACGATTAGATCATGAAATAATTTGCATTTGATATTTAAATGACCATGTTCATTGCAAAGTTCACAAGTACGGTAAAGATATTTTTAATTTTCAGCACTCACATTTAGCCTTTCTTGCAACCATTTAGTTTCTAAATGCTTATGCATCTTGCAATATATATCTTCCCTATTTGGTATGTACTTGAAAACCCAATGCACTCCACAAAAATGGATATGTTTATAGGAGACATTTTCATCATAACTAGTGCAATTATCATTAGTACTATGGATATTCAAGGAGTTCTTACTAACAACATTGCAATCATGCTCATCATTAAAAGATTTAGTGCCAAACATTTTAATGCATTCTTCTACTAACACTTTGGCACAATTTTCCTTTCCATCATACTCACGAAAGATATTAAAAAGATGAAGCGTATGTGGTAAACTCAATTCCATTTTTTTGAAGTTTTCTTTTATAGACTAAACTAGTGATAAAAAAAGAAACAAAAAGATTCGATTGCAAGATATAAAGATATACCTTCAAGCACTCACCTCCCGACAGCGGCGCCGAAAAAGAGCTTGATGTACGCTACACAACCTTCTCCTTGTAGACGTTGTTGGGCCTCCAAGTGCAGAGGTTTGTAGGACAGTAGCAAATTTGCCTCAAGTGGATGACCTAAGGTTTATCAATCCGTGGGAGGCGTAGGTTGAAGATGGTCTCTCTCAAACAACCCCGCAACCAAATAACAAAGAGTCTCTTGTGTCCCCAACACACCCAATACACTGGTAAATTGTATAGGTGCACTAGTTCGGCGAAGAGATGGTGATACAAGTTCAATATGGATGGTAGATATAGGTTTTTGTAATCTGAAAATATAAAAACAGCAAGGTAACAAGTGGTAAAAGTGAGCGTAAACAGTATTGCAAAGGGTTGAAACAAGGCCTAGGGTTCATACTTTCACTAGTGCAAGTTCTCTCAACAATAATAGCATAATTGGATCATATAAATATCCCTCAACATGCAACAAAGAGTCACTCCAAAGTCACTAATAGTGAAGAACAAACAAAGAGATTATGGTAGGGTATGAAACCACCTCAAAGCTATTCTTTCCAATCAATCCGTTGGGCTATTCCTATAAGTGTCACAAACAGCCCTAGAGTTCGTACTAGAATAACACCTTAAGACACAAATCAACCAAAACCCTAATGTCACCTAGCTACTCCAATGTCACCTCAAGTATCCGTGGGTATGATTATACGATATGCATCAGATTCAACCAACACATAGAACCTCAAAGAGTGCCCCAAAGTTTCTACCGGAGAGTCAAGATGAAAACGTGTGCCAACCTCTATGCATAGGTTCATGGGCGGAACCCACAAGCTGATCACCAAAACATACATCAAGTGAATCACGTGATATCCCATTGTCTCCACAGATATGCACGGCAAGACATACATCAAGTGTTCTCAAGACATTAAAGACTCAATCCGATAAGATTACTTTAAAGGGAAAACTCAATCCATTACAAGACAGTAGAGGGGGAGAAGAAACATAAGATCCAACTATAATAGCAAAGCTCGCGATACATCAAGATCGTGCCTAATCAAGAACACAAGAGAGAGAGAGATCAAACACATAGCTACTGGTACATACCCTCAGCCCCGAGGGTGAACTACTCCCTCCTCGTCATGGAGAGCGCCGGGATGATGAAGATTGCTGTCGGTGAGGGTTCCCCCCCAACCTCCAGCAGGGTGCCGGAACAGGGTCCCGAGAGGTTTTTGGTGGCTACAGAGGCTTGCGGCGGCGGAACTCCAGATCTATTCTGTTCCTCGAAGTTTTTAGGGTATATGGGTATATATGGGAGGAAAATGTACGTCGGTGGACCTCCGGGCTGTCCACGAGGCAGGGGGGTGCGCCCTAGGGGGGTGGGCACGCCCCCCACCCTCGTGGGCAGCCCGGGACCCCCCTGGTGCAACTCCGGTACTCCGTGGGCTTCTTCTGGTCCAAAAATAAGTTCCGTGGAGTTTCAGGTCAATTGGACTCCGTTTGATTTTCCTTTTTTGCGAAACACTTAAACCAGGGAAAAAACAGGAACTGGCACTGGGCTCTGGGTCAATAGGTTAGTCCCAAAAGTAATATAAAAGTGTTCAATAAAGCCCATAAACATCCAAAACAGATAGTATAATAGCATGGAACAATCAAAAATTATAGATACGTTGGAGACGTATCACCGAGCATGTTCGTGCACTTGTGACAGCCTTTGCAACAGATCACTTGATGATCCAGGCACCTCCTCTTCAGGACGGCCCGTCAATATACCTGCAAACATGACTATATCAGTCCCATTTATCTCTGAGCTACTTCAAAAATAGTACGGACACATACTGAAGATACCGCCCCGCAGCTTTTTGTTCTCCTTCACGGAATCGGCTAGCTGGGCTCGAACATCTTTCAACTCTTCACCCAATGTAGTGTTGGAATCCTGCAGCTTGTTTTTCTCGTCTCTAACGCGGGTCAGCACACGCTCGCCTGCAGCGTGTTGCCTTTTCGCCTCTTTTTCTCCCTCTTGGGAGATCTTCAACTTCTCTTCAAGTTGATCAGACGACCCTATTATGCGATCAGCAGCAACATTAGCATAGTTGGTACACAATTATTGTTCCTCGATGGAGGGAAACGTTACCAGAAGACGACTTCTTGACGTTTTCCAGTTCAGTGGTAGCAGCTTTTAGCTGCGCCTGACACTGCTCCAGCTCTTGGGCTAGCAGACCATTCTTCTCTGCAAGGACCTAGTTGTTCAACGATCCTTAAATCAGTTGTGCCAACTGCTTTCAGTCTCGGGGGCTACGGGCATATGGTTATTGTCGTGGTTCTAAGTCTGACAGTAGAATGGGGGTAGGAATGGAGAGGCAAGATCCTAGCTATGGAGTAGTTGTATACGCAAAGGATTTAGGAGTTCAGGCCCTTCTCGGAGGAAGTAACAGCCCTACATCTTGGAGCCCGGAGGCGGTTGACTGGATTATATGCGTATGTGTTCTGAAGTGCGAACCCTTACACTGTGGAGGGGTGGCTTATATAGAGTGCGCCAGACCCCGGCCAGCCCGTAGCGAGAGGGTTTAAAGATGCGTTAGGACTGGCGTTCTTTATTAACGCCCGGACATAAAGTGTCATCATGACCATAAAGACTACTTAATTAATGTCCGTTTGGATAGTGAGTGATTCCTTAGCAGTTTATGGTCTAGTGAGCCTTCTTGGTCGAGTGTATCGGATTACGTCGGTGGAAGCCTACCGGGTCATTGGAAGGCAGCTTCTTTCGCGAGTGTCCTTGGGGAGGGTACCTTTGGGCAGGTCTATGACCCTACCCTAGGTACATGACTTCATCATTAGCCCCCGAATGGATTGAGGTTTGAGTGAGGAAGGAGTTGATAATCTTTCCGACCTGTTCTTTGTGTTGCGAGTGTGCCTTATTCTGGATTAACGACCTTTTAGTGAAGGCGTCAACTTCTCTTTCAGTCGCCTTGATCCATTCTTCACATTTGTCGAGTGAACTTTGTGAACTTGAGGATTTCCGAGTGACGGATCGGAGGAAATCTGTTGTCTGACAGGTTGCTCCGCGGTTAGTGAATTTCACGGGATCTGAATTTTGGGAAGCCTTGTGAAGCGAGAAAACTACGACTTTTCGGATGGGATAAGGAGATGACGCCTCGATCTTCGTGCCGCCTTTTTTGCCACGTACCACGCACGCGCCTGTTGCGGGATTTGACGGGATTGCCTGGGCCTACCAGTCAGCCACTCGGAAGCGGCCTCATATAAGGCATCGGACGGGGTATTTTGAACAGTGTGACCCCAATCTTCCCCTCCCTCCGCCTCCAAATCCTTCTGCTGCGCCCTTAGCCTGCTCAGCGCCGCAGCTCAGTACCTGCTTCGTCGGCGACCATGGTGAAGGAGAAGACCGCAGCCTTGGAGCGGGTGAAGAAGGCGGCGGCGAAGGCGAAGGGGAGAGCGCCCAGTCGGGGCGGATCTTCTTCGCGGTCCAAACTGCCGCAAGGTTGGGTCCAGGGAGATTGAATCCGCTCGACCATCACCGAGAAGGACCTCAATGATCTGGCCAACAAGGGACTGATCCTCCATGGATCGGTGAGGCTTCCGGGGTCGGAGTGGCAGCCGCAGCCTGAAGAGGGTGAGTGCGTTCTCCTAGCCACTCACGTAGATCGGGGATTTTCTCTGCCGCCGAATCCTTTCTTCCGGGGGTTTCTGAACTTTTTTGGAGCGCAACTCCATCATTTCACTCCCAACTCCATTGTCTATCTTGCTGCTTTCGTGCCGTTGTGTGAAAACTTCTTGGGTTGTTGGCCGCACTGGGGCCTCTTCAAGCATATATTCACTTGTCGCTCTCAGACGGTGAAGAAAATGATCCCGAATGACGAGAGAACCCAAGTAATCCAGATGTGTGGGGGACTCGGGGTCCAGATGAGGGGGAAGAGCGCTTTTCCGGCTATGACTCTCCCGACTTCGGTTAGAGGGTGGCGGTCGACCTGGTTCTCTTGCCAAGACCAGCCCGACGCCGGGCGGTCGACTGGACTCCCTCCTTTCTCCATGAGTTGAGTGAACAAGCCATCTTCCACAGAAGGTGCTACCGGAGGAGAAGGCCCAAGTAAAATTGTTGATGGAACGCGTAGTCCAGCTCATTCGCGATGGGGTGACCGGCATGGATCTTGGAAGTTTTCCTCCGACGGCGTATTCAGCCACTCCAATACCGAGGCCATCCGATGTGGATGTACTCCGGTACGGATGATACCACTCGGGTCCATCCAGAGGAGGTCGATGACGCCACGCTGGAGAAGTGGATGACTTCCATCACAGGAAACAAACATAATCCTCGCGGAGCTAGGAGGATTCCCCCACTCGACCATTCTTATGATCCAGACAAGGTATAGCCACTTATCTCCGACTGTGATTCTGTTGCATTCATTCTGTTTTGATGCCAATCCGTCGACTGACTTTTGCCTTGTTTTGTTGTCTTCTAGGCCACCACTGAGATGTACTTGATGCCCAACGGGGCGCAGGAACCAGTCGAAGAAGAACAAGGAAGCGGAGGTGAAAGCCAGGAGGAATGGTAGTCCAACGGCGAGGTGGATGAGGGGGACGACAACTCTGGTGAAGAGGAGGAGGAGGAGGAAGAGGAGGAAGACGTCGATCCTCCCCGCTCAGAAGGAAGGTCCAAGTTGGCGCATGACCCAGCGGCCGAGCGTGGTAAAGCTGTTGCGCCCACTGGGCAGTCGATGAAGCGACCTCGGACAACTTCCCCTGCACCGACTGAGAAACCGCCGAAGCAACCTCGAGCAACATCGTCGAAGCCGGCGAAGGCCCTGCCCAAGATGCGGATGGTCATTCCCACCATCTCCTGGTAATCAGCAGAACTCGTATTTCCCTATTCAACATGAGTGTACTTTTGGTCGACTCGATGGCTGATAAGCCGATTCTTGAAATCTGCAGTGCTGCTACCTCCGAGACCTCAGCCAAGCACGAAGATCAGGAAATGGAAGATGCCGTCACCTCCAACCTTGGTATGATCTCTGCAGTTTAAGCTTTTAGTCGATTGGATTTCCATGTTTAATTTTGAATCTTTCTTGTAGTTCCGCCTCATGTCATTGATCTCTGGATGATGACGAGGAAAGCGCCATTGAGGAAGAGGAAGAACAAGAGGGTGCCTGCTGGCAAGGCTGCTCCAGTTGTGACGATACACAGACGCTGGTTTCGAGGGAGGCAACCCGCTCGGGCCTCTGTGTCTTTTCTTTGTACCGTGACAAGTGCCCGACCCACTTGTCGATTGCTGATCCACCATCCCTTTTGCTACACACCACGTCCGGGAAGACCAAGTGAGTCTTTGCTAAGGAGGCTATCATGAGCAGGGATCATGATGGAGCAAGTGAAGGTAGTCCGAGAGGCCAGCCAGGCGGCCTATGATGCTAGTTCAGCTCTCCAGAGCAATGTCCAAGTAAGTCGATCGTTGCTTGCTCTCTTAGGATATGCTACCTGAAACTACTTGCTCTGTTAGGACATGCTACATGAAACTGCTTCTTTCTGAAGATTTCCATATTTGTACACCCACTGGATGGGTGTGTCGATTGAGTTTTTGTGGGGGCACGCTGAGTGCACCCACTGGGTGTAGTCCCCGAGACTATGGTGGACTGCGTGCAGTCGACTATAGTCTTTACACTTTGAACTTCTTCACTCGGCCTGGTCAGACCAATTCGAACGGAACCGTAAAACCGGTGGGGGCACGCTGAGTGGACCCACTGGGTGTAGTCCCTGAGACTATGGTGGACTGCGTGCAGTCGGCTATAGTCTAAAGAACTTTTTTTTACTGCGGCTGACCGCTGACAATTAGCCATGGTTTTAGAATCATAACCTTTTTGCCTCTTTTGGTCGACTGGTCGAACCAAATTGGTAAAACCAGTGGGGGCACGCTGAGTGCACCCGCTGGGTGTAGTCCCCGAGACTACTGTCGAATGTTTTGATTTGGCTGTAGTCTTAGAAATGCTACAATTTTTCCTTAGACACTCGGAAGTGATCTGTCCTTGATGTCTTTTGTTGATTGACTCTTTATAGAAATCTTGCGAGCTTGTGGCTCGCTATACTGAGTTAGAGAACAAACAGATCCAGCTCAACCTCGACCCGAAGCTTGCTCAGGAGAATTTGCAGAAGGCGAAGGATGAAGCAAAAGGTATGGCTGGTGAGAACTTGACGACTGTCTTTGTTTTTTCGGTTCATTCTCAACTCTGTTCTCATTGTTGCTTTGCAGATAAACTGGAGGAGGCTCTGAAGAAGAAGGACCTTGACCTTGCGAGAGAGCACGGAAAGGCTTTGGAGAAAACAAAGCTCATTGAAGAGAAAATTGCCTCGGTCGGCAAACTTGAAGATGAAAATGCCAAGTTGAAAGCCGCTCTTGGCCTTGACCAACAAGGAAGTTAGTCGGTGAAGAGCGACAATATTGCTCTGTCTGACAAGGCTGGCCAAGTGGCGGGGAAGCGAAATGACCTGGAGGTTTATCTTGGAGGGCTCGCCAAGAAGTTGTTCCTCATGCTTGAAGGTAATCTCTTTTATCCGACTGTCTTGCTATCACCGGCTCATTGCATGATCGTTGTTTTGAGTCTGAGCTGTGTTTTCAGAATTCTGTCAAAACTTCGAAGAAGAAACCAGTCGAGTGGAAACCAGCCTGGACCCCATCAACTCTCCTGTGAAGGACGAAGCTGTTATGAATGTGCTCCGATTTGGAGTCTCGCGTTGCTAAGCGTGGTGGATTATCTTGCTCGATTGAAAGTTGTGGCGTCATGGATCGACTCAACTCTCGGCGGGCGAGGCAACGAAATGACCTTGAATCATAATGACTCGGTGAACGAGATTCCAAGTCGAGTGCAAGAATGGAAAAAGTCTTCTGCCCGGTGTGGTGCTGATGTTGCTCTGTCTCTGGTTCGTGTCCACTGCAAGGAAGCGCAAGAGGACAAGCTGGCGTCCCTCAAAGTTGCCAACACCAGGAAGTACGACTTTCGAACTTTCATGGAGACCTTCATCGCTGCTGCTACCCATATTGCCGACGGAATCGACCTCGACCAGTTTGTTGCACCTTCCAGTCCTCCACCGGAGGAGTAAAAAACTTCTAAGTCCCATCTTAAATTTGCCTCGGAATGCCGAGTGGTTTTTGTAACCGACAAACTTTAACAGGCTTAACGCCTGAGCACTTTCGGATCCGTAGGACGTTTATCCGAACTTGATCTATCCTTGAACATGCTTTATTTGCCTTCGAGAGAACTTTGCCCCTCATTCGGAATATATTTCATTGTAGTATCCTTGAGGTGAAACTCCAGTCGACTTGTACTTCATCTATCTTGCGGTAGAGGCAGACGCAATGACCGACCTCATCGTTCTTGCGGATTGGGATGGACCACACGTTGTACTTGTGGCGAAGCTCCAAAGGAGAAGGTAGCAGTCAACCTGTACCTCGCCGTCCTTGCGGATTGGGATGGACCGTACGTTGTACTTGTGGCGAAGCTCCGAAGGAGAAGGTAGCAGTCGACCTGCACCTCGCCGTCCTTGCGGATTGGGATGGACCGTACGTTGTACTTGTGGCGAAGCTCCTAAGGAGAAGGTAGCAGTCAACCTGCACCTCGTCGTCCTTGCGGATTGGGATGAATTCCTTACCTAGGCGAGTACTGGACTGCAACTAAGCCTCCGAGCGGGAGGTGTGCTCTCCACTCGGTAAGATTTTTATCACTTAGGCGAGCACTGGGTTGCAGCTAAGCCCCCGAGTGGGAGGTTTGCTCTCCACTCGGTAGGGTTTTTATTACTTAGGCGAGCACTGGGCTGCAGCTAAGCCCCCGAGTGGGAGGTTTGCTCTCCACTCGGTAGGATTTCTATTACTTAGGCGAGCACTGGGCTGCAGCTAAGCCCCCGAGTGGGAGGTTTGCTCTCCACTCGGTAGGGTTTTTATTACTTAGGCGAGCACTGTGCTGCAGCTAAGCCTCCGAGTGGGAGGTTTTCTCTCCACTCGGTAGGATTTTTATGGTGTAGCTCTGAAGGAGAAGGTAGCAACCGACCTGCACCTCGTCGTCCTTGCGAAGCGTTCATTATATTGAATGTTTAAGCGGATCCTTGGGCTGTTGCTAAGCCCCTGAGTGAGAGGCTGACTCTCCACTCGGTAGGATTTTGAATACTTAGGCGAGTACTTGGACTGCAGCTAAGCCCCCGAGTGGGAGGCTGGCTCTCCACTCGGTAGGATTTTGGATACTTAGGCGAGTACTTGGACTGCAGCTAAGCCCCCGAGTGGGAGGTTTGCTCTCCACTCGGTAGGATTTTGGATACTTAGGAGAGTACTTGGACTGCAGCTAAGCCCCCGAGTGAGAGGCTGGCTCACCACTCGGTAGGATTTCGAATACTTAGGCGAAGCGGATTCGCAGCTAAGCCCCTGAGTGGGAGACTGGCTCGCCACTCGGAAAGGATTTTTTACAAACTTAGGCGAACGGATTCTCAGCTAATCCACCCACTGGTGGAAATATCAACAAAAATTAATATCAATCACTGGGAAAATTATAACATTCTTGTCTTAGATAATCAAACTACAAAAGTACTTTTATTACATCTCAACCGAGTGAGTATTTAAGTATAAAAGGGGCGGAGCAGCTCCGCATTCCAAGCTCGAGGCTCGTCGATCTGGCGATCAACATTGTAGAGATGATATGCTCCATTGTGGAGAACTCTCGTGACGATGAAGGGACCTTCCCAAGTGGGAGCGAGCTTGTGTGGTTTCTGTTGATCCACTCGGAGGACCAAATCTCCCTCTTGGAAGGCTCGACTCTTCACATTTCTGGCATGGAATCGACGCAAGTCTTGCTGATAGATAGTCGAGCGGATTAGGGCCATCTCCCTCTCCTCTTCCAATAGGTCGACTGCATCTTGCCGGGCTTGTTCCGCTTCTTCTTCGGAGTACCGTTCGACTCGAGGCGCATTGTGAAGTAGGTCACTCGGCAGAACTGCTTCAGCTCCATAGACCGGGAAGAATGGAGTCCTCCCGATCGACCGATTAGGAGTGGTCCTCAATCCCAGAGAACTGATGGAAGTTCGTCGACCCAAGCTCCTGCTGCGTGCTTGAGATCACGCATCAACCGTGGTTTCAGCCCTTTGAGAATGAGGCCGTTTGCACGCTCTGCTTGTCCATTCGACTGAGGATGAGCAACTGAAGCATAGTCGACCCGCGTTCCCTGAGAGGCGCAGAAGGCTTTGAACTTGTCATTATCGAAGTTTGACTCATTGTCGGCGATGATGCTATGCGGAACTCCATATCTGAATATCAACTCTTTGATGAAACTGATATTAGTGCATGCATCGAGGTTCTTGATGGGCTTGGCTTCGATCCACTTGGTGAACTTGTCGACTGCTACCAGCAAATGAGTGAAGCCGCTTCTGCCAGTTCTCAGCGGTCCAACCATGTCTAAACCCCAAACAGCGAAGGGCCAGACGAGTGGAATGGTCTTCAAGGCTGAAGCGGGCTTGTGTGACATTTTGGAATAGAACTGACACCCTTCACACTTGTCGACTATTTCTTTTGCCATTTCATTTGCTTTCGGCCCGATAAAATCCGCTTCGGTATGCTTTAGCCACAATGGTCCGAGAGGACGCATGATGGCCACAGGTCCCCAGTGGATATCCTCAAGAATTATCGACCTTCTTACGGCGTGATACACTTCTGGCCGACTCGATCGCGCTTTCTCTGTACAACTGTCCCTTGATCACTGTAAAGGCCTTGGGTCGACGGACGATCTATCGAGCCTCTTCTTCATTCTCTGGGAGCTCTTTCCTTAGGATATATGCGATGTACGGCACTTTCCAGTCGGGAGTGATGACCACAACTTCCATAATCAGGTCGACCACTGCTGGGACCTCAACTTCAGTCGGATCATTGGCACTCTTTTGCTGCGGGGCTTCTTCTGTGAAAG
This sequence comes from Aegilops bicornis, assembly GCA_021605145.1. Lineage (NCBI taxonomy): Eukaryota > Viridiplantae > Streptophyta > Magnoliopsida > Poales > Poaceae > Aegilops > Aegilops bicornis. The sequence continues at coordinate 472,745,296 of CM038672.1, read as the reverse complement.
GATCCTCCTGATGGTGCATGAATGTGCTCCAAAATACATTCTTTGGGAATGGATTCCCTCTTGGACACTATTTTTGCCAAATCATCCTCAGCTTGGTTTTTTCAGTCGGGGTATATGATGAAGCTCTAACCCCTCGAATTTCCTCTCCAGCTTTCTCACTGCATTACGGTAACTTTGTCATAGTGGGCTTCGACATCCCACTCCTTCATCACTTGATTAACAACCAGATCCGAGTCGTCAGAGACCATAAGGCGACGGACGCCCGAGTGAAATGGCCATACGCAACCCATACAGAGTGCTTCATATTACGCTTCGTTGTTGGAAGAATCAAAGTGAATCTGGAGAACATATTTGAGCTTATCTCCTCGGAAACCAACACAACCCCACACGAGAACCGTTCAGCATCTTGGAACCATCGAAAAACATAGTCCAAAGGTGCTCGAGTGAACTTGAGTCGGAAGCTGTTGTTCAGTCCACTCGGCGAGGAAGTCTTCTATTGCTTGGGACTTGATGACTTTCTTTGCCTCAAATTTGATATCAAGGGGAAGGAGTTCAATCGCCCATTTAGCCACTCGACCAGTTGCATCTCTGTTATAAAGAATTTCCGACAATGGGGCGTCGCTGACGACTGTAATGGAATGATCAGAGAAATAATGAGCAACCTTCTTTGTGGTCATATAAATCCCATAAGTAAGCTTCTGATAGTGAGGGTATCTTTGCTTTGATGGGGTCAGCACTTCAGAAAGATAATAAACCGGGCGTTGAACTTTGAAGGCTTTTCCTTCTTCTTCCCGCTCGACCGTAAGTACGGTACTGACGACTTGTCCAGTGGCTGCAATGTAAAGCAACAAAGGCTCTTTGCTAATAGGAGCAGCAAGCACCGGCTGGGTGGAGAGCAGAGCTTTTAGCTCTGCAAACGCTGCATCAGCTTCTGGAGTCCACTCGAACTTGTCTGACTTCTTCATCGGTCGGTAAAGAGGCAATGCCTTTTCACCGAGGTGAGAGATGAATCGACTTAAGCGACCAAGCATCCAATAAGCTTACGGACATCGTGCACACGCCGAGGCGCTTCATTGAATTATAGTGCCAACCTTTTCGGGTTAGCATCGATTCCTCGCTCGAAGCGAAAACCGAGTAACTTTCCACCGGGAACTCGAAATGTGCACTTTGATGGGTTAAGCGATATCATACCTCCTGAGATTGGCAAATGTTTCAGCAAGGTCAGTCAACAGGTCGGAACCCTTCGTGACTTGACCACTATATCGTCCATGTACGCTTCCACATTCCGGTGATTTGAGTGAGCAAACACTTACGAATCATCCTCATGAATGTGGCTTCGACATTCTTGAGAACGAATGGCATGGTGACATAACGAAGCACTGAATGGAGTGATGAGCGCTGTTTTGATCTCATCGGGTCCATACTGACGGATCTGATGGTACCGGAATAGGCGTCTAAAAAGACAACCTCTCACATCCCGCAGTTGAGTCAACTATTTGGTCAATGCGAGGAAGAGGAAATGATCTTTTGGGCAGGCCGATTGATATGCTTGAAATCGATGCACATGCGCAACGACTTGTCCTTCTTGGGGACCATGACGACATTGGCGAGCCACTCGGAGTGGTAGATCTCCCGGATGAACTCTGCTGCTAAGAGCCGAGCCACCTCTTCACCAATGGGTTTTCTCTTCTGGACGGCGGACCGTCGAAGATGTTCTTTAACCGGTTTGACTTTTGGGTCGACTCGTAGGCGGTGCTCAGCCAGCCCCACAGGAACACCGGCATGTCGTGAGCTTCCATGCAAAGATGTCCCAGTTCTCACGGAGGAACTGGATGGCGCTTCTTCCTATTTTGAGTCGAGTGTTGTTGAGATGTTGGTCGGGGCAGCATTGGGATCGGTCGGGTGAATGTGAACCTGTTTCGTCTCGCCGGACGGCGGAATCTTGACTCCGTGGCGGGCTTCTTAGCTCGCAACAAATCACTTTCGGATCTGCGGTTTTACGATACTCTTGTAACTCTACCACTGCCAACTGAGCATCGGCGATCTTAGAGCCCTTCTGGAAGCACTCTTCCGCCTTCTTCCGATTTCCCGTAATAGTGATCACGCCCTTGGGGCCAGGCATCTTCAGTTTAAGATACACGTAACATGGTCGGGCCATGAAACGTGCATATCTTTAACCTTCCCGAATAAGCGTGATAAGCGCTCTGAAATCCACGACCTCAAAGGTCAACTTTTCTTTCGGAAATGCTTCAAATCACCAAAAACTACATCAAGAGCAATTTGGCGAGTGACTCAGCTTTCTTTCCGGGAATGACTCCGTGGAAGCTCATATTCTTGGTCTTGAGTCCGACATCGGAATGCCCATCCCTTTCAACGTCTATGCGTACAATATGTTCAAGTCACTACCACCATCCATCGAACTTTGGTCGATTCGAGTGCCTTCAACGACGGGTGCGACCCTGCGCTTGCCTCCCGGGGGTGGCAATGTGCGTCGGGTGATCGGACTGGTCGAATGTGATGAAGTGCAGGACCATTTCAGATATTTGGGCGTCGCCGGGCGACCATGTTCACTTCCGATTGATAACCTTCAATCGACTTTTGCTTCGGCGTCGGCAAAAATCATCGAGGTGGAATTGACCAGGGATATCCATCATCGCTGTCATCTTTGTCCTCAACTTTGTCCGTCACCTTATCCTTATCCACAGGTTGTTTCCTTGGGCTAACTGAATCAAGAGCCGACAACTTTGTCGAGTGGTATGTTTCGGTAAATGAGTTTACCCTCTTCATCTTTCTTCGTGTGAATGTGACATGGCAAATCCAACACGTCATTTCCATCCTGGTCTTTCACCTTCTTGGGGTTCCAAGGACCCTTGGGTTTCCTTGAACTTTCACAGGGTCACAGCCAAGACCTCTCCGGGAGCAGCTGGCTCGGCTTTGCGCTTCTGCTTCCGACTGGAATTTCCTCTGCCGGCCTCATTAGCGGCCAATTTGTATTTACCACTCCGGAGCCGATCCTCTTCTTCACCATTTGCATACTTGGTGGCAATCTACATCATCCGACTCAGGGTCATATCTCCGGTTCGACCGAATTTCAAACTCAACTCTCTGTTCTTGACGCCTTCTTTGAAGGCACAAAGCTACTGGTGATCGATACATTCTCAACTGTGTGGTGCAAAGTGATCCACCTCTGGATATAATCTCTCAAAGTTTCACTCGACTTCTGCACACATGACTGCAACTCCATCAACCCTGCTGGTCGCTTGCAAGTCCCTTCAAATGTCCTGACAAACACTCGGGCAAGATCTTCCCAAGTGTAAATACTGCTGGGTGCTAACTGATTCAACCATGCTCTGGATGAACCCTCCAGCATAAGAGGCAAATGCTTCATGGCTACCTCATCGTTGCCGCCGCCGATCTGAACAGCCACTCGGTAATCTTCAAGCCAATTGTCAGGCTTGGATTCACTAGTGAACTTACTGACTCCAGTCGCCAACCTGAAGTTGGGAGGAATCACCGCGACTCGATGGCTCTGCTGAAACACTCTAGCCACGAGACATGAACTCTGCTGCTTTGGAGGAACATCTCTGTCATGGCCTTCTCGATGAGCTCTGTTCTGTCGACCAAACCTTGAGCGATAATAGATCTCGCATCAAAGCTCGGTTCCACAGGGTCGATGGAACTCTTCGCCCAACACCTGTCTTTGGCGTCACGTCTCTTTGCCGAGGAGCGTATGATCCACCCCTTGGGGAGGAGTGGGCACTCGGCGTCGATCATTGCGATCGAATCGATGCTCATATTGCTCATGACTCTTGTCTTGATCATCACGCTGGCCCCCACGTTCCTCACGCCTCGGGGCGATCTCGGACTATGGGCCGACCGACTGAATTCGCAGCTGACGGATCAGCTGTGAATCTGTTCGCGATCGTGATACGACTGAGTTTTGGTCTCCTGCCGCCCGCAGATCTCGATTTGTAGCAAACCTCTACCCGCCTCCATCGGGAAGGCTGAATTGACTCTGCTATCTGGTGGCTGCTAAATTCTGAATCGGAGTTCGATATACCTGAGTTGGTGGTGGAAGAGGCGACGTCGATCGGATTCTGGAACTCTTGGTCACATCGTCGAGTACTCGGCGAAGGTTCTCGATCGAGTCGCTCAGCCAGGTTAATAGCGCGCATCCTCCAATCCATGAGCCTCGGGGGTTTCTCCAACGATAGGAGTGTGAAGCACATCCATGTTCCAACGGCGAAGCTCCTCCCTCTGTAGCGAAGTGAGGGGCTCGGGCAGGTACTCTTCGTGGGCTTGCGCCGGATCGCCTCCACCATCACCTCCGTTGGTGCGGGTGAATCCGGGGGGACTGCATGGTCCATCGACCATCAGAACCTCTGCCGCCGGGTCACTGCTATCGCACTCGTACGCAGTCTCGGCGGAGCCAGTCGACAGGTCGAATAGGCCGTAGAGGGATTCGTCGGGCTCGATCGCCGCGACTTGGGGGGTGGCCGACTGGCGAGCCACCGCATGCCTCACCCACCGCTGAAGTCTCGACCGACCAGAACGCTTGCGCCGGCGGGAGGCCCAGGTCTGACGACGGCACAGAGGCCGACCCATACTTTGGGTCGACGGTTGCCGCAGGAGGACGTCAGCGGACACCTGTAGCGAAAGTCGTCGCCCAGCGGACGGGAGCGCGTCCACGTCGAGTGGAGCCTCCTGAAGCCAAGCGGAGTCGTCAGCGACGAACGTGAGCGCACCAAGACGGATCTCGTGGCCCTCCACCAGAACACCACCTGAAACCATGATGTAGGAGATCGAAAGAATCCCAACTTCTCCAACAAATCGCTAGAACACCGGCCCCACGGTGGGCGCCAACTGTCGTGGTTCTAAGTCCGGCGATGAGAATGGGGGGTAGGAATGGAGAGGCAAGATCCTAGCTATGGAGTAGTTGTATCGCAAAGGATTTCTGAGTTCGGGCCCTTCTCGGAGGAAGTAACAGCCCTACGTCTCGGAGCCGAGGCGGTCGATTGGATTATATGCGTGTATGTGTTACTGAGGTGCGAACCCTTCACTGTGGAGGGTGGCTTATATAGAGTGCGCCGGGACCCAGCCAGCCCACGTAGCGAGAGGGTTTAAAATGCGTTAATACACAGCGTTCTTGGTAACGCCGGACATAAAGTGTCATCATCACCATAAAGACTACTTAATTATAGACCGTTTGGATACAGAGTGATTCCTGAGCACCTGATAGTCGAGTGAGCCTTCTTGGTCGAGTGTATCTGATTCTGTCGAGTGGAAGCCTACCAGGTCAACTGGAAGGCAGCTTCTTTCGCGAGTGTCCTTGGGGAGGGTACCTTTGGGCAGGTCTATGACCCTACCCTAGGTACATGACTTCATCGGTTATCCTTTTTTGGACAAAGAAAACTTCCCTGCACATCTGTCAGATATTGCCTCATGGCTTTTCTAAGCCCGTCTTGAGCAGCTTGGATGTATGCGTCGCCCGAGCTAAAGGCATTGAATGCCTCGTCCGAGAACTTGGGGTCTCGTAAAACAGCCCTTCAGCGCCGATGATTCATGGCGCTCTCTACCTCCGAGTTGGTGACGGACATATTGTCCGAACCCTCGGCCGAAGGGCAGGCCGGCGTTGTTCCTACATCGGCCTCCGTCTCCCCGACTGGATCTAAATCCTGGTTGTTGGGAGCGTGGCCGGCCGGGCCCCCGGATATTGTTCGGCGAACCTTTTTCTTATATCCAATGAACGCACAAGTCACAGTCGGGTACGGTCGCTGAAAAACATATTTTTTTCCATACCTCCTCAATGAAGGCCCGACTGTGTTTTCACGGGCCTTCCTCTTCGAAGGCTTGCCCGGCACAGTGTCGGTGTACTAGAGTAGGGGTACCCTAGTATCCCGAACTTGTGCACGGGCAGTTGCAGCCCTCCGCGGCGAGGCTTACCGGGTGACCGCCAAGGCCCTCCGTGGTTCCTTTGGAGCCATTCAAGAACAAAGTATTCAAGCCAGGGAGACAAGACCCCGGCAAGAGGAGCTTGTCGGGAAGGTCACCCAAGACACTTAGGAGACGAGGCCCCGGCAAGAGGAGCTTGCCGGGAAGGCCACCTCAGGCACCTACAAGACAAGACCCCGACAAGAGGAGCTTGCCGGGAAGGCCCGGTGAGCGACAAGCTTCCGGGCGCGACAAGATAACAACCGCGGCAAGGCGCTTGCATGGCAGACCTCTCTGTACCCTCGCTCCAGCGCATCCACTAACGTGTCGCCTGGGCCTTTCGGTAGCGCCAGTGGCAAGAGGCTGTGCAGCCAGCGGTCTTGAGGTGGCAAGCGGTCTTGACAAGTTTGCCATCGTGGCGGACGGTGGCGCCCTGACGGTCCCTGTTTGCCTTTGTTAGGGGCGACAAGATGGGCATTTAATGCCTTTGTCCCCTGCCCGTCGGGGTTAGGTATATTACCTTTGTACCAGTACAAGTAGGTGTACCAACCACTGTTTTTCCATTTGTACCCCCATCTACGTTGCCACCGTGAGTCCCTTTGTACATATAAAAGGAGGCCCATGCATAGCGTAGGGAGGGGTTCAACACTCTCACGCTTAGGTCTCAAGTTAGCAGCTGGAGTATTTTGTAGCTCTCAGCGCTCCCTAGCAAGAACACAATACAAACCATACAAGCAGCAGTAGGAGTATTATCTCTCCGGAGAGCTCCGAAGCTGGGTAAACCTCTCGCGTGCTTCGCCTCGATCTGCTCTTCGTGCGACCCCCGCTCCCCGCCGAACCGAAAGGGGCCCGGTCCGCCGGCCCCATAGGTGTTCGTGGGCCAGATCAGCCTGCCCCGACATCTTTGGCGCGCCAGGCAGGGGGCGTCGAGGTTGTGTGAACCTGATCCGGCGTCCACGCGAGCTAGATCTTCATCACCTTTGTCAATATGCCACCGAAGAAGAAAGCCTCGGCGGCAGAAGCCCCGTCCGCGTCGAACCCACCACCACCGGAGCAAACAGGTGGTGGGGTGGACGCCGACGGAAGAATGGACGGCGACGGGGGAGCTCACGGTGCTACCAAGTCCAAGGACACGGCCGCGAGACCTCGGCGTCCATACATGTACCGCGCCCGTCTCAGGAGGCGCGGGACCAACAGCGTCCTGGCATTCACAATGCCATACGCGCGTTGGACCGAGATCGAGCTGGAGGATCTCGGGCCGTTCAAGACCAGCATGCACGCCAACATCTTTGGCGCGGCGAAACGCAGTCGCTCGGACGGGATACTGCTCCTTCTAACATAGATAGAAGTCCGAGCATATCCCGCTCCTCGCGCCGTTCGCCACTGCCACCCACTACTCCAGCAGAAGCTCTGGCGAGAGCTCAACTGCTCCTCGATTACCCTCCAACGGCCGACAAGGTCGACGAGTGGAGGGCCACCATCTAGAGTCTCATCGGCCGCTTAACGGGCGACGCCTCCAGCAACCGAGTGCGTTGCCGCTGCGGCAGGAACGCCATAACGCGAACCGGTGGCGGCGAGACGGTGGGGTGCAACCACCATGCACTCTCCGCCCGAAGGCCAAGGTCGCCGACTAAGCGGATCCACCTCGGCAGCGACTCCACTGCGTCGCCGGATCCACGAGCTCATCGCGATCGGCGCCAAGTGTTACATGATCGGACAAGAAGAGGACGCTCGAACTCGCCGAGCACCGAAGAGAAGCGCGGCGTCAATCCGACAAGCGCGCCGGGCCCTCTGTCGACATGCAGCGCCGAAGGACCAGCGACTTCTGCGTCTGTGATAGGTTGCCCTGCGTTCACCCGTGAGCTGCGGCAAGTCCAAAGGCCCGGCAAGAAAAACTTCAAGCCGACGTCTGGGAGAAATGCGATGGCAAGACACATCCGTCGGAGTTCCTCGGCATCTACACCATCGCGGTGTAGGCTGCGAAGCGAGACAACAAGATCCTTGCCAACTACTTCCCGCTGGTACTCAAGCCCAACGTCATGTCCTGGCTCATGCACTTGCCGGACAACTCCATATCTTCTTGGGCAGATCTATGCCATCAGTTTGTCGGCGCCTTTACAGGTGGCCACAAACCCCATGGTCAAGAAAGCGACCTTCATCTGCTCGCCCAGAAGGAAGGAGAGCCCCTGCGCAAGTATATTCAGAGATTCAGCCGTGTACAGCACAACATCCCAGATGTCCACCCTACCGCAGTGATCAGCGCGTTCCATCAGAACGTGCGGAACCGCAGGATGCGGGAGGAGATGGCGATGTGCAAGATCGAGAGGCGTCGATGAGCTATACGCCTGGCCGACAAGTGCGCCGCGTCTTTGAGGAGGGGAGGAGACTCCCGGAGAGAATACCAAAGCAGGAGGATCGGCGGTGAGGAGACCGCCCGGCAAAGAAGAGCGGCGGCGGGGCAACAGAAAAAGAAAGCGAGAGATGTGCTAGTCGTCGAAAGCGATGCAACGAAGGTGGCGACAAGAGCGCCAAGACTGGTAGCTCCGGCAAGGAGGTTGCGGCGGCACCAACCACCAGCACTGTGGCGACGCCGACAAGCGGGCGGCTCCGACAGCGATCTTGCAAGATCCACCGCACCAAGGGCCATGACCTCGAGCTGCAAGAAGGTAGAGCAGCTTGTCGAGCAACAGAAAGCTGAATATGAGCGACGCGACAAGGAGAAGGCCGGGAAGGTCTTTGGAGGAGCCAGCAAGAAATGTCCCGGCGGGAGGGCGCCGCGGCAAGGCCAACAGCGGCGGCAAGGAGACAGGCCTCCCGTGGCGCGACAAGGATGAAGACGAAGACGACGATGAAGACATGGATGATGGCGACGCCCGATGAGCAGGAGTTCCAGAAAGCCACGGAGGTCCTGTGCGTTGACGGCGGTGCTTCTCTGCACACCTCCCACCGCCAACTCAAGCAGTGGATGCGGGAGGTCAATGCAGCAGAACCATCTATCGAGTCACGCAAGCCTCTCAAATGGTCCAGCACGCCTATCGTCTTTGATATTGAGGACCACCCTGATCGCGTAACTGCAGTCGGGTGCTTGCCGATGTTTGTTTCACCAACTATCCGCAACCTCAAGGTCACCAAGATGTTAGTTGGCGGCGGGGCGGCTTGAATCTGATCTCCTCCGCGGTGCTCCGAAACTCCGGATCCACGATGGCGAGCTCGAAGAGACCGGCACTTTTCAAGGAATCAATCCGGAAGGAGCAAACCGAAGGGAAAGATCACGTTGCCGGTGACATTTGGCAGCGAGCTGAACTTCAGGACTGAGAGAGTCACTTTCGACGTTGCTGATTTTCCATTGCCTTACAATGGAATACTTGGTTGTCCAGCACTCGCCAAGTTCATGGCAGCCTCTCACTATGCCTACAACCTCCTGAAGATGCCGGGCCCGATAAGTGTCATCTCTGTCCCTGGCGACAAGAAGGATGCTCTTATCTGCGCCGACAAGATCTACCGGGAAGCAGCAGCCGCGACAGATTGCAAGCCACTTGCCGCTGCAGCTCCCGGGGGGAAGAAGAAGACCAAGTCCGGCAAGAGCTCTGATGCCCACTCCAGCAAGCGCACCTCCTCGGAGTGCTGCGCTACCGTCGAGGACGCACCATCGAGCTCCACCGGCAAGTATAAGAAGACGATGACAGCTCCACCAGAGACCAAGAAGGTGTCCACCAAGGAGGGCGGCAGGTGGTACCTTCACCATCGGTGCCTCTCTCGACCCTAAATAGGAAGGCGTGCTTGTTGCTTTCCTGCGGCGAACGTCGGCGTGTTTGCGTGGCAACCGTCGACATCCCGGTGTTCGAGAAAGTAATTGAGCACCGTCTTGCCGCTTTGTCCTCATCGCGGCCCGTCAGCGAAAGTCGAGGAAGCAAGCGATTGGGCGTCAAGAGTTCATCGCGGAAGAAATCAAGAAGCTGGAAGCGGCGAGGCCTTGTCGAGGAGTGCTCCATCCTACGTGGTTGGCCAATCCTGTAGTTGTGCGCCAAGGCTAACGGGAAATGGAGGCTTTGTATCGACTTTACAGATGTCAATAAAGCTTGTCCCAGATCCATTTCCCTTGCCGCGCATCGACAGATTGTTGACTCCACGGCGGATGTGATTTGCTTTCATTTCTGGATGCATATTCAGGATATCATCGAGATCTTCATGGCGAAGAGGATGAGGAGAAGACCGCATTCATCACCCCATGTGGCACGTCTTTGCTTTGTGCGGATGCCCTTCGGGTTAAAGAATGCTGGTTCAACGTTTGCAAGAGTAGTTCATGATGCTTTTGAGCCATAAATGCACGTAAATGTGGAAGCCTACATGGATGACATAGTGGTCAAAAGCAAGGATAAGGATACCCTAGTTCAAGATTTAGATGAAACCTTTACAAATCTGCGCAAGATCAACCTCAAGCTCAATCCCGAGAAGTGCGTGTTTGGAGTCCCTTCCGCAAGCTTCTCGGGTTCTTCGTGTCTCGGCGGAAATTGAAGCCAATCCCGACAAGATCAAGGCCATTGAGCAGATTGAAGCACCAAAGCGCGTCAGGATGTCACGAAGACTTGCGGTTGCGTAGCTGCTCTCAAAGAGTTTATCTCTAGGTTCTGCGGCGGCGTCACGCCATTTTTCAAAATCTTGAAAAAGGCAGGTCCGATGCAATGGACTCCGGAAGCGGAGGCGTGACTGCAGGACTTGAAGAGATACTGTCCTCCACTCCAACACTTGTCGCACCTAAGCCACAAGAGAAGTTGCTGCTATATATAGCGGCAACCAATCAAGTGGTTAGTGCTACGTTAGTAGCGGAGAGGAGGCGGATGATGAGCTAGCAACCCGGCGAGACACATCCAGTGACAAGCGAGGGGCTTCACGGCAAGCTCGTCCCGACAAGGACGAATCTACACATGCACGCATGAGCAGATGCGTAAAAGGATGGTGCAGCGCCCAGTTTACTTTGTCGGTTCCCTTCCGCAGGGGGCTAGATCAAGGTACTGGTGTGCAGAAATTGCTTTTCGGCCTTCTCATGGCCTCGAGAAAGCTGCGCCATTACTTTCAAGCACATGAGATCACAGTTGTCACTCGCTTTCCGCTGAAGAGGATACTGCAAAATCCAGAGGCAACAGGCAGGATTGTCGAGTGGGCACTGGAACTATCGAGCTTTGGCCTCAAGTTTGAAAGCACTTCGACTATCCAAAGTAGAGCATTGGCGGAGTTCATAGCAGAATGGACGCCAACACCAGATGAAGAAATTCCAGAAACGAGCATCCTCGTCAAGGAAACAAGCAAAGAGTGGCTGATGTACTTTGATGGTGCCTTCTCGCTGCAAGGCGCCGGTGCAGCGTCTTTGCTTGTCGCACCCACCGGAGAGCACCTCAAGTACGTAGTCCAGATGCACTTTCCCAAGGGGCAAGCAACAAACAATACAGCCGAGTATGAAGGTTTGCCTGCCGGTCTCAGAATCGCAGTGGACCTTGGGATCAGGAAGCTCATTGTCAGGGGTGACTCACAACTTGTTATCCGCCAAGTGAACAAGAATTATCAGAGTTTGTTGATGGAAGCTTATGTTGATGAAGTGAGGAAGCTGGAAGAGCACTTTGACGGCCTGCAGATGGAATATATTCCAAGAGCTCAGAACGACATCGCTGATGGCCTGTCAAAGTGCGCCGCACTTAAGCTACCTGTGGAACCAGGGATTTTCGTGCTCAAGCTGACTCAACCGTCCGTAACACCACCAACAGGACAGAGCAAGAAGAGGAGGTTGATCTTTGGTGACTACTTTCCGGCAGAGCTTCCCGAAGCCGCCGCCAAGGTCCCCAAGATCGACATCATCAGAGTGAGGGGCAGTCTGCTCCGACAAGCCCTGTGGTTTGTTTCGTTGAAGCGAGCGCTCCCGACAAGTTTTGCTCCGGCAAGCTTGTCGGGGAACGTCAAGCTCCAGCTGAGCCGCAGGTTCTTGCCGTGGAAGCTGATGTTCCCGCAGCGGCAGATGTGCCTTTAGTCCTTGTTGTCGAGCCGCAGGCTCCAGCATGGGCGCAGCAGATTGTCCATTTCCTTCAGACAGGAGAACTCCCCGAAGAGCAAGAAGAAGCTGAAAGAGTAGCCCGGCAGTCAAGTATGTACCAGTTTGTCGATAGCACACTGCATGTAGGAGACTCAACGGTGTGAAATTGAAGTGTATTCACGGGAAGACGGACAAAAGCTGTTGGCGAAGATACATGGAGGCATATATGGTCACTACATTGGCGCCAGAGCACTTGCCGCAAAGCTTTCCTAAGCAAGGTTTCTTTTGGCCGACAGCCCTCCAGGATGCAACTGCACAAGTAACCAAGTGTGAAGCGTGCCAGTTCCATTCCAATCAGACACACCAGCCAGCTCAAACTCTCCAGACGATCCCTTTATCCTGGCCATTTTCGGTCTGGGGGCTCGACATCCTCGGCCCCTTCTCCCGAGCTGTCGGGGGCTTTGAGTACTTGTACGTTGCCATCGACAAGTTCACAAAGTGGCCGGAAGTGGAAGCAGTGAGGAAGGTGACAGACAACAAGCGATCAAGTTCTTGGTCGATTGTTTGCCGTTTGGAATCCCTAACGGGATCATCACCGACAACGGCACACAGTTCTAGCCGCACCTTCATGCAAGACGTCCAAGATCTTGGCGCCAAGGTTCGCTTCGCTTCGCTTGCTCATCCGAGAAGCAACGGTCAAGCGGAGAGGGCAAATCTTTGAAGTGCTGCGCGGGCTCAAGACCGAGAACTTTCGACAGGCTGCACAAGTGCGGAAGAAACTGGATTGAGGAGCTGCGGTGGTTCTTTGGTCGATCGTGACGACGCCAAATCGAGCCACCGCCGCATACACCTTTCGCTCTAGTCTATGGAGCTGAGGCAGTTCTCCCCACGGAACTCGTATACGGATCGCCTCAAGTGCTTGCTTATGATGAGCTTGAGCAAGAGCAGCTGCGACAAGATGACGCGCTGCTCCTTGAGGAGGATCGTCTTCGAGCTCTTGTACAAGCTGCTCGGTACCCAAGAAGCTTTGTGCCGCTACCATAGCCGCAAAGTCAATGCCGAAGTCTCGAGGAAGGCGACCTTGTTCTTGGTAGCGTTCAGTCCGCCAAGAATTCCAACAAGTTGACGCCAAGTGGGAAGGCCCTTATCGTGAAACGAGTCACTAGGCTCAGCGCTGTCCGCCTTGAGACCGAAGATGGCATTTCGGTGAGCAACTCACGGAATATTGAGCATCTTCGTAAGTTTTACTCAGAAGCGCGGTTGCCGGAACCTGTTCCGTCAACCACCTTTTGTACAAGTCTTGCCGCTGATGCATGTAATCCTTTGTACAAAGTCGGGCGCAGACCCCGTGCATCAGTAAAGCTAGCATGCTTCGCACACCTTGTCGATTTCATGATGTTTACTTCTATCTTGCATGCATTATCTGACACTTTGTGCAGCACCTACCCCTGGTAAGTGATAACGAGCCACAAGGCTCCATACCTTTATTTTCTCTTCTTTCTCTTTCTCAAAGAAAGGAAGGTTCCCTCGCACACAAGTTTGCCGGGGGGGAAAGGAGAAGATGATGGTGTGGACCAAGCGTCGCTCAAGGAAATCTAACCTTACCGGGAAGCAAACGACAGAAAAGCTAAGTTGCCAAAGTTTGAGCAATCAGTTTTAAAATTTTTAAGTTATCTTCCTTGAACGACCGAACTTTGTATGGAAAACCTGTGCGCAGAGGAACCAACTCGTAGCTAGTTGCGCCCTTACTTTGTTTCGAGTCCGCTCAACAACTTAAGTGAGCATGGCTAGTTGCGACAAGGTTGCTTGTCGGAAGCGGCTCCGCCAAAGAAGTCACGACGTTCACTTTTCGGCGCTCATGGCTCAGTGCCAGCGCCCGACAAGTCCCCTAAAAGCGTAAGGCAAAAACATACAAAGGAAGGAATCAAGTAAAGGAAATAGCATAGAAATTGGTATCCAAAATAAAGTTATATTACAAGATAGCTTGCCGCAGCTCTAATGGATTGTTCCTATGACATGACTAGCAGCGGCAAGAGCAAGAAAAAAACGGGCGGCCATTACGGCCACCCTCAACCCTCTTGATTCCGCTCACCCTGTCCACAATGGGTGCGACAAGGGTCTTGAGCGCCTCCACATCGGCATCCGGCGGCAGAGACTTGAGGACGTTGGTGAAGTTGAGGCCCAGGTTGCGGAAAGCCACCTTCATCAGCACCTTTTGGAGGGCTCCCGCGCAGATCTGGCGCGACTCCTCGGCCAGCTGCTTTGGGACCTCTTCCCGGAGTCGCTGGGGCCCGTCGCCACGCCCTTGAAGAATAAGCTAAGCTTGGCGCTGGGTTGGAGGTGCTCGTCGGAGGAGTATCCGAGATCCACCATCCCCAGCTCCATCAGCTCGTTGTGGATGGCGGCGGCGATATCCACGAGACCTTCGGTCGATGCTCCACACTCTCCCTCAAGGCGCCCTGGGCGGCAACAGCATTCGCCAACAGCTCCTCGTCGGCCTTGACCTTCTCCTTCAAGGCCGCCTCCCGCTCCTTGGCGCCGTCCAGCGTCTGAGTCAAAGTAGTCAGCTTCAACTCGAGATCTGCATTGGAGTCCCTGGCGTCGCTGAGCTCCTTGATCCTCTCGGCGAGACGGCCCTGCAGCTCGCCAAGAGTGTAGGCGTCCTTCTCGCGCTCATGCTTGAGTACGGCAAGCTCCTCACCGCTCTTCTTGAGGCTGGCCTCCAATTGCGCCACCTTTGTCTCCAGCTCCTTCTTGGCGGCCTCGGCGGCCGCGGCAGCATCCTTTGCCTCCTTGAGAGCCCCGCCAAATGTTTCCTCGCGCATGGCGAGATCCTCCTCGTGGCTGTCCAGGTTGACCTTCCGTTGCGCCAGCTCGCTTTCCTAGCGGATAGCTTCTCGGCAAGCCGCTGCTCCTCCTCACCGCAGCCTTCTCGAGGATGAAGGCCGTGCGCTCCTCGGCGAAGTTGCTCCGCTCCTCCGCCAAGGACCGGAGAGCTTCCTGGTTGCGGCCGGAGCTCCTCAGCGCTTCTCAATATCTGCTCCCGCTTTGGCGACAAGGGCCTCCGGGATGCCGGTTTGGCTTGTCGGTAGCGGTAGAGCGGCAGCTTCGCAGCAGCTCTTCCTCCTCGGGCTGCTGCTGCTTTGCTGGCCGCGTCAACTAGCGTCAGCCAATGGCGAGCAGCTCTTCATCGAAGGTTTCTCCTTGACGGCGCCACTGAGCTCGACTCCCATGGGAGCTTGATGAAGACGCCGTCGCCCGGCCTTCAAGTAAGGCGCCGGCTGGGGCTCTTGAACTGACAGCTGCAGCAATGGCGGGGGAATCGGCGGTCGGTGTAGCGCTGGCGCTCCTGCGGCCCTGTGCGTCGCTGGTCACGATCGCCAGACCACTCGCCCGGCTTCTGCGGCGGCGGCTTCGGTGGCCTCTTCGCGGCCCAGGCTCGTCGGCCACTTCTTCTCCCACGGCGGCGGCTTTCGGTGTTGCCTTAGCGTCCTCCTCGCCGGGCGACCTCGGTCTCCATCGGCTCTATAGCGGACGGATGAAGAAAGTCAAGCAAATATCCAAAGATAGAATCGGAAGAAGAAAACACAAAGGGAAGTACTCAGGCAAGAAGGTTACTGCGCGGGGCTGCGGTCATGGTCTCCGCCGCCAAGGGATCGCTGGTGCCGTCCCTTGCCGGAGAGCTGCCCCTTGCCGGAGAAGGTTCCCTTGCCGGAGAAGGCTCCCTTACCGGAGAGCGCTCCCTTGCCGGGGAATCCACCCTTGGCAGCGTAGTCGAAGTAGAAGGAGGCTGCTCTGCTTCTACACAAGTCAACAGTCAGATATCAGCAAAGGAAAAAGCACCCATACACGCCGAACAGCAAGAAATAGACCATATACTTACGCTGGGGGCTGCGCTGGGGCTGCTTTGAAGGAGAGTTGCCTCACTCCAAGACGGTTGTCTCTTGACGCGCCTCCTGCCGTCAAGATGGGTTCGCCTCGATTTACAATCACCGGGGTCTTGGCCCTCTTCGACATCCTCTGGGCAGCGTCACGAAAGGAATGGATTCAGAGTAAAGAAGATCGATACAAGACAAAGCAACAAATCGAAGAATTACAAGTACAACAAGGAATCTTACTCTTCCTCTTCCTCGTCGGAGCCGAGCCGAGAGGTCGACTGCCCGCCTCCCAGACGACGAGGCGGAGGAGGCTCCCTTGGGCGCTTTGGCGGGAGCGGGACCGGTGGCTCGCGAGGGCCCGCCCAGCTGCCGCAGCGGTGTGAGGTGCTCCCGCGGCAACAGTGCTTTCCGCGGTGGAGCGCGTCCCATGGCGCTGCGGCTGTTGGCCCGTCTGCCGCCCCACTGCGTCTCCGGCCCTGCGAAGACGCCTTCTTGGTGGAGCCGGTGGCTCCGCTCGCGGCAAGCTGCTTGGAGGTGGAGAGGATGCGCCCTCGGCGGGCTCGCTCGACTCGGCCTCGGGCTCGGCTAGCTCTTCCTCGTCGACGAACTCCTTTCGCTCAACAAGGCTTGCCGCCTCGGCTGCCTCTGCCTCCTCCACAGTAAAGCCAAACTCGCCCGCGGCAGCGGCTGCTGCCGCCTCTTCTAGCTTGGTGGCGTCTTGCGCATCTCGTCGTCGATGGTGTCGCGGGTGAGGCCTCTCTGCTCATTAGGCGGACCGGCATCTCCACCAGATTGTCGAAGAAGCGCCGCACGACGTCGTCTGCCGGCTCTTGCCAAGTGGGGACAATTCCGTGGGATTCGCTGGCGGCATCATTGCACGGATGCGGTCGAGCGACGAGTTGTTGCACAGCGGAACGACACCCCTCGGCAACCTAAACATCTCCGGATGATCAGGATCATGCTTGAACAGCTCTAAGAGCATTGCGTCAAGCTCCAAGACAGTGAAGTTGAAGTTGAGGCCTGGGCGCAACCTCATGATGTCTGCGGCATTCTGAAATTCCCAGGCAGGTCTCCTTCTCTCCTGCATGGGGGCGATGCGGCGGCGAAGGAAGTCTGCGCCAACAGTCCCTACAGTGAGTCCGGCAAGTCTGAGGCGGAGGATTCAGGTAACTGCGATCTTCAACCTAGCATCCTCCGGGGCCAGATTGCTCCAGTCATTGCCGCGTACTCTTTGGGGTTTGGCCTGGCGGTAAAGGCTGCGGGTTCTCCTCAACGATCCAGCACCAATCTGCCCTCCACTCCTCCCATTTGCTCTGAAGCTCTCCCTCCAGATAGGCCTCCTTCTTGCCGACCCTAGAGACCCAAGCAATTCCTCCGGCAAGGGCTCTCCTCTCTCGGCTCGGGGCAAAAAAGTAGCGGAAAAGAGCTACATTTGGGTGGACTCCGACAAAGTTTTCGCAGAGATGTGCGAAAACTGCCATGGTCGAAACGGCGTTGGGGGTGAAATCAAGGAGGCGGAACCCGTAGGTGTTCATAATGTCGCAAAAGAACTTCAGAGAAGGCGGGCAGAGCCCGCAGAGAAGAAGAGCGCGAAGAAGGGATACCCGTCGGGGCCAGTTCTGCAGCAGCGGCGGGAAAGTACCTTCGCGCGGATGCGCCTGCGTCTCCGTCGACGAAGAGGTAGTAGTTCTCCTTAGCTCCCTCGCGAGCCGAGGGGGAAGACGGCTCCTTCAAGCCGCCAAGAAGCCCGCCTCGGCCGACTTCACGCCCTTCCCTTGTCGGCTTCGGGCCCATGGCGGAGGCGGTGGAGGAGGTCGGCGGCGTTCGTGTCTTTGGCGGCGATGAAGTGGGCGCTGCTCTTTTCAGCCTTGAGAAGAAGGGGGGAGCAGCGGAGGTTTTTCGATGGGACAGCAACTAGCAAGGTAGGCGACGTGCCCCTGCTTCCCCTGCTTATAAAGGGGGAGGGGGCGGACGTTCCGATTTCCCGAATAAAGAAACCCCACGACCTCGCCCCACGATCTCTCACACGATGCCACGTTGGTGCGTGCCGTTCGTGGGGGCGTGGTGGGTCCGGGGTGAGTTATGGTGTGACCTGGGCGCGTGTGCCGTGCCCTGTTTTGGGCCTGGCCCAACAGCGCTTCGGCACGTGTGTGGCCCAGCGAGGGCTCTGTCGGTGTACTAGAGTAGGGGTACCCTAGTATCCCGAACTTGTGCACGCAGGCGATTCTTGACCCCTCATGGCGAGGCTTAGGGTGACCGCCAAGGCCCTCCGTGGTTCCTTTGGAGCCATTCAAGAACAAAGTATTCAAGCCAGGGAGACAAGACCCCGGCAAGAGGAGCTTGTCGGGAAGGTCACCCAAGACACTTAGGAGACGAGGCCCCGACAAGAGGAGCTTGCCGGGAAGGCCACCTCAGGCACCTACAAGACAAGACCCCGGCAAGAGGAGCTTGCCAGGAAGGCCCGATGAGCGACAAGCTTCCGGGCGCGA
Source organism: Aegilops bicornis (assembly GCA_021605145.1). Classification (NCBI taxonomy): domain Eukaryota; kingdom Viridiplantae; phylum Streptophyta; class Magnoliopsida; order Poales; family Poaceae; genus Aegilops; species Aegilops bicornis. Next base: position 472,726,976 of record CM038672.1, on the reverse strand, counting down.
CAAGATAACAACCGCGGCAAGGCGCTTGCCGCGGCAGACCACCTCTCTGTACCTACGCTCCAGCGCATCCACTAACGTGTCACCACAGGGCCTTTCCGGTAGCAGCGTGGCAAGAGGCTGTGCAGCCAGCCTGGCGAGGTGGCAAGCGGCGCCGACAAGTTTGCCATCGTGGCGGACGGTGGCGCCCGACGGTCCCTCGTTTGCCTTTATTAGGGCGACAAGATGGGCATTTAATGCCTTTGTCCCCTGCCGTCGTGGTTAGATATATTGCATCGCACCTTTGTACAAGTAGGTGTACCAACCACTGTTTTTCCATTTGTACCCCCATCTACGTTGCCACCTGTCGGAGCCCCTTTGTACATATAAAAGGAGGCCCATGCGCAACGTAGGGAGGGGTTCGAACACTCTCACGCTAGGTCTCGTTAGCAGCTGGAGTATATTGTAGCTCTCAGCGCTCCCTAGCAAGAACACAATACAAACCATACAAGAAGCAGTAGGAGTATTATCTCTCCGGAGAGCTCCGAAGCTGGGTAAACCTCTCGCGTGCTTCGCCTCGATCTGCTCTTCATGCGACCCCTGCTCCCCGCCGAACCGAAAGGGGCCCGGTCCGCCGGCCCCATAGGTGTTCGTGGGCCAGATCAGCCTGCCCCGACACACAGGAACCGACCTCTTCGGAATCACCGAACGCCTCCCTTGTGGAGCACGATACAGTGCAGTGGGTGAGGCAGAATAAAAGCACCATTTTAGAGAAGGCGTTTTCTAGATCACTTACATGTGAAGCAGGAAGAAGGCCAGGGTAGTCGGCGGTGATGGCCACTTCTGTGCCGTCATAGCTCGCCTGGTAAAATAACCCCCTTCGAGTATCACGAATATGTCCAGATCCTCTTCAAACCCGGGGTCAAGCTCCCGGTTGTGGTTCCCGGCTGTGGGGCGGGACTATAAAGTCCTTCAGTGACCTTCCGCCAGTGCTGTCATAACAGATGGATTTGAAATTTATCAAAAATAATCCGGAAGTGAAATGAGTGAAACAGAGGGGCTGAGGCTTACCCAACTGGGAGGATTATACATAGAATACCCATCTCTGCGCTTAATGCAAAGAAATTCCTCTTCTTCTCCTTTAAACAGCTCGGCCAATATCTTGGCCAGAGCGGCGGAGGTGTCCGGGCCTTTCCAACCACAGTGGGAGGCGTCATCCTCTCTGTTATAGTGTCACATTGGCAGCCATCTGTATTGAAGCGGCTGAACCTCTCGCACTATGGATATCGCCATAACTTCGACTATTGTAAGTCCGGACTGAGCGAGCGTCTTTATCTTGCTTAGGAGCTGACGAACTTCCACGCTGTCATCCTCTTCAAGACTCCGGGGACGCCAACTGTGGCGTTTCTTCAGCGGAACACTCGCGAATTCAAGAAGACCCTTTTGAACCGGGTCAGGAAGCGCGACGTCCTCAATATAGAACCATTCGGAAGGCCATTCTTCAGATGCTTTCCTCGGTGTGCCGGACAGATATCCGGTATCGGCGATACGCCACACTTCGGCTCCGCCCACTTCAAATATTGACCCCTCATGATTGCGCGAGACAAGACAGAACAATTTCCTCCACAACTCAAAATGGGCTTCAATGCCCAGGAATAATTCGCATAAAGCGACATAACCCGCAATGTGCAGAAGGGAGGCAGGGTGAAGTTGTGCAGCTGGAGGCCATAGTATTCCAGAAGCCCTCGGAGGAACGGATGGATGGGAAATCCAACGCCTCTTAGCAGGTAGGGGATGAAACATACTCGCTCTCCCCCGGATGGATTGGGAAAGTCCTCTGCATGAGTCTCACTGTTGAAGAAGTCTAGCCCCGCTCGAACAGGGACTAGATCTGCAGGAGGAAGAAATCCATGTGTTTGCAGCTTCGTCAATTGGCTGTGGGACACTGAACACCTCTCCCACTCGCCTTTCTCTGGGCGAGAACGGGTGGAGGAGCTAGGGACACTAGCCATCTGTAATGGCTTCTCTTAAATAGTCTTCGGGGATTTTCTTTGTGTGGTGCCCAATGGATCTAGGATCCAAACTCTTTAATAGGCGCTCTTTCTTGCATGGACGGGGTGTTATCTGCAAAAATACCCTGACCTTCCACCTTCGCTCGACGTGTGGAAGACGAAGTTATTTAACGCGCAGAAGCCGAGGGGAGCGACATTGGGTCAATGGTCGAATACTTTACTTGGAGATCATTAAAGGAGGAACCCGCCTTGCAATGCCGAAGACAATTTGTGTGTCGAACACCTCGCTATTGAAGACTAGTTCGGGGGCTACTGAGGGAGTCCTGGACTAAGGGGTCCTCGGGCGTCTGGCCTATTATCCATTGGGTCGGACTGACGGGCTGTGAAGACATGAAGACCGAAGACTATACCCGTGTCTGGATTGGACTCTACTTGACGTGGAAGGCAAGCTTGGCAACCGACTATGTAGATTCCTTCTTATGTAACTAACTCCATGTAAACCCTAGATCCCCCCGTTGTCTATATAAACTGGAGGGGTTAGTCCGGAAAGGATACACATTACCATAGTCATATAGGCTCGACTTTTAGGGTTTAGCCATTACGATCTCGTGGTAGATCAACTCTTGTAACAATCATATTCATCAAGATCAATCAAGAAGGAAGTAGGGTATTACCTCCATAGAGAGGGCCCGAACCTGGGTAAACATCGTGTCCCCCGTCTCCTATTACCATCGATCCTTGACGCACTGTTCAGGACCCCCTACCCGAGATCCGCCAGTTTTGACACTAACACCCATCAATTGATGTCAATGCAAGGAGTAGGGATTGCCATGCAACGGATGCACTAGAGTTACAAATGTATGAAAGCTCAATAAAATAAACTAAGTGGGTGTGCATCCAACTTGCTTGCTCACGAAGACCTAGGGCATTTGAGGAAGCCCATTGTTGGAATATACAAGCCAAGTTCTATAATGAAAAATTCCCACTAGTATATGAAAGTGATAAAACAAGAGACTCTCTATCATAAAGATCATGGTGCTACTTTGAAGCACAAGCGTGGAAAAAAAGGATAGTAGCATTGTCCATTTTTATTTCTCTTCTTGTTTGGGGGCCTTCCTTTTTTTGACATTTCTTTTTTTTTTCTTTTTTTGGGACAATGCTCTATTTATGACGATCATCACACTTCTATTTATTTACAACTCAATGATTACAACTCGATACTAGAACAAAATATGACTCTATGAATGCCTCCGGCGGTGTACCGGGATGGGCAATGATTCAAGAGTGACATGTATGATAAATTATGCATGGTGGCTTTGCCACAAATATGAGGTCAACTACATGATCATGCAAGGCAATATGACAATGACGAAGCATGTCATAATAAATGAAACGTGGAAAGTTGCATGGCAATATATCTCGGAATGGCTATGGAAATGCAATAATAGGTAGGCATGGTGGCTGTCTTGGGGAAGATATAAGGAGGTTTATGTTGGGGAATGTAGTAATTTCAAAAACATTCCTACGCACACGCAAGATCATGGTGATGCATAGCAACGAGAAGGGAGAGTATGTCCACGTACCCTCGTAGATCAAAAGCGGAAGCGTTAGCACAACACGGTTGATGTAGTCATACGTCTTCACGATCCGACCGATCAAGTACCGAACGCATGGCACCTCCGAGTTCAGCACACGTTCAGCCCGATGACGTCCCTCAAACTCCGATCCAGCCGAGTGTTGAGGGAGAGTTTTGTTAGCACGACGGCGTGGTGACGATGATGATGTTCTACCGACACAGGGCTTCGCCTAAGCACCGCTACGATATTATCGAGGTGGACTATGGTGGAGGGGGGCACCGCACACGGCTAAAAGATCAATGATCAATTGTTGTGTCTTTGGGGTGCCCCCTGCCCCCGTATATAAAGGAGCAAGGGGGGGAGAGGTGGCCGGCCAGGAGAGGGGCGCACTAGGAGGAGTCCTACTCCCATCGGGAGTAGGACTCCCTCCCTTCCTTGTTGGATTAGGAGAAGGGGGAAAGAGGAGAGAGAGAGAGGAAGGAAAGGGGGGCGGCCTGCCCTAGCCACCTCTCCTCTTCTCCACTAAGGCCCATGTAGGCCCATTAAACCCCCGGGGGGTTCCGGTAACCTCCCGGTACTCCGGTATGTATCCGATAACCCCCGGAAACATTCCGGTGTCCAAATATAGTCGTCCAATATATCAATCTTCATGGCTCGACCATTTTGAGACTCCTTGTCATGTCCGTGATCACATCCGGGACTCCGAACTACCTTCGGTACATCAAAACATATAAACTCATAATATAACTGTCATCGAAACTTTTAGCGTGCGGACCCTACGGGTTCGAGAACTATGTAGACATGATCAAGACACGTCTCCGGTCAATAACAAATAGTGGAACCTGGATGCTCATATTGGCTCCCACATATTCTACGAAGATCTTTATCGGTCAAACCGCATAACAACATACGTTGTTCCCTTTGTCATCGGTATGTTACTTGCCCGAGATTCGATTGTCGGTATCTCAATACCTAGTTCAATCTCATTACCGGAAAGTCTCTTTACTCGTTCCGTAATACATCATCCCACAACTAACTCATTAGTTGCAATGCTTGCAAGTCTTAAGTGATGTGCATTACCGAAAGTGGGCCGGAGATACCTCTCCGAGCAATCGGAGTGACAAATCCTAATCTCGAAATCGCCAACCCAACAAGTACCTTTGGAGACACCTGTAGAGCACCTTTATAATCACCCGATTCGTTGTGACGTTTGGTAGCACACAAAGTGTTCCTCCGGTAAACGGGAGTTGCATAATCTCATAGTCATAGGAACATGTATAAGTCATGAAGAAAGCAATAGCATAATACTAAACGATCATCTGCTAAGCAAACGGAATGGGTCAAGTCAATCACATCATTCTCCTAATGATGTGATCCCGTTAATCAAATGACAACTCATGTCTATGACTAGGAAACATAACCATCTTTGATCAACGAGCTAGTCAAGTAGAGGCATACTAGTGACACTCTGTTTGTCGATGTATTAACACAAGTATTATGTTTCCGGTTAATACAATTCTAGCATGAATAATAAACATCTATCATTAATATAAGGAAATAAATAATAACTTTATTATTGCCTCTAGGGCATATTTCCTTCAGTCTCCCACTTGCACTAGAGTCAATAATCTAGATTACATAGTAATGATTCTAACACCCATGGAGCCTTGGTGTTGATCATGTTTTGCTCGTGGAAGAGGCTTAGTCAACGGGTCTGCAACATTCAGATCCGTATGTATCTTGCAAATTTCTATGTCACCCACCTGGACTAGATCCCGGATGGAATTGAAGCGTCCTTGATGTGCTTGGTTCTCTTGTGAAATCTGGATTCCTTCGCCAAGGCAATTGCACCAGTATTGTCACAAAAGATTTTTCATTGGACCCGATGGACTAGGTATGACACCTAGATCGGATATGAACTCCTTCATCCGCACTCCTTCATTTGCCGCTTCAAGCAGCTATGTACTCCGCTTCACATGTAGATCCCGCCACAACGCTTTGTTTAGAACTGCACTAACCGACAGCTCCACCGTTCAATGTAAACACGTATCCGGTTTGCGATTTAGAATCGTCTCGGGATCGATGTCAAAGCTTGCATCAACGTAACCATTTACGACTAGCTCTTTGTCACCTCCATAAACGAGAAACATATCCTTAGTCCTTTTCGTATTTCAGATGTTCTTGACCGCTGTCCGATGATCCACCCTGGATTACTTTGGTACCTCCCTGCTAAACTTATAGCAAGGCACACATCAGGTCTGGTACACAGCATTGCATACATGATAGAGCCTATGGCTGAAGCATAGGGAACATATTTCATCTTCTCTCTGTCTTCTGCAGTGGTCGGGCATTGAGTCTTACTCAACTTCACACCTTGTAACACAGGCAAGAACCCTTTTTTGCTTGATCCATTTTGAACTTCTTCAAAACTTTGTCAAGGTATGTGCTTTGTGAAAGTCCAATTAAGCGTCTTGATCTACCTCTATAGATCTTGATGCCCAATACATAAGCAGCTTCACCGAGGTCTTTGATTGAAAAACTCTTATTCAAGTATCCCTTCATGCTACCAGGAATTCTATATCATTTCCAATCAGTAATATGTCATCCACATATAATATCAGAAATGCTATAGAGCTCCCACTCACTTTCTTGTAAATACAGGCTTCTCCAAAAGTCTGTATAAAACCGAATGCTTTGATCACACTATCAAAACGTTTATTCCAACTCCGAGAGGCTTATAAATGGATCGCTGGAGCTTGCACACTTTGTTGGCTCCTTTTGGATCGACAAAACATTCCGGTTGCATCATATACAACTCTTCTTCCAGAAATCCATTCAGGAATGCAGTTTTGACATCCATTTGCCAAATTTCATAATCATAAAATGCGGCAATTGCTAACATGATTCGGACAGACTTAAGCATCGCTACGGGTGAGAAAGTCTCATCGTAGTCAGTCCCTTGAACTTGTCGAAAACCTTTTGCAACAAGTCGAGCTTTATAGACAGTAACATTACCGTCAGCATCAGTCTTCCTCTTGAAGATCCATTTATTATCAATGGCTTGCCGATCATCGGGCAAGTCAACCAATGTCCACACTTTGTTCTCATACATGGATCCCATCTCAGATTTCATGGCCTCAAGCCATTTTGCGGAATCTGGGCTCACCATCGCTTCTTCATAGTTCGTAGGTTCGTCATGGTCCAGTAACATAACCTCCAGAACAGGATTACCGTACCACGCTGGTGCGGTTCTCACTCTGGTTGACCTACGAGGTTCAGTAACAACTTGATCTGAAGTTTCATGATCATCAGCATTAACTTCCTCACTAATTGGTGTAGGTGTCACAGGAACCGGTTTCTGTGATGAACTACTTTCAAATAAGGGAGCAGTACGATTAGCTCATCAAGTTCTACTTTCCTCCCACTCACTTCTTTCGAGAGAAACTCCTTCTCTAGAAAGATTCCAAATTTAGCAACAAAAGTCTTGCCTTGGATTTGTGATAGAAGGTGTACCCAATGATCTCTTTTGGGTATCCTATGAAGACACATTTCTCCGATTTGGGTTCGAGCTTATCGTGTTGAAGCTTTTTCACATAAGCATCGCAGCCCCAAACTTTAAGAAACAACAACTTTGGTTTCTTGCCAAACCACAGTTCATAAGGCGTCGTCTCAACGGATTTCGATGGTGTCCTATTTAACGTGAATGCATCTGTCTCTAAAGCATAACCCCAAAATGATAGCGGTAAATAAGTAAGAGACATCATAGATCGCACCATATCTAGTAAAGTACGATTACAACGTTCAGACACACCATTACGTTGTGGTCTTCCGGGTGGCGTGAGTTGCGAAACTATTCCGCATTGTTTCAAATGAAGACCAAACTCGTAACTCAAATATTCTCGTCCACGATCCGATCGTAGAAACTTTATTTTCTTGTTACGATGATTTTCAACTTCACTCTGAAATTCTTTGAACTTTTCAAATGTTTCAGACTTATGTTTCATTAAGTAGATATACCCATATCTGCTCAAATCATCTGTGAAGGTGAGAAAATAACGATATCTGCCGCGAGCCTCAATATTCATCGGACCACATACATCTATATGTATGATTTCCAACAAATCTGTTGCTCGCTCCATAGTTCCGGAGAACGGCGTTTTAGTCATCTTGCCCATGAGGCACGGTTCACAAGTACCAAGTGATTCATAATCAAGTGGTTCCAAAAGTCCATCAGTATGGAGTTTCTCCATGCGCTTTACACCAAGATGACCTAAACGGCAGTGCCACAAATAAGTTGCACTATCATTATCAACTCAGCATCTTTTGGCTTCAATATTATGAATATGTGTATCACTACTATCGAGATTCAACAAAATAGACCACTCTTCAAGGGTGCATGACCATAAAAGATATTACTCATATAAATAGAACAACCATTATTCTCTCGATTTAAATGAATAAATGTCTCGCATCAAACAAGATCCAGATATAATGTTCATGCTCAACGCGGGCACCAAATAACAATTATTCAGGTCTAAAACTAATCCCGAAGGTAGATGTAGAGGTAGCGTGCCGACCGCGATCACATCGACTTTGGAACCATTTCCCACGCACATCGTCACCTCGTCCTTAGCCAATCTTCGCTTAATCCGTTGTCCCTGTTTCGAGTTGCAAATATTAGCAACATAACCAGTATCAAATACCCAGGTGCTACTGCGAGCATTAGTAAGGTACACGTCAATAACATGTATATCACATATACCTTTGTTCACCTTGCCATCCTTCTTATCCGCCAAATACTTGGGGCGGTTCCGCTTCCAGTGACCAGTCTGTTTGCAGTAGAAGCACTCAGTCTCGTGCTTAGGTCCGCATATGGGTTTCTTCTCCTGAGCAGCAACTTGTTTGCTGTTCTTCTTGAAGTTCCCTTTCTTCTTCCCTTTACCCTTTTCCTTGAAACTGGTGGTCTTGTTGACCATCAACACTTGATGCTCCTTCTTGATTTCTACCTCCGCAACCTTTAGCATTGCGAAGAGCTCAGGAATCGTCTTATCCATCCCTTGCATGTTATAGTTCATACGAAGCTCTTGTAGCTTGGTGGCAGTGATTGAAAAATTCTGTCAATGACGCTATCATCTGGAAGATTAACTCCCAGTTGAATCAAGTGATTGTTATACCCAGACATTTTGAGTATATGCTCACTGACAGAACTATTCTCCTCCATCTTGCAGCTGTAGAACTTATTGGAGACTTCATATCCCTCAATCCGAGCATTTGCTTGAAATATTAACTTCAACTCCTGGAACATCTCATATGCTCCATGACGTTCAAAACATCGTTGAAGTCCCGGTTCTAAGCCGTAAAGCATGGCACACTAAACTATTGAGTAGTCATCAGGTTTGCTCGCCAGACGCTCATAACATCCGTGTTGCTCCTGCGGCAGTCCGGCACCTAGCGGTGCTTCCAGATGTAATTCTTCTATGTAGCAATGAGGATAATCCTCAAGTTACGGACCCGATCCATGTAATTGCTACCATCATCTTTCAACTTTGCTTTCTCAAGGAATGCATTAAAATTCAACGGAACAACAAAGACGGGCCATCTATCTACAATCAACATAGACAAGCAAAATACTATCAGTACTAAGTTCATGATAAATTTAAGTTCGATTAATCATATTACTTAAGAACTCCCACTTAGATAGACATCCCTCTAATCCTCTAAGTGATCACGTGATCCAAATCAACTAAACCATGTCCGATCATCACGTGAGATGGATTAGTTTCAATGGTGAACATCACTATGTTGATCATATCTACTATATGATTCAAGCACGAACTTAAGGTATCCGTGTTACGAGGTCATATCTGCTATATGCTAGGCTCGTCAAGTTTAACACGAGTATTCCGCGTGTGCAACTGTTTTGCACCCGTTGTATTTGAACGTAGAGCCTATCACACCCGATCATCACGTGGTGTCTCAGCACGAAGAACTTTTGCAACGGTGCATACTCAGGGAGAACACTTATAATTTAGTGAGAGATCATCTTATAATGCTACCGTCAATCAAAGCAAGATAAGATGCATAAAAGATAAACATCACATGCAATCAATATAAGTGATATGATATGGCCATCATCATCTTGTGCTTCTGATCTCCATCTTTGAAGCACCGTCATGATCACCTTCATCACCGGCGCGACACCTTGATCTCCATCGTAGCATCGTTGTCGTCTCGCCAATCTTATGCTTATACGACTATCGCTACCGCTTAGTGATAAAGTAAAGCATTACAGGGCGATTGCATTGCATACAATAAAGCGACAACCATATGGCTCCTGCCAGTTGCTAATAACTCGGTTACAAAACATGATCATCTCATACAATAAAATTTAGCATCATGCCTTGACCATATCAGATCACAACATTGATGTCTACTACACAACCTTCTTCTTGTAGACGTTGTTGGGCCTCCAAGTGCAGAGGTTTGTAGGACAGTAGAAAATTTCCCTCAAGTGGAAGACCTAAGGTTTATCAATCCGTGGGAGGCGTAGGATGAAGATGGTCTCTCTCAAGCAACCCTGCAACCAAATAACAAAGAGTCTCTTGTGTCCCCAACACACCCAATACAATGGTAAATTGTATAGGTGCACTAGTTTGGCGAAGAGATGGTGATACAAGTGCAATATGGATGGTAGATATAGGTTTCTGTAATCTGAAAATATAAAAACAGCAAGGTAACAAGTGGTAAGAGTGAGCGTAAATGGTATTGCAATGATAGGAAACAAGGCCTAGGGTTCATACTTTCATTAGTGCAAGTTATCTCAACAATAATAACATAATTGGATCATATAATAATCCCTCAACATGCAACAAAGAGTCACTCCAAAGTCACTAATAGCGGTGAACAAACGAAGAGATTATTCTAGTGTACGAAACCACCTCAAAGTTATTCTTTTCGATCAATCCATTGGGCTATTCCTATAAGTGTCACAAACAGCCCTAGAGTTCGTAGTAAAATAACACCTTAATACACACATCAACCAAAACCCTAATGTCACCTAGATACTCCAATATCACCTCAAATATCCGTGGGTATGATTATACGATATGCATCACACAATCTCAGATTCATCTATTCAACCAACACATAGAACCTCAAAGAATGCCCCAAAGTTTCTACTGGGGAGTCAAGACGAAAACGTGTGCCAACTCCTACGCATAGGTTCATGGGCGGAACCCGCAAGTTGATCACCAAAACATACATCAAGAGAATCAATAGAATATCCCATTGTCACCATGGTTATCCCACGCAAGACATACATCAAGTGTTCTCAAATCATTAAAGACTCAATCCGATAAGATAACTTCATAGGAAAAACTCAATCCATTACAAGAGAGTAGAGGGGGAGAAACATCATAAGATCCAACTATAATAGCAAAGCTCGCGATACATCAAGATCGTGCCAAATCAAGAACACGAGAGAGAGAGATCAAACACATAGCCACTGGTACATGCCCTCAGCCCCGACGGTGAACTACTCCCTCCTCGACATGGAGAGCGCCGGGATGATGAAGATGGCCACCGGTGAGGGTTCCCCCCTCCGGCAGGGTGCCGGAACAGGGTCCTGATTGGTTTTTGGTGGCTACAGAGGCTTGCGGCGGCGGAACTCCCGATCTATTCTGTTCCCCAAAGGTTTTAGGGTATATTGGTATATATAGGAGGAAGAAATACGTCAGGGGAGCCACGAGGGTGGAGGGAGCGCCCAGGGGGTGGGCGCGCCCCCCTTCCTCGTGCCTTCCTCGTTGATCCGCTGACGTGCACTCCAAGTCTCCCGGATTGCTTCCATTTCAAAAATAACTTTCCCGAAGGTTTCATTCTGTTTGGACTCCGTTTGATATTCCTTTTCTGCGAAACACTGAAACAAGGGAAAAAACAGAAACTGGCACTGGGCTCTGGGTCAATAGGTTAGTCCCAAAAGTAATATAAAAGTGCATAGTAAAGCCCATAAAACATCCAAGATGGATAATATAATAGCATGGAACAATCAAAAATTATAGATACGTTGGATACGTATCAGCATCCCCAAGCTTAATTCCTGCTCGTCCTCGAGTAGGTAAATGATAAAAACAGATTTTTGATGTGGAATGCTACTTGGCATAATTTCAATGTAATTCTTCTTAATTGTGGTATGAATATTCAGATCCGAAAGATTCAAGATAAAAGTTCATATTGACATAAAAATAATAATACTTCAAGCATACTAACTAAGCAATTGTGTCCTCTCAAAATAACATGGCCAAAGAAAGTTCATCCCTACAAAATCATATAGTTTAGTCATGCTCCATTTTCGTCACACAAGAATGCTCTCATCATGCACAACCCCGATGACAAGCCAAGCAATTGTTTCATACTTTAGTAATCTCAAACTTTTTCAACCTTCACGCAATAATCGGCGTGAGCCATGGATATAGCACTATGGGTGGAATAGAATATAATGATGGGGGTTATGTGGAGAAGACAAAAAAGGAGAAAGTCTCACATCAACGCGGCTAACCAATGAGCTATGGAGATGCCCATCGATTGATGTTAATGCAAGGAGTAGGGATTGCCATGCAACGGATGCACTAGAGCTATACATGTATGAAAGCTCAACAAAAGAAACTAAGTGGATGTGCATCCAACTTGCTTGCTCACGAAGACCTAGGGCATTTGAGGAAGCCCATTGTTGGAATATACAAGCGAAGTTCTATAATGAAAAATTCCCACTAGTATATGAAAGTGAAAAAACAAGAGACTCTCTATCATGAAGATTATGGGTGCTACTTTGAAGCACAAGTGTGGTAAAAGGATAGTAACATTGTCCCTTCTCTCTTTTTCTCTCATTTTTTTGGGCCTTCTCTTTTGTTGTCCTTTCTCTCTCTCTCTCTCTCTCTCTCTCTCTCTCTCTCTCTCTCTCTCTCTCTCTCTCTCTCTCTCTCTCTCTCTCTCTCTCTCTATTTATTCCTCACTTGGGACAATGCTCTAGAAAATGATGATCATCACACTTCTATTTATTTACAACTCAATGATTACAACTCGATACTAGAACAAAGTATGACTCTATATGAATGCCTCCGGTGATGTACCGGGATATGCAATGAACCAAGAGTGACATGTATGAAAGAATTATGAACGGTGGCTTTGCCACAAATACTATGTCAACTACACGACCATGCAAAGCAATATGACAATGATGAACGTGTCATGATAAACGGAACGATGGAAAGTTGCATGGCAATATATCTCGGAATGACTATGGAAATGTCGTAATAGGTAGGTATGGTGGCTGTTTTGGGGAAGATATAAGGAGGTTTATGTGTGAAAGAGCGTATCATATCACGGGGTTTGGATGCACCGGCAAAGTTTGCACCAACTCTCAATGTGAGAAAGGGCAATGCACGGCAATCAAGAGGCTAGCAATGATGGAAAGGTGAGAGTGCGTATAATCCATGGACTCAACATTAGTCATAAAGAATTCACATACTTATTGCAAAAATCTACAAGTCATCAAAAAACAAGCACTACGTGCATGCTCCTAGGGGGATATATTGGTAGGAAAAGACCATCGCTCGTCCCCGACCGCCACTCATAAGGAAGACACTCAAAGAACACCTCATGTTTCAAATCTGTTACATAACATTTACCATACGTGCATGCTACGGGACTTACAAACTTCAACACAAGTATTTCTCAAATTGACAACTACTCAACTAGCACAACTTTAATATCACTACCTCCATATCTCAAAACAATCATCAAGCATCAAACTTCTCTTAGTATTCAACACACTCATAAGAAAGTTTTTACTAGTCTTGAATACCTAGCATATTAGGATTAAGCAAATTACCATGCTGTTTAAAACTCTCAAAATAATATAAGTGAAGCATGAGAGAATAATAATTTCTATAAAACAAAACCACCACCGTGCTCTAAAAGATATAAGTGAAGCACTAGAGCAAAAACTATAAACCTCAAAAGATATAAGTGAAGATCAATGAGTAGTCGAATAATTATGTAGCTATGTGAGGACTCTCTCTCATTTAAAAATTTCAGATCTTGGTATTCTATTCAAACAGCAAGCAAAGCTAAAGAAAATAAAATGACGCTCCAAGCAAAACACATATCATGTGGTGAATAAAAATATAGCTCCAAGTAAAGTTACTGATGAACGAAGATTTAAAGAGGGGATGCCTTCCGGGGCATCCCCAAGCTTAGGCTCTTGGTTATCCTTGAATATTACCTTGGGGTGCCTTGGGCGTCCCCAAGCTTAGGCTCTTGCCACTCATTATTCCATAGTCCATCGAATTTTTACCCAAAACTTGAAAACTTCACAACACAAAACTTAACAGAAAACTCGTAAGCTCCGTTAGCGAAAGAAAACAAAACACCACTTCAAGGTATTGTAATTAACTCATTCTTTATTTATATTGGTGTTAAACCTACTGTATTCCAACTTCTCTATGGTTTGTAAACTATTTTACTAGCCATAGATTCATCAAAATAAGCAAACAACACACGAAAAACAGAATCTGTCAAAAATAGAACAGTCTGTAGTAATCTGTAACTAACGCAAACTTCTGGAACTCCAAAAATTATACCAAAATAGGATGACCTAGAAAATTTGTTTATTGATCTGATTCAATTGGAATCAGTATTTTACCACGTTCTGGTGATTTTAAACAATTGTTTTTGTGAACAGAAAGTTTCTGGAATTTTTAGCAAGATCAAATAACTATCATCCAAGAAGATCCTATAGGTCTTACTTGGCACAAACACTAATTAAAACATAAAACCACATCTAAACAGAAGCTATATGGATTATTTATTACTAAACAGAACCAAAAAGCAAGAAATTAAAATAAAATTGGGTTGCCTGCCAACATGCGCTATCGTTTAACACCCCTAGCTAGGCATGATGATTTCAATGATGCTCGCATAAAAGATAAGAATTGAAACATAAAGAGAGCATCATGAATAATATGACTAGCACATTTAAGTCTAACCCACTTCCTATGCATAGGGATTTTGTGAGCTAACAGTTTATGGGAACAATAATCAACTAGCATAGGAAGGCAAAACAAGCAAATCTTCAAGATTTTCAACACATAGAGAGGAAACTTGATATTATTGCAATATGTAGAAGCATATGATACTCTCTCATAATAATTTTCAGTAGCATCATGAATGAATTCAACAATATAACCAGCACCTAAAGCATTCTTTTCATGATGCATAAGCATAGAATTTTTATTACTCTCCACATAAGAAAATCTATTCTCATCAATAGTAGTGGGAGCAAACTCAAAAAAATAACTATCATGTGATTGAAAATTAAGATCAAGATGACAAATTTCATGGTTATCATTATTCTTTATAGCATACTTGTCATCACAATAATCATCATAGATAGGAGGCATGCTTTCATCATAGTAGATTTGCTCATCAAAGCTTGGGGGACAAAAAATATCATCTTCATCAAACATAGCATCCCCAAGCTTGTGGCTTTGCATATCATTAGCATCATGGGTATTCAAAGAATTCATACTAACAATATTGCAATCATGCTCATCATTCACATATTTTGTGCCAAGCATTCTATGTAATTCTTCTTCTAGTACTTGAGCACAAATTTCCTTCCCATCATTTTCACGAAAGATATTAAAAAGATGAAGCATATGAGGCACCCTTAATTCCATTTTTTTGTAGTTTTCTTTTATAATATAAACTAGTGATAAAACAAGAAACTAAAGATTCGATTGCAAGATATAAAGATATACCTTCAAGCACTCACCTCCCCGGCAACGGCGCCAGAAACTAGCTTAGTTGGCGGGGTGTGGGTGCCGCTTACCTAGCCTCCCCGGCAACGGCGCCAGAAACTGCTTGATGTCTATTACACAACCTTCTTCTTGTAGACGTTGTTGGTCCTCCAAGTGCAGAGGTTTGTAGGACAGTAGAAAATTTCCCTCAAGTGGATGACCTAAGGTTTATCAATCCGTGGGAGGCGTAGGTTGAAGATGGTCTCTCTCAAGCAACCCTGCAACCAAATAACAAAGAGTCTCTTGTGTCCCCAACACACCCAATACAATGGTAAATTGTATAGGTGCACTAGTTCAGCGAAGAGATGGTGATACAAGTGCAATATGGATGATAGATATAGGTTTTGTAATCTGAAAATATAAAAACAGCAAGGTAACAAGTGGTAAAAGTGAGCGTAAATGGTATTGCAATGATAGGAAACAAGGCCTAGGGTTCATACTTTCACTAGTGCAAGTTCTCTCAACAATAATAACATAATTGGATCATATAATAATCCCTCAACATGCAACAAAGAGTCACTCCAAAGTCACTAATAGCGGCGAACAAACGAAGAGATTATTGTAGAGTACGAAACCACCTCAAAGTTATTCTTTCCGATCAATCCATTGGGCTATTCCTATAAGTGTCACAAACAGCCCTAGAGTTCGTAGTAAAATAACACCTTAAGACACACATCAACCAAAACCCTAATGTCACCTAGATACTCCAATATCACCTCAAGTATCCGTGGGTATGATTATACGATATGCATCACACAATCTCAGATTCATCTATTCAACCAACACATAGAACCTTAAAGAGTGCCCCCAAAGTTTCTACCGGAGAGTCAAGACGAAAACTTGTGCCAACCCCTATGCATAGGTTCATGGGCGGAACCCGCAAGTTGATCACCAAAAAATACATCAAGTGAATCAATTGAATAACCCATTGTCACCACGGTTATCCCACGCAAGACATAATCAAGTGTTCTCAAATCATTAAAGACTCAATCCGATAAGATAACTTCACAGGGAAAACTCAATCCATTACAAGAGAGTAGAGGGGGAGAAACATCATAAGATCCAACTATAATAGCAAAGCTCGCGATACATCAAGATCGTGCCAAATCAAGAACACGAGAGAGAGAGAGAGAGATCAAACACATAGCTACCGGTACATACCCTCAGCCCTGAGGGTGAACTACTCCCTCCTCATCTTGGAGATCGCCGGGATGATGAAGATGGCCACCGGTGAGGATCCCCCCCTCCGGCAGTCTTTAACAGGTCCTGATTGGTTTTGGTGGCTACAGAGGCTCATGGCGTGAACTCCCTATCTATTATGTTCCCCGAAGGTTTTAGGGTATATTGGTATATATAGGAGGAAGAAATACGTCAGGGGAGACACGATGGCCCATGATGGTGGAGGGCGCGCCCAGGGGGGTGGGCGCGCCCCCTGCCTCATGCCTTCCTCGTTGATTCCCTGAAGTGCACTCCAAGTCTCCCGGATTGCTTCCGTTTCAAAAATAACTTCCCCGAAGGTTTCATTCTGTTTGGACTCCGTTTGATATTCCTTTTCTGCGAAACACTAAAACTAGGGAAAAAACAGAAAGTGGCACTGGGCTCTGGGTCAATAGGTTAGTCCCAAAAGTAATATATAAGTGCATAGTAAAGCCCAAAAACATCCAAGATGGATAATATAATAGCATGGAACAATCAAAAATTATAGATACGTTGGAGACGTATCAAACATGCCCTGCAAAAACAAGTTAGACGTCCTCTACTTTCTTGTTGAAACTTTTACGTGGCTGCTACGGGCTGAGCAAGAACCGTTCTTACCTACGCATCAAAACCACAACGATAGTTCGTCAAGTTAGTGATGTTTTAACCTTCTCAAGGACCAGGCGTAGCCACTCGGTTCAACTAAAGTTGGAGAAACCGACACCGCCAACCACCTGTGTGCAAAGCACGTCGGTAGAACCAATCTCGGCGTAGCGTCTGGCGTAATGTCGGTCCGGGCCGCTTCATCCAACAATACCGCCGAACCAAAGTATGACATGCTGGTAAGCAGTATGACTTGTATCGCTGACAACTCACTTGTGTTCTACTCGTGCATATGACATCTACGCATGAAACCTGGCTCTGGTACCTTTGTTGGGGAACGTAGTAATTTCAAAAAAATTCCTACGCACACGCAAGATCATCGTGATGCATAGCAACGAGAGGGGAGAGTATGTCCACGTACCCTCATAGACCGAAAGTGGAAGCGTTAGCACAACACGGTTGATGTAGTCGTACGTCTTCACGATCCGACCAATCAAGTACCGAACGCACGGCACCTCCGAGTTCAGCACACGTTCAGCTCGATGACGTCCCTCGAACTCCGATCCAGCCGAGTATTGAGGGAGAGTTTCGTCAGCACGACAGCATGGTCACGATGATGATATTCTACCGATGCAGGGCTTCGCCTAAGCACCGCTACGATATTATCGAGGTGGACTATGGTGGAGGGGGGCACCGCACACGGCTAAAAGATCAATGCTCAATTGTTGTGTCTTTGGGGTGCACCCCTGCCCCCGTATATAAAGGAGCAAGGGGGGAGAGGCGGCCGGCCAGGAGAGGGGCGCGCCAGGAGGAGTCCTACTCCCACCGGGAGTAGGACTCCCTCCCTTCCTTATTGGATTAGGAGAAGGGGAAAGAGGAGAGAGAGAGAGGAACGAAAGGGGGGGGGCGCCGCCCCCCTCCTTGTCCAATTTAGACTAGAGGGGGAGGGGCACGCGGCCTGACCTAGCCGCCTCTCCTCTTCTCCACTAAGGCCCATGTAGGCCCATTAAACCCCCGAGGGGTTCCGATAACCTCCCAGTACTCCGGTATATATCCGATAACCCCCGGAACCATTCCGGTGTCCGAATATAGTCGTCCAATATAACAATCTTCATGTCTCGACCATTTCGAGACTCCTTATCATGTCCGTGATCACATCCGGGAATCCTAACTACCTTCGGTACATCAAAACATATAAACTCATAATATAACTGTCATCAAAACTTTAAGCGTGCGGACCCTACGGGTTCGAGAACTATGTAGACATGACCGAGGCACGTCTCCAGTCAATAACCAATAGCGGAACCTGGATGCTCATATTGGCTCCCACATATTCTACGAAGATCTTTATCGATCAAACCGCATAACAAACATACGTTGTTCCCTTTGTCATCGGTATGTTACTTGCCCGAGATTCGATTGTCGGTATCTCAATACCTAGTTCGATCTCGTTACCGGCAAGTCTCTTTACTCGTTCCGTAATACATCATCCTGCAACTAACTCATTAGTTGCAATGCTTGCAAGTCTTAAGTGATGTGCATTACCGAGTGGGCCCAGAGATACCTCTCCGACAATCGGAGCGACAAATCCTAATCTCGAAATATGCCAACCCAACAAGTACCTTTGGTGACACCTGTAGAGCACCTTTATAATCATCCAGTTACATTGTGACGTTTGGTAGCACACAAAGTGTTCCTCCCAGAACGGAGTTGCATAATCTCATAGTCATAGGAACATGTATAAGTCATGAAGAAAGCAATAGCAAAACACTAAACGATCGTGTGTTAAGGTAACGGAATGGGTCAAGTCAATCACATCATTCTCCTAATGATGTGATCCCCTTAATCAAATGACAACTCATGTCTATGGCTAGGAAACATAACCATCTTTGATCAACGAGCTAGTCAAGTAGAGGTATACTAGTGACACTGCTTGTCTATGTATTCACAAATGTATTATGTTTCCGGTTAATACAATTCTAGCATGAATAATAAACATTTATCATGATATAAGGAAATAAAGAATAACTTTATTATTGCCTCTAGGGCATATTTCCTTCAGTTTATGTGTGATAGAGCGTATCATATTACAGGGGTTGGATGCACCGGCGAAGTTTCCACCAACTCTCAAGGTGAGAAAGGGCAATGCACGGTACCAAAGAGGCTAGCAATGATGGAAAGGTGAGAGTGCGTATAATCCATGGACTCAATATTAGTCTTAAAGAACTCATATACTTACTGCAAGAATCTACAAGTCATCAAAAACCAAGCATTACGCGCATGCTCCTAGGGGGATAGATTGGTAGGAAAAGACCATCGCTCGTCCCTGACTGCCACTCATAAGGAGGACAATCAAAGAAACACCTCATGCTTCAAATTTGTTACACAACGGTTACCATACGTGCATGCTACGGGACTTGCAAACTTCAACACAAGTATTTATCAAATTCAAAACTACTCAACTAGCACAACTTTAATATTACCATCTCCATATCTCAAAAACAATCATCAAGTATCAAACTTCTCATAGTATTCAATGCACTTTTATGAAAGTTTTTATTATACCCATATTGGATGCCTATCATATTAGGACTAATTTTATAGCCAAAGAAAATTACCATGCTGTTCTAAAGGACTCTCAAAATAATATAAGTGAAGCATGAGATATCAATTATTTCTATAAAATAAAACCACCACCGTGCTCTAAAAGATATACGTGAAGCACTAGAGCAAAATTTATCTAGCTCAAAAGATATAAGTGAAGCACATAGAGTATTCTAAGAAATTCCGATTCATGTGTGTCTCTCCCAAAAGTGTGTACAGAAAGGATGATTGTGGTAAACTAAAAAGCAAAGACTCAAATCATACAAGATGCTCCAAGCAAAACACATATCATGTGGTGAATAAAAATATAGCATCAAGTAATGTTACCGATGGACGAAGACGAAAGAGGGGATGCCTTCCGGGGCATCCCCAAGCTTAGGCTTCTGGTTGTCCTTGAAGTTTACCTTGGGGTTCCTTGGGCATCCCCAAGCTTAGTCTCTTGCCACTTCTTATTCCATAATCCAAAAAATGTTTACCAAAAACTAGAAAACTTCACAACACAAAACTCAACAGAAAATCTCATGAGCTCCGTTAGCGAAATAAAACAAACCACCACTTTAATGTACTGTAATGAACTCATTCTTTATTTATATTGGTGTCAAACCTACTGTATTCCAACTTCTCTATGGTTCATAACCTCCGATACTAGCCATAGATTCATCAAAATAAGCAAACAACACATGAAAAACAGAATATGTCAAAAACAGAACAGTCTGTATTAATATGAATTTAACGCAAACTTCTTTAACTCAGAAAAATCTACCAAAACAGGACGACCTAGATAATTTGTTTATTGATCTACTGCAATTGGAATCAGTATTTTATCAAGTTCTGGTGGTTTTTAACAATTGTTTTTGTGAGCATAAAGTTTCTGACTTTTTCAGCAAGAGCAAATAACTATCATCCAAGAAGATCCTATATGTTTTACTTGGCACAAACACTAATTAAAACATAAAACCACATCTAACCAGAGGCTAGATCAATTATTTATTACTAAACAGAACCAAAAAGCAAGGAACAAAAATAAAATTGGGTTGCCTCCCAACAAGCGCTATCGTTTAACACCCCTAGCTAGGCATAAAGGCAAGAATAGATCTAAGTATTGCCATCTTTGGTTTTTAAATTTTTAGCGGATTCATGCTCAAATCCGGGAGGTTCCTTATGTTTCCCTTCATATTCGGAGATTTTTAGATCTAAAGAAACCAACCACTTATTGCAAAGGGTAATCAACATATTCATGCGGTGAAGATTTCCGCTAACACTCTTAAGAGGTTCAAGAGACTTTTGTAACATTTTCGTTACTTTGCAAATTTTCTCAAAAACTTGTGTCTCTTCCAGGGTGTGATGTAGACCCTTTTGTTG
This sequence comes from Aegilops bicornis, assembly GCA_021605145.1. NCBI lineage: Eukaryota > Viridiplantae > Streptophyta > Magnoliopsida > Poales > Poaceae > Aegilops > Aegilops bicornis. The sequence continues at coordinate 472,705,790 of CM038672.1, read as the reverse complement.
AGGTGGTGTTCCCACTATTCCCTCTATGATTTCATGCGCAATACTGGGATCAATTTTGATAAAATTTCCTTTGGCAACGCAATCCAAGAGTTGTCTATGGGACATATTTAGTCCAACATAAAAATTGCGAAGTAAAATTCTAAAACTCACCTCTAAGGTTCAATTACGATAAGATTTCATCATCCTATACCAAGCATCTTTTAAGTTTTCTCCTTGTCTTTGTTTGAAGTGGAGAACTTCAAACTCGGGAGACAAAGGAGTAGATAAAGGACTAGCCATGACGACTAACGATCTAACACACAAGCACACAAAAGGCAAGCGAAAAGAGGCGAATGGAAAAAGAGGGTGAATAAAATGGCAAAGGTGAAGTGGAGGAGAGGAAAACAAGAGGCAAATGGCGAATAATGTAATGTGAGGGATAAGAGTTTGTGATGGGTACTTGGTATGTCTTGACTTGACTTGGCAACTGCGCCAGCAATGGCTAGCTACTCGGAGATCAACTCTTGACTTGATTTGGCGTAAGCCTCCCCGGAAACGGCGCCAGAAATCCTTCTTGCTACCTCTTGAGCTTGCGTTGGTTTTTCCCTTGAAGAGGAAAGGTGATGCAGCAAAGTAGCGTAAGTATTTCCCTCAGTTTTTTAGAACAAAGGTATCAATCCAGTAGGAGGATACACACAAATCGCCTCGTACCTACACAAACAAATAAGAACCTTGCAACCAACGCGGTAAAGGGGTTGTCAATCCCTTCACGGCCACTTGCAAAAGTGAGATCTGATAGGGATAATAAGATAAATATTTTTGGTATTTTTATGATAAAGATTGAAAGTAAAGATTGCAAAGTAAAATAGATTGGAACTTATATGATGGAGAATAGACCCGGGGACCATAGGTTTCACTAGTGGCTTCTCTCAAGATAGCATAAGTATTACAGTGGATGAACAAATTACTGTCGAGCAATTGATAGAAAAGTGCATAGTTATGAGAATATCTAGGCATGATCATGTATATAGGCATCACGTTCGTGACAAGTAGACCGTAACGATTCTGCATCTACTACTATTACTCCACACATCGACCGCTATCCAAAGATGCATCTAGAGTATTAAGTTCATAAGAACAGAGTAACGCATTAGGCAAGATGACATGTTGTAGAGGGATAAACTCAAGCAATATGATATAAACCCATATTTTTATCCTCGATGGCAACAATACAATACGTGTCATTTCCCCTTCTATCACTGGGATCGAGCAACGCAAGATTGAACCCAAAGCTAAGCACTTCTCCCATTGCAAGAAAGATCAATCTAGTAGGCCAAACCAAACTGATAATTCGAATAGACTTGCAAAGATAAAAAATCATACATAAAAGAATTCAGAGGAGATTCAAATATTGTTCATAGATAATCTTGATCATAAACCCACAATTCATCGAATCTCGACCAAAACACCGCAAAAAGAGTTACATCGAATAGATCTCCAAGAGAATCGAGGATAACTTTGTATTGAGATCCAAAGAGAGAGAAGAAGCCATCTAGCTAAAAACTATGGACCCGAAGGTCTGTGGTAAACTACTCACACATCATCGGAGAGGCTATGGTGTTGATGTAGAAGCCCTCCATGATCGATTCCCCCTCCGGTGGAGCGCCAGAAAAGGCCCCAAGATGGGATCTCACGGGTACAGAAGGTTGCGGCGGTGGAAATAGGGTTTCGTGGAGCTCCTGGATGTTTTTGGGGTATATGGGTATATATAGGAGGAAGAAGTAGGTCGGTGGAGCTGCGAGGGGCCCACGAGGGTGGGGGCGCGCCTAGGGGGCAGGCACGCCTCCCTGCCTCGTGGCCTCCTTGCTTCTTTCTTGACGTCCACTCCAAGTCCTCTGGATCACGTTGTTCCAAAAATCACTCTCCCGAAGGTTTCATTCCGTTTGGATTCCGTTTGATATTCCTTTTCTGGAAACACTGAAATAGGCAAAAAACAACAATTTGCACTGGGCCTTCGGTTAATAGGTTAGTCCCAAAATAATATAAAAGTGTATAATAAAGCCCATTAAACATCCAAAACAGATAATATAATAGCATGGAACAATAAAAAATTATAGATACGTTGGAGACGTATCAGTGGACAACTTTACAGGGAAAGTGTCACCGGAGTTGCTCAGCATTGCATTTCTCCAGAAGAAGGTCGAATGATCCTAAATGAGATCCACTCAGGGACCTGTGGTCACCATGCGTCCTCTCGGACCATCGTAGCCAAAGCATACAGAGCGGGATTCTACTGGCCACGTGCAAATGAGATGGCTAAAGATAAAGTCGACAAGTGCAAAGGCTGCCAGTTTTACTCAAACATGTCTCACAAACCTGCATCAGCCTTGAAGACTATTCCTCTCATCTAGCCTTTTGCAGTTTGAGGATTGGACATGCTTGGACCTTTCAAGACCAGCAGAAGTAGTTTCACTCATTTGCTCATAGCAGTCGACAAATTCACCAAATGGATCGAAGCCAAGCCTATCAAGAATCTTGATTCAAGCACTGCCATTAGTTTCATCAGAGAGCTGATATTCAGATATGGAGTCCCTCATAGCATTATCATAGATAATGTCGGATTTCGGGTTCCGACAGACCCTTGAGGTTCGAACACTAGGGTGCACGCGGAGATTCGCCCTCTACCTACATGTACCCCGCCGCCTCGCTAAGATCTAAGCTACGAAAGGAACAACACAAGAGACACAAGGTTTATCTAGTTCGGGCCACCGTTGTGGTGTAATACCCTACTCTAGTTTGTGGTGTGGTGGATTGCCTCTTGGGCTGATGGCTATGAACAATACAAGGAAGAACATCCTCGCGAGGGTCTGTTCTTGGCATGGGCGATGAACTGCTTGGGGGAGTTCAGTCGCCTTCTCTCTCTCTCTCTCTCTCTCTCTCTCTCTCTCTATCCAAGGTGCATCCAGCTACCGATTAGATGTCTCTGCTATGGTGGCTAGCTCTACTTATATAGGCAGAGACCCTGGGCCTCTTCCCAAATATTGAGCGGGAAGGGCGCCAACAATTGGCCATTTGAAGGGGAACATCTGGTACACTTATCCTGACTAAAGTTGGTCCTCGCCTCTCAAAGGCTCTGGTGGCGACGCCTGCTTGGGCTCCACAATGACTTCCTTCCTGCCCGTTGGGCTGGTCTTGGTCTTGTTGCACGAAATGGACGCCTTTGCTTGATGCTCTCACTGCGCTTGCTCCCTTTGCACCAAAGAGGAAAGGAGGACACTGCTGGTCGGGCGCCTCACCGGGCGCCTTGGTCGTCATGGCTTGCGTCATGGGCACCTCGTGAGGTACCCCGCCTTGATCTCTCCGCCTCCTCGCGAGCCGGCTGATGAGGCCGTGCCCGAGGAAGCTCCACATCATCCGCCCATGAGGCTTGGGCCCCTCGCGAGGTCTTGAGCTTGTGTTGGTGAAGATGGGCCGTGATGGGCCCCCCTTTGAGCCACGCCCAGCCGGGCAGGCAAGCAAGTCTGGGACCCCGTTCCCTGCAGCGCCGGCAGTAGCCCCCGGTCCCAAGGCGCGCCGGGTTTGGCCGAAAGCGAGAGGCGAAGGGGCAGCGCTGGCACCACGGGCCTGACAGCTCTGACCTTAGGCGCCCAAGTGGCGGTTGATTGGACATGGGTGCCTTAGCAACCGCGCGAGTTGATAAAGGAGCGGCGTCGGCCTAGGCTTAGCTTCCCTTGCTTTCTCTGGTTACTGCTCAGATCCCCTTTCTTGCGCCTCTCCTTCCTGCTTCCGAAATCTTCAGATCCACTTCGACTGCACGCCCTAGCAAGGCATGGCGCCCTAGCTGCACCCCGGCCGAGCTTGGTACGCAGCGCCACCTGGACTCGTCCGAACGTGTGGAGGCGAAGCCTTGCCTGGTGCGCCAAATGGCGGCGCGCAGGCATCGACGGGGCGATGGTGTTCAAGGCCGGCTCCACCCTCCCCGAGGGCCAAGGGAGCACCTTCTATCCGCTCTTTGTAAGCGCCACTGTTGCTGGCCTGATGCCTCCCTTTTCCGAGTTCTTCTTCTCTGTCCTCTACCATTACAAGCTACAAGCTCTGCATCTCCACCCCAACTCTGTTCTCCTCCTGGCGATCTTTGCCTACTATTGTGAGGCTCACGTCGGGGTGCAGCCCTTAGTGGCCCTGCTGCGCCACTATTTCTCCCTCCGGACCTCTCGTGGTTCCCCTTCTGCGTGTGCGAGCTTCGTCGCGTACGGTAGCTCCATCGCCATTTTGAACCTCGGGAAGAGGATTGAGGGCTTCAGGAGCAAGTGGGTCTTGGTGGATGTTGGGCGCATCCACCCTCGGCTAATCTTGCCCACGGAGCACCCCACGCACTCCGACGATTGGTCTCGAGTGGAGCTCGTGGACCCCCGTGCGAGGCCGGTGTTGGAGAAGATGGACATGGATCTGAGGCCGGCCAGCATGGCGGCGGCGAAGCTGACCGACGCGTCACTGCTGAGGGAATTCCTGGAGCACCAGCTGGCTCCGCTTCGTCAGTACCCACTTCCGATGTGGAGGCCCCACCCGAGCCCCGCGGTCTTGGCCGACGAAGACCTGGCTGCGGTTCTCCAATCTTTGGTTGGGGGCGACGTGGCGAGGTTGGAGGGCGCTCCTACGCCCCTGTTCCTCCGTGACGAATGGGAGCAGGTAGTGCAGTCCATGCCCGTCTTCAACGGGGACGGGCCCGTGCCCGCGGAGGCTCCCGAGGAACCGATGGATGTGTCCTCCAGCGACTCCAGCGAGGAGAAGGGAGAAGGGGAGCGGGAAGGAGGGCTCGACTCCGAGGCGACCGACGGAGAGTCGAGGGCTCCCCTCCCTCGGCGCAAGTCCCGCGTTCTCCGCCTCTCACCGAGCGACGATGACGACAAGGATGATGATGAGCAGGCAGCGGAGCTTGCCTGATCCCGAAGAAGGACAGGACTGGGCTGATCCCCCGCGGGTCTACCCCGGCCCCGAGGCGATCCGTAGGCGCGCCTCCTGCTCCCGAGCTCCTCGAGGCTGATCCTTGTAGCCGGCTCTCGGGCTTCAAGTATGGCCGGAGGTTGCTCGAGCTTCATGACGACGACCGATAAGTGCTCGATTCCTATCTTATTTCTTGTTTTGTCGCCGAGGCTTGACGTACAGTATCTCTTGGCTAGGCTGGCGCCCATGGCAAAGAAGCCGAAGGGATCTCCTGAGGTTCCGTCTGGGGTAGCGCCTCCGCCCCTGAAAGAAGGTGACCGTGATGCACGGGCCTCTCCTGCCCGGTCATCCTCGCGAGGCCTGGTGGAGCTGGCTGGGGCGAGCTCAGCCCCCATGGCCCAAGGGACTCCTGAGGTGTCCTTGCCTGATGCCGCCGCCCACGGTGTTGGGCAGTGTGTCCCGCCTCAGGACACCGTGGTTACACTGCCGTCCTCTCCTCCTACTCCACCAACTGCTGTCTCTCCGACTCCTCCTACCGTTCTGGATCGTGCTGCTGCCGAACTGGACCGGCTGCGGCAGGATCTTTTGGGCGCCGACCCTCGTCTGGTGGCCGGGCGCCTGGAGCTGGCTTCTGGCTGGATTCGCTCCGACGCTTCAATCCGGGCGGCGCTGGTCCAGGCCTCGACGGCTTGCGACGAGGAGAAGCAAGCCGTCCTTGGGGCGAAAGCTGCTCACGACGCCGCCTTGGGGGAGGTAGCCGACGTCCGAGGTCGCCGCAAAGTATTTGGAGAAGCGAGCTGCAGGGCCTGCGGGACTAGCTCGCCAAGGAGGCCCGCTTTCGCCAAGAACAGGAGGAATGCATGAAAGCTCGCGAGGTGGCCGTCAAGGATCAGGACACCAAGCTCAAGAAGCGCCGTGAACGCCTAGGCATGCTGGAGCAAGAGTTGGAGGCGAGGAAGGTCGAGCTGGACAGCAAGGCACGGGTCCTTGCCGAGGATCGCGTGGCCTTCACAAATATGGAGGTGAAGGCTCGCACCTTGCTGAGGGAGCTTTACTTGGCGGCTCTGAGAGCCCCGCTGGCCGGCGCAGAGGACGGCCCCGCCAAGCTGCTTCCCTTCCTGGTTCGCGCTCTTGAAGATGTCGCCCTTGGCCTTGGCCCTACGGCCGAGGCCGAGGCGCGTGTCTTGTCTTCTGCGGCGCTGACGCGGGTCCTCACCCACGTCTACCTTCGCGATCCCAATGTCGACCTCGACAATTTCTTTGAGCCAATGACGGCAAGCTTGCTGCTGCCGCTGCTAAGGCCGTGAAGGGTCGTAAGTGAGGCTCACTGGGAAGTTCCGGCCTTGACACCAAGCCGGGTTGGCGCCGCCAACCCTCAAGGCTCCACAAGGCGAACCTGTCCACAGTAGGCTCCACCGCCGACAAGTGACTCCATTGTGGCTCTGCTCGCTTTTAATTCATGCACATGTATCATGCCTCGGGGAGGCGTTTAAACTTGCATTTGGCGTTGTGATAACAGTTATGGACTGTAATATTTTGCTTTTGAATTCCTTGAAATTTGCGCTTCCTACTTGCTTATGTTCTACGCCGGCAGAGCCCGGGCCCACGCATACCTCAGCCGCCGTTAGCCCCGACCGGAAACCAGGACGGGACCAAGGAGTGAGGGGCTACGTGACAAGTTAGGCTCCTGAGTCAAGATGCTCATGAGTCCCCCTTGGCGCACGAACAACAAGTAGGGAGGTGAGATGTGGGTGGATCTACTGTTCTACGTCTGCAGAGCCCGGCCCCGCGCATACCTCAACCGCCGTTAGCCTTTCGTAACTAAGGAGTGAGGGGCTACGTGACCAGTTAGGCTCCTGAGTCGCGATGCTCAGGAGTCCCCCTTGACGCTCAAACGGCCTTCGTACCTTGGCTCCGCTCGGGGAGGGACGCGCGACGAACTAGGCCCGAGGGGCCTGGCCGGGTTGCGTGCGTCTGGGCGTGACCGAGCACAACCTCGTGCCTAGCCTCGCTGCACTCCCAAGGGAGGCGTTGCGATGAGGCCTGACACTGAGCTCTAGGCTCCACTGAGGTTGACGCAGCCAGGGGCCACCGTCGATTGTTTATCACCAGCGGAGCATAAGCGCTTCGTGTATGTGTCACGGGCATAGCCGCTCCTCGGCGGCGTCGTCGGCCAGTGAGCATGGTGCTTCCATCAGTGCGTGGGAGGGGCTCCCCTCCGGGTGGAGCCCAGGCGTGTACTGACCCATACGACACGTGGGCAGCACGGTAGGGCCTGACAAGGTGTATCTAGGCACCCGTGAGCCAGCGCGGGACTCACGGGGCCCTACCTCAAGGCGGGTTGCACCTGGCACCGGGCCTTATCTTGTGATGTGTTCCTGTAGATTTGGTTAGATGCCGGCGCTCTATATCCTCGGGTCCCGGCCCTCGAGCTGGTCTCAGCCGTCGCTGGTATGCCAGGTCGCAATGCCGTGAACAAGGCGAGAGGGTGAGGGCTGGAGAGCCAAGAGAGCCACGAGTCGCGATGCTCGTACCCCCCCCTTTAACGTGCAAGTGGTCGACATGAACGAAGAAAAGGTGCCATGGATTGGCATCAAATAACAAGCATGATGGGTCAAACGCATGACCCGAAATAAATGCGAGAGGGATACATGCCGCCAGGTCTGGCCCGAGCGGCTCAGGGATGATGCAGCCCGAAGGGCGCCCCCAACAAGATAAGCTAGGAACATGAAGTAAAAGGGATACATGCCGCAGGGACGGACCCACGCAGCCTGGGAATAATGCAGCCCTGGGGCGCTCCGGTTGAAATGAAACTTGAAAGATGTCACCGATAGCGTTGAAGGCGAAAGGGTGTTGGTGCAGCAGACTCGGTGGGCTGCGGAGCGATCCTCACGAGCCCCAGGCTCGGGGCCTCGGGAGGCTCCGGAGGCGCCTGGTGGCTCCTCGTGGACCATCTCCATCTCTGCCGGGGCTGCGGGCGCTGGCCTCTTGAGCCTCCAGGATATCCCTCATGAGGCGGCCAGTGCGTGGCGGCTGCGTTCGGCGAGCCGTAAGGCATGCGAACGTAGCTGTGGGGTGGACCTTCGCAGCGCCCCACGCGAGAGGGCTAGAGGCACTCCTGAGAGGCGGCTCGGTTGAGCCCTGGTATGTCGATGCAGACGCACAGCCCACCATCCTCGCCTGGATGGGGTGCTACGACAGGTAAGTGGCGGCTGCCACTCATGACTCTTGACTCCTGCAGCTCCTGAATGGCCTTCTTGTGAACTCCTGAGGGTTTGGCCCTCCTTGCCTTGCTCCTTCTTGAGGGAAACGTGCTTCAAAACACGCCTCCAAGTGGTGCCCAAGCGCCTTCCTCGTGACCATAGCAAGGTCGGTGGCCCTCCAGGGAGGAGCCCCGAGCCCCGCCTGAGGAGGGCGCCAGGCGTGCTTTCCTATGCGATAGAAGGAGGTTCCCCCTGAGCTGGCGCGGACCCTGGGGGGCCTGCCTCCTGAGGGGCCGGGCCGGACGATGTCTTCTTCTTCTTGGGGGCGGTCTCGGGAAGCCTCCTGCTTCCGCGATCGGGGTCTTCCAGTGATGCGGCCTAAAAGGCTTGCTCCAGGGAGCACACCGCACCCTTCTCTTCGCAGGGCACCGTGATGACTCCGCCGCTTCCTGGCATCTTGAGGACATTGTAGCCGTGGTGGGTTATGGCCATGAACTTGGCCAGCGCTGGGTACCCGAGGATGGCGTTGTATGGCAGGCGAATGTGGGCGACGTCGAAGTCGATGAGCTCGGTGCGGTAGTTGTCGCGCGCGCCGAAGGTCACAGGGAGGCGAACCTGCCCAATCGGGACCGTGGAGCCATCGATGACTCTGGAGAAAGGCTTGGTTGGATGAAGCTGATTGTAAGGCACTTGGAGATTGTTGAACGTTTCCACAGACAAGACGTTGAGCCCTGCCCCGCCATCGATGAGGGTCTTGGTGACCAGCACGTTGCTGATGATTGGGGAGCAAAGCATCGGGAGGACTCCGGCTGTGGCGGCACACTTGAGCTGATCCACCGAGCTGAACGTGATGGCGCACGCCGACCACCGAGGCGTGTGGCTTCGAGCTTGGGGAGGACTGCATTCACTTCAGCGGCGAACTGCTTGAAGATGCGTTGAGAGGTGGGGCTTGAGCTCCGCCCGGGATCTGCAGCGATCGCCGCTGCTCACAGAAGCCCCCAAATTTCTCCCCGATGATGGTCTTCATTCCTCCTTGGCTGCGGTGGCGAGGAGGGAGGCTCACGTTGCCTTGCGGGCGATCCTCGCGAGGCTGATCCCTCCAGCCTCCCTCGCGAGGCGGGTCTTGCCAGCGATCCTCGCGAGGTTGGTCGCGCCACCCTTGGCAAGGGCCACGGTCTTCCCAGCGTCCTGCGTTCCTTCCTCCTCCTCGGCCGTAGCCCCGGTCGCTGCAGTCAGGGTGTCGACCGATCCTCCCTTCTCGCACAGCCCGGAGCTCTTGACATTCGTTGGTGTTGTGGGTGTGGAGGTCGTGGTACACGCAATATCGGCTGCCCTTGGAAGACTCGGGCTGATCTCTGCCCCGCTTGTTGTCCGGCTCTGCCGCGAGCACGGCAGCCCCTTGCGCTTCACGTCCTTGGCCTTGGATTTCTTCTCTTCTGGGTCTGCGGCAGGCAGCTCGAGGAGGGAGAGACGCCCTTCCTCGGCCCTGGCGCACTTGGTCGCCAAGTTGAACAACTCCAAGGAAGTGCATAGATCTTCATGCATCGCCAGCTCTTCCTTGATCTTGACGTCGCGCACACCGTCGGAGAAGGCGGAGATGATGGCCTCCTCGGTCACCTTGGGAATCTTGAGGCATGCGTTGTTGAAGCGTTGGATGTACTACTGCAGGGTTTCCCAGTTGTCGCTTGATGCGGCGCATGTCGCCACGGCGGGTGGCAGTCACGAGTTCCTTGGAAGTTGGCGATGAAGAGGGTGCGCATCTAGTCCAAGGAGGAGATTGTGCATGGAGGCAGGTTCAGGAGCCAGGTGCTGGCCCCGACCTAGAGCGCCATTGGAAACCAGTTCGCCATGACCTTCTCGTCTCCGTTGGCGGCTTGATGCCTAGCTTCGTGAGAGCTGGAGGAACTTCTGCGGGGTCGGGCTGCACCGTCAGTAGCGAGGAGGCAGGTCGGCTTGAACTTGCCGGGCCACGCGACGCTGCGCAGCTCAGTCAAAACCTGGCGACTTCTTATGTAACGGAGGCCTTGGATGACGAAGAGCTTGGTCTTATGGGTCCCCATGCTGCAGCAGGGAGCAACCGCAGGGGTCTTGACGTGCCGGAGCAGGTGCGTGGTCACGACGAGCTGGAGCGGGGAGCACTCGGGCAGCTTCTTGCGGGCGAGGGACCTCCTGGCAGCTTTGCTCTTGCCGCGCTGGCGCCGGACGGAGCGGGTTCCGCCCAGGGACCATGCGCCTTGGGGCCAGGGCGCCTTCTTGAGGGGCGGAGGCGCCCGAGACTTCATCGCCAGCAGGCGGGTCGCAGCTTGATGGGGAAGACGGGCGAGGGAGCCCCCTGCGGCCGGACGAGCTTCAGTGTGCCAGTCCAGCCCACTCTTTGTAGACGTCGTCGGCCGATTGGGCCAGTAGCGCAGGAGATCGTTTGCCACGATGAGCGCAGCTCGAGCCTCCATGGCGCGCGAGAATGCGCGAGACGAAGAACCAGCCGGGCGAGTGAGGGGCTAGCGATGCGGCCTTGCCTGCCTCACGGAGGATGCTTTGGGGCGATGCTTGCTGCTTTCGTTCCCGCCCGGGCCGGGTGGACGGGAATGACGAAGGCGCCCACCGGCGGAGCCGTCTAGGCGACGCAGGGAAGCGAGCGGCTCGGCCTTCGGCGGGCCCAACAGCGTCGGTTTATGGATGCGGTGGTCGACGGAGAACAGGGTGGCGGAAGACGAATTCCGGCGCACCCCTACCTGGTGCGCCAAATGTCGGATTTTGGGTTCCAGCAGACCCTTGAGGTTCGAACACTGGGGTGCACGCGGAGATTCACCCTCTACCTACCTGTACCCCGCCGCCTCGCTAAGATCTAAGCTATGAAAGGAACAACAAAAGAGACACAAGGTTTATACTAGTTCGGGCCACCGTTGTGGTGTAATACCCTACTCTAGTTTGTGGTGTGGTGGATTGCTTCTTGGGCTGATGGCGATGAACAATACAAGGAAGAACATCCTCGCGAGGGTCTGTTCTTGGCCGGGGCGATGGTCTGCTTGGGGGAGTTTAGTCGCCTTCTCTCTCTCTCTCTCTGTCCAAGGTGCATCCAGCTACCGATCAGATGTCTCTACTATGGTGGCTAGCTCTACTTATATAGGAAGAGGCCCTGGGCCTCTTCCCAAATATTGAGCGGGAAGGGCGCCAACAATTGGCCATTTTGAAGGGGAACATCTGGTACACTTATCCTGACTAAAGTTGGTCCTCGCTTTGTCAAAGGCTCTGGTGGTGGCCTTGGCTTGGGCTCCACAATGACTTCCTTCCTGCCGTTGGGCTGGTCTTGGTCTTATTGCACCAAAATGGACGCCTTTGCTTGATGCTCTCGCCTGCGCTTGCTCCCTTTGCACCAAAAGAGGAAAGGAGGACATCTGCAGCCTTGGCGCCCGCCTAGCGCCCTTGGTCGTCATGGCTTGCGTCATGGGCACCTCGTGAGGTACCCCGCCTTGATCTCTCCGCCTCCTCGCGAGCCAGCCTGATGAGGCTGTGCCTGAGGAAGCTCCCTGTCATCCGCCCCGTGAGGCTTGGCCCCTCACGAGGGTCTTGAGCTTGTGTTGGTGAAGATGGGCCATGATGGGCCCCCCTTTGAGCCACGCCGCAGGCTGCAGGCAGGCAAGTCTGGGGACCCCCGTTCCCAGAACGCCAAGATGCGGTTGACCTCCTAGAGGAATTAAGAGAGATGGCTCTGATCCGGTCGACCATCTATCAACAAGACCTGCGTCGATTCCATGCCCGAAATGTCAGGGGTCGAGCATTTCAAGAAGGAGACCTTGTGCTACGAGTGCACCAGAAACGGCCTCACAAGCTTGCTCCGGCCTAGGAAGGCCCCTTCATCATCACCAAGGTGATCCACAACTGGGCATATCACCTCTACAATGTGGCCAAGAAAGAAGACGAGCAACACTAGTGGAATGCAGAACTGCTCCACCATTTTTTTACATGAACACTTGGATCGACGAGTTGTAATAAGAATCCTTCAGTGTGCTTGTCAAAGACATAGTGTTTGCAGCATCTTAATGATTGTTATCGCATAAAACATATGTGTTCAAATCCCACAGTGGGTGGCGTAGCCGCGAACCTGATTCGCCTAAGTTTCAAAAACACTCTGAGTGAAGTGCAATCCTCTCACTCGGGGGCTTAGCTGCGATCCCGTACTCGCCTAAGTTACAAAACACACTCCGAGTGAAGAGCAATCCTATCACTCGGGGGATTAGCTGCGACTGTCGGTGTCAAAACCGGCGGATCTCGGGTAGGGGGTCCCGATCTGTGCGTCTTAGGCTGATGATAACAGGAAGCAAGGGACACAATGTTTACCCAGGTTCGGGCCCTCTCGATGGAGGTAAAACCCCACTTCCTGCTTGATTAATATTGAAGATATGGGTAGTACAAGAGTAGATCTACCACGAGATCGTAGAGGCTAAACCCTAGAAGCTAGCCTATGATGGTATGATTGTAATTGTGGTCGGCCTTCTAAGGACCAACCTCTCCGGTTTATATAGGCACCAGAGAGGGCTAGGGTTTACATGGAGTCGGTTACAAGGAAGGAAATAGAATATCTGGATCGCCAAGCTCGCCTTCCACGCCAAGGAGAGTCCCATCCGGACACGGGTCGAAGTCTTGAGTCTTGTATCTTCACGCTTCAATAGACCGGACGATGTATATAGTCCGGCTGTCCGGATACCCCCTAATCCAGGAGTCCTCAAGAGTCTCTGAACCGGGCTTCAATGACGATGAGTCCGGTGCGCAGTCTTGTCTTCGGCATTGCAAGGCGGGTTCCTTCTCCGAGTACTCCAAAGTAATTATCGAACACTTGAACCGTGTCCGGATCCACAAAATGATCTTCACATGCCACCGTAGAGAGAATGGTATTTCACAAATGCAATCTGCTGACAACTTTTTAGGCTACACGACGTGTCATTACGGTCGGGTCATTATTTGAACCGTTTTCCCACAACCAGCCACAGTGCATATTGCGAGGCGGTTTCCTTGACACGTCTTGTCAAAGCAGAGATCATGTCCCCTTATCACGGGATTCTCATCAATACGAGTATGGGAAATCCCACCACGCCATCAGTCGTGGCGCTTGGGAAGCAAGCGATTCCCCAGCGAACAAGTGGGGCCTTACCGCTTCGTCGCCTCTATAAAGGGATAAGAGTTCCCCATTTTACCCACGCCTTCTTCCTCCTTTGCCCACTCTTGCCCCTCGAGCTCCAAATACTTAAGCCCAAGTCTTCTCCGCACAGCTAAACATGCCCGGAGCAGGAGGCAAGTGGGTGGCTTCCACCGTGAAGGAGAAGCATATCGCAAATCTTTGGGCGGCCGGATACTTGGCCGCAGACATTGCACACCGGCTACCGGACGCTGGGCAAGTCATTCCAACCCCGGGACCCCACGAGAGGGTCGTGTTCGTCGCCCACTTCGTCCGTGGACTGGGGTTTCCACTTCACCCCTTCGTTCGCGGGCTCATGTTCTACTACGGGCTAGATTTCCACGGTCTAGCCCCGAATTTCGTCCTCAACATGTCGGTGTTCATCATCGTATGTGAGGCCTTCCTCCGCATCAGGCCTCACTTCGGCCTGTGGCTGCAAATCTTCTGCGTGAAGCCGAATATCGTGAGCGGCCAACAAGCGGAGTGCGGAGGGGCCATGGTGGCAGGATGCCTAATGTCACATGGCTCGACGGCTCCTTTGCGAAGACCGTGAAAGGGTGGCAATCGGGGTGGTTCTACATCACCGAGCCGCGTGGCGCCAACTGGGCAGCGACCCCCGAGTTCCGATCCGGAACCCCTATGCGGCTCACCTCCTGGGAAAAGAAGGGCCTGGCCTGGGGCGAACCTACAGAGTTGACCGGACTCCAAAACTACGTCAAGAGCACGAAGGACAAGAACATCAAGCTTGTCAACGTGATCCAGGTCATGCTCGTTCGCTGGATCCTGCCGTGCCAAAGGCGGGCATTCAATCTGTGGGAGTTTGTTCCGGCCGAACACCAGATGCTTCGGAGGCTTTATGACATGACGCATAAAGGCGCATGGAAGGTGTTGTTCAAGGCCTCCGAAGTACCTCCTCCCACATCCGGGACCGCAGGCTTCATGCAGCCTGACCCAGCGTCCGGTGAGTTTTAGGACTACCACCGGATTCGGTTTTCCCAATACATTCATGGGGGAGTCTTAATTATTTGTGTATATTTGATCAGGACTATGGAGACAGTGGAGGATTGACTGTCGGCTCCGCTGCCGGAAGATCCAAATTGATGCTCTCCCGACAGATAAAGTTGATCCCGCGCCTCTACAAGGCACCGGAGAAGAAAGCCGAAAAGAAAGCCCCGGGGACCAGTAAGGGTCTCCGGCGTAAGGTTGTGCCGGAAGCCTCGTCCGAAGAAGACGAGGTACACTCCTCCCCCGAAGAGGAGGAAGAAGAAGAAGAAGACGCCCCATCTGGAAAGGATGAGAAGCCTAAGGAGACAGGCCATGGGGCCGGGAGAGGCCCTCGACGCAAGGCCGTCATCCCCATGTTGTCCGATGACGACGAAACAGATTCCTCCCGCGGAGGCGGGGGGAAGCAAGAAGAAACTCTACCTCCTCGTGCTGGGGAGGAGAAAAAGAGGAAAGTCGCCCCGGAGGGGGAGGCTGGGACGTCCAAGAAGGGAAAGACGTCCCTTCCGGACTACTCCACCACGGCCGCTCATAGCGAGGAAGAGTGGCTGCCCAGGGGGAAGCCCCTAGCACGATCGTAAGTGTCCGCACTCTATCGTGATTTTACTTCATAGTTGTTTAATAACGCCGAGCATATATGCAGTCCGGCCAGGGCTCATCCGGAGGTGTCGTCTTCGGATGGGTCACCGAAGCGCTTAGAGATGAACTTCGCTTCCCGACGGCCACCACTCCTCAACTCAAGTGCGGATGACACGGAGGTGTTGTCCCAAAGGTTCCCGAGCGGGGAGGTGGCTCGAGTCGCCCCAAAGGCGGAGTTCCAGATGTCGGACACGCTGGGTTCAAGATCCCTTGGATCGAGTCGATGAGAGCCACGCCAAGCGGACTCTCGGCGAACACTGTTCCGGAACCCTTAGCGGTTCCGGACTTAAAGGCGGCAGCCCCTCGTTAGGGAGGGCGAGCCGTCTGCAAGCGAGGACTTCCGTCGCGTCGAGGCGCCGGATAGTCTGGTGGAAGCGCTTGGCGCTTCCATGGATTACTGAGCACCGCATTTATGAGTGCGGTGATTCAAGGTTCATTCTGGCCAAAAGCGGACTAACCGAAGCCTGCACAAGCCTCCTGACGGGCTTCGAGGTAAGTAATAAGAATGTGTGAAGTTACCACCCGATAGGTAGTAGCCCCTGATACTCTATTTGGTGTTCGGTAATAAAAGCCAAACGGAGGGTCAATTATAATCCGCAGGAGTCTAATAAGTGTTTATGTGAATAAGCAGGTCGTGCTGCTTGTCAGCCGCTACCCGCACAGCCGAGGTTGCCGAACTAAAGCGGGACCTGGAGCAGGCGCAGGGAGAGCTCGACCTCATGAAGAGGCGGCTCGAAGAGAGCAAAGGTGAGTGATTCTCCGCTCTTATGTATGTAAAGATAGATGAAAGTGTTTAGTCTGACGATGAAGCGTCGTGACTGTGTAACAGGGTCCACCGCCGAAGTGGCGTCCCTGAAGAAAGCGCTATCCGAGGCCGAAGGCAAGGTGGCCTTGGAATGCAAGGAGTGCGAGAAGCAAAGTGCTAGAGTGGGCGAGGTACAGCAAGAGCTCCAGGACCTCGGCAAGAAGTTCAAGTCCGTGGAGCATAATCTGAAGATGAAAGAAGCCGAGCTTGCGAAGGCCCTTGTGAGTATGAGAGACGCCAAGGACGAAGCCGAGAAGGCACAACAGGAAATCCAGGAGGCCAAAAAGATAACGGCGGGTAAGAAATTTTTTATGCAAAGCAAACATGTGGAGGAGGCGTTTCTTTTACTTACCCGAATTCGGAGCTCTCTAGGGGCGTTCGCAGATCTGCCATGCAGCGTCTCAGACGCCGCGGAGTTCTACCGTGCCGAGGAGGGGAGCTCAACGGAGAAGCTGTTCTGGTCCCAATTTGCTGGGGCCGAACATTCGATGCCTCTGAGTGACCAACTAAAGCAGTTGGTCGAACTCCACAGGGCGGCCGAAGTGGCTATGAAAGATTTCATAGTCCGGATGTGGCTTGGTGAGCCCCTGCCAACTAGCTACTTCAGCCTGATCAAGCGGATGGTGAATGCCTGTCCGCGGCTTGAAGTAATCAAGCGATCCTTTTGCATTGAGGGTGCCCGCCGGGCCTTTGCCCGTCTTGAAGGTGCATTGGGGCAAGCTGGATGCGGAGAAGCCGGGTGAAGGACGGGCCACGAGGGCAAGGCGCACGCCATCCCGAGAAGTACTATGATGGCGTTATGAAGGGCGCTTCGTCTCGTGGGCCGGCGAATGTACTAAAGACAAGATCTTTGACTAAATGTACCTCAAATTTGTTGTTGTAATTTAAGGACGGAGTTGCTGTGCTATGTAGCACTGTTTTGATTTAAAATATTACCATCTGTGCGGCTGTTTATAAAATTATGAAAGTAGGCTACCGTCGGCTTCCGCCCCATCGTACCTAGTAAAAGGTGTTCTGGAAAAACCGGATACTCTTTATCCAAATGTTTGGTCCCTTAAGGAGGTATTCGGCAGAGCGAACAAGGCAATCGGACTATGTGGCTTTATAACTTTCACTTAGCCATAGAAGTCTATAATTTTAAATTTCGGTGAAGCCCCTAGAATTCAGAGGGCCGAATTGGGGCACTATATACGCCTAAATCGGGCAAGGCCGATTCATCGCCTAAAGCGGAAAAAATCTTTAAGGATTTTAAGACCTCTCGAACAGCGACCAGCTCTCGCCTCATCATGCCAGTCAGTTTTCGGCTTTCTCTCGAGGTGCTTTCGTCCGGAAGAACCGACACAATCGCAGTAGTTCTCCCTCGCTACCTTAGCCGATATAACGGAACGTAAGATAACAAAACAAGGGAGCGGGCTAACCTAACTGTAGACCCAAGACATGATTCGAGCTGATGCATATAGTGCTATAAGTTAAAGGGTGCCGCCTTTATTTAAAGTGTTAGGACTTTATTTGCCATAGAACTGGCACCATAGGAAGCCCTCGGCAAGCGGACCGTACCAAAGTGTACGGATGCAATATCAAAGAGACATTTGTAAGAAAAATGTTCAAATAAGAATAATAAGCTGACGCTATATATAATCTCCCATTGATGAAAATACATTTAAGCGTATGTTTACAATGAATGCATTAAGCGGAGATAAATAGGACTATTTAACATGTCCTATCCGAGGGCAGCGTATGGATACATAAAAGCAGGTATAATGGTCGTAAATAGATTCCACAGGTGTTTCCTTCAGGCGTGAAGCTTTGTTGCCCCCTTGGTTGTCTCTCCTATGTAAGTCCGGCAATCCGGCTCTTCAAGAGGCTGCTCTAAAGCAATGTCCTGAAAAGAAGAAGGACAAGGTTATGAAGGTATGTGGCGGTTATCCCGCACTGCTGATCGAAGTCGTTGTTGCGCCTCCGCCTACGCCCATGGTATCTTGAGTGCGTAATTGTGTACGCGTGGCACGAATGCTGCTTTGATGGGGCTTAAGCGGAGGCCGGACTGCTAGTCGCGCTCTTGGCGTGCCTGATGATCCTGCTGCGGGGTGCTCCGGACTCTCTTGACGATGCTCGAAGTTCTTGTCGCCGGATTGGTTTGTCGGAGGAGGCCGCATTGTACTTCCGCCACGAGGGATGCAGTATGCTCTTCTGTTTGGAGAGAGCGATCCATATTTCCATTGACTGTTATGACCCTACGTGGTCCTGGCATCTTGAGCTTGAGGTATGCGTAGTGTGGTACCGCATTGAATCTAGCGAATGCGGTTCGTCCGAGCAGTGTGTGGTAACCACTGCGGAAAGGGACGATATCGAAGATTAACTCTTTGCTTCGGAAGTTATCCGGAGATCCGAAGACCACTTCCAATGTTATAGAGCCCGTGCAACGGGCCTCTACTCCAGGAATCACACCTTTAAAGGTGGTTTTGGTGGCCTTGATCCTTGAAGGGTCAATGCCCATTTTGCGCACTGTGTCCTGATAAAGCAAGTTCAGGCTGCTACCACCGTCCATAAGGACTCGCGTGAGGTGGAATTCGTTGATGATTGGGTCTAGGACCAATGCAGCTGAGCTGCCGTGACGGATGCTAGTAGGGTGATCCCTACGACCAAAGGTGACCGGGCAAGCTGATCATGGGTTAAATTTGGGGGCGACTGGCTCCATCGCATAGACGCCCCGTAGCGCTCGCTTCCGTTCCCGCTTGGGAATGTGCATGGCGTAGATCATGTTGACCGTTTTCACCTGGGGGGGGGGGGGATTTCTTCTGTCCCCCCGTGTTCGGACGTCGGGGCTCTTCATCATTGTCGCTGTGTAGCCCCTTGTCCTTGTTTTCGGCGTTTATTTTGCCGGCCTGTTTGAACACCCAGCAGTCTCTATTGGTGTGGTTGGCTGGCTTGTCCGGAGTGCCATGAATTTGGCACGAGCGCTCAACATACGGTCTAGGCGGGCGGTCCTCACGATTATTTCTTTTGAACGGCTTCTTCCGCTGACCAGACTTGGATCCGCTGAATCCGGCGTTGACTGCCGTGTCTTCAGTGTTGTCGCCGTTGTTCTGTCGCTTATGTCTATTATGTCGCGGCTTGTCGTTATTGCCACGGCCGTCCGGAGTTCCAGAATGTGGCGTAGTGCTGCTGCGAGCCAACCAGCTATCCTCGCCCGTGCAAAAACGGGTCATTAGTGTTGTGAGAGCTGCCATTGACTTGGGTTTTTCCTGGCCGAGGTGTTGGGCGAGCCACTCGTCACGTATATTATGCTTAAAAGCCGCCAGGGCTTTGGCATCCGGACAGTTGACTATTTGGTTCTTTTTAGTTAGGAACCGAGTCCAGAATTTCCTGGCTGACTCTCCGGGTTGTTGAGTAATGTGGCTCAAGTCGATTATGCGGTGGTTAGCACATATATGTGCCACAGAAGTTGTCGAGGAATGCGTCTTCCAGGTTTTCCCAGCTGCCAATGGAATTTCCTGGCAACTGTTTAGCCAGTGTCGGGCTGGTCCTTTGAGCTTAAGGGGAAGATACTTGATGGCGTGTAGATCGTCTCCGCGGGCCATGTGAATGTGGAGAAGGAAATATTCGATCCATATCGCGGGGTCTGTTGTGCAATCGTATGATTCAATGTTTATGGGTTTGAACCCTTCTGGGAATTCATGATCCATCACTTCGTCGGTGAAGCAGAGGGGTCTTGCGGTGCCTCTGTCTTTGGGCTATGTGGCTACGCAGTTCAAATTGCTCTGGGTGGCTATGTTCGGCCCAGCCGGACTTGTTGAAGGTGTATCCGGTGTGACGATCGTTGTCGTGTGCTGAGGCGCGCCCCCGCGATCCGTAGATCGATCTTGGCTGTCCTACTCTGTTTTCCAGTATATCTTGCAGGTCCTGCTTATTGCCCCGGGCCGTAGTATATTGGCGTGGGGGTGCTGGTTGGTATGCGGGCTGATATGCCGTTTTATCCCGGCCACGAGGTGGCCGGTCAACGTATGGCGCTCGAGTCCGTATTCCTCGGCTGCCGTGACTTGATCCATCTCGTCTGTGAGCGTGTCTTGATCAGCTTGGAGTTGCTTCTTCTTCTTTTCGTGAGCTCCTCGCGGTGGCTATAAGCCGATGCTTGAAGCGCTCTGCTCAGCGGGATCCTCGTGCACGCCCGAACTTCGTCGTCGCCGAGGCTAATCTCGTCTTCGGAGGGGCATGTAGTTGTCCTCCTCCGGGTATTAAATCCCGTCGCCTTTGATCTTACGGGCTGACCTACTCATCTTCCTATTCGCCTGCTTGAAGGCGGGCTGATCGAGGTTGTATTCTTCTTGGCACCATTCGGATTGTTTTCGTCTCTGGGCCGGTATTGCTGTGGCGGGGCTTGGAGTGGCGCCGACGACACCCATTCTTTACTTTTTTTTCTGAGGTTTTATCCTCCGTTGCCTCATCGCCATTTGTTTCCTTCGGAGCGTCCACCATATATATATATATCATAGGAGGAGGTGGCTGTCCACCGCCCAGTGAGCGGTGGTTCATGTTCTTCTCCTGCATCGTCGTCCATACCGCCGATGTCTTCGGAGTCAAGTCCAAGATCGTCGGTTAAATCATCGATCGTGGCAATGAAGTGGGTGGTGGGTGGGCAACGAGTTCCTTCATCGCCTGCCTCCCACTCGAGCCGGACATAGTTCGGCCAAGAGCCTCCTGACAAAGAGAGAGACTTTAATAAGTCCAGCATGTCGCCAAAGCGAGTCTTTGGAAAGATATCCTGGTGAACTCCATTACCGGAGCCCAACCTGGCACGATCGCTCGGGAGTGTCTTGATCGGAACCAACATCCGGATACTGAATCCGGGTCCGGAGTCACAAGCCACCACAGAGGTAAGACCGTGTTGGCTCCACCGCCCGATGAGTGTGCGACCTGCGGGCGGGGTCCATGCCTCCGATCCTTAGGCAGCGCAGCCTGCTCGGATTTAGGTCCGGCTACTACGAGGTGAGACCGAGCTTTGTCCGACAATGAGGTCTAAGCCGTGCTCGTCGTGATTGTCCGGTGCTCTGGCATAGGCCCGAATCCGTCGAAGATCAAGTCTCCGCCGAATATCCGCTGTAGTTCAGGTTTCCGAACCTGATCTGGTGTGGCGAATGTCGATTCGCTTCCGGATAGCGAAGGTTGGCCCAGGCGAAAGCCGCCGAACACGAAGATCTGTCCGGAGAAAGGTCTCACCCGGGATCGTGTTGTTGACGATGACTAGAGGAGCCATCGAGCCTCAGAAGCGACGGCTACGAGGAACTCTCAATGAAAGCACCAATGTCGGTGTCAAAACCGGCGGATCTCGGGTAGGCGGTCCCAATCT
This sequence comes from Aegilops bicornis, assembly GCA_021605145.1. Classification (NCBI taxonomy): domain Eukaryota; kingdom Viridiplantae; phylum Streptophyta; class Magnoliopsida; order Poales; family Poaceae; genus Aegilops; species Aegilops bicornis. The sequence goes on along the minus strand of CM038672.1, from coordinate 472,684,698 downwards.
GTGCGTCTTGGGCTGATGGTAACAGGAAGCAAGGGACATAATGTTTACCCAGGTTCGGGCCCTCTCGATGGAGGTAAAACCCTACTTCCTGCTTGATTAATATTGAAGATATGGGTAGTACAAGAGTAGATCTACCACGAGATCGTAGAGGCTAAACCCTAGAAGCTAGCCTATGATGGTATGATTGTAATTGTGATCGGCCTTCTAAGGACCAACCTCTCCGGTTTATATAGGCACCGGAGAGGGCTAGGGTTTACATGGAGTCGGTTACAAGGAAGGACATACAATATCCGGATCGCCAAGCTTGCCTTCCACGCCAAGGAGAGTCCCATCCGGACACGGGTCGAAGTCTTGAGTCTTGTATCTTCATGCTTCAATAGTCCGGACGATGTATATAGTCCAGCTGTCCGGATACCCCCTAATCCAGGACTCCCTCAGCGACCCCGTACTCGCCTAAGTTTCAAAACACTCTGAGTGAAGAGCAATCCTCCCACTCAGGGGCTTAGCTGCGATCCCGTACTCGCCTAAGTTTCAAAACACTCCGAGTGAAGAGCAATCCTCTCACTCGGGGGCTTAGCTGCGGTCCCAGACTCGCCTAAGTTACAAAACACACTCCGAGTTAAGAGCAATCCTCTCACTCAGGGGCTTAGCTGCGACCCCGTACTCGCCTAAGTTACAAAACACTCCGAGTGAAGAGCAGTCCTCTCACTCAGGGGCTTAGCTTCGATCCCGTACTCGCCTAAGTTACAAAACACACTCCGAGTGACGAGCAATCCTCTCACTCGGGAGCTTAGCTGCGACCCCGTACTCGCCTAAGTTACAAAAAACTCTCCGAGTGAAGAGCAATCCTCTCACTCGGGGGCTTAGCTACGATCCCGTACTCGCCTAAGTTACAAAAAACACTCCGAGTGAAGAGCAATCCTCTCACTCAGAGGCTTAGCTGTGACCCCGTACTCGCCTAAGTTACAAGACACACTCCAAGTGAAGAACAACCCTCTCACTCGGAGGCTTGGCCATACACTGAGCTACGCCACAAGTACAATGTATGGTTGCACTCTGAGCTGCGCCACAAGTACAACGTACAGTTGCACTCTGAGCTGCGCCACAAATACAATGTACAGTCGCACTCTGAGCTGCACCACAAGTACAACGTGTGGTTGCACTCTGAGATGCACCACAAGTACAACGTCTATTCTGAGTGGAGAGCAATCCTCTCACTTAGAAATGCAACCTCGATCCTAGATCCGCCTAAGTCAAGAAATCATAAGGCAATACGAATAAAGTAACCAAGTTCAGATAAATTCATGAAGGTTCAAAAGCCATCGGCAGAAGTACTCGGATGTCAGACCCAAAACAGTATTAATGATTATAGGATCACTCAGCATTTCGAGGCACGTAAAATCAAGTTTTCATTCGGCGAGAGGAGGGCTAGCTGGCTTGACGAACTCATCTAGGTCAATTCCATCTGCGATACGAGTGGCGGCATCGATGAAGGTCTCCATGAAAGACTGGAATTGAAGCATCTTGGTATTGGCGACCTTGAGAGCCGCTTGCTTCTCTTCTCTAACTTCCTTGCAATGAACACAGACCAGAGACGGAGCCACGTCAGCACCGCACCAAGCAGATGACTTCTTCCACGCCTGCACTCGGCCAGGGATTTCTTTGAGTCGAGTCATCAGAGACTCGAGGTCATTCTGGAACATCACACCTGGCCAGAGTTCCGTGTCGACCCGCGACAACGCCACCTTCAGTCGGGCAAGGTAGTCCACGACACTGGCGAGGCGGGATTCCAGTCGCGGCACGTTCATGGCAGCTTCATCCTTAACAGGAGAGTTGATGGGATCCAGGCTCGTCTCAATCTGCCAAGTCTCTTCCTCAAAATTTTGACAGAATTCTGCAAACACAGAAAAATGATGAGTCGGCAGTTGCATGATGGAAAAGTTTTTTGCAAGCCAGTCGGACGAGAGAACGTACCTTCAAGCATGAGGAACATCTTCTTGGAAAGGCCTCCAAGATAATTCTCCAGTTCGTCTCTCTTCCGAGTGAGAACTTCGACTTTGTTAGTCAGGGCCACCTTGTCCCTTGACGGAGTAATTGACCACGGGTACCCCGAAGACGGCAAGACAATATTTCAAGACATTGGGGCTAGCAAAGCCCTCACCGACCGCTTCCTGCTCCCGCTGCTCCCGTCAATCGCTTTCGCCGGGCCGATCACCGCTGCCGATCAGACCGCCATTGCCGATCACAAGAACATTCAGCCGATCAGCCGATCGCAGCCCGACCGACACCAACAAGACACCGACGAGACGGCCGCATTCGCACTATTGACAAATAGTAGCGGCGACATCATCTGATAGTATCTGTCACACTGGCCTTTGTTTATAAAGTGCACCAGGGACAAAGAGACATGCACATCACGTAAATGGGCATGGTGCCCCATGCCCACTTGCCCCCACGCCACTACCTAGCTTAGGTAGTAAGCTACCCCAACACTATATATAGCTAGCAACCATCCATCCATGAGGCCGGCCACAATGGCTCCCTGGACAAGCACTCCACGCATGCATGATAGCTAGCAAGCTAGCTAGCTAGCACACACATATGAGACATATACAAAGCCAGATGCCTATGGCACTGACCTCAGATATAGCTCCAGGAGCACTCTGTACCAGATATACCAGATACACTCAGACATGCAGTAGTAGGAGTATTATCTCTCCGGAGAGCTCCGAAGCTGGGTAAACCACCGCGTGCTATTCGCATACCCGCTCCCGGTCCTATTAGCAGCAGTCTTACCCTCACACTAAGCCCTTGTGGCATCTGTCGGCTCGCAAGCCCCCCGTGAGAATACCACGACAGTTGGCGCCCACCCTGGTGTGGTACTACTACTATGCTACCACGCAGCTCCTGGTTTCGCTGTCCGGGCGGGACCATTCGCCTTCACCGCCCCGGCATCGCGCCGTCTTTCTAGTAGCGGTCGGGGGCTCGACATCAATACGCCCCCGGAGCACCCGCGAGGGGCGGCGCGTCCTCACCGTCAGCCTCACCATCTTCATCATCTCTGCCACGACGGCCATCGCCTCTTCGGTAGTGCTCGGGGGCCCGACATTGACATGCACCCGGGGCGGCCGCGAGGGGCGGCGCGTCCTCGTCGTCGGCCTCTTCCTCATCGCCACCGCGACGCCGCTGCCGTCTCTCCGGCGTCGCTTAGAGGCTCGACTTTAGCACGCCTCCGGTGCGCCCGTCGGGGCGGCGTCCTCGTCGTCTGTCTCTCATCCGCGGGCGTGTGCACCGCGTCCGACCACCTCCGCTTCCGGCGCCTCTCCGTCCGTGCACCCATCCACAAGCTCGCTTCGCCGCTTCGCTCATTTTCTCGCTGCATTAGTTGTAGCTGCTCCGTGCATACTATGTTGCAGCCCCATTCTCGCCAGTAGCCATGCGGCGCTTCCCTACGGCTGCGAGACCTCGTTGTCGCTCCTGACGTGCATCGTCTTTGTGCATGGCTAGCTAGCTAGCTAGCAAACCCAATGGATTGGGCCGCATGCATGCTAGGCGGCTTGCCCGGTTCAAGTGCACGCCATCTCAGCTCGCCATCCCCTCGGCCTCCTGCTCCACGGCGTCCGGTGGGCAGCGCTGCGGTCTTGTTACGTACCTCGAGCACCTCCGGTCATCCCGGATCCCGCGCCTGCCTTCCGCTCATCTGCGTCTGCTCTGGCGGGCGCCCCACAGCCCGCCGCCGCCTCCCACGCCTTCGCTGCTCCAACCCACTCCCGCGAAGCTACTCCAAGCGCCTCCCGTCGCTGCTCTCTTCCTCGCGAAGCTCCTCTCTGCCTCGTCTCTTGGTGCGCCCGGTCGCTCGTCACGCCTGTGGCGAAGCTCCACCTCGTCGGCCAGCCCCTGCCTCGCCGGCTGCGCTCACCCTCCACCGGCTGCTCCGCTGCCGTGTCGCGTTCCGCTGGCGCCTCCAAAGATGCGGCTCCGACCTCGTGTGCGCCGACTTCGCGCCCGCCAACTAGCACCGGCAGCGTCGCCATATAGGACTTCGGCCTCCAGCGGTCGCTGCTCGAAATCGCCGCCGCCTCACGCCGTCACTCCTCTGCATGCTCATCGCTGCGCCCGTTGCTGCCGTCTCGCACGACTTCGCCCTGGCTTCGTCCAGCTTTGTTCGCTGCCTCCTGCCCATTGCTGCCGCCTCATACCGGCAGGTCCTCCAATGACGGCCTCCCGCGCCCTACAGGGCAACCTGCACGGCTCCGGGTTCGCTCGCCCGCGCCGACTACGCGACGCCACTACGCCCGGCTCATTAGGCTCCTCCACTCGGCCCCGCCTTGCTCAGCCACCCGGCTGCGCAGAGACAAAGAAAAAAGAGAGAAATGGGGTCACTGGAGGAAAAGCAAAGGCCGACCGAACAAAGAAAGGGAAAGAAAGAAAGAAAGAAGTGGAGGCTGGCCGCCGCGTGTGAGCCGGGCTGAAAAAGGTGTCTGGCTGTCAGCAGACGGCCAAAGAAACAAAGAAAAGTTTTGTCCGGCTGCCAGCAGACGGCTGAGAAGACAAAGAAAAAGTCTATGTCCGGATGGCCTGTCCGCCTGCTTCGCCAGACGGTCAGTCATGACCCGCGTTGCCGGCTGGACCACCTCGTGCCTCGACGTCTAGCCGGTTGTGCCAGGCCGGCTCGGCCGCATCCCGCTCCGACCGTCTGGCCAGTCGGGCCCGATCAGCCGGGCCCCACTTAGAGCACCCGGAGGCTCGAAGGCTGCACCCAGCGGGTGCACCGGCACGCTCTGCAAGCACCGCGCCACGCCGGCTGTCTCCGGCAACCTCCGCCTCGTCTACGTCAAAGCAATGTGAGCTCCTCACCCGCTTATTTTTTCACCACGCAAACATGGATAACCTCGAGCGATGCTCGAGGGGACATCTCTCCGCATTTTATTAGAGTTGCATCACTGTTCGACCCGGCGCTAGCCAGAGTTGGCCCGGAGGCTGGCCGTTTGGCCTGAGACGTTAGTTCCCGCACACGGCTTAGTAGCGTGCGCGGTACCAAAGGCCCACTCTTAGTCACAGACCACAGAGTGGCTGTCCGGCTAGCAAGAGTGAACGCTGGAGGCCACCCACGCGAAAAACGTCCGGGAAGAAAAACGGTTCGGGCTACCCGATTGTTTCTTTTACAAGTATCTGCTCGGTCAAATCTGCTCCCAGAGGCTGAGTATCAGACACTCCACTCATGCTCACTCTCAGCCACAGCATCGTGGCTGTCTGCAAGCGAGCACAAGCCAAAGTGTGGGGGACATGAAAGATTGAAGGGGCTCGACGAAACCGAAGTCGGCACCCTCCGCATAAAACCTGCAATGCTAAAAGCAAACATTTGATATATCTGCTGACTAACTTTGTCTTTTGCATGATCATTTTTGGGGAACCCCCTCCTCGCCGGAGGCTTGAGCTACACCCAGTGGGTGAGCTGGCGCCGCCTCATCGAAGCAAGCCGCTACCGCGAGCCATTATCGGCACAAAGATCGGGCCGGCAGACCTCGCATCCGCTCGACACCATCACCGGCGGGTCCAAGGTCTGCCGCCGACCTTTCAACAAGACCCCATGTCCACGCCCGACAGCACCAGCCGACGGACTCCGTGTCTGCGCCCGGCACCCTCGACGCCATCATCTGCACCAACAAACGCGAAAATCCTCCGCCCAACTTTTCCAAGTTGCCCGGAGGCTCGGAGGCTACACCAATGGTGGTAGGCCGCCTCGCTCGAAGCCACGCCACCGTGCCTGCAGCCGGCTGTCATCGACATTTTCTACATTAACACCCGCCAAAAAATCTCCGCCCAATTTTGCCAAGTTGCCCGGAGGCTTGGAGGTTACTGACGGAGTAATTGACCACGGGTACCCCGAAGACGGCAAGACAATATTTCAAGACATCGGGGATAGCAAAGCCCTCACCCCGACCGCTTGCCGTTCCTCGCTGCTCCCCGTCCAATCGCTTCTGCCGGCCTGCCGGCTGCCATTGCACCGCCTTAGCCGATCGCTAACTGCGCCCAACCAGCCGGTCGCCATTCACCCGACCACCCAAGACACCGACGAGACGGTTGCATTTAAGACTGCTGATTTAATAGTAGCGACGACATCATCTATAAGTATCTGCCACAGGCACTGTTTTATAAAGTGCACCAGGGACAAAGAGGCATGCACATCACATACATGGGCATGGTGCCCCATGCCCACTTGCCCCCCACGCCACTACCTAGCTTAGGTAGTAAGCTACCCCAACACTATATATAGCTAGCAACCATCCATCCATGAGTCTGTCCACAATGGTTCCCTGGACAAGCACTCCACGCATGCATGATAGCTAGCAAGCTAGCTAGCTAGCACACACATATGAGGCATATACAAAGCCAGATGCCTATGGCGCTGACCTCAGATACAACTCCAGGAGCACTCTGTACCAGATATACCAGATACACTCAGACATGCAGCAGTAGGAGTATTATCTCTCCGGAGAGCTCCGAAGCTGGGTAAACCACCGCGTGCTACTCGCATACCCGCTCCCGGGCCTATCAGCAGCAGTCTTACCCTCACACTAAGCCCTTGTGGCATCTGTCGACTCGCAAGCCCCCCGTGAGAATACCACGACATCTTTCTTCAGCTGCACAACTTCTTTATTTGCTTCATCATCAGCAGTCTTCAACTTGGCATTCTCTTCTTCTAAATTGCCAACTGAAGCCAGCTTCTTATCAGCAGATTCAGTTCTTTCTCGGGTCGTCTTCTGCGCTGTTGCAAGGTCGAGGTCCTTTTTCTCCAGAGCCTGCTTCATTTTATCTAAAGAAATAACATTCTTCAGACGAGCTTGGAGTTGTCGGTTTTCACTACGCACATCTATTCGAGTGGAGTCACTCGGTTCAAAAGGCAAAAAGGAAAGATGGCGAGGTGGACAGTCGACAAGTTTTTACCTCCCATGGTAGCCGCTTCATCCTTGGCCTTCTGCAAGTTTTCCTTGGCCAGCTCCAGATCGAGATTGAGTTCGATCTGCTTCCTCTCAAGATCAGCAAACCTAGCTCCAAGATCACAGGATTTCTGCAGCGAACAACAAGAAAAGTCAGTCGACAGAAACAAGAGTCAGGCACTTCCGAGTGATAAGATGTAAAGATCAGACTATTATGACAAAAAAGTTCTAAGACTACTGCCGAATCAAACATTCAACAGTAGTCTCGGGGACTACACCCAGTGGGTGCACTTGGCGTGCCCCATCGGTTGGATTTTCCCACTACATGGTCTCCGCCCGACAGTGGAAGGAGTAACAACAAAACAACAACAACAACAACAACAACAACAACAACAACAACAACAACAACAACAACAACAACAACAACAACAACAACAACAACAACAACAACAACAACAACAACAACAACAACAACAACAACAACAACAACAACAACAACAACAACAACAACAACAACAACAACAACAACAACAACAACAACAACAACAACAACAACAACAACAACAACAACAACAACAACAACAACAACAACAACAACAACAACAACAACAACAACAACAACAACAACAACAACAACAACAACAACAACAACAACAACAACAACAACAACAACAACAACAACAACAACAACAACAACAACAACAACAACAACAACAACAACAACAACAACAACAACAACAACAACAACAACAACAACAACAACAACAACAACAACAACAACAACAACAACAACAACAACAACAACAACAACAACAACAACAACAACAACAACAACAACAACAACAACAACAACAACAACAACAACAACAACAACAACAACAACAACAACAACAACAACAACAACAACAACAACAACAACAACAACAACAACAACAACAACAACAACAACAACAACAACAACAACAACAACAACAACAACAACAACAACAACAACAACAACAACAACAACAACAACAACAACAACAACAACAACAACAACAACAACAACAACAACAACAACAACAACAACAACAACAACAACAACAACAACAACAACAACAACAACAACAACAACAACAACAACAACAACAACAACAACAACAACAACAACAACAACAACAACAACAACAACAACAACAACAACAACAACAACAACAACAACAACAACAACAACATTTGTTCTCAGACCACAGCCAACTGCCCGCAGTTGACCGTGGTCTCAGGGACTACACCTAGTGGGTGCACTCAGCGTGCCCCCACTGGTTCGGAGTTCACTCGACAAGATCCATCTAGACCGAGTGGTAGTATCACAAACAAACACCTTGCATAAGACCCCCGCAGAATCAAAACATTCGACGGCGGTCTCGGGGACTACACCCAGTGGGTGCACTCAGCGTGCCCCCACTGGTTCAAGAATTCAATCGACAAGAGCTACACAGCAGAAGTCAAAACACCCAGTGGGAGAGCGGTTGCAAGGTGCAGACTCATGATAGATGCACATTAAAGGTTCCAAAACGCTCATCCATGGACATCTTACGAATAATAAAGCAACAGTTCTGAAGTAGCATATCCTAGCAGAGCAAAGATCAAGCTGAAAGTCGACTCGGAAATCAACCACTTACTTGGACGTTGGCTTGAAGGGCAGAGCTGGCATCATAGGCGGCCTTGTTGGTCTCGTACACCACCTTCATTCGCTCCATCATTAGGCCTACTTGGGACACGACCTCCTTGGCAGCGCTTACTTCGTCCTCCGGGACGTGATGAGTGGCAAAGAGAGGTGTAGGTGGAATTGACGAAGTAGCTCCAAGAACTGAAGCTTGAGGTTGCACAGTCGGAGCTGAGGGCTGAACAGTCGACACTGAAGGCTGGACAGTCGACACAGGATCAGCAAAGGAAACAGAAGCCCGAACTGGATTACCAAGTTGCGGGACGACTAGATCCGATGCTGATGTCGAGTGGGACGCTTTGCCGGCAGGCACCTTCTTGCCCAGAGCCCTGCCTCTTCTCCCTGTGTTCCTTTGGGGCACATCCTCATGGTCATCATCATCTGGTAATTCAATAACATTTGGTGGCGCTACAAAAACATTTGACCGTAAAAACATTCAGTCGACCGACAGAACAGTTGGCAAAGCAAGAACATATATGTGGAGCTATACCCGCTCGAGAGGTGGCTGCATCTACGGTTTCCTCGTCATCTTGATCCTTGTTAATGTCCATGGAGGTCCCAGAAGTAGCAGCACTGAAATTTTCAAAACTCACTCGGTTAAACAAACGAATGAGTCGACAATAAACACAGAACTTTCTGAGCAAAACAAGTACAAAGAGGAGAAACATTTACGCAGAAGCAACAAGAACGCCCACCTTGATCTTGGGTAGGGCCTTCTGGGGCTTTGATGGTGCAACCTTGGGTTGCTCCGCAGCCTTCTCTGACGGATCAGGAGTGGACGTCTGAGTGCGCTTCGAAACCTGCATACTCGGCGGGGCTGCTTTGCCACGCCCTCCTGCTGGATCATGCGACTGCTTGGAACGCTTCTCAGAACAAGGTGGTGAGTTGACCTCCTCACTGCTACTTGAATCCTCACTCTCTTCATCACTTTCATCGTCAGAATACCAGTCGGCACTCCCGCCGTCGCTCTCCGCTCCCTCTTGGACTTGCTCTCCGTTTGGCATCGAGTACATCTCAGTATAAATTTGCAAGACAGGAGTTAAACAAGCATCAGTCAGATGTATGAGCAAGTACAAATCAGAGTAAGAAAACATTTGGTAACAAGGATCTGACCTTGTCTGGCTCATGGTCGGCGTCGAATGGAGCAACCCTCCTAGACCCCCTAGGGTTGTCTTTGTTCCCAGTGATGCTCCACAGCCACTGCGCCACCGTCTCCTCGGCGACCTCCTCTGGGTGGACCCGAGCGGTGTCATCAGTGCCCGAGTACATCCACATTGGATGATCGCGGGCTTGGAGAGGCTAGATGCATCGACTGAGGAACACCTCCAGCAAATCCATGCCAGCCACGCCCTCATGGACTAATTGAACTACCCGGTCGACTAACAGAGACACCTATCATTTCTCTGTTGGAGTCACAATCAATGAATATGGTTGGTGGACTCGCCCCATGGTGAAGGGGGGAAGACCGGTCGACTGACCGGGAGTCGGAACATCTCGGTAGTAGAACCAGGTCGACTACTGCTACTTCTTGAGCACTGCGTTGGATTTCCTTGAAGAGGAAAGGATGATGCAGCAAAGTAGCCTAAGTATTTCCCTTAGTTTTTGAGAACCAAGGTATCAATCCAGTAGGAGGCTACGCGCGAGTCCCTCGTACCTGCACAAAACAAATAACTCCTCGCAACCAACGCGATAAGGGGTTGTCAATCCCTTCACGGTCACTTACGAGAGTGAGATCTGATAGAGATGATAGATAATATTTTTGGTATTTTTGTGATAAAGATGCAAAGTAAAATAAAAGCAAAGTAAAAAAGCAAAGGAAATAACTAAGTGTTGAAAGATTAATATGATGAAGATAGACCCGGGGGCCATAGATTTCACTAGTGGCTTCTCTCAAGAGCATAAGTATTTTACGGTGGGTGAACGAATTACTGTTGAGCAATTGATGTAATTGAGCATAGTTATGAGAATATCTAGGTATGATCATGTATATAATCATCACGTCCGAGACAAGTAGACCGACTCACCGCATCTACTACTATTACTCCACTCATCGACCGCTATCCAAAGATGCATCTAGAGTATTAAGTTCATGAAAATGCAGTAACGCCTTAAGCAAGATGACATGATGTAGAGGAATAAATTCATGCAATATGATAAAAACCCCATCTTGTTATCCTCAATGACAACAATACAATACGTGCCTTGCTGCCCTAACATCCTTTGGGAAAGGACACCGCAAGATTGAACCCAAAGCTAAGCACTTCTCCCATTGCAAGAAAGATCAATCTAGTAGGCCAAACCGAACTGATAATTCGAAGAGACTTGCAAATATAACCAATCATACATAAAAGAATTCAGAGAAGATTCAAATATTGTTCATAGATAATCTTGATCATAAACCCACAATTCATCGGTCTCAACAAACACACCGCAAAAAGAAGATTACATCGAATAGATCTCCACGAGAGAGGAGGAGAACATTGTATTGAGATCCAAAGAGAGAAGAAGCCATCTAGCTACTAACTATGGACCAAGGTCTAAGGTAAACTACTCACACTTCATCGGAGAGGCTATGGTGTTGATGTAGAAGCCCTCCGTGATGGATGCCCCCTCGGTGGAGCTCCTAACAGGTCCCAAGATGGGATCTCGTGGGTCTGAGGAAGGTTGGCCGGTGGAATTAGGTTTTTGGCTCAGATTCTGGTTGTTTGGGGCACGTGGTATATATAGGAGGAAGGAGTACGTCGGTGGAGCAACAGGGGCCCACGAGGGTGGAGGGCGCGCCCTGGGGGTGGGCGCGCCCCCCTACCTCGTGGCCTCCTCCTTTCTTTCTAGACGTAGGGTCCAAGTCTCCCAGATCATAATCTTCCTAAAAATCACGTTCCCGAAGGTTTCATTCCGTTTGGACTACGTTTGGTATTCCTTTTCTGCGAAACTCTAAAATAGGCAAAAAAAACATCAATTCTGGGCTGGGCCTCCGATTAATAGGTTAGTCCCAAAAATAATATAAAAGTGGATAATAAAGCCCAATAATGTCCAAAACAGTAGATAATATAGCATGGAGCAATAAAAAATTATGGATACGTTGGAGACGTATCAACTGCCACCCTCTAACCGACTCGGGAAGTGTCATATGAGGAAAAGTACTTCTACCCCTCGTCTGAATCCCTAAACCCCCGCACATTTGGATCGCGTGCGTCTTTTTGTCAATCGGATTTGCCTTCTTCACAGTTTGAGAATGGCAGGTAAAGATGTGTATGAATAAGCCCCAATGCGGATGGCAGCCCAAGAAGTTTTCACACAAAGAGACATACGCAGCGAGATATGTGATTGTGTTGGGAGAGAAGTGATGAAGTTGGGCACCAAAAAAGTTCAGGAAACCCCGGAAAATGGATGCAGAGGCAGCGTGAAACCACGGTCGACATGAGTAGCGAGGAGGACGCACTCACCCTCTTGCGGCTGAGGTTCAGTCTCGTTCCTCGGCAACCTCCAAGATCCGTGAGCAATCAAGCCTGCGCTGGCCAGATCCTCCAAATCCTCCTTCAAGATCGTAGATCGAATCTAGTCCCCCTGGATCCAACCAAGCGGGAGACGAGACCTCGTCGACGAACCCCGAGTCGTCTTCTTGCCCTTCACCGCCGTCGCCGCCTTCTTTGAGTGCTCTAGGGCCGCCGTCTTGTCCTTCGCCATGGCGGCGGAGTACGCGCGGGCGAGCGGAGACGATGGGGTGGTGGAGGACGCGGTGGAGAGGCAGAGGAAGAAGAACTCGATTGAGACGCACTATGCATTGCATCCACCCAGACGCTATTTATGAGGCCACTTCTGAGTGACTGACGTGTGGGCCCGAGTAATCCTGTCAAATCCTGCAACATTCGCTCACCCGATATGTGGCAAAAAAGGCAGTGCGAGGATCGAGGAGCCCCTGTCTATCCACTCCGATAACCACGGCACGCTCCGTCCCGCGCGCTTCTCCAAAATTTTGAATCCCATGAGATCCGGGAACCGCAGAGCAACCAATCGCGCCCAAGATTTCACACCACAACTACACTCGAAGATCATCAACATAACTCACTCGACACCTCTGAATCGATCAAGGCGACTGAAACAATGTTGAAACTTCAAGCATGATTCCAGAATTCTAGTAGAAATGCCTCAGAAGCGTGGAATCAAGTCGGAAACAACTTCAACCCTTTCTTCACTCATACCTCAATCCATTCGGGGGCTAATGACGATGACATGTACCTAGGGTAGGGTCATAGGCCTGACCTAGACGTCTTACCCAAGGACACTGCCCGAGAGTCAAAGAAATTCAAAATACAAAGTATATACCGACTGAAATCACCTTGGAGTGCAATCCACTCGACCAGATATCTCACTCGGATACCCCAATTCCATTCGACCAAGATAGAGTCACTCGACTACATGAAGAATCACTCGGAGAACAGAAGGTCTAAAGTCTCTCAGGATGGCAACGGTCAGGCGTTGACTCCGCAGTCTTAAAGATCATTTATAGCTCTTTATAGCTAGCGTTACTTGTAATGCCCTGTCTTAATGTACATTGAACCCTGTGTAACTGAGGGCTGGAGGGGTCTGTTGGGGAACGTAGTAATTTCAAAAAAATTCCTACGCACACGCAAGATCATGGTGATGCATAGCAACGAGAGGGGAGAGCGTGGTCCACGTACCCACGTAGACTGAAAGCGGAAGCGTGAGCACAACGTGGTTGATGTAGTCGTACGTCTTCACGATCCGACCGATCAAGTACCAAACGCACGGCACCTCCGAGTTCAGCACACGTTCAACTCGATGACGTCCCTCGAACTCTGATCCAGCCGAGCTTTGAGGGAGAGTTTCGTCAGCACGAGGGCGTGGTGACGATGATGATGTTCTACCGACGCAGGGCTTCGCCTAAGCACCGCTACGATATTATCGAGGTGGATTATGGTGGAGGGGGGCACCGCACACGGCTAAGAGATCCAAGGGATCAATTGTTGTGTCTATGGGGTGCCCCTCTAGCCTTGTATATAAAGGAGCAAAGGGGGGGTGCGGCCGGCCAGGGAGAGGGCGCGCCAGGAGGAGTCCTACTCCCACCGGGAGTAGGACTCCCCCCTTTCCTAGTTGGATTAGGATTCGGGAGGGGGAAAGAGGAGGGAGAGACGGAAGGGGGGCGCTGCCCCCCTCTCCTCGTCCTATTCGGACTAGGGGGGAGGGGCGCGCGGCCCAGCCCTGGCCGCCTCTCCTCTTCTCCATAAAGGCCCACTAAGGCCCATTTACCTCCCGGGGGGTTCCAGTAACCTCCCGGTACTCCGGTAAAAACCCGATTTCACCCGGAACACTTCCAATATCCAAACATAGGCTTCCAATATATCAATCTTTATGTCTCGACCATTTCGAGACTCCTCGTCATGTCCATGATCACATCCAGGACTCCAAACAACCTTCGGTACATAAAAACATATAAACTCATAATATAACTGTCATCGAAACGTTAAGCGTGCGGACCCTCGGATTCGAGAACTATGTAGACATGACCGAGACACGTCTCCGTTCAATAACCAATAGCGGAACCTGGATGCTCATATTGGCTCCCACATATTCTACGAAGATCTTTATCGGTCAAACCGCATAACAACATACGTTGTTCCCTTTGTCATCGGTATGTTACTTGCCCAAGATTCGTTAGTCGGTACCTCAATACCTAGTTCAATCTCGTTACCGGCAAGTCTCTTTACTCGTTCCATAATACATCATCCCGCAAGTAACTCATTAGTTACAATGCTTGCAAGGCTTATAGTGATGTGCATTACCGGGTGGGCCCAGAGATACCTCTCCGACAATCGGAGTGACAAATCCTAATCTCAAAATACGCCAACCCAACAAGTACCTTTGGAGACACCTCAGAGCACCTTTATAATCACCCATTTACGTTGTGACGCTTGGTAGCACACAAAGTGTTCCTCCAAAGAATGGGAGTTGCATAATCTCATAGTCATAGGAACATGTATAAGTCATGAAGAAAGCAATAGCGTATCACTATACGATCAAGTGCTAAGCTAACGGAATGGGTCAAGTCAATCACATCATTCTCCTAATGATGTGATCTCGTTAATCAAATGACATCTCATGTCTATGGCTAGGAAACATAACCATCTTTGGTCAACGAGCTAGTCAAGTAGAGGCATACTAGTGACACTCTGTTTGTCTATGTATTCACACAAGTATTATGTTTCCGGTTAATACAATTCTAGCATGAATAATAAACGTTTATCATGAAATAAGGAAATAAATAATAACTTTATTATTGCCTCTAGGGCATATTTCCTTGATCCCCACTTGCACTAGAGTCAATAATCTAGATCACATCGCCATGTGATTTAACATCAATAGTCCACATCACCATGTGATTAACACCCATAGTTCACATCGTAATGTGACCAACACCCAAAGGGTTTACTAGAGTCAATAATCTAGTTCATATCGCTATGTGATTAACACCCAAAGAGTACTAAGGTGTGATCATGTTTTGCTTGTGAGAGAAGTTTAGTCAACGGGTCTGCCATATTCAGATCCGTATGTATTTTACAAATTTCTATGTCTACAATGCTCTGCACGGAGCTACTTTAGCTAATTGCTCCCACTTTCAATATGTAAATACAGATGAAGACTTAGAGTCATCTGGATCAGTGCCAAAACTTGTATCGACGTAACCCTTTTACGACGAACCTTTTGTCACCTCCATAATCGAGAAACATATCCTTATTCCACTAAGGATAATTTTGACCGCTTTCGAGTGATCTACTCCTAGATCACTATTGTACTCCCTTGCCAAAATCAGTGTAGGGTATACAATAGATCTGGTACATAGCATGACATACTTTATAGAACCTATGGCTGAGGCATAGGGAATGACTTTCATTCTCTTTCTATCTTCTGCCGTGGTCGGGCTTTGAGTCTTACTCAATTTCACACCTAGTAACACACGCAAGAACTCTTTCTTTGACTGTTCCATTTTGAACTACTTCAAAATCTTGTCAAGGTATGTACTCATTGAAAAAACTTATTAAGCGTTTTGATCTATCTCTATAGATCTTGATGCTCAATATGTAAGCAGCTTCACCGAGGTCTTTCTTTGAAAAACTCCTTTCAAACACTCCTTTATGCTTTGCAAAATAATTCTACATTATTTCCGATCAACAATATGTCATTCACATATACTTATCAGAAATGTTGTAGTGCTCCCACTCACTTTCTTGCAAATACAGGCTTCACCGCAAGTCTGTACAAAACTATATGCTTTGATCAACTCATCAAAGCGTATATTCCAACTTTGAGATGCTTGCACCAGTCCATAGATGGATCGCTGGAGCTTGCACATTTTGCTAGCACCTTTAGGATCGACAAAACCTTCTGGTTGCATCATATACAACTCTTCTTTAAGAAATCCATTAAGGAATGTAGTTTTGACATCCATTTGCGATTTCATAAAATCGGCAATTTGCTAACATGATTCGGACAGACTTAAGCATCGCTACTGGTGAGAAAATCTCATCGTAGTCAACACCTTGAACTTTGTCAAAAACCTTTTTTCGACAAGTCTAGCTTTGTAGATAGTAACACTACTATCGTCGTCCGCCTTCCTCTTGAAGATCCATTTATTTTCTATGGCTTGCCGATCATCGGGAAAGTCAACCAAAGTCCACACTTTGTTCTCATACATGGATCCCATCTCAGATTTCAAGACCTCAAGCCATTTTGCGGAATCTGGGCTCATCATCGCTTCCTCATAGTTCGTAGGTTCGTCATGGTCAAGTAACATGACCTCCAGAGCAGGATTACCGTACCACTTTGGTGTGGATCTCACTCTGGTTTACCTACGAGGTTCGGTAGTAACTTGATCTGAAGTTACATGATCATCATCATTAGCTTCCTCACTAGTTGGTGTAGTAGTCACAGGAATAGATTTCTGTGATGAACTACTTTCCAATAAGGGAGCAGGTACAATTACCTCATCAAGTTCTACTTTCCTCCCACTCACTTCTTTCGAGAGAAACTCCTTCTCTAGAAAGGATCCATTCTTAGCAACGAATATCTTGTCTTCGGATCTGTGATAGAAGGTGTACCCAACTGTCTCCTTTGGGTATCCTATGAAGACACATTTCTCCGATTTGGGTTTGAGCTTATCAGGATGAAACTTTTTCTTATAAGCATCGCAACCCCAAACTTTAAGAAACGGCAACTTTGGTTTCTTGCCAAACCATAGTTCATACGTTGTCGTCTCAATGGATTTAGATGGTGCCCTTTAAAACGTAAATGCAGCTGTCTCTAATGCATAACCCCAAAACTATAGTGGTAAATAGGTAAGAAACATCATAGATTGCACTATATCCAATAAAGTACGGTTATGACGTTCGGACACACCATTATGTTGTGGTGTCCCAGGTGGCATGATTTTGTGAAACTATTCCACATTGTTTTAACTGAAGACCAAACTCGTAACTCAAATATTCGTCTCCGCGATCAGATAGTTGAAACTTTGTTTTCTTGTCACGATGATTTTCCACTTCACTCTGAAACTCTTTGAACTTTTCAAATGTTTCAGACTTATGTTTCATCAAGTAGATATACCCATATCTGCTCAAATCATCTGTGAAGGTCAGAAAATAACGATACCCTCCACGAGCCTCAACACTCATCGGATATGTATTATTTCCAATAAGTCAGTTGCTCGCTCCATTGTTCCGGAGAATAGAGTCTTAGTCATCTTGCCCATAAGGCATGGTTCGCAAGCATCAAGTGAATCATAATCAAGTGATTCCAAAATCCCATCAGCATGGAGTTTCTTCATGCGCTTTACACCAATATGACCTAAACGGCGGTGCCACAAATAAGTTGCACTATCATTATTAACTTTGCATCTTTTGGCTTCAATATTATGAATATGTGTATCACTACGATCGAGATCCAACAAACTATTTTCATTGGGTGTACGACCATCGAAGGTTTTATTCATGTAAACAGAACAACAATTATTCTCTGACTTTAAATGAATAACCGTATTGCAATAAATATGATCAAATCATATTCATGCTCAACGCAAACACCAAATAACATTTATTTAGGTTTAACACTAATCCCGAAAGTATAGGGAGTGTGCGATGATGATCATATCAATCTTGGAACCACTTCCAACACACATCATCACTTCACCCTCAACTAGTCTCTGTTTATTCTCAGAACTCCTGTTTGAGTTACTAATTTTTAGCAACCGAACAAGTATCAAATACTCAGGGCTACTATAAACACTAGTAAGGTACACATCAATAACATGTATATCAAATATACCCTTGTTCACTTTGCCATCCTTCTTATCCACCAAATATTCGTGGCATTTCCGCTTCCAGTGACCATTTCCTTTGCAGTAGAAGCACTCAGTCTCAGGCTTAGGTCCAGACTTGGGCTTCTTCACTTGAGCAGCAACTCGCTTGCCGTTCTTCTTGAAGTTCCCTTCTTCCCTTTGCCCTTTTCTTGAAACTAGTGGTCTTGTCAACCATTAACACTTGATGTTTTTCTTGATTTCTACCTTCGTCAATTTCAGCATCACGAAGAGCTTGGGAATCGTTTCCGTTATCCCTTGCATATTATAGTTCATCACGAAGTTCTAGTAACTTGGTGATAGTGACTAGAGAACTCTGTCAATCACTATCTTATCTGGAAGATTAACTCCCACTTGATTCAAGTGATTGTAGTACTCAGACATTCTGAGCACATGCTCACTAGCTAAGCAATTCTCCTCCATCTTGTAGGCAAAATATTGTCAGAGGTCAAATACCTCTCGACACGGGCATGAGTATGAAATACTAATTTCAACTCTTGGAACATCTTATATGCTCCATGACGTTTCAAAAACGTCCTTGAAGCCCCGGTTCTAGGCCGTAAAGCATGGTGCACTAAACTATCAAGTAGTCATCATACCGAGCTTTTGTCAAACGTTCATAGCGTCTGCATCTGCTCCTGCAATAGGTCCGTCACCTAGTGGTGCGTCAAGGACATAATTCTTCTGTGCAGCAATGAGGATAATCCTCAGATCACGAATCCAATCCGCATCATTGCTACTAACATCTTTCAACTCGCTTTCTCTAGGAACATATCAAAATAAAAGCAGGGAGCTAAACGCGAGCTATTGATCTACAACATAGATATACCAATACTACCAGGACTAAGTTTATGATAAATTAAAGTTCAATTAATCATATTACTTAAGAACTCCCACTTAAATAGACATCCCTCTAATCCTCTAAGTGATCACGTGATCCAAATCAACTAAACCATGTCCGATCATCACGTGAGATGGAGTAGTTTCAATGGTGAACATCACTATGTTGATCATATCTACTATATGATTCACGCTCGACCTTTCGGTCTTCGTGTTAGAGGCCATATCTGTTATATGCTAGGCTCGTCAAGTTTAACCTGAGTATTCAGCGTGTGCAACTGTTTTGCACCCGTTGTATTTGAACGTAGAGCCTATCACACCCGATCATCACGTGGTGTCTCAAAGACGAAGAACTTTCATAGCGGTGCATACTCAGGGAGAACACTTATACTTTGATAATTTAGAGAGGGATCATCTTATAATGCTACCGTCAAACAAAGCAAGATAAGATGCATAAAAGATAAACATCACATGCAATCAAAATAAGAGATATGATATGGACATAATCATCTTGTGCTTGTGATCTCCATCTCAAGCAAATCACGATCACCATCGTCACCGGTGCGACACCTTGATCTCCATCGTAGCATCATTGTCGTCTCACCAACTTTTGCTTCTACGACTATCGCTACCGCTTAGTGATAAAGTAAAGCAATTACAGGGCGATTGCATTGCATACAATAAAGCGACAACCATATGGCTCCTGCCACTTGCCGATAACTCGGTTACAAAACATAATCATCTCATACAATAAAATATAGCATCATGTCTTGACCATATCACATCACAACATGCCCTGCAAAAACAAGTTAGACGTCCTCTACTTTGTTGTTGCAAATTTTACGTGGCTGCTACGGGCTTAGCAAGAACCGTTCTTACCTACGCATCAAAACCATAACGATAGTTTGTCAAGTTGGTGCTGTTTTAACCTTTGCAAGGACCGGTTGTAGCCACACTCGGTTCAACTAAAGTTGGAGAAACTGACACCCGCCAGCCACTTATGTGCAAAGCACGTCGGTAGAACCAGTCTCGCATAAGCGTACGTGTAATGTCGGTCCGGGCGCTTCATCCAACAATACCGCCCGAACCAAAGTATGACATCTTTGGTAAGTAGTATGACTTGTATCGCCCACAACTCACTTGTGTTCTACTCGTGCATATGACATCTACGCATAAAACCAGGCTCGGATGCCCTTGTTGGGGAACGTAGTAATTTCAAAAAATTCCCTACGCACACGCAAGATCATGGTGATGCATAGCAATGAGAGGGAAGAGTGTTGTCCACGTGCCCTCGTGAGACCGAAGCGGAAGCGTTAACTGCTTAGCGGTTGATGTAGTCGTACGTCTTCACGATCCGACCGATCATGTACCGAACGCACGGCACCTCCGAGTTCAGCACATGTTCAGCTCGATGACGTCCCTTGAACTCCGATCCAGCTGAGCTTTGAGGGAGAGTTCCGTCAGCACGACGGCGTGGTGATGATGATGATGTTCTACCGACGCAGGGCTTCGCCTAAGCATCGCTATGATATTATCGAGGTGGATTATGGTGGAGGGGGGCACCGCACACGGCTAAGAGATCCAAGGGATCAATTGTTGTGTCTATGGGGTGCCCCTCTGCCCCCGTATATAAAGGAGCAAAGGGGGTGCGGCCGGCCAGGGAGAGAGCGCGCTAGGAGGACTCCCCCCTTTCCTAGTTGGATTAGGATTCGGGAGGGGAAAGAGGAGGGAGAGGCAGAAGGGGGGAGGGGCGTGTGGCCCAGCCCTGGCCGCCTCTCCTCTTCTCCGTAAAGGCCCACTAAGGCCCATTTACCTCCCGGGGGGTTCCGGTAACCTCCCGGTACTCCGGTAAAAACCCGATTTCAACCGGAACACTTCCGATACCCAAACATAGGCTTCAATATGTCAATCTTTATGTCTCGACCATTTCGAGACTCCTCATCATGTCCGCTATCACATCCGGGACTCCGAACAACCTTCGGTACATCAAAACATATAAACTCATAATATAAGCATCATCGAAGCGTTATGTGCGGACCCTACGGGTTCGAGAACTATGTGAACATGACCGAGACACGTCTCCGCCAATAATCAATAGCGGAACACGGATGGTCATATTGGCTCCCACATATTCTCTGAAGATCTTTATCGGTCAAACGGCATAACAACATACGTTGTTCCCTTTGTCATCGGTATGTTACTTGCCCGAGATTCGATCGTCGGTATCTCAATACCTAGTTCAATCTTGTTACCGGCAATTATATTTACTCGTTCCGTAATACATCATCCCGCAACTAACTCATTAGTTACAATGCTTGCAAGGCTTATAGTGATGTGCATTACCGAGTGGACCCAGAGATACCTCTCCGACAATCTGAGTGACAAATCCTAATCTCGAAATACGCCAACCCAACAAGTACCTTTGGAGACACCTGTAGAGCACCTTTATAATCATCCATTTACGTTGTGACGTTTGGTATCACACAAAGTGTTCCTCCGGTAAACGGGAGTTAAATAATCTCATAGTCATAGGAACATGTATAAGTCATGAAGAAAGCAATAGGAGAATACTATACGATCAAGTGCTAAGCTAACGGAATGGGTCAAGTCAATCACATCATTCTCCTAATGATGTGATCCCGTTAATCAAATGACAACTCATGTTTATGGCTAGGAAACATAACCATCTTTGATCAACGAGCTAGTCAAGTAGAGGCATACTAGTGACACTCTATTTGTCTATGTATTCACACAAGTATTATGTTTCCGGTTAATACAATTCTAGCATGAATAATAAACATTTATCATGAAATAAGGAAATAAATAATAACTTTATTATTGCCTCTAGGGCATATTTCCTTCAGGGTCCGGCGCACTCTATATAAGCCACCCCCTCCTCTGGTACAAGGGTTTGCACCCCCTGTTACTCTCACGCATAATCCAGTCAACCAAGCCTCCGGGCACCGAGACGTAGGGCTATTAATTCCTCCGAGAAGGGCATGAACTCGTAAAACTTGCATGCACAACCTCACCGTAGCTAGGGCCTTGCCTCCTCCTACGTACCCCCTATTCTTACGGTCAGACTTGCTGCCACGACAGGCGGCGCCCCCTCTTTCCTTCTTCCTCTCCTCCTCCTTCCCTCTCTCCCCCTCTTGGAATAGCAAAGGGGGGGGTGAATCCTACTAGGTTTGGAGTCCTAGTCGGACTCCCCCCCTTGGCGCGCCTCCCCCTTGGCTGGCCTCCTCCTCCCCCTCCTTTATATACGTGGGGAGGGGGCACCCCAAAGCACAACAGACAATCTCTTAGCCGTGTGCGGTGCCCCCCCCCCTCCACAGTTTAACATCTTGGTCATATCGTCGTAGTGCTTAGGTGAAACCCTGCGCCGGTCACTTCATCATCACCGTTGCCACGCCGTCGTGCTGACCGAACTCTCCCTCGTACTCAACTGGATCAAGAGCTGGAGGGACGTCATCGTGCTGAACGTGTGCTGAACACGGAGGTGCCATACGTTCGGTACTTGGATTGGTTGGATCGTGAAGATGTTCGACTACATCAACTGCGTTACTAAACGCTTCCGCTTTCGTTCTACGAGGGTACGTGGACACACTCTCCCGTCTCGTTGCTATGCATCTCCTAGATAGATCTTGAATGATCATAGGATTTTTTTTTGAAATACTGCGTTCCCCAACATAGGCATCACATCTGTGTCAAGTGGACCGACTCCTTCATGCATCTACTACTATTACTCCACACATCGACCGATATCCAGCATGCATCTAGAGTATTAAGTTCATAAAGAACGGCGTAACACCTTAAGTAAGATGACATGATGTAGAGGGATAAGCTCTAGCAATATGATGAAAACCCCATCTTTTTACCCTTGATAGCAACAATACAATACGTGTCCCACTACCCCTAGTTTGTCACTGGGTGAAACCACGCAAGATTGAACCCAAAACTAAGCACCTCTCCCATTGCAAGAAAAACCAATCTAGTTGGCCAAACCAAACCGATAATTCAAAGTGAAATACAAAGATATTAAATCATGCATATAAGAATTCAAAGAATATTAAATAATATTAATAGAAAAGCTAATCATAAATCCACAATTCATCGATCTCGACAAACACACCGCAAAAGAAGATTGCATCAGATAGATCTCCAAGAACATCGAGAGAACATGGTATTGAGAATCAAAGAGAGAGAAGAAGCCATCTAGCTACTAGCTATGGACCCGTAGGTCTGTGGTAAACTACTCACGCTTCATCGGAAGGGCAATAGGGTTGATGTAGATGCCCTCCGTGATCGAATACCCCTCCGGCAGGATGTCGGAAAAGGCCCCAAGATGGGACCTCACGGGAACAGAAGGTTACGGCGGCGGAAAAGTATTTTGGTGGAAGGTTATGTTGATATTGGAATATTTGTGAATTTATAGAGCCGAGAGGGAGGTCGGTGGACTCCGGGGAGGCCCACAAGCCAGGGGGCGCGCCCCCCTATGGCTCGCGCTGAGGGCTTGGGGTGCCCTCAGGACTCTTCTGACTTCCTCTCCAATTTCCGTGGATGTCTTTTGGTCCAAGAAAAATCATCGTAAAGTTTTATTTGTTTGGACTCCGTTTGATATTCCTTTTCTGGAAAACTCAAAAACAAGGAAAAAACAGAAAACTGGCACTGGGCTCTAGGTTAATAAGTTAGTCCCAAAAAATATAAAATAGCATATTAATACATATAAACATAAAGAACAGATAATATAATAGCATGGAACAATAAAAAATTATATACGTTGGAGATGTATCAATGGCGCGCGAGGTTGGGGACGCTGCTCGGTGGAGGCATGGTGGCGGCGGAGCCCGAGATGAAGCCGCCGACAACGGACGGCGTTGGACGTCGTGCGGACGAGCGCGTTGGCACCGGGGCTGCCAAAGCAGCGTTGGCGCCCGTGCAGCAAGGCCCGAGCAACGAACGTTGCAGCGGCGCCCGAGCAGAGGTAGCCGACGAGCCTGACGCAGCTGGGGATGAGGCCGGCGAGGCAGTCCACAGGGTCGCCGTGCAGACGCGGCGGAGGTGGGGTGGCGTTGATCGGTGGGCGAGCCGGCACGCGAACGACGACTATGATGGGCCGCCAGGTCGGAGCGATGCAGGTATCCCGGTAGGGGAGGGTGGTGACGGCCGGCGTAGATCGACGAGTGGACCGGCGCATGGACGACGGCCGTGACGGGCCGCCTGCAGAGCGATGCCGCCTGGTCGGTGAAGAAGCCTGCCGGTCTCGCCGGTGTCGGAGTAGAGGCGCACGGGGGTCGACGGGGGTGGTGTGCGATGCAAACCAATCAAGCATAGATCGAAAAACCAAAAAGAAAACGCCGATCAAGATGACCGGCGGGAGAGAGAAAAATCTGGAGCAAGGGCTCGGGAAAAAGACTTTCTAGGGCAGCCGGTCAACAAGACCGGCGGACGAACCCTAGTTACGAGCGGCGCGGCCCCCGGCGGCGGTAATGGAGGCTGACCGCCCCGGAGGCGGCTCACGGATGCGGAAGCGGCGACTGTTAGGGTTTGGATCGGTTAGGCTGATACCATGTTATAAGGGATAAAGAGAGATTGGCGAAATATGATGGATGTATTATTGAGCCTCAAGGGCGAGTATATATTAAGTACAAGACTTGAAGGGCAAAACACCTCCTAGAGATAAGGTGGAAATAACTCTATCTAATCCCGAGCAATCTCTACTACCAAATATATCTCTAACATCGTATAAGTCATCCGTAGCCATCCTTGATTCTTACCTCTATCTCGATGGTGTCAGCACGAATGGGCGGCGCCCCGGCTGTAATTGAAACAGGTGTCCTGCCCCAGGGTCTCCTTGACGTCCAACGTGATAGAGTCGGACAGTATACACCTATAATTTCCGGTCAAAAAATTTGAGTCCATATGTATTATATGTGTAGTCTTTTTTTGGGAAATTATATGTGTTTTATCAATAATATGTAAAAAAATACAAATTATATTAAAAGTGAACAGTTAGTGTGTATCAGCCCATTAACGTACAAATTATATTAAAAGTGAAACGTACCACGACTCGAGAACTAGTTCTAGTTAAACGCAATTTTGGTTGTAACAACCAAAAATCTTGTTTGGATCACCTAACCAAATCATGGATAAAGAAAACTGAGTTCTACAAAACCTCAAAATCCCGGCTTATAGAAAAACGACTATTTGGCGTTTTTATATAAACGAGTTTTATGAATACGGCGGCCACGTACAGAGCGCATGGTGCCATGGCCGACGTGCTCTTCCTTCTGCCGACGACAACCGCAATCTGACCTGGCCAGATGCTACGCTACAGAGACGCGTTGGGCGCATCACGAGCGCCCCACGACATCCTCTTCGGGCATGAGCGAGTCGCCGCCGAGTGGGTGAGCTCGCCGCTTGGGCCCGGACGTGGTCGTCGTCGTGTCGCACGGCGACGCATCAGAGCGCCGCCACTTCCTCTGCAGGCACATGCAAGGCGACGCTGGCAGTCAGTGCCGCTCGGCTAGCCGCTCTGGCCCGGACGTGGCCGTCGTCATGTGACACGGCGACGAACAGGGGCAAAGCCAGGATTCGGACATGAGGGGGGGCGAGAAAACTAATAATGGCTTAAGGGACACAATATAACTATTTAGCCTCAAAAGTAGCATTGATATGGATGCACAGCAATATATATTTGATAACCCATTTGATAATACTAACAAGATACAATTTTGTTGGTTTAATATTAGCTTTAGCATGTACGTCAGACGGATTTATATTTTTGGTAGCATGATATTTGAGCTGAAAGTACGCCTTCTTATAAAAATAAATCTACTTTAGCTGTATCCCTCCTCTTCGTATATACTCCAATCATTGAAACCTTAAACAAAGAGTGAAATTAGCTTTCGAAATTGCAAAAAAAAATAGCTTTCGAAATTGCAAAAAAAAATAGCTTTCGAAATTGTAATGTTCCACATATAATTTGCAGATCAAACCACTAATTCACCAAGAATTTAAATTTGTCATGTGTGTTAGATCTGGCAAATCCACCGGCAGTTCGTTGTTATATACTACTCTGGTGACATACCTTGAAACTGATGTAGTATGATGCGATGCCAACATCAGTTGATGAAGCAGCCGAAGATTCTATCACCGGAGTAGAAGCTTGGAATGCCCTGTGCTCCTGCGGTGCCGAAAGAAGCAGCGAGGGCCGAGAGGCGACGGCGCATGGGCGCACGAAGCCACCAACAAAACCAGGAGGGAAACTGACTACTAGATCGACGACTGTAACTGTGCCTATTTTCATGATGCGGCTAGTACAATTAGCGATTCTCTGTGTTGGGCCTTTGGGCTGCAATATTAGTCCATTAGCTTCAAACGGGAGTACAATACAATAGTGAGGAGTACGTCGCTACTATATACCGTAGTACAAATACTTGACGAACATTCACAGGGAACATAGATTGCGCCAGTAAGTCAATTTTGCTTACCACACCAGAAGGAAGGAGAATCAAGTATGTATCACGGCATGAGCTGAGGAGAGCACATGTAAATTCCTTATCAGGAGTTGTGCAGGAGGAAGTACCAGTGGTAAGGGATTACCCGGACGTGTTTAGGAAGAGTTGCTGTGCATGCCACCGGATAGAGACATTGAGTTTCGATTGAACTACTGCCGAGCACCGGGTCGATGTCTAAGAGACCATATAGGATGCCAGCCCAAGATTTGGAGGAAATTAAGAAGCAGATTAAGGAGTTACTGGATAAAGGTTTTATTCGCCCAAGTTCTTCGCCTTGGGGATCACCGGTACTTCTAGTGGAGAAGAAGGATGGATCATTAAGAATGGTTGTTGATTATCGAGGATTGAATGAAGTGACCATTAAGAACAAGTACCCACTGCCGATGATCAATGACTTGTTTGACCAATTGCAAGGGGCTAAGGTGTTTTCAAAGATCGATTTGCGATCAGGGTACCATCAGTTGAAGATTCGAGAGCAGGATATACCTAAGACGGCTTTTACCACCAGGTACGGGTTGTATGAGTACATCGTTATGTCATTTGGTCTGACTAACGCACATGCCTATTTTATGAACATGATGAACAAAGTGTTTATGGAGTTTTTGGATAAGTTCGTCGTGGTGTTCATTGATGATATTTTGGTTTACTCGAAGATGAAGAGGAACATGAGGAGCATTTGCGTTTGGTAGTCGAGAAGCTCAGAGAACATCAGTTATATGCCAAGTTCAGCAAGTGTGAGTTTTGGTTGAAGGAAGTTGGATTTCTTGGACATGTTATATCCGGAGAAGGTATAGCAGTAGACCCCACTAAAGTTGTCACTATAACAAACTGGGAAGCGCCAACAGCAGTTGGAGAGATCCGGAGTTTCCTTGGACTAGCAGGATACTACCGGAGATTCATTGAGAATTCTCAAGGATTGCGAAGCCTATGACAGAACTGTTGAAGAAGGATACCAAGTTCATTTGGACCGAGGAGTGTGAAGCTAGTTTCCAAGAGTTGAAGAAACGTTTGGTTACCTCACCAGTGTTAATTCTGCCAGATCAGACCAAGGATTATGAGGTGTATTGCGACGCTTCACGTCGAGGACTTGGAGCAGTGCTTATGCAGGAGGGAAGAGTTGTTTCGTATGCTTCACGACAGCTTAAGCCTCATGAGCTAAATTATGCTACATGATTTGGAGTTAGCAGCCGTAGTGCATGCATTGAAGACATGGAGACATTTCCTCATTGGAAACCATTGTGAGGTGTATACGGATCACAAGAGTTTGAAGTACATCTTCACGCAGAAGGAGCTAAATCTCAGGCAGAGGAGATGGTTGGAGCTCATCAAAGATTATGATATGAGATTGCATTATCACCACGGGAAGGCTAACGTTGTAGCAGACGCGTTGAGCCGTAAGAGTCACATCAACACGTTAATGACAGGAGAAATACCAAAGGAGTTAGCCGAGGATCTTCGAGAGCTATATTTGGAAATAGTTCCGAGGGGCTATGTATCAGCATTGGAGATTCAGTAAACTTTGATGGACAAAATCAGGGAAGCTTAGAAGACTGACAAAGAGATTGCCTCCATAAAGGAGAAAATGAGCGAAGGAAAGGCTAAGGGATTTCGTGAGGATGAGCACGATACCCTATGGTTTGAGGACCGTGTTTATGTGCCCAATGACCCGGAGATCAGGAAGTTGATTCTACAAGAGGCACATGATTCACCATATTCGATTCACCTAGGAAATACCAAGATGTATTTGGATTTGAAGAATACTTTTGGTGGACCGGAATGAAGAAGGATATTGCAGAGTACGTAGCAGTTTGTGATGTATGTCAGAGGGTGAAGGCAGTGAAGGAAATATGCCCTAGAGGCAATAATAAAGTTATTATTTATTTCCTTATTTCATGATAAATGTTTATTGTTCATGCTAGAATTGTATTAACCGGAAACATAATACATGTGTGAATACATAGACAAACAGAGTGTCACTAGTATGCCTCTACTAGACTAGCTTATTAATCAAAGATGGTTATGTTTCCTAACCATAGACAAAGGAGTTGTCATTTGATTAACAAGGTCACATCATTGGTTGAATGATCTGATTGACATGACCCATTCCATTAGCTTAGCACCCGATCGTTTAGTATGTTGCTATTGCTTTTATCCATGACTTATGCATGTTCCTATAACTATGAGAATATGCAACTCCCGTTTACGGAGGAACACTTTGGGTACTACCAAACGTCCACAACGAATCGGGTGATTATAAAGGAGTACTACAGTGTCTCCAAAGGCGTATGTTGGGTTGGCGATTTCGAGATTAGGATTTGTCACTCCGATTGTGGGAGAGGTATCTCTGGGCCCTCTCGGTAATACACATCACTAAGCCTTGCAAGCATTACAACTAATGAGTTAGCTGTGAGATGATGTATTACGGAACGAGTAAAGAGACTTGCCAAGAACGAGATTGAACTAGGTATTGGATACCGACGATCGAATCTCGGGCAAGTAACATACCGATGACAAAGGGAACAACGTATGTTGTTATGCGGTCTGACCGATAAAGATCTTCGTAGAATATGTAGGAGCCAATATGGGCATCCAGGTCCCGCTATTGGTTATTGACCGAGACGTGTCTCGGTCATGTCTACATTGTTCTCGAACCGTAGGGTCCGCACGCTTAAGGTTTCGATGATGCTTATATTATGAGTTTACATGTTTTGATGTACCGAAGGAGTTCGGAGTCCCGGATGAGATCGGGGACATGACGAGGAGTCTCGAAATGGTCGAGACGTAAAGATTCATATATTGGATGATATGTTTAGGCCAAGGGGTCAAGCCCATGAGGCTTTAGGTCGGTGCAAAAGGAGTTTTATGAGGTTGGGGCCAAACGCCGGAGACCTGGCGTCTGCCCCGGGCCGACGCCGAGGCCCATGGCGTTTGGGCCCACGCCAAGGATTGTGGCGTTTGGTCCTGGAGTCCGAGTGGGACTCTTGCCTTTCGGGAAAAAACCGACTTTGAGGAGGCTTTTGCTCCAAGTTTCACCCGGGGCTCAACATATAAATAGAGGCGGCAGGCTAGCACCAAAGACACAACAATTGATCTCTTGGATCTCTTAGCCGTGTCTGGTGCCCCTCCACCATATTCCACCTCGGTCATATCAGAAGCGGTGCTTAGGCGAAGCCCTGCGTCGGTAGAACATCAAGATCGTCCTGCCCGTCGTCTTGTGGAACTCTCTCTCCGAGCTTTGCCGGATCGGAGCCCGAGGAGCGCCACCGAAAGCTGAACGCAGTGCCAAGAACTGAGGCGCCGGAGTAACGGCGCCGATCGGGTTGGATCGCGAGGAGAATGTACGACTACTTCCTCTACGTTGTGATCGCTTCCGCTTCGGGTCTCACGAGGGTACGTAGACAACACTCTCCCCTCTCGTTGCTATGCATCACCATGATCTTGCGTGTGCGTAGGAAAATTTTGAAATTACTACGTTCCCTAACAGTGGCATCCGAGCCTAGGTTTTTATGGTTTGATGTTTTGCACGAGTAGAACACAAGTGAGTTGTGGGCGATACAAGTCATACTGCCTACCAAAGATGTCATACTTTGGTTCAGCGGTATTGTGAGATGAAGCGGCCCGGACCGACATTACGCGTGACGCTTACGCGAGACCCGGTTTCACTGCTACGAGCACTCGTGCTTAAAGGTGGCTGGCGGTGTCTGTCTCTCTCACTTTAGTTGAACTGAATGTGGCTACGCCCGGTCCTTGAGAAGGTTAAAAGCGGAGTCTATTTGACGAAGTATCGTTGTGGTCTTGATGCGTAGGTGAGATTGGTTCTTGCTTAAGCCCGTAGCAGCCACGTAAAATTTGCAACAACAAAGTAGAAGACGTCTAACTTGTTTTTGCAGGCATGTTGTGATGTGATATGGTCAAGACGTGATGCTATATTTTATTGTATGAGATGATCATGTTTTGTAACCGGTTATCGACAATCGGTCGGAGCCATATGGTTGTCGCTTTATTGTATGAAATGCAAACGCATACATAATTGCTTTACTTTATCACTAAGCGGTAGCGATAGTCGTAGAAGGAACAGATGGCGTAAACGACAACGATGCTACGATGGAGATCAAGGTGTCGCGCCCGTGACGATGGTGATCACGACGGTGCTTCGGAGATGGAGATCACAAGCACAAGATGATGATGGCCATATCATATCACTTATATTGATTGCATGTGATGTTTATCCTTTATGCATCTTATTTTGCTTTGATTGGCGGTAGCATTTTAAGATGATCTCTCACTAAAATTATCAAGTAGTGTTCTCCACGAGTATGCACCGCTGCCAAAGTTCGTCGTGCCGAGACACCACGTGATGATCGGGTGTGATAAGCTCTACGTCCATCTACAACGGGTGCAAGCCAGTTTTGCACACGCAGTAATACTCGAGGTTATACTTGGACGAGCCTAGCATATGCAAATATGGCCTCGGAACACGAGAGACCGAAAGGTCGAGCGTGAATCATATAGTAGATATGATCAACATAAGATGTTCACCATTGAAAACTACTCCATCTCACGTGATGATCGGTTATGGTTTAGTTGATTTGGATCACGTGATCACTTAGATGACTAGAGAGATGTCTGCCTAAGTGGGAGTTCTTAAGTAATATGATTAATTGAACTTAAATTTATCATGAACTTAGTACCGATAGTATCTTGCTTGTCTATGTTTGTTTATAGATAGATGGCTCGTCTTTGTTGTTCCGTTGAATTTTAATGCGTTCCTTGAGAAAGCAAAGTTGAAAGATGATGGTAGCAATTACACGGATCGGGTCCAGAATCTGAGGATTATCCTCATTGCTGCCTGAGAAGAGTTACGTCTGGATGCACCGCTAGGTGCCAGTGCCCGCCGATGCAACCGACGACGTTAAGAACGTCTCGCGAGCAAAGCCGATGACTACTCTATAGTTTAGTGTGCCATGCTTTACGGCTTAGAACCGGGTCTTCAACGACGTTTTGAACGTCATGGAGCATATGAGATGTTCCAGAGTTGAAGTTGATATTTCAACAGAATGCCCGGATTGAGAGATATGAAGTCTCCAATAAGTTCTATAGCTGCAAGATGGAGGAGAATGGGTCCGCATCGGTGAGCACATACTCGTAATGTCCGGTATTACAATCACTTGACTCAACTGGGAGTTGATCTTCCGGATGATTGTGTCATTGATGTAATTCTTCAATCACCGCCACCAAGCTACAAAGGCTTCGTGATGAACTATAATATGCAAGGGTTAGTAAAGACTATGCTCGAGCTCTTCGCAATGCTAAAGGCTGCGGAGGTAGAAATCAAGAAGGAGCATCAAGTGTTGATGGTCAATAAGACCACTAGTTTCAAGAAGAAAGGCAAAGGGAAGAAGAAGGGAACTTCAAGAAGAACAAGAAACAAGTTGTTGCTCAGAGAAGAAACCCAAGTCTGGACCTAAACCTGAAATCGAAGTGCTTCTACTGCAAGCAGATCGTCATGGAAGCGGAATCGCCCCAAGTATTTGGCGGATAAGAAGGATGGCAAGGTGAACAAAGGTATATGTGATATACATGTTATTGATGTGTACCTTACTAGAGCTCGCAGTAGCACTGGTATTTGATACTGGTTACGCTAATATTTGCAACTCGAAGCAGGGACTACGGATTGCTTAACACCGCAAAGGACGAGGTGACGATGCGTGTGGGAAATGGTTCCAAAGTCGATGTGATCGCAGTCAGCACGCTACCTCTACATCTACCTTTGGGATTAGTATTAGACCTAAATAATTGTTATTTGGTGCCAGCGTTGAGCATGAACATTATATCTGGATCTTGTTTTGATGCGAGACGGTTATTCATTTAAATCAGAGAATAATGGTTGTTCTGTTTATATGAATAATATCTTTTATGGTCATGCACCCTTGAAGAGTGGTCTATTTTTAATGAATCTCGATAGTAGTGATACACATATTCATAATGTTGAAACCAAAAGATGCAGAGTTGATAATGATAGTGCAACTTATTTGTGGCACCGCCGTTTAGGTCATATCGGTGTAAAGCGCATGAAGAAACTCCATCTTGATGGACTTTTGGAGTCACTTGATTATGAATCACTTGGCACTTGCGAACCGTGCCTCATGGGCAAGATGACTAAAACCCGCTTCTCCGGTACTATGGAGAGAGAAACAGATTTGTTGGAAATCATACATCCAGATGTATGTGGTCCAATGAATGTTGAGGCTCGTGGCGGATATCGTTATTTTCTCACCTTCACAGATGTTTTTAGCCGATATGGGTATCTCTACTTAATGAAACATAAGTCTGAAACATTTGAAAAGTTCAAAGAATTTTAGAGTGAAGTTGAAAATCATCGTAATAAGAAAATAAAGTTTCTACAATCTGATCGTGGAGGCGAATATTTGAGTTAGGAGTTTGGTCTACATTTAAAACAATGCGGAATAGTTTCGCAACTCACGCCACCCGGAACACCACAGTAGCAATGGTGTGTCCGAACGTCAGAATCGCACTTTACTAGATATGGTGCAATCTATGATGTCTCTTACAGATTTACCGCTATCGCTTTTGGGGTTATGCTCTTGAGACGGCCGCATTCACGCTGAATAGAACACCGTCAAAATCCGTTGAGACGACACCTTATGAACTATGGTTTAGCAAGAAACCAAAGTTGTCGCTTTCTTAAAGTTTGGGGATGCGATGCTTATGTGAAAAAGCTTCAACCTGATAAGCTCGAACCTAAATCGAGAAATGTGTCTTCATAGGATACCCAAAGGAGACAGTTGGGTACACCTTCTATCACAGATCCGAAGGCAAGACATTTGTTGCTAAGAATGGATCCTTTCTAGAGAAGGAGTTTCTCTCGAAAGAAGTGAGTGGGAGGAAAGTAGAACTTGATGAGGTAATCGTACCTTCTCCCTTATTTGAAAGTAGTTTATCACGTAAACCGGTTTCTGCGACATCTACACCAAATAGTGAGGAAGTTGATGATGTTGATCATGAAACTTCAGATCAAGTTACTACTGAGAACCTCGTAGATCAACCAGAGTAAGATCCGCACTGCAGTGGTACGGTAATCCTGTTCGGAAGTCATGCTACTAGATCATGATGAACCTACGAACTATGAAGAAGTGATGGTGAGCCCAGATTCCGCAAAATGGCTTGAGGCCATGAAATGCGAGATAGGATCCATGTATGAAAACAAAGTGTGGACTTTGGTTGACTTGCCGAGGGTCGGCAAGCAATAGAAAACAAGTGGATCTTCAAGAAGAAGACCGACGACGGTAATATTACTGTCTACAAAGCTCGACTTGTCGCAAAGGGTTTTCAACAAGTTCAAGGGATTGACTACGATGAGACCTTCTCACCCGTGGCGATGCTTAAGTCCGTCCGAATCATGTTAGCAATTGCCGCATTTTATGATTATGAAATTTGGCAAATGGATGTAAAGACTGCATTCACGAATGGATTTACGGAAGAAGAGTTGTATATGATGCAACTAGAAGGTTTTATCGATCCAAAGGGAGCTAACAAAGTGTGCAAGCTCCAGCGATCCATTTATGGACTGGTGCAAGCATCTCGGAGTTGGAATAAACGCTTTGATAGTGTGATCAAAGCATTTGGGTTTATCTGAGACTTTTGGAGAAGCCTGTATTTACAAGAAAGTGAGTGGGAGCTCAGAAGCATTTACGATATTATATGTAGATGACATATTACTAATCGGAAATGATATAGAATTTCTGGATAGCATAAAGGGATACTTGAATAAGAGTTTTTCGATGAAGGACCTCGGTGAAGCTGCTTACATATTGGGCATCAAAATCTATAGAGATAGATCAAGACGCTTAATTGGACTTTCACAAAGCACATACCTTGACAAAATTTTGAATAAGTTCAAAATGGATCAAGCAAAGAAAGGGTTCTTGCATGTGTTACAAGGAGTGAAGTTGAGTAAGACTCAATGCCCGACCACCGCAGAAGATAGAGAGAAAAAGAAAGATTTTCCCTATGCCTCAGCCAAAGGCTCTATCAAGTATGCAATGCTCTGTACCAGACTGATGTGTGCCTTGCTATAAGCTTAGCAGGAGGTACCAAAGTAATCCAGAGTGGATCATCGGACAGCGGTCAAGAACATCCTGAAATACCGAAAAGGACTAAGGATATGTTTCTCGTATATGGAGGTGACAAAGAGCTCATCGTAAACGGTTACGTTGATGCAAGCTTTGACAACGATCCGGACGATTCTAAATCGCAAACCGGATACGTATTTACACTAAACGGAGAAGCTGCCGGTTGGTGCAGTTCTAAACAAAGCGTCGTGGCGGGATCTACATGTGAAGCGGAATACATAGCAGCTTCGAAGCGACTAATGAAGGAGTCTGGATGAAGGAGTTCATATCCGATCTAGGTGTCATACCTAGTGCATCGGGTCCAATGAAAATCTTTTGTGACAATCTTTGGAGCAATTGCTTTAGCAAAGGAATCCAGATTTCACAAGAGAACCAAACACATCAAGAGACGCTTCAATTCCATCCGGACTTAGTCCGTGGGAGACATAGAGATTTGCAAGATACATACGGATCTGAATGTAGCGTAATCTGTTGACTAAGCCTCTTCCACGAGCAAAACATGATCAAAGCACCAAGACTCCATGGGTGTTAGAATCATTACTATGTAATCTAGATTATTGACTCTAGTGCAAGTGGGAGACTGAAGGAAATATGCCCTAGAGGCAATAATAAAGTTATTATTTATTTCCTTATTTCATGATAAATGTTTATTGTTCATGCTAGAATTGTATTAACCGGAAACATAATACATGTGTGAATACATAGACAAACAGAGTGTCACTAGTATGCCTCTACTAGACTAGCTTATTAATCAAAGATGGTTATGTTTCCTAACCATAGACAAAGGAGTTGTCATTTGATTAACAAGGTCACATCATTGGTTGAATGATCTGATTGACATGACCCATTCCATTAGCTTAGCACCCGATCGCTTAGTATGTTGCTATTGCTTTTATCCATGACTTATGCATGTTCCTATAACTATGAGAATATGCAACTCCCGTTCTGGGAGGAACACTTTGGGTACTACCAAACGTCACAACGTGAATCGGGTGATTATAAAGGAGTACTACAGTGTCTCCAAAGGCGGATGTTGGGTTGGCGTATTTCGAGATTAGGATTTGTCACTCCGATTGTCGGAGAGGTATCTCTGGGCCCTCTCGGTAATACACATCACTAAGCCTTGCAAGCATTACAACTAATGAGTTAGCTGTGAGATGATGTATTACGGAACGAGTAAAGAGACTTGCCAAGATGTGAGATTGAACTAGGTATTGGATACCGACGATCGAATCTCGGGCAAGTAACATACCGATGACAAAGGGAACAACGATGTTGTTATGCGGTCCGACCGATAAAGATCTTCGTAGAATATGTAGGAGCCAATATGGGCATCCGTGTCCCGCTTATTGGTTATTGACCGGAGACGTGTCTCGGTCATGTCTACATTGTTCTCGAACCGTAGGGTCCGCACGCTTAAGGTTTCGATGGCGATGCTTATATTATGAGTTTACATGTTTTGATGTACCGAAGGAGTTCGAGTCCCGGATGAGATCGGGGACATGACGAGGAGTCTCGAAATGGTCGAGACGTAAAGATTCATATATTGGCTGATATGTTTAGGCCAAGGGGTCCAGCCCAGGAGGCGTTAGGTCGGTGCACAAGGAGTTTTGCGGAGGCCCGGGGGCAAAACGCCGTCGACCCTGGCGTCTGCCCCTGGGCCAGACGCCGAGGCCCATGGCGTCTGGGCGACGCCAAGGATTGTGGCGTTTGGTCCTGGAGTCCGAGTGGGACTCTTGCCTTTCGGGCAAAACCGACTTTGAGGAGGCTTTTGCTCCAAGTTTCGACCCCGGGCTCAACATATAAATAGAGGCGGGGCTAGCACCAAAGACACAACAATTGATCTCTTGGATCTCTTAGCCGTGTCTTGTGCCCCCTCCACCATATTCCACCTCGGTCATATCGTGGCGGTGCTTAGGCGAAGCCTTGCGTCGATAGAACATCAAGATCGTCACCACGCCGTCAGGCCGACGGAACTCTCTCTCCGGAGCTTTCTTTGGATCGAACTGAGGAGCGCCACCGAGCTGAACGTGTGCCAAGAACTTCGAGGCGCCGGAGTAACGGCGCTGGATCGGTTGGATCGCGAGGAGAACGTACGACTACTTCCTCTACGTTGTGATCGCTTCCGCTTCGGTCTACGAGGGTACGTAGACAACACTCTCCCCTCTCGTTGCTATGCATCACCATGATCTTGCGTGTGCGTAGGAAAATTTTGAAATTACTACGTTCCCTAACAGGCAGAACATCAGAAGCCAGCAGGATTGTTGCAGCCATTGCCTATACCCGAATGGAAGTGGGATAAACTAGGTATGGATTTCATCACAAGATTGCCCAGGACTTGTTCAGGCTATGACTCGATTTGGGTTGTAGTCGACCGTTTGACGAAGGTAGCTCATTTCATTCCAGTAAAGACTACTTACGCAAGCGCCAAATTGGCTAAGATATACATGGCAAGGATTGTATGCTTGCATGGAGTTCCGAGGAGTATCGTATCAGATAGAGGAACCCAATTTACCTCAAAGTTCTGGAAGCAGTTGCACGAAACTTTGGGAACCAGGCTGGAGTTTAGCACAACTTTTCATCCACAGACAGATGGACAAACCGAGAGAGTCAATCGGATTTTGGAGGATATGCTTAGAGCTTGTGCTTTGGATTATGGATCAAGTTGGGATGACAACTTGCCGTATGCGGAGTTTTCTTACAACAACAGTTAACAAACCGATCAAGATGGCACCTTTCAAGCCTTATGTACGGAAGGAGGTGCAGGACCCGTTGTTGTGGGATGAAGTTGGAGACCGCCAGTTGTTTGGACCGGATTTGATTAAGGAGTCTAAACAGAAAGTAATGTTGATTCGCGATAGGCTCAAGGTAGCCCAGTCAAGACAGAAAAGCTATGCGGATTCAAAACGCAAGGAGACAAAATACGAAATCGGAGACAAAGTTTATCTTCGAGTATCGCCACTTCGAGGAGTTAAGCGTTTTGGAGTTAAGGGAAAGTTAGCACCTCGATTTGTAGGACCATATCGTGTTTTGGAACGCATGGGAGAAGTTGCGTACAAGTTGGAATTACCCAAGGACCGCCGGAGTTCATGACGTGTTTCATGTTTCTCGCTTGAAGAAGTGTCACGCAGAGATGGCTGATATACCACCGAGAGATACCGTGCTACTAGAAGCGATCTACTTGAATGATGATTTGACCTATGAGGAGAAACCAGCTAAGATTCGAGTATGCCACAGAGTCACCCGCAAAGAAGGTTATTAAGTTTTGCAAAGTTCAGTGGAGCCACCACACAGAGGATGAAGCCACCTGGGAACGAGAGGAAGATTTGCTTAAGGACCACCCTCACCTATTTTCTAGCCAACCCGAATCTCGAGGGTGAGATTCATCTTAAGGGGGTAGGTTTATAACATACAAATTTTCAATTTGGAATGTTATACATAGAGCATCATTGCATATCATATTTTTTCGTTGCATTTTTGCTCGATCCTAGAAATTCTACACAACTCAAGGACCCTCTGAGAGAGTTGGGGATTTTCGTTATTTTCATATTTGAGTTTTCTCAAATTTTGAAAATAGGATCATTGATTTTAATTATTTTATCTTCAATTATTTCTATTACAAAAATATGAGAGAGGGAATAAAACGACTTTCCCAAAATAAAGAAATAATGAAGATTTAATAATAAAATCAAATAAGATTTTATTTTGGAGTTTTTCGCCTTTTTATTTGAATTTAGGAAAAATGTGCGTTTTTCAAAATTGCATTTAGGCCCCCAAATAAATGTTCATTAAATCCGGCTTGATTTTAGAAGCCGGGGAAAATTTATTTCGGGATTTTTGGAGTCCGTTTAGTACTTCTTTTGTTTTTTTTCTGAGCGTAATTATTTTAAAAAAAGTGAACCGACCTTGGGCCGTGC
Organism: Aegilops bicornis; assembly: GCA_021605145.1. Taxonomy (NCBI): domain Eukaryota; kingdom Viridiplantae; phylum Streptophyta; class Magnoliopsida; order Poales; family Poaceae; genus Aegilops; species Aegilops bicornis. The sequence goes on along the minus strand of CM038672.1, from coordinate 472,646,252 downwards.
CCGAGCGGGACACCGCTCGGGGGCACGCTATAAATAGCGGCCGACCCGGCGCCCCAGGCCCCAGCCGCCCCGCCAGCCCGCCACCCCGCCGCCACCCGCCCCGGCCCAAGTCGCCGCCGCCCCACTCGCTTCAAACCCTAACCCTAGGACCCCGCCGCCGCCAGATCCGCCGCCACCGCCGTCGCCGCCGCGCCGTCGCCGAGTTTGCCGGAGTTCGCCGCCGCCGAGGTTCGCCGCCGCCTCGTGTTCCGCGCCGGTTTTTTTATTTAGAAAATCGAGCGGTTTTTATTTCGGTTTTTTCCGGGTTTTTTTAGTTTTCGTTTTTTTAGTTTTCGGTTTTTTTGTTTAGGTTAATTAGCGGACGTTCGTTCGTTAGTTCATTTAAAAGAACGCGTTTGTCAGATTTGTTTAGTTAATGAACGTTCGTTCGTTAACCCGTTCGTCGTTTTTCTTTTCTCGGATTTAATCCGCGATTTTTCTGATCGCGATTCCAGATCCGATTTTCGTTTTAGTATAACTTTTCGCTCGTTTACCGGAATCAGGCGATTCAAGCGCCTAGAGTTTCGTCTCGAAACCCTCTTTCCGAATAATCTAATTAAACAAGTTTTTTGCTTCGGTAAAATTTGACCTAGATCCAGATTAGTAGAACGAAGCTGTTTTCTTCCGCCGTTTGACTTTCGTTGCTTCTTTTGATTTGATTCTTTTTGCAAACCGGAGTTCTTAAGTTAAACTATCTGGTTAGATCTATTTGAGTTTTACCTGTGCATTAAATGAGTACTTATTATATGCTTGTTTGTTTGTCCGCGATAGAATACCCGGAGTGCGCCGCCTGTTACTTCGAGTCTCTAGGTTTCGCGGATCATCAGCAAGGCAAGTAACACTTTGATCATACTCTTCTCATACCCAGTTTTTATACATTAGATCTATCCTCAAACATTGCATGATTAGGATCTAATTAAATTGTGGGATGAGAAGTAGTTGAGGTAGTACCTGTTACCTGTTTTATTATAAACCTTTGGGGGTTACTTCTACGTTTGCTTATGATGCCATGCTATGCTAGTAGACGTGGATTGGGTGAGTGTATCCATGACAGATGTGAGATTGTTATTTAATGATTTATTTAAGGTGGCAACTTAAACACACATCCTGGGTGGATTGAGGCACCGGTTTCCATCAGACTTGCTTGTATTTCTTGGGACCGCCACCCGTGCTCAAAGGGATCATGAGATTATTCAAACTAGAAACTTCCGTGTGCAGCCACAAGCCATTATGGGCTCTGGCGTAGTTGACTAAGTGGTGCGAACTCTTACGGGTAGACTAGCAGATGTAGGGGAAAGTAGGTGTAGTAGGTGTATCGATCTACCCACAAGTAAGGTGCTAGTGCTTCTGAAAGACTATGTCTCGGTCATCCGTTTCTCAAACACCATGTAGTGCGATAAACCAAACGGAGGCGATCGAGTCTTGTGGGGAAAAGTGCGCAAACCTCTGCAGAGTGTATAAACTAATCATGGTTAGCCGTGTCTCCGGTTATGGACATCTTGAGTATCTAGTACTTGGATTATCATGTGAATCTCATTATGTTACTTCTAATTTAATATTGTTGGGTTTGTTAATGAGTACTTTTAATTGGGATTGAGAATGCTGTCAATCATTCTCAATGTTTCACAACCACCATGATAGTTAAATAAATTTATTCTTTTGCAGTAGGGAAAAATTGGCTTTATGCAAAAACTGTAACCATAGAGCTTTCCACCAGCCATATATGCATGTAGTATAGGCTATTCATTCCATTGTTTCTCTATGTGTTACATTGCCAGCATATTCCATGTCTCGACCGTTTTGGCTGCAACGCTTCATGTTGCGTACTTTTTCGCATTTGTAAGGTGCATAGGTCGTGGTTCTATACTCGGTGATGCCGTTGGAGTTGATGGACTCGCTTATTCTTCCAATCCTTCCATTTATCGATATTAGATGGCCTTAAGCCATATTTATTTTATTAAGTTCTCTCTTGAGACATTCAATTGTAATAAGTGTGTGATTGCTACTGTTATAAATCCTTCGAAAGATCGTGTGGTGTCGGCATTATTGATCCGGTGAATGACATCGGTAACGTAGATCGATTTAAGGTCTGGTCGCTACAGTTTTCTTCGTCCTCCCTCCCACCTCTCAATTTCCCCGCAGTAAAGATGCCCACCTTCCAGTTTCGTCGGTTTTTTATTCGCCCCCCTTGCACGAAAAAAAACTGACGAGGCTGGAGCGACGACCCTCGCACGAAAAAAACTGACCATCGAGGCTGCCCTCGATCTATTAGCTACAACGATGGGAACCACGCCGCCACCGCCATCGCGGATCCAGGAAACGCCGCCGATCTATTCGCTACATCGACGAAAACCAGGCGCTAGCCGCTGAACCCTTTGCCGGCGCCGAGGTCCTAAAGGAGGCGACACCACGATCGTTGCGGATCCATTGAACGTACATCGCGGCTTCACTTGATCTAGGTCGATCGCAGAACCATTCGCCGCCACCGAGGTACGGGATCGTCACCGCCGACATCCGAAAGGAGCCGCCGCGGAGGTACGAGATCGCCGCCACGGAGGTACGAGAGGAGTTGCTGCCGCCTTCATTGCGGACCTCATCACGGAGCCGTTCGCCGCCGCCGAGGTACGAGATCCCCTAGCCATCCTCCTTCTGCTCCGCCCCTCGATCCCGTGTCGCTCGCCTTCCGTTCAGCGTAGGTTGCGGCCTCCCTCATGGATCCGCCTCCTCTGTTCGCCTCCTCGTGTCTCCTCACGTGAGTGCGTCTGTTGGTGATGGCTGCGGGTCGTCGAGCTGTGGTGGGCTGGTGCTGCTCATGGTACCCCACTATCCCGTGCCTCTCGCCCTGCGCATCACAAGCCGAGGAGGGGTGGTGCTGGCCGTGCCCTAGCTGGATAGCATAAGCTCTCCCTTGTTCTTTTGTGTTTGAATCAGATTTGGTGGTTCTCAATTTTACATCTTTATTGATCTTCGTCTTGTTTTTTATGCAGGGTACACTTGATGTTTCACGATCTGTTCTGCAGATTTTGAGAACAATGAGTGCATATTTGGGCTTGCAATGTTGCTGATTCGACAAACGTCATGAAACCTGGCAAGTGAGTGCTCCTCTCCCCTTTTCTTCTCTGCTAAAATTCAGTTCCAAGTTCGCCCATATAGATTTCTTGATTAAAATTTGCAGCTCGTTTCTGTCGGACTCGATGACCGCATATGAGCGAACTTGTCCTTCAGAAATAGCGGGTGATACTTATTATGATTCAAGTTGTCACCGCATAGATGGTACAGACTATAATCATGAATATTCCCGTTCGCTTCAACGACTTGGAAGAATATTTTTGACATGATCTCACGGTTGATTCTTTGGTTCTGGAACTGGCTTCGGACTGGACTTGCAGCTAGAGCAACCCCGAGCAAGCTGAGTTCGATTGAAAGATGTCTTCTAAACTCTGAAGGCAAGCACGCGCCCGACTTTTTGCTCTTGTAAAAGGCATGTCGTTTGATTCATGCCAAGAAGCATACAGACAGTACAAGTTATTCGCTTGGGAGAATGGTGCACATTACCAGTTGATGCACAAAATTGTGTGCTGGTGCCAGGTCAGTTACATAGTGTCGTGCTTGAAATTGTAGTACAACTGTATGCTTCTTCTTGGTCCAGCCACTCTATGATGGTCTTGCGCTTGAATTTTTTCCATGCTTGGAAATTGCTTGGCATTTATGGGTCTGTTTGGTTCTTTGGCAAGCGATCTCCTTGCCTAGCCTAGCAAGGAAGCCAATTATTTGGTTCCTGGGCGACCATGCCTCGTTACCTATGGTTTCCAGCTTTTCCTTCGATCAAGCGGGCGAGCCGATTTGGCTAGCCTCCATCGGCAAGGCTAGCCTAGCCCAGCAAGGCGAACAGGCAAGGGACCCAACAGACCCTATATTGTAGACAGTAGGGTTGTCATTGTCTTGCTTGACTTTCGGTGTGCACTGCAGGGTAAAAGGGAACAAGAGAATTTTTTCCTCGTGCACAATAGAGTGCAAGGCAAGGATGCGTCTCCTCCGCACGACAGATCATGGTTGATAGGTGAGCATATTCAGCAACGAGCATAATCACCCTCTGTCTGCAAGTCGTGAAGAGACGAGGAAGTGGAACTCACACGATGAGATCAAATCCAGTTCTTATGAATTTCATCAAGAATCTCAAAGTAAATAATTCCAGGATCAGCAAGGTGTACAATATTCTCAATGCAACACATGGCAATTAGACGGGCGCACCGTTCCGTAGGCAGAACTTAAGGTACCTTTTCTCAAGGCTTTCTTAGGATTAAATAACAGATGACATGGTCAGGACTGTCAAACTTTTAGAACAAATGAAATCCGTCAATCCAAACCTGTCAATATGGGTTGACATGGACCAGGAGGTTCCCCCATGTTTGTTTTATGGTGCACAGGGAAGAACAAATGTGATTATGTATACTTGGCGACGTGGTGACCTTTGACATGACATATGTGACCAACCTTTATAACATGGCATTTGGAATTTTCGTTTGTGTTAATAACCACCGTGAGTCGACAATTTTTGGAAGCGTACTTATGCATGAAGAGATTTGAGTGGGCTTTCAGCAAGTTTGTGGAAGTGATGGATGGAAAGAGCATCATCACCATTCTTACAGGTTAATACATTGCCAAAGTCATTATTAATTAATCCATCATATTACCTTTGTTGCTGATTACTATTTCATTGGTCAAGCCATATTGTGCAGATTGATGCCGGATAATGGAAAGCGCTCTCAAGAGCACACTGCCAAATATGAGGCACCGTTGGTGCAAATGACATGTTTTAAAGTGTGCCAATGAGAACTTAGATAGGATTTCTTTTTAAGAAGAGCTCCTTCAAACAAGAGTTCCACTCCATAATAAATGATATAATTTGTTTGTCTGAGTTTGAGGTGAGTTGGTCAAAACTCCTAGAGAAGTAGAAGCTTACTCAGAACAAGTACCTGAATACTCAGAAGTGGGTGAAACCTTATTTCTCCAAGATATATTGTGATGGCATGATGAGTACACAGAGGACTAGAAGTGAAATCACCTCCTCAAGACGTACATCCCCAGGTCTTTTCCCATGCATCTATTTGTTAAGTAGTACACAAAGAAGTGGAAGTGCAAATCACCCCCTAAGATCAAGGATCACCGATGAAGGGAAGGAACAACACATCACAAACATGGTGAGTTACAGAGGAACCAATTTGTATTTTGTTACACGAACCCCGCATAGATATGCACCATCTCTTAAAAAATCATCCTTTTTTTATTATGCATTTCTGGCACCTTAACCGTTGCTCGTTTGTGCCGACAGAAACGAAGAAAAAACAATGGGGGGCATCCTCACGAGATTGAACCCTGCGAAATTTATACAAGCGCAATATAACATTTTTTGAAGATGAGTTCTACAAATCAATGTCCTTGGCTGTGTCTAGGTGCATCAGTGAAACTGAATATGAAGTTAAGCGTGCGCGCCAAAATATTTGACCGAACTTGAAGCTAGGCCCTACATAACAAGTTTAAAGGATCGTGCAATTGTGGATATTTGATCATATGGGAATGTTGTGCCGGCATTCTATAAAGGTGATTGGCATTCTACTACAAGCCGGCTAATGATTCTCTGCTGGTTGCTGCACATCAGCCGGATGATCGCATCCCTGCTACTTTGTATGTACGAGATTCGCTACTTCTGGGTCAATGTTGATGATGTGAACAGCTAACTAAGTGTGTTGCCACAGGCCGTTCTATGCCAAAGGCTGCAACGAGTCGTAATGCTGGTTGTTTCAGGCCCTAAATAAGCACGAACACTTCAGAAATTGTCATGGACTCATGGCCGTCGACTTAAAAGTGTTTTTGCCATGTGGGTTTCAGTACAGGTAGCAAGGAGGAATTACATCAAAGAGCTCGTTATTTTGCTTTCAGGTATATGTTAACCAGGTCATATTACAATGACCATCAAGTCTCAAGTTGAAGCTATTTGATTTAGATTGTGCCATGCATAAGTGAATGTTGTTTTGTACAGGAAAATAAGATTGTAAATTTATATACTTTGCCTCCATCAAATTTATGAAATGACAACCCTTTATTCCGAAGAACAAGTGAGTACATAGATCAAAACATTTTGAAATTGGTGACAAATTAGGGATTGCTTTCTTTTATTTATTACCTTATTTCTTGTGTATGTACCTTCATTGTGAAATATAACATGATATACCTTGCCATTAACTTTCTTTAATGGGAACTACTTATATTTGATATTCATCATAAAAAAATTCTGAAGCTACTGAAATATCTGTGTACTGAATTTTAATAGTGGGTTTGCTGTGTCCTTGATTGTGGTGATGGGGTTCGATTCGATAGGTGAATATAGTGGGTGGAGGAGGAAGAAGAAAAGTGATTTAACGATATATTCCCTCCGTTCCTAAATATTTGTCTTTCTAGAGATTTCAACAAGTGGCTACATACGGAGCAAAATGAGTGAATCTACACTCTAAAATATGTCTACATACATCCGCATGTTGTGTTCATTTGAAATGCCTAGAAAGACAAATATTTGGGAACGGAGGGAGTAATAGAGAAGCTAACAATGTCGGTTGATATACACTAGGATCCTAATGTACATGTTTGACGTAATGTATAGGGAAAAGGCGATCTAGGAAGTGGCATCAAGCAAGTGAGTGAGGAAGGAACTATCATGTAGGTTGTAGGCGTAACAAAATGCCGAATATGTTAGTAGATTTGTGTATAAAAATATGAGTAGCATTGTGTGGTGCTTAGACTTCTGAATTTCGTCAGAAAGGTTTGTCTCTACTCTGTATAATGTGCTATGTTAATGTAGCTGCAGCATCACAGAAACATTCTAGCTGCCGAAAGGCATAAGTGATGAGTACCGAAGGATTTACAAATCATGTCTAACTAGCCTGACTGTTACTTACTTTGTCATGACTAAATTTATTATTCTTTGTTTAACTTTTATAGGAGTAAGTAAGAGCTGACAATTTAATAGTAGATATGTGACCAGCCCAGAGAAGAATGTGGACTGCTAACAGCTGTGCATTAAATAATCATGAAGAATGAATGGCATTTTCATGTAACATAACTGAGTATCAGTTTTAGCTTGTAAGTATATGCCATCTCCCGCAGGTCCAAATGACTTGAAGAAAGAATGTGAGAAGCGAGTATAGGAGGACCTTTCACATTAGAGCGGTAGTTGAGCAAATGATTACAGGGTCTATCAACATGGGTAAAAGAAAACTGGGGACAACTCCATGATGTGGGAAACCTATATTTAATTGACATCACAATAGCAAGGTGAATAACTATGTAATATATTTCCATTAGTTGATCCATTTGATCTGTTTGAAACTGTTGGCAGTGACCTATATTTGGATAGGAAAGTTATTTGTTAACTTTGTATCATTTTATGTGTAAGAATATGATCCTAATAATGTCTACATAGACAGTGTTGTTAGATGTCTAAATGTCTACATCAAAGATGCATGTTAGAGAGCACGTATTTTATGGTGGTTCTTTGGAACTAAATACTTTTACCGCCCAATAAATTATCCTAGCCTGTTGGTCTTTGGGTTGTTGTAACCATGGCTCAATGATACATTGCGTCATAGGCATTCTGTTTGGATCAAAATTGGCATTGTGTGAGCCTTGCACTTAGCCTGGACGAAATAACATACTGCTTCCTCCTTGATGTCAGATAATAGCCAAAGGGTCTAGCTTCCTATTGTTAGGGCTTGGTCCATCTAGAAATAGTGAAGTTTAAATATAACCGCAAGCAAGGTTGTCGTTAAATCGGTTGTATCTTCATTCGGTTGTATCCCTGCCATGTAAACCGAACTAAAATGTTCAAGAGGGATGGGGGGCACAATAAGGATGGGCAGGGTGAATATAAGAATCAAGCATGCCAATGCTTCAGTGGCGGCCTCGGAGTATTGTACTATAGTTTCTCCACTGTGTTGCAGGAATCTATGCATGAAGGTGTTGTAGAGGAGCTCGGGACCCGGTTATGCCTACATACTCGGAGAAGGTGCAACGCTTCACCGAGCAGCAGGTTACGTCTCTGTGGTGGCCGCCCTCGGCAACGACGGTGTGCACTCCTTGGCACGGGGAATCAGCCCTAGATGTCCCCGGCCTTGGACGTCGCGGAGGGGAGATGAGGCCAGGGGAATGAGATGTGAGTGTGAGCGCCGTGTCCTGCACTGAGAAAGTGAATTGTTTTTTTTAATATACGAAGGAATGGAGCGGTTGTTTGCTTTTTTTAGGGAAAAGTGTCTGTTTGAGAAATGCCATATACCTTTTATATAGCAAAAAATATCACATACGCTAACAAGTCATTTTGAAGAATAACTAGAAACAAGTAATTTGTAAGTGAGCCTACAGTTTATTAAATTTGGGATGAGACTCACTCTACTAATAAGTACGATGCCACCTACTCTGACTAGAAATGTAAGATGCACGTGGGTGTGTCAATTCATTAGGATGAGTGTATGTATGTGTATGTGAGCATCTATATTTGTATTGTGTTGCAATAAATAGATTATATATTAGGATAATTCATTTTTTATTTTAATATAGGTTTATATGTTCACTTTTGTAGATCGGGGATAAAAATGGGTAGCTTTGGATGATTTTGAAATTGTTCATTGACAAAGTTGCTGATGTAACTATATTGGACCGGACTAAAAACTCATCAAGTTATACATAATGAGAAAAGATACATACATATAATTGTTCTTCTTTGTATATATATTGCACATGATAATACAAAATGTGTTTTTTTTACAAAGTATGAGAGAGATGGAGATGGATTATGTCGATGTTAAAAAAGAATCTATCAACAAGGGCCCCCGAGGCAATGTTGTTGGAAGGGGCTAAATTCACCGAGTTTTATACACGTCCACCTCCTAAATTCTTCACCCCTCTCTTATTACATCACTACACCATATATTTACATCCCAAAAAATTTATCCTACGTCGGAAGTGATAAGAGAATCTAAGAAAAAAAAATTATATCAGTCAAAAGTATAATTTACATGACGTAAATTACGACCGTAAAGACATAGTACAAAATATACATATAAATGTAAATTTGTGATCTTATGACTCGTATCTTAGTTTTTCTGATGCCCAATATTGTGTAGTAAATCAACACGAATGTACTATTTCTATATTAAACATATTTTTTTATGAAATGATTGCAAAATTATCTGAGTGCAAAATAACTTATTCGGCACCGTGGGTGATGAATATCATCATTATATATATTCAATCAAAAATTAAAAGCCCGTGGCAACGCACGGACATTCTACTAGTTATTGTTAGGTAATCTCTTTTTTCTTGAGAGTACGCAATCGCGTACCTTAGTTTTATAAAGGCAGAAAAGTATGTACAAGATAGAGATTACAGCAGGCCTAAGCTGCACATCAAAGAGCAAGTCGGCCTAACACGCTCCACTCCTAATACCTTACACTACTACTCATAAAATATGCTAACTCCATTAGCTCCCCCTCTCACCCACGACCTAAGATCGTCAAAGACTTGGCTCATGAAAACTGCAACAGTCAAGCTGGCTCTCGACGGTCCGAACACCAATCCATTGCGATGCTTCCAAAGGTGCAGCAAATGAGCATTGCCACCGGCCCTTCCTGTTTGCCTTCGGTATGCGCGCGCGAGCCTCTAGCCACCAATCCTCAATCTTGTCGTTCACCGTCGGAACCATTGTGTCACTGTTCCAGCTCTCAGGAAGCAGCCGTGCCAGACCTGTCGCGCGAAGACACAGTGTAGGAGTATGTGATCCACCGAGTCTTCCTCTTGGGCACAGATGTAACAAGCAGAGGTGTAATCTTGCAACCCATGTCGTAGCCGTCTATCCGCCGTTCAGAGCCGATATTGTGTCGCAAGCCACATGAAGATCTTGCAGGACAGGGGCGCCAAGCATTTCCAGATTGCTGCAACCGAAGCACAGCGAATGCTGCCGTGCCATAACATGTCGAAAGTCGACTGCGAGGTGTATGTGCCTGCATTGTTCCATCTCCATATGGGGGTGTCATTTTCCACCGGATCCAGCACCAGGTTGATCATAGCGTCCCAGAGATTGATGGTATGTAACAAACCATCCGAATAGAGCTCTCCCGAGACATCATTTGCCCAACGATGGAGGTGCATCGCCTCGCTCAATGTTCGCTTGGTCACCACTTGTGTGCGGACCCGAGCCAGAACCAATGGCGCTAACTCCGCTATGGATGATCCATCAATCCATCGATCCTTCCAGAATAGAATTCGCTCGCCGTTGCCTACTTTCCAGTGAACCAAACTATTGAAGGCTGATTGCACCTGAGCATCCATAGATAGAGGTAAACCCTGCCACGGTCTAGCCTCATCCGTATGCCGCAGCCATTCCCATCTAAGCCTTAAAGCAAGTCCCTGCTTCTGGAGATCCAGCACTCCCAGTCCACCAAGCTGCTTAGGATGGCACGCCCTTTGCCAGGAGACAAGGCATTTGCCGCTGTGAATGTGATCAGTTCCAGCCCAAAAGAAAGCACGACAGCTCTTGTCCACACGCTCCAACGCCCATTTTGGAGCATCGACGACAAGCAGGTGGTGAGTGGGTCGGGCACGGATCACTGTGTTCACTAGAATCAGCCTGCCCGGCCTCGTCACCATGCCCTGCTGCCATCCTGGCAAGAAGTTGAGCATGTCGTCCACTACAGGCTGCCATTCCGATCGGGTGAGTTGCTTGATGGAGAGCTTCAAGCCAAGGTACTTTCACGAGAAAGATTCCATGCACCACGACAGAGCACGGGAGACCCTCTCCGTGTTTGTCTCATCGGCACGAATCATAATCGCAGAGGATTATGCGAAGTTGACATGTAATCCCGAAGCCGCACCAAACATTTGCAATGCCACTGTAATGAAGCTCAAATCCATGACTATAGGTCTGATAAACAGAATGACGTCGTCCATGTAAATCGACAGTCGTTGGAAGGATGAACAGCCTGGCATCGCACTGATTGCGCCCCAATCTTGTGCCTTAACCATCAAAGCAGTGATAGCGTCCATTGCTATGACAAATAGTAGAGGGGACACCGGATCCCCTTATCGTAGGCCTTTGGCATGCTTGAACTTCTTCCCAGGACAACTATTAACCAGCACTCGGGAGCTGGCAGTGGATAGAAGAATCGCCAGCCTAGAGCACCAGTGCTCCGAGAATCCTTTTGCCTGAAGAACCTCCAGCAGAAACGACCAAGAAAGAGAGTCAAAGGCGCGAGAGATGTCAAGTTTGATCATGAATCCTTTAGCTTTCTTTCTATGTAGATTTCTGGCCACCTGCCGGACCAACATGAAATTGTCATGTATATTACGGCCTCGTATGTAAGCAGATTGATTGATGCTGACCAACTCTCCCATCCGCGGACAAAGTCTCGAGGCCATCAATTTAGCGTTGATCTTGGGGATACTGTGAAGCAGGCTGATCGGCCTAAAGTCTCCAATTCGGCAAGCATCCGGCCTTTTAGGTATGAGGGTGATGATGGCCTGGTTAAGTCTCCTGAATCCTCTTTCGTTGCCAAGTTGGAATTTATGAATCGCCGCCATAATGTCTCCCTTGATTATGTTCCATGCGTTGTGGAAGAACAGACCAATGAAGCCGTTCTATCCCGGTGCCCGTTCAGCCGGCATGCTCTTGATGACCGAGGACACCTCCTCTTCCGTATATATGTCATCCAGCTCATAAGATCCAGTCGAGTTATACCCAGAAAATCTAGGTCAATAGAGTGCTCTTTGGCCTGACAAGTGCCCAACAACTCCTTATAAGCATTATAGAATGCCTCCTCTTTGCCTTCTTTCTCGGTGATCACCACATCATCCTGGGTCAGCGCTAGGATGGAAATTCTTAGCTTCCTACCATTGGCCACCAGGTGGAATAGCTTGGTGTTGGCATCTCCCTCCGCCAGCCATCTAAGGCGAGATCTTTGTCGTGCAATCGTGCGCTCAAGTGAAGCCAGGACCAGAGAAGTTAGCTTGAGAGTGTTACGCAGCCAACGTTCATTAGTTGAGAGCACCCGGTGATCCATCACTTGATCCAGCTGCAAGATGATCCAATTTGCCACAGCAATTTGCAGCTTCACATTCCCCACCTTGCGCTGGCCCCAAGCCGTGAGGTCATGTGCCTTTTTACGCAGCAACAAATCCAGTCTGAGGAAGGGATCCGTAATGCTCGGATCGCAAGTCCAGGCCTCCCGCACAGCCTCCTCGAAACCATCAAGCTTGGTCCAGAACACCTCGAAACGGAAACGTCTGTGCGGCTGTAAGTGCTCATCCAGAGCCAGGTGTAGAGGGCAGTGGTCAGATGTACTAGTGGAGAGAGCTTGAAGAATGGCATCCGAGTGGTTTAGCTCCCAATCTACAGAAACAAAAGCCCGATCTATTTTGGTAAGCGTGGGATTCTCCCTCTCATTACTCCAAGTGAAAGCTCGGCCATGCAGAAAGAGCTCCTTGAGGCTGTTAGAATCTACAAACCGTCTAAATTTACTCATCATTCTTCTATCAAGATTTGCGTTACTTTTGTCGGAAGCCTGTAAAATGAGGTTAAAGTCTCCAATGACAAGCCACAGGCCAGGACAAAGCAGGCGCCGCACATGTAACTCCTCCATGAAGTTGATTTTTTCATGGTCCTCCTGTGGCCCGTAAAATACCGACAACCACCAAGGGGCACCTTCGCGAGGCACCACAAAGGCCGATATAAAGTTAGTGTCTCGAACACAGTTAGATATTCCAGCCACCGACGAGTCCCACACTTATATGATGCCTCCTCGCATTGCAGGGGCGGTAAGTAAAAGAAGCCATCATACGCCGGACCAAAGCATTGCATTATGGTAAATTGGTCAACTACGTCCAGCTTCGATTCTTGGATACACCAAATACTAGCCCTAGTGGAATCAACCATCTCTCTAAGAGCCTTCCTCCTAGCCGGATTGTTCAGACCACGAAAATTCCAGCCCACCAACTCCATGTTGACGCGCAACATTGGGGAATGTCACGAACTCCACACTTGCCAGCAGTGTCTAGTGTGTTGCTGCCACCTGAGTCTCCACGCCCAGCTCCATAGGTAGCGACTTGCCGAAGGTCGCCGCAATGGTACGCAAGTGTTTGTCATGAAGGGGCGAGTCAAACATCTCTCGCAGCTGAACCAACGCTCCCTCCGTGATCGCAAGCTCGTCCGGCACGATGCCCAAGGCTTTGAGCAGAACTGTCTCAGCCGCCAACGCCTTGAAGTTTCTTGAGCTGGAGCTGATCGATCTTGTGTTGCGGCGCGGCGTGAAGGGGTCTTGACCCGGACGGACTCCATTGACCACTTCGATTTCTTTTAGCAGGGGGGTGCTAATTTCTTCAGCAAGCCAGGACAAAAAGTTTTAATGTTGCCCAACGCCACTTGCTCCTTGGACGACAGGCGCGTCTCCCCCTGGCTTTGATTAGGCAGGGTAGCTTGCATTTCCACTGCATGCAGCCCAGGTACGTCGATCTCATGCAACGTAGTCTTTTCACCCATTGGTCCCACTTCATGCCCCACCATAGTAGTATCCAAGGCCGCTAGCGTGACATGCTGCTCGCAATCATTGGGCGCCAGCAGTTCTCTACTGGGGCCCATCCCACAGAGAGGCATCTGTCTTGGTCTGGCTCCCCATCCCTCGGGATGAGCGGCAGGGAGGCCGGTTCCACATGCACACCCCAGCACCTGTTCACCTGGGCCAGACCGCGCGGGGTCCGCCACCACCGGGGCAACCTGATCTCTATCCCGTCCTGTCCGTGGAACAGCTGTCCTCTGCATCTCGATATGCTGGACTCGCTCCACGACAAGAGGAGACAGCGCCAGTCCAACCTCATTGGCCACGATCTCATCGGTCCCCGACTTCTCCATTGGCTGGGAATGCTCCACTGTAGGAGGGAAGGCGGACTGCCTGCTCGCGATTGGCAGAATCGGTTCCACCATCGGAGGAAGGGTGGACTGTCTGCTCTCAGACGCCACTTTATCAGGAATCTCCCTATCCTCTGCGCCCCTGTCTCTCTGCGCCGATGTGACCAGCTCGCTAGCTGTCACCACCCCAGTCTCCCGTGGTCTCTCCACCACTCGTTGGTTTGAACGCGTACCGGCCGGTCTCGACAGACCGTGGGCCAACCCCGTGGCCCCCAAAGTAGCCGGCGTCGTCATGTCTGGCCCCATGGGCGGAATCCGCCAGTCTGAAGGCCCTACCCGGCCTTCTAGCACCTGCCGGTACGTGCGACCTTGTCCACCGCCGTCGGCGAAGTCGGGCGTACTCCGACAAGCCCCACGGGCATTGCAAACTACACGAGTCTAGGGGAGCACGGTCCACTCCCCCTGGACGCTGCCATTAGACCTGTCTGGCAGACCACTCTGTCCGCTTCCACCATCTGAGCTAGGCGAACGCCACCAGAGCTCCGGTGGCGTATGGTCACGTATCCGCCCGATGTGAATAAGCGTAGGATACTCCAGCAATTGACGAAAGGAGGGGCGACGCGCCACCGGGTTCACCACAACCTCCGGCGGTTCAGGCACCCACAACAAATGGCGGGTGGGAACCTCGTGTTGGGGAACATAGTAATTTCAAAAAAATTCCTACGCACACGTAGGATCATGGTGATGCATAGCAACGAGACGGGAGAGTGTGCCCACGTACCCTCGTAGACCGAAAGCGGAAGCGTTAGCATAACGCGGTTGATGTAGTCGTACGTCTTCACGATCCGACCGATCCAAGTACCAAATGTACAACACCTCCGAGTTCAGCACACGTTCAGCTCGATGACGTCCCTCGAACTCCGATCCAGCAGAGCTTCACGGGAGAGTTCCGTCAGCACGACGGCGTGATGACGGTGATGATGTTGCTACCGATGCAGGGCTTCGCCTAAGCACCGCTACGATATGATCGAGGTGGAATATGATGGAGGGGGGCACCGCACACGGCTGGGAGAGATCAGCAGATCAACTTGTGTGTTCTAGGGTGCCCCCTGCCCCCGTATATAAAGGAGCAAGGATGGAGGCTGGCCGGCCCTTGCAGGGCGCGCCAGGAGGATGAGTCCTCCTCCTAGTAGGAGTAGGACTCCCCTTTCCTACTCCTACTAGGAGGAGGAAAGGTAGGAGGAGAGGAAGAAGGAAGGAGAAGGAGGAAAGGAGGGAAAGGGGGGCCGGCCACCTAGTCCAATTCGGTTTGGACTAGGGGGCCGCACGCCCTGCCTCCTCTCTTCCACCACTTGGCCCATGAGGCCCAATACTTCTTGCCCGTATTCCCGTAACTCCCTGGTACTCCGAAAAATACCCGAATCACTCGGAACCTTTCCGATGTCCGAATATAGTCGTCCAATATATCGATCTTTACGTCTCGACCATTTCGAGACTCCTCGTCAGGTTCCCGATCTCATCCGGGACTCCGAACTACCTTCGGTATATCAAATCACACAAACTCATAATACAAATCGTCACCGAACGTTAAGCGTGCGGACCCTACGGGTTCGAGAACTATGTAGACATGACCGAGACACGTCTCCGGTCAATAACCAATAGCGGAACCTGGATGCTTATATTGGTTCCTACATATTCTACGAAGATCTTTATCGGTCAAACCGCATAACAAGATACGTTGTTCCCTTTGTCATCGGTATGTTACGTGCCCGAGATTCCATCGTAGGTATCTCAATACCTAGTTCAATCTTGTTACTGGAAAGTCTCTTTACTCGTTCCGTAATACATCATCCCGCAACTAATTCATTAGTTACAATGCTTGCAAGGCTTATAGTGATGTGTATTACCGAGTGGGCCCAGAGATACCTCTCCGACAATCGGAGTGACAAATCCTAATCTCGAAATACGCCAACTCAACAAGTACCTTCAGAGACACCTGTAGAGCAGCTTTATAATCACCCAGTTACGTTGTGATGTTTGGTAGCACACAAAGTGTTCCTCCCAGAACGGAGTTGCATAATCTCATAGTGATAGAAACATGTATAAGTCATGAACAAAGCAATAGCAACAAACTAAACGATCAAGTGCTAACCTAACGGAATGGGTCAAGTCAATCACATCATTCTCCTAATGATGTGAACCCGTTAATCAAATGACAACTCATGTCTATGGCTAGGAAACTCAACCATCTTTGATCAACGAGCTAGTCAAGTAGAGGCATACTAGTGACACTATGTTTGTCTATGTATTCACACATGTACTATGTTTCCGATTAATAGAATTCTAGCATGAATAATAAACATTTATCATGATATGAGGAAATAAATAATAACTTTATTATTGCCTCTAGGGCATATTTCCTTCAGTCTCCCACTTGCACTAGAGTCAATCATCTAGTTCACATCGACATGTGACCAACACCCAAAGGGTTTACTAGAGTCAGCAATCTAGTTCACATCGCTATGTGATTAACACCCAAAGAGTCCTAAGGTGTGATCATGTTTTGCTTGTGAGATAATTTTTGTCAACGGGCCTGTCACATTCAGATCCGTAAGTATTTTGCAAACTTCTATGTCTACAATGCTCTGCATGGAGCTACTCTAGCTAATAGCTCCCACTTTCAATATGTATCTAGATCGAGACTTAGAGTCATCCAGATCGGTGTAAAAGCTTGTATCGACGTAACTCTTTATGACGAACTCTTTATCACCTCCATAACCGAGAAATATATCCTTATTCCACTAAGGATAATTTTGACCGTTGTGCAGTGATCTACTCCTAGATCACTATTGTATCCTCTTGCCAAACTCATGGTGAGGTACACAATAGGTCTGGTACACAGCATATCATACTTTATGGAACCTATCACTGAGGCATAGGGAATGACTTTCATTCTCTTTTCTATTTTCTGCCGTGGTCGGGTTTTGAGTCTTTACTCAACTTTATACCTTGCAATACAAGCAAGAACTACTTCTTTGACTGTTCCATTTTTAACTACTTAAAAATCTTGTCAAGGTATGTACTCATTGAAAAATCTTATCAAGCGTCTTGATCTATCTCTATAGATCTTGATGCCCAATATGTAAGTAGCTTCACCGAGGTCTTTCTTTGAAAAACTCCTTTCAAATACTCCTTTATGCTTTCCAGAAAATTCTACATTATTTTTGATCAACAATATGTCATTCACATATACTTATCAGAAATGCTGTAGTGCTTCCACTCACTTTCTTGTAAATACAGGCTTCACCGCAAGTCTCAGATAAAACTATATGCTTTGATCAACTCATCAAAGCGTATATTCCAACTCCGAGATGCTTGCACCGGTCCATAGATGGATCATTTGGAGCTTGCACATTTTGTTAGCACCTTTAGGATCGACAAAACCTTCTGGTTGCATCATATACAACTCATCTTTAAGAAATCCATTAAGGAATGTAGTTTTGACATCCATTTGCCAGATTTCATAAAATATGGCAATTTGCTAACATGATTCAGACAGACTTAAGCATCGCTATGAGTGAGAAAATCTCATCGTAGTCAACACCTTGAACTTTGTCAAAACCTTTTTCAACAAGTCTAGTGATAACCCACAAGTATAGGGGATCAATTGCAGCCTCTTTCGATAAGTAAGAGTGTCGAACCCAACGAGGAGCTAAAGGTAGAACAAATATTCCCTCAAGTTCTATCGACCACCGATACAACTCTACGCACGCTTGACTTTCGCTTTACCTAGAACAAGTATGAAACTAGAAGTACTTTGTAGGTGTTGTTGGATAGGTTTACAAGAATATAAAGAGCACGTAAATAAAAAGTAGGGGCTGTTTAGATAAATACACAACTAAATTAGTTTTATTAGAGAGCTTTTTGTTACGAGAAAGTTATTTGTCCCTAGGCAATCGATAACTAGACTGGTAATCATTATTGCAATTTTATTTGAGGGAGAGGCATAAGCTAACATACTTTCTCTACTTGGATCATATGCACTTATGATTGGTACTCTAGCAAGCATCTGCAACTACTAAAGATCATTAAGGTAAAACCCAACCATAGCATTAAAGTATCAAGTCCTCTTTATCCCATACGCAAACAACCTACTTACTCGGGTCTATGCTTCTGTCACTCACGCCACCCACCATAAGCAAATCATGAACATATTGCAAACCCTACAGCGGGGATCCCTCACGCTTGCGCGACACGGAGAGCACCATAGGACAACACCAATAATAAAACATGCAACTCAAACCAATCTTGATCATCAAATAACCCATAGGACAAAATGGATCTACTCAAACATCATATGATAGCCATACATCATTGGGAAATAATATATAGCGTTGAGCACCATGTTTAAGTAGAGATTACAGCGGGTAAGAGAGAGGTTACACCGCTGCATAGAGGGAGGAAGAGTTGGTGATGATGGCGGTGAAGTTGTTGGTGAAGATTGCGGTGATGATGATGTCCACGGCAGCGTTCCGGCGCCACCGGAAGAGAAGGGGAGAGGGGGGCCCTTCGTCTTCTTCTTCCTTGACCCCCTCCCTAGATGGGAGAAGGGTTTCCCCTATGGTCCTTGGCCTCCATGGCGTGGGAGGGGCGAGAGACCCTCCGAGATTGGATCTGTCTCTCTGTCTCTCTCTGGTTCTGCGTTCTCGTCTTGCTGCCCTTTCACCGTTTCTTTTATATCCGGAGATCCGTAACTCCGATTGGATTGAATCTTTCGCCTAGATTTTTCTCATAAAATTAGCTTTCTTGCGGCAAAAGAAGAGCGTCAACCGCCTTACAGGGTGCCCACAAGGGTCCAGGGCGCGCCTGCACCACTAGGGCGCCCCCTTCCTCGTGGCCCCCTCGGGCACCGTCTCACGTTGATATTACTTCCCAAAAACCATAAATGTTCCAAAATAATTCTCCGTCCGTTTTTATCCCGTTTGGACTCAGTTTGATATTGGGTTTCTCCGAAACATAAACATGCAACAAACAGGAACTGGCACTGGGCACTGGATAAATATGTTAGTCCCAAAAATAGTATAAAAAGTTACCAAAAGTATATGAAAGTTGTAGAATATTGGCATGGAACAATAAAAAATTATAGATACGACGGAGACGTACCATCTAGCTTTGTAGATAGTAACACTACTATCAGTGTCTGTCTTCCTCTTGAAGATCCATTTATTTTCTATGGCTTGCCGATCATCGGGCAAGTCAACCAAAGTCCACACTTTGTTCTCATACATGGATCCCATCTCAGATTTCATGGCCTCAATCCATTTTGCGGAATCTGGGCTCATCATCCCTTCCTCATAGTTCGTAGGTTCATGATGGTCAAGTAACATGACCTCCAGAACAGGATTACCGTACCACTCTGGTGTGGATCTTACTCTCGTTGACCTACGAGGTTTGGTAGTAACTTGATCTGGAGTTACATGATCATCATCATTAGCTTCCTCACTAATTGGTGTAGGAGTCACAGGAACAGATTTCTGTGATGAACTACTTTCCAATAAGGTAGCAGGTACAGTTTGTTGGGGAACATAGTAATTTCAAAAAATTTCCTACGCACACGCAAGGATCATGGTGATGCATAGCAACGAGAGGGGAGAGTGTTGTCCACGCACTCGTGAGACCATAAGCGAAGCGTTATGACAACGCTGTTGATGTAGTCGTTCGTCTTCACGATCCGACCGATCCAAGTACCGAACGTACGTCACCTCCGAGTTCAGCACACGTTCAGCTCGATGACGATCCCCGGACTCCGATCCAGCAAAGTGTCGGGGATGAGTTCCGTCAGCACGACGGCGTGGTGACAATCTTGATGTTCTACCGTAGCAGGTCTTCGCCTAAGCACCACTACAATGTTATCGTGGTGGTCTATGGTGGAGGGGGGCACCGCACACGGCTAAGGAACGATCACGAAGATCAACTTGTGTGTCTTGGGGTGCCCCCTGCCCCCGTATATAAAGGAGCAAGGGGGGAGGCCGGCCGCCCTAGGGGCGCCAAGGAGGAATCCTCCTCCT
Organism: Aegilops bicornis; assembly: GCA_021605145.1. Taxonomy (NCBI): domain Eukaryota; kingdom Viridiplantae; phylum Streptophyta; class Magnoliopsida; order Poales; family Poaceae; genus Aegilops; species Aegilops bicornis. The sequence goes on along the minus strand of CM038672.1, from coordinate 472,626,200 downwards.
AGTGGGAGTAGGATTCCCTTTCCTAGTCCCACTAGGAAGGAGGAAGGGGAAGGAAAGAGAGGAGAGGAGAGGGAAAGAGGGACGCGCCTCCCTAGTCCAATTCGGACTCCCCATGAGGGGCCACCTCTGAGCTGCTGCCCACTCTCCCCTCAGGCCTACTAAGGCCCAATACTTCCCCGGGGGGTTCCGGCAACCCCTCCGGCACTCCGGTTTTCTCTGAAATCACCCGGAACAATTCCGTTGTCCGAATATAGTCGTCCAATATATCAATCTTTATGTCTCGACCATTTCGAGACTCCTCGTCATGTCCGTGATCACATCCGGGACTCCGAACAATCTTCGGTACATCAAAACTTGTAAACTCATAATAAAACTTGTCATCGTAACGTTAAGCGTGCGGACCCTACGGGTTCGAGAACTATGTAGACATGACCTAGAACTATTTCCGGTCAATAACCATTCGCGGAACCTGGATGCCCATATTGGCTCCTACATATTCTACGAAGATCTTTATCGGTCAAACCGCATAACATCATACGTTGTTCCCTTTGTCATCGGTATGTTACTTGCCCGAGATTCGATCGTCGGTATCCAATACCTAGTTCAATCTCGTTACTGGCAAGTCTCTTTACTCGTTACGTAATGCATCATTCCATAACTAACTCATTAGCTACATTGCTTGCAAGGCTTGTAGTGATGTGCATTACCGAGAGGGCCCAAAGATACCTCTCCGACAATCGGAGTGACAAAACCTAATCTTGAAATACGCCAACCCAACATGTACCTTTGGGGACACCTGTAGAGCTCCTTTATAATCACCCAGTTACGTTGTGACGTTTGGTAGCACACAAAGTGTTCCTCCGGTAAACGGGAGTTGCATAATCTCATAGTTGTAGGAACTTTGTATAAGTCATGAAGAAAGCAATAGCAACATACTAAACGATCAAGTGCTAGGCTAACGGAATGGGTCAAGTCAACCACATTATTCTCCTAATATTGTGATCCCGTTAATCAAATGACAACACATGTCTATGGTTAGGAAACATAACCATCTTTGATTAATGAGCTAGTCAAGTAGAGGCACACTAGTGACATTATGTTTGTCTATGTATTCACACATGTATTATGTTTCCTGTAATACAATTCTAGCATGAATAATGAACATTTATCATGATATGAGGAAATAAATAATAACTTTATTATTGCCTCTAGGGCATATTTCCTTCAGTCTCCCTCTTGCACTAGAGTCAATAATCTAGATTACACAGTAATGATTCTAACACCCATGGAGTCTTGGTGCTGATCATGTTTTGCTCGTGGAAGAGGCTTAGTCAACGAAGTCTGCAACATTCGAGATCCGTATGTATCTTGCAAATCTCTATGTCTCCCACGGACTTGGTCCCGGATGGAATTGAAGCGTCTCTTGATGTGCTTGGTCCTCTTGTGAAATCTGGATTCCTTTGCTTAGGCAATTGCACCGATATTGTCACGTAAGATTTTCATTGGTCCCGATGCACTAGGTACGACACCTAGATCGGAAATGAACTCCTTCAACCAGACTCCTTCATTTGCTGCTTCCGAAGCAGCTATGTATTCAGCTTCGCATGTAGATCCCGCTACGACACTTTGTTTAGAGCTGTACCAACTTACAACTCCACCGTTTAATAAAAACACGTATCCGGTTTGCGATTTAGAATCGTCCGGATCAGTGTCAAAGCTTGCATCGATGTAACCATTTACGACTAGCTCTTTGTCACCTCCATATACGAGAGACATATCCTTAGTACTTTTTAGGTATTTCAGGATGTTCTTGACCGCTGTCCAGTGATCCACTCCTGGATTACTTTGGTACCTACCTGCCAAACTTATTGCTAAGCATACGTCAGGTCTGGTACACAGCATTGCATACATGATAGAGCCTATGGCTGAAGCATAGGGAACATCTTTCATTTTCTCTCTATCTTCTGTTGTGGTCGGGCATTGAGTCTAACTCAACTTCATACCTTGTAATATAGGCAAGAACCCTTTCTTTGCCTGATCCATTTTGAACTTTTTCAAAACTTTATCAAGGTATGTGCTTTGTGAAAGTCCAATTAAGCGTCTTGATCTATCTCTATAGATCTTGATGCCCAATATGTAAGCAGCTTCACCGAGGTCTTTCATCGAAAAACTTTTATTCAAATATCCCTTTATGCCATCCAGAAATTCTATATCATTTCCAATCAACAATATGTCATCCACATATAATATCAGAAATGCTACCGAGCTCCCACTCACTTTCTTGTAAATACAGGCTTCTCCAAAAGTCTGTATAAAACCATATGCTTTGATCACACTATCAAAGCGTTTATTCCAACTCTGAGAGGCTTGCTCCATAAATGGATCACTGGAGCTTGCACACTTTGTTAGCACCTTTTGGATCGACAAAACCTTCCGGTTGCATCATATACAACTCTTCTTCCGTAAATCCATTCAGAATGCAGTTTTAACATCCATTTGCCAAATTTCATAATCATAAAATGCAGCAATTGCTAACATGATTCGGACAGACTTAAGCATCGCCACGGGTGAGAAAGTCTCATCGTAGTCAACCCCTTGAACTTGTCGAAAACCTTTTGCAACAAGTCGAGCTTTGTAGATGCAGTTACTTTACCATCGCGTCAGTCTTCTTCTTGAAGATCCATTTATTTTCTATGGCTTGCCGATCATCGGCAAGTCAACCAAAGTCCATACTTTGTTTTCATACATGGATCCCATCTCAGATTTCATGGCCTCAAGCCATTTTGCGGAATCTGGGCTCATCATCGCTTCCTCATAGTTCGCAGGTTCGCCATGGTCAAGTAACATGACTTCCTGAATAGGATTACCATACCACTCTGGTGCGGATCTTACTCTGGTAGACCTACGAAGTTCGGTAGTAACTTGATCTGAAGTTTCATGATCAGTATCATTAGCTTCCTCACTGATTGGTGTAGTTGTCACAGGAACCGGTTCTTGTGATGAACTACTTTCCAATAAGGGAGCAGGTAAAGTTAACTCATCAAGTTCTACTTTCCTCCCACTCACTTCTTTCGAGAGAAACTCCTTCTCTAAAAAGGATCTGAATTTAGCAACAAAAATCTTGCCCTCAGATCTGTGATAGAAGGTGTACCCAATAGTCTCTTTTGGGTATCCTATGAAGACACATTTCTCCGATTTGGGTTCGAGCTTATCTGGTTGAAGTTTCTTCACATAAGCATCGCAGCCCCAAACTTTAAGAAACGACAACTTTGGTTTCTTGCCAAACCATAGTTCATAAGGCGTCGTCTCAACGAATTTTGATGGTGCCCTATTTAACGTGAATGCGGCCGTCTCTAAAGCATAACCCCAAAACAATAGCGGCAAATCAGTAAGAGACATCATAGATCGCACCATATCTAGTAAAGTACGATTACGACGTTCGGACACACCATTTCGTTGTGGTGTTCCGGGTGGCGTTAGTTACGAAACTATTCCGCATTGTTTCAAATGTAAAACAAACTCGTAACTCAAATATTCTCCTCCACGATCAGATCGTAAAAATTTTATTTTCTTGTTACGATGATTTTCCAGTTCACTCTGAAATTCTTTGAACTTATCAAATGTTTCAGACTTGTATTTCATCAAGTAGATATACCCATATCTGCTTAAATCATCAGTGAAGGTGAGAAAATAACGATATCCGCCACGAGCCTCAACATTCATCGGACCACATACATCTGTATGTATGATTTTCAACAAATCTGTTGCTCCCTCCATAGTTCCGGAGAACGACGTTTTAGTCATCTTGCCCATGAGGCACGGTTCGCAAGTACCAAGTGATTCATAATCAAGTGATTCCAAAAGTCCATCAGTATGGAGTTTCTTCATGCGTTTTACACCGATATGACCTAAACGGCAGTGTCACAAATAAGTTGCACTATCATTATCAACTCTGCATCTTTTGGCTTCAACATTATGAATATGTGTATTACTACTATCGAGATTCAATAAAAATAGACCACTCTTCAAGGGTGCATGACCATAAAAGATATTACTCATATAAATAGAACAACCATTATTCTCTGATTTAAATGAATAACCGTCTCACATCAAACAAGATCCAAATATAATGTTCATGCTCAACGCTGGCACCAAATAACAATTATTTAGGTCTAAAACTAATCCCGATGGTAGATGTAGAGGTAGCGCGCCGACCGCGATCACATCGACTTTGGAACCATTTCCCACGCGCATCGTCACCTCGTCCTTAGTCAATCTTCGCTTAATCCTAGTCCCTGTTTTGAGTTGCAAATATTAGCAACAGAACCAGTATCAAATACCCGGTGCTCTGCGAGCATTAGTAAGGTACACATCAATAACATGTATATCACATATCGTTTGTTCACTTTGCCATCCTTCTTATCCGCCAAATACTTGGGGCGCTTACGCTTCCAAAGTGTCCATCGCTTGCAAGAGAAGCACTCGCCTCGTGCTTAGGTCCGGACTTGGGTTTCTTCTCTTGAGCACAACTTGCTTCTTGTTCTTTTGAAGTTCCTTCTTCTTTCCTTTGCCCCTTTTCTTGAAACCGGTGGTCTTGTTAACCATCAACACTTGATGCTCCTTCTTGATTTCTACTTCAGCAGCTTTTAGCATTGCGAAGAGCTCGGAGAATAGTCTTGTCCATCCCTTGCATATTATAGTTCATCACGAAGCTCTTGTAGCTTGGTGGCGATGATTGAAGAATTACATCAATGGCACTATCATCGTGAAGATTAACTCCCAGTTGAATCAAGTGATTATTATACCTGCATATTTTGAGTATATGTTCACCGACGTAACTATTCTCCTCCATCTTACAGACTATAGAACTTATTGGAGACTTCATATCTCTCAATCCGGGCATTTGCTTGAAATATTAACTTCAACTCTGGAACATCTCATATGCTCCATGACGCTCAAAACGTCGTTGAAGGCCCGCCCGAACCGTAAAGCATGGCACATCGAACTATCGAGTAGTCATCGACTTTGCTCGCCAGACGTTCTTAACGTCGTCGGTTGCATCAAGCGAAGCACGGCACCCAGCGGTGCTTCTAGAACGTAATTCTTCTGTGCAGCAATGAGGATAATCCTCAGGTTACGGACCCAGTCCGTGTAATTGCTACCATCATCTTTCAACTTAGCTTCTCGAGGAACGCATTAAAATTCAACGGAACAACAGCACGAGCCATCTATCTACAACAAACATAGACAACCAAAGTACTATCAGGTACTAAGTTCATGATAAATTTAAGTTCAATTTAATCATATTACTTAAGAACTCCCACTTAGACAGACATCTCTCTATTCATCTAAGTGATCACGTGATCCAAATCAACTAAACCATGTCCGATCATCACGTGAGATGGAGTAGTTTCAATGGTGAACATCACTATGTGGATCATATCTACTATATGATTCACGCTCGACCTTTCGGTCTCCGTGTTCCGAGGCCATATCTGTATATGCTAGGCTCGTCAAGTTTAACCTGAGTATTCCGCGTGTGCAACTGTTTTGCACCCTTTGTATTTGAACGTAGAGCCTATCACACCCGATCATCACGTGGTGTCTCAACACGAAGAACTTTTGCAACGGTGCATACTCAGGGAGAACACTTCTTGATAATTAGTGAGAGATCATCTTAAAATGCTACCGTCAATCAAAGCTATATAAGATGCATAAAGGATAAAAATAACATGCAATCATTTTATGTGATATGATATGGCCATAATCATCTTGTGCTTGTGATCTCAATCTCCTAAGCAACGTCGTGATCACCATCGTCACCGGCGCAACACCTTGATCTCCATCGTAGCATCGTTGTCGTCTCGCCAATCTTATGCTTCTACGACTATCACTACCGCTTAGTGATAAAGTAAAGCATTACAGGACGTTTGCATTTCATACAATAAAGCGACAACCATATGGCTCCTGCCAGTTGCCGATAACCTTGGTTACAAAACATGATCATCTCATACATAAAATATAGCATCACGTCTTGACCATATCACATCACAACATGCCCTGCAAAAACAAGTTAGACGTCCTCTGCTTTGTTGTTGCAAGTTTTACGTGGCTGCTACGGGCTGAGCAAGAACCGTTCTTACCTACGCATCAAAACCACAACGATAGTTCGTCAAGTTAGTGCTATTTTAACCTTCGCAAGGACCGGGCGTAGCTACACTTGTTCAACTAAAGTTGGAGAAAGCAGACACCGCCAGCCACCGTGTGCAAAGCACGCCGGTAGAACCAGTCTCAGCGTAAGCGTCTGGCGTAATGTCGGTCCGCCGCTTCATCCAACAATACCGCGAACCAAAGTGTGACATCTTTGGTAAGCGGTATGACTTGTATCGCCCACAACTCACTTGTGTTCTACTCGTGCATATAACATCTACGCATAAAACTAGGCTCGGATGCCACTGTTGGGGAACGTAGTAATTTCAAAAAAATTCCTACGCACACGCAAGGATCATGGTGATGCATAGCAAAGAGAGGGGAGAGTGTTGTCCACGTATCCTCGTAGACCGTAAGCGGAAGCGTTGTGACAACGCGGTTGATGTAGTCGTACGTCTTCACGATCCGACCGATCCAAGTACCGAACGTACGTCACCTCCGAGTTCAGCACACGTTCAGCTCGATGAAGATCCCCGGACTCCGATCCAGCAAAGTGTCGGGGATGAGTTCCGTCAGCACGACGGCGTGGTGACGATCTTGTTGTTCTACCGTCGCAGGTCTTCGCCTAAGCACTGCTACAATATTATCGAGGTGGTCTATGGTGGAGGGGGGCACCGCACACGGCTAAGGAACGATCACGAAGATCAACTTGTGTGTCTTGGGGTGCCCCCTTGCCCCCGTATATAAAGGAGCAAGGGGGGAGGCCGGCCGGCCCTAGGGGGCGCACCAAGGAGGGGGGAATCCTCCTCCTAGTGGGAGTAGGATTCCCCTTTCCTAGTCCCACTAGGAAGGAGGAAGGGGGAAGGAAAGAGAGGGAGGAGAGGAAAGAGGACGCGCCTCCCTAGTCCAATTCAGACTCCCCATGGGGGGGCGCCACCTCCTGGGCTGCTGCCCTCTCTCTCCCCTTAGGGCCCACTAAGGCCCAATATTTCCCCGGGGGGTTCCGGTAACCCCTCCGGCACTCCGGTTTTCTCTGAAATCACCCGGAACAATTCCGGTGTCCGAATATAGTCGTCCAATATATCAATCTTTATGTCTCGACCATTTCGAGACTCCTCGTCATGTCCGTGATCACATCCGGACTCGAACAATCTTCGGTACATCAAAACTTGTAAACTCATAATAAAACTGTCATCGTAACGTTAAGCGCGCGGACCCTACGGGTTCGAGAACTATGTAGACATGACCTAGAACTGTTTCCGGTCAATAACCAATAGCGGAACCTGGATGCTCATATTGGCTCCTACATATTCTACGAAGATCTTTATCGGTCAAACCGCATAACAACATACGTTGTTCCCTTTGTCATCGGTATGTTACTTGCCCGAGATTCGATCGTCGGTATCCAATACCTAGTTCAATCTCGTTACCGCAAGTCTCTTTACTCGTTACGTAATGCATCATTCCGTAACTAACTCATTAGCTACATTGCTTGCAAGGCTTGTAGTGATGTGCATTACCGAGAGGGCCCAGAGATACCTCTCCGACAATCGGAGTGACAAAACCTAATCTCGAAATACGCCAACCCAACATGTACCTTTGGAGACACCTGTAGAGCTCCTTTATAATCACCTAGTTATGTTGTGACGTTTGGTAGCAAACAAAGTGTTCCTCCGGTAAACGGGAGTTGCATAATCTCACAGTTGTAGGGACTTTGTATAAGTCATGAAGAAAGCAATAGCAACATACTAAACGATCAAGTGCTAGGCTAACGGAATGGGTCAAGTCAATCACATTATTCTCCTAATAATGTGATCCCGTTAATCAAATGACAACACATGTCTATGGTTAGGAAACATAACCATCTTTGATTAATGAGCTAGTCAAGTAGAGGCACACTAGTGACATTATGTTTGTCTATGTATTCACACATGTATTATGTTTCCGGGTAATACAATTCTAGCATGAATAATAAACATTTATCATGATATGAGGAAATAAATAATAACTTTATTATTGCCTCTAGGGCATATTTCCTTCACAGTTACCTCATCAAGTTCTACTTTCCTCCCACTCACTTCTTTCGAGAGAAACTACTTCTCTAGAAAAGATCCATTCTTAGCAACGAATGTTTTGCCTTCGGATCTGTGATAGAAGGTGTACCCAACAGTCTCCTTTGGTATTCTATGAAGACACATTTCTCCGATTTGGGTTTGAGCTTATCAGTATGAAACTTTTTCACATAAGCATCGCAACCCCAGACTTTAAGAAACGACAGCTTTGGTTTCTTGCCAAACCATAGTTCATACGGTATCGTCTCAACGGATTTAGATGGTGCCCTATTTAACGTGAATGCAGCTGTCTCTAATGCATAACCCCAAAACGATAGTGGTAAATTGGTAAGAGACATCATAGATTGCACCATATCTAATAAAGTACGGTTATGATGTTCGGACACACCATTACGCTGTGTTGTTCCAGGTGGCGTGAGTTGCGAAACTATTCCGCAATGTTTCAAATGAAGACCAAACTCGTAACTCAAATATTCTCCTCTATGATCAGATCGTAGAAACTTTATTTTCTTGTTACGATGATTTTCCACTTCACTCTGAAATTCTTTGAACTTTTAAAATGTTTCAGACTTATGTTTCATCAAGTAGATATACCCATATCTGCTTAAATCATCTGTGAAGGTCAGAAAACAATAATACCTGCCGGGAGCCTCAACACTCATTGAACCGCATACATCGGTATGTATTATTTACAACAAGTCAGTGGCTCGCTCCTTTGTTCCGGAGAACGGAGTCTTAGTCATCTTGCCCATGAGGCATGGTTCGTAAGCATCAAGTGATTCATAATAAAGTGATTCCAAAAGCCCATCAGCATGGAATTTCTTCATGCGCTTTACACCAATATGACCTAAACGGCAGTGCCACAAATAAGTTGCACTATCATTATTAACTTTGCATCTTTTGGCTTCAATATTATGAATATGTGTATCACTACAATCGAGATCCAACAAACCATTTTCATTGGGTGTGGTTTTATCCATGTAAACAGAACACAATTATTCTCTAATTTAAATGAATAACCGTATTGCAATAAACATGATCAAATCATATTCATGCTCAACGCAAACACCAAATAACATTTATTTATGTTCAACACTAACCCCGAAAGTATAGGGAGTGTGCGATGATGATCATATCAATCTTGGAAATGCTTCCAACACACATCGTCACTTCACCCTTAACTAGTTTCGCTCATTACGCAACTCCTGCTTTGAAAGTTACTACTCTTAGCAACTGAACTAGTATCAAATACCGCGGGGTTGCTATAAACAGTAGTAAAGTACACATCAATAACATGTATATCAAATATACCTTTGTTCACTTTGCCATCCTTCTTATACGCCAAATACTTGGGGCAGTTCCGCTTCCAGTGACCAGTCCCTTTGCAGTAGAAGCACATAGTCTCAGGCTTAGGTCCAGACTTGGGCTTCTTCACTTGAGCAGTAACTTGCTTGCCGTTCTTCTTGGAGTTCCCCTTCTTCCCTTTGCCCTTTTCTTGAAACTAGTGGTCTTGTTAACCATCAACACTTGATGTTTTTCTTGATTTCTACCTTCGTTGATTTCAGCATCACGAAGTGCTTGGAGTCGTTTCCGTTATCCCTTGTATATTATAGTTCATCACGAAGTTCTAGCAACTTGGTGATAGTGACTAGACAACCTGTTAATCACTATCTTATCTGGAAGATTAACTCCCACTTGATTCAAGTGATTGTAGTACTCAGACAATCTGAGCACATGCTTATTGGTTGAGCTATTCTCCTCCATCTTGTAGGCAAAGTAATGTCAGAGGTCTCATACCTCTCGACACGGGCATGAGTATGAAATACCAATTTCAACTCTTGGAACATCTTATATGCTCCGTGGCGTTTCAAAAAATTTTTGAAGTCCCGGTTCTAAGCCATAAAGCATGGTGCACTAAACTATCAAGTAGTCATCATACCGAGCTTTTGTCAAAACGTTCAAAACGTCTGCATCTGCTCCTGCAATAGTTCTGTCACCTAGAGGTGCATCAAGAACATAATACTTCTGTGCAGCAATGAGGATAATCCTCAGATCACGGAGCTAGTCCGCATCTTTTCTACTAACATCTTTCAACTTATTGTTCTTAACATATCAAAAAATAAAACAGGGGAGCTAAATGCGAGCTATTGATCTACAACATAGATATGCTAATACTACCAGGACTAAGTTCATGATAAATTAAAGTTCAATTAACATATTACTTAAGAACTCCCACTTAGATAGAAATCCCTCTAATCATCTAAGTGATCACGTGACCCAAATCAACTAAACCATGTCCGATCATCACGTGAGATGGAGTAGTTTTCAATGGTGAACATCACTATGTTGATCATATCTACTATATGATTCATGCTCAACCTTTCGGTCTCAGTGTTCCGAGGCCATATCTGCATATGCTAGGCTCATCAAGTTTAACCTGAGTATTCCGCGTGTGCAAAAATGTCTTGCACCCATTGTATTTGAACGTAGAGCTTATCACACCCGATCATCACGTGGTGTCTCAGCACGAAAAACTTTCGCAATGGTGCATACTCAGGGAGAACACTTATACCTTGAAATTTAGTGAGAGATCATCTTATAATGCTACCGTCGATCTAAGCAAAATAATATGCATAAAAGATAAACATCACATGCAATCAATATAAGTGATATGATATGGCTATCATCATCTTGTGCTTGTGATCTCCATCTCCGGCTAATCATGATCACCATCGCCGGGCGCGACACCTTAATCTCCATCGTAGCACCGTTGTCGCCTCGCCAACTATTGCTTTCTCGACTATATCGCTACCGCTTAGTGATAAAGTGAAGCATTACAGGCGATTGCATTGCATACAATAAAGCGACAACCATATGGCTCGCCAGCTGTCGATAACTTCGGTTACAAAACATGATCATCTCATACAATAAAATATAGCATCATGTCTTGACCATATCACATCATAACATGCCCTGCAAAAACAAGTTAGACGTCCTCTACTTTGTTGTTGCAAGTCTTACGTGGCTGCTACGGGCTGAGCAAGAACCGTTCTTACCTACGCATCAAAACCACAACGATAGTTCGTCAAGTTAGTGTTGTTTTAACCTTCTCAAGGACTGGGCGTAGCCACACTCGGTTCAACTAATGTTGGAGAAACGGACACCGCCACCACAATGTGCAAAGCACGTCGGTAGAACCGATCTCGGCGTAAGCGTCTGGCGTAATGTCGGTCCGGCCGCTTCATCCAACAATACCGCCAACCAAAGTATGACATGTCGGTAAGCAAGATGACTTGTATCGCCCACAACTCACTTGTGTTCTACTCGTGCATATAACATCTACGCATAAAACCTGGCTCGGATGCCCTTTGTTGGGGAACGTAGTAATTTCAAAAAAATTCCTACGCACACATAGGATCATGGTGATGCATAGCAACGAGAGGGGAGAGTGTGTCCACGTACCCTCGTAGACCAAAAGCGGAAGTGTTAGCACAACACGGTTGATGTAGTCGTACGTCTTGACGATCCGACCGATCCAAGTACCGAACGTACGGCACCTCCGAGTTCAGCACACGTTCAGCTCGATGACGTCCCGCGAACTCCGTCCAAAGAAGGTGCTTCATGGAGAGTTCCACAAGACGACGGCGTGATGACGGTGATGATGTTGCTACGGCACGAACTTCGCCTAAGCACCGTTGCGATATGATCGAGGTGGAATATGGTGGAGGGCGGCACCGCACACGGCTGGGAGAGATCAACAGATCAACTTGTGTGTTCTAGGGTGCCCCCCTGCCCCCGGATATAAAGGAGCAAGGGGGGAGGCTGGCCGGCCCTTGCAGGGCGCGCCAGGAGGAGGAGTCCTCCTCCTAGTAGGAGTATGACTCCCCTTTCCTACTCCTACTAGGAGGAGGAAAGGTAGGAGGAGAGGAAGAAGGAAGGAGAGGGAGGAAAGGAGGGAAAGGGGGGCCGGCCCCCTAGTCTAATTCGGGTTGGGCTAGGGGGGCCGCGCGCCCTGCCTCCTCTCTTCCACCACTTGGCCCATGAGGCCCAATACTTCTTCCCCGTATTCCGTCAGAATCTCCGGCACTTGAAAAATAATTCGAATCACTCAGAACTTTTCCGATGTCCGAATATAGTCGTCCAATATATCGATCTTTACGTCTCGACCATTTCGAGACTCCTCATCATGTCCCCGATCTCATATGGGACTCTGAACTACCTTTGGTATATCAAATCACACAAACTCATAATACAAATCGTCACCGAATGTTAAGCGTGCGGACCCTACGGGTTCGAGAACTATGTAGACATGACCGAGACACGTCTCCGGCCAATAAACAATAGCGGAACCTGGATGCTCATATTGGTTCCTACATATTCTACGAAGACCTTTATCGGTCAAACCGCATAACAACATACGTTGTTCCCTTTGTCATCGGTATGTTACTTGCCCGAGATTCGATCGTCGATATCTCAATGCCTAGTTCAATCCCGTTACTGGCAAGTCTATTTACTCGTTCTGTAATACATCATTCCGCAACTAACTCATTAGTTACAATGCTTGCAAGGCTTATAGTGATGTGTATTACCGAGTGGGCCCAGAGATACCTCTCCGACAATCGGAGTGACAAATCCTAATCTCGAAATACGCCAACTCAACAAGTACCTTCAGAGACACCTGTAGAGCACCTTTATAATCACCTAGTTACGTTGTGACGTTTGGTAGCACACAAAGTGTTCCTCCGGTAAACGGGAGTTGCATAATCTCATAGTCATAGGAACATGTATAAGTCATGAAGAAAGCAATAGCAACAAACTCATGTCAATCACATCATTCTCCTAATGTTGTGATCCCGTTAATCAAATGACAACTCATGTCTATGGCTAGGAAACTCAACCATCTTTGATCAATGAGCTAGTCAAGTAGAGGCATACTAGTGACGCTATATTTGTCTATGTATTCACACATGTATTATGTTTCCGGTTAATACAATTCTAGCATGAATAATAAATATTTATCATGATATGAGGAAATAAATAATAACTTTATTATTGCCTCTAGGGCATATTTCCTTCACCTCGTCTGGGTCAACACACCAAGCACGCAGCTTGAAGAGGGAGAGATCCACACTGTTGGCAGTCTCCGGCGCCAAGCTTTCAATCAGACACGAACTACCCAACAGCTCCGTCGCCGTCTCCCTCGACCAAGCATGGGAAGGCACTCCTTCAATCATCAGATCCACCTTAACTCGCATGAGCTTTGATTTGGCTTGCGCCTGCCGCAGCCATGGCTTGATGAACATCTTGAAACCCTGGTGCTCAATGAACGGCACTTCCAGCGCTCTATTACAGACCTCATGCGATCCAAAGACTACCAAGAAGTCTTCCGGGTGAAATTTGTGCACCGAAAAACGATGCCTTGGGATGTCGAGCTGCTCCGAGATGGCGATCGCCGCATCCACAGATGAGACCCGTGGTCTGGCACCGCCCACATACATCACCACCGCGAGCTGCAGGCGGCGCTCCAAATCCTCCATCCTGCTGAGCCCGGCAGAATGCAAACCTCTGCACGCGCTTGCTGGGGCAGGCCGACAGGCATGGTGGGAGGGTGACCCGGCGCAACTGGCGAGGGCGACGCCCAAGGCGCGTCCTGCCTAGGCTCCATCAGTCTCCTCCCCACCTCCGGCGCGAGCACCGCGCCTGATCTGTCGGACGTGCCTTCGAGACCCTGTTGATGACCGCCCTGCGTAGTTCCTCCGCTGAGATCGGCTGCGCGGCACAGTGCACTGGGAAGACACATGCCCAGAAAAACCACATCGGATGCAGAGCGGATTGTTGGTGCAGTCCTGCCGCCGGTGACCCTCCTGAAAACATCAGAAGCAGAGCCCATACAAATCTGGCGGAATCAGACGCCTTTCGGAGGAAGATGAAGACGCCCTGCTCCTGTGGACACCAGCCTCCTGCTGGCGCCGCAGCGCCCGGCGACGCCTCCAGAGCGCCTTGCGGGTAGGGCTCGGCCTGCGCCACGCCTCCGGCGCCTGCACGACAGCCCCAGGCTGGGCCACGCCGGCGGAAGAGGAGTGCGCCGACCCCGGCGAGCCCGAGAGACCAAGACCGGACACCACCGGCCTTTCGCGATGAAAAGAGGAGGCGACGGAAGGCGGGCTGCGAGATCCCCTCGTCATGGGGAGCGAGAGGGGAGGTGGACGCCGGGGCCGGAGTGGAACCCAGCAGCGGGGAGGTTTGGGCGCCGGTGCCAGAGTGGCGGCCGGCGGGAGGCACTCGCTAGGCGGCTAGGAGGGAGGGAGGTGGGAAGCGCCGCGATGGATTATTATTATTAGGTAATCTCTATACTACTTAAAAAAACATAAGGTTTCCATTTCACCCTTCTTTCCATCACCCCTTCGTCCGACCTTCCTTATATGATAATCAATCAATTTAATTTACTTACCTTCTGAATCAATTTTACTTTAATTTCCTTACCAAACTTTTGATTAAAACATAAGGTAATTCATGGGCAGAATTTGATGAACATTCGGAAAATGGCAATGGCTTCTAGGTGCATATGCACTCATTGTCTAAATACACATTTTGAAAACTTGAAAAATTCCGAACAAAAATCCGGCATATATATCCGGACATCCTATGTGCGTGCACAAAGTTTGCGGTGAAACTTTGTGCATGTATTTTTTCATAGAATGTCCGGATATACCCGCGGGATTTTTGTTCTGAATTTTTTAACTTTTTAAAATGTGTATTTAGACAATGGGTGCATATGCACCTAGGAGCCAAAACACCATGTCAATATTTACACAATCGCATTATTACGAATAAGTGAATCAAAAGCTAACGTACTAGAATATTTATATCTCGTTGCAACGCACGGGCATTGTTCGAGTTAGGTAAAGAAAACCTGTTTCTAAAGGCAGGTGACAAAACGACTATACTACATAAGCGATTTCGGATGGGCAACATACACGATTACCTCTGCAAACGATCATTTCTAGAGCCAGGTGTGCTTATGCAGCCCACTGAGTTTATGAGCCTATTCTGGGGCAGCGCTTGCCTCAGAAATTATTTTCAAATGTGGCTATCCGAGTTCCATGGCGCCATGTTTTATGTCAGGATTTATCAAAGTTGTCCGTTGATTCAGAAAAAGGATCGTACTGTTTGGCTATGCAGGTACAGTAGCTGATGGTGGGAAATCCAATTTGGCTCCCGGGAACATGTGCTCCTGCGCGGGAAAATAAATTTTGTGAAACGTCAAAAAAAGCCCAACAAATCTTTTATGTATACATAGTCACATCCAAGTGCTACCTGCAAAGTTTTAGATAAAAAGGTTTAAACATGTTGGCCTGCGCAAAAATAAAACAAATTTAGAAACCAAATGTTACCCCAAAATGTCATCTTAAATTTGTTTTTTACCGATGAAACACTACAGCTCCGTTTTGCATGTAAATCGTTAGGCATGCTTGCGACACTAACACGGCATCCACACAAAAATCAATTTTTAGAAACATTTAACACTTTTTTAAGTTACTGTTCAGCCCGGGAGGCAAAACACCTCGTGTAGCAAATTACTTAATGGAACACGTAGGCAGCGTGCCTCGCGTGGTCAGATCTGGGTATGCCAAGAACACCTAGGCAGCGTGCTTCGCGTGGTCAGAACTGGGTATGCCGGGATTGGCCTTATCATTGATTGAACGTGGACTATAATATTCGATGTGGACAAATCTACGAATGCAGTCCATATAGAGAAATATGCTATCACTCCATGGGGACAAGATCAAGCACCCTATGTTGTGCTCCATTCTCGTTTAGCCTTTGTAAATTTTCATGCATGCCCTACCCAGTAGACCATGGACCATGTCATTGGAACTTGGGGCAAACGGTATCCTCTTGCAGGACCGTACATAATTTTTCTTTTGGAAAAGGAGGATAGGCTCCGACCTCTACATCTGGACCATGTATGTGACTATTTTATTAATTATTTATAAAAACCATACAAAGTAATACATCAGTCAGTCTGAAGCCATCATCTAGGCAACATCTGTTGCTACTCCTATCCCATTGATGAAGGTGTACCGAATATCCGAGCCTAATACCAAACGGACATCGCATCATACCCTAACATCTAAAGCCGGATGCCCCAACTCACCATTACCCCGGATCGGGTCCCATGCCGACCGACGACTCTCGGTCATCGTCGCCATCTTCCCCGGTCCATCTCCAGCAGCGTAAACCCACCCATCGACCTTGCCTGGCCTGCCGTCGACGTCACCATGACGCCTGACAACTCCACCATCCTGCACGTATCCGTCCACACGCGCCCGTCGCCGAACCTCCACAGCACCATACCACCGGCATCCGCCGTCGGCCTTGTGGTGGATGAGACACCGCTCTTCCACTTGTCCCGTCCAACTAGCACTTGATTCAAAACGATGCCTTCGGGATGGACAACAGCATCAAAGGTACCATCATCGTCCGATCCAGTATATCCAGATCTTGGGTTTCCCCCGGAGTATCACGAGTGGGTGCCACGACCTGCAACAACGATGCCTCGAGAAGGGAACGACGTCATAGACGCCGCCATCGTCCGTCATGACCGAAGTTGGCGCAATTTTCACTGGAAGTCGCGTCCCACAACCTCGCGGTGGCCGGAACGAACGGAACCTCGCCCAGCCGACGAGGGCCGTCGGCAGACGAGGAGCCTCCACCACCGGTCCTCCTCGCACCACCGGCCGACTAAGGATCAGAAGACGGATCTGGGCAGACGCCTTGATCCGCAGCCATCGGCCACCCATGCGCCATGATCGCCACATCGCCGTCCATGTAGGCTCCATCGCCGCCCGCCAGCGCCGCCACGATCGCCGCCTCGGCCTCCTCGCGTGGGACGCCGCTCGCCTCACAGGATCTGCCGCCCACCCACCACAGATCTCGAGGTGCAGGCCCGCCACTGGTGGCCCTTACTGCGGCGGCCAGGGATGGAGGGCTTAAGGTCAAGCGACGCGATCGGGGCGATGGCGCCGCCGAGGGGAGGCGACGCGAGGAGGAGGGGGTGGGCCATAGAAGAATGCTTGGTACGATGCCTTCCCAATGATATGACTGTTTAGTAGTCTAATCATATATAAAATATTAAAATTAGATGATGGTTCTGTTATATTAGAAGTAAAAAAACATTTATACATTCTTGCAATTTGTGTGTGATATCCATTAGGTCGTATGAGCTGACAGTATTACCTTGATACATCCCACTCCATTCTTCTCGTTTGTTCCTTTATAAATTTTCTTTCAGAAATGGCAATTTTTTGTTGGTTGCTTACGTAAGCACGCTATTATTACCTTGATTTTTAACAGGCCGCTACAAAAAACAATTCGTTTGATACCTCATAGTACAGTTAGCATATACCACACATTAATTTATGACAAATTCGCAGCTACAGCGTATATGCTATTATTGATGTCTGTGAGAACGTTTGTGTTTGATGGACGCGTGTAGGGGACACTTAAATAATTACCCCCTCCATTCGAAAATACTTGTCATCAAAATAAATAAAAAGGAATGTACCTAGAACTAAAATACATCTAAATATATCTTATTTTATTCATTTTGATGACAAATATTTCCGGACGGAAGGAGTACATCTAAGAGTAACTGTAATAGATTCGTCATATGGATTATGGAGTGTGGATATGGTGGTCATGGGGCTGCACGCAAACATAGTCGCCATATCCTTGTTTACCAATCCAATAAGCACACACTCAATTTCAGAAATTTAAATGCTAAATTTGAGATAACATTGCATTACAAAGTGGTTATATTAGGGGCAGAAAAGTCGATTAGTGACTTATTTACTGAACTAATGATTTTTACGTCTTGGTAGAAGCATTACTTGCTCCTAACCACAACAGGTATATGCACAAGAGTCCACTCATCGTGTACGCGCAACAGTGTGGCAGTCCAACGATCTCCTCCTCGTCCCATTCCTATCGTCAGTCGTCAAGGAGGGAAGACCCAATATGCCATGATATGTCTCGGTCCATCACACCATGTTCATGTCGAATTTGCGCAATCTGATGTGCTCCCTCTCTTGCGCCAAGTCAGCCTGCTTCTGGTCGTAATTGAGCCAGATGGTGTGGTCCTTTCCCGCCTACAATTCCTTCACGTCGGAGGTATGCTCGAAGATTTCGCTGGGACGGACGGCTAATGTGAAGGCTTAGTTGCGCTCATCCCATGCCTCCTTAACGCTTGGCGAGGGAGCACGTGATGGCAGGTATGAGATGCCTGGGTGAGGTCTCTCCTGCAGATGTGGGATCAGCTCGTACCCGCCATATGATTCAAACTCGATGGAGTGTGCTTTGAGATTCCAACCTGGCGATTCATCAAGGGTTGGATCTTGCGCGTTCTCTAGCGTGTAAAGGCGATCGTCCTCCTCGTCGACGAGGTCGACTCCCTCCTCCGCCACCGCCTTGTCCAGGTTCCACTCCTTCTTTGAGAGCAGCACCCAGTCAGCGAGAAGACATGGCTACAAGGAGAGAGAAGTGGAGGTCATGGCGATGGTGTTCGAGCTAGAGCTGGTGAGATATGCGGCCACAATGACAACCTTTTCATATCTACGGCAAAACATGGCGAGAAACGTGTTGTTGATGGGCGCAGGACTTGCCGCGCGACCAACCACCTTTAGTTTGCACAATTTCCTGTTCCATGGCGTCTTTCACCTACTACGCCATTGATAGGCGAGGTGATGGGACACATGAGAGGATGAGGAGGGAACTGATACTTCTCTCCAGCGCGAGGAGTTGGCAGATGGCGCGCTCTCCATATCAATGCCCAAATCCCCTTGTTAGAGTCTGAAACAAAATGGAGCTCTCCCGTTCGTTTGGATTTTGGACCGTCGGATCGAAATCTCCTCGCGATACAGGCCGTCAGATCTCAGGCCAGATCGCCGTGGGCCGTTTGATATTTACCCGATCGTCCTGGGCCGTCAGATAAAATTGCAATGGCAGCAGAATGTAAATACCATGCCCCCACCAGGGCATTCCGGTCATTTCGCGTCGTGGGGTATAAAAGGGGGGCGCTCCTGTGGTGGAGACCTAGCCGCCTCCTCCTCTCTCCCTCCCTCCCGCAGCCGCCTCCCTCCCTTCCTCCCGCGCGCCTCCTCTCCTCCCACCCACATCGCCGCCGCCGCCACCCACCTCCTCGAACCGCGATGAGCAGCAGCGGAGGGAGGACGAGGAGCACGACGGCGGCGGCAGCGGGGAGGAGCAGCAGCAGGGCAAGGCGGCGCAGCAGCAGGCCGTGGGCGAGATTAATCTCGCGATGCGGTTCCTTCTCCACCGCGTCGATCCGACTCGTCGCTCCTCTCCGCGCAGCCCTGGCTAACCCTAGCGCCAGGGTCGTCGGTGCACGGCCTCTTCATGGACGCTGGCGCTGGCCAGGTCCGCCACGCCATGGAGACCGAGCACAGGCACATGCCGACGGTAGATCTGCTGCTCGCCCCCTCTCTCATCTGACGGTGGTATTGTAGGAATCGCGTCCCTCCTCCTCCTCCTCTTCTTTCTCCCTGTGACTCCGTCTCATCACTTCTTGTAGATAGGTAGGTAGACAGAGGTGCAGCGGCTGGGCTGCCACAAGAAAGGAAGCTCGCTCTAGGTTTGCTTCTTCTTCTCCACCGGTGGTTAAGGAGAGGAGAGAAGCTCATGCCATGGAAGGTACACTCCCCTCTCCTCTCTCTCACTCTCTCTCTCCTACCGTATGGTTGCTTCATTTTTTTCTTCCCGATCCGAGCATCTGATCCGTGTGTGCGTGTGTGCAGTTTGGGATGCCCTCCCCAAGAAAGATGGATGCATCATGCGATTGGTTGATGATTCCTTCTTCCTCTTTTCTTCGTCTCAGCATCTGGTGCGTGCCAAAGTAGTTCTTTTTTCGGGGTTCAGTTTATATGCATGTGCAACTAGGGAGATGTATGTATGGATGGATGGATGCGCTGCTTACCACTGGAAGGAATACACTTTCTTTCCTTACTAAATTTGACCAATGAATCAACCTTCCTCTTGATCAAGGAGAGAATGAATGAATTTACATCTTCTTATTAAAAATTAATTAATGACCAACTTCTCTGAGATTTGTTATTTTGGTCAATGAATTTATATGAATAATCACACTGTCAATTGGTTTCTTACTCACGCCTGCCTGCATAACTGACTATTGCTTTGCCGTAGCAGAGTTTGAAAAGGGACGGGCGCTTCCTGAGGTGACCTTTGCCATGTGACGACAGTGGATGGTAGCATCAGCTACAAAACCGCAATGTTGAGGTCTGTTCCTCACCATCGAGCCCAAAGTTATGTATGTCATGCTAGGGTTGTTCACTTTCTATGTACAAGAATTGCTCCTATCCTGTGTTTTGTATCCTTGCTGGACATGTTGCTAGGTTTATGTGGTGCTTGCTTGCACAGTAAATCATTTGGGGGTAGCTAGATGCTTTTGTGCGTGGTTAATTAGGATTCTACTCCTCAATTGATGATCTACTATTGATATGCTCCCTACTTCAGTTAGTGCTCTAAGTGGTTAACTGAACCGCTACGTTTCAGCTACTATAACCATGTTGAACCGAATAGTCCCGCTGCACTACTATGCTTGATGCAATATTAAGAGCAGCACAACACTACACTCGGTTAGTATAAGTTTAAGGCACTTTTGCCTTTATCTATTTTCTTGGTTGTTGTATGTCTGTTTGCATGAACATGATACCATCTTCTGATACAGCTGACATATGTTCAGGTTTCTGTATAAATTGCAACACCTTTTGGATGTGTTGCTATGAGGTGACATGTACATTGATATAATGTCCCTGACAGAACCTCCGTGTTTACCATGCTTATCCGCTGTTTGTAAGCTGCCCCACATTATCCTATGGTTCGGCCTGGGTTGTTTGTTACTAAGACTGTCATGAAATGTGCTTTTAGTCTGATGAAAAACAAAATTATCTTCTTTTCTTGACTGTTAAACTTTTACTTTATGCATGCAAACAAAGCTTACTTCCCAGTTTTCCTGTTCCCATTCGACACATCTCGATTAGTATAATTTTTGACTGTTTACTTGCTGCCATTCAACACATCACAGTTGGAGGAAAGCATAGATATGTTGGTTGTCTGACTGAACAGGAGAGGGAATATTTTATAGAGAAACTCGTTGAGGTTAGTCAAATAACGGATCTTGGTTAAGGTATAATTTGTCTAGGGTATGTGTCATGCTGAAGTGGTTGTTGACAAATGCAGGTGCAGGATTGGCTGTACATGGATGGTGAAGAAGCTCAAGCAAACCAATTCAAGAGCGCCTTGTCAAATTATGCATCAGTGAAGATGTTCTGGGTATAGGCTTATCTGAATTCTTCTTTGCTTGGTACTATGGAATCCAGAATGCCCACTTCTCATCATGTTATGCATACGCTACATGTCAATATTCTATATCAATCTTATTTTTGCAAGCTTACAGTAGGTACGGTCTGTATTATGGCGTCGAGTTATACTATAGGATGCAGATTTGTTAGTTTACTCTCTGCAGTTATATCCTAGATTCAGTTGCAGCCTTGTTAGTAAGGCCACATGTATACCCTTGCACTTATTCATTTGTTTTCTCCGTTGTCAAGGGTGAGGTACCTGTTGCCTTCCCATTTTCTTGCCAGCAAGGCGACACAGAACACCTGCATCGATCATCTCTCTCCACAAGATACTCTTTCTGTTCTATGACAAGTTAAATTTATATGAATCGGCGAGCTGTGGGAGGATTGATGGAATGTAGATGCGGCTTAGTGTGCATCGATCAAGGTTCTTAGCGAGCACTTACGATGAGATGCTTTCAGATAGTTGATTGCTTTTTCTACTCTATGCAAATTGTCTCTCCTTTTAGTTATCACTTGAATAGGATACATGGCGTGCATATTCTGTCAGATTACTTTATTCATGTGTGATTTGGCTCTAAAGATGATAGGTCTCAGAACGTGGCCAATTTTGTGTCTGTCATGCTTGCTGCTATTACAAATAATTGTACTTTTCTCTGCGGCCTCACGGTACAAGCATTCTTGTTCTAGACTTTCAGCTGTATTGTTCATGGCACTATTTTTTTAGTAGGATGCGTTTCCTTATGTCTGTTCTTTCGATTCTGCTGCGTTCCATCGTCGGGTGCTCTGCGATTTCAGTCTCCTGGAAATGGGGACCAGTTTGGCCGCCCAACATCGTCAGGCGCTGCGATCTTAGTTCGTTTCGTTGTGCTCAACAGGGCCAAACAGCAACGACTCCCCGTCCACTAGATTATCTACTCCTAATGCATTAGCAGCAGTAGTAGTAGACATGTCTGCTCAATTTTTCCTCTTAAGCTTTTAGGAAGTATGTTTCT
Organism: Aegilops bicornis; assembly: GCA_021605145.1. Lineage (NCBI taxonomy): Eukaryota > Viridiplantae > Streptophyta > Magnoliopsida > Poales > Poaceae > Aegilops > Aegilops bicornis. The sequence goes on along the minus strand of CM038672.1, from coordinate 472,603,583 downwards.
GTTGTTGTGGCGTAACTGCTTATTAGCTAGGAAGTATTACTCCCCATGTGATGTTCTGTTTTAAAATTCGGCGTCTGCGCCATGTGCCCGACAGTTCTAAAACTAGATGATTCCCCGCACGTTGCTGCGGGAATATATGATAATAAAATCAGCATTGATGATTACATAAAATGGTAATTTTGATGATTAGAGTAGTCTTTTAGTCATATGGTAAACTTATGAATTAGGGGGGAAAGGATACACTCTTCCACAACAAAGCAATTTCCTTTTAACTCTCCTAGATTGAGTCCTACATTTAGGTGCTAACAGTCTGTCTTCTCCATCAAGCATATTATTAAAGATTTTGCCGTTACATACTTTCGAAATGCAACAATCCCAAAATGGCATTTTTTGTGGCCAATAGTCTATTGATCTATTGTTTTAACATCTCTTATCTCTCCCATAACTTAGATGCCTCTTCTCCGTGCAGCATGTCAGAGGAAGTCCCAAAAGTGCAAGGCAAGTCAGCAACCAAGGAAAAGTACAACTATATTCCTCGACATGAGCTTGGCATAAGGCACAATTTTAATTAGGGAGGAAGAAGTTTTTACAGTAGACCAGACTTTGAGAGGTAACTTTGCCTTCAAGGTGGTGCCGAGAAATGCCTTGCAGCTGAGCACTTGAGCTGGCAGGAGATCTCCAAGGCCATTTGTGATGGGGGAGAAACTCTAGAGATGCCCATCAACTGCTTATGGTCTTTCAACGTGGGAAAAGAGCATGTGTTCATTGACCTTGTTTGACCAGGAGAGCCCTCACCTTTTAGTATGGCTACCATGCCATGGAACCAGGAGCTATGATGGATTAGTAATGATATTTGTTAAGGGGCAAACCGCAATAGATGTATTATTATTCCCTACAAAAATACGGATAACATGGCATCATGGCATGGAAGAAAAAAAGACATGCATCACACAAAAAAGCTGGGCAAGAAATCAGCCCAGAGCAACTATGCACAGAGGTCTCATTGGTTGTACATTCATCAACGATCAGAGAGTCTGCCGGTCTGGGCGGCCGGCGATGGAATGGCGACCCGGCTGGTGTGCCAACGCCCAAAGAGATACAAAATGTTTTCTTTCGATAGATGTTTTCTTTCGATATAAACATCAAAATGTAGCATACTAGCTCAGCGTTAGTTTCTTATGTATTGTTTGATACATATAAACAATGTGCTCAAGATAACTTTATTTATTTGGTGTTGCATACTTTGATGTCACCTATGGATATGCCTTTGAATGTGAACATCTAACTGTTTTATCATCTCCAACATCCAGGATACATAGATGGGGATGACGTTGTTCAAAGGTGAGCACACGTGACTGTGTTGAAGGAGTTTTGCCCTGTCTGTGCCTCTCTGTGCTATCACTCCCAAGTCCTCTTTATTTTGTTTATTCAGCAAATGATGGATTAGACGATTATTTATTTGCACTGAATTTGTACCACTATGGACTATTCATGCAGTCTTTTATTTAAGCTTTGAAGTGAGTGGATTGGATGCTGGGTTTGAGCATTTGTGTTGCATGTTTTTTTCTTGGTGTTATATTCTCTATTTACAACTTTTTTGTGTTTGCGGTTTTTTATACTTGGAATGCTTCGGTGGTTGTATAAATAGATTTGAACATAAATATATCCGGCAGCTATGCTGCTGGGTGCGGCAAGCCGCATTTCCTATCTAGTACTCCAAATATGGAGTCTTGTAGGCCGTATATGGGCTGCACTCTATAAATTATGGTAACTCGGCTCTAATGGAGTGGACTTTTCGGCCAAAACTGCCATATTTGGCGGTTATTATGTCGATCAGGCTGATTTGGTGACCTGCTAGACTTTCCCTAAGAGCGGTTGTAGCAGAGCCACCATATCAAGTTGATCACCGTAATAATCATAATTATGATGATTTTAGCTAAAATGGCATTTAGTTGAGTTGCCATATACCTCATGTTCGCCATAATTTATTGTGAGTCCTCCTTATATGTCCCCAATCGCCACATGTGACATTGCTAGGCTGCCTTTTGGAGCGCACTTTATATAGCAGTTGCATGTAAAATTTATGTGGGGCGAAGGAAACTTCAGGTAGCCCCCACCTCACGTGGGATGACCGGGGGGGGGGGGGGGGGGGGGGTAGGGGAAAGGGATGTCTAAATGACAAGTGAGTCCCATGATTATGTAAGCAGCAATATGAAGACTCCGACTTTGTGTGTTGCCTCTCCAGCCATATAGAGTGTGGTCCATATGGATATGGAGACTCTGCTAGCTCTAAGCCTCCTGCAAAATTGCACACTTAAATGACATTATGGGCTATGTGAGTAAGTAGCGATAACTTTTGTGGTCTGAGGTGACATGGTCGAGCTTCATCACGAACGATTTGTTGTGTGAATCCCACATGATGATACCTACTGTATCATCAAATACTATGGTTAAATAATATATGTAACAATGACCTCTTTACTGTTTGCATAAATCCTTTACATCCAGTAATGTTTAAGCTGATTTTAATTTTTCATATTTGAGCGTATGTAAGACGATCATTAAATTTACCCTTAAATGAACTTACACACTTCTTTTCTTTTTGAGAAACATAGTGCAAAAGCAAATGCTCGCATGCATGCACGTATATGAACATCGCCGGAAGCCAATAAATCAAAAAAATGTGAGTATCAATATGAAGTCTAGGACTTGACCTCTATTGGGCTGATTTCTCCACAAGAAACCGATGCTAGAGAATGCATCCAGTGGAACAGGGTTATTTGTGAGCTTAGTGCACCAATTGATTTTTGGTTGTTGGATAGATAACTAAGGGGTAAATTTGCCTGGAGAATGAGTTGGTGGCACATTTGCAAAAACGACCAAGTACTTCACAATAAACCCACTGCATCCCACTGGTCTAGAATATTTGTAGTAAGACCTTGTATTTCATCAAAATCAACCCACTGCAATGACACCAAGGTCAAAAATGAGCCGTCGGTTAATTCTGCTGAAGTATAAGGCTCCGTATGCAAAGTATGTTCACATCATTGTCTCTGTCTTAACACTGTTCATTGACTTTGTATCCAATGGTATGGAATCAAGGGGTGCACTCAGTGCATAGATGGATCCATTTCATATTATACGTTCTCACCTAAACTACTCTTAGTTCGCAAAACAAACATATTATGCGTTCTCACCTAAGCTACCCATTACTAGTGCATATACTTCACAGTGGGGAGGGTCTTCCCTATTGTTATAGTTGCCAAAAAAGTGGTACTGTATTTGTTTTTTGGACGAAAAATGTTTTTACGTGCAACAAATTATATAACATACTACTAGAAAATTAAGTTGCATAAAGTAAAACAAAATCGCCACAAAGAAGTCAATCCTCAGCCTAAAGATTACGGTACCCTAAATTAAGTTCACTTTTTTCATTCCTTCAATCTAAAAATAAGTGTTGTGAATTCAGTGCAACTTTAGTTAGCAACGCAAGTTGTACTAAATTAGGGACACTTCTTTTTAAAACGAAGTACCTAACTCCGCAATGGTCGATGTATGAAAAAGGCGCTACAGCCCTAACGGGTCCACCAAACGCGTCCATCCACACACATGAGTTATATATATATGACCAAATCATAGTACTGTATTATCTTGTCGGTCCACGTGCAATTATTTTTACCAATCATCCACAGATATTGTCGTCAGTGCATCATATCTGTACAAAATCGCAGTTAAGCGCATGTGAGCAGGGCGGTGCGCCAAATTAATTTATGGACTGCGCCGGCAGCGTGATTCGCTTTCTCAGATCTGGGTACGTCCGGATTGGCCTTATTATTGATTGAGCCTGGCTTATATTCGAAGTACAGTGCCAAAGATAGAAAGAAAATGCCATCACCTCATGGGGACATCATGCAACATGGAGAGCGCGACACTCTAGGGCATGTAATTATTCGATGCACAGTGCCAAAGATGAAAAGATCCCTCACACAGCGTGGCAACCCATTCCCGTTTAGCCTTTGCATATTTTCATGCCATAGCCAGCACGTTATGGATCTTGTTGTTGGCTCTTTTGGCGGACGTTATCTTTTTGGCACGACCGCACGTATACTTCACATCACAGGCCCCCAAGCCAATGATAGAACTACTGTACTTCGTAGTCTAATCATAAAATTAAACGACGGTTCAATTGTAGAAGTAAAGGAGCAATTATACATTTTTGGAAGTCGTATGTGACATGCATTCATTAGGTCTGTATAAAAGTAGATAAATATTAGAGCATCTACAGCCGGACTTGGTAAATCCGACCCTTCAAACACCCACAGACGCGTCCGTGGGTACTGACCGGACATGCTTCAAATTTCCACAATTGCAGCTGGACATCTCATACTAGATTCTCAAATCCATACAAAGACATGCAAACTAAAAGAAATCTACGTACTACATCGATCACCTAGCTACTCGTCGTCGGAGATGTCGACGATCTCCGTGCCCGGCTCCACCAGCATGGGCGGCAGCTGCAGCTCCGGCTTCGGCTCCTCCGCCTCTATCTTCGCGTCGAGTTCGGCGAAGAGTGCGTCGGACTCCGCCTGCTCCAGCCGAGCAACGCCCGGTTGGCCACCACATAGGCTTCATCCTGGATAGACTTCAGAATGGCCGGTTGCTCCGCCATCTCATCGGACTAGGCGACGACGAACTCCGGCTCCGCCTGCTCCATGTTGAAGCCCAGCAGCTGCTGCTCCGGCTCCTGTTGCTCCGCCTCCTTCACCTCCATCGGAGCCATCTCCTCTTTCGACTTTGGCGAGTCCAGAGACAGTTCGGTAGTGATGCGGGCGGCACGCACGGCTTGCCTCGCCTGGATCTCCTGTTGGATCTCGGCACGACGCTCCGACGTCAGCATGACGTTGTAGGTGATCTTGCTCCGGACCATGGTGGAGTGCCGGAGCATGGGCGGAGCGTCGGACCGTGGTAGAGCGTCGGAGCGGGAGAGGGAGGAGGTGGATGGGCTCGGACTGGCGGCGCGGAGAGTGGGGGGCGGGAGGGTGGTGGGGGGGGGGGGTGGATGCGTTAGGGTTGCGGGAGCCGACCGGCTTAAATAGCCGGATTTAGTCTTGAGAGGCGAGCCGAAGCGGCGCCACGCGGCATTCACACCGCGGCGACAGATATGGCGTCCGTCAGACCGCCGGGTTTCCGGGCGTTTTTCCATGGGACCCCTTCGCCAGTCTGACGTGGCGGGCGTACCCGAACGCACCCGGGTGCCTTATATCCGCCCCATATTTAAGCTGGATATGAGGGGTGCCAGTCAGCCCGGACGTCTAAGGCCCGTTTGAGACGCCCGCATGAATCAATTTTTTGTAACCCATCAATAACCAGGCAGGCCGCCCAGGTGTTTGAGGAGGGTTTGAGGCACCCGGCGGGAGATGCTCTTAGCCTCCACACCATTCTTGTCGATCAAAGATATTGCCGTTTGATCAATAATACTAGCATATACCCATTAATTTAGTACAAATTGCAGCTACAACCTACATGCTATTTTTTATGTTTGTGAGCTGGACCCGCAGGACGTCGCACTTCATGGGATACAGCTGCAGTGTAGCAACTCTTCTCTATGGGCTTTTGTATAACTAGTACTCTCTTCATTCCATAATGTAGTGCTTCTTTTATCCCCAGATTTTAACTTTAACCATAAATTTAACTACCAAGACCGATTGCGGCGGAAACAAAAATTATATCAGTGAATTCGTATTCGAAAGAAGTTTTTAATTATGTAACTTTTTTTTCCCGCCGCAGTCAGTCTCGTTCGTTAACTTTATGGTCAAAGTTCGACCTCGGGAAGCGCGGGCACATTATATTTTGGAATGGAGGGAGTAATACTTACTAGTGCAATGCATGTTAATACTCCCTCCGTTCTTTTATATAAGATGTGTTTTTCTGGGTGCGGTGACCAAGGCATATAATTAAAGAAAATTTTGAACGAAAATACCCTTAACAAAGGTAGTAAATAGCTTAATTAGCGGCAACTATATAATCAACGGCCTAATAAAGGGCAAGTAAATCTCGCTGCACCAGAATAAAATCAATCGGCGGGATTGGAGAGAGGGAAATATGAGTGCATACAATGAGAGAGAGAGAGATTTTTCTTTACTACCTTCCTATTGAAAACTACATAGTATTTTTTTATCTAAGACATGTAATGATGGTGCAAGGGCACGCATGAAAACTGAAAAGAAAAAGGAAATACACGTTACGTTGTGGAATTTTTGGAAAACACAAATACACCTTATATAAAGGAACGAAGGAAGTATTAGATAATAATCATTGATTGCATTGTAAATTAAAATTTGGCAAAATATTAATTACTCGCTGATATTAGATAAGATATAATTAACTGGTTAGTGTTGATATTAGGTATGCCATCAATTAGGGGAGGGTGACAAACATGTTTAGCGCTAAACATCGAAGCGACATAAGCCGTTGGATAAATGCGGTCGAATAGGTAAGATGTATTGGTTCTCTGCAACTCGCTTTTTTATATTAGTAAGTATTTAGTATATACTATGATATAATATAATAATAGAAGTAGTAGATACATCTAAGCGACCTGTAAAATTGCACACTTCAAGATTTGTTGCTTCTAGTTGGTGGAAGAATCATCTAAAGCTTATTCTTCTCTTCAAGCAACACTGAAAGGATTGATATGGTTGATTAGAGGTGGTGGGGTGAATAGGCAACTATCAATTTTTTGTCCTTTTAATCAAATTAGGGTTAACAATAAAATAGGTTGTCTAGATATGCAACTAGGTAAACAACCTATATGATGAGCTCAACAATAGCAACGTAAGTAAGCAAAGGATACAACACAATATAAGCTTGCACAAAGCAAGGTAAGAAGTAACCACAAGTGGAGTCGGTGAAGACGAGGATGTGTTACCAAAGTTTCCTCCCTTTATGGAGGTACATCTCCGTTGGAGCAGTGTGGAGAAAGAATGCTCCCCAAGAAGCCACTAGGGCTAGCGTATTCTCCTCATGCCCTCGCACAATGCAAGATGTCGTGATTCCACTAGTGGTGCCCTTGAAGGCGTAGATCGAACCTTTACAAATATGTTGGGGCTCTCTCCACAATTTAGTTGGAGGCTCCCGACACCACCACGAAGCTTCACCATAATGGATTGTGGCTCCGAGGTGACCTCTTCCGTCTAGGGTGCCCAAACACCCAAGAGTAATAAAATCCGCAAGGTATTATAGTGGGGAGCATCAAATATCTCTTGGTGGAAGTGTAGATCGAGGCCTTGTCCTCCAAACCCTAGAGCAACAACAGGTTCTATTGGCTAGGGAGAGAGATCGGGCAAAAATGGAGCTTAGGGCAGCAATGAAGGTTGGGGGATAAGAGGTGTGTCTTCTTGGGGAAGAAGACCCCCTTTATATAGGTGGGACAAATCCAACCGTTATCTACTCACAAATTGCACACAAGCGGTACTACCGCTCTGGGGAACGCTACCGCTTGGTGTGGCAGTTCCAGGTGTAGCACCGAGAGTACACAAGTACAAGAGCGGTAGAGCAACCGAATCTGTACAACTATCCTCACCAGCGGTACTACCACTAAGTGTCTTAGGACACAAAGAACCAGCGGTAGTAGAGGGTGGGTAGGATGGAAGTACCGCTCTACTACCTATTGAATATATGAGCAAGTTACTACGAGATTTAATCCGAATAAGCACAAAATAAATCATGATGGCTATAACAGAGATTAAACTAATCATGTGGACTAGCATAGTAGATGAACAAATCGAATCTAGGGCACATACTAGAAACATGAATTCTACCACGATCTCGAACAGGAAGGACAGAAACACATATGATGCAACGAGAGAAGCACCGTTGGCGTTGAGGTTGTCGCCCATGTCATTGAGGAAGAGGTTGCCGAGGTCAAGGAAGAAGTCGTCGTCGGTAAAGTCGTCGCTGCCACCAGTCATGCGAGTGTGCTCCCCAAAAACATGATAGTCTCTCTCCCGTACAAGACCACGAGAGGCGGGGTTCCGGAGGCCTATTGTCCCTTCTCGCGGTGCACGCTGAAAGGAGGGATGGAGAAGACTTGTGTGGCGGCGCAATGATCTGGAACAGTGGTGCGAAATCATGCGATGCGGCGACAGCTAGGGTAGACGTCTGCCTGACTATATAATGCGGGCCGGGGTAGGCCATGGAGAAAACCCACATCCAAGTAACAACCCCACAAACAATCGAAAACGGGTGAGTAATTAACGCGTGCATTAACTATTAATTAATGACTTACTAATTATTTCTGAGCAGCAAAAATATAGATAACGTGCATAGTTCTGTCCTCGGCTCGGCTCATTCCCGCAACCAGCGGCGTGTTGTGAAGAGGCATAGCATGGCGAGGGGAGCGAGGAGGAGGAGCGCACGTGTAGGTGTCCTCTTATCATGCTCATACAAGTGGTAGAAGAACTCACCTTATAAAGAGGTGCAAGTGTCTCTCAACTTCCGGGGTGGGACTAAACTTTAGTCTCACGCACACCACTCACATGTGTGCATGAATGGGCCAAGAGAGTTTCCGAATTTTAGTTGGGCTTTGGGCCAAATGCCCACTAGCAAATTACAGCAATCCCCCACAAAGTCTCATTGGCACATCTCATCATTTAGTTCCAAACCATTGTTTATATACCGGTGCTCAGTGGAGACTGTAAAGTTGCAGTTCCACTTAGAGGTTTATGCTAGACTAGATCACAATTTGAATAGTGGACTATGCCTTAAACTACAAGTTCTCTGCGAGACTAGTTTCACACAAATTCTTGACCGATACTGGTGAAGGAAATATGCCCTGAGGGAATAATAAAGTTGTTATTTATATTTCCTTATATCATGATAAATGTTTATTATTCATGCTAGAATTGTATTAACCGGAAACTTAGTACATGTGTGAATACATAGACAAACAGAGTGTCCCTAGTATGCCTCTACTTGACTAGCTCATTAATCAAAGATGGTTAAGTTTCCTAGCCATAGACATGTGTTGTCATTTGATGAACGTGATCACATCATTAGAGAATGATGTTATGGACAAGACCCATCCGCTAGCTTAGCACTATGATTGTTTAGTTTATTGCTATTGCTTTCTTCATGACTTATGTTCCTCAGACTATGAGATTATGTGACTCCCGAATACCGGAGGAACACCTTTTGTGCTATCAAACGTCACAACGTAACTGTGTGATTATAAAGATGCTCTACAAGTGTCTCTAATGGTGTTTGTTGAGTTGGCATAGATCGAGATTAGGATTTGTCACTCTGTGTATCGGAGAGGTATCTCTGGGCTCTCTCGGTAATGCTCATCACTATAAGCCTTGCAAGCAATGTGACTAATGAGTTAGTTGTGGGATGATGCATTACATAACGAGTAAAGAGACTTGCCGGTAACGAGATTGAACTAGGTATGATGATACCGACGATCGAATCTCGGGCAAGTAACATACCGATGAGAAAGGGAACAACGCATATTGTTATGCGGTTTGACCGATAAAGATCTTCATAGAATATGTAGGAGCCAATATGACCATCCAGGTTCCTCTATTGGTTATTGACCGGAGATGTGTCTCGGTCATGTCTACATAGTTCTCGAACCCGTAGGGTCCGCACGCTTAACGTTCGATGACGATTTGTATTATGAGTTTATGTGATTTGATGACCGAAGGTTGTTAGGAGTCCCGTATGAGATCACAGACGTGACGAGGAGTCCCAAAATGGTCAAGACATAAAGATTCATATATTGGAAGGTTATATTCAGACAACGGAATGGTTCAGGTCGTTTCAGATAAGTTTCGGAGTACCGGGGGGTTACCGGAACTCCTCCCCCCGAGGAAGTTATTGGGCCTCATGGGCCTAGTGGTGGAAGAGAGGAGGCAGGCCAAGGCCTGGCACGCGACCCCCTAGCCCAAACCAAATTGGACTAGGGTTTTGGGGGCGCCTCTTTCCTTCTCTCCTCCTCCTCCTCCCCCTTCTCGTTGTGGGAATAGGAAAAGTGGGGCGAATCCTACTTGGAGTAGGACTCCCCTCCTTGGGCGCGCCGCCCTTGGCCGGCCTCCTCCTCCCTCCCTCCTTTATATACGTGGGGAGGGGGCACCCTAGAACACACAAGTTGATCTTTTAGCCGTGTGCGGTGCCCCCCTCAATAGTTACACACCTCGGTCATATCATCGTAGTGCTTAGGCGAAGCCCTACACCGGTGAACTTCATCATCACCGTCACCACGCCGTCGTGCTGACGAAACTCTCCCTCGTCCTCAACTGGATCAAGAGTTCGAGGGACGTCATTGAGCTGAACGTGTGCTGATCATGGAGGTGCCATGCATTCGGTACTTGGATCGGTTGGATTGCGAAGACGTTCGACTACATCAACCGCGTTACTAAACGCTTCTGCTTTCGGTCTACGAGGGTACGTGGATACACTCTCGTCGCTCGTTGCTATGCTTATCCTAGATAGATCTTGCGTGATCATAGGAAAATTTTAAAATACTACGTTCCCCAACAGTGGCATCCGAGCCAGGTCTATGTGTAGATGTTATATGCACGAGTAGAACACAAAGAGTTGTGGGCGATAATAGTCATACTGCTTACCAGCATGTCATACTTTGATTCGGTGGTATTGTTGGATGAAGCGGCCCAGACCGACATTACATGACCGCGTTCATGAGACTGGTTCTACCGCCGTGCTTCGCACACAGGTGGCTAGTGGGTGTCTGTTTCTCCAACTTTAGTTGAATCGAGTTTGAGTACGCCCGGTCCTTATTGAAGGTTAAAACAACACACTTGACAAAAAATCATTGTGGTTTTGATGCGTAGGTAAGAACGGTTCTTGCTAGAAGCCCGTAGCAGCCACGTAAAACTTGCAACAACAAAGTAGAGGAAGTCTAAGTTGTTTTTGCAGGGCTTGCTGTGATGTGATATGGTCAAGACGCGATGGTATATAAATTGTTGTATGAGATGATCATTTTTGTAACAGTTATCGGCAACTAGCAGGAGCCATATGGTTGTCGCTTTATTGTATGAAATGCAATCATCATGTAATTGCTTGACTTTATCACTAAGCGGTAGCGATAGTCGTAGAAGCAACAGTTGGCGTGACGACAACGATGCTTTGATGGAGATCAAGGTGTCAAGCCGGTGACGATGGTGATCATGACGGTGCTTTGGAGATGGAGATCAAAGGCACAAGATGATGATGGCCATATCATGTCACTTATTTTGATTGCATGTGATGTTTATCCTTTATGCATCTTATTTTGCTTAGTACGGCGGTAGCATTACAAGATGATCCCTCACTAAATTTCAAGGTATAAGTGTTCTCCTGAGTATGCACCGTTGCGACAGTTCGTCGTGCCGAGACACCACGTGATGATCGGGTGTGATAAGCTCTACGTTCACATACAACGGGTGCAAGCCAGTTTTGCACACGCAGAATACTCGGGTTAAACTTGACAAGCCTAGCATATGCAGATATGGCCTCGGAACACTGAGACCGAAAGGTCGAGCGTGAATCATATAGTAGATACGATCAACATAGTGATGTTCACCATTGAAAACTATTCCATCTCACGTGATGATCGGACATGGTTTAGTTGATGTGGATCACGTGATCATTTAGATGACTAGAGGGATGTCTATCTAAGTGGGAGTTCTTAAGTACTATGATTAATTGAACCTTAATTTATCATGAACTTAGTACCTGATAGTATTTGCATATCTATGTTATAGATCAATAGCTCGCGTATAGCTCCCCTGTTTTATTTTTGATATGTACCTAGAGAAAACTAAGTTGATATATGATAGTAGCAATGATGTGGACTGGATCCGTGATCAGAGGATTATCCTCATTGCTGCACAGAAGAATTGTTCCCTTGATGCACCGCAAGGCGACTGACCTATTGCAGGAGCAGATGCATATGTTATGAACGTTTGACAAGCTCAGTATGATGACTACTTGATAGTTTAGTGCACCATGCTTTACGGCTTAGAACCGGGACTTCAAAACATTTTGAACGCCAAGGAGCATATAAGATGTTCCAAGAGCTGAAATTGGTATTTCAGACTCATGCCCGAGTCGAGAGGTATGAGACCTCTAACAAGTACTTTACCTACAAGATGGAGGAGAATAGCTCAACCAGTGAGCTTGTGCTCAGAATGTCTGAGTACTACAATCGCTTGAATCAAGTGGGAGTTAATCTTCCAGATAAAATAATGATTGACAGAATTATCTAGTCACTATCACCAAGTTACTGGAACTTCATGATGAACTATAATATGCAAGGGATGACAAACGATTCCCGAGATCTTCGCGATGCTAAAATCAGCGAAGGTAGAAATCAAGAAAAGCATCAAATGTTGATGGTTGACAAGACCACTAGTTTCAAGTAAAAGGGCAAGGGAAACAAAGGGAACTTCAAGAAAGAATGGCAAGCAAGTTGCCACTCCCATGAAGAAGCCGAAAGCTAGACCCAAGCCCGAAGCCGAGTACTTCTACTGCAAAGGAAATGGTCACTGGAAGCGGAACTGCCCCAAATACTTGACGGATAAGAAGGATGGCAAAGTGAACAAAATTATATATGATATACATGTTATTGATGTGTACTTTACTAGTTTTCATAGTAGCCCCTGGGTATTTGATACTGGTTTAGTTGCTATGATTAGTAACTTGAAACAGGAGTTAAAAATGAATAGAGACTAGTTGAGGGCGAGGTGACGATGTGTGTTGGAAGTGATTCCAAGGTTGGTAAGATCACCATCGCACACTCCCTTTACCTCTGGGATTAGTGTTGAATATAAAATAAATGTTATTTGGTGTTTGCGTTGAGCATAATATGATTGGATCATGTTTATTGCAATACGATTATTCATTTAAGTCAAAGAATAATTATTATTCTGTTTACATGAATAAAACCTTCTATGGTCATACACCCAAGGCGAATGGTTTGTTGAATCTCGATCGTAGTGATACACATATTCATAATATTGAAGCCAAAAGATGCAAGGTTAATAATGATAGTGCAACTTATTTGTGGCACTGCCGTTTAGGTCATATTGGTGTAAAGCGCATGATGAAACTCCATGCTGGTGGGATTTTGGATCACTTGATTATGAATCACTTGATGCTTGCGAACCATGCCTCATGGGCAAGATTACTAAGATTCCGTTCTCCAAAACAATGGAGCGAGCCACTGACTTATTGGAAATAATACATACCGATGTATGCGGTCCGATGAGTGTTGAGGCTCGCAGAAGGTATCGTTATTTTCTGACCTTCACAGATGATTTAAGCAGATATGGGTATATCTACTTAATGAAACACAAGTCTGAAGCATTTGAAAAGTTCAAAGAATTTCAGAGTGAAGTTGAGAATCATCGTAACAAGAAAATAAAGTTTCTATGATCTGATCACAGAGGCGAATATTTGAGTTACGAGTTTGGCCTTCATTTGAAACAATGTGGAATAGTTTCGCAACTCATGCCACCTGGAACACCAAAGCGTAATGGTGTGTCTGAACGTTGTAATCGTACTTTATTATATATGGTGTGATCTATGATGTCTCTTACCAATTTACACTACAAAAAAAAGACACATCCGTGACATTTTGGGCCGAACGAACTTTTTTTGTGTCATACATATGACACTTCTATGATGATAATTGTGACAAAACCCGGTATCATCATAGATGTGGTGGGCTCCTACTTCTATGACAAAAAATCATGACAGAAAATGGGCTTTTCATCCTGGGCGGGCCGGAGACGCAGCTGCATGACATTCTTTGGGCCGTCCATGATGGAAAAAACCATGGTAGAAGCGAGGGCGAGGAAAATTTCGGGGAGTTCCCGGTTACGGTGGGAGGTCGGGGGCCGAGCGATGCGCGTTTCTCTCGTACACGTACGCGCGTGTGTGCGAGGCGTTGGCTCTAACTGAACCCGAGCGAGGCGTTGGGCTCTAATCAACCCGAGTGATTGCATGCGCAGTTACGCGTTACTGAACCCGAGCGATCGATCGATGGCTGTTAACTGAACCCGATCGAGCGATTCATTCGCTACTGCTGCTAACTGAAGCCGGTCGATTGGATGAACAATGAGAGTTGCGGGGGGAGGGGGGTTGGATGAACAGTGAGCAGTGGCGTTGCCTCTGGATGAACAGGACCCCGTGGTGTGGAAGGCTGGATGAACAGTAGACGGTGGAGGGGTGCCCATGGAGGGTGGTTGAACAGGACCTCGTGGTGTGGAGGGCTGGATGAACAGTAGACGGTGGACGGATGGTTGAACAGTAGCCGGTGGAGTAGCGCACGGTGGAGGCTGGATGAACAGGAGCCCGTGGAGGCTGGAGGAGGTCGACGGTAGCCCGTGGAGGCCGGAGGAGGTTGACGGTGGAGATAAAAAGTATCTCGTGGAGTCCCGTTTTGCGGTTCGCCACACCCTCCCGATGAACAGGACCCTCGTTTGAGCGTAGGAGGTCCGTTTCATCCGCTTTATGCGGTACGCCACACCCCTCCCGATCAACAGGACCCCCGTTTCGACTGTAGGAGGTCCATTTCCTCCGTTTTGCGGTACGCCACACCCCTCCCAATCAGCAGGACCCCCATTTCGACCGTAGGAGTTCCGTTTCCTCTGTTTTGCGGTACGCCACACCCCTCCCAATTAACAGGACCCCGTTTCGAACATAGAGGTCCATTTCCTCCGTTTTGCGGTACGCCAGGCCTCATTTCCATCGCATGTTCCATCCAAGCCATCCCGATGAACACGACCATGCATTACGTTCCGACCCAGCCGGTTGGCTCCCACGCGTTCCGTTGCCTCCCGATGAACACGACGCATTCCATTGCCTCCCCATGAACACGACGCATTCCGTTGCCTCCCCATGAACACGACCCATTCCGTTGCCTCCCCATGAACACGATGATGACGCTGTTTCTCCGTTCCGACGCAGCCATGTACATGAGCCCTGGCCGTACGTATGCGCGAGTAGGCGTTCGAGACCCTGCCCGTATGTACACATACGTGGCCGTATTTTCTTTCTTGCACCCTGGCCGCTGTACGTACGTGTACATGCTACGTGCGCGCCTCTATTACGACACGTACGCGCCTCTACCATGACATGTGCGCGCCTCTACATCGACCAATATGTACGCATATCGTCACGACCGTAATGACAACGCCACGCACGCTTCACCAGGTGGGTCCCGACCGCCGTGCACTTCCTTGCTCACAAGATGTAGCTGGTGGGTCCCAGCAATCGGGCGAATCATTTTTTGCCCGGTCGCACTTCCATGAGTGCGAAGGTGTAGCTGTTTGGTCCCAGCGATGGCTTAATCGTTTTTGCCGGGACGCACTTCCTTGCGTATAAGATGTAGCCGGTGGGTCCCAGCAGCATCGAGGGCGAATCGTTTTTCCCGGATGCACTTCCTTGCGTGCGAAGGTGTAGCTCGTGGGTCCCAGCAGTCAGGGGCGAATCATTTTTTTTGCAAAATACGGTGGCCCGTTTGGTGGGTCCCCGCTGTCAGGTGGAGGAATAATTATTTTGCACGTAATAAGGAGGCACTTCCTTGCGGCTGCCGTGGACCCAACTGTCAGCCTCTCCACGTACAGTCCACGTCCGATGGAAGTCGTTCCTTGACCATGTTGACCATGCCGCGCCGAGAGCACCAGGGCGGTGGACGACGGCGAGGCCTAGGAAGGGGACGACGCGGAGCCGGGGAAGACGCGGCAGTGGATGCACACGCGGAGAGGAGTACGAGGGTTCACTGGTTCGGCTACCGCCATCACCGCAGAATAACAGAGGGTGTGGGTGAGTGGAGGGATGGCCCGCCAGCGGTGAGAGTAGTAGGGCGGTGGCGCCTCCGGCAAGATAGCCGGCCACGGGAGGCAGGAGCAGGCGGCACGACCGGCGCTGCTTTGGGCGGCTGGAGCAAGAAGACCAGAGGTTGAAGAAGCACGACGGCCGTTGGATGGACATCATACGCTCACTTCAACTAGAATCGTTTATATTGACTAAGTTGACAAAGCCCTTGGTACGTCAACTTAGTAGGCCCATAGGTCAGCTTCCGAAACGATGCACCCCAGATGTCAGGGGGAGGAATCATTTTTTGGGCGGGTGAAGCTAGAATATCCGAGATTGAAGATTTAAGACGGCATCCGTTGGATGGACATCCAACGGCCACTGCTGCTAGAACCGTGTGTTTACTATAAGTTGACAAAGCCTTGCATACGCGTCAACTCTGTTTTTTAAGGGGACACGTCAACTTAGTAAAGCCAGAAGTGTGTGGCAGAGAACTTATAGCCCATTTGAGTTTTGTAAGAATGTGTAGCCCATTTTTGAATTCTAATGGAATTTACTACAACCCATTTACAGTTTGTTAAAAGTACAACCCATTTCAACCAACCGTTCAAAACAGAATTCAATAAAATTTCCCACATTTTGATGGGATCCGAAATATTTTTATCCCGAAATTTCTAGTCAGATTAAATACAATTTCAATTTAAATTTATATTACGTAAAAATCCAACAAAACATTGCGCTTGCAACAATTAATGAAATTAAAAGTTTCAATATCCAAAAATAATATTTATAAAGTAATCACGTGTTTGGTGCATTTTTTTATAGTTACTGCCCAGTTTTTATAATTACATCCCATTTATTATTTCTTAAAGCCCATTTTCTTGTTAAGCCTAATGCATCCCTCCTAGGAAAGATTTGCAGCCAATGAGCGGAGAATAACAACTTGACCTTGCACAGGTATTCCTAAAAAAGTATAGCTGGGCTAGCCATTTTCAGCTTGAAAAATAATAATATCTGGGCTGGATATCTTTGGGCTAGACGGGCAGACCTGACCCAATTAATACCTACTGCGATGTTTTCGTTGTTGTTCGTGAGGAGAAAAATTAATATCTGGGCTAAACATCAAAAACTCTGCGGTGCTCATACCTCAAAAACACAAATACTGCCGACCTGCTTGGTCCCAGCTGTCGGCCGCTTCTTGTGCAATTCTCTCGTTTATTGGCTACTACATAGGTTGACAATGGTGTAGGACCGTGATGTGAGGAAACCAAGAGGAAGCTAAATAAATATAGTTATAGTTATATATATATGTATATATATATATATAAATAATAAGGAGGCACTTGCGTACGTAAGGTTATGGACCTGGTGGGTCCCCATTGTCATCCTCTCCAAGTAAAGTCATCTCTCCTCGCCTTGCGCTGCTTTCACTTAATACAGTCGGCCTTCGCCCGCTTCCCGGTGCAGGCAATTGCTCCGCCTTCGAACGACACAAGTGCCGTCCGTCCGTCCGTCCGTCCATCTGCCGCTCACATTAATGATACGCGGTTGCCGAGGCGGCTACTCCAGGGCCACACGTCCGTCCCTCCGCCCGCCCACCATTGCAATATAAACTGCGCGCCGCCATAGTTGCGCCATCCGCATCCGCTTTCTCCGCCCACACCACTACTGCCCACCATGGCTTCCTCGCGCTTCCGCCGCTCTTCGACGGGCGGACGACGGAACACAAGGAGATGGCAGCCATTGCTGCCGACCGGCTGGCCGGCAGGCAGCCGGTGGACGACGACGTCCCAATGGAGAACATGGTAGTCGACGATCCGGCGCCAACCCCCTCCTCCGCACTCCTCGCCGGTGCATTGCACCATGACCATCGGCGAGGCCCGTGCCCAATATATTGACAGTGTCAATATATGGACAGTGTGAGGCAGATGCGTGAGGAGCAGTTCCGGGAGGCGCAGGCTGACGCCGCCTACAACCACCATCTCCTCCAGGAGCACCTGCAGGCGGAGGAGCAGATCGCCGCGGAGCGGGCGGAGCAGGAGGCGCTGCTCGACTCGTACCGCTCCGCCCGCAAGGGCCGCCTCGAGCGCTGGTGGTACCGCATGCAGGTGGCGGAGGCTGCGGCCGCCTACAAAGAGGCTAGCAAAGAGGGCGATGAAGTGGGCGAGGCGCTGTTTCACGAAACCGAGGACGAGGCAGAGGACAATGCCGGCTCTGACGAGTCCCCGCTCCACTTGCGTCGATGAGGCCCTGCTCCGCCGAGACACCGCGGCGCCAACAACGAGGCAGAGGACACCGCCGGCTCCGCCGAGGCCCCGCCCCGCCAACAACGAGGCAGAGGACATCGCCGGCTCAGCCGAGGCCCCACCCTGCCGGCAACGTGGGGGAGTATTTCCACTGCTTTGCTGAGGCGCCGCCCACCGGCAATGAGACAGAGGACATCGCCGGCTCCGCCGAGGCCCCTCCCCGCTGCCAACGAGGCTGCGCCACACAGAAAACGAGGAAGAGTATGTCGGATTTCGGGTTCCGGCAGACCCTTGAGGTTCGAACACTGGGGTGCGCGCGGAGATCCAACCTTCCACCGTCTCGCACCTCGCCGAATCGCTGGGACCTAAACTACTAAACGGAACAGCACAAGAGACACGAGAATTATACTGGTT
The DNA here is from genome assembly GCA_021605145.1 of Aegilops bicornis. NCBI lineage: Eukaryota > Viridiplantae > Streptophyta > Magnoliopsida > Poales > Poaceae > Aegilops > Aegilops bicornis. The sequence continues at coordinate 472,585,104 of CM038672.1, read as the reverse complement.
CGGTCCACCATTGTGGTGTAATACCCTACTCCAGTGTGTGGTGTGGTGGATTGCCTCTTGGGATGATGAGGAACAATACAAGGAAGAACAGCCTCGCGAGGGTCTGCATTCCAGGCGGTGCGATGAACTGCTAGGTGGTGTTCGATCGCTCTAGCTCGGCTTCTTGATGAGGGTTCGGATCTCCTCCTCTCTCTCCAGCTGCCCTACCCTGTGGGTGGCTAGTCCTATTTATAGGCGAAGGCCCTGGGCCTCTTCCCAAATATTGAGCGGGAAGGGCGCCAACAATTGGTCATTTTGAAGGGGAACAACGGGTACACTTATCTCGACTAAAGTTGGTCCTCGCCGCCAAAGGCTCTCTGGTGATGACGCCGCTTGGGCTCCACGATGACTCCCTTCCGGCCGTTGGGCTGGTCTTGGTCTTGTTGCACTTTGAAACGGATGCCTTTGCTTGATGCTCTCGCCGCGCTTGCTCCCTTTGCACCAAAGAGGAAAGGAGGACATCATGGGTGGCGCCTCGATGGCGCCCTTTGGTCGTTATGGCTCGCGTCATGGGCACCTCGCGAGGTACCTCGCCTTGAATTCTCCGCCTCCTCATGAGCCACTGACGAGGCCGTGCCCGAGGAAGCTCCTTGTCGTCCGCCCATGAGGCTTGGCCTCGCGAGGGTCTTGAGCTTATGCGTTGATGAAGATGGGCCGTCTGGCCTCCTTCGAGCCACGCCGCAGCCGCAGTGTGCAAGTCTGGGGACCCCTGCTCCCGTAACGCCGACAAGAGCCCCCGGCCCATGGCGCGCCGAACTTGGCCGAGCAGAGAGGCGAAAGGGCAAGTGCGGCGTCCACGGGCCCTAACAGCTGCGGCCTTAGGCGCCAGCGTGGCGGCTGATTGACGCAGCGTCGCCTTGCTTCCCCATGATGCCTCGGTAACCACCCGGATTCGACAAGTCCCTGCATGCAGAGTTGGTCATGATTACCAGTGATCGTGGAGGCCGACGGTTGGCCTTCTCCGGCTATAAGTACGGAACACCGCGCGCCCTTCCAGTCTATCCTTCTGCTTCTCCTCCTCCTCGTTCCATATGGTTGCCATGGCTCCGATCCGCCGGTTCTCCACGGAAGAGAAGGGAAAGGCTCCTCAAGAGGATCCTGACCTGTTCCCCCCAAAGAAGCTGCTTGCCCTCTGGTGTCAGGGAAAGAGCGCTCGCCAGGAGGCGCCCGTTCTGCCACAGCGGCCGCCACCAGGGTTCCCTCTTCCCTTGTACGCGCACATTGGCGGCTCTGAAGGAGGCGACGCCGGGCGCCACGAGCGGCACCACCGACGACGCCGGCGGGTCACGAAGGTGTGCGTCTTCCCCCTGGAGTCCACGCCGAGGGCTCCTGCCGGGAGTTCGTGCTTCACGTCGCCACGCCTCCTAAATCTTGGATTCGTCTTCCTTCTTTCTTCGCCTCCGTCGTCCGGCAGGGGGAACCCCTGGGACTCTGGTTGCAAAGACGCCGGCTGCGGCACCCTCGCGACCGGGCAGTAGGTCGCGTAGTTGCCCCGGGCGAGGTCTTCATGACTCGAGGCTGGGCGAGGTCGCCCGGGTCTGCAGGACGAGGGGCGCCCTCACGATCCACCTGGAGTACGATGGTGCTTCGGTGGTGTCCTTCAAGGTCTTCGACGCGGAGGGTCGCTTACCGAGTGCTGCCCGGGAGAGGTGGTCGGGATCCGCTGCGGTGAGACAGAGGCCGGCCAATCGCCCCTTTGGCCGCTCCTCGGCGACGGCGCCGGAGGATCCAGCGACTCGCCGAGCTCTTGTGACGCCGAGACGAAGCGGCAGCCTACGAGCCTCTGAGCCTGCGCCGCTCCCGGAGCAGGGCGGGCTCGTCAGGTCGTCGCCGCCCCTGATCTGGATGGGGTTGGCGCCGGTGCCGGACATCCCACTGTTGATGATGGCATCTGTCGCGATGCCCCCTGTAGTTAGGATTCCTTAGGATGCGCGCCTTTTGCTCCTGCGAGGGGCCAAGAATGTACCCCGCGGGGGCTTGTAAGATGTCTGTAGCTTCGTTTGTCAATATAACCCTTTTTATGAGGCAGTGCGAGATGCTCATTCCGTTCTAGCTCAGTTTCCTCCTTTCAGTCCTCACGAGGGCCTGATGCTCTGCGCCGACGGGTCCCAGTCCCAAGGCGGATTCAGCCGTCGCTGGTATGCCAGGTCGCGATGCCGTGGTCAAGGCCAGGAGGTGAGCGGCTCGAGGTCCGGTAAGAGCCCCTGAGTCGCGATGCTCAGGGGGTCCCCCTTGGCGCTCAAGCAGCCATCACTCGGTGAGAAAGGAGAGCGATGTTGCTAACACGGGGTTGCATTGAGTGTGGGGATGGTGTTGCGATAACTAGTGTGTCCGGGGGGTGACTTATCTCGAGGGTCAGGACACTGCTTCCTGGTGCGGCGCTAGGTCCGTGCTTAGGCTGGCGAGAGATTGCGTGGCGGGGTCGTTTCGTGCTCCTTGGAGGGACCCTGCAGGTTCACCATAAAAGGAACAAGAGCTCACCGCAGCGATCGTTAGTCCTGCCATTAGTTGCTTGGGAGAGGCGCGAGAGGCCTCGCGAGGTGTGTTGGGGCACCCGTGAGCCACCCGGGACTCACGGGGCCCTACCTCAAGGCGGGTTGCACCTGGCTCTGGGCCTTATCTTCGCGTGTGTTCCTGCAAATTTGGCCAGATGCCGGAGCTCTACGTCTTCGGGTCCCGGCTCTCGGGCTAGTCTCAGTCGTTGCTGGCAAGCCAGGTTGCGATGCCATGGATAAGACTAGAGGGTGAGGGCCGGAGAGCCGGTAGGAGCCCTGAGTCGCGATGCTCAGGCACCCCCCCTTTAACGCGCAAGCTGGGTTAGATGACGAAACTCTCTCGCCCCTCGGGTCCCGGCTCTCGGGCTGGTCTCGGCCGTCGGCCGGCAAGCCAGTCGCGATGCCATGGACAAGACCAGAGGGTGAGGCGGAGAGCCGGTAGGAGCCACGAGTCACGATGCTCGTGCACCCCTTTAACGCCGCATAAGCTGGGTTAGATGATGAAACTCTCGTCCTCGGGTCCCGGCTCTCGGGCTGGTCTTAGCCGTTCTGTGGCAAGCCGGTCGCGATGCCATGGACATGACCAGAGGGTGAGGGCCGGAGCCGGTAGGAGCCCTGAGTCGCGATGCTCAGGCACCCCCCCTTTAACGTGCAAGATTCCGCCACCCAGGAAAAGGCACCAAATAACAAGCATGGTGGAGCGAGAGCATAATCCTAAGAAAAACGTAAGAAGGATACATGCCGCTGGGACAGGCCCGAGCGGCTTGGGGATGATGCAGCCCGAGGGGCGCCCCCAACAGGATAGGCTAATGACATGAAATAAAAGGGATACATGCCGTAGGGACGGACCCACGCGGCCTGGGAATAATGCGGCCCTGAAGGCGCTCCCAGCCGGAAATAAAACTTAAAGATGTCACCTGGTGATGTTGGGGGTGAAGGGGTGTTGGTGTAGCAGACTCGGTGGGCTGCGGGAGCCGATCCTCACGAGCCTCCGTGCCCGGGGCCTCGGGAGGATCCGGGAGGCGCCGGCTCCTCGGGGCCATCTCCATCTCCGACAGGCCGTGGCGTGCACGACCTCTCGAGCCTCGGGATGGCCCTCATGAGATGCCGGTGCGCAGCAACCGCTTGGCAGGTGCCGTGAGGCATGCGCACGTAGGCTGTCTGGCGGGCGGCCTCGCAACGCCCCACTCGCGAGGGCCGTGAGGCGCCTTGAGATGCGGCTCGGTTGAGCCTGGTATGTCGATGCAGACGCGTAGCTCACCATCCTCGCCTGGATGGGGGGCCACACGGAGTGGCGGCTGCCCCTCATGACCCTCGACTCCTGTAGCCCCTGAATGGCCTTGCTGACGAACTCCTGAGGGTTCGGCCCTCCTTGCCTTGCTCCTGCTTGCGGGAAACGTGCTTCGAAGCACGGCTCCACGTGGTGCCCAAGCGCCTCCCTCGTGACCTTGGCGAGGTCGGCGGCCCTCGTGGGAGAGCCCCAGCCCGGCCCGAGGAGGGCGCCGACGCGCTTCCTGGCGCGATGGAAGGAGGCTCCCCGGCCGGGCGTGGGCTCGAGGGGCCTGTCTCTTGAGGAGCCGGGCGGTCGATGTCTTCTTCTTCTTGGGTGCGGCCTCGGAGGCCTCCTGCTGCGTGGTGCAGGTATTCTAGCGATGCGGCTGAAAGACTCACTCCAGGGAGCACACTGCGTCTCTCTCTTCACAGGGCACCGTGATGACCCCGCCGCGTCCTGGCATCTTGAGGACGTTGTAGCCGTGGTGGGTTACGGCCATGAATTTGGCCAGCGCCGGGTACCCGAGGATGGCGTTGTACGGCAGGCGAATGTGGGCGACGTCGAAGTCGATGAGCTCGGTGCGGTAGTTGTCGCGAGCCCCGAAGGTGACAGGAAGGCGGACCTGCCCAATCGGGACCGTGGAGCCATCGGTGACTCCGGAGAAAGGCTTGGTTGGCTGAAAGCCGATCAGAAGGCACTTGAAGATTGTTGAATGTTTCCGCAGACAGACGTTGAGTCCTGCCCCGCCGTCGATGAGGGTCTTGGTGACCAGCACGTTGCTGATGATTGGGGAACAAAGCATCGGGAGAACTCCGACTGTGGCTGCGCACTTGAGCTGATCCACTGAGCTGAACGTGATGGCGCACGCCGACCACCTGAGAGGGCGCGGCCTCGAAGCTTGGGGAGGACTGCATTCACCTCATGGGTGAACTGCTTGAAGATGCGCCGAGAGGTTGGGGCTTGAGCTCCGCCCAGATGCAAAGCGATCGCATGCGGTTCCCTGAAGCCCCCAGCCCCTCGGCCCCGATGACGGTCCTCATTTCTCCTTGGCTGCGGCGTGAGGGAGGCCTGCGTTCCCTGCAGGCGATCCTCGCGAGGCTGATCCTCCGGCCTCCCTCGCGAGGCGGGTCTTGCCAACGGTCCTCGCGAGGTTGGTCGCGCCACCCTTGGCGCGGGCCGCGGTCTTCCAGCGTCTGCATTCCTTCCTCCTCCTCGGCCCGTAGCCCAGTCGCTGCGCTCAGGCGTCTGCCGACCCTTCCTTCACGTACGGCCCGGAGCTCTTGGCATTCATTGGTGTTGTGGGTGTGGAGGGCGTGGTACACGCAGCATCGATCGCCTTTGGAGGACTCGGGCTGATCTTCGCCTCGCTTGGTGTCTAGTTCGGCCATGGTACGGCAGCCCCTTGCGCTTCACGTCCTTGGCCTTGGACTTCTTTTCTTCGGGATCCGCGGTAGGCAGATCGAGGAGGGAGAGGCGCCCCTCCTCAGCCCTGGCGCACTTGGTCGCCAAGTTGAACAGCTCCAAGGAGGTGCACAGATCTTCATGCATTGCCAGCTCCTCCTTCATCTTGACGTCGCGCACGCCGTCGGAGAAGGCAGAGATGATGGCCTCCTCCGTTACCCTGGGGATCTTGAGGCGTGCGTTGTTGAAGCGCTGGATGTACTTCTGCAGGGTTTCCCCTGGCTGCTGCTTGATTCGGCGCATGTCGCTCACGGCGGGTGGCCGTCCACGAATACCCCGGAAGTTGGCGATGAAGCGGTGCGCATCTCGGTCCAGGAAGAGATCGTGCACGGGGCCGATTCAGGAGCCAAAAGCGGGCTCTGTCCTTGAGCGCCATGGGAAACCAGTTCGCCATGACCTTTTCATCCCGTTGGCAGCCTCGATGCCCAGCTCGTAAAGTCGGAGGAACTCCGTAGGGTCAGCTTGTGCCGTCGTGGCGAGGAGGCAGGTCGGCTTGAACTTGGCGGGCTACGCGACGCTGCGCCTTCGGAGGTGAAGGCGCGGCAGCCCGCCGTGGCCGCTGGGGCCTCGGACGACGAGAGCTTGGTCTTGCGGGCCTCCTTGCACCGTGGCTGGGGCAGCGAAGTCTGACGTCTTTGGAGCGGGAGCGCTGGCAGCTTCTCGTGGGCGAGAACTTCTTGACAGCTCTGCTCTTGCCGCGGCGCTGGCGGAGCGGAGTTCCGCCTTAGGGCGCGCCTTGGGGCGGCGCCTTCTTGAGGAGGAGGCGGCGAGGCGCCCGGAGCTTCATCGCCAGCGGGTGCGGTGCAGCAGACGGACGATCGCGGGCGCCTCCTGGCCAGACGAGCTTCGGCGACTCGGTCGAGCCATTCTTTGTAGACGTCGTCGGACGGGCGGTAGCGTAGGAGCTTCGTTTGCGCGATGAGTGCAGCTCGGGCCTCCATGGCGCGAAGCGCGCGCCGCGTGACGAAGAACCATTGAGCGAAGGCGTGGCGGTGCGGCCGTCCCGCCTCATGGGACGGGTGTCTTTGGGGCGATGCTTGTTGCTCGTTTCCCGCCGGGCGGTGGCGGCGTTAACGGCAGTGACGAGGAACGACGAGGGCGCCCGCCGGCAGGAGCTGTTTGGGCGACATGGGAGGCGAGGGCTCGGGGCTCAGCGGGCCCGGCGAGAGTCGAACATGGTTGCGGTGGTCGGGGAAGAACGAGGCGACGAAGGCGATTCCGCGCACCTACCGGGCGCGCCAAATGTCGGATTTCGGGTTCGGCAGACCCTTGAGGTTCGAACACTGGGGTGCGTGCGGAGATCCAACCTTCCACCGTTTCGCACCTCGCTGAATCGCTGGGACCTAAACTACTAAATGGAACAGCACAAGAGACACGAGATTTATACTGGTTCGGGCCACCATTGTGGTGTAATACCCTACTCCAGTGTGTGGTGTGGTGGAATGCCTGTTGGGCTGATGAGGAACAATACAAGGAAGAACAGCCTCACGAGGTTCTGTTCTGGGCGGGTGCGATGAACTGCTAGGTGGTGTTCAGTCGCTCTAGCTACTGGCTTCTTGATGAGGGTTCGGATCTCCTCCTTTCTCTCCAGCTGCCCTACCCTGTGGGTGGCTAGTCCTATTTATAGGCGAAGGCCCTGGGCCTCTTCCCAAATATTGAGCGGGAAGGGCGCCAACAATTGGCCATTTTGAAGGGGAACAACGGGTACACTTATCCTGACTAAAGTTGGTCCTCGCCTGCCAAAGGATCTGGTGATGACGCCTGCTTGGGCTCCACGATGACGAGGCCGTGCCCGAGGAAGCTCCTTGTCGTCCGCCCCGCGAGGCTTGGCCCCTCGCGAGGGTCTTGAGCTTGTGTTGATGAAGATGGGCCGTGCTGGGCCTCCTTCGAGCCACGCCGTAGGCCGCAGGCAGGCAAGTCTGGGGACCCCCGTTCCCAGAACACTGACAGAGTAGAACACGGTAGGTCGCCGCCGCTCGGGTCCAAGTAAGGCCACCGTTGCTGCCCTCCGGTTGAAGCCAAGCTAGGCGGGTTGACCATTGACGGCCGGTGTCACGCCCAATATGCGACCCTATCCAAAAAGAAACTCGACGGTTCCACCAAGGATAGACCCGCATATTGAAACACTTTTGCAAGGTGGATATCATTACATCAACATTACATAATAGATGGGGATATATACATAAGGCACAAATGCCACAAGAATACAACAACATCATATACAAGATCAACATCCGACTACGGATGAAACATAAATGTAAGCTCAAACGACAACCACCCTGCTAGCCCAGCTGCCGACCGAACCTATCCCTCGATCAAGAAGAAGCAGAAGAAGAACTCCAACACAAGGAAACATCGCTCTCGCGTCAAGATCATCGCACAACCTGTACCTGCAACTGGAGGTGTAGTAATCTGTGAGCCACGAGGACTCAGCAATCCCATTACCATGGGTATCAAGACTAGCAAAGCTTAAAGGGAAAGGAAGGGGTAAAGTGGTGAGGTTGCAGCAGCGACTAAGCATATATGGTGGCTAACATACGCAAATGAGAGCGAGAAGAGAAACAAAGGAACGTTCGACGACTAGTAATGATCAAGAAGTGATCCTGAACTCCTACTTACGTCAAACATAACCCAGAAACCGTGTTCTCCTCTCGATCAACCCCGAAAAGAGACTCTCACGGTTACGCACACGGTTTGTGTATTTTAGAAGAGTTTACTTTGAGTTTACTACAACCGGATATCAACAAATTCCCATCTGCCACATAACCGCGGGCACGGCTCTCGAAAGTTTATACCCTGCAGGGGTGTCCCAACTTAGCCCATGATAAGCTCTCGCGATCAACGAAGGATATTCCTTCTCCCCGAGAAGACCCGATCAGTCTCGGAATCCCGGCTACAAGACATTTCGACAGCAATAAAACAAGACCAGCAAAGCCGCCTGATGTGCCAACAAATCCCGATAGGAGCTGCACATATCTCGTTCTCGTGGCACATCGGATGAGCCAGACGTCGGGTTGGCATAGACCACGATTGCCCGTGGCGCCGGACATCGCTTCGGTTTGGACCAAAGACTGAAGGAGAACTGGCCCGGGGGGCTAAAATAAAGATGACCCTCAGGCTCCGGAAAACCCAAGGGAAATAAAAGGGCATAGGTGAGGCAAATGGTAAAACCAATGTTGGGCCTTGCTGAAGGAGTCTTATTCAAAGCGAACTGTCTAGGGGTCCCATAAATCACCCGACCGCGTTAGGGACGCAAAGTCCGGGAACATAACACCGATATGACGGAAACTAGGGCGGCAAGAGTGGAACAAAACACCGTGCATAAGGCCGAGCCTTCCACCCTTTACCAAGTATATAGGTGCATTAATTAAATAAGATATATTGTGATATCCCAACAAGTAAACATGTTCCAACAAGGAACAACATCTCCATGTTCCAACAAGGAACAAACTTCATCTTCACCTGCAACTAACAACGCTATAAGAGGGGCTGAGCAAAGCGGTAACATAGCCAAACAATGGTTTTGCTAGGAAGGGTACAAAAGGTTAGAGGCTGTCATGGCAATTTGGGATGGCTTGATAAGCAGGTAATAGGTAGCGGCATAGCGATAGAACGAAGCAACTAGCATAGAAATGATAGTAATGAGATCCGGGGTAGCGGTCATCTTGCCTGAAATCCCGCTAGGAAGAAGAACGAGTCCATGAAGAAGACGAACGGATGAAGCCGAACCAAGCGTGACGAATCGAATCCTCACGATGCATAGCAAGCGAGGAACTAACAAGAAGAAGCACACAACATAGGTAAACACACCACACGTGAACATGACAAGATGCACAACAAGCATGATGCATGACAAAGCTAAATGAAGCTACTCATGGCAAGAGATGATGCAAACAAGAGCAACACTTCAAAGCAAGTTTAAATGAGGCCGGAAACAACATATAACAATTAGAGTAAGTCCTCATATACAAAATTCGAAAATGGTCCATATCTTAATAAACCTTATGTTCAAGTTGTTAAACAGCAAGTTAATATGCACCACGATGATCTCCACGAAATTCTAGTCAAGTTACATATAAAGTTCATTTAATTCGGAGCTACGGTCTAGAAGATATGAGCAAAACAAGTTAAACATGGCATTGGTGCAAAATGCACCCAAACATCAACCGAACACCTCAAAACATGAATGCAACATGATAATATGAAACTACATGCAAAATCAAGCAAGTTTCATATAGAGCACACTCAAAACGGAGCAACGGTGCAACACATACACAATACAAGACATAACAATCTGTCCATAACAGCAACTAGCCATATTGCAAGCATCAAAACAACAAGCTACAGCATCTTAACATGATAACAAAAGGCATGGGCATGATGTAAAGGTAAATCATTACAAAACATGAACACTGAACTATCTCCAGAAATCACTAGAACATGCTCAAAATGACATGGCAAGATTGCAAATAATAACAGTTTCAGGCATTGGCAGAAATAACATCAGGTTGCAATGTTTAGAGCTATCAAACAACATGCTACAGGAACTTAACATGGAAAACAAAGGCATGGCATGAATCTAATAATTGCATAGAACAAAAGTCCCTTACTGACCATAAGTCAAAAAGGATCAGAAGATATGATGGCACCCATGTAAACATGGCAAGTTATATTACAGATTTATACATGGCAGGAACAACAATAAGTAGGCATGTTGGTGAGCTTGAACCACTCACCACAGAGCAATCCATGGCATGGCAAGGCAACTAACAGTAAGAAGACATGACATAGAAGCTATACATGGCAAGAACAACATCATAGCATACATGGATCAACTAAAACAACCTTGGCAAAATTGAATAACATGTAAACAATCTGCCAGGAAACATTTTATAGCAAAAGTAGAGCTCGATTGACTCAAGCTATGGCACTCCATAATTGCAAACAAGGGCATGGATGGATAGAGGATAACCATATGTTCAAAACATCCTTACTGAAGTACCTCAAAATATGCATGGATCTCTCGGTAGCATCAAGTTAACATGGCAACAAAATATAACAGAATCTGCCAGGAAAACAGCAACAGCAAGTACCCTACTTAACAAGCATGATGCACTCACTACACAACTCACAAAAATACATGGAAAGCACTCCTGGAAAGATGGCATGGCATATTACAAAACACATGTAGGACTCAAGTTCATAGGATGCACACATCAATCATGGCAAAAATGACAAAAGTGCATGTTCTGTTAAGAAACAGAAACTAACATCACATAGCACTCTTCTAACAGCATTTCGGGCACCAAGATGAGCTCAAATGAAAATTATGCAATGAGATGAAATGATCTACTCATCGGGTCGAACATTTTGACATATTACACGCGCGAAACGGAGCTATATGCAGAGAGTTATGGCATGATGAAAATGGCACAAAAAATCACATATTCGGGGACTTAGTAGGAAATCGGGGTCAACCTCATCTGCACGGTTTTCAAAGCAGGCCGGAACTCGCCGGAGATCGACGTGGACGGCGGCCGGAGTGAGGAGGAGGGGTCGCCGGAGGAGGGGAACCGCCGATCCGGGCGCTGAGGTCGCCGGATCTGGCCGGAGAGGGACCGGCAAGACGGGCGCGGCGGCCGGGCGGATCCGGCCGGGCCGGAGTTTCCATGGCGGCGGCCATGGAGGCGGGCGACGAGGAGGCGTCAGGCGGCGGCCGACGACGGCGGGCTGGGCGCCGGGAAGGCGGCGGGCGAGGGCGCCGGCCACCGGCGTGAGGCGGCCGAGGTCAGACACGGGCGAGGCGGCCGTGGCGAGGTGAGGCGGCGCCGGTGGCGGGAGCAAGGCTTGGCGGCGGCGGCGGCGGGTCCCGATGGGCTCGGGCTTGCCCTGCCCAGCGGCGCGGGCGGGACGCGATGCGACGTGGCGGCGCGGAGTGGAGGAGAAGGGCGGCGGGTGACGTGGCAAGCGCCGATTGGCCCGGCGACGGGCGGCGTGTCCGCCGTCAGCGGACATGTCCGCGACGCGGGAGGAGGAGGTTAGGGTTTCGTGTGGGAGTGATCCGTGAATTCGTAGGGGAAGGTGTATTTATAGATAGAGGGAGCTAGGAGAGTCCAAATGAGGTGTGGTTTTCGGCCACGCGATCGTGATCGAACGACCGAGAGTATGGAGGGGAGTTAGATGGGTTTGGGCCACTTTGGAAGGGGTGTTGGGCTGCAACTCAAAGAGGGCTTTACGGTTACCCGGTTAACCGTTGGAGTACCAAACGACCTCCAAATGGCACGAAACTTGACAGGCGGTCTACCGGTGGTATACCAAGGCCGCTTGATAAACCTCGGTCCATTCCGAGAATGTTTAACACCCGCACACGAAAAGAGGTAAAAGGGGGCGCCGGGAGACATAGGAGTGCCGGATTGCAAAACGGACAACGGGGAAAAAGCTCGGATGCATGAGACGAACACACATGCCAATGCGATGCACATGATGACATGATATGAAACGCATATGATGACATGGCAAAGTGCAACACGCAAGCACATGACATGGCAACGACGGCGAATACCTGGCAAACACCTGGCGCATCGAATCCGGGGCGTTACAGCCGGTTAGCTTCTTGGCGGCGACATGGAGTCGGAGAGCTGCGCTGGAGAAGAATGCTGCTTCTACTTAACTGCAGGTGCAGTTGGCTGACTGACACGTGGGCCCAACATGCCACGTGTCAGTTACACAACTGCACCTGCAGTTAAGTCACTGAAGCTTCGGTTTGGCTCAGTGGGACACATGTGGGTAGCTTCGGTTAATTAATTATACCTCCAGCGCACCCCTTTTTAGTTGAAGAATGTATGAAATGTAATGAAATCCGGCATATTTATATGAAATCCGACCGTGTATGAATGAATTTATTTTGATTAGTTCAATTCTGTATCACTGGCATTGGATGAACATGCAAAACAATACGTACTAGCATTATTCCTGTGGTGATCACCTCGTTTGCAAAGATTTCACATGTACTCCCTCCGGTCCTTTCTAGTACGCATACAAGTTTTATTCTGCAGTCAAAGTATCTCTACTTTGACCAATCTTATACAAAAAGTATGCACTTTCACAATGTGCGAAGTAAAAGGAGCAGAAGGAGTACAAAGAGTTTGAGCAGCTTTTTAGCGTTCAGACATTGCAATCAAACACACAGTTCGGGCAATTCATAGAGAACATTCAAAACAATCAATGATTATGCATCTCAGCGACTCACATGTCAGAGGCAATATTTACTTCACAACTAAAGAATAAAGAAAAAAATTGATCGACGCTGCTATCTACGGTGGTGGCCATGCTTACTATATACTCCTCGATTAGTTTAATGTTTCCAACATCTTCTTGGGCAGTTCTACTAAAATATATGGTATCTTCAAAGAAGATCCCTGTTTGCACAAGTAGAGATAATTACATATTACATTAAGAGTGGCATCAAATCAGTGGCAAAACAATTGCTCGTTCCAGCCATAGCAATGAATTAAGATGCAAAACTATATCATTACTTGTGTCATCACAGTTCCAGTGCTTCATTACAAAGACCGGAGTTGATTTTTGTTTTTCTTCCGCTTGTTCTTCCCCTTCATCACTTGGTTCAATAATGCATAAGCTTCGCCTTCAATGTAAGATTTGGCATGTCAATTAGGGAGCACAAGTATAGTACTAAACTTAATTTTCTCGATGAAAGTGGCAAAATACAGGCCAGCAGTTGTGAAATATCCTTATCTTACCTCAATGGGATATTATGGTGCACATACAGATTGGAAGTCTTGTCTCCATTTGTGCAGTTCACTAAAATCAAGCAACATTATCGCATAAGTAGCACAACATATGAAAGCACAGGCAGAATCATGTGAAAGAAGGCTAATCTTGACCTCTCATGATGCGAATTCAAACAACTCACAAGAAGAAGATCTGAACCAAATTTGCCTTAACGGATAGGAAGTAAGATCTCCTCTTGTGCAGTCCCACTAAGATCAAGCAATCAAGCAACGTTGTCGGTGTGACATTTTGGTTGAACTGCACAAAACACTCTTAAAACATAAGTGTTTTGTGCAGTGCAACAAAAGGTCACAAAGGCAACGAGGTGAAGTAGATAACCCTGTTTACACAGAGGTGCAAAGGAAACAATTAGTGGTCAATAACGGTGGATGACACAGAAGCCAACAAAAATAAGCATCTACCTTATCTAAATGGGAAAGAAAGCAAGACAATAGCATTTCTCAAATGGTGGCATTGATTAATATTAACATAGAGATTATATTAACAATAAAATTCGTTAAACATGTAATTTGCTTTTAACTGTGGCACTGCATCAATTTTCCAGCGGCATTATTAGAGGGTGTTTGTTTACAGGGACATTTTGGTGTAGGGAATAAAAAAACTCCGTGTCAGTCCCATCTAAACCAAACAGGAGGGACTTTTAGGGACTAAAAGTAGGCATTTGGGACTAAAGAAAGAAGACCCCGAGGGAGTCTTTTTAGGACTTTTTCCAACAGTTGCCCCTGCCACGCATCGCACCTTGTCTCTATTAGTTCATTACTAGGGGTAACACGGTCTTTTAACATGTCATTTAATAACCTCTAGTCCATGTTTAGTCCCTGGAACCAAGCAGGTAGGGACTAGGGAGTTTTTAACCAAACATGGCCTTAGATTAACAATAGCTAATGAGTTGCACAGCAGGACGGTGGGCCTTTTGACACCATGTGCATCTACCGATGTCTTGTGGTCATGCACAGTCTGTTGCAATAAAGAACAAACAACCAAGGAGCATATTTGTGTTGGTCCCAGCTTTGTTATCTTTAGACACCTTTCCCTATGTGAGCGCATCAAATCTAGTCCTGCTCAAACTCTGACCTTGTCCCTTCCTTTCCTTTTTGAACTAGTACTTTTGCCCTTCCTTTCCTCTTTGAACCACGTCCTAGATTTATGCGATACAACTTTCCCCACTACTTTCCCCCATTCCTTTCCTCTTTGAACCACGTCCTAGATTCATGCTATACAACTTTCCCCCTTCATTTCCTATTTGAACCACGTCCTAGATTCATGCTATATACAACTTTCCCCACTACTTTCCCCCACTCCTTTCCTCTTTGAACCACGTCCTAGATTCATGGTATACATGCAGCTAGAGCAATGCATGTGGAGTAAGTAAATTATACCTTAAGGTTCTTGGGGCGTGGTTCGGTGGGCAACGGGACGACGGCGAAGAAGAAGGGGTCGGAGGCCCTCCCGCGCCGCCGCTGGGTGGAAAGTGAACAGCTGCGCCGGTAGTCCCTCGCCGACGGCGACAGTGTTAAGCCTCCTTCCCTTCCCGGCGGACGGATCCTGGCGGCTCTTGGAGCAGCAGTGAGGGGAGAGAGAGGCCAACAAAGTCTTGTTTAGATCTGGAGAGGGCGAGAGAGTGTGAAGAGAGCAACTACAAGCGCTGAGGCTCCAGCGGGAGAGGGCAAGAGAGTGTGAAGAGAGCAACTACAAGCGCTGAGGCTCCAGCGTGTATATATATACTGGAGAGAGAGTGTGAAAAGTGCAAACAATAGAAAACATTTTGACCAGTCAAAGAATCCTCCTGGCACAAATTATGCTCAAGTGTAGTTATCGAACCCGAGACCTCAAGTTTGATGAGCGAACAGGCTAACCAGCTACACAACCCTCTCGTTATGTTCAACGAGAGGGAAATAACCTTTTATACATTCCTGCATTCGTGTGACAAGCATGCCGTGTTTTTTGTGTGTGTGTGGAGTCATTGGGATTTCAATCATAATCGTGTCATGTGGTTTTGGTGTTAAGACTATCAAAAGTGGTGAATAAATAATGCAGCCTTAGTCACCTTACCTCTCTCCACATAGTACGTTGGGTCCCACCAGTCAGAGGGTGAAACAAACAAATTAATAAGAAAAATTAAAAGCGCCAGCGGTGTATCTTACCTCACACATCTCACTACTACTCGAGAACACTGTCCAATTGATCCCTCTGTTCGCTCACGTACTATTTTAAGTGAATCCTTATTATAACATGCACACAAATTTTGGGCACTTGTATTCGACTTAAGTCAGTGTGCCACCGTATCTCGTATACTTACTACTCCCTCCGTCTAGGTGTAATAAGTCACGTTAGAAGGTGCAACGGAACCAAGGTGCGTGCGTGTGCGTGTGCGTGCGCGTGTGTGTGTGTGTGTGTGTTTAACATCATGTGTGTGTTAGAGAGAGCGACAGATCGACTTACTCCTACAGAGAGATGTTGTGTAGTGTACGATTTTAGCCGCAAGAGTTGGTGCATCCTCTCGTTTCCGGGCGTGTCCGGTAGGGACATGCGGACAACTGCCACGCCCGCTCCTGACCAGCCAGGCCCACCCAAAGCCCCTCCATCGCCCGCGCGCGCTTCCCGCCTGAAGCGGTCAGCGCCGCTGCAAAGAATCGATGCCGCATTCATGCCCAGGCAGAGCGGACGCGACCTCTCACTGGTGCAAGAGTGATGGTTGCTTCGTCCGTCCAACTTACTGCTGGGTCTATGTGATTTGATGGCTCATTGGTCTTTATTCTTGAGGTGGTAGGATCTTTGGATGTCCCACGCTTTCGTGAAAGGAGGTACTACTACTAGATTACAATTTTCTCCATTCTTACAGGAGGCGTGCAAGAGTAGTGAAAACACGCAGGCTCAGTGATTACATGGCCCACCTCACACTATCACCGTGCGACACCTAACTCTTTACATAGTACTCCCTCCGTTCCTAAATATTACTAGATGAGTCCCCGCGTGTTGCCGCGGAACAGCGGTATATCTCTCTGCGCAAAATTATCGATTTCATAGAACTAAAAAAACTCTATAACCGCATGACAAATGTGGTAGCCAAACTAAATAAACTCCCATCATCATTTAGATCATCCCACGTAAGGAAAAAAGATCAGCCAACTCCTCTTGCATAATGAGATTATATTTTTCTTTTGACATGTTAATGGGACTTAAAAGCTCACTTACATGCATGCTATCGGTGCATGCTTGCATGCGAACATGTTGATGTGATTTAAAACCCACTCACATGCATGTGCCACAGTATTTCTGCATGCTTGCATGTGGCTTAGTGCGGAGCCTCTCAACGTCTAGATCGGGCGGCTATTATGGACTGATTTACTTCATCTAACGGCTACATCGATTTTGATGATGTGGCTCAAGGAGAGGATAGATAATTCCTAGTAGTGGGGGCTAGCTATTACTAGTAGATAAGTCTTTGTAGAGATTCCACTACATACGGAACAAAATGAATGAATCTACACTTAAAATGCATGTATATACATCCGCATGTGGTTCATGGTGAAATCTCTACAAAGACTTATATTTAGGAACGGAGGAAGTACTAGTATAGTACGTCTTGTAATTTATCAACGAGATAAATTTGTACAATGCTACTGAAGCTTCCAGCTTACATTACATGTATCTTGTGTCCAAGGTTGCCCGTTGCAACATTCATCAAATACAAAGGAGACTAACATGCATGCTATTGCATCTCAATGATTGACAGATCATAGCAAATATGTACTCCCTCCGTTCCAAAATAAGTGTCTCAACTTTGTGCAAACTTTAGTACAAAGTTGTACTACTACTAAAGTTGACACTTATTTTGGAACAGAGGCAGCTAAAGAAAAAACGATCCATGCAGTCCCTAGCCCTTGAACCGTGAACCCTGACCAGGCTTCAATTTGCTGGCAACGTTCGAGCTTCATTATAAATGAAGTTTGCAACCTTTTGACCATCGGATCATTTTGTGCAGTTTCACCAAAATCGAGATGAGCATCCCTGCGGCAAAGACATGGAAGAAGCGTGATTAGACTAAGATTACTGGGACTAGTTGATGAGACATAAACTCATCACAAATACAGTACGTAGAAGCCAGTAGAGGTATGTGCGGGGCAAAGAAGTAGAGAAATATCCACAGGGAGTGATGTGGGCAGCTGGAGCAGTGGTTCAAGCCGGCTGTAAAGGGAGTTGTGAGGGATGTAGCTCAACCTTGAGGAGCGTGGCGGGAGGCGGCAACTACCCACGTCGCGGCAATGAGCAAGGGACGAAGGCAACCTCACCGGCTTTATGAGAGAGAACAACGGGGACCCCTGATCGGGACGTGCAAGCGGTGGGTTTCGCCCGTCGGCGACGGCCACCGCATCTACACTAAGCATCCACCCCTTCCCCAAGCAGACGTGATCCGCCGGATGTTAGAGATGTGGCCACAATTGTTTTGTGCGTAGAGTGTGAAGAGAGCAACCCCAGCAAGCAATCGTGTAGGCTGGCCCGTCGACTATGTATATAGTGGAGCGGTTTCCTTTTCTCTCCATATGAACCTATCATATTGCGTGACGTGCCATCAAGAAAAAAACTTTATTTATAAATGACGCGGCACCTACTACTCGGTCTCCTATAACCTTGCGCTTGGCATCTCCAAAATATTAACCTTGCGATTGGCTCTTCGCCTCTTCGGCAAGTCGAGCAATAATGGTAGTGCAGTATATATCGTTCTGGCTATATGAGACCGAATGAATTGATGCACGTCCACCACGTGGGACAGGGTCGAGGGGCGAGGGAGAGTGCTACATACAGAACAAAATGAGTGAATCTACACTCTAAAATACGTCTATATACATCAGTGTTTGGAGTATGTACTAGTAGTTCATATTGAAATCTACTAAAGGACATATATATTCCAAGCAATATGATATAATCTCTATAACCAAGGTAGTAGGGACGAGGAGTAAACGGAGGGAGTAGTAAATTTTTCTCCTCGTCCTGCGAGCCACCGCGCGCATGGGCGAGGGAGCGGGCGTAAGGCGGAGCAAGCTTCACCTCATCTTGCGAGCCACCGCGCCCGTGGGCGGGGTCGACGGCGTACTAAGCAAGCTTCTCCTCATTCTGCGAGTTGACGGGACACATCAAAAGTACTCCAGTGTATAGAGCCTTGCCTCTAAGGTAGGCCCCACATGGTTTGCCTCTTCTTTTAACATAACACGTCAAGTCACAATTTGTTTGTTCACCCGTGGTACACGATCCTCCCTCCACCAAGTGGACAACCAGTACACGTGCCAAATTACCACGTGGGCTGCCTTTTTTGTACAGAAATGAGCTCCACCGTGTACCCACGCGGGTGTGGTTGGGAAAGAGACGGGACTACGTGCGCCGTGGATGCACCTCTTCTCTTCGTGCACGTCCCCCACCTACGTGGATGTGTGAGAGATACAAACCGCGTCCATGAGTGTTTTTTTGTTTTGGGGTGGGGGTGGGGTGGGGGTTGATTTCGTGAATTATTTGTGGGAATATGTGTCGATGACATCTCAAAAAAAAATTTGCATGCAATGTTGTGAAATGGAGGCCTATCCATATCATACATAGAGGGTCGGGCAATCCACGAGAAGAGAGGGAGGGGTCATAGCTATCGATAGAGTCGAAGAGAGGATCAAGTGGGTGGGTGGGAGATCGATGAAGAGAGCCATCGAAATTGTGTGTGTGTGTGTGCAAGTCAAAGATATAGGGCGACTGGCCTACCGGAACGTTAGAGGGCACATGTCAAGTTTGTGTGTGGCAGGGAGACATGACTAGAACGCTCGATGTGTCGGTGTGTGTGGGGAGGGGGGTGGGGGGAGGGGTAGGCAGAGGCCTAACTATAGAGGTAGAACGACTCGTATATGTGTTGAGAAGGAGAGACCCAGCTATGTCTTGAGGGAGATCGGTCGACATCCGTACATAACTGAAGGATGGTAAATATGATGGGACAGAGAGAGAGAAGGAGGGAGAGGGGTAGAGTGCTGGATGGGTGATGGAGTCGCTTCTCGAAGATGGTGGGAGATGCCTACTAGACAAACTGAGGGTGGAACTGCAATGTTATCAATAAGAGTGGGGATGTGTTTCTGTGTGTGCCTGTGCGTGATAGATCTGCCAAGACGCATCCATGGATGATGAAGGGGAACCATGTGTTTGGTAAGCAAACCTAACTAGATCGGTAGATCAATTGTTGTTTGTCGGAGGAAGGAGAGACACAACGAATGAGGTAGATCGATAGATGTGTGGGCAAAAACGAGTTATAAGGACCTAGCTAGCTGTATGTATAGCGAGAGATCGGTCGGTGTACGTCCATTTGTTAGAGGCAAATAAGGCCCAGCGAGACTGATAGACAGAGAGAATGGAGCTAGGAGGTGGTGCGAGAGGCCCAACTACTAGCTAGATAGGGGGAGGAGTGTGCGGTTGTGAGATCGATGAAAAGAGGGGTGAGAGTATACACGTGTGTCTGACCGTATGAGAGACACGAGGCAAGGGCACATAAAGGAGGAGATTGAAGGTGTGTGTGTATGTTGTAGGCAGGCATCGCTGGAGAGGTTTATCGATCGGTGTGTGTCGGAAAGGAGTTGTGGAGACTCTGGGAGAATGACCTAAAGAAAAAAAATGAATGTGCCCGGTGGATAGAATGCCGAGGGAGGGGGAGGGCGAGGAGGGCGTGTGCATGCACGAGAGAAAGTTAGTGGTAGCTGTCGGTGTCAAAACCGGCGGATCTCGGGTAGGGGGTCCCAATCTGTGCGTCAAGGCTGATGGTAACAAGAAGTAAGGGACACAGGTGTTTACCCAGGTTCGGGCCCTCTCGACGGAGGTAAAACCCTATTTCCGGCTTGATTAATATTGATGATATGGGTAGTACAAGAGTAGATCTACCACGAGATCGTAGAGGCTAAACCCTAAGAGCTAGCCTATGATGGTATGATTGTAATTGTGATCGGCCTTCTAGGACCAACCTCTCCGGTTTATATAGACACCGAGAGGGCTAGGGTTTACATGGAGTTGGTTACAAGGAAGGAAATATAATATCCGGATCGCCAAGCTTGCCTTCCACGCCAAGGAAAGTCCCATCCGGACACGACCGAAGTCTTGAGTCTTGTATCTTCACGTTTCAATAGTCCGGACGTTGTACACAGTCCGGCTGTCCGGATACCCCTAATCCAGGACTCCCTCAGTAGCCCCTGAACCAAGCTTCAATGATGATGAGTCCGGCGCGCAGTATTGTCTTTGGCATTGCAGGGCGGGTTCCTTCTCCGAATACTCCAAAGTTCTTGTTACGGCGAATAGTGTCCGGCCTCCAATCAATGTTGTGCTCCTCGGCTTCGGTGCTTCAGTAATGACCATCTCCACGTGTCGAGCGAATGCGAGGAGTCGAGGCATTTTTGCATTTTCCACCCTCGATCCTCCGGGCGAACCGCCTATTTGAAGGGACGGGGATTCTCAGATCCAAAACCTCACTCTCCCTCCCAGAGCCAGCATCCAATAGAGCGCTCCGTGAAAAGCCATTACAACATGGCCGGCCGTCGCAGCTCTTCTGCTTGCCCTTCTCGTTCCAAGTTGGGGGATTGGGGAGAGTGTTCAGTTCCTCATAGCCGTTTGACAAAGTTACAAACCCAAGGGTTTCTCCCACCGGCGTTCATGGTCTCCGTCCGAGCTGGAATAGCCACTTATGACGAAGGAGACCAAGCTGAGGGATCTCCTAACCCATCTCGGGAGGAGCGTATATGTCTGATCCCTCATCTGCTGAGGGGCGTTGGGTTCCCTATCCACCCATTTCTTCGCGGGCTCATGGAGTTCTACGGCCTCCAGTTACACGATCTTACCCCTGCTTCTATTCTGCACATAGCGGGGTATGTTTCCCTGTGCGAGCT
This sequence comes from Aegilops bicornis, assembly GCA_021605145.1. Classification (NCBI taxonomy): domain Eukaryota; kingdom Viridiplantae; phylum Streptophyta; class Magnoliopsida; order Poales; family Poaceae; genus Aegilops; species Aegilops bicornis. The sequence continues at coordinate 472,564,126 of CM038672.1, read as the reverse complement.
GTTTTTAGGCTGCGAACCACACTTCGGATTATGGCGGAAGCTATTCTGCCTCGTCCCCCGCACCCAGGGGGAGTCCCTATGTCAAGTGGGCGGGGCCGAAGTATGGCGCATTGCCGAGATCGGATACCTATCTGGCACTCCTAAGAAGGCACCAGAAAACTGGCCTTTAGAGTGGTTTTATATAAACGACGTCCTCCTTCCGGATCCAGTCCGGACAGGTCTCCGCGAGTTCAGCCATGCCCCGTCGAGGGCACGCCTAAGCTGGCACCCCCGGGGTCCTCAAGAAGAGGACACGAGGGAAATATTCCTCCTGATGGACAGGATAAAGTTACTGGCCAAATCCGGACTGACGATAGTTGAGGTTATGGAGATATGCATAAGACGGGGAGTGCAACCGCTCCAATATCGGGGGAAGCCCATGTGGCATTTCAACGGGGAAGACGACGCCTCCCGCTGCGGCCGTAAAGGTCCGGACTCTGCTGCCGCTCTAGCAAGGATATTGTCCGATCTGTACAAAGGGGAAGACGAGGAATTCCTTCGCATAAAAACGCGGGACGGATTCTCCATGTACAACCCCCCAGCATGGGTAAGTTGCCATTCTTTTTCCCCGCTTTGCTCTAGCGTTCTTCTGCTAGGATTACTTGCATCAATGCTTCTGGGCAGGAATTAAGGAGGGCCGTAGAAGGAATCTTCAGCCCCTCCCCGCAACCAGAGGACCCTGGAAGGGCCCTAGATCCAGGACTTAAAGTGGATCCGGATATCACTATGGAGCTTGTCAACGGGGTATTTTATCAGGCGAGCTGGGATGGCGCCCTAGTGGCCATTACGGCCGACTACCCTGGACTGCTCCCCTCTACACGTGTAAGCCGAACTAGAAAGCCCTGTCCTTCGAAGAAGACTACCCCCCCAGGTGTTATAATTTACCCTTGAGGTGTCGTTCTATTTGCAGAAACGACGGCCGGAGCGAGGGGCCGAGCCCCTAGGGACTCGTCAACCACGGGCGTCCAGATCGGGCAGGCTCAAGAGGAAGGCGGTGAGGGTTGACACACCGCCATGCAGGTAAAACAATAACCTGTCCCTGTAATTATAGAATTTAAAATATGACAGCGCCTTCGTGTATGCAGCAGAAGAAGAATGACCGGACTATATCAGAGACCCTACCAATCACGCCTCCACCACCGGATTGCAGAACCCGGCTTCAGGGGCGGAGGCGGACATGGGGCCAACGCCGCATTGCTCTCCGACAGAGAGTGCGGACCTGCTTTCAGCCACGAATTCCGAAGTAGAGAGCGCCATGAATCACAGGCGCCGACGGGCCGTACTTCGGAACAACATCTTTTCCAAAGAGGCGTTTAATGCCTTCAATCCCGGGGTGAATCCGAAGGGCGTAAGAGAGCGCATTCTTACGCGAGTTAGGCGGGAGAAGAACGATCGTCAAGATGCCAAAGTCCAGCTGGACGTGGAGTCAAAAGATCTCCGCGCTCAGCTGGCGGACTCCATGAAGGAGAACAAGAGGCTTCGACGCGACATTTACAGTAAGTGCCTAGGCGAACTGTTTTATAGTTTGATGAGGAAGTATATTGAAAGAATTTTGCTTGCAGGAATGTTAACGGGTCGCCCTGAGGAGGAGATGCCCTCATCTACAAATGATTTACTGCAAGACCTTTTCATGCCGCACGCAGCGAGCTCGGCAAGTGATGGAGGGTGTTGCTCAGGCTTTGTGGCCATCAAGCCTACTGCCGAATGGCATGGGGGAACTTGCGGACCTACTTCAAGGAGCTTGGGGGCTCTTCCGTCTATGGAAGATATCAGCATGCTGGCAAGGAGCAAGAGAAGCCTGGGCAATGGTGAAGACACGCTACACCAAGCTGGACCCGAACCATATGGCTGAAGTGGGACCGGCGGGGACCGATGGGCAAGAAATTCCCGTTAGTCTGGTGTATGACCAGGTAGCGTTAGCCGCTAAGTATTCTCAACAGGATTGTAAGCTAGATAGCCTGTTGGACGGTATAGAAGAGGAATGTAATCAGTCCAAATAACGGTGTAATTTAATGGGCATGATTAGCCCCTAGCCGGATTAAAATCATTTGTCATGGTGGACCTTTTCGCTTCAGCCCCCGGATCCTATAGTCTGGGGTGTGTCCGAATACCCGCTTAGCTATACAAAACCGAGGTATGCGTGGAAACAAGGCGTAGGGGTCATAAGTGCTTGAACAGACAAGTTCCCAACTAGTTATGTTATATTACATGGATAGTAAGAAACATCTTCCAGAGATAATAGTTCCGTTAGGGGTTCCTTTCCCTGGGTACGCATGCGACGATGCACATGTCCGGACTGCGAACGATGGCGCAGGATACAAGACTTCTGGGGATTTATGTTATGATAAACTAATACATCTTTTGTTCACCGACCGAATATTCTCTTAAGGAAGCTAGCTTTCGGCTTCACCCAGTCTGAGGTACACATCCGGCTGAACCGGGCAAGAATAATGCAGAGGTGTTCCCTTATGTCCTAGCAATTAACGGGAACGTGGGGCATAAACACAAGAGCCGAACAACCCAGCTTGGCAACATCTTAAGTCATATCGGTGCATATAATGGTGAAGAAAAGGCACATATGGAAAAAGAATGCATATGCGACGGGCGAGAAAGCCATGTGAGTAATCATTTTAGCTTCCGTATAGGAAGCCCCAGTGTATTGCTTACACACTTAGTGCGGCCGGAGTGATCCGGAAATCCGCACTGTATTGAATACTTCGTGTGAAGAGAGAAAAAGGTTGAGAAAGGAAAGGGGGATGGGGCATAATTAAAAGGGAGGGGTTAGGAGACGAACACTATGTTCGGCGCTAGGCGTAGAATCTCCATAGTCTTGCCGCGTTCCATGGGTTCGGCTCGAGTCTGTTATCGGATGCATTACGTAAGCGGTACGCTCCTCTGGTGAGACCTTTGTCAATGACGAAGGGACCCTCCCACTTGGGTTTGAGTTTGTCCTTCTTCTTCTCCGGTAGTCGTAGAACGAGCTCACCAAATTTTTAAGTTTTGGCCCGCACTTCTCTGCTTTGGTATCATCGAGCCTGCTGCTGATAGAATGCGGAACGGGCTTTTGCGACATCGCGCTCCTCCTCCAAGGCATCCAAATTATCCTGCCGATATAACTCGGCTTCCTTCTCTTCGTACATGCGTACGCGTGGCGAATCATGTATTATGTTGCAAGGTAATACTGCTTCCGCCAGACACCATAAAAATGGTGTGTATCCGGTGGTGCGATTTGGCGTGGTCCGCAGCCCCAGTCTGAGTCGAGCTCCTCCACCCAAAGGTCGTATCCGACTCAAGGATCGCACTAGCTTTGGGTTTGATGCGGCGATAATGAGACCATTTGCCCGCTCTACGGCTGTTAGTTTGTGGATGGTAGACGGAAGCGTAATCGAGCTTGATGCGCATTTTTGCTCTCCATGTTTTCACTTCGTCGACTGTAAATTTTGAGCCATTATCAGTGATGATGCTATGTGGGACACCGTATCAGTGTACTACCCCTGATATGAAGTCTATTAGTGGTCCGGTTTCGGCCTTTGGCCTGGTTTGGCTTCTTTCCATTTGGTGAATTTGTCCTGGATGACCATTATGTATTTTTTCTTATGGCTTCCGCCTTTAAGAGGTCCGTCCATTTCCAGCCCCTGACCGCAAAGGGCCAAGTTATGGGGATTGTTTGGAGTGCGGTAGGGGCATGTGACTGATTGGAAAAGAGCTGGCAACCGACGTAGTGTTGGACAAGGTCTTGTGCGTCTGCTCGGGCCGTCGGCCAATAGAAGCCTATATGGAAGGCCTTGCTGACTAATGCCCGAGCCACGGCGTGGTGCCCGCCCAGGCCGGCATGGATTTCAGCCAAGAGCCGCCGCCCTTCCTCTTCGGAGATGCATCTTTGTAGTACTCCGGTAGCGCTTTTCTTGTAGAGTTCCCCTTCATAGACCTTGTAAGCTTTAGAACGCCGAACGATGCAGCGCACTTCATTTTGGTCTTCGGGGAGCTCCTGCCTATTTAGGTAGGCCAAGAAGGGCTCGGTCCATGGGACGATTACAACCATGATTTCGTGGGCCGAGGACGTTATTTCGGGGGTAGAACCTCCGACTATGTCTGATGGTTCGGAATCTGGGGATGTATTCGGATCCGTGCTAGTATTGCCGGATTCCCCTTCCCATACTATGGATGGCTTGATCAGCCGTTTCAAGAATATATTAGGTGGGACAGGGTCGCGTTTAGCGCCGATGCGAGCAAGGACATCCGCCGCTTGATTGTTTTCTCGAGCCACATGGTGGAATTCGAGCCCCTCGAACCGAGCTGACATTTTGAGGATGGCATTACGGTAAGCCGCCATTTTCGGGTCCTTGGCATCAAAATCTCCGTTTATCTGTGATATTGCGAGGTTTGAGTCCCCGCGCACCTCTAGGCGTTGAATGCCCATAGAGACTGCCATCCGAAGACCGTGCAACAGAGCCTCGTATTCGGCTGCATTGTTGGAGTCTGTGTATAATATTTGGAGGACGTACTGGACCGTGTCGCCGGTGGGAGATGTCAGGACTACCCCTGCTCCCAATCCGGCCAGCATTTTAGAGCCATCGAAGTGCATGATCCAATTTGAGTATGCGCCGTACTCTTTAGGGAGTTAAACCATTCATTCGCCACGAAGTCAGCCAACACTTGCGACTTGATGGCCCGCCGTGGTTTGTATGTTATGTCGAACGGCAGGAGCTCAATGGCCCACTTGGCAATCCAGCCCATAGCATCGTGGTTATTTATTATGTCACCGAGTGGTACTTCAGAGGCCACCGTAATCGAACACTCTTGAAAGTAGTGTCGTAGCTTCCGGGATGCCATGAACACCACGTATGCTATTTTTTGATAGTGTGGGTATCGAGATTTGCATGGGGTTATGACCGTGGACACCTAGTAGACTGGCCTCTGGAGCGGGTATTTGTATCCGTCGGCCTCTCGTTCAATGATGAGCACTGCGCTTACGACTTGATGCGTTGCAGCTATGTACAACAGCATAGGTTCATCGATATTCGGCACTGTTATCTTGGATTACCGCCAATAGGGTCTTTATTTCATCCAGTCCGGTCACGGCTGCATCCGTCCATATGAAGTGTTCGGTGCGCCGAAGAAGGCAATAAAGCGGCAGTGCCTTTTCTCCTAACCTGGAGATAAAGCGGCTGAGAGCAGCCACGCATCCCGCTAGTTTTTGGATATGCTTGAGGTCTGTTGGTATAGCCAACTGTGACAGAGCTCGGATCTTTGCCGGATTCGCTTCAATTCCTCTGTTGGAAACGATGAAGCCGAGAAGCTTCCCCGAGGGGACGCCAAAAATGCATTTTTCCGGATTCAGCTTGATGTCGTATGTCCGGAGATTGTCAAATGTAAGCCTCAAGTCGTCTATCTGGGTTTCGACGCGTCTTGTTTCTATGACCACGTCGTCCATGTATGCCTCCACTGTTTTGCCGATTTGCTTTTCCAGGCATGTTTGAATCATGCGTTGGTAGGTTGCACCGGCGTTCTTGAGCCCGAAAGGCATAGTGTTGAAGCAGAAAGGGCCATATGGCGTTATGAAAGCTGTTGCAGCTTGGTCAGACTCTGCCATCTTTATTTGATGGTATCTAGAGTATGCGTCGAGGAAACACGGCAAGTCGTGTCCAGCTGTGGCATCGATGATTTGATCGATGCGAGGGAGGGGAAAGGGATCCTTGGGGCAAGCCTTGTTGAGGTCTTTGAAATCGACACATAGGCGCCAGGATTTATCCTTCTTTGGCACCATCACCAAATTTGCCAGCCAATCCGGATGTTTAATATCTCTGATAAATCCGGCCTCGAGTAGCTTGGCTAACTCTTCCCCCACTACCTGTCGTTTGGGCTCTGAGAACCGCCTTAGGGTCTGCTTGACTGGTATATATCCTTTTAGGATATTAAGGCTGTGTTCGGCCAGTCTGTGTGGGATGCCTGGCATGTCTGATGGGTGCCAAAGCGAAAATGTCCCAATTCTCGCGTAGGAAATCTCGAAGTCTTGGCGTCAATCGCGGGCTCACCGTGTCCCGATGGAAGTTGTCTTCATGGGGTCCATTAGGTGGACCTGGAATTTGACTATCTCGTCTGCAGGTTTGAATGAGGTGGACTTGGGTCGTTTGTCGAGTATTACGTCGTCCCTGTCCATGGAGGCCCGTAGTCTTTGTTAATTCTTCTACTGCTAGGGCTTTGGATAATGCCTCCAAGGCTAGAGCTGTGGTTTTATTTTCGGCGCGAAGCGCAACATCCGGATCATTGGCTAGAGTGATTATTCCATTGGGTCCGGGCATTTTAAGATTCATTTACCCATAATGGGGTACAACTTGAAAGCTTGTGAGCGTGTCCCGCCCTACAAGGGCGTGGTAGCCGCTGTTAAAAGGAGCCACCTGGAATGTGATTTCCTCGGACCTATAATTCTTCGGGGTACCGAATACCACATCGAGTGTGATTTTTCCCGCACACCGCGCTTCCCGGGTAGGGACAATTCCCCTGAAGGTCATGCCGCTTCGTTCAATGCGGCTTTTATCAATCTCCATCTTGCTGAGCGTTTCTTCATAAATCAGATTTAATCCGCTTCCGCCGTCCATTAGTAATTTGGTGAGCCGAAAGCCATCTAAGATCGGACTAAGGACCAGAGCGGCTGGTGCCCGGACAGCCCGGGATCGAGGTTCATCACTGGCATTACAAGTTATAGCAGTGTCGTTCCAAGGGTTTATTTTTGCCGCACGGTAAATTTCAGCGGAGCTTCAGCGAGCTCGCTTACGCCTATTGTTTGAGGCAAAAGTCTTGAAGACTGTTAGTACCGTATTGTGTTCGCTGGCGGGATGTTGTTCCGCTTTATGGCCCACAAGAAGATCCTCGCCACTTTTTGCCACCTGCCGGAGTATCCAACATGCCTTAAGGCTATGAGTAGGTGTCGTATCCGGAGTACTATGGAGCTTACATGGCTCGTCGAGCCATTCTTCCAATACTGATCTCCGCCCTGGCGTGGGCTTTGGTTTCTTGGGGGTTGGGTCGGACGACTTATGAGAGTTCATCCGTTTAGTTTGGACAAAGGTTTTGGCGAGAGCAGTACTATCCCAGAATTCTGTTTGGATTTTCCAAGCGCTCTCCATCGCACAGTACTTCCGCACTATGGTTGCCAAGTCCGCGAAGCGTACTATGTCGAGGCGGCTTATAGCATTGAGGATTCCTTCGTCCATACAGTTTTTGCAGAAAAGTGAGACCATGTCCTCTTCGGGCAGCTCCTGACCTTGTTAAGCGCAAGGAGGAATCTGGCCCAGTAGCGATGTACGGTTTCCTGGGGCTCTTGCCTGATGCGGGAGAGACAGTTTAGGTCCAGTTTAGGGTCCGACTTTTGATCCGATCTATCGCCCAAGGGCGCGGGCGGTCCCGAGCTAAACAGCTCAGGATCCGGGGGCCCAATTTCTTCGGCCCGATGCCCGACTCTAAGTCCGAGACCTGGGTCAGGTTTTCCTTTGAGCAGGTCTTTGGCTCAATGAGTTCGGTGATCCGAACACAACTTGTCCTCAAAGTTGAGGGGCAATCCGCGTGTGGTTCCTCCACTATCTCTATCTCATGGGTGGCCGGCGGGGACCTGATGTCCCTTTGGTCGGGTTTAAGCCCAATCTGGTCGTGGTCAGAAGCGACTCCCGAGGCTGCGGCGCGATCCAAGAGTTTGTTAAGGGAGGAGAGCTCCATTGGATCCATCTGTTCGGCAAGTTCCGAACTAACGTGAAGGTTATGATTGATGACCCGAGAAGTCATCGTCGGCGCCACCGCCGATGGGGCGGCCATGATAAAGCCGCCGAAGCTGCAGCGTCGGCCTACAGCCGAGCCCCCTCCGAAGTAATGTCGTCCTTGACAATAAGACGAGCCATCGAGCTTGATGGCGACGACACAGAGGAACTCTCAATGAAAGCACCAATGTCGGTGTCAAAACCGGCGGATATCGGGTAGGGGGTCCCGATCTGTGCGTCAAGGTGATGGTAACAAGAAGTAAGGGACACAGGTGTTTACCTGTGTTCGGGCCCTCTCGGCGGAGGTAAAACCCTACTTCCTTCTTGATTAATATTGATGATATGGGTAGTACAAGAGTAGATCTACCACGAGATCGTAGAGGCTAAACCCTAAGAGCTAGCCTATGATGGTATGATTGTAATTGTGATCGGCCTTCTAGGACCAACCTCTCCGGTTTATATAGACACCGGAGAGGGCTAGGGTTTACATGGAGTCGGTTACAAGGAAGGAATTATAATATCCGGATCGCCAAGCTTGCCTTCCACGCCAAGGAAAGTCCCATCCGGACACGGGCCGAAGTCTTGAGTCTTGTATCTTCACGCTTCAATAGTCCGGACGTTGTACACAGTCCGGCTGTCCGGATACCCCCTAATCCAGGACTCCCTCAGTAGCTACAAAGATTAGAGGATTGTGTGGGTGTAAGAGACTAACAAAGATCATAATTTGATATGAAAGCGGATTCATATGTTTGAATAGGAGATCATAGTGTTTTAAACATTGCATGCATGAATATAGCGGTGATACACGTGTTGTGCACATGTTATACCATAATGTGATAATGCATGGCGTTTGCAACTCACAGCTAAATGCCAAACCATCTAAACCATACTATACATCAAACAATCTCACATTTTATTTGAATTTGTGATAATGTGTGACGTTTGAAGCTTACAACTAAATATCGAACAATCTAAACAATACTATATATCGAGCATTCTCACATTTTATTTGAATTTGTGGTAATGTGTGGTGTTTGCAACTCACATCTAAATACTTGTAGGCGTAGGGGCGGGGCACCATACATAATGTGATAAACACATTATACATATGAGACATGGTTTAGATTATGAAGATCTAGCTAGAGCTACAAATGTAATGTGATTTGAAATCAAAATAAAGTGGATTCAAAAAATCTAGTTCGAGTTCATATAGTACACATAGTTCATATGTAACTCGAGACTAATCATGTGGTGTGCTGTGAACATAATACACAAACGATGGTTTAACTTGATAATAATGATGATTGTAGATCTTATTAAAATAGAGAAACGAATTCAAATGCTTTGACTTCACAACAATCTTTACTGTAGATCTTATTCAAATAGAGAAACGAATTGAAATTTAGTTCATATTGAAGCGATAGTATATATGTTTGGAATGCACTAAAACGTTCATTTGAGTAGTAGGTTGCATGCATTATACACGTAGCAAAATATTTTAATTGAACATAACATGAATTCAAAGTTTTGAATGACATTTGTAGTGCGCATTGATTTGGTACAGTACACGTTAGGCTTGTCCGGAAATTTCAACCCGCGCCTTGTTAGCCCGAAATGTTTAAGATATATCTTTGTCTCGTTGTGCTCCGACAACTCCCTCCATCTCAACCTGCGCCTTGCTATTCCAAAATTACAACGCGCGTGAAAACTCCCACCTCCTGTGAAATCCCGACACGTGAAATGCCCGTGGTACCCCTGAACCGAAAGAACCGCCTCAAATCAGTGGGGGTACTTTCATAACTTACCCCACATTTCGGACAAGCGCGTCTCTAAGCCATGTTTCCCCACTGCCATCCCATCCGCCCACCCATTCATACACCGAGGCCGCGAAAACCCGCGACAAAACCCCACACCCTGCTCCGTCCGCCACCCAGTCGGAGCCTCTTCCCCGACGATGTCGTCCACAGCAACACCTCGACATCCCTCATCCACCGTACCGGATGAGGATCCGTTGTCGATCTCATCGTCCCGCCGGTTCAGCCACACCGTCCTCCACCTCTAAGGAGCTGCCCCGACATTCCCCTCGTCTTTCACGTCACCTCCATTCCCACACCGCCGTCTTCATCTGCACCACCGGAAGAGCATCATCATCACCGTTTCCTCGGATGAAGCTGCGGCCTAATCGGCGCCACCAAAGAGGTTGTACACTAATCGCCGCATTTTCTTCTTGATTCGATCTCCACAGTCTTTGCCGGCGCCGGGTCCCGAGCCGACACGGCACGGCTCCATCCACGGCGGCGTAGCTGCCACTTCCTCCCCGGCGTCGCTCCCTCGGCGGCGACGTCCACATGCGTAGGTGCTGCTGCTGCTTTAACTCTCGCTCGCGCTGCTGCTCTGCTCTTGCTCTCGGTCCCCTGCCTAGTCTGCTCTTGCTCGCGCTGCTGCTCTCGCTCTTGCTCTTTCTTGCGATGCTGCTCCGATTTAGCTACACTTTAGTTGACTGAATCGACTTTTGGTTCAGTCGATTTTCAGGGGTGGGGGGCTCACGGGTGAAGGAAGAACCAACAGCTGAGGAAGGGGATCACGGAGAGGTACCCCACTATCTATCTTAGGGTTCGTGGATGGGGCGGTGGTCGCCGCGGTGGCGGGCAGTGGCGTGGGGATCGCCGGAGAAAAAGCTCAGCACAGGGGGGCCTAGAGGGATGGCCGGGGCGGCGGCGGACCGGCGGTGGGGAGTGTTTTCGGGGTGGGCGGGGCGGCGCACCGTCGGCCGCGGGCGGCGGGGGGCTGCTGTTTGGCCGGTGTTGGCTGCGGCTCAGGGGGTGGAGGTTGAGGATGAACCGCAGGCCCTTGATTTCGTATCCAACGACTGCAAAATCGACTGACCAGAGATGAAAAAGTCAGTCGACTGATGTGTAGCCTCACCTTGCTAGTGCGTTCAGTTTCGACAACAAAATTCAGTTTCGACAGCAAAATTCAGTTTCGATAGTTAAGTTCAGTTTCGACAGTTAAGTTCAGTTTCAACAGTTAAGTTCAGAGATGAGCGGCTGATGTATTTTACATCTAGCACTTTGTGGTTATGCATTTTACGTCATATATTGGAGATGCTATTAGAATTCCACTCAGGTTAATGTTGTTCCTTGTCTCTCTTGTCCTGCTTCAGCCTCGGCGTCGTACAACTCATCGGAGTTGCTCCAACGATGAAACCCTCCATCACAGCGGAGCAGTACCTCGGGCTCCATTTCCAGACGCCTAAGATCTTCTTCCCCTCCTCCAACAGCAAAGTCAGTCGGAGCATCCTCACCGGCCAACCCAATCACGCTGAGATCGACATCGCTTCGCCAAAGAGGTTGTACACTTGTTGCATCTCTTTTTTACTCTACATGTTATATGTATTGTCCATTGAGCACACGGATTTGTTCCTTTAGTGTCTCCTTGAAAGAAAAAAACGTAGGAATTTTAATTTTCACTTGTCCTCCTTTTCAAATTCCTATTCATGAAGCACAAGACTAAGAGATAGTAGCATAATAGCATTATAATCGTACATTTTCTTTTTGGTTTGACTTAATCTCACCATGCTTCTTTGCATCCTGTGATCTTCCAATTGTTGTGAATCAAACACCTAGATTGGCGTAAATCTCGTGTTTTTAAATTCTCTGTTTTGCACGTGCATTCCTATCTTATTCCTGTCTATTTCCTATCCCTGCATTGTTGGAATCCTCCAATTCAAACGAGCCTTTACAGAATTACTTCTCTTACATATAGTTGTCAAAGAAATCCTTGCGTGGTTTGTCCTGCTCCTGCTGCGCTTGTCAGTCCACCCCAGCTCACCGCTCCAACGACGTAAGGGTCCAGCACAGCAGGGATCCGGCCTCCAGACTATCTTTCGCCGCCTCAGATCTTCTTCCCCACCGCTGGCAGCCATGAAAACTGTATTACCATCATCAACCGTGCAGATGACCTCGAGGACTACACAGGTCCGCATGAGAGGTCGCACTCTTTCGTGTCTGCTTACGTTATGCATCGCTTAATATTACATGCTACTTTATCGTCCTGTTGACCGATTAGACTCCGAGTCAGCTCCAAATTAATGGTCAAACTTGAGTTTTTAAATGGTTGTGGGGTACATACCGGGGCAGCTATCAATAGTATCTATCTACTATCTGGTTAATCTCCGGTGTCTACTATGAGTTTCATGTTGGGTGGGAAACAAACAGTAAAGAAGCCATTATCTGTATTTTTTAACTGAAGCCATTATCTGCCTCGCTATTATTGGTTTTGGGTCTATCCACAAGTTGCTACCATCACTGGATTTCTGCATGCACTCCTTACATAATCTCACTATGTTTTATTCCTATGCATGACAGCTTATTATAAACAATGGAACCGAACATGTAGAGCAAAAGAGACAAGCCTTGCGTGGCAATAAAATTTCATGCAGACGCCGCTCCATGGTAGGCGCAAAGGCAGCCCCCTCCATGCATTTCGGATTGTAATCGAGAGGAAGATATCTGCTCGAGGGGGATTGGGAAGGAGAAGACAACTCCTATTTACCCCCTGAGGTCTTCGCTCTAACTTGGCATGCTGATGTTGGTTATATCATGCATATGGTGTCTTGCATTGCTTACTTTATACATCAAATATGTCATCTACTTAGTTTAGACATCCTTTGTGCAAATGCCATCTGTTTAGTTTATTCATCGTTTATGTGAATTATGCAACCCCATCTTGTTTAGCCAGGCATAATATATGTGAATTTTGCAATGCCATCCTGCTTAGCGAGTCATCTTATATGTAAATTATATCAGGCCATCCTTTTTTTTCGTTACATATTACATTTGTCAACAATGTTAGTACATTCAACTTCTCTTCGTGTGCATCAACCATTTGACACGGGGATGGCAAATTCTGGAGTGAAAACAAGGTCTTCAGAGCAGACTATGCTTTCTGACGAAGCGTATATCTCGCTGGTTACAGATAGCTCCTCAGAGGAGGATTCAGAGACAGATGACCAATCCTATCCCCGAGGTGTATGCTCTAACTTGGCGGTTATGTTGCTCATATCGTGCGTATGGTGTCTCGCATTGCTATGTCATTTGATTAGTTTAGACATGCTTTGTGTGAATGCCACATGTTTAGTGTCTAATTACCATATATGTGAATTATGCATTGCCATCTTGTTGCAAGACATTATATATGTGAATTATACAATGCTATCTTGTTGCAAAGGCATTATATATGTGAATTATGCAATGCCATGCTGTTTAGCCAATCATCATGTATGTGAATTATATCATGCTATCATTTTTTGTATTACGTGTTCCATTTGTTGACAACCTTTGTATATTCAATTACTCTTCCTGTGCATCAACCATTTGAAGCAGTGATGGAAGTATCTGGGGTGAAAACAAGGTATTCAGAGTGCATAATGCTACTCAAGAAGCGTACATCTTGTCGGTTACAATGAGCTCCTCGTAGGAGGATTCGTAGACCGATGACCAGTCCTATTTCCCCGAGGTCTATGCTCAAACTTGTCGTGGTTATATTACCCATGTCATGCATGTTGTCTTGCATTGCTTAGTTTTTACATCATATATGGATTGCCATCTGCTTACTTGCTTACTATATAAATCATATATTTGAATTATATCATGCCATCATGTTTACATAGTACATACACATCATCTATCTGAATTATGGCATGGCAACCCATTTAATAAAGACATCATATAGTTATATCATCTCATCCTGTTTAGTGTTTACAGTCATCATATTTTGAACTATGGTATTCTATCCGTGAATGTATGTGAATTATGGCATGCCAACATATTTAATAAATACATTATATAGTTATGTCATGTCATCCTGTTTACATAGTCTCATATTTTGAACTATGTCTTTCCATCTTTTTTAGTTAGCCATCATAATGTGAAATTGTGTCATGCTATCCTGTTTAGTTAGCCATCATATATGTGAAATTGTGTCATGCTATCCTGTTTGGTTAGACAACATAAATATGAATTATTTCATGCCCTCTTTTATTCCCCACTATCCATTGCACCTATCTATCATACAATGTCTATACTTTCAGTTACTTTTCTTGTTTATCAGCCATTTGAATTGGAGAGCGTGATGGCAGTATCTAAGGGAGTAACAACACGGTCTTCAGAAAAGATAGTGCTACCAGTTGATGCAGATAGAACCACGGTTGTACTTGCCCAAGGACCAGATCCACCACACATAACCCAGACTCGCAGATTGTACCCCTACCCAGTTGGACAGAGAACCAGCTACACCCCTTCTAACCCCGACCCCGGCAGATAGTAACCCAGTTCAAGTTGACACATCACTGTCTCCACCACAGAGCACCCAAACATGAGCAGTTAGTAAGGGAACTGCAGTGCCCAAAGCACGAGGACCACCACTCCGAATCCCAACTCAACTCTTAAAGGAGAAGAAGATTTGTTCTCGTGTCGTGTTACGTAGCTATGGTTCATACTCCTTTGCTCTTGCATTACTGTATTTACTCATACCAACTATTTTCAAATTTGAAGGATGGAATTGAAACTCCAATGGCGCAACAGGTATGTTTTAAACCTTTTTCTTTAACTGGTTTGCTGTTGTAACCTGCTCTATGTTGATTTCAATCTCAATTGAATAAACAGTTATGTTCTCATGTCATGCACATTACAAGTGTTGTTATTGCTCTATAGTTGCCCACACTTATATTCTGTCTATTCTGCTTTGTCTTGAACAAATATTATTTGAACTGTATCTCTATCTTGATTTGGCAACAAAAACTAGAATGATATAGACCATAAAGTGACCATGGTACATAGATATATGTTTGTGTCATCTTTGTTATCCTCATCAACTTTACAACCGAACTCATTTACCAAAATGAGTTTCATATACAACATGGTAAACATGTGATGTGTCTGCTTGTTTCTCTTTTAGAATGCGGACAAAATATTGGAGAACAGTACCGCGTTATCCAATGGTAAAGGAAGTAATGCAGATGAGGTTCAAGATAGTGAGACATCACTGTTAGTCTCCAAGAAAGCGGATAAAAACTATCTTGACAACAGTGAGGGAACCCAAAAGTCCTGTCTTGATGTAGTGTTCGAGTTACTGGCCACTACTGCTGGCACAAGCTCTTCGAACTCGCTGCCTGAATCAGTTCGTCTTCTTGAGTCTCAACTTCAAGTTGAAAGACATCGATCGGATGTCTTTGTGACAGAAGTCAAGGACTGAGGAAGTCCCTGCAGAATTTAGATGCATATTTTCTGGTGCAACAGCAAGCGCTGGAGGATTTAAGCGCCAAACAAGAGAAAGTTAATAAGCTTGCTAAGCATCTTGCCAACATTATGGGTACCCAGGATATTGCTTCTTGAGATCTTCTGAAGTGGTTTCAGTTCTGGATTTGTTTTGCTGCGGCGTTTATTTGCGCTGGTCGCCAACTTTGACAACCAGTGTATCTGATATGCTGCTTTGTTCCCTATATTTGCACTGGTGGCGAACTTTGATGCCCAGTGGATGTAATATGTGTAATAGCCGTGATAGCATAGCGTTAGTTGCTTTCTTATTTATTTCCTTGTTGTCTTGTTTATTTGTTTGCTTGTAGTCATTGCAGTGCTTTTTCCGCGGTTAGCTAGTGGCTGCTATAACCTAATTTTTAAAACTAGGCCACAATAACCATGGGCTAATATTTACTGTAGTGACACTGGGCCTCCTACTAGTCAGAGAAAGCAAGGGCCTTCTACGGGTCAGAGAAACAATGGGCCTTCTTCGGCCATAGAAACAATGGGCCTTCAAGGGTCAGATCATCAATGGGCCTTTATACGGTCAGATGATCGATTAATGAAACATGGGCCAAACAAACCGCATTATGGCCGTAAACGGGCTAGAGTTGGAATCGTCCGTTCATGGGCCGACCATAACGGGCCATCGTTAATAGGCCGTATTTGATGACGCTATGAAAACAGCCCAACATATTAACGGACCACCAACGGGCCGACTGTAACCACGGGCTGAATTTTGCCCACAAGCAGAAAATGACAGTAACGGGCCGTAAGTAAATGAATGTTGGAAATGAGCCCAAGAATAAATGGGCTCTGAGAAGGCCAAAAGATAACATGGGCTGGAAACGGCCCAACGGAATAACAGACCGTTAATGGGTATAAAGTGATACACTGTTCATTACGAGCCAATTTCACCACGAGCCGTTAATGGGTGTAAAGTGATACACTGTTCATTACGGGCCATTTTCACCACGGGCCGTTTATAGGCCAAGAGTTACATAGAGCCTCATATGGGCCGAAAGACGTCATGGGTCATACATGCGCCAGAAGTGAAAACGGGCTGGAATCATATTGGATGGCCCAGATGACGCTACTGGGCCTAATTCGGATAGGACGGGCCTTGGGTTAGCGGGCTGTAAATGGGCTATATGCGAACAGGCCGTTAACAGGCTTTCCATGGGCCGGCCCGCCACCTTTTGACCAAGTCAAACGGGCCGGCCTTTTCACAGGAATGGGCCTCTGTTGGGCCGTGCCACGTGTTGACGTATCATAGGCGCCTTCTGTCCAATGAGTGGATGACATCTGTCCCAACGATGAGCCGACACGTGTTTCCTCCAGCCAATGATGATTTTACACGTGGAAAATCCCCATTGGTTGGGGTCATAAGTTATTCGATCCAAAACCCGACCCGATAGCTTAACGGTGTTCCGTTACGGTGGATGCCACGTGTCGGTCACCCATGATGAAAGCACTTCTGTGACGCGCGATTTATCATCATGGAAGTGCACACTTTCGTGATGATAATTTTGGTAATGTCATGGAACACTTCTACGATAGCACAGGTATGACTATCTTGATTCTGTCATAAAATCGTCATGGATGTACATGCATGACAAAAAACGCGACCTACTATGACAAACACGTATCATCACGGAAGTGTATTTTTTTGTAGTGTTACCACTATCGTTTTGGGGTTATGCATTAGAGACAGCTGCATTCACGTTAAATAGGGTACCGTCTAAAAAATCTGTTGAGATGACACCGTATGAACTGTGGTTTAGCAAGAAACCTAAGCTGTCGTTTCTTAAAGTTTGGGGTTGCGATGCTTATGTGAAAAAGTTTTAGCCTGATAAGCTCAAACCCAAATCGGAGGAGTGCGTCTTCATAGGATACCCAAAAGAAACTGTTGGGACACCTTCTATCATAGATCCGAAGGCAAGATCTTTGTTGCTAAGGGTGGATCCTTTCTAGAGAAGGAGTTTTTCTAGAAAGAAGTGAGTGGGAGGAAAGTAGAACTTGATGAGGTAATTCTACCTTCTCTCGAATTGGAAAGTAACTCATCACTGAAATCAGGTCCAGTGATGCCTACACCAATTAGTGAGGAAGTTAATGATGATGATCATGAAACTTCAGATCAAGTTACTACCGCACCAGAGTACGATCCGCACCAGATTGGTACGGTAATCCTGTTCTGGAAGTCATGTTGCTAGACCATGATGAACCTGCGAACTATGAGGAAGTAATGATGAGCCCAGATTCCGACAGATGGCTTGAGGCCATGAAATCTGAGATAGAATCCATGTATGAGAACAAAGTGTGGACTTTGGTGGACTTGCCCGATGATCGGCAAGCTATTGAGAATAAATGGATCTTCAATAGGAAGACGAACGCTGATAGTAGTGTTACTATCTACAAAGCTCTACTTGTCGAAAAGGGTTTTTGACAAATTCAAGATGTTGACTACGATGAGATTTTCTCACTCGTATCAATGCTTAAAGTCTGTCTGAATCATGTTAGCAATTGCCACACTTTATGAAATCCTACAAATGGATATCAAAACTGCATTCTTTAATGGATTTATTAAAGGATAGTTGTATATGATACAACCAAAAGGTTCTATCAATCCTAAAGGTGCTAACAAAATGTGCAAGCTCCAGCGATCCATCTATGGACTGGTGCAAGCATCTCGGAGTTGGAATATACGCTTTGATGAGTTGATCAAATCATATAGTTTTATACAGACTTGCGGTGAAGCCTGTATTTACAAGAAAGTGAGTGGGAGCACTACAACATTTCTGGTAAGTATATGTGAATGACATATTGTTGATCGGAAATAATGTAGAATTTTCTGGAAAGCATAAAGGAGTGTTTGAAAGGAGTTTTTCAAAGAAAGACCTCGGTGAAGCTGCTTACTTATTGAGCATCAAGATCAATATAGATCAACATGCTTGATAAATTTTTTCAATGAGTACATACCTTGACAATTTCTTTCAAGTAGTTCAAAATGGGACAGTCACTGAAGGAGTTCTTGTGTGTGTTGCAATGTGTGAAGTTGAGTAAAGACTCAAAACCCGACCACGATAGAAAATAAAAAGAGAATGAAAAGTCATTCCCTATGCCTTAGTAATAGGTTCTATAAAGTGTGCTATGCTGTGTACCAGACCTATTGGTGCACCTCACCATGAATTTGGAAAGAGGGTACAATAGTGATCCAGGAGTGGATCACTGAACAACGGTCAAAATTATCCTTAGTGGAATAAGGAATTGTTTCTTGGTTATGGAGGTGACAAAGAGTTCGTCGTAAAGATTTACGTCGATGCATGCTTTGACACCGATCTGGATGACTCTAAGTCTCGATCTAGATACATATTGAAAGTGGGAGCGATTAGCTAGAGTAGCTCCATGCAGAGCATTGTAGACATAGAAAATTTGCAAAATACATACGACTCTGAATGTGGAGACCCGTTGACTAAACTTATATCACAAGCAAAACATGATCACTCGTTGGGTGTTAATCACATAGTGATGTGAACTAGATTATTGACTCTAGTAAACCCTTTGGGTATTAATCACATGGAGATGTGAAATAATCACATAAAGATGTGATCTATAGGTGTGAAATCACATGACGATCTGAACTAGATTATTGACTCTAGTGCAAGTGGGAGACCGAAGGAAATATGCCCTAGAGGCAATAATAAAGTTGTTATTTATAGTTCCTTATATCATGATAACTATTTAATATTCATGCTAGAATTGTATTAACTGGAAACTTAGTACATGTGTGAATACATAGACGAACAGAGTGTCCCCAGTATGCCTCTACTTGACTAGCTCGTTAACCAAAGATGGTTAAGTTTCCTAGCTATAGACATGTGTTGCCATTTGATGAACGGGATCACATCATTAGAGAATGATGTGATGGACAAAACCCATCCTTTAGCTTAGCACTATGATCGTTTAGTTTATTGCTATTGCTTTCTTCATGACTTATACATGTTCCTTAGACTATGAGATTATGCAACTCCGGAATACGAGAGGAACACCTTGTGTGCTATCAAACATCACAACGTAACTGGGTGATTATAAAGATGCTCTACAGGTGTCTCTGTAGGATCGAAAGTATGTCTAGAGGGGGGTGATTAGACTACTTGACCAAATAAAAATCTAGCCTTTTCCCAATTTTAAGTCTTAGCAGATTTTAGCAACTTTAGAACAAGTCAAGCAATCAACCTACACATGCAAGTCTAAGATTATAGCAGTGGAATGTAAAACATTGCACATGAAGGTAAAGGGAGGAGTTTGGAGGGAGGAAACGCAATGTAGACGCGGAGATTTTTTCCCGTGGTTCCGATAGGTGATGCTATCGTACATCCACGTTGATGGAGACTTCAACCCACGAAGGGTAACAGTTGCGCGAGTCCACGGAGGGCTCCACCCACGAAGGGTCCACGAAGAAGCAACCTTGTCTATCCCACCATGGCCATCGCCCATGAAGGACTTGCCTCACTAGGGTAGATCTTCATGAAGTAGGCGATCTCCTTGCCCGTACAAGCTCCTTGGTTCAACTCCACAATCTTGACGAAGGCTCCCGAGTGACATCTAACCAATCTAGGAGACACCACTCTCCAAAAGGTAATAGATGGTGTGTTGATGATGAACTCCTTGCTCTTGTGCTTCAAATGATAGTCTCCCCAAAAATCAACTCTCTCTCACGGATTTGGATATGGTGGAAGATTATTTGAGTGGAAAGCAACTTGGGGAACGCTAGAGATCAAGATTCTTGTGGTTGGAATGGAATATCTTGGTCTCAACACATGAGTAGGTGGTTCTCTCTCAGAAAATGTATGCTGGAAGTGTAGGCATGTTCTGATGGCTCTCCTCACGAATGAAGAGTGGGTGGAGGGGTATATATAGCCTCCACACAAAATCTAACCATTACACACAATTTACCAAACTCGGTGGGATCGAATAAGAAAACTCGGTCAGACCGATTCAGCTCAGAATGTGAATGTTAGGCTTTTCGGTGGGACCGACATGTCAACTCGGTGGGACCGATTTCATTAGGGTTAGTGTCGGTGTCAAAACCGGCGGATCTCGAGTAGGGGGTCCCGAACTGTACATCTAGGCGGATGGTAACAGGAGACAAGGGACACGATGTTATTACCCAGGTTCGGGCCCTCTCGATGGAGGTAATACCCTACTCCTGATTGATTAATATTGATGATATGGGTAGTACAAGAGTAGATCTACCACGAGATCAGAGAGGCTAAACCCTAGAAGCTAGCCTATGGTATGATTGTTGTTCGTCCTACGGACTAATACCCTTCGGTTTATATAGACACCGAATAGGGTTAGGGTTACACAGAGTCGGTTACAATGGTAGGAGATATACATATCCGTATCGCCAAGCTTGCCTTCCACGCTAAGGAAAGTCCTATCCGGACAAGGGTCGAAGTCTTCAGTCTTGTATCTTCATAGTCCAGGAGTCCGGCCAACGGTGATAGTTCGGCTATCCGGACACCCCCTAATCCAGGACTCCTCAAGAGCTCCCTGAACCAGGCTTCAATGACGAGGAGTCCGGCGCATATTGTCTTCGACATTGCAAGGCGGGTTCCTCCTCCGAATACTTCATAGAAGATTTTGAACACAAGGATAGTGTCCGCTCGCAAAACAAGTTCCACATACTACCGCATGTAGAATAATTTTTGCTCAGATCTGCTGACGCATCCCGCGGCGTGACATCACACCACAGCCAAGCCTTTATTCGAATCGTTTTCTTATTGTTCCACCTCAGCGCGTTTAGCGAGGCGGTTTCCTTGGAACATCTTACCAAAGCGGAGATCGTGCCCCCTTATTCCGGGATTCTCATCAATACGGACGTGGGTAACCCAACTGTGCCCGTTGGCACGCCTCCTCCATCGAAGGCGAGTCCCAATCGACCACGGGGAGGGCTCTTGGTATTCAACCTCTTTATAATGAGACCAAGGCCCTCTTCCTTTTTCCACCCTCCATCGAATTCGCCTTGCGCTTCGAGTTCTAACACCCAAAGCTTCAGATTTAGGCGCTTCGGACCTTCGATGATGTCCGGCTCCGACCAGCCCGGCCGATGGATGTCTTCTTCCATCACAGAAGAAGATGTGCTAAAGCTGCGAGACGCCAGGTATCTAACCGGCGAGATTTCGCATAGGCTGCCTGCTCGGGCAGGTCATTCCCACTCCCGAGCCCGGCGAGAGCGTGGTGTTCGTGTCTCACTTCCTTCGGGTTTAGGCTTCCGACGGATCCCTTTGTGCGGGGCTCATGTTTTATTATGGGCTGGATTTCCATGACTTGAATCCGGAGTCCATCCTCCATATCTCGTCATTCATTGTCGTATGTGAAGCCTTCCTCCATATTACCCCTCACTTTGGATTGTGGCTCAAGACAAGTGGAGGGGCAACAAGCAGAGTGCGGAGGGGCGGTCATAAGCAAGTGTGCTGATGCTCCGTGGCCCGAGGGCTCTTTTCAAGAGGAGTTTGGTTTGTGGCAACGGGAGTGGTTTTATATCACCGCTCCCAGGGGCACCAAATGGGTGGCGCCACCCGCCTTCCGCCAGTCCACCACAGTGGCCGCATCATGGGTCAACCGGGGCTCGACTGGGGCCGCCCAAGGATGTTCCTCTGTTCTGGCCGTATTCGAGACCTCCAAGAAAGAGAGATAAATCTGGTCGTCATGGCGCAGGTTATGCTGATTCGGGCGTATACGCCTGCAAACGTCGCCCCCACCGTCTGTGGGAGTTTAATCCGGAGGGACCACGAGCTCTCCAACATGTTGTGGGCGCGACACCCAAGGAGATGTACAAACTGTTCTTCGGATCACAAGAAAAGTGTCCGGACTTGATCGAGGACGCAGGTCTAAGCTGCAATCACCCAGATACTCAAGTAAGTAACCCTGTAACCGGACATGCTATTCATTCATTTATCATATATATGCCCTTTAAGGGAGCCGTTTCTTGAACAGGAGTGGATAGCCAAGGCAAAGTTGATAAGGTGTTCTGCCCTCCCGTGAGACCATGCCGATCCCATGTCACCAAGATGTTGAAGGCCGCGCCTTTTAAAGAAGGCGAAGGGGGAGCAGGGAAGCAATTGCCTCAGCCAAGGAGGCTTTCAAGGAAGAGGGATCGTGGATCCTCCTCCAAGGGGATAAGAGGACCGCTCAAGACCCGGAAGCCAAGGCCTCAAAACGGGAAAGAAGTCTTCGCCGAAAGTCCGCGCCGGGAAGTACCCCAGCCGCACTATTTCCCCTAAGGGATTAGCCCTCCAAATGAGCCGTAAGTAAAAAGAAGGGGGCCTGTGAATAAAGAACATCCTCAGATTTATTTCTGAAGATAACCGAAATTGTACCTTGTAGTTCGGATCTCAGCCCTTCTCAGCAGAGCTCGTCTTCGAGGGATCTTCGTCCGGAGATGATAGAGAGTGAAACGCCTCCACCTATCACGCCTTCGTGCGAGGCGGGCGACCCTGAAGTGTCGTCACGGAGAGTTTCACCGAGTCCGGCGGGGCCGGACAGTCCGGCGCCAACTGGCGTGTGGTCGGAGGAGCTGAAGGACCTGCTCGGGCGAGCATATATCTCAGAAGATCACTGTGCGCTAATGGCTATGGTAATTGAAAGAATTGCATCCGCTGAGAGCGGATTGCATGAAGCCATCAGAAGTTTACTGACGGGGTTTGAGGTACGAAAAAAATGACGTACCTTCTGACAGTTATGCATATAGAATGCGCCCTGTATAGATAGTTGCCCCTGAGACTCGGTATGCTGTCACAACTGATAGTGTGCCGAGGATCATAATCTCAAGATTAACATGTCGCCGTTCCTATGTAGGTGGCGGGCGACTGGCTAGGCCGGATCGATGAATTTGCCGAACTAAAGCGGCAACTTGACGAGGCGGATCACGGACATCGCTACCGTCAATAAACGGTTTGACGAGTCACAAGGTATGCGACTTCTCCGCGGACACCGGTAAGGGAGCTTGACGCCCATGCCTTACTACTTGTATGCTGTGATGCGACGGTGCCGCTCTTGTGGAGAGGTCATGCGGAACTTGCCCGAGCTAAAGAGCAAGCCCGAAGAGTAATGCGGCCGCTTTAAAGGCGCATCAAGAGCCTGAAAGTCGAACGGGCCGCCATCGCCGGGTTAAAGAGGAAATGGCCAATTTGGCCTCAAATCAAGAATACTACCGACCGCTGCGAGGTTCTTGAAAAAGAACGTCAAGCGGAATAAGAGGACCTGAAAAAGGACACCGCCGAATCCAAGGATGCCCGTTCCGCTATGAGAGCTGCCAAGGAGGAGTTGAGTCAGGCCGGGGATATTGCGGCTGGAAAACCGTTTCGCCGCGGAGGAAATAGACGGATCCGGCATGCTCGCTTGGACAAGCTGTGGAGTTCGGAGGATGCTTATTCGGACTTAGCGAAGCGCCGCGGATGGGATTGAGCACTTCCGAGGCCGTAAGGCACGAAGGGAAGAGCTATTTTGGTCGCAATTCCATAGTCCGGAGCGTCCTCTTCCGGTGACCGATCGGTTGGCCGAATGGGCCGAGCTGAATCGATTATCCGGACTTGCCATGAAGCATGTCATGACTCATTTGTGGCCAGCGGACCTCACCAAGAGTTATTTTGGCTTGGTGCAGCAGTTCCTTGGTGCCGTGCATCGCGACGACGCAATGAAGCGGTTGGCGTGTATTGAGGGGGCGCGGATGGCTCTTGCCCGTGTCAAGGCATACCGGGCTGAGATGAAGGCCACCGATATTGCGTCCCAGATTCGGACAGCAGCCGAAAGTACCAAATGAGCGCTATTTTGAGGAAGTTCTTTCGGCGCCAGGTAATAGAGACGCAGTTTCGAAGGATGTTATTTTTGAATGATATGTATAATTTTATGAAACAACGTTTCAATTTAATGTAAGAACTTTTTATACTTGTGCCTTCAAGTAGCAAACTACATCCTGTGCGGCCGTTGATGTATATATGTATATAACCTGAAAGATGGCAGTCTTCGGCTTCAGCCCCCACGCACATAGTGTGGGGGTGTTTGCAAAGAAGTCGCGCTTTCACACTTAATCCAACGTCTTGGTCCTATAAAGGAGGTGGTAGCGTAGCAAACTAGGCAACCGGACTATAATGCTTTATCACTTTCACTTAGCCATAGGAGTTCGATGGTGGGGCTACTATATAGCCCCTGGGGGCACCGCACTCTCCCGAATTCGGGGTGCGTATGTGCCTGATCGGAAAACGGTCCTTCGTTACCGCTGAGGAATTCTAAACATTCCGGTGAGTCATCGAGTGGTTGACCAGTCTCTCGCTATATCATGATACCAGTTTTTCGGCTTTCTCTCGAGGTGCTCGCCCGGCGAACCGGGGCACAATCGAGTAGTTCTCCTGGTGTCGCGTTAGCCGATAGAACGGAACGTAAGGCAGCAAAACACAGGAGCCGGGAAAACCCAACATTTGACCAAAGACATGATTCGGAGCTGATGCATATAAGGCCTAACTGGAGACGCCGAACACTCCCTAAGGTATTCGGTCTTTTATAAAGCGGGCCGAACAATGCCCCTGGTGTCCAGGTACGTGCAAACTTCTGACGTGGCCGATGCCAAAACGCCAGCCTCCTCCTCGGTTATAATAAGAGACCGGGGGATGAGTAACAATAAGAGGCAGTGAAAAAGGTTTACGCAGGGTCTTAATCTGAAAAGAATCCTTGCAACGGGTCCCTGCTGCACGCCTCATACCGTGTCTCCGTTGTCAGTATCCTCGACGGGTATAGCACGGCGTTCATCTGTAAAGAGAGGAACTTAGTTTGAAAAAGATCGCGCTAAAATGTAATTGGAAATAAAATAGAGTATGATTCAAAAATGAGTAAAATTGAGCTTTATTGTCTCTTGTTGTACATGCGTGGAGCCCTTGTAAGGGGGGTACGCGGCTAGTAAGCATCATGTTTATTTATGCCGGACTCGCCTAACCGTGTCCGGGTCCGAACGACCTGCTTTAGGACGCTTTTTGGCCAGCAAGGCCGTATTAGTGTGAGGCTGTTAAGGCAGTCTCACATTATTTCCTTGAGGGACACGCAGCTTCCCTTTAATGAAATGATGCCTCGTGGACCGGCATTTTAAGTTTAAGAGATGCATAATGCGGTATTGCGTTAAAGCAGCGAAAGCTTCAGCCCCAATAGTGCTTGATGGCTACTTTTAAATGGGGCGATGTGGAAGACCAACTTTTCCCGACGGAAGTTGTCAGGTGAGCGAACATAACTTCCAATAGTAGGGAGCCCGTACAATGGGCATATGTGCGTGGCATTATTCCTTGGAAGGAAGTGTTGCTATGGCTAATCCTGTTTGGGTTTATCCCCATGTTGCGGATTGTGTCCTGACATAGCAAGTTTAAATAGCTGCCGCTGTCCATTAGGACTTGCGTAAATTGAAGACCGTCGATTATAGGTTCTAGTATCAAGGCAGTCCATCCTGCGTTCCGGATACTTTCGGAGTAGTCCTGATGGTCGAAGGTAATTGGTTTTGACAACCAGTGTTGGGACTCATTGGGTAGATTGTGCGGCGATAATTCAATGGGTGCCGCTCTGCTTTTCCCCTTTGTTACTTGAAGTAAGTTGACCTCTTGTGGGAAATTCTTTTGTTTTCCGGGGCTATGCTTGTGGTGCTCGTCATCATCCTCACTTGGTGTGTCGAGCCCCTTGTGTTCGGCGTTGAGTCTGCTGGACTGCTTGAAGACCCAACAATCTCTATGGGTATGGTTTGCAGGCTTCCCGGGAGTACTGTGGATTTGGCATATCTTGTCCAAGATTTTGTTTAAGTTGGATAGCTCATCGCTATTGTCCTTAAGCGACAGTTTTTTATTGTTCTGCCGTGAGCTTTTGAATCCGATGTTGACTGCCGCGCTCTTTGGACCGTTCCCCTTAATCCGACGCTGGTCCTTGCTGCGTCGTGGTTTCCCATTCCCATCCCTGACTTCGGATGTACTTGGGTCGCTGGTATCGCATCTTGCTAGCCATATCCTCTCCGCCGCAAAAGCGGGTCATGAGGCTTGTTAGTGCGGCCATTGTTCTTGGCTTTTCCTGGCCAAGGTGTCTCAGCGAAGCCATTCGTCTCGGACGTTGTGTTTAAAAGCTGCTAAGGCTTCGGCGTCCGGACAATCGACTATTTGGTTCTTTTTGGTGAGGACCCTGTTCCAGAATTTTCGAGCTGACTCCCCGGGCTGTTGGGTTATGTGACTTAGATCGTAAAGCGTGGGAGGTCGGACATAGGTTCCCTGAAATTGGCTCGAAAAGCATCCTCAAGCTCTTCCCAACTACCAATGGTGTTTTCAGGGAGGCTTTTAAGCCAATGTCGGGCTGGCCCTTTGAGCTTGAGGGGTAGGTATTTTATGGCGTGGAGATCATCTCCTGTGGCCATGTGTATGTGGAGCATATAATCCTCAATCCAGACTCGTGGTGCATCGTTCCGTCGTATGCCTCTATGTTTACGGGCTTGAACTCACCGAAATTCATGATCCAGACCTCATCGGTGAAACATAGAGGTGCGCGCGCCCTGTATTTGGGTGTGCCGTGATGTTCGGATATTTGACGTGTTGTATTGCTCGCCAGAACTTGTTTCCTTGGCCCGTAGTTTGATCTAACTGGGCCATCCTTTTGGTGCGAATCCTTATGCGGATCACGTGCCGGCTTGTGTGCGGCGCCGCTTGCCGCTCTACGTTTGCCATGTGGTCGTCTATCCGACCCAGCGGCCTCTTTGTTTTTTGATCGTGGGGGCTCTACGGCCTCCTCATCGAATTCGGGCAGTAGTTTGCGCTTTGGGTAGCTCTTTGCTTGGCCGCTGTCGCCATATTTGTCTGCAGTGTTGAGTAATTTACTCCATCTCATTCGGAGTGCGTCTTCCACCGCTACGAGCCTCTGTTTTCGCTTTTTCAAGCTACGCGCATGAGAGGAGCTCTTTGTGGAGGTTCTTCGATCCAATGACGTGTCCGGCGTGAGATCGTCCGGACTGTTGTCCTTGCCGGGGACGGGTTGTTTCTCCAAGTTGGCATGTTCGGATGGTTGCTCAATGGCATGTTCGTCGTCGGCCGGCTCACCCTGCTCTATGGCTGGGTCTGTGGGCGCTATCTTTGTCGAGGTGGGGTTTTGAGCGGCGCTTACGTTGCCGCTTTGACTGCTTCCCGAGGGAATTATCTTTCGCAGCGTCCCGTCGTTCCTCGTTATCGCTTCCCTTAGGTGTGTCCACCATATATATATCGTAAGTTGAGGTGGCAATCCGGTGCCACAAGGCGCTGGTTCTTAATCGTCTCCGGCGTCGTCGTCCATATCGTCGATGTCCTCAGAGTCGAAGTCGAGCATGTCTGTTAAGTCATCGACAGTGGCTACAAAGTGGGTGGTGGGTGGGCGTTGAATTTCTTTGTCGTCCGAATCCCAAACTTCCCGACCGTAGTTCGCCAGGCTCCCACGACAAAGAGAGAGACTTTAATGAGTTCAGGATATCACCAAAGGGCGAAAGTGCCGAAAGATGTCCGCGCGGTGAACTCCATATCAGCGCCTACCGGATTCGACCGGGCAGGGCGCTGGAGGTTGAGTCCCGGAAAGGAGTCCGCACCAGGAGTCACGAGCTTTGCAAAGGACAGGGATGGTGTTCGACTCAATCGCCAGAGATTTCAGCCCACGAGGCGGTGTCCAACCAACCGTCCTCGATCGGCTAAACCGGCTCCGGATTAAGGGTCGAGCGGCATCGGTGCGGCCTGCAGGCACCGCTCGGCGGTAGAGCTAGATCGCACCCATCGAGACAAAGGCGGCACGCCGGCCGTGGCTCGAATCCGTCGAAGATCAAGTCTCCGTGGACATCGGCCGTATAGTTCAAGCTTCCAAATCTGACTTGATGGCCAGGCGTAGCTTTCGATCTGCTCCGGATGGCCTAGCGAATTGGCCCGCAGTGCAAAGCCACCGAATCTGAAGATCTGTCCAGGAGAAAAGTCTCACCCTAGACTGCGTCGTTCTTGATGATTGAAGGAGCCATCGGGCCTATAGGTGACGCACGCAGAGGAACTCTCAATGAAAGCACCAATGTCGGTGTCAAAACCGCGGATCTCGGATAGGGGTCCCGAACTGTGCGTCTAGGTGGATGGTAACAGAGACAAGGTACACGATGTTTTTACCTGTGTTCGGGCCCTCTCGATGGAGGTAATACCCTACTCCTGCTGGATTAATATTAATGATATGGGTAGTACAAGAGTAGATCTACCACGAGATCAGAGAGGCTAAACCCTAGAAGCTAGCCTATGGTACGATTGTCGTTCGTCCTATGGACTAAAACCCTTCGGTTTATATAGACACCGAATAGGGTTAGGGTTACACAGAGTCGGTTACAATGGTAGGAGATCTACATATCCGTATCGCCAAGCTTTCCTTCCATACCAAGGAAAGTCCTATCCGGACAAGGGTCGAAGTCTTCAATCTTGTATCTTCATAGTCCAGGAGTCCGGCCAACGGTGATAGTTCGGCTATCCGGACACCCCCTAATCCAGGACTCCCTCAGTTAGGGCATAACGTAATCTCGGTGAGACTGATTACACACTCGGTGGGACCGACTTTGGTAATAAGCTAACCAGAGAGTTGGTCAGGCAAACTCGGTGGGACCGATTCACTCATCTTGGTGAGACTGAAACGTAACAAAAGGGAAACAGAGAGTTTGCATTGCGAACTCGGTGGGACCGATCGCTCATCTCGGTTGGACTGAAACGTTACGAAGAGAAATAGAGAGTTTACAATCCCATATCAGTGATACCGAGATCCCTATTGGTGAGACCGAAGTGACTAGGGTTTTTGGCAGTGGCTATGTCAAATGAACTCGGTGGCGCCGGATAGACCAAATCGGGAGAGCCGAGTTTGACTTTTGGTTTGGGACATATGTGGAAATGAGAAAGTGGTTGAGGGCTTTTGGAGCATATCACTAAGCATTTTGAGCAAGCAAGCCATTAAGCAACACCTCATCCCCTTTTAATAGTATTGGTTTTTCCTATGGACTCAATGTGATCTTGGATCACTAAAATGAAAATGTAGAGTCTTGAGCTTGAGCCAATATGTGTCCTGAGCATTTTGAGGGGTCCATATTCCTAATCCATGCCATGCCAATCATTGAACTTTCTGAAATGATCATCTTGAAATAGCATTAGTTCAATCAACTATATGTTGTTAGTAAATACCAAAACCACCCACGGATAGTTGCACTTTCAATCTCCCCCTTTTTGGTAATTGATGACAACATATAGATAAAAGCTTCGACAAATGATAATAATATTAAAATACATCGTCGCTTTGAGAAGTATGTGAAAGCAAGAGCTCCCCCTAAATTTGTGCATTATTTAAAATTTGCTTTTGAATGCAAATGCACAATCGATTAGGATCATGGGTTGCTCTTCCATGTCACATACATCTTGGTGGAGCGCTCAAAAAGATAGGAATTAAAACATGCACTCATCACCAAGCAAAGTGAATGATCATATAAGGGATATAAATGATAATATCATTCAATCAGACATTTAAAGTATGATATGATCAAACACATGACCATGCAAGTATCTCACACACAGACATAAAGAGTACCAAACGAGCACACACAAAAGTTTCAACCAAATAGGAAGAGAGATAAAAAAAGCAACACTTCTCTCGAAGCCTATGATCTATACATTTCTCCTCCTTTGGCAACAAGTTACCAAAAATTTCGAAAATGCATAGTGCTATGCGTCTCTCAGGCTTGGTCTTCGGGAGGTGGTGTAGAGAGGACTCCAAGGATGAAGGCATCCGTAGATGTTGCTGGTGCTGGTGGAGTGGCAAATGGAGGTGGCACTGAAGTTGTTGCTGCTAGTGCAGATGAAGTAGCTCTTGTATCTAGCACTAGCACTGCAGCTGACCTCTGACCTCTTGGCACTCGCTGAAAAGCATCTATAGATGCCTTCCCTTTCTTCTCCTCTGCTTCCTCCTAGAGCTGCTCAACTGCAGTCTGTATCTCAGTTACTTTCAGTTCAAGATCATAAAACTTTATTTCAATAGTCCTCTCCAAGCTCTCCTGATTCCGAGTTAGGGTGGCCAAGCCCTTCTCAATCCTCAAAGTTGCTTGAATTAGATATGCCAGCTGATCTTGTTTGCTCTTCAAGAACACTTGAGATGCCTCCTCAACACTTGGCATCTTTGCAGCTTTTTCTGCCTTTGCCTTTGCTCTCTTCTCTTGTTGTTGCACTGAGGTGGGATCATCCTCATTCATCACAACTGTGTTATCTTCAAATTCTGGGTGCAAAAGTAAATGGTCCTTGTCCAACAAGTAAGTGCCTATGCCCATCTTGGAGTTGATGAGCACCTGAATGTGTGGAGAATACCCACAAGATCTCTTCTGGTCAGCAGCTATCCTCTTGATTGTTTCCACAATCAGGCTCATGACCTTGAATTTCTGAGGAACATCAAATATCTGCAGCAAGTTGATTGAATGTCCTCTAATCATCTTGTGATCTCCAGATTTGGGTAACAAAGTATGCCTAAAGATTGTGTTGATTGTAGGTAGACCAGACAACAAGTAATGCACAGATCCAAACTTGTGTGTTTCCAAAGCTTTGTGTGGGATCTCCTTGTACATGTTTGCCATAGAGTTGTGGTCTTTCTTCTTCTTGGCATACACGTCCAAATCATCCTCATGCTCTTCTGGGGCTTTGATCAGCTTGGCCCATTCATCAACAGTTGACTGGTACCTTGTACCTTCAGACATCCATACTATTCTACCATCTGGATAGAAATGAGCAGTGGAGTAGAACTACATAATGAGCTCATCATTCCATTTGGTAAGCTTCTATCCAACAAACTTGTCAACTCCACAAGCTTTGAAGCTTTCATGCACTCCTGGAAAATAATCTTCATTCTCATCAATGAATTCCGAATCAACCCACTTCATATCACAGACTATAGGTTTCTTGTCCAACAATATGATTGATAATCCCCAAGTGCAGGGAATCAGCGTAGCAATTCCCAAAGGTGGAAGTGATTAGTATGGAGTGTCGAACCCACAAGGATCTAAAGGTAAGATCAATATTCTCTCGAGTTCTATCTGCCACTTATACGACTCTACGTACACCGAACGTTTGCTTGTGGGTATGAAGAGGATAACTTTGCATGGTATCGGAGAGATAAAATATAAAAGTAGGTGATGTTATCATAAAGTTAGAATATATTACTAAATATTATAAATAGCGAGTGTGGAATAATGATGGGTCGATGTGCGAAATTATCCTAGGCAATCGTGAACAAGACCGGTAGTCGTCATTGCAATTTCATATGAGGGAGAGGCATAAGCTAACATACTTTATCTTCTTGGATCATATGCACTTATGATTGGAACTCCAGCAAGCATCCGCAACTACTAAAGACCATTAAGGTAAAACCCAACCATAGCATTAACATATCAAATCTCCTTTATCCCATACGCAACAACACCCTTACTCGGGTTTATGCTTCTGTCACTCAAGCAACCCACTATAAGCGAATCATGAACATATTGCAACACCCTACAACGGGAATCCCTCACGCTTGCGTGACACGGAGGGCACAATAGGACAGCACCAAAATAAAACATACAACTCATACCAATCTAGATCATCGATCAACCAAAGACAAAAGATATCTACTCAAAACATCATAGGATGGCAACACATCATTGGATCATAATATGTGGCATAAAGCATGATGTTCAAGTAGGGATTACAGCGGGGTGCGGGAGAGTGGACTACGTAAAAGAGATGAGGATGGTGATGATGTTGATGAAGACGATCACCGCGGCGATGATTCCCCTCCCGATGGCACTTCGGCGCCATCGAGAGAGAGGAGGAGAGGTTCTCCGCCTTGTGCTTCCTCCTCCATGGCCTCCCCCCTGGATGGGGAGAGGTTCTCCCTCTGGATCTTGGCCTTCATGGCGATGATGGCCCCTCCGGGATCCTCCCCCATGGCCTCCGGTGATGACGGCCCCTTCCGGCAGGGTGCCAGAGAGGGCCTAGATTGATTTCTCGTGGCTACAGAGGCTTGCGGCGGTGGAACTTCCGATCTAGGTTATTTTATGGAGGTTTGGGTATTTATAGGAGAGGTTGGCGTCGAGAACAAGTCAGGGGGCCCACGGGAAGTCCACGAGGCACAGGGGCATGCCCTCCACCCTCGTGGGGCCCACAGGCGTCCCCTCCGGTAACTCTTCGTTCCAGTATTTTGTATATTTTCCAAAAAAATTCTCCATTGATTTTCATCGCATTCCGAGAACTTTTATTTCTTCACAAAAACAACACCACGGTAGTTCTGCTGAAAACAACGTCAGTCCGGGTTAGTTCTAATCAAATCATACCAAAATCATATAAAACTATTGTAAACATGGCATGAATACTTCATAAATATAGATACGTTGGATACGTATCAATGGTCTCATAGAAATCTTGTTGTTCTTTGGTGTGGAACCTGTAATCCACAGCAGTCTTCCTCCTCACAACATAGGGATCAGACTGTCTCCAAAGTCTCAGACCTGCATCCTTCCTGATGCTCATATCCTCTGCCACTGGATGAGTGTCATTGTGGTCTGGAATATTTGGTTTTAGTTTCCTCAGCACTTGGGCTTCAGCATCTTCTTCAACTTCAGGCACTAGGGCCTTGTTCTTCTCTTTAGCTGGGATGTTCCTGGTGCTTCTCTTGGGCTTAGAAGGCTTCTGAGCTTGAGCAGTAGCTTTGGGAGTAGTTTTGGGCTTTGATGGAGCAGCCCCTGACTTGATTGCATCCCCCATATGATCTCAAATGAAAAAGATCCAATTAAAGTATTGAAATTGGCTACTAAAGGCAATGAGGTAAGTCAATCAAGTGCCAAATCTGAAGGGAGGAAGTTGAGAGTGCACATGGTAAAACAAAAATTGCCATTACTTCAAAAAAAATCGCAGCCGGGGTGCCCACTTGGCTTACCGTATTGGCAAAAGAGGAAAGTGCAAAAGCTTAGTGCACAAGAACTTGAAAAGATGAACATGGCATGTGTTCGCAAAGGAAGTACTAGAAACAAGAATAATATGCAAGATTCCATTGCAATAAGTGCGGCAAAGGTGAAGAAAGAGAAGAGTGCAAGCTTTGAACAACCAAGCCGAAGGTTTGCGCATCAGAATCTTCGGTTCAAACAACATCCATATTATTCAACTATGTCATTAATGCATATGCCATGGAATTCATCCTCAGGTATGATTGGTTACCCTCCGTGGACTTATTTTGATCTATGGACGCAATATAACTTCTTACATCATGCAAGGGTTTTACCACATCATCATTCATTTGATTAGCTGCATTTGGTTGCTGATCCATATGGCCGATATATAATTGTCGCCCTAAGCATATAAATGGCCGATGGAGTGTTGACATCATCCTTATAAACAACAAGGTACAAGTTATTTTTCGGCACGCTAGCTTTGACGAAAAACATGGGGGCATGTGTTGACGCTCGAAAATGGCATGATCGCAAAGAGTGACTTGAGGCTATAATGAGATGAGGTTAAAATTATGAGTTCATGTCACCAATTGATGGCTCTCTTCAAGATGATCGAAATAGATATGAAGAAGGTCCAAAACGGAGCTCAGTGCAAAAGATATGACAATCTTAGAGATGCTCGTATTGGCATCAGATCAAAGAATGGCATGAAACCTAATTAGGATGGCCTCGGATGAAAAAGTGTTCAACATAAAAGTTCTTCTTCTCATCGAAACGGATAATTTTGATATAAAAATCGTCTTAATCCGAGGTCGTATGCAAAAGTTACAGTCAAAACTATGCACTGCAGCACTGCATGGCCGGATCATCCGGACCGGGGTGCAGATCATCCGGCGGGGGGCCGAAAATTGACCCAAACAACAGAAGCTAAAAGTTGAAGCCGGATGAGCTGGGTCAAGTCCCAGATGATCCGGGTAAAGGCCGGACAATCCAGGCAATCGTCCGGACGTCCGGACAAGTTTTTCTGCTGCAGACTTTAGAAAACGGCCCGAAACACCTTCAAGATGGCTTCAGATCGAAAAGTGTTCAACATGAATGTTGTGCGTCTCGTCGAGGCGGTGGATTTGATTTAAAAAACGTCCAAATCCGAGGTCCTATGTGGATTCTATAGCCAAAACAGTAAGCTGCTGTGAGAAAACTGGGCTAGGCCGGATCATCCGGGCCTAGAGCCGGACATCCGGGCCGGAAGTCGTGAGAAGTCTGAATTTGGCCAGATTTTGATGATTTGGATGACAAGGCAAGTCCTTTTCTTGTATGGGAAGACCATCCGCCTCTTATATAGACAAGAGGTGACGGCCGATTGAAAAACAACACACAATCGAACAAATCTATCTACATCTTTTACCTTTACTTTTCCTTCTCCCTTGTTCTTCTTCTTCCTCCTTCGTTCGTTCTTCTTCATTGTAGGGCTGCGAACCTCGATGCCCTAGGGGCGGTCAGGCCGACCTAGGGAAGCCCATAGCCGCCGTGCGCCCTGACGGGGTCCCTCCCGGGCGTGTGGGGTTTCGGGTCCTCAAAAGCACCCGCCGGATTGCGTGCGTACCGCGCTTCCGGACGGGTCTCCTTCGACGTGAGCTACGGAGAATCACCCTCGACGATGGAGGTACACAGTGACGTGTTCGTGTGCGAACACAATGGCCTAAGACAAATTGGTGAGACCGATTTCTACAAATTGGTGAGACTGATTTCTACAACTCGGTTGGTCTGAGATGAGTTCGGCGGAAACCTAACCCTAAATTTTCGAATCAAACCTAACCTAAAGGAAGTTTTCTTTGGACATATTGATTTCATACGTGGTAATGATCATGGCAAAGCAATGTGCTAGGAATCGGAGTAAGAAATTAGCACAAAGGATCGAACTCATACCCTAGTTCGGCGGGAGTTCGCTACGGCGACAATGGCAGGGCGGAATTCCATTGACGGCAATGGAAACCAGCAGCGGGAGGTCGCTGGCGATGAGGAGATGATCCGGAGACCCGAGGCGGCAGAGCAGGACACGCGCGGGATGGAGGGTTTTGAAGGAATTTCCAAAATCTCACCCGTGGGTATATGTATCCTGACCCTGTCGGTGTGACCGAGTGGAACAACTCAGTGACACCGAGATGCAAAATCGTAAGTGGTTACTGCAACTCGGTGTGACCAAAAAGTTCAAATCGGTTGCACCGAGATTGAAAATCTAGATCAACTAAGTGAACTCGCCGTGACCGAAGTGGATGGATCGGTCATACCGAAATGCACAGAGAGGTTTTGGAAGTTTAAGTCTATGATGAATCTGGGACTCCGAGTGCTCCTCACACAGAGTGGTTCGAATCTGACTTGATCAAACTTTGTGATGTAGCATGAATAGAGTTTCAGACGAGAAAAACATAGATAGCTAGAGGAAGTTCTTAGGCATTCTTGTCCATCCACTTGGCAAAAGAGAAAGAGCCAATCAATCAAAACAACAAGTGGATGTCCTCGAATGAATTAAATATGCAATCAAAATGCTCACATAGTAAAATGGCAAATGAAATATGTGACAAAGCATGCAGAAACACTCTAGCATCTATCAAGAAATTGGCGATGACTAGGTCATCTATATATGAGTATATTGACTTAGGAGTCAAATGAGAACATTTGATCATAGGTCATACTCATTGTTTAAGCACAAGTGGGGTTACCACTTTTACATAAAGCATTGTTGTGTTCACACCATTAGAGTTGCTTTAGCTCAATTGATTAGAGTAAAGCTCCCCCTAGATGTGATATCCCCCCTAAGAGGGATGAACTAACTTTGGGTTTTGTCTATGATGACTTCATGTAGATGTTGAAAATTTGGATGCTCAATGTTGATGTAGATCATTTGGAGCAATCCATTGGAGTGAGTTGCACTTTAAATACCTACACGGGGTAGTCCCACAAGGAACAAACAAGGATATCCATAGACATAGAGTGATGTACACACAAGATAATGTCCATGAAATCATTATGTTACCTTGTCCCTTGTCTTACCAACAAGAGGGTTTGTGACTCCTTGAACTAGTGCAAGATGTGGAAGTTGTTTGCACTTGTCCTCACCAAAATGATATGAGTGAAGTATGTTGGCGGAGTCACCCTCAAGAACTCTCTAGTTCTTCTTCTTCGAGATCCACATCATCTTGATAGGAATCCTTGGAGTTGTAGTCATACTCGATGAAGTAGAACTTGATGTAGTCTTGGGAACCCACTTGACCAAGGCCTTAGGAGCTTATTCAAATGCATCAATCTCCTCTTGAAGCTTGTCCTTGCCCCTTTTCTTGTGGTCTTGTGGTGGAAGGTCATCTTGAGCTTGTGTCCCTTGGAAAGAAGTAGGATCATACTTCTCTTGTTGATTCTTCCCACTCAACTCCATTGGCATTGAACTTTCGTTCAAAACCAACACCTTGATTCTTCCGGTGCCTTCCTTGCTTGCGCACAATTTCCTCAAATTGCTTACTTCCGGCAAGGCTTTTGTAAACACCTTTCTCTATAATTCCCTTCAATAAGCTATTTTCTTGCTCAAGTGTAACTTGGCTAAGAGAATCATCAGCGGAATCAAGAGAACTACTAGAAGCAACAACATTGGATTTAACATGATTATTGTTACTACTTGAAGAAGAATCTTTCTTACTCTTGTTGCTAGATTTAACTTGTGGCATGTAAGTAGACAAGAGAAAACGCTTGGCAATGTAAGAAGAACTTTTCTTGCGAAGATCATCATTGATTGCTTTGAAGAACCCATGCTCTTGCTCAAGGTTGAGCTTTTCAAAGCGTAACTTCTCATGAGTCTTTAAAAGTTCTCGATGATCTTCCAAGGTAGTTTCATGAGCTAACTTAAGAGTGGTTAGTTCTTTAGTTAGACGCTCAATCTCCTTCTTATCATCATCATTCATTTTATCTTGATTAACATGATTAATATCAAGTTCATCATAGTTTTCATCACTAGATTTGTCAACAAGTAAATCATCATCACTTAGCAAATCATCTTCATCACTATTGAAATCAACATAATCGGGGTGTGATACCTTTCGGCCTTTAGCCATGAAGCATCTCCCAATTCCTTCATTTGGTGAGTCAAATATGTCGTAGGAGTTGGTTG
Source organism: Aegilops bicornis (assembly GCA_021605145.1). Taxonomy (NCBI): domain Eukaryota; kingdom Viridiplantae; phylum Streptophyta; class Magnoliopsida; order Poales; family Poaceae; genus Aegilops; species Aegilops bicornis. The sequence goes on along the minus strand of CM038672.1, from coordinate 472,526,872 downwards.
ACACAAGTGCTAGTCCGGCAACACCTTCATCTTGAGTATATTCGGAGTCGGAGTGATAACTTCTTTCATAGTGATGGTCGGATTCGGAGTCGGAGCCGGAGCCGGATACCCATTCACCAACATGAGCTTGATTTCTTCGTTTTGTGTAGCTCCTTGATGACTTGTCCTTCCTTTCCAAGTCCTTGCTTCTCCGAGAGGTTCTTCGTTCATAACGATCATCTCTACTCCTTCTCTCTCTTGGTGGTGATTCTTCTCTTCTACTTCTCCTTTTGGGTAAATCTTCCCTTCTTTTGTAGGGGGCCGTACACTCATTGGAGTAGTGTCCGGGTCTTCCGCAATTTTAGCAATTACGCTCACGACTCGAAGATCTTTTGTCATTGTAGGACCTTGACTTGGAACTTCTTTCCTTGCTTCTACTCTTGTAGAACTTGTTGAAGTTCTTCACCATTAGGCTCAATTCTTCATTGAAGGTTTGTTTCTCACTTGATGATGTAGGAGCATCACATGAGGCTCTGTAAGCACTACTTGACTTGTTGTGAAGCTCTTCCTTATCCTTGAGTGACATCTCATGAGCAACGGTTCTTCCAATGACTTCCGTTGGCTTGAGATCTTTGTAATTGGGCATCATTTGGATCAATGTGCACATGATATCATATTTTCCATCCAAGGCTCTTAGGATCTTCTTGATGATGAATCTATCGGTCATCTCTTCACTTCCTAAGCTAGCAATCTCATTTGTGATGAGAGCAAGCCTAGAGTACATGTCAGCGACACCTTCACCATCCTTCATTTTGAACTTGTCAAGTTGACTTTGAAGCACATCCAATTTGGATTCCTTGACGGAGTCGGTACCTTCGTGCATATCAATTAAAGTATCCCAAATTTCCTTCGCATTCTCAAGACGGCTGATTTTGTTGAATTCTTCGGGTTGCAATCCATTGAAGAGGATATCACAAGCTTGAGCATTGTATTGCAGCATCTACAACTCTTCTGCGGTAGCTTCACGGTTCAGTTCTCTCCCATCAAAGAATTCACCTTGCAAGCCAATACACACAATAGCCCAAATGGCAGGGTTATGTCCAAGAATATGCATTTTCATCTTATGCTTCCAACTAGCAAAATTAGTACCATCAAAGTAAGGACCTCTACGGTGGTAATTTCCCTCGCTAGATGCCATACTCTCCTAGGTTGTGAAACCAATGCTATGATCAGCAAAAGCTATGGAAATCAAGGCAAATGGATACCACAGCTCTAATACCACTTGTAGGATCAGAAGTATGTCTAGAGGGGGGGGGTGATTAGACTACTTGACCAAATAAAAATCTAGCCTTTTCCCAATTTTAAGTCTTGGCAGATTTTAGCAACTTTAGAACAAGCCAAGCAATCAACCTACACATGCAAGTCTAAGAGTATAGAAGCGGAATGTAAAACATTGCACATGAAGGTAAAGGGAGGAGTTTGGAGGGAGCAAACGCAATGTAGACGCGGAGATTTTTCCCGTGGTTCCGATAGGTGGTGCTATCTTACATCCATGTTGATGGAGACTTCAACCCACGAAGGGTAACGGTTGCGCGAGTCCATGGAGGGCTCTACCCACGAAGGGTCCACGAAGAAGCAACCTTGTCTATCCCACCATGGCCATTTCCCATAAAGGACTTGCCTCACTAGGGTAGATCTTCATGAAGTAGGCGATCTCCTTGCCCGTACAAACTCCTTGGTTCAACTCCACAATCTTGACGGAGGCTCCCAAGTGACACCTAACCAACCTAGGAGACACCACTCTCGAAAAGGTAATAGATGGTGTGTTGATGATGAACTCCTTGCTCTTGTGCTTCAAATGATAGTCTCCCCAAAACTCAACTCTCTCTCATGGATTTGGATATGGTGGAAAGATGATTTGAGTGGAACGCAACTTGGGGAAGGCTAGAGATCAAGATTCTTGTGGTTGGAATGGAATATCTTGGTCTCAACACATGAGTTGGTGGTTCTCTCAGAAAATGTATGATGTAAGTGTAGGCACGTTATGATGGTTGTCCTCATGAATGAAGAGTGGGTGGAGGGGTATATATAGCCTCCACACAAAATCTAACCGTTACACACAATTTACCAAACTCGGTGGGACCGAATAAGAAAACTCGGTCAGACCGATTCAGTTCAAAAATGTGAACGTTAGGCTTTTCGGTGGGACCGACATGTCAACTCAGTGGGACTGATTTCATTAGGGTTAGGGCATAACGTAATCTCGGTGAGACCGATTACACAAACTCGGTGGTACCGACTTTGGTAAAAAGCTAACCAGAGAGTTGGTCAGGCAAACTCGGTGGGACCGATTCGCTCATCTCGGTGAAACCAAAACGTTACGTAAGGGAAATAGAGAGTTTGCATTGCGAACTCGGTGGGACCGATCGCTCATCTCGGTTGGACCGAAACGTTACGAAGGGAAACAGAGAGTTTGGAATCCCATCTCGGTGAGACCGAGATCCCTATCGGTGAGACCGAAGTGACTAGGGTTTCTGGCAGTGGCTATGTCAAATGAACTCGGTGGCGTCGGATAGATCAAATCGGTAGGGCCAAGTTTGACTTTTGGTTTGGGAAATATGTGGAAATGAGAAAGTGTTTGAGGGCTTTTGGAGCATATCACTAAGCATTTTGAGCAAGCAAGCCATTAAGCAACACCTCATCCCCTTTTAATAGTATTGGTTTTTCCTATGGACTCAATGTGATCTTGGATCACTAAAATGAAAATGTAGAGTCTTGAGCTTAAGCCAATATGTGTCCTTAGCATTTTGAGAGGTCCACATTCCTAATCCATGCCATGCTAATCACTGAACTTTCTAAAATGATCATCTTGAAATAGCATTAGTTCAATGAGCTATATGTTGTTAGAAATTACCAAAACCACCCAGGGATAGTTGCAATTTCAGTATCCAATGGTGTTTGTTGAGTTGGCATAGATCTAGATTAGGATTTGTCACTCTGTGTATCGGAGAGGTATCTTTGGGCCCTCTCGGTAATGCTCATCACTATAAGCCTTGCAAGCAATGTGACTAATGAGTTAGTTGTGGGATGATGCATTACGGAACGTGTAAAGAGACTTGCCGGTAACGAGATTGAACTAGGTATGATGATACCGACGATCGAATCTCGGGCAAGTAAAATACCGATGAGAAAGGGAATAACGTATATTGTTATGCGGTTTGACCAATAAAGATCTTCGTAGAATATGTAGGAGCCAATATGAGCATCCTGGTTCCACTATTGGTTATTGTTCGGAGATGTATCTCGGTCATGTCTACATAGTTCTCGAACTCGTAGGGTCCGCACGCTTAACGTTCGATGACGATTTGTATTATGAGTTTATGTGATTTGATGACCGAAGGTTGTTTGGAGTCCCGTATGAGATCTAGGACGTGACAAGGAGTCTCAAAATGGTCGAGACATAAAGATTCATATATTGGAAGGTTATATTCAAACACCGTAATGGTTCGGGTCGTTTCAGATAAGTTTCAGAGTACCGGGGGTTACCGGACCCCCCCCCCCCCGGGGAAGTTATTGGGCCTCATGGGCCTAGTGGTGGAAGAGAGGAGGCAGGCCAAGGAGTTGCACCCCCCTAGCTCAAAGCAATTGGACTAGGGTTTGGGGGGGCAGCCCCCCCTTTTCCTTCTCTCCTCCTCCTCCTCCTTCCCCCTTCTCCTTGTGGGAATAGGAAAGGGGGGGCGAATCCTACTTGGAGTAGGACTCCCCCCCTTCGGTGCGCCACCCTTGGCCGGCCTCCTCCTCCCTCCCTCCTTTATATACGTGGGGAGGGGGCACCCTAGAACACACAAGTTGATCTTTTAGCCGTGTGCGGTGCCCCCCTCCACAGTTACACACCTCGGTCAAATCGTCGTAGTGCTTAGGCGAAGCCCTACGCCGGTGAACTTCATCATCACCATCACCATGCCGTCGTGCTGACGAAACTCTCCCTCGGCCTCAACTGAATCAAGAGTTCGAGGGACGTCATCGAGCTGAACGTGTGCTAATCACGGAGGTGCCGTGGTATTTGGATAGGTTGGATCGCGAAGACGTTCGACTACAGCAACCACGTTACTAAACGCTTCCGCTTTAGATCTACGAGGGTACGTGGATACACTCTCCCCACTCATTGCTATGCTTCTCCTAGATAGATCTTGCGTGATCGTAGGATTTTTTTTTTGAAATACTACGTTCCCCAACAACTGGGCTGCCGTAGGGCTTCCCCGCGTGTGGAGCGTATACGTCATACTCCAGGGCCTTTCATGAATTTATTAGAGAACACCCAATTCTCACAGACTACACATTAACAGTCAAATTCATATAGGTGTGTTCGTTAGGAGATGCTCTGTAGGACAACATCTCTGCTTACTCAGATAAGCCACTTCGAACACATTAAGATAACTATCAACCTGACATGCGGATCAGGAGACTATTACATCTTCACAGAGTGAGATAATTGAAATAGGGTTACTCTCGTCTTAGCTGACCAACAGCTTGTCTCCCACTTCTACTTCACGGGATCTCGGATCACATAGAGTGGGTTACCACTATGGACAACTCATGCGGTGGGTCTCAAACCCATCTCCATCGATGCATTATCTATCACATTGCGTGATAAACCCTTTGTGAAGGGATCTGCCAAGTTTTTCGACGTTTGGATATAATCCAGCCTAATAACTCCAGAATTCCTCAATTTTCTGATAGGTTTTAGTCTCCACTTCACATGCCTTGAGGAATTCATATTATCCTTAGAATTGTTTATCTTGACGATCACAGTTTGATTATCACAGTTCATCAGGATAGGGGGTATTGGTTTTTCAACCATAGGTAAGTCCATCAAGAGCTCACGAAGCCACTCTGATTCAATAGTGGCAGTGTCTAATGTTGTGAGTTCTGCTTCCATAGTTGACCTCGTTAAGATGGTCTGCTTGCAAGAATTTCAGGAAACAACGCCACCACCAAGTGTAAAAACATAACCACTTGTGGCCTTAATCTCATCAGCATCCGATATCCAGTTTGAGTCACTATAACCCTCCAATACCCTTGGATACCCGGTGTAGTGAATCCCATAGCTCGGAGTGCCTTTCAAGTAGCGCATAACTCTCTCAAGCGCATGCCAATGATCATCCCCAGTTTTGACACAAACCAACTCAGCTTGCTCACAGCAAAAGAGATGTCAGGCCTCGTGGCACTCGCCAAATACATAAGCGAGCCAATAATCTGAGAATACCTCAGTTGATCTCTAGCAATCCGTCAATTCTTTCGAAGCAACAAACTAGCATCATATGGACTTGGAGAAGGCGTGCAGTCGATATGCCCGAACCGACTCAAGATCTTTTCCACATAGTGAGACTGAAGCAGTGTAATCCCACCATTCTCATCTCTTAACAGCTTGATGTTTAAGATAACATCAGCTACTCCTAGATCCTTCATCTCAAAACAACGAGATAAGAAATCGTTAACCTCCTTGATTAGATCAAGTTTGGTTCCAAAGATCAGTATGTCATCGACATACAGACAAAGAATAACTCCTTCGCCCCCACCATGGCGATAGTACACACACTTGTCACCATCGTTTACTACAAAGCCGGCAACAGTTAATGTTCTTTCGAACTTCTCATGCCACTCCTTAGGAGCTTGTTTAAGGCCATATAAATACTTTAATAACTTGCACACCTTTCCTTCATGACCAGGCACTACAAAACCATCTAGCTGATCCATGTAAATTTCCTCCTTCAACTCTCCATTGAGCAAAGCCGTCTTAACATCCATTTCATGAACGAGAAGACCATGTGAGGTAGCCAGTGATAGTAGCACCCGAATATTGGTCAGTCTAGCCACGGGTGAGTAAGTATCAAAGAAGTATTCACCTTCTTTCTGGGTATAACCCTTAGCCACAAGTCGTGCCTTGTACTTTTCAATCGTACCATCAGGTCTAAGCTTCTTCTTGAACACCCACTTACATCCTATAGGTTTGCACCCATAAGGACGGTCAATGATCTCCCAGGTTCCATTAGCTAAGAAGGAATCCATCTCGCTACGAACAGCTTCCTTCCAGTAGTGAGCATCAGTAGATGAATAGGCTTCTAAAATAGTTCTGGGTGTGTCATCCACGAGGTACACAATGAAATCATCACCAAAGGACTTTGCAGTCCTCTGTATCTTACTCCTTATAGGAGTTTCATTGTCACCCTCAACAGGATTCTCAACGTGTTCCATCGCAATGGTTAGTTCACGCTAGATGGAGTAGGTTGCATCATTCGACTCCATAATCGTACCAACATGCATCTCGGATGCCTCAGATTTTATTATCAAAAATCTATAGTCAATGTTATGAAAAGCATAGCCCAGAAGAACACAATCCACAGTTTTTGTTCCAAGCTTGAGCTTCTTGGGAACTGGTATATTGACTTTCGCCAAACAACCCCAAGTACGTAGGTAAGAGAGGGCCAGCCTTTTCCTTTTCCATTCCTCAAATGGAGTGATGTCTGCTAGACTACGTCGGTGTTTCCCCAGAGAGGAAGGGATGATGCAGCATAGCGATGGTAGGTATTTCCCTCAGTGATGAGACCAAGGTTATCGAACCAGTAGGAGAACCAAGAAACACTACGTAAACAACACCTGCACACAAATAGCAAATACTCGCAATCCGACGTGTTAAAAGGGTTGTTAATCCCTTTCGGGTAACGGCGCCAGAAATTGACAAAAGGACAGGATAAAGTTGTAAGAAGTTGATAGATCGAACGCCAAATAAAATAAAGTGCAGCAAGGTATTTTTGTATTTTTGGTTTAATAGATCTAAAATTAAAAGCAAAGGAAAAAAGATCGCAAAGGCAAATATAATAAAGAAGAGACCCGGGGGCCGTAGATTTCACTAGTGGCTTCTCTCGAGAAATGTCGGTGGAAACGACACCTATGGGATCACAAGAATCCCTACTACGGTTGGCAGGGCGCGGGGTCGTGAGAAGAGCAGGTCTAACAGGAAGCACATGAATCGTTTACCCAGGTTCGGGCCGCAAAGGATGCGTAATACCCTAGTCCTGGTTTGGTGCATGTATTGGGTGTTCTTGTGTTCTTGAGCTAGCTACGGGGTGTAACTTGCCAAAAAGAGCCAAATCCCTCTCAAGTATGCCATGGGCCTCCTTTTACAGGCAAAAGGGGCTGCCACAGTGGCATACAGGACGTGGAAAGGTCTACAGTGCTGCGAGCTTACCGCCCGTATTACAGGACAAGACACATTTAATGCATCGCTTAGGTGTCCGTTAGCTTTATCGGGGATGGGAACGAGGCCTGTCTTGTCCGTCGCCGCCTCGCCTTGCTTCGACATGCGCCCAGGCCAGCGATGCATGCGGCGCCATGTAGGTAGGCAGGCAGCTGAGGTGGCGCGGTGGTAGGGTCTTCACGAAGATCTGCATGCCACCGCAGGTGCTTGCTGAGTTGGCGTAGGGGCTGCCCCCATCGCCACACAGGTGCCTGCCCAGCTGGTTGAGCTAGCAGTTGCTTGGGGACGGCGGTGCAGTCTTGGTCAACACGGGCCTGGTTGTGGCCCCGCTGACGCCCTCGGCAAGGGCCTTGCTGGGGGCCTGGCAAGGGTCTTGCCGTGGTGTTGCGGTCGTCCCCGGCAAGGCGCTTGCCGGTGGTCTTGTGGATTCCCTCGGCTGGAATCCTACCAAGGGTCACCGTCTTCTGGTCCTCATCTGATCTCACATGTTTATGATCTTGACAAAGATCTGCATGCCACCACGGAGGTGCCTCCCGAGCCTTGGTTCGAACGCAGTTGGTTGGGTCGGAACCCGTGGGCTCAAGGGTGGCTCGCTCTGTTGGTATTGGGAAAGTTGCCCAGGCAAGGCTCTTGCCGGGGCCGTGGAGGCTGCTCCCGGCAGGGGCCTTGCCGGGGGAGTCCACCTCGCCCTCTTGCTCTTTGGTCTTGGCGTTGCCTTGTTTGTCTTGGGCTTCGGATTTTCTTCGGCTTCCCTCCTCTGCCCTGCTTAGTGTGGCCATGGCGCGCGGCTCCGACTGCCTGTGCACAAGTAAAGGGGTACAAAGGAGTGCCCCTACTTTCGTACACCGAAAGGAGCCGCCGGGCCTAGGCCTAAGCGCGACGCGTTGTTGGGCCAGGCCCAGAACGGTGCGCGGGGAGGCGGGGCGGATTTTTACCGCAGTAATTGTTTCGTCCGCTGCACTTCCCCACGACCCGGATTGAATGCGTGATGTGGAGGGGCGTGCGCGACGTGGGGGTCATGCGTGGGGTGGTTCCCGCATGCATGCGTCACGTCACAGTGAAGAGACAGCTCGCGCCTTCCCCATAAAAAGAGGGAGGCGTGGAGGCGCGGCTCATTTACTGAGTAGCCTCGGGTCGCAGTCTTCAAGGCGCCCACGCCCCACGATCACGGGGAGGGGAATGGTCGCCTCACACGTCCCCTCGATTCTGCTTGCTCGCCACGCGTTCTCCATGCAGGTGGTAGGCGGTGGGGGCAGGAAACCGGGTCGTCGCTGATTGGGGCAGCGGGTCGGTTCTGATTCCCCGCGCCTCCAATGGCTGGATTGGATGAATGGGGCGGCCGAGCCCCGGCCCCGCCCCTTTATAAGGAGGGGGAGGGGAATGTCATCCCACATTCTCTCTGCATCCATCCTCTTCCTCCTTCGCTCCTTTCTTGCACCCGCCATGGCGAGAGGGGGTGCTGGGCCTTCGACGGTGGCGGCGAGGGTCGCCATCCGATAGCGCGTTCTGCTTTCTCAGGAGCCCGCGGCGGCGGAGCCGGCCATGAGAGGAAGAGGGAGGGGGCGAGGCCGAGGTTGCCGCGGCGGTCGGGGGAGAGGGGGGCCAGGCGACGCGGTGGCCGTGCCTCCACCAACGATGCCTCCCGCGATGGAGGGCCACGTCGGGGACCAGCCCCGCGAGTTCTTCATCAGGCTACACCGGCCACCCCTTTTTCTCAGGAGATGGAGCTCGGTCCGCCCCAGACCCTCAGGCTGCACATGAGGGGCTGCGGGAGCGGTGGCACGCCGGTCGACGTTGACTTCCCCGCTCCCCACGTCATGTACCTCCGTCGTGGATGGAAGACGTTCGCTCGCATTCATAGTCTGACGGCGGGGCTCGTCCTCTACTTCAAGTTAATGGAGGGCGGCGTCAAGGTATTCGGAGATCTTGGAACTCGCCTGAAGTGCTGCGTGGAGAGCTTGACGATGAAGATTCCTCCTCGAGCGGGAGTGACGAGGAGGACAGCGATAGCGACGACGAGGGAGTCGGGCGGTAGGATGTCGACCCCGACTTCGACTAACCGCACCGCCCCTCCCTCGGCCTCGGGCCCTGCCGAGGGCCTTCCTTGCCAAGCTCTCCGTCGGGGCGCTCCCTGTCGTCTCCTTGGGCGGCTGGCGTAGGAGGGCCGGAGAAGGTGAAGAAGGCGGGTGGCGGCCGTCAAGTCGGAGTACGCGGGCACCGACGCCTTCGTCGCGTATTGCCGGCCCGCTGCCTCATCTTCCAGCTCCTTTCCTGGCACCAAGATGTTCTCTTGGTGCCTTCTGCTCCTCGCACCTCGCCTAGGTGCCCCTTTTGCCCTCCTGCTGTCTTATTCCACCTTCTGAGGAGAGGGGCAAGAAAGGGATTACGGACACCTTATCTCTTTTTAGTTTGTAAGCCTGTGGGCACTTGTTAGATTTAAAAGTTGTAATCCCCTTGCTCGCGTTTTTTATTCCGTATGAACTGTACCTGTATGGGATGTTTTTAATGAAAAAGGGTGCTTGTTGGGTTCTCTGTGCGTGAGCGAGGCCCATGCCAAGGAACGAGTCCTTATTATTTCTAAGATAAACATTGTCGCCCGGCAACAGGCCTTGCCGTCCCCCCACTTTAGCCAACCATTCTCGCGCTCTTGGCTGAGGCAGGGCGAAGTAGAGTTAGGCCCCTTGCGTATTTCCTGGCCACCGCGTCTGCGACCCGGTTCTGTCCCAACGGCTTGGGTACAAGAAAAAGGGGGAGTATGGTAGTTTCGGAGCGAAACGAGGTATCATTTGTCCTAGTTCCATACGGAAATGCATAACAGGGGATGAAAGACTTATCTGAATCCGTAGCCCCCGGCAACCTTGGCTTGCCGTGGTTGGATCCTTGTGTCTTCAGCCCCCGACAGTCTTGGAAGCCGGGGCCGGAGCGCCAGTTCGTTCTCTTTTTCCCAAGCGGCTCAGCAGAAGTGTCCACGTGCTCTGCGAACCAAAGAGAACAGAAAGACGCACACTCGACCTCTAGGCTAGGGGTTAGTCGCCACTAAGCACTATCAACCCTAACCGAGGGAGAGACTTAACCTAGCATGCATGCTATAACTTAGGGCACCAACGCTTCATTTATTTATGCTCAGGGTCTACGCCTGGCTTGGTACAGAGGGTTACATGCCTTGTCGGCAAAGCTTCTACAAAAGGTGTCTTGTCGGGAGGCCCGGCAAGCCGCGCCTTATGGGTAAAACTTGCGAAGATGCTCGATGTTCCAGGAGTTGCTCACTGGGACAGCATCTTCGGTCTCCAGGCAGACTGCGCCGGGCCTGGTGACTCGTATTACCCGATAAGGGCCTTCCCACTTCGGCATTAACTTGTTTGTATTCTTGGCCGACTGAACGCGCCGAAGAACAAGGTCGCCTTCCTCAAAGCTCCGGGCATGAACCTTGTGGCTATGGTAGCGGCGCAAGGCTTGCTGGTAGCGTGCTACTCTCACAGCCGCCCGAAGACGATCTTCCTCAAGGAGCGTTGCATCATCTTTCCGCAATTGCTCTTGCTCAAGCTCGTCATAAGCGAGCACTTGAGGTGACCCGTATATGAGTTCCATGGGGAGAACTGCTTCTGCCCCGTATACCAGGGCAAAGGGTGTCTGGCCGGTGGCTCGATTTGGCGTCGTCTTGATCGACCAAAGAACCACCGGCAACTCATCAATTCAGCGCCTTCCGTTCATGTGTAGCCTGTCAAAAGTCTTCGCTCTCAGGCCTCGCAACACTTCAGCATTTTCCCTCTCCGCCTGGCCGTTGCTCCGCGGGTGTGCCACGGAAGCAAAACAGACCTTGCTGCCGAGGTCTTGGATGTATTGCATGAAGGTGTGGCTTGTGAACTGCGTGCCATTGTTGGTGATGACTCTGTTTGGCACACCAAAACGTCAAACTAGCCCTTTGAAGAACTTGACGGCTGATGTGCGGTAACCTTCCTCACTGCCTCCACCTCCGGCCACTTTGTGAAATTGTCGATTGCGACATACAAGTACTCAAAGCCCCCGAAAGCGCGAGGGAAAGGGCCCAGTATGTCGAGCCCCCAGACCAAAAATGGCCAGGAGAGAGGGATTGTTTGAAGGGCTTGAGCTGGCTGATGAAGCTTCTTTGAATGGAACTGGCACGCTTCACACCTGGTTACTAGTGCTGTAGGGTGGTGGGCCAGAAAAAGCCTTGCCGGAATGCCTTGCCGGCAAGGGCCCTTGACCCTATGTGGGAGCCATATATGCCTCCATGTATCTCTGCCAACAGCTCCAGTCCTTCCTCCCGGGGGATGCACTTCAATTTCACATCATTCGGTCTTTTTCTATACAGGACGTCATCGATGAACTGGTACAAGGCAGGCCGACGGGATACTTTTTCCGCTTCTTCCCGCTCCCCAGGAAGTTCCCCTGTCTGGAGGAAACAGACGATATGTTGTGCCCATGCCGGATCCTGGGGCTCGACGGCAAGGACCAAAGGCATCTCTTCCGCCATGGGGGCAGCCGTCTCTACGGCCAGATCTTGGCGCCCTGCGGAGCCAGCTGCCCTTTGGCAGGCTCAAAATCCGCGGCAACACCCTTGCCAGCGACCTGTTGGGGTTCGGCGAGAAAGTACTTGTCAGGGCCTGATTTCCTCCGTTTGTTCTGCTCCGTTGATGGTTCGACGAATGGTTGAGTTAGCCGAAGCAAAAAGGTACCCGGTTCCACAGGTAGCTTGAATGCAGCGCGCTTTGACAGGTAGTCAGTGATGTCGTTCTCCGCTCGGGGAACGTGCTCCGCTTGTATACCATCGAAGCGCTCCTCCAGCTTCCTCACCTCATCTAAGTAGGCCTCCATCAATGGACTCTGATAATCTTTGTTGACTTGTCTGATGACAAGCTGCGAATCACCCCTGACGATGAGCTTCTTCACCCCGAGGTTTGCCACGATCCTGAGACCAGCAAGCAGCCCCTCGTACTCAGCAGTGTTGTTGGTGGACATCTCCCTGGGAAAGTGCATCTGGATTACATACTTGAGGTGCTCTCCGGTGCGTGCGACGAGCAGCACACCAGCACCGGTGCCTTGCAGCGAGAAAGCTCCGTCAGAGTACATAACCCAGTCGCGAGCTGTTTCCTTGCCGGGGAGAGTGGTCTCCTGGATCTCTTCATCAGGCGTTGAGGTCCATTCTGCAATGAACTCCGCCAGGACTCTACTCTGGATTGTTGAAGAACTTTCAAACTTCAACCCAAAGCTTGATAACTCCAAGGCCCACTCCACAATCCTTCCGGTTGCGTATGGGTTGTGCAGTATCCGTTGCAACGGGAGGAGGGTGACGACAGTGATCTCGTGGGCTTGGAAGTAATGACGCAGCTTCTCGAGGCCATAAGGAGGCCAAAGAGCAATTTCTGCACACCGAAGTACCTTGACCTAGCCCCCTGCAAGAGGGAGCTGACAAAGTAAACCGGGTGCTGCATCATCTTCTTCTTCTGCACCACTTCACTTGGTTGCGCGGGCCCTGTCCCAATGGCGTTAGACTCTGCCAGAGGCCTTGCCTTGCCGGCACCAGGCCCTGCCAGGGGAATCTCTGACTTGCCATCCGCTGGTCTTGCCGTTTCCACCGCCTCCTTGTCGACCTCCCTCTGCGCCACTAGTGCGGCGCTGACCACTTGATTCATTGCCGCCAGATACAGCAGCAACGGCTCTTGTGGTTTAGGTGCAACCAGTATTGGCATAGAGGAAAGGTATTTCTTCAGATCCTGCAACGCTGCCTCGGCCTCTTGGTTCCACTCCATTGGGCCTGCCTTCTTCAAGATTTTGAAAAAGGGAAGGGCATGCTCAGTGCACTTGGAGATGAATCTGCTCATGGTGGCAACATAGCCAGTGAGCCGGCGCACATCCTTGATCCACTTGGATGCCTCAATCTGCTCAATAGCCTTGATCTTGTCCGGGTTTGCCTCGATCCCACGCTGCGACACAAAGAACCCGAGAAGTTTTCCAGACGGAACGCCAAAGACACACTTCTCAGGGTTCAGCTTGAGGTTGATCTTGCGTAGGTTGGCAAACGATTCTTCTAAGTCTTGTACCAGGGTCGCCTTGTCCTTGGTTTTGACCACTATGTCATCCATATAAGCTTCCATATTTCTATGTAGCTGGGGCTCAAAACCAATCTGGACCGCCCTTGCGAATGTCGAGCCAGCACTCTTCAACCCGAAAGGCATCTGTCGTGGAATTGTCACGGCAGATGTCCTCATGAAAGGACTTAGTCGCGGGGCCATCGTACGGGTTAACTTAGAGGGGTTAAAGCGGACGCAAAGACACGAGAGTTTATACTAGTTCGGCCCCTTCGATGAAGGTAAAAGCCTCACGCCTAGTTGTGATGGGATTGATGTGATTTCGACGACTAGGGAGCAATAGCTTCGCTTAAGCCTCGAATTGTTGTTGTCTGTCCCTAAACCGCCCGCCGGGCCGTCCCCTTATATACACGGGTTGACGTCCGGCCGGTCTACAGAGTTCCGAGGCCGGCTCATACAAGTGTCCGGCTCGGCCTCTTCTTTCTCTTATCTTACAACACAAGTTACATGGTATGGCGGTTTTACCATTATGGGCCCTAATTCGCCCCTGGCCTCTGGGCCTCTAAACTCTACAAAGAATCGCCATCTTACGAGTCTTCGTGGGCCCCAATTATGGCCGAGGGTAAGCTGCCCTTCAGGCGGTTTATATTCGATGAGTTACATCCCCAACATTAGGCCCCAGATTGACTTGAACTTGTTCATGTTAATCTTCAACATCTTAGGTAACTCTGAATATCTTCCTTCATATTTCATAAACCGCCATCTGCTTAAACCGCCGTGACGTCATCCTACGACCACAGCAACAGAGCATCTTGACGTCATCTTTATTAAAGAAGCCCAAACAGTAAGATTCCATTCATTTAATATTATCCCGGAAATCGAGGCGACCGCTACGCCGTCTGCCGTTTTTAACTCCTCCATTCTCGCGGCTGTTAATTACTCCGTCCCATTATAAATAGACCGGAAGGCCCTTTCTCTTCTTCCTCGTTCCGCGCTTCTTCTTCCTCGCGACGCTCCAGCTATGAAGCTCCGCCGTTGCCTCCGACCTCCGAACGCCGCGTCAGTGCAAGGCCGCTGCATCAACCTGGTTGTACCAGAGACTCTCGGCGCTCCTCCGCTGTTCTGTGCATCGGGTAAGGCTCCTCCTCATGCCCTAGATCCGCATCTTGAGGCTCCTGTTCATATCGTCGTTCATAGGTGTTCATCCCTAGTCTCTTCATACCTGCTCTGCCACGGCTTTTGAACCCAACCGTAGCATATATCCTGTAGTAATCTGCTCCGCCTTCAGTTTAGCACTTTGCACATCTTTCTTTTTGTTCAGATCCTCTTGTTAGAACGCATACGAACTTCCCGCCCTTTATAAGGCTTGCATGGGTCGCAGAAATTTTTCCTTCATCAATCTTCTCAGAGATCCAAATTAATTCCATTCATATGTGAAACCTGTTTCTGTCCACACTTAGCAGATTTTCCAGTTCTGTCTCTTCCTCCTAAGGGCGGTTTAATTTTTTGATAGCTAATCCGCCATACTCCATTAGTCCTCAGTTAAACCGGAAATTGGAACTGACTGCCAAATTGCCGGTTTAGCATTGTATAATATGTCTGAACCGTTAACGGTGAACCGTTTTTTACTTTTCCTTTCGCAGTTTCTTCTTCCGGAATGGCCAAACAATTCTCAGCTTGCAATTGGGTCCGGTCCAAGATCACTGAGACGCAACTCAATGGATATGTCACCACCGGCGCTTTAGCCTCCAAAAATGTCCTCCATTGGCGTGTTCTGGATGTCGAATGCCCTCCTGAACCTCAAGAAGGAGAAGTAATTGTATTTATGCAACACTTAGACCAGGGATTCAGCCCGCCCGGATCGAAATTCTTCCAGGATGTCCTCGCAAGTTTCCAACTCCATCCACAAGATATTGGTCCAACTCGTGTCCAATATATGCAATTTCCAATTTTTATTTGAAGTCTATCTTCAAGAAGAACCATCTGTGGAGCTGTTCCGGGATTTCTTTCATTTGAACCGCCGTACGGAGTTTTCGGATGGTCCTAACACGGAACTGGGTGGCGTTTCAATCCAGAAAAGGAAGGAAGTAGACTTTCCTCACGCAAAACACCATAGCCATCCAAAAGATTGAAACCAAACCTGGTTCTATTGCCGGAATACCGCTCCTAACAGCGAGAACCCCTTCTTGGGCTACCGCCCTCACCGGCTTAGCAACCATCACCCATTGCCTTTTACGCTTGACCGCCGCAGAACGGAAGAATTTTGCGCCTCAAATTATCAAACTCCGGGCTCTAATGGCCAATGGCTTAACTGGTATTGACCTTGTTCGATGTTGGGTTTCTTGGGGCATCTTGCCATTAGGCCGCCGCCCCGGATTGATGCACGAATACACCGTAGCGTCAAAGACCCTCAAAGACGTCACGAACTACCAATAATCGAGCTTGAAGTCACCGAGACAAGAAGAAGATGCTCGATGAGCCGATCTCCGTTTGCAGCCAAACCGGGTTGGCCCCATTCGTATTTCCAACAAACCGCCACGGTAAGGCTCCGCTCATCGCTCTTCGGATATTAATGCCTTATTGATATATATTAATCCTTGTTACTTCTCGGGCTAACAGCTCATACGGAAACGAACCAAACCGGCCCGGGTTCCTCGTATAAAGTCCAAGACCACCAAGAAAGCTGGTAAGAGGAAAACCACCGAGTCTTCTGATCCGCCGGAAGAAGAAGATTCAGAAGCTGAGGTAAAGCTTGATTTACTTTGTCCCTTTTAATCCTTCATCCTATTGACAGTTTCAATTCCCAGGATGATGCTGAAGCCAGTCACGCCGATCCTGTTGAGGTAATCCTTCTTTCTTCCGAATCTGATCTTGTGCCGGTTAAAAGAGTTCGCCGCCTGATCCGTAAAGTGAAAAAATCTCACTCTCGTGCTCATTTGAATCCGAACCTTTCTTTGAAGACACAGCAGGCTGAAGAGCGCCAGACGACCCGCAAGACAGCCGTCAACAAATTACATCGTCTGGTTTACTGACACCCCAACCCGAAAGCGCCGCCCGTGAGGTGATTTGTTCTCCGAAAAGCGTTATCCTTTGAAAGGTTTCTTCCGATGTCCTCTCAATCCGTCGATCCGAATTATCGTGCCTCTTCCAACTCATCTGGCGGTTCATCAACCACTCAACTGCCTCCTCTTAAAGTTGCTGCGGGGTAAGCATAATGCTCTTTTTGTTTTCTTCGCATTTGTCGGTTCATCACACTCTAACTCTGAATATTGCAGCACCAAGGCTCGCTTAAGTAAGAAGGCGAAAACCCTTGACCCTATCAGGATGCTGATCCGAGAAGACTCCAGAGCACCATGGCGAAAAGCCCGAAGTTGCTAAAACAGTTACTGCGGGTTGAACCAAGACGACAATGCTAATCCGCCAGAGGTTGAACCGAAGCCCAGTGGAAACCTCACATCCTGCTCCACCGAGTCTTGCAGCCCGATTCTTTGAAACGCCGAGCCCGGGTATGAAGACACCTAGCCCAAGGAAGAATGCCAATCTGGCCAGCCCGCCAAAGATGATGATGTCGTAGTGACGGCACCGCCTATACCGCCTCAGCAATCCGTCGCTTTATCAAAACACAGCGCCAAGGAAGAGTCTATCGCCATGAGTAAAGAGAAGGAAAACTGATCTGTCGACTTATGATAACTTCTCTGCTCAAGAACTTCACTCGGCTTTTACGAACCCGACTCTACACAAGTCGTGACTTGACTTGAAGCCGGTCCGTGAATCGTATGAAGGAACGCTATGAGGTAAGGAGTTATGCCTCTCTTGTACTTTTGTTGTGTAGTAGCCCCCAAGGGCGGTTCAATTGAGCATAGTTAAACCGGGACTTAATATAAAACTCATACGTCTCAAACTTCTGTTGTGGCCCCAAGGGCGGTTCAACTTAGCATAGTTAAACCGGATTTTAACATGTATGACCATAGCAAGATGAGATCAATTAGCCATTAGCCCCCAAGTGCCAAGTTGAATACCTGTAATAAGCTTGGGACTTCATAATGAAACAACTAATGTGCTCCATTTTTATCGTAGTGATATATACCAGCAAACCGTACAACTCAAGGACCTTCGTGCCAATCTGAAGACTCAACAAGCAGAAGCCACCAAAGCCAAGGATGAATTGAAAACTGCCTTGACCACTATGGAGCAGCTCAAGGAGTGGTATAAATCTGAGCAGGCCAACTAGGACACCGAGAAGGCTGGTTTGCTAAAACGGGCGGAAGATGCTGAAGCGGCTCTTAAACCGGTGACAGAAGAGCTCACCGGACTAAAGCGCCAAATTAATGCCATGACCTCTGCGATCTTTGGTAAGAGATTTTTCACTGATTACTATTCCGTTTTAATATTTTCGCCCGGTTTAACCTGAGCTGTCTTAAACCGCAGTGCGAAGCGTATTGCTCATCCGGCTCGATATGCGGAAGAAGCTCAAGGCTGCATACACGTTGATTGAGCAGCTGTATACCGCACCCAATGAGTCATATGCGCTTACGTCATATGATACCACAGCTCCGTCCTTGATCAAAGATCTGTTGGACCGGCTATCCATGATTCCGGCACAACTTGAAGAGTTGAAACGATCCGCGGCCCAGGCTGGCACTTTATTGGCTCTAACTCGCGCTAAGGCGTGGATAGCGGACCTTGATCCGGCTGACATAGCCAAGGGATTCCCCAGTGCTCAAGAAAACGGCGAAGCCTTTGATAATGACGCCCTAAAACGAATAACAAAGGAGGTGCGTCCTCTGGCGAGTCAATCGGCGTGAAGCTAACCTGGCGGTTTACCGCTCTTTCTATGATGCAAACAACAGGCGGGTGGAGTTTGTCATTCCACAAGTGCAGAACCTTGTTCCTCGAATCCGTAAGCACACTTATGCCCCTGACGTTGATCCGGCTGAGCTTATAAGTGAAGAGGCTGTCTTTCAGGCTTTAAACCGGATTGACTGGTCTACCAATGACTTCCGGCCCTTGGGTGATGAAGAGGAAGAAGCTGAACCGACGCCAGACGACCCATCTTCTTCACGTCAACCCGGCGAGGAAGCTTAATCCGTCAAGCCGGTTGATGCATCATAAGCTGCTAGTCACAACGCCATTCGAAATGTTGGGCCTCGGAAGGCCTTGTAATAGAATAGCCAGCACTTCTGTTTTTGAATATGCCTTTATGCCTTCAGTCTACAACCTTCACAAGCAGAGGTGCCGATACTTTTGATTGAATAATCGAAACCTTCAATCTATTTTGCCTGCAATCACAAATTCTTAAACCGCCACGGCGGCTTGTGTCGCCAAATGGGCTTGTGACGCTCATATGTATATGTAAGGAAATATTGAGGTATATGATCAAAATTTTGTGATACAAAAATACACCGCCAGTCGGGTATGAAGTTTGGCTTAGCCAACCTAGAAGCGGAGGTTGTATAAACCATTACCGTCAAAAGAGAAAACAGCTCCTGTGTTTATAATGCCGGTTTACCATGTAAACCATGCCGGGTCATGTTAGGCCCCCTGATACTCCATAATGGGATGTTAACAGGAAAAGTCAAACCGGAAAAGTTATTTCCGGATTAAAATAAACCGAACGCCGCCAATTGACTAGTTGAACCGGTTTGAAAAAATGTTATCGGTTTAAAAACGCAACAAAAAATCAAATAACCATTTGCAGAAAGAGGCTTTACTGAGCTGATCAGATGGCATTACCATGGCCGGACACGACCAAGCTCCCAATAAGGTGTAGCTATGGTTCAAGTCAGCCAGGTCCCCAACTGAAACCGTGGCATTATGTCGATCAAGTGGCGTGGCAATGGTTCGGGTTCGACCAAGCCCCCAAGTGACTCTATGGCCTTAGGCCGATCAAGAGACGTGATCGGGTTCAGATTTGACCATGTCCCCAAGTGATCTGGTGGCTTTCGCCTATCAAAAGGTGTTGCATTGGTTCGGACACGACCAAGCCCCCAGATGACATCTTAAAAGCTTTTGAAGAGCAAGCTCAAGGGTTAAACCGGAGGACGTTTTAAAACAACAACTCCATGTACCCAAGCCGGATTTTGACAGAACGGATACCCCGCTTTAACCGAGGCTCCGGTTTATTGCTTTTATTCCTAATATATACATTGTGATAATATGTACATAAGGAGAGCCGATGGCTCAGGTATAATAAGGCCGAAGATGAGCTATGTTCCATGGCCTGTTGGTCTCCTCTTCTGACGTGCGTGAGTCTTTATGCTCTCGAACATCAATCAGATAGTATGACCCGTTGTGCAGATTCTTGCTGACCACAAAAGGCCCTTCCCAAGGTGGGGATAGCTTGTGCATATCTGTTCGGTCTTGAATGAGCCAAGTACCAAGTCTCCTTCTTGAAAGGTTACTGTTACGACCCGTCGACCGTGATACCGACGAAGATCCTGCTGATAAATCGCCCGCGAGCAGCCGCCATATCTCGTTCTTCATCCAGTCGATCCAAAGCGTCCTGCCGTGCTGCCTCGTTATCCGCCTCAACATAGGCTGCCACACGAGGCGAGTCATGACGGATATCGCTGGGGAGGACCGCCTCCGCTCCATAGACCATAAAGAACGGTGTGTATCCAGTGGATCTGTTAGGGGTAGTATTGATACTCCATAACACAGATGGTAGCTCTTCTACCCAATAGCCCGGCATCCTCTGTAAAGGGACCATAAGCCGGGGATTGATACCTCTCGGGATCTCTGATTAGC
Organism: Aegilops bicornis; assembly: GCA_021605145.1. Lineage (NCBI taxonomy): Eukaryota > Viridiplantae > Streptophyta > Magnoliopsida > Poales > Poaceae > Aegilops > Aegilops bicornis. The sequence goes on along the minus strand of CM038672.1, from coordinate 472,506,838 downwards.
TCGTTACCTTGACCATTGGACTGTGGGTGAGCTCTTGAAGAAAGCGTCAAGCGGATGTGCTCACGTTCACAAAACTCCTTCATGGCACCTTTGGACAAATTGGTGCCATTATACGTGATGATCTTGTGTGGAAACCCAAACCGAAGATCACCCTTTTAATGAACTGAACGCCGTGGCGCATCACACTTGCTAACAGGCTCGCCTCGACCCACTTTGTAAATTTGTCGATCGCTACCACAAGTGCGTCTTCTTGTCCTTGGACCTTTTAAAAGGTCCTACCATGTCCAACCCCAAAGTCGCATAAGCGGCCAAGTAATTGGAATCATCCTCAATTCTTGGGCCGGTATATGAGCACGTCTGGAAAACTTCTGGCAACCATCACATCGTCTGACCAGATCTTCCGCATCCGCATGGGCAGTCAACCAATAGAAACCACGGCGGAACGCCTTAGCCACCAAGGATTTTGAACCGGCGTGGTGACCACAGTCCCCTTCGTGGATCTCACGCAATATTTCACAGCCTTCCTCGGGGGACACACAACGCTGAAACGCCCCTGACACACTTCAATGATGTAACTCGCCATTAACAATGGTCATAGACTTAGACCGCCGAACTATCTGTCGGGCCAACGTCTCATCTTCCGTAAATCGCCCGGCTCATGTACGCCAAATAAAGGAGGCGTCAATCCGGAATGACATGCAGGGCTGCCACCAACTGAGCCTCCGGATCAGGAATAGCCAAATCTACTTCATCAGGAAGCTTGACCGACGGATTGTGCAGTACATCAAGGAAGACATTGGGCGGGACCGGTTTGCGTTGAGAGCCCAACCGGCTTAAAGCGTCCGCCGCTTCGTTCTTCCGACGATCCACATGGTCCACGATAGCCTTTAAAATGACCTGCAACAACATCCACCTCCCGACGATATGCAGCCATGAGTGGGTCTTTGGAATCCCAAGTGCACGACACTGTTGGGCCACCAAGTACGAAGTCACCGAAGCACTTAACCCGGCTTAGATTCATTTCCTTAGCCATCCGAAGACCATGGAGCAAGGCTTCATACTCATTGCATTGTTAGTACAAGGGAACATTAAGCGGAGGACGTAACAAAACTTTTTCACCTCGTGGGGAAGTTAACACAACTCCAGCCCCGAGCCCTCCAACTGCTGGACCCGTCAAAGTGGATGGTCCAATAGGTATGATCCGGCTTTTCTTGGTAGCTTGTAACTCCGTCCAATCATTAATGAAATCCACAAGTGCAGATTTTCTGCCGTCCGAGGCACATACCTTAAATCGTCGGCCCAAGCTCTATGGCCCACTTAGCAATCCGGCCGATCGCTTCCGGTTACGTATGATATCACCCAAGGGAGCTGAATCGACCACCGTGATGGGATGCCCTTGAAAATATTGCTTGACTTCCGCTTGCCATAAAAACTCCATACACCGGCTTCGCCAATGCGGATATCTCTGCTTGGACTCAATGAGCACCTCGCTGATGTAATAAACCGGACGTTGAACCGGATACTCCTTCCCTGCCTCTTTCCGTTTCTACCACAATGGCTACGCTTAACTGCCTGGCATTAGCGACAACATATAGCGTAAGCGGCTCCTTGTCAATGGGAGCGGCGAGAACAGCGGGTTGGCCAATTGCCGCTTTAAATCCTCCAATGCTTCATCGGCGGCTGAACTCCAGACAAACTGATCCGTCTTCTTCAGCATCTGGTACAAAGGAATGGCCTTCTCTCCGAGGCGGCTGATAAACCGGCTCAACACGGCAATCCGGCCTGCCAATCGCTGGACATCATTGATACACTTTGGCTTAGCCAGGGAGGTGATAGCTGTAATCTTCTCCGGATTAGCTTCAATCCCCCTGTTGGACACAAGGAAACCCAATAATTTGCCTGCCGGAACACCGAAAACACATTTGGCCGGGTTAAGCATCATCTTGTACACCCGCAAGTTGTCAAAGGTTTCTTTCAAATCCTCAATCAGTGTTTCCTTCTTCCTTGACTTAACCACAATATCATCCACATAAGCATGTACATTGCGGCCGATCTGTTCATGCAAGAAATTCTGTACACAACGCTGATAAGTTGCTTGGGCGCTCTTGAGCCCAAAAGGCATAGACACATAGCAGAAGGCTCCAAAGGGAGTGATAAACGATGTCTTCTCCTGGTCCTTAACCGCCATTTTGATCTGATGATATCCAGAATACGCATCCAAAAGCTCAAACGCTCACAACCCGCCGTAGCATCAATAATCTGGTCAATGCGGGGGAGGGCGAAAGGATCTCTTGGACAAGCCTTGTTAAGATCATGTAATCCACACACATGCGCCAAGTGCCGCTTTTCTTAAGGACCAGCACCGGATTAGCAAGCCACTCTGGATGGAAAACTTCAACGATAAAACCTGCTGCTAAGAGCACAGCAACCTCTTCTCCAATGGCCTTTACGCCTTTCCTCGTTAAACCGCGAAGGAACCGCTTTACGGTTTGTACTTGGGATCAACATTAAGAGTGTGCTCAACGAGTTCCCTCGGTACACCAGGCATGTCAGAAGGCTTCCATGCAAAAATGTCCCGATTCTCATGGATGAACTCGATGAGCGTGCTTTCCTATTTAGGATCCAAGTTAGCACTGATGATGAACTGCTTGGACGAATCACCGGGCACAAAGTCAACAAGTTTAGTCTCAGCTGCCGACTTAAACTTCAGATCCGGATCGCGCTCCGTAGTTGGCTTCTTCAACGGGGTCATATCCGCCGGATCAACCTTGTCTTTATAGTACTTGAGCTCTTCGGTGGCACATACCGACTCTGCGTAAGCCGCATCACCTTCCTCACACTCTAAAGCGATCTTGCGGCTCCCATGAACCGTTATCGTCCCTTTGTGACCCGGCATTTTTAGCTGCAAATAAACATAACAAGGTCGCGCCATAAACTTGGCATAAGCCGGCGTGGTAAGGGCTTTGAATTTTCACCACTTCAAATGTCAATGTTTCCGATCTGGAGTCATGTTCATCCCCAAAGGCCACCTCCAGAGCTATTTTACCAACCGGATATGCTGACTTGCCAGGCACCACACCATGAAACACTATATTGGACGGCTTGAGATGTTTATTCGTTAACCCCATACGACGGAAGGTCTCATAATACAGGATGTTGATGCTGCTCCCTCCGTCCATAAGCACCTTGGTGAACTTGTATCCTCCCACCTGAGGCGCCACCACTAGGGCTAGTTGACCCGGATTATCAACCCGGGAGGATGATCCTCTCTACTCCACACAATAGGCTGCTCGACCAGCGTAGGTAATGCGGCACGGCGGTTCAACAACGTTGACTGCCCGCTTCTGAAGTTTCCGGTCTCGCTTGTCCAAACTAGTGGTGAAGACGTGATGCTGCCCACCATTCAACTGCTTCGGATTGCTTTGATAACCCGACTGCTGCTGCTGCTGATTGTAACCACCTTGGTTGTTCTGATTGTTCTGATTGTTCTGCCCGCCCGGATTACCATTGAACCCTGGACCGGAATTTCCTCCACCGTAACCCGGGCCGGACCCTGAACCGCCGCTGGGCCCTTGATCATACCGGAAAGCATTAGAACTTTTGAACTCCTGCATAATGTAACAATCCTTCCAGAGGTGGTTTGCTGGCGCCTCCTTCGTCCCATGCTTGAGACGAGGTTGGTTCAGCAGATAATTCAACCGGTCCGGATTGTGATTAGGCGCACCACCTCGGTTCGGATGTTTACCCTTGCGCCATTTACCCTTGTCCTGCACATTGGTGTTGGCTCTGGCCCATGTTACCATTCGCCTTACGCTTGTTTCCTCCGTTACTGCCGAGTGATCTTTGCCGGCTTCGGAGTTGCTGCTCGCTTTTCCCTTCCTCGTTCCATCCTCCTCCTCGGACTCGGGATCCTTGGTACTATCGGAATCAGCGTACTTCACTAAAACGCCCATGAGAGTGCCCATGTCATTGCAAAAAGCGCTTCATGCGACTCCAGCTTCAATTTTAAAGGTTCAAACCGCGCAGTTGCTCTCTAGGGTTAAGATTGCGTAATCGGTGTTGATCCGGTCCAAGAATGTAGAACTTCAAACGCGGCGCACCCAATGGGTTGTGGATTCTCCTCGGCTGGACACAAGCCGCCAAGTCCACCACAAACATGGGCTGCTTACGGTGTCTTTGAAATTCTGAATGAACCGGTCCATATCGGGTCCATGAACTGATGGAATTGGGTGGCAAGTTTTTCAACCAAGTACGGGCCGTGCCTTCAAGCATCATGGTGAAATACTTTGCGCACGCAGCTTCATCCACATCCAGCATCTCCATGGCCACCTCATAGCTTTCTATCCACGCTTCTGGAGCCAGATCGGCGGTATAATTGGGCACCTTGCGCGGCCCCTTGAAGTCTTTGGGCAAGCGTACATTGCGTAAACCGGGGACGAGGCAAGGCACCCCCAAAGAGCCAGATGTAGCCCCGGGCTCGAAGATGGTCGGTCGAACCGGTGCGAGCTGGTGATCCTCATGCTGTGCTGCTAACTCGGCCTCCCTACGTGCCCTGGCCCGGTCCACCACCTCTTGAGCGTTTTCGAAGCCACCGCCCGGGTTGTTGCCGCGAGGTGCCCAGGCTGTGCATTACTTGACACGGCGGTTCATCTGTGTGCCGGCTATAACTCCGGCTTAGGCGGGGGTGGAGTGGATCCGATCACGCGGTATGAGTACGCTTCCTGTTGGGCCAGGGCCGTCCTCAGGAGCTCTTTGACCCTGCGTGTTTCCACCGCCTGTGGTGAATCGCCTTCGATTGGAATCGCCTCCAACTGCGCCGCAGCCGCAACAAGATTATCCATCGGGTTGGAGTAGTGACATGGAGGTGTTAGCACAGCCTGAGGCGCGCCGGCATGATGGTGAGGCAGATCTATCACACGGGGCTGAATCGGCGCGCCCGTCCCAGGTGCTTCCGCCCGGCTCACCACTGGCGGTGGATTACTGGTCCCTGCTCACTGGGTGTTGAAGAGGTCTCTTCCTCGAAAACCGAGGGCAAACAGGATTTGTACTTTCTTTTCATGACTTCATGCGACGCGTTACGATCCAAAGATGAGCCTATAAGCTCTGCGCATCCAAAGCGGCCGCTCGCCATCATCTCGGCGTCTGCGGCTGCCAGATCCGCTTTAGCCTGAGTGATCTGCTCCTTCACCTTTGCAATCTCCGCAATATGCAGGTCTTGATCTGCCGGGTTAGCTTCTACCATGAGCACAGCCAATGCATCAAATATTTCTGATAAAACTTGAGCGGCGGCGCCACGGGGCCTCTGCCCGGCTGCCATCGCCCCATTGTTGAACCGGCGACCATTGGCGCGGCGGTCGAAGAGTGAAGTGTCGCTTGTGTACCGCCATGAATATTCCAACCCGGTTGGGCAGATCAAAGGGTCCGAGTACTCTCATCGTCGGAACAGCCCCGATCTGGCCATCTTGCGGTGGTACAGACTTCGGTTTCCCGATCGACGACTTCGTCATCGAGTAGACAACGGTTTCGCCACCAGATGCTGATCCGCCTCATAGTCTCCTTCGTGGATGACTCCCACGAAAGCACGCTCGACAACCGGTTTAGCCAGGCAGGATTCTTCTTCGCCCGTGAGCCGTCTCGACGAGGTCGGTGCAGATGTCCGGCCCAGGCCCTGGCTCACCGATCTTGCCGATTAACACGTGTATGCCACCAAAGGGGACCCGGTACCCGTACTCAATCGAGCCGGCCTCGGGGCCCAGCCTGCATCGTCGATGTAGAGCTTGCCGCGACGACTCTTGTTCATCCGCCCACAACATAGCCTTCGAGTCCTTCAACTTGCCCTCTAAGATCATCAAACCATCGATGCGATAGCCCCACGGTGGGCGCCAACCGTCGTGGAATTGTCACGGCAGATGTCCTCATGAAAGGACTTAGTCGCGGGGCCATCGTGCGGGTTAACTTAGAGGGGTTAAAGCGGACGCAAAGACACGAGAGTTTATACTAGTTCGCCCCTTCGATGAAGGTAAAAGCCTACGCCTAGTTGTGATGGGATTGATGTGATTTCGACGACTAGGGAGCAATAGCTTCGCCTAAGCCTCGAATTGTTGTTGTCTGTCCCTAAACCGCCGGGCCGTCCCCTTATATACGGGTTGACGTCCGGCGGTCTCTGAGTTCCGAGGCCGGCTCATACAAGTGTCCGCTCGGCCTCTTCTTTCTCTTATCTTACAACACAAGTTACATGGTATGGCGGTTTTACCATTATGGGCCCTAATTCGCCCTGGCCTCCGGGCCTCTAAACTCTACAGCAATCGCCATCTTCTGAGTCTTCGTGGGCCCCAATTATGGCCGAGGGTAAGCCGGCCCCTTCAGGGCGGTTTATATTCAGTAGTTACATCCCCAACAGCATCCGTAAAAAGCAATATGTACCACATGGGGTGATAAATGATGTCTTCTCTTCATCTTCTCTTGTCATGAAGATCTGGTGGTAGCCCGAATAAGCGTCGAGGAATGACAATAGATCACACCCGACCGTGGAGTCAACAATCTGGTCGATGCACGGCAACGGGAAGGGGTCCTTAGGACAAGCCTTATTGATATCTGTGTAGTCAATACACAACCTCCACTTCCCATTCTCCTTACGCATCACCACCGGATTGGGCAACCACGTCGGATGGAGCACTCCTCTCACCAAACCTGCCGCTTCCAATTTCCTGATCTCCTCTATGATGAACTCTTGTCATTCCAAAGCTTGCTTCCTGACCTTCTTCATGACGAGTCGCGCATGGGGACAGACAGCAAGGTGGTTCTCAATCACTTCCCTGGGAACGCCGGGGATATTGGATGCTTGCCATGCAAACACGTCGACATTCGCCCGCAGGAAAGTGACGAGCGCGCTTTCCTATATGCTGTCGAGGGTGGAGCTTATGGTGAAAGCCCCTCCCGTGCCATCCTCCTTGACGGACACCCTCTTGTTCTCTGGTGGCCCACCTCTGGATTTCTTGCTCTTGCCAGTGGAGCTCTCTGGCATGTCCTCGACGGTGGCACAACACTTCGAAGAGGTATGCTTGCCGGAGTGGGTGCGAGAGGTCTTGACGGGCTTCTTTTTCCCTCCCAGGGCTTCAGCGGCAGGAGCAAGTGTCCTGGCGGCAGCTGCTGCAACTGCTTCCCGGTAGAGTAGGTCAGCGCAGATCAGTGCATCCTTCTTGTCACAGGGGACGGTGATGATGGTCATCGGCCCAAGCATCTTTAGCGTGTTGTAGGCGTAATGCGACGCTACCATGAACTTGGCTAGTGCCGGCGGCCGAGGATCCTGTTGTAGGACAAGGGGATCTCGGCTACGTCGAAGACAATCCTTTCCGTCCTGTAATTCAACTCGCCTCCAAATGTCACGGGCAGCGTGACCTTCCCCTTCGGCTGACTCCTTCCCGGATTGACCCCTTGAAACGTGCCAGTTTCCTCGAGGTCTCCATCAGGAATTTGCAGCCTCTTGATCACAACAGGCGAGATCAAGTTTAGACTGGCCCCGCCATCGACTAACATCTTATTCACCTTGAGGTTGCGTATCGTTGGTGAAACCAACAAAGGCAAGCACCCGACCGCAGTTGTGCGATCAGGGTGGTCCTCGGCGTCAAAGATGATAGGCATGCTGGACCACTTCAGTGGCTTCTGGGCGTCGAATGATGGCTCCGCTGCTGTGATCTCACGCGCCCACTGCTTGAGCTGGCGGTAAGAGGTATGCAGCAAGGCCCCACCATCGACGCACATGGCCTCCGTAGCCTTCTGGAACTCATGCTCGCCAAACTCGTCGTCCTCTTCATGATCATCGTCTTCCTGCTTCTTGTCGCGGCCCCGAGCGGGCTTCTCTTACTGGTTATCCTTGCCGCGGTGACCTCCTTGGCTGCCACGCTTCTTGCCGGATACCTCGGCACCATCCTGGCCCTTCTCCTTGTCCCGCCTCTTGTACTCAGTTGTTTGCTTCTCAGCGAGCAGCTCGACTTGCCGGCAGTTTTGGAGGTCGTGGCCCTTGGTGCGGTGGATCTTGCAGTACTGCTTGTCGGAGCCCCCTGGCTTGTCGGTAGCCGCCAAGGCTCGGCAGGCGGCGCAACCGGCTATTTCTTTGCCGGGGTCGTCTGCCTTGGCCTTCTTGGCAGCGCCGGCGTCCTCGGATCCCTCGACGGCAAGCACGATCTTATCCTTCGTTTCCTATTGCGGTGCCGGCCCTTCTTTGTCGGGGCGGCGGTGTCTTCGCCTGTGGAGTCGGTTTCCGCACCGACGTCCTCGTCGGGGTACTTCCTTCCCTCTTTGGCCCGGGCGCATCTGCCGGCCAGAACATAAAGTTCGGCCACATCCTTGACCTTGTTCATCGCCAGCTCTTCGCGCATCTTGCGGTTGTGCACGTTCTGATGGAACGCGCTAATCATGGCGGCGAGATGAACATCGGGGATGTTGTACTGCACCCGGCTGAACCTCTGGATGTACTTGCGCAGGGTCTCCCCTTCGTTCTGGGGAATGATATCTAAATCACTAGCCTGGCCATGAGCTTGGTGGCCTCCGGTGAAGGCACCAACGAACTCATGGCACAAATCTGACCAAGAAGAAATGGAATCCGTCGGCAAGTGCATCAACCAAGACATGACGTTGGGCTTCAGTGCCAACGGGAAGTAATTGGCAAGCACCTTGTCGTCACGAGCTCCGGCAGCTTCCAACGCGATGGTGTAGATGCTGAGGAACTCTGACAGATGGGTCTTGCCGTTGTACTTCTCGCCGACGTTAGGCTTGAACGTGCGGTGGGACGGCCACTGGAACTGCCGCATCTCATGGGTAAAGGCTGGGCAAGCCACCTCGTAAGGTAGGCCATCAGAGCCCCCTGATGCTGGGTGGTCCATAGCGGGTCCCGCCCTCTTATCCGACTGGTGGCGTGTATCGCGCCGGCGCTCGATGGTGGTTTGAGTGTCTTCATGGGCTCGCTCCCGAAGAACTTGGCGTTGGTCGCGGTGGGTCCGTGGGTCGGACGACGCTGTGGAAATGTTATCACATGCGTCGTCACGACGGACTGGCACCAGCGGCAGCTCGCGCGGGGGAGGAGAGTGCATTGTGGCTGCAACTCCCCCGGTCCTTCCACCACTAGCGTGCGGTAGCTCGACGTTGCGTTGGCCCGAGGGCCCTGCCGGCCGTGGCTCGTCTTTGTTGGTGACGGCGACAAGGCTCCGGACGGTGGCTCTCCACTCTTCGAGCTTCTCCGCGGCAGGAGGGAAGTCGAGGAGCAGTTGCGCGCGCGCCAAAGCTTCTGCTGGCGTGGGTGGTGGCGAAAGCTGTGTGGACCGTGGCGCGCTTCGACTTCTAACCACGTTAGAAGGAGCCCTCTCACGGCCCAGCGGTTGCGTGCCATTGTCGCCAGCGCTTCGGCGGGCATGCTGGCCTCCCTCGTCCCGCGGATGATGCATAGGGCTCTTCCCACGACGGTGCCCAGGGTCACCGGCGTGGTGACGCTGCTCGTCGCACACACCATGGGAAGAGCGCGTCGTAGGCTCCGGGGTGGGCATCCTGGAGGTCGTCGCGCCACCCATGGGTGGCACGGCGGCGACCCTGGAGGGCCCCGCGCCACCTGCGGGGGGGCCAGCTCCGTCTCTGGATTTTGCGACGTGCGGCCCAGCTGTCTTCCATACGAAGGATGCCGCTCAGCAGGCTCTGGCTGCTAGAGCGATGCTGGTGCTCGCGGGCCGCGGCTCGGGTTCTGTCCGCGACCGGCCCGCTGCTCGTCCGCACTGGCACGGGCCGTTCGGCTCCCGACGAGCCGATCGCCGTGATCGTCTTCTTCTTGGGAGCCATGGCGATGAAGAACCGCTAGGCTAACTACTCGATCAGATTCTCACGACTGCGCGCCCCTACCTGGCGCGCCAAAGATGTCGGTGGACATGACACCTATGGGATCACAAGAATCCCTACTACGGTTGGCGGGGCTGTTGGGAACGTAGTAATTTCAAGAATTTTCCTACGCACACGCAAGATCATGGTGATGGCATACCAACGAGAGGGGAGAGTATTGTCCACGTACCCTCGTAGACCATAAGCGGAAGCGTTATGACAACGCGGTTGATGTAGTCGTCGTCTTCACGATCCAACCGATCCAAGTACCGAACGTCACGGCACCTCCGAGTTCAGCACACGTTCAGCTCGATGGCGATCCCGGACTCAGACCCAGCAAAGTGTCGGGATGAGTTCCGTCGACGACGGCGTGGTGGCGATGATGATGTTCTACCGGCGCGCAGGCTTCGCCTAAACTCCACGACGACGATATGACCGAGGTGGAATATGGTGGAGGGGGCACCGCACACGGCTAAGGAACGATCACGAAGATCAACTTGTGTGTCATGGGGTGCCCCCCTGCCCCCGTATATAAAGGAGCAAGGGGGGAGGAGGCCGGCCCTAGGAGGGGGCGCGCCAAGTGTGGAGTCCTGCTAGGACTCCCTAGTCCTAGTAGGATTCCACCTCCCTTGTTGGAGTAGGAGAAGGGAAAGAGGGGAGAGGAAGAAGGAAAGGGGCTGCGCCCTTGTCCAGTCGGACCAGAGGGGGGCACAGGCCTCCTTCCTTTTAGCCTATCTCCTCTATTCCCGTATGGCCCAATAAGGCCCATACTCCCCGGCGAATTCCCGTAACTCTCCGGTACTCCAAAAAATACCCGAATCACTCGGAACCTTTCCGAACTCCGAATATAGTCGTCCAACATATCGATCTTTACGTCTCGACCATTTCGAGACTCCTCGTCATGTCCCCGATCTCATCCGGACTCGAACTCCTTCGGTACATCAAAACTCATAAACTCATAATATAACCGCCATCGAAACCTTAAGCGTGCGGGGTTCTACGGGTTCGAGAACTATGTAGACATGACCTAGAACTATTCTCGGTCAATAACCAATAGCGGAACCTGGATGCCCATATTGGCTCCTACATATTCTACGAAGATCTTTATCGGTCAAACCGCATAACAACATACGTTGTTCCCTTTGTCATCGGTATGTTACTTGCCCGAGATTTGATCGTCGGTATCCAATACCTAGTTCAATCTCGTTACTGGCCTCTTTAATCGTTACGTAATACATCATCTCGCAACTAACTTATTAGTTGCAATGCTTGCAAGGCTTATGTGATGTGTATTACCGAGAGGGCCCAAAGATACCTCTCCGACAATCGGAGTGACAAAACCTAATCTCGAAATACGCCAACCCAACATGTACCTTCAGAGACACCTGTAGTACTCCTTTATAATCACCCAGTTACGTTGTGATGTTTGGTAGCACCCAAAGTGTTCCTCCGGTAAACGGGAGTTGCATAATCTCATAGTTACAGGAACATGTATAAGTCATGAAGAAAGCAATAGCAATATACTAAATGATCAAGTGCTAAGCTAACGGAATGGGTCATGTCAATCACATCATTCTCCTAATGATGTGATCCCATTAATCAAATAACAACACATGTCTATGGTTAGGAAACATAACCATCTTTGATTAATGAGCTAGTCAAGTAGAGGCATACTAGTGACTATATGTTTGTCTATGTATTCACACATGTATCATGTTTCCGGTTAATACAATTCTAGCATGAATAATAAATATTTATCATGAAATAAGGAAATAAATAATAACTTTATTATTGCCTCTAGGGCATATTTCCTTCAGTCTCCCACTTGCACTAGAGTCAATAATCTAGTTCACATCATCATGTGATTCAACACTAATATTCACATCTGTATGTGATTAACACCCATAGTTCACATCGTCAAGTGACCAACACCCAAAGGGTTTACTAGAGTCAATAATCTAGTTCACATCGCTATGTGATTAACACCCAAAGAGTACTAAGGTATGATCATGTTTTGCTCGTGAGAGAAGCTTAGTCAACGGGTCTGTCACATTCAGAGCCGTATGTATTTTGCAAATATTCTATGTCTACAATGCTCTGCACGGAGCTACTCTAGCTAATTGCTCCCACTTTCAATATGTATCCAGATTGAGACTTAGAGTCATCTGGATCAGTGTAAAAGGCTTGCATCGATGTAACTCTTTACGACGGGCTCTTTTATCACCTCCATAATCGAGAAATATTTCCTTAGTCCTCACTAAGGATGTTCTTGACCAATGTCCAAAGGATCTACTCCTAGATCACTATTGTACTCCTTGCCAAATTCAGAGCAAGGTATACAATAGGTCCGGTACATAGCATAGCATACTTTATAGAACCTATGGTAGAGGCATAGGGAATGACTTTCATTCTCTTTTCTATTTTCTGCCGTGGTCGGGATTTGAGTCTTTACTCAATTTCACACCTTTGCAACACAGGCAAGAACTTTTCTTTGACTGTTCTATTTTGAACTACTTCAAAATCTTGACAAGGTATGTACTTATTGAAAAAACTTATCAAGCGTCTTGATTTATCTCAATAGATCTTGATGCTTAATATGTAAGTAGCTTTACTGAGATCTTTATTTTAAAGAACTCCTTTCAAATACTCCTTTATGCTTTCCAGAAAAATTCTACATCATTTCTGATCAACAATATGTTACTCACATATATTTATCAGAAAGGTGGTAGTGCTCCCACTCACTTTATTGTAAATACAGGCTTCTCCAAAAGTCTGTATAAAACCATATGCTTCGATCACATTATCAAAGCGTTTATTCCAACTCCGAGATGCTTGCACCAGTCCATAGATGGATCGTTGAAGCTTGCACATTTTGTTAGCTCCTTTAGGATTGACAAAACCTTCTGGTTGCATCATATACAACTCTTCTTTAATAAATCCATTAAAGAATGTAGTTTTGACATCCATTTGCCATATTTCATAAAATGTGGCAATTGCTTAACATGATTCGGACAGACTTAAGCATCGCTACAGTTGAGAAAATCTCATTGTAGTCAATACCTTGAACTTGTCGAAAACCTTTTTGTGACAAGTCGAGCTTTGTAGATAGTAACACTACTATCAGTGTCCATCTTCCTCTTGAAGAACCATTTATTTTCTATGACTTGTCGATCATCGGGCAAATCAATCGAAGTCTACACTTTGTTCTCATACATGGATCCCATCTCAGATTTCATGGTCTCAAACCATTTCGCGGAATCTGGGCTCATCATCGCTTCCTCATAGTTTGTAGGTTTATCATGGTCTAGTAACATGATTTCCAGAATAGGATTACCGTACCACTGCAGTGCGGATCTTAATCTGAAAGATCTACAAAGTTCGGTAGTAACTTGATCTCAAGCTTCATGATCATCATCATTAGCTTCCTCACTGATTGGTGTAGGAATCACGAGGAACTGATTTACATGATGAACTACTTTCCAATTCGGGAGAAGGTACAATTACCTTATCAAGCTCTACTTTCCTCCCACTCACTTCCTTCGAGAGAAACTCCTTCTCTAGAAAGGATCCATCTTAGCAACGAATAACTTGCCTTCGGATCTGTGATAGAAGGTGTACCCAATAGTTTCCTTTGGGTATTCTATGAAGACGCACTTCTCCGATTTGGGTTCGAGCTTATCAGGTTGAAACCCTTTTCATATAAGCATCGCAACTCCAAACTTTAAGAAACGACAACTTAGGTTTACTGCTAAACCATAGTTCATACGGTGTCGTCTCAACGGATTTAGATGGTGCCCCATTAAACGTGAATGCAGTTGTCTCTAATGCATAACCCCAAAACGATATTGGTAAATCGGTAAGAGACATCATTGATTGCACCATATCAAAATAAAGTACGGTTACGACGTTCGGACACACCATAAAGTTGTGGTGTTCCAGATGGCGTGAGCTGTGAAACTATTCCACGTTGTTTTAATTGAAGACCAAACTCGTAACTCAAATATTCATCTCCACGATCAGATCGCAGAAACTTTATTTTCTTGTTACGATGATTTTCTACTTCACTCTGAAATTCTTTGAACTTTTCAACTATTTCAGACTTATGTTTCATCAAGAAGATATACACATATCTGCTCAAATCATCTGTGAAGGTCAGAAAATAATGATACTTTCCACGAGCATCAACACTCATTGGATCGCATACATCGGTATGTATTATTTCCAACAAGTCAAGAGCTTCGTTCCATTGTTCTCGAGAACGGAGTTTTAGTCATCTTGCCCAAAAGGCACGGTTCGCAAGCATCAAATGATTCATAATCAAGTGATTCCAAAAGCCCATCAAGATGGAGTTTCTTCATGCGCTTTACACCAATATGACCTAAACTGCAGTGCCACAAATAAGTTGCACTATCATTATTAACTTTACATCTTTTGGTTTCAATATTATGAATATGTGTATCACACGATCGAGATCCAACAAACCATTTTCATTGGATGTATGACCATAGAAGGTTTTATTCATGTAAACAGAACAATAATTATTCTCTAACTTACATGAATAACGTATTGCAATAAACATGATCAAATCATATTCATGCTCAACGCAAACGCCAAATAACATTTATTTAGGTTCAACACTAATCCCGAGAGTATAGGGAGTGTGCGATGATGATCATATCAATCTTGGAACTACTTCCAACACTCATCATCACTTCCCTTCAACTAGTCTCTGTTTATTCTCAGAACTCCTGCTTCGAGTTACTAATCTTAGCAACCGAACAAGTATCAAATACTCGTGGCTACTATAAACACTAGTAAGGCACACATCAATAACCTGTATATCAAATATACCCTTGTTCACTTTGCCATCCTTCTTATCCACCAAATATTCAGGGCATTTCCGCTTCCAAAGGACCATTTCCTTTGCGATTGTAAGCACTCGGTTTCAGGCTTTGGTCTAGCTTTGGGCTTCTTCGCAGGAGTGACAACTTACTTGTCTTTCTACTTGAAGTTCCCTTTCTTTCCCTTTGCCCTTCTCTTGAAACTAGTGGTCTTGTCAATCATCAACACTTGATGCTCTTTCTTGATTTCTACCTTCGTTGATTTCAACATCACGAAGAGCTCGGGAATCGTTTTCGTCATCCCTTGCATACTGTAGTTCATCACGAAGTTCCAGTAACTTAGTGATGGTGACTAGAGAATTCTGTCAATCACTATCTTATCTGGAAGATTAACTCCCACTTGATTCAAGCGATTAAAGTACCTGCATAATCTGAGCACATGCTCACTAGTTGAGCGATTCTCCTCCATCTTTTAGCTATAGAACTTGTTGGAGACTTCATATCTCTCAACTCGGGTATTTGCTTGAAATATTAACTTCAATTCTGGAACATCTCATATGGTCCATGACGTTCAAAACGTCTTTGAAGTCCCGATTCTAAGCCGTTAAGCATGGTGCACTAAACTATCAAGTAGTCATCATATTGAGCTAGCCAAACGTTCATAACGCGTGCATCCGCTTCCTGCAATAGGTCTGTCACCTAGCGGTGCATCAAGGACATAATTCTTACAGGCAGCAATGAGGATAAACCTCAGATCACGGATCCAATCCGCATCATTGCTACTAACATTTTTCAACATAATTTTTCTCTAGGAACATATCAAAACAAACATATAAAAGCATAGGGAAGCAACAACGTGAGCTATTGATCTACAACATAATTTGCAAAATACTACCAGGACTAAGTTCATGATAAATTTAAGTTCAATTAATCATATTACTTAAGAACTCCCACTTAGATAGACATCCCTCTAATCATCTAAGTGATTATGTGATCCATATCAACTACACCATGTCCGATCATCACGTGAGATGGAGTAGTTTCAATGGTGAACATCACTATGTTGATCATATCTACTATATGATTCACGTTCGACCTTTTGGTCTCCGTGTTCCGAGGCCATATCTGTATATGCTAGGCTCGTCAAGTTTGACCTGAGTATTCAAGTGTGCAACTGTTTTGCACCCGTTGTATTTGAACGTAGAGCCTATCACACCCGATCATCACGTGGTGTCTCAAAGACTAAGAACTTTCTCAACGGTGCATACTCAGGGAGAACACTTATTGATATTTAATGAGAGATCATCTTATAATTCTACCTTCAATCAAAGCAAGATAAGATGCATAAAGGATAAACATCACATGCAATCAATATAAGTGATATGATATGGCCATCATCATCTTGTGCTTGTGATCTCCATCTCTGAAGCACCGTCGTGATCACCATCGTCACCGGCGTGACACCTTGATCTCCATCGTAGCATCGTTGTCGTTTCGCCAACTATTGCTTCTACGACTATCGCTACCGCTTAGTGATAAAGTAAAGCAATTACATGTTGCATTTCATACAATAAAGCGACAACCATATGGCTCCTGCCAGTTGCTGATAACTCGGTTACAAAACATGATCATCTCATACAATAAAATATAGCATCACGTCTTGACCATATCACATCACAACATGCCCTGCAAAAACAAGTGAGACGTCCTCTACTTTGTTGTTGCAAATTTTACGTGGCTGCTACGGGCTGAGCAAGAACCATTCTTACCTACGCATCAAAACCACAATGATAGTTTGTCAAGTTGGTGCTGTTTTAACCTTCGCAAGGACCGGGCGTAGCCACACTCGGTTCAACTAAAGTGAAAGAGACAGACACCCACCAGTCACCTTTAAGCAACGAGTGCTTGCAGCAGTGAAACCAGTCTCGCGTAAGCGTACGCGTAATGTCGGTCCGGCCGCTTCATCTCAAAATACCGCCGAACCAAAGTATGACATGCTGGTAAGCAGTATGACTTGTATCGCCCACAACTCACTTGTGTTCTACTCGTGCATATAACATCAACGCATAAAACCTGGCTCGGATACCACTGTTGGGGAACATAGTAATTTCAAGAATTTTCCTACGCACACGCAAGATCATGGTGATGGCATAGCAACGAGAGGGGAGAGTATTGTCCACGCACTCGTGAGACCGTGGCGGAAGCGTTATGACAACGCGGTTGATGTAGTCGCACGTCTTCACGATCCGACCGATCCAAGTACCGAACGTCACGGCACCTCCGAGTTCAGCACACGCTCAGCTCGATGGCGATCCCGGACTCCGATCCAAAGCAAAGTGTCGGGGATGAGTTCCACAAGACGACGGCGTGCAGGACGATGATGATATTCTACCGGCGCAGGCTTCGCCTAAACTCCGCGACGATATGACCGAGGTGGAATATGGTGGAGGGGGCACCGCACGGCTAAGGAACGATCACGAAGATCAACTTGTGTGTCATGGGGTGCCCCCTGCCTGTATATAAAGGAGCAAGGGGGAGGACGCTGCCCTAGCAGGGCGCGCCAAGTGTGGAGTCCTGCTAGGACTCCCTAGTCCTAGTAGGATTCCACCTCCCTTGTTGGAGTAGGAGAAGGGAAAGAGGGGAGAGGAAGAAGGAAAGGGGCTGCGCCTTGTCCAGTCGGACCAGAGGGGGGCGAGGCCTCCTTCCTTTAGCCTATCTCCTCTATTCCCGTATGGCCCAATAAGGCCCATATACTCCCCGGCGAATTCCCGTAACTCTCTGGTACTCCAAAAAATACCCGAATCACTCGGAACCTTTCCGAACTCCGAATATAGTCGTCCAATATATCGATCTTTACGTCTCGACCATTTCGAGACTCCTCGTTATGTCCCCGGTCTCATCCGGGACTCAGAACTCCTTCGGTACATCAAAACTCATAAACTCGTAATATAACTGCCATCGAAACCTTAAGCGTGCGGACCCTACGGGTTCGAGAACTATGTAGACATGACCTAGAACTATTCTCGGTCAATAACCAATAGCGGAACCTGGATGCCCATATTGGCTCCTACATATTCTACGAAGATCTTTATCGGTCAAACCGCATAACAACATACGTTGTTCCTTTGTCATCGGTATGTTACTTGCCCGAGATTTGATCGTCGGTATCCAATACCTAGTTCAATCTCAAGTTCTTGGCAAGTCTCTTTACTCGTTACGTAATACATCATCTCGCAACTAACTTATTAGTTGCAATGCTTGCAAGGCTTATGTGATGTGTATTACCGAGAGGGCCCAGAGATACCTCTCCGAGCAATCGGAGTGACAAAACCTAATCTCGAAATACGCCAACCCAACATGTACCTTTGGAGACACCTGTAGTACTCCTTTATAATCACCCAGTTACGTTGTGACGTTTGGTAGCACCCAAAGTGTTCCTCCGGTAAACGGGAGTTGCATAATCTCATAGTTACAGGAACATGTATAAGTCATGAAGAAAGCAATAGCAATATACTAAATGATCAAGTGCTAAGCTAACGGAATGGGTCATGTCAATCACATCATTCTCCTAATGATGTGATCCCATTAATCAAATAACAACACATGTCTATGGTTAGGAAACATAACCATCTTTGATTAATGAGCTAGTCAAGTAGAGGCATACTAGTGACTATATGTTTGTCTATATATTCACACATGTATCATGTTTCCGGTTAATACAATTCTAGCATGAATAATAAACATTTATCATGAAATAAGGAAATAAATAATAACTTTATTATTGCCTCTAGGGCATATTTCCTTCAGGGGCGCGGGGTCGTGAGAAGAGCAGGTCTAACAGGAAGCACACGGATCGTTTACCCAGGTTCGGGCTGCAAAGGATGTGTAATACCCTAGTCCTGCTTTGGTGGATGTATTGAGTGTTTTTGTGTTCACGAGCTAGCTACGGGGTGTAACTTGCCCGAAAGAGCCGAATCCCTCTCCAGTATGCCATGGGCCTCCTTTTATAGGCAAAAGGGGCTGCCACAGTGGCATACAGGAGGTGGAAGGGTCTACATTGCTGCGAGCTTATCGCCCGTATTACAGGACAAGACACATTTAATGCATCGCTTAGGTGTCCCTTAGCTTTATCGGGTATGGGAACGAGGCATGTCCCGTCCGTCGTCGCCTCGCCTTGCTTCGACACGTGCCCAGGCCAGTGATGCATGCGGCGCCATGTAGGCAGGTAGGCAGCTGAGGTGGCGCGGTGGTAGGGTCTTCATGAAGATCTGGCCGCCCGTCGCCACGCAGGTGCCTGCCCAGCTGGTTGAGCTAGTAGCTGCTTGGGGACGGCGGTGGAGTCTTGGTCGACGCGGGGCTGGCTGTGGCCCCGCTGACGCGCTCGGCAAGGGCCTTGCCGGGGGCCTGGCAAGGGTCTTGCCATGGCGTTGCAGTCGTCCCCGGTAAGGCGCTTGCCAGGGTCTTGTGGATTCCCTTGGCTGGAATCCCGCTGAGGGTCACCGTCTTCCGGTCCTCATCTTGATAAAGATCTGCATGCCACCACGGAGGTACCTCCCGAGCCCTGGTTCCAACGCAGTTGGTTGGGTCGGAACCCTTGGGCTCAAGGGTTGATCACCCTGTTGGTATTGGGAAAGTTTCCCCGACAAGGCTCTTGCCCGGGCCGTGGAGGCTGCTCCCGGCTAGGGCCTTGCCGGAAGAGTCCACCTCGCCCTCTTGCTTTTTGGTCTTGGCGTTGCCTTGTTTGTCTTGGGCTTCAGCTTTTTTTCAGCTTCCCTCCTCTGCCCTGCTTAGTGTGGCCGTGGCGCGCGGCTCCGACTGCCCGTGCACAAGTAAAGGGGTACAATGGAGTGCCCCTACTTTCGTACACCGACAAGGAAAATAGCAAACGGTGGGTAAATGAATTACTCTTGGGCAATTGACAAAACTTCAAACAATCATGACGATATCCAGGCGATGATCAGTATATATGCATCACGTCCAAGATTACTCCACAAATCGACCGCTATCCAGCATGCATCTAGTGTATTAAGTTCATGGAAAAATGGAGTAATGCAATAAGAACGATGACATGATGTACACAAGATCTATTTATGTATAAATAGACCCCATCTTGTTATCCTTAATAGCAACGATACATACGTGTCGGGTTCCCCTTCATCACGTGATCAAGCAATCGTAAGATCGAACCCATTACAAAGCACCTCTTCCCATTGCAAGATAAATAGATCAAGTTGGCCAAACAAAACCCAAATATCAGAGAAGGAATACGAGGCTATGAGCAATCATGCATATAAGAGATCAAAGAAGACTCAAATAACTTTCACGGATAAAAACATAGATCTGATCATAAACTCAAAGTTCATCGGATCCCAACAAACACACTGCAAAAACAGTTACGTCATATGGATCTCCAAGAGACCATTGTATTGAGAATCAAAAGAGAGAGAGAGGAAGCCATCTAGCTACTAACTACAGACTCGTAGGTCTACGAAGAACTACTCACGCATCATCGGAGAGGCACCAATGGACATGATGAACCCCTCTGTGATAGTGTCTAGATTTTATCTAGTGGTTCTAGACCTTGCAGCGGCTGGAATTGATTTTCGTCGACTCCCTAGGGTTTCTGGAATGTTGGGGTATTTATAGAGCAAAGAGGCGGTTCGGGAGGCACCCAAGGTGGGCACAACCCACCAGGGCGCGCCTGGGCCTCCAAGCGTGCCCTAGTGGGTTTTGCTCCCCTCAGAGCACCCCAAGGCGCTTCTTCGGCCCACTGGATGTCTTCTGGTCCATAAAAATCCACAAAAAGTTTCACTGCGTTTGGACTCCGTTTGGTATTGATTTCCTGCGATGTAAAAAACATGCGAAAAACAGCAACTGGCACTTGGCACGATGTCAATAGGTTATACCAAAAAATGATATAAAATGATTATAAAACATCCAAGATTGATAATATAACAACATGGAACAATAAAAAATTATATTTACGTTGGATACGTATCAACATCCCCAAGCTTAATTCCTGCTCGTCCTCGAGTAGGTAAATAATAAAAACAGAATTTTTGATGTGGAATGCTGCCTAACATTTCATATCATATTCTTTTCTTTGTAGCATGGACATTTGGACTTTTATATGGTTCAAAGCAATAGTCTAGTTTTGACATGAGGACTTTAAACCTCAAGCATACCAACAAGCAACCATGTCTTTCAAAATATCAACGCTAAAATAAGTTACCCTAGCCCATCATGCTCAATCATTGATCCATTCGTGAAACACACTCGCATATTAGCTACACTCAATGCTCAAGTACGATCATAGTGCCCCCTAGTTGGTTCTTTATAAGAGAAGATGGAGACTCAAATTAAAAATAAAAATTGCATAAAGTAAAAGAAAGGCCCTTCACGGAGGGAGGTAGGGATTTGTAGAGGTGCCAGAGCTCAAAGCGAAAAACATAGAGATAAAAGCATTTTGGGAGGCATGCTTTTCCTATCAACGAGAACGATCGAGAAGTTCCCAATACTTTCCATGCTAGATATATCATAGGCGGTTCCCAAACAGAAATTATAGTTTATTCCTTTTTCAACCATACTTTCACTTTCCATGGCTAGCCGTATCCACGGGTGCCTTCCATACCAACACTTCTCCAAGGAATTTATTATTTAACAAGTTAAATTAAATTCATTTTTCATTTCAGGACTGGGCATCCCTAATACCTTTGCCTTACTCTCATGCAATGACAAGTGAATAAACACTCATCGTGAGAATAACATATTTAGCATGGAAATATATTAGCCACCCCTACCACTTCATGAGCAGTATGAGCACACAAAAGAGAAGTTTATTTTGAAAATTAGAGATGGCATATAAAAATTTGCTTAGAACGGCAAAAGAATACCGCATATAGGTAGGTATCATGGACTCATGTGGCAAAACTGGTTTAAAGGATTTTGGATGCATAAGTAGTGATCATACTTAGTGCAAAATGAAGGCTAGCAAAATATTGAGAAGTGACCAACCAAGAAGCGAATAATCTCATAAGCGAGCATTGAGCATAATTAACACCAAATAATGCACCGCAAGTAGGATGTAATTTCAGTGCACAACTATTGACTTTCGTGCTTGTATAGGGAATCACAAACCTTAACACCGATATTCTTACTAAAGCATAATTACTCATCAACATGACTCACATATCACATCATCATATCTCAAAACTATTACAAGGAATCAAGTTTATTTTGTCCAATGATATTCATGAAAGTTTTTATTATATCCTCCTTGGATATCTATCACTTTGGAACTAATTTTCATGTGTTTCTTTTGATAAGCTCAAACAAATATAAGTGAAGATCATGAGCATAATATTTCTTTCTCTAAAATTAATTTAAGTGAAGCAAGAGAGAATTTATTAAAAAATTACTAACTCTCAAATAAATCTAAGTGAAGCAAGAGAGCATTTCATCAAAAATACTAAAGCACACAGTGCTCAAAAAGATATAAGTGAAGCACTAGAGGAATTCCATAGCTCATAAAAATTTAAGTGAAGCCTAAGGAGCAATTCTAACAAGTCATGGCATAATTTTGGCTCTCTCAAATAAGTGTGTCTAGCAAGGATCCAAGACTTAAAACAAAAAGCAAAACAAGCAAAGACTCCTATCATACAAGACGCTCCAAGCAAAACTCATAGTATGTGACGAATAAAAATATAGTGCCGAGTAAAATAGCGATGATCGTTAGAAGAAAGAGGGGATGCCACTCGGGGCATCCCCAGCACTACTGGAATCAGGATCTTTGCCATCCCCTAGCTGATGGCAAAGAAGGTCTTTGCCATATGCATACAGAAGGCTGACGGCAAAGAACAAGCGGACGGCAAAGACATAGTTTGTTGTCAGCAATCTCTTTGCCGTCTGCTAGCGGATGACATAGAAGCTTTGTCGTCAGCTAGCTGACGGCAAAGAAGGAGGGTGGCCCACTGGCTGTCAACCCCTAACGGGGCCCCTCTTTGCCGTCCGCCAACTGACGGCAAAGAGCTTACGGACGGCAAAGCTTAAAATTAACTTAACGGCCGCGCCCCGCCATCGCCCTCGCTCTCTGTGTCTCTGCTCCCCATTGCCACCCCAGTGGGCCGCATCCTCCCCACGCCGTCACTGCAGCACCCTCCCCGCGCCGTCGCCGCCCCCTCCCTGCCTCCCCACCCCCTCCCGAGCCTCCCTGCCGCCGCCTCCCCATCGTGGCTGGTCGACCCCGAGGAGTGCTGCCCGTCGCCACCCGCCTCGCCGCGCCGCCCCCACGGTGAGCCCATGCCCCTGCTTTTTTCTATTTTTCTTTTACATTTAGTTTAGGATCTTTAGATTTAATCAGGTTAGGTCATTTAGTTCAAATAGTTTAGGTTATTTAGTTTAAATAGTTTTAGGTTAATTAGTTTAGGTTTAGGTTAATTAGTTTAGGTTTAATTATATTATATTAGTGTTAGGTGTGAGTTAAATAGTCATAATTAAAGGAAGTGAAAAAAAGATGAAAAAATAATAAGAAAAGTAGAATAAGTAGAAAGGGGGAAGAAGAAGAAGAAGAAGAAGAAGAAGAGGAGGAGGAGGAGGAGGAGGAAGAGGATCGGAGTTCTGTTTTTTCTTTTCTGTTTTAGATAATAGATATATTAGATATATAGTTAGCTAGATTAAATTATATTATATTATATTAGTGTTATGTTTTAGTTAAATAGTCATAGTTAAAGGAAGTGAAAAAAAGATGAAAAAAAAAGAAGAAAAGTAGAATAAGTAGAAAGGGGGAAGAAGAAGAAGAAGAAGAAAAAGAGGAAGAAGAAGAAGAAGAAGAAGAAGAAGAA
This sequence comes from Aegilops bicornis, assembly GCA_021605145.1. Taxonomy (NCBI): domain Eukaryota; kingdom Viridiplantae; phylum Streptophyta; class Magnoliopsida; order Poales; family Poaceae; genus Aegilops; species Aegilops bicornis. The sequence continues at coordinate 472,483,296 of CM038672.1, read as the reverse complement.
GAGGAGGAGGAGGATAAGAAGAAGAAGAAAAAGAGGAGAAGATGACTAGGTTAGTTAGGTTAGTTTGATTTTCTAGGTTAGTTTGATTTTCTAGGTTAGTTAGGTTAGTTATCTTTAGACTAGGTTAGTTTCTAGGTTAGTTAGGTTAATTAGTGTGAGGGGTTTTGGTGATGTCATCTTGTTCTCCAAGAGATGATACTTGGCAAGATAACCAAATATGGCATATTTGTAAATATTCCAAAAGCTTGAAATATCAGAAAAGGGTTTTTGATGGATTTGACCAATATTTTGAACATGACCGTGTGTTGAAACTCTTATATATGGACCGTGTGTTAAAGACCTTCTGGCCTTAATAAAAAGCCTTTAATTAGTTAGTTAGTTATTTTTTAGGTTAATTACTTAGTTAATTAGTTAGTTAATTTTTTAGGTGTTGTTTTCACCCACCAAATTTTTTATTATGTTTATGTTGTACTAATTTCGTTTACTGTTTGTCATTGCAGGTGTTGACAGATGGTGGGCGCGGGTCGAGAGTGCTCCAAGCCTCCTTCTTCCTCAACGCGTGCTCAGAGGGGTGGCTATACTCCACCCCAGCAGCTTCGGAGAGCGCTCGTAGACAACATGGGGACACCGGCGGGCCCTTCTTCTTCGGCCAGGAGAGGTCGGGGGAAGACGAAGAGGGGATCTAGAGGTGGACGTGGCGGCGGGAGAGGTAGGAAGGTTGTTGTGCCTTCCTCGCCGCCACCCGAAGCTGATTCTCCGGACCACCAAAGTGCTCCGTCTCAGGTGGAGCCATCAGACTTGGACCCATCTCGGACTCCGGTCCATGAGCCTCGGGCTGACGAGCCTCGTGTTGCCGAGCCTTCGTCCCAGGAGACTCGGGCCCCAGAGTCTTCATCCCACGAGACTCCTATCCCAGAGTCTTCGTCCCAAGTGACTCCGGAGACTAGTGGTCATGCTGATGGCGAGGAGACCTGGTCTGACGATAGTTTTAGCGAGGGAAAGCTGGTTGAGAAGGCCAAGAAGGTCTACCAGCGTGGTGGTACGAAGCTCCCGGCCGTGTCGGCGACCCGCGATCAGAGGTGGTTGATTCAGCCTAACGGGGAGAAGTGCATTTACTCTTTTTAACCTTTGTCCTTCATGTTTCCTTAAATTAATATTTAATGTGTTGTCATACTGTAGGGGTTGGATATACCCCGATGGTGTCCGCAGGCCCAACCAACTCCTTGGTACTCTAGTCCGGCACCACTTCCCGGGGTGGGTCACGTTGCCCGGTTAGGGTCAGGCTCCACAGCTAGCAATGAGCTGGGAGCTGTACGTGGCTGCCCCGGCCCCGCCAGAGGAGAGGGTCGACGGTGTCGTGTGCGAGACGGTGGCCGACATTGTGAGGCGGCGGTTTTGGGTAATTTCTACTTTACAGAATTAAAAATCAACATTACCTAGTGATTGCACTGATCAGTGTTGTCTTGTTCGATTTCAGACCTTCTACAGGGTTGCCGAGGAACACGAGGCGGAGGAGGCTAGGGTTCTCTAAGCTGAGTGCAAGCGCCTACTTCAGAACTTATGGCACGAGGCTAGGGTGCAGGCTGTTCGAGACTACTACGCCTTGGCTAACATTAGGAGGGAGAAGAAGAAGTGCCGCCTAAAGTATCTGAGTAAGGAGAAGTGCATGAGGGTAATTACCTATTCTTAAGGCCTTGTACTTAGTTTCCTTGATTTCATTTGTAGGCGTAGCGCTTAAATTTCTCTTTGCCAAACTTAGGTGCCCCCGAGATGGTGTGCGGATATGATGGACTGTTGGGAGGTGTTGGTGGATGAGTGGTGCTCTCTTCAATGGCTAGCCGAACACAACAAGGCCAGAGATAAGCATTCCAAAATGTGAGGTGTGCCACACCATCAAGGGAGCTCCAACATGTTTGAGTACGGGGATCACTGGCTATGTGGTTTCAGCCCTTAATGATTCATGCAATTTCATTCTTCATGCTAGCTTCAGCCCTTAACTAATATGGTGTTCCTCTCTTTTAGACGAAACACAACAGAAGGAAGTGCCACCGCTATACAACCTCTATGCCATGGCCCATATGGCCCCGTTCAAGAAGGCCAAGGCATTCTCTGACGATGACCTCGATCATCCAGAGAGTTTCACCAACACTCCTCCCACAACAAGCTCGTGAGGTACAGAGACTGGGGGAAGGCGACGAAAGGGGATGACTTCAACCCAAGCCAGAATCCTTTTGATACTGAGCTCATGATGCTATCTGGTGATGGGAGGAAACATGGCTCGGTAGCCATTGGGGATGGACTGATACGTTGTCCTAGCAGTCTCCCGGAGATCAAGAAGTGCCACGCAAGGTCTCTTCCTGACATACCGCCTCGACCACGGCCAGTGGACCTTGACATCGAGCTCAGCACCCAGGAGCTTCTGGTGGAGGCAAACAGGCAGGCCAAGGAGAGGGATACCGAGCTGGAGCAGATGACGGCTAGGATGCTGGAGGAGGAGAGGAACCGGAACGACACGTCTCATCGGGCCCTATACGAGCTCCTCGTGGTAAGTTTCTCCTGCTTATTAGCCAAATCATGCATGTAATGTTCGTTTCATTACTAACTAATATGACTGACTCGTGAAAGAAAAATGTGCAGTCCGTGTGCGATAAAAACGGTCAGACCCCTCCGTCGATGCCTCAGATTGGTATAGCGGACACGGCGGGTTTCATTTGAATGGTCATTAGTTACTAGTATTCACATTTCAGTTGCATCATGCTAACGAGACATTGCAAATGATCTTTGGTGCATCATGCCTCCCGACAAGCATTGACCGATCCTTCTCCGTCTCGCACTGGCGCAAGCCCGACCCCGAACGGTCCTTCTCCGTCTGACACTGGCGTAAACCCGACCGACCCTTCACCTCCGTGATGACGGTAACATTTCTCTAGTGTTTTGCCTACCAAATGCATAAAGACCTAGACTTAGCTTTATTTCCTCCAAAATGGTTACCATAATGACCTAGACTTAGCCAATCTTCCTACAAAATGACATAATTAGCTTACTTAGCTCCAAAATGATCTATACTTAACTAAATTATCTCTAATATGCTTAGTTACCTAGGTTAGCTAAATAAAGACCTATACTTAGCTTACTTATGTAAAAAATGGCATAATATGCTTAGTTAACTGAAAAATGGCATAATTAGTTAAGTTAGCTCCAAAATGACCCATTTTACCTAGGTTTGCTCCAATATGATCCATTTTACCTAGGTTAGCTCCAAAATGAGCAAGTTTATCTATGTTAGCGCCAATATGATCCATTTTACCTATGTTAGCTCCAATGTGATCAATTTTAGGTAGGTTAGCTCCAAAATGATCCATTCTACCTATGTTACCTAAAAAATGGCATAATTACTACCTTAATTTCCTCCAAATTAACATAATAAGCTTAGTTAGCTAAAAATGGCATAATTACCTTGTAAGCTCTAAAATGACACAAATAAGAAATGAGAAGAAGAAAAACAAGGAAGAGGAGAAAAAGAAAGAATAGAAGAAGAAAGACAAGAAAAAGAAAGAATAAAAGAAGAAGAATGAGAAGGAAAAGGGTAAAAACCTTCTTCTTCTTCTAGTCTTCTTCTTCTTTTAGTCATCTTCTTATTCTTCTTCTAGTATTCTTCTTCTAGTCATCTTCTTCTAACTTGCTTACTGCCATTTTTGCAGATTTGATTCATTTCATGGAAGCTCGACTAATGGACTGCTAGTTTTAGTTTGTGTTTTGATTTTGTGTTGATAAACAATGTATGTTGAATAACTCCGTGAAACTATGTATGTATGTTGACGAACTCCGTGAAAATATGTATGTATTGGACGTCTTAATACCCTATATATGTGTTTTGTTGCGTTGATGGACTGCTAGATGATGGATACATATGTTCTGTTGTGTTGATGGACTGCTAGATAATTTATGTCTTTTGAAAATGCAACGATATAACAAAAAACATAGAAAACAGGGGCTATACAGGTTCTTTTCCGTCCGCTGGCGGACGGCAAAGAGCTTTGCCATCAGCCAGCGGACGGCAAACATGCCACGTGGCAGCTACCTGTGCAACCTGGGGCACTGGCTGGCCTATTTTATTATTTTGCCGTCTGCTGGCAGACGGCAAAGAGCGTTGCATCTTTGCCGTCCGCCAGCGGACGGCATAGCCTGACACGTGGCAGCACCTGGGAGCTGGGACGGCAAAGATGCAATTGCCTTTGCCGTCCGCCAGCGGACGGCAAAGCACGCCGTTAACCACTTAATGGACCTAACATGGCACTTGTGCCGTCCGCCGGCAGAAGGCAAAGAGCATTTCATCTTTGTCGTCCGCCAGTTGACGGAAAAGAGCCCTTTGTCGTAGCCTATTCAGCCGGACCTGTTGCCGTCTGTTGGCTGACGGCAAAGGCCTTTCCCATCAGCCAAGCATGCCTTTGCCGTCAGCCATGGCTAACGGCAAAGCGTCTGATTCCTGTAGTGCAAGCTTTTTTGCTTGCTTCTCTTTGGATAATAGCTTGCGATGCCATGGGCATCCCCAAGCTTAGGCTCCTCTTACTCCTTATTCCTTCATCCATCGTAACATCACCCAAAACTTGAAAACTTAAATCACACAAAACTCAACAAAACCTTCGTGAGATCCGTTAGTATAAGAAAATAATCACTACTATAAGTACTTAAGAAAACCAATTCATATTTTATTCTTGCATTTTATCTATTTTATTCCAACTTTTCTATGGCAAAAAATCTTCAAAGAAAACCATAGAATCATCAAAACAAGCACACAACGCAAAGAAAACAGAATCTGTCAAAAACGGAACAATCTGTAGCAATCTGGATATTTCAAGTACTTCTGTAACTCCAAAAATTCTGAAAAGTTAGGACAACCTGAATAATTTGTATATTAATCTTCTGCAAAAAAATTGGTATTTTAGCATGCTTTTGTTAAAAATGAGAATTATTTTCGTGAGCGCAAAAGTTTCTATTTTTCAGCAAGGTCAAATCAACTATCACCCAAGAAGATCCTAAAGACTTTGCTTGGCACAAACACTAACTAAAACACAAAAAACACAATCATAAGAGTAGCATGATTATGCAAACACTCAAGAACAGAAAGCAAAAGTCAAAAAATAAATTTTATTCATTGGGTTGCCTCCCAACAAGCGCTATCGTTTTACGCCCCTAGCTAGGCATAAGATTTCAACAATGCTCACACAAAAGATAATAATTGAAACACAAAGAGAGAATCATGAAACATGTGACAAACACATTTAAGTCTAACATACATCCGATGCATAGGGATTTTATAAGTAAACAAATTATCAAGACAAGAAATATATAGCATATGTAAGGAAAAGAAAGAAACAATAGCAATCATAACATAACGAGAGGTAAGTTAGTAACATGAAAATTTCTACAACCATATTTTCCTCTCTCATAATAATTACATGTACGATCATAATCAAATTCAACAATATAGCTACCATATAAAATTTTCTCTTCATGATCCACATGCATAAAAAAATTATAATCTTCCAAGATAGTGGGATTAACATCAATTAAAGTCATGACCTCTCCAAACCCACTTTTATAAAAAAATCACAAGATTGAACACTCTCCAAATATGTGGGATTATTTTTATGTAGAGTTGACACTCTTCCGAACCCACTTTCAATATTATTGCAGACACGTTCATCATGAGGCTTAAATAAACTATCAAGATTATAAGAATCGTTATCACCCCAATCATGATCATTGCAATAAGTAGTGGACATAGCAATATTAGCATCCCCAAGCTTGGGGTTTTGCATATTATTAGCACAATTGACATTAATAGAATTTATAGTAACATCATTGTAATCATGCTTTTCATCCAAAGAGCTATCATGAATCACTTTATAAATTCCTTCTTTTAACGCTTCATCACAATTTTTAGATTCATGAATCTCAATCAAAACTTCATAAACATAATCTAGTGAACTCAATTCACTATCAATTGGTTCATCATAATTGGATCTTTTGAAAAGATTAGCAAGTGGATGAGTATCCATGTCAATAGATTTTTAGCAAGCGAAGATGCAAGCAAATAAAAGGCACATGGTAACACAAGAAAACAAGAGATCTGACGAGAAAAAGGCAAACAAAAAAAGTAGGTGAATAAAACGGCAAATTTTTGTGATGTGGGGGAGATGAAAACAAGAGGCAAATGGCAAATAAAGTAAATTGCAAGGAGATGAGATTTGTGATTAGGAACCTGGTAGATGTTGATGATGTCTCCCCGGCAACGGTGCTAGAAATTCCTTTTGATGTCTGCTAGACTACGTCGATATTTCCTTAAAACAGGAAGGGATGATGCATCACAGCGACGATAGGTATTTCCCTCAGTGATGAGACCAAGGTTATCGAACCAGTAGGAGAACCAAGCAACACTACGTAAACAGCACCTGCACACAAATAAAAAATACTCGCAACCCGACGTGTTAAAGGGGTTGTCAATCCCTTTCAGGTAACGGCGCCAAAAATTGGCAAAAGGACGGGATAAAGTTGTTATAAGTTGATAGATCGAACGCCAAATAAAATAAAGTGCAGCAAGGTATTTTTTTTGTATTTTTGGTTTAATAGATCTGAAATAAAAGTAAAGGAAAATAGATCACAAAGGCAAATATAATAAAGAAGAGACCCGGGGGCCGTAGATTTCACTAGTGGCTTCTCTCAAGAAAAATAGCAAACGGTGGGTAAACGAATTGTTGTTGGGCAATTGATAAAACTTCAAATAATCATGATGATATACAGGCAATGATCATTATATAGGCATCATGTCCAAGATTAGTAGACCGATTCCTGCCTGCATCTACTAATATTACTCCACACATCGACCGCTATCCAGCATGCATCTAGTGTATTAAGTTCATGGAAAAACAGAGTAATGCAATAAGAACGATGACATGATGTAGACACGATTTATTTATGTAGAAATAGACCCCATTTTGTTATCCTTAATAGCAACGATACATACGTGTCGGTTCCTCTTCTGTCACTGGGATCAAGCACCGTAAGATCGAACCCATTAGAAAGCACCTCTTCCCATTGCAAGATAAATAGATAAAGTTGGCCAAAAAAAAACCCAAATATCAGAGAAGAAATACGAGGCTATAAGCAATCATGCATATAAGAGATCAAAGAAGACTCAAATAACTTTCATGGACAAAAACATAGATCTGATCATAAACTCAAAGTTCATCGGTTCCCAAAAAACACACCGCAAAAAGAGTTACATCATATGGATCTCCAAGAGACCATTGTATCGATAATCAAAAGAGAGAGAGGAAGCCATCTAGCTACTAACTATGGACCCGTAGGTCTACAAAGAACTACTCACACATCATCGGAGAGGCACCAATGGACATGATGAACCCCTCTGTGATGGTGTCTGATACGTCTCTAACGTATCTATAATTTTTGATTGCTCCATGCTATATTATCTACTGTTTTGGAGTATATTGGGCTTTATTTTCTACTTTTATATTATTTTTGGGACTAACCTATTAACCGGAGGCCCAGCCCATAATTGTTGTTTTTTGCCTTTTTCAGTGTTTCGAAGAAACGGAATATCAAACGGAGTCCAAACGGAATGAAACCTTCGGGAACGTGATTTTCTCATCAGATAAGACCCAGGAGACTTGGACCCTCTGTCAAGAAAGCCACGAGGCGGTCACGATGGTGGAGGGCGCCCCCCTAGGGCGCGCCCCCTGCCGCGTGGGCCCCTCGAAGCTCCACCGACGTACTTCTTCCTCCTATATATACCTACGTACCCCCAAGCGATCAGATATGGAGCCAAAAACCTAATTCCACCGCTGCAACTTTCTGTATCCACGAGATCCCATCTTGGGGCTTGTTCCCCAGCTCCGCGGGAGAGGGCCGTCATCATGGAGGGCTTCTACATCATCATAGCCTCTCCGATGAAGTGTGAGTAGTCTACCTCAGACCTTTGGGTCCATAGTTAGTATCTAGATGGCTTCTTCTCTCTTTTTGGATCTCAATACAATGTTCTGCCCCTCTCTCGTGGAGATCTATTCGATGTAATCTTCTTTTTGCGGTGTGTTTGTTGAGACCGATGAATTTTGGGTTTATGATCAAGTCTATCTATGAACAATATTTGAATCTTCTCTGGATTCTTTTATATATGATTGGTTATCTTTGCAAGTCTCTTTGAATTATCAGTTTGGTTTGGCCTACTAGATTGGTTTTTCTTGCAATGGGAGAAGTGCTTAGCTTTGGGTTCAATCTTGCGGTGTCCTTTCCCAAAGGATGTATGGGCAGCAAGGTACGTATTGTATTGTTGCCATCGAGGATAACAAGATGGGGTTTTATCATATTGCATGAAACTATCCCTCTACATCATGTCATCTTGCTTACGGTGTTACTGTTTTTAACTTAATACTCTAGATGCATCTTTGGATAGCGGTCGATGAGTGGAGTAATAGTAGTAGATGCAGTGAGTCGGTCTACTTGTCTCGGACGTGATGCCTATATACATGATCATACCTAGATATTCTCATAACTATGCTCAATTCTGTCAATTGCTCAACAGGAATTTGTTCACCCACCATAGAATACTTATGCTCGTGATAGAAGCCACAAGTGAAAACTCTGGCACCCGGGTCTATTCTCATCATATCAATCTCTATCACTTTATTATTGCTTTGCTTTTTTACTTTGCCTTTTACTTTTCACTTTGCATCTCTATATCAAAAATACCAAAAATATTATCTAGCATCTCTATCAGATCTCACACTCGTAAGTGACCGTGAAGGGATTGACAACCCCTAATCGCGTTGGTTGCGTTGAGCTATTGTTTTGTGTAGGTACGAGGGACTCGCGTGTAGCATCCTACTGGATTGATACCTTGGTTCTCAAAAACTAAGGGAAATACTTACGCTACTTTGCTGCATCATCCTCTCCTCTTCGGGGAAATCCAACGCAGTGCTCAAGAGGTAGCAAGAAGAATTTCTAGCGCCGTTCTTGGGAGTCTACGCAAAAGTCAACATACCAAGTACCCATCACAATCCCTATCTCTCGCATTACATTAGTTGCCATTTGCCTCTCGTTTTCCTCTCCCCCACTTCACCCTTGCCGTTTTATTCGCCCTCTCTTTTCTGTTTGCCTTTTTCTCGCTTGCCTTTTGTTTGCTCGTGTGTTGGATTTCTTGTTTGTTGAGATGGCCCAAGATACTACCAAATTGTGTGACTTCACCAATACCAATAATAATGATTTCCTTAGCACTCCGATTGCTCCTCTTGCCAATACTGAATCTTGTGAAATCAATACTGCTTTGTTGAATCTTGTTATGAAAGATCAATTCGCCGGCCTTCCTAGTGAAGATGCCGCTACTCATCTGAATAGCTTCGTTGATTTATGTGATATGCAAAAGAAGAAAGATGTCGATAGTGATATTGTTAAATTGAAGCTATTTCCTTTTTCGCTTAGAGATCGTGCTAAAGCTTGGTTTTCCTCTTTGCCTAAAAATAGTATTGATTCTTGGAACAAGTGCAAAGATGCTTTTATCTCTAAATAGTATTGATTCTTGGAACAAGTGCAAAGATGCTTTTATCTCTAAGTATTTTCCTCCCGCTAAGATCATCTCTCTTAGAAACGACATTATGAATTTTAAGCAACTTGATCATGAATATGTTGCACAAGCTTGGGAGAGAATGAAATTAATGATACGTAATTGTCCTATTGATGGTTTGAATTTGTGGATGATTATACAAAAAATTTATGCCGGATTGAATTTTGCTTCTAGAAATCTTTTAGATTCGGCTGCAGGAGGAACTTTTATGGAAATCACTTTAGGAGATGCTACTAAACTCCTAGATAATATTATGGTTAATTATTCTCAATGGCACACTGAAAGATCCACTAATAAAAAGTGCATGCGATAGAAGAAATTAATGTTTTGAGTGGAAAGATGGATGAACTTATGAAATTATTTGCTACTAAGAGTGTTTCTTCTGATCCTAATGATATGCCTTTGTCTACTTTGATTGAGAATAATAATGAACCTATGGATGTGAATTTTGTTGGTAGGAATAATTTTGGTAACAACGCGAATAGAGGGAATTTTAATCCTAGGCCATATCCTAGTAATCCTTCTAATAATTATGGAAATTCCTACAACAACTCTTATGGAAATTTTAATAAGATGCCCTCTGAATTTTAGAATAGTGTTAAAGAGTTTATGAATTCACAAAAGAATTTTAATGCTTTGCTTGAAGAGAAATTGCTTAAAGTTGATGGTTTGGCTAGGAACGTTGATAGAATTTCTCTTGAGGTTGATTCTTTAAAGCTTAGATCTACTCCTCCTAAGCATGATATCAATGAGTCTCTCAAATCCATGAGAATTTCCATTGATGAGTGCAAGGAAAGAACCGCTAGGATGCGTGCTCTGAAGATGCCTTTATTAAAGCGTGTTCTTCCAATTCCTATGAAAATCAAGATGAAGATCTAAAAGTTATTGATGTGTCTCTTATTAACTCTTTGTTTTGCAATATGAATCTTGATGAAACTGAATATGATCCACCTTTACCTAGAAGGCGTTCCAGAAATTCGGAGTATTTAGATCTTGATGATGAATTGATATAAGTGGGAATGAAAGAAATAAAACCCTAGATGTTGCTAAACCCACTATATTGGATTTCAAGGAATTTAATTATGAAAGTTGCTCTTTAATTGATTGTATTTCCTTGTTGCAATCCGTGCTAAATTCTCCTCATGCTTATAGTCAAAATAAAGCCTTTACCGAACATATCGTTGATGCCTTGATGCAATCTTATGAAGAAAAACTTGAGTTGAAAGTTTCTATCCCTAGAAAACATTATGATGAGTGGGAACCTACCATTAAAATTAAGATTAAAGATCATGAGTTCAATGCTTTGTGTGATTTGGGTGCTAGTGTCTCTATTATTCCCAAAACTTTGTGTGATTTGCTAGATTTTTGTGATTTTGATGATTGCTCTCTAAACATGCATCTTGTGGATTCCACTATAAAGAAACCTATGGGAAGAATTAATGATGTTCTTATTGTTGCAAATAGGAATTATGTGCCCATAGATTTTATCGTTCTTGATATAGATTGCAATCATTCTTGCCCTATTATTCTTGGTAGACCTTTCCTTAGAACGATTGGTGCAATTATTGATATGAAGGAAGGGAATATTAGATTTCAATTTCCATTAAAAAAGGGCATGGAACACTTCCCTAGAAAGAAAATAAAATTACCATATGAATCTATCATGAGAGCCACTTATGGATTGCCTACCAAAGATGGCAATACCTAGATCTATCCTCGCGTTTATGCCTAGCTAGGGGCATTAAACGATAGCGCTTGTTGGGAGGAAACCCAATTTTATTTTTAGTTTTTTTGTTTTTTCTTCTGTTTAGGAATAAATAATCCATCTACCTTCTTTTTAGATGTGGTTTTATGTTTTAATTAGTGTTTGTGCCAAGTTAAACCTATAGGAACTTCTTGGATGATAGTTATTTGATCTTGCTGTAATTTCCAGAAACTTTGCGCTCAGTGCCCGAATTGTTAACAATCACCAGAACGTGATAAAATACTGATTCCAATTGCTTCTGATCAATAAAATAATTTTCTAGGTCGTCCTATTCTGGTAGATTTTTTGGAGTTCCATAAGTTTGTGCTAGTTACATATTACTACAGACTGTTCTGTTTTTTACAGATTCTGTTTTTCGTGTGTTGTTTGCTTATTTTGATGAATCTATGGCTAGTAAAATAGTTTATAATCCATAGAGAAGTTGGAATACAGTAGGTTTAACACCAATATAAATAAATAATGAGTTCATTACAGTACCTTGAAGTGGTCTTTTGTTTTCTTTCGCTAACGGAGCTCACGAGATTTCTATTGATTTTTGTGTTGTGAAGTTTTCAAGTTTTGGGTGAAATCTTTTTGATGGATTATGGAACAAGGAGTGGTAAGAGCCTAAGATTGGGGATGCCCACGGCACCCCCAAGATAATCCAAGGACACCAAAAAGTCAAAGCTTGGGGATGCCCCGGAAGGCATCCCCTCTTTAAATCTACTTCCATCGGTAATTTTCCTTGGAGCTATATTTTTATTCACCACATGATATGTGTTTTGCTTGGAGCGTCTTGTGTTATTTGTGTCTTTGTTTGTTAGTGTGCCACAACCATCCTTGCGGTACACACCTTTTGAGAGAGCCATACATTAATTGGAATTTGATAGAATACTCTATGTGCTTCACTTATATCTTTTGAGCTTTATAATTTTGCTCTAGTGCTTCACTTGTATTTTTGAGCTTTATAGTTTTGCTCTATGTGCTTCACTTAGATCTTTTAGAGCACGGTGCTGGATTTGTTTTATAGAAACTATTGATCTCTCATGCTTCACTTAGATTATTTTGAGAGTCTAGCATGGTAATTTTCTTAATAATAATATGCTTGGTGTTCAAGATTTGTTAAACTTTCTTATGAGTGCGTTGAATACTAAGAAAAGATTGATGCTTGATAATTGTTTTGAGATATGAAGATGGTGATATTAGAGTCATGCTAGTTGAGTATTTGTGAATTTGATAAATACTTGTGTTAAAGTTTGTGATTCCCGTAGCATGCACGTATGGTGAACCGTTATGTGATGAAGTCGGAGCATGATTTAGTTATTGATTGTCTTCCTTATGAGTGGCGGTCGGGGAATGACGATGGTCTTTTCCTACCAATCTATCCCCCTAGGAGCATGTGCGTAATACTTTGCTTTGATAACTTCTAGATTTTTGCAATAAGTATATGAGTTCTTATGACTAATGTTGAGTCCATGGATTATACGCACTTTCCCCATCCTTCCACCGTTGCTAGCCTCTCTAATACCGCGCAACCTTCGCCGGTATCATACACCCACCATATACCTTCCTCAAAACATCCACCATACCTACCTATCATGGCATTTCCATAGCCATTCCGAGATATATTACCATGCAACTTTCCATCGTTCCGTTTATTATGACACGCTCCATCATTGTCATATTGCTAGCATGATCATGTAGTTGACATCGTATTTGTGGCAAAGCCACTGTTCATAATTCTTTCATACATGTCACTCTTGATTCATTGCGTATCCCGGTACACCGCCGGAGGCATTCATATAGAGTCATATTTTCTTCGAAGTATTGAGTTGTAATTGTTGAGTTGTAAGAAAAATAAAAAGTGTGATGATCATCATTTTTATAGCATTGTCCCAAGTGAGGAAAGGATGATGGAGACTATGATTCCCCCACAAGTCGGGATGACACTCCGGACGAAAAAAAAGAAAAAAGAAAAAAAGAGAAAAGAGGCCATAAAAAAAGAAAAGGCCCAAATAAAAAAATAAGAGAAAAAGAGAGAAGGGACAATGTTACTATCCTTTTACCACACTTGTGCTTCAATGTAGCACCATGATCTTCACGATAGAGAGTCTCTCATTTTGTCACTTTCATATACTAGTGGGAGTTTTTCATTATAGAACTTGGCTTGTATATTCCAATGATGGGCTTCCTCAAAATGCCCTAGGTCTTCGTGAGAAAGAAAGTTGGATGCACACCCACTTAGTTTATTTTGTTGAGCTTTCATATACTTATAGCTCTAGTGCATCCGTTGCATGGCAATCCCTACTCACTCACATTGATATCTATTGATGGGCATCTCCATAGCCCGTTGATACGCCTAGTTGATGTGAGACTATCTTCTCCCTTTTTGTCTTCTCCACAACCACCATTCTATTCCACATATAGTGCTATGTCCATGGCTCACGCTCATGTATTGCGTGAAGATCGAAAAAGTTTTGAAAATGTTAAAGTATGAAACAATTGCTTGGCTTGTCATCAGGGTTGTGCATGATTTAAATACTTTGTGTGGTGAAGATAGAGCATAGCCAGACTATATGATTTTGTAGGGATAACTTTCTTTGGCCATGTTTTTTTGAGAAGACATAATTGCTTTGTTAGTATGCTTGAAGTATTATTGTTTTTATGTCAATATGAACTTTTGTCTTGAATCTTTTGGATCTGAATGTTCATACCACTATTAAGAAGATTTACATTGAAATTATGCCAAGTAGCACTCCAGATCAAAAATTCTCTTTTTATCATTTACCTACTCGAGGACGAGCAGGAATTAAGCTTGGGGATGCCTGATACGTCTCCAACGTATCTATAATTTTTGATTGCTCCATGCTATAATATCTACTGTTTTGGACTATATTGGGCTTTATTTTCCACTTTTATATTATTTTTGGGACTAACCTATTAACCGGAGGCCCAGCCCAGAATTGCTGTTTTTTTGCCTTTTTCAATGTCTCGAAGAAACGGAATATCAAACGGAGTCCAAACGGAATGAAACCTTCGGGAACATGATTTTCTCATCAGATAAGACCCAGGAGACTTGGGCCCTCCGTCAAGAAAGCCACAAGGTGGTCACGAGGGTGGAGGGCGCCCCTCCTGCCTCGTGGGCCCCTCGAAGCTCCACCGACGTACTTCTTCCTCCTATATATACGTACGTACCCCCAAACGATCAGATACGGAGCCAAAAACCTAATTCCACCGCTGCAACTTTCTGTATCCACGAGATCCCATCTTGGGGCCTGTTCCGGAGCTCTGCCGGAGAGGACCGTCATCACGGAGGGCTTATACATCATCATAGCCTCTCCGATGAAGTGTGAGTAGTTTACCTCAGACCTTCGGGTCCATAGTTAGTAGCTAGATGGCTTCTTCTCTCTTTTAGGATCTCAATACAATGTTCTCCCCCTCTCTCGTGGATATCAATTCGATGTAATCTTCTTTTTGCGGTGTGTTTGTTGAGATCGATGAATTGTGGGTTTATGATCAAGTCTATCTATGAACAATATTTGAATCTTCTCCAAATTCTTTTATGTAGGATTGGTTATCTTTGCAAGTCTCTTCGAATTATCAGTTTGGTTTGGCCTACTAGATTGGTTTTTCTTGCAATGGGAGAAGTGCTTAGCTTTGGGTTCAATCTTGCGGTGTCCTTTCCCAGTGACAGAAGGGGCAGCAAGGCACGTATTGTATTCTTGCCATCGAGGATAAAAATATGGGGTTTTTATCATATTGCATGAAACTATCCATCTACATCATGTCATCTTGCTTAAGCTGTTACTCTGTTTTTAACTTAATACTCTAGATGCATGCTGGATAGCGGTCGATGAGTGGAGTAATAGTAGTAGATGCAGGCAGGAGTTGGTCTACTTGTCTTGACGTGATGCCTATATACATGATCATACCTATATATTCTCATAACTATGCTCAATTCTGTCAATTTCTCAACAGTAATTTGTTCACCCACCGTAGAATACTTATGCTTTTGAGAGAAGCCACTAGTGAAATCTATGGCCCCCGGGTCTATTCTCATCATATCAATCTCTATTTACTTTATTATTGCTTTGCTTTTTTACTTTGCCTTTTACTTTTCACTTTGCATCTCTATATCAAAAATACCAAAAAACTTATCTAGCATCTCTATCAGATCTCACTCTCGTAAGTGACTGTGAAGGGATTGACAACCCCTAATCGCGTTGGTTGCGTTGAGCTATTGTTTTGTGTAAGGTACGAGGGACTCGCGTGTAGCCTCCTACTGGATTGATACCTTGGTTCTCAAAAACTGAGGGAAATACTTACGCTACTTTGCTGCATCATCCTCTCTCTTCGGGGAAATCCAACGCAGTGCTCAAGAGGTAGAAGTGTCTAGATTGGATCTGGTGGTTCTTGAACTTGCGGCGGCTGGAATTGATTTTCGTCGACTCCCTAGGGTTTTTGGAATATTGGGGTATTTATAGAGCAAAGAGGCGGTCCCGGAGGCACCCGAGGTGGCCTCATGGGTTGTGCTCCCCTTGGAGCACCCCTAGGCGCTTCTTCGGCCCACTGGATGTCTTCTGGTCCATAAAAAATCCATAAAAAGTTTCGCTGCGTTTGGACTTCGTTTGGTACTGATTTCCTGCGACGTAAAAAACATGCAAAAAACAACAACTGGCACTTTGCACTATGTCAATAGGTTAGTTCCAAAAAATGATATAAAATGACTATAAAATGATCATAAAACATCCAATAATGATAATATAACAGCGTGGAACAAAAAAATTATAGATACGTTGGAGAAGTATCATGGAGTCATGGTCTTATGCTTTGTGGGAACTTGGTTTAGGACATGACACATAGTCATTAGCGCCTCCCCCCACTATTCCTTGGACAGACCCGATGTGTCTAACATGGCGTTAACCAAATCAGTTAGAGTTCAGTTCTTTCTTCCAGCCACCCCATTCTACTGAGGTGTGTAGGGAGGCGTCCTCTCATGGATTATACCATGTTCCGCACAAAACAAATCAAATTCATTAGGAAATACTCTCCACCACGATCAGACCTTAGTCGTTTAATTTTTTGATCAAGTTGGTTCTCCGCTTCAGCTTTATAGTTTTTGAAGAAAGTTAAAGTCTCATCTTTTGATTTCAGAAGATACACATAACAATATCTAGTGGAGTCATCAATCA
Source organism: Aegilops bicornis (assembly GCA_021605145.1). NCBI lineage: Eukaryota > Viridiplantae > Streptophyta > Magnoliopsida > Poales > Poaceae > Aegilops > Aegilops bicornis. Next base: position 472,466,720 of record CM038672.1, on the reverse strand, counting down.
ACATCATGAAGTATCACTTTGCACCTTTTGTCAACACGCCATTCATCTCACAAAGATTGGAATGTATAAGCTCTAGTGGCGCCAAGTCTGTTGCCTCTGCAGTCTTATGGGACTTGCGAGGTTGCTTAGCTTGCACACATACTTGGCACTTGGAGCCTTTGACAGTAGGGATTTGGAATTAAATTCATATTGGCTAGCCACGTCATGCAACCAAAGTTAATATGACAAAGTCATGAATGCCAAATATCAGACTCATTATTGTGGAAAACATTATTAATATCTTTAGTGCAAATATCTGAGAAAGATAGGCGGAACAAGCCTCCGCACTCATAGCCTCTTCCAACAAATTGTCCACACTTGGAAATTACAACGTTATTGGACTCAAAAACCAACTTAAAACCATCTCGACATAAACGGGAACCGCTGAAGAGATTCTTATTGATGGACGGCACATGATGAACGTTCTTCAGACGCACGGTCTTCCCCGAAGTAAACTTCAGATCGACCGTACCGACACCTCGAACGATGGCATGTGACCCGTTCCCCATCAGCATGGGAGAAGTCCCTGTGAACCGGTAAGAAGAAAACATGGAGACGTTAGCACATACATGTACATTGGCACCGGTGTCAACTAACCGATCAGGAGATTGGAATATTGAAACGATCGTAGGAAGAATATCGTACCCAGATTCCTTCATATCAGTATCACCGATGATAACACTAGTGAACTTGCCGCTCTTCTCATGTTCGCGCTCCTCAAAGCGGTTAGGACACTTCGGAGCCCAGTGATTAGGATCACCGCAGACATGGCAAAGTCCCTCCCCCTTCTTATGAGAATTCTTCTTGAAGTTGGTAGGATGTGACGGCTTGTTCTTTGCATCAAACTTGCCTTTGCCCTGAGTTTTGTTCTTGTTGTTTTTGAACTTGTTAGGCTGGAAGTTCTTCTTTTGTACCATGTGGGCACTAGAAGCTCCCTCAAAGAACTCGAAAGCACGCAGTGTCTTTTGCTCTCGCCTTCTCTTCAACATCAAGAGTACCAATGAGATCCGAAACAGAAAACTCCTGACTCTTGTGTTTTAGGGAAGTAGAAAAATTGTTCCACGAAGGTGGAAACTTGGCAATGATGCCTCCGGCAACAAATTTTCCTGACAACACACACTTAAACTACTCAAGTTCTTTTGCGAGTGACTGTATCTCATGAGCTTGCTGGACAACAGAGCGCTCATCAGTCATCTTATAGTCATGGAATTGCTCCATGACGTATAGATCGCTGCTGGCTTCTGAGGTCCCAAACTTAGCCTCGAGCGCAGCCCACATGTCCTTGCCGTTGTCAAACGACATATAAAAATCCACAATGGAATCGTCAAGAACACTCAGAAGGCCTCCTTTAAAGAGGGTATCAATCCTCTCAAAAGCTTCCTGTTGTGCACGATTAAGATCGTCCTCAGGCTTACCCTTGGTGGCGTCATAGCACTACATGGTTTGGAACCAGTAAACTTCTCTCGTGCGCCACCTCTTATATTGCACCCCCTTAAAGGTAGGCAGCTTCAGATGCACAGCAAAACCACTCGAAGTAAATATTCTATAATCAGGTTTTTAGATTGTTGAATATATGAGCAAGTTACTACGAGATTTAATCCGAAAAAGCACAAAATAAATCATGACGGCTATAACAGAGATTAAACTAATCATGTGGACTAGCATAGTAGATGAACAGATCGAATCTAGGGCACAGACTAGAAACATGAATTCTACCACGATCTCAAACAGGAAGGATAGAAACACATACGGTGCAACGGGACCAGCACCGTTGGCGTTGAGGTTGTCGCCCATGTGTTGAGGAAGAGGTTGCTGATGTCGGGGAAGAAGTCGTCGCTGCCAGCAGTCACGCGAGTGCGCTCCCCAAAAACATGATCGCCTCTCTCCCATACAGGATCACAAGAGGCGGGGTTCCGGAGGCCTGATGTCCCTTCTCGCGGTGCATGCCGAAAGGAGGGATGGAGAAGACTTGCGTGGCGGCGCAATGATCTGGAACGGTGGTGCGAAACCATGCGATGCGGCGGCAGCAAAGGTAGACGTCTACCTGACTATATAATACGGGCCAGGGTAGGTCGTGGAGAAAACCCACGTCCAAGTAACAGCCCCACGATCCAAAAGAATCAAAAACGGCTGAGTAGCGCACGTGTAGGTCTCCTCTTCTCATGCTCATACAAGTGGTAAAAGAACTCACCTTATAAAGAGGTGCAAGTCTCTCTCAACTTCTGGGGTGAGACTAAAGTTTAGTTTCATTCACACCACTTACATGTGTGCATGAATGAGCCAAGAGAATTTTAGAATTTTAGTTGGGCTTTGGACGAAAGGCCCACTAGCAAATTCCAACACTACCATGGAGTGGAAATGGCTTACAGAACCGCCTAAATAAGCAGTAGCGCGTGCGGTAGTAGAGAACGGAAGTACCGCTCAAGCTTATGGAATTTAAAAAAAAAGTTATGCTACACTTATGGAATAATCATACGTCACTAAACTTACGTCAAAAAGTGGCAAAATCTGGTTGGAAAAGGGGTTGTGGTGGGTTCCCACGGCAAAGCGCAAGTTTCCATCGGTAAGCATCCAAGATATAGCTGGGTTCCTTCGTGTTACAGACAAATCTTTAGGATTGTGGTTTAATGGATGACTTGACATGAATTGATTGAGAAGCACCGGGTCCCACACCTGAAGTCAAGGAGCAATGCTAGAGTTAGAAAGTAAAGTCTGCAGCCCGACGGATGGCTGGCTCTCGCTCTGGTGACTCGCCCTCGCCCTTGGCGGCGCCTGCGTCGGCCGGCGGGCCCGATGCCCTGGCCGTCCTCGGTGAGCCCTCGGCGCCCCTGCCGCCTCCGCAGTCGCCGGTCTCGCCCTCTCGCGCCCAGTCCACTACGCCACTCGCCGCCCCGCCCCGGATCCGGTAGGCTGACCTAGCCGAAGACGACACCAGCTATACCCCCACCTGCCCCTCTGCCTCCCGTCCGACCCGCTCCTCCCCGGCCCCTCAGCGAGCCGCGCCGCCCTGCGTGGCCGGCAGCTCAGCCTCCCAGCGAGGCTAGGCTGCTGGCTCGCCCGGCGGCCATCGCGCTTCTGCTCCGGTGCCCGGGCCGCAAGGTTCGTGCCTGCGGGGAGCTGGTGCCCGACGCCGTCGACAGCGCCCCTAGGGCGTGGTCGGCCGATCTGTGGTGGGCATGGCCAGAGCCTCATGGCGTCAATCTCCGGCTGGGTCCTCCGTCGCGCCAGCGCCGCCCCCGCGGCTGGTGCGCCGTGCTGACTCCCCCGCCATGCCATTCATGCGTTCCTCCCCCTTCCGCCCCTTCACTGCGGCCTTCGGCTCTTCCTCGCTCAGTCTCCATCCTCTGACCCCCCCCCCCCAGCTGGCCCCGGTCGGGCCATCCCAGCGTCTGCTCTCCGTTAGCGGCGGCGGTGGCGGTGACCGCCCGTGGAGGGGAAACCCTCCGGGCAACCTTCTCGCGCTCCCTCCTGGGCCCTGCCGATCGCGAGCGTGGCCTCCTGGGTCCTGCCGATCGCGAGCATGGCCTCCTGGGCCCGTGCCCTGGCCCAGCGGTCCACTGTGCTGGCTGGGCTGCCCCCCTGCCACATGGGCCTGCCCAGTTCGGTTGGGCCGCTCCTGTGCCCTAGGCCCAATATGGCCACCACTGGCATCTGGCCTCCATACGGGCTCCCACTCGCCTCGATCCCCCTCCCCGCCACTACCACCTCGCTCGCCCGCATCCCCTCGAGTCCTCCTCCCTCTGCACCGTCCCCGCAGGCCGTCTTGCTGCCCTGCTCCTCTCCCCCACCCCCTCCTCCCCCTCCCCTCCCGGCCTGCCCGGCCATGCCGAGGGAATGGGATGACGAGGAAGCCCGTCGGAAGTGCCAATACGACAACCGCCCCCGCCCCTCACCGGACGCGGTCCGCTGTGAGGAGGAGCTCCGGCGGGAGCTTCGCGAGCTGCGTGATGGGCACCGGGACAACCGTCGTTGTAAGTGAATCTAGTGCCCCTTAGTGATTTTGGTGTATTGAAGACTTATAGGTTAAGGATCTAATGCGTTTGTGAGTGTACACAGGTCTATAAGTCTATGAGGAGTTTGATATTTACAGAGAAAGTCGACCCCTAAAAATGAAGTTCTTCGATCAAGACTTTGATATTCTGAAGACTTTCTGAAGACTTTGAAAGTGAAGAAATTGGTGTGACCTTGAAGACTTGGTATTCATTTGAGGAACATGAAGCGTGAAGATTTTTGTTTTCGTAGTTTCATTTTCTCTTTCTTGAGTCATAGGAAACACCGTCTTTGTTAAAGGGGGTCGAGGAAATACTAAGGAAAAATTTCCATGTGATGCTCAACTCAAAATCCTACACCTACCAATCCCTTCGAGTGAAGCCTTTTGGAAAACTCATACAGTTCAGTCAGTTTCTTCAGTGACAGAGACGAAGCTCTTCTGGTCGCTGAGGAATTTGTTCTAACTGAGGAGTTAGGAATTCGCCAGTGCGGATTGCCTACACAGTGAGGAACATGATAGCCCTGAGGAATTTGAGATTCAAATTTCCGACCGTTCTTTATCTTCTTGCCAGCTGTCCCAAAATATCTTATCCACCAACGGTCATATCATTGAAGGGCATTTATGTCTTATCATGTCGGGCTGCTCCCTAGGCTATAAATAGCCGCCCCCTACAACCACTAGCTGGTTGGCTGCTCCGAGAGAAACTTGACACTTGTCATTTGAGAGCAACCCATCCTCCGAGGACTTTGAGCGAAAATCATCGAGTGAGGAAAAGCCCAAAACCAAACCCCTACAAACCCAAAGTGATTGAGCATCATCAAGAGATTGATCCTGCGTGGATCCGACGCTTGTTACCTTTGAAGACTGTGCTTCTTCCAGACGGTTAGGCGTCATGGTCTAGAACATCCAAGAGGAATTGTGGATCGCCGAGTGACCAAGTCTGTGAAGGTTTGGAAGTCGCCTGAAGACTTACAACGAGTGATTAGGCAGGTCTGTGTGACCTTAGTTCAAGGAGAATACGGTGAGGACTTGGTGTCCCGAGCTGCGTGCTTTCGATCGGGTGTCCGGACTGTGTGTCCTTGAGTTTAAATCTTGAGCCGCTCAACCGGACGCATAACCGAGACAACAGTTGGAACTGGTCTACCAAATCATTGTCTTCACCAACCTTCTTGGTTCTATCTCCTCAACCCTTTCATTTCCTCATTCTTTGTGTTGAGTGTTTATTCATATCTGTGTTTGAAGACTTTGGTGAAGACTTTCTCAATTTCCTCGGTTCAATTTCTTGATCTGTTTGTCTTCATCTTGAGCTATCCTGTGTTTACGCTTTTACGTACTCTTTGTTTGTCTTCATTTCATCATGATGACCATGCCTATATTCTGTTATGCTTACTTCTGAGTACTTATTCCGTTGCAAGTAGTTCTTCGCTAAGGAATTTCCTCACCGGCAAATTCCTCAGTGAAGAATTCATAAAAATCGCCTATTCACCCCCCCTCTAGTCGATATAACACACTTTCAATTGGTATCAGAGCAAGGTACTCCCTTATTCTGTGTGATTTTGGTTTAACCACCTGGAGTTTTAGTTATGTCGACCGCAGGTATGATCAAGGTCTCAGCAGGGTGTCCTACCTTTGATGGGACGGACTACCCCTACTGGAAGAACAAGATGCGAATGCATCTTGAAGCAATTGACAACGATCTATGGTATGTTGTGGAAAATGGTGTTCCCTCAGTCACACCTTCTCCGAATGTCTGGCGATGTGAAGAGATTCAAGCAACTCGATTCTCAAGCGAAGAATATCATATGTGGCCATCTGAGCAAAGGTCAATATGGAAGAGTGAGTGCTTTGGAAACTGCCAAGCTCATCTAGGACAAGTTGTCCAAAGTAAATGAAGGAGTCTCAACTCAGCGTGACTCCCGAGTTGATGTTCTTCGAAATCTCTTCAACCGCTTCAAAGGACTCGACAACGAAAATGTTCAACAAACCTTCGATCGCCTCACTGACATCTCAAATGAGCTTCAAGCACTTGGCGCCACTGACATCACCGACCATGAGGTGGTGAAGAAACTGTTAAGATCGCTTGATTCCTCATTTGATACTCGCACCGATGATACAAGAGCGTCTTGACTACAAGTCACTTGATCCAAATGATATCCTCGAGAGGCTAAATACTCGTGGAGTTCCAATTTGCTGAAATGAGAGATCTCTATGGTTCTAGCTATGGAAAACACGTGCCCTCAAGGCCAAGGTTGTGTCTCGAATCTGAGTGTGAAGACTCGTAGTAGCCTTGGAGATCCTGAAGAATTAGGCCAGAGCTAGCACCGCCGTGAAGAAATTCCAGGAGTTCTCAAGACGTGGTCGCTTTGGAAAATCCTCAAGAAGCGGTGATTCCTCATCCGGTGACTATAAGAGAAGACTTTGTCACAAATGCAAGAAACCTGGTCACTACATCCAAGATTGTCCTCGGTGGGAAAATGAATTAAAGAAGAAGAAACACAAGGATTACAGTTCTGATGACGCGAAGAAGAAGAAGAAATCATCGAAATCTTCATCATCAAAATCCTCAAAGCCTTCTTCTCACAAGAAGAGCAGCTCCAAAAAGGCTCGGGAATTCATCGGCAAGGAAATGGACTCTGAAGCTGAATCTGAGGAACATGAGGAAGAGGAGGCATTAGAAGAATCTGAGTCTGGTGTGGCGAGTCTAGCTCTACCGCTCTGCTTTTCGTCGACAAGTCCATCTTCAACTCAAGAAAATGACCTCACCAACAAAGCTGATGAAGATAGTGATGACTACGCTCCCACCTATTGCTTCATAGCAAAGGGTGCCAAGGTACTCAAATATACCTCCTCTAAATCTAGTGAAAATGAATCTGATGAAGATCTAAAGCCCAGTTACTCAAAACTTGCTAAGATTGTTGTAAAACAACAAAGGGCTTTTGAAAAGGTTCAAAACATGCTAGATAAGAGTGATGATATGTTAGGTGAAGAAATGGATCGCACTAAAGCCCTGACTGAAAATCTTTAGAGACTTCAGTCTAGGTTTGACAGCCTTCAAGGTCATCATAACACTCTCTTATCTGATCATGAGAAACTTTCTTATGAATTTCTTCAAAGAAAGCAATATCTTGAGAAGCTAAAAGTGAATTATTAAGATCTTCTTAAGGAGCGCGATTCATTACTTGCTCAACAAATCAGCGCTTCTCAGGAAGAATTTGTTCCTCCATGCTTAAAGCGCATTGAACGTGAATCTGCTAATTCTTCACCTGAATGTTCAAATGCTTCAACAGTTACAAATTCTTCACCTGCCTCTACTATCACTAATTCCTCGTCTGAGGACATTGCTAGTATCCTTGACGATGCATTTGAAGGAATTGTACATGACAGGCATGTACAAAAGCCTCAAAGGGCATCGACTCTTTGTGATGTGCTTAAAAGCGAGATCCTCAACAGAACCCTAGGAAAGAGGGTATTGCCTTTGAGAGGAAACTCAATGCTGATGGAACATATTGGAAGCCCGAGCGGTATCCCAAAACCTCATGGGTTGTCGCAAAGGGACCTCCGATTGATCCATCTAACTTATCTGACTTTACATGCGAATCTCCTCATTCTTCCGATGAGTCATTTGACTCCAACTATAAACTGTTCAAAAATCAGAATGGTGAAGTATTTGCTAGATATGTTTGCACTAATCTGCAGGAACGGTTCCCTATGAAGAAAATCTGGGTTCCCAAGAAGTGCCTTGAAAGTCTTCGTGTGAATGTCCTCATGACACCACACGTGAAGAATAGGAACCCCAGATCAAATTCTTCATATGGACCAAATTCTTCATATGGATCCAAGTCCTCATACGGACCAAATTCCTCACGTGGATCAAATTCCTCAAAAGGATCAAAGTCCTCATATGATTATCATCAAGCTAACAACTCTGTTTCGCAGGGTAAAGCTAAGGGCTATGAATATGTGCATTATTCTTCAAACCAATATGTTCATAAGTCCTCGAAGAATTTCTCTGCTTATTCATATGCTTATTCCTAACCCCTCTTATGTGAAACGAAATGGATTGGCCTCTATGCCACCATTCTCATATGGTGCTCGCAGAGTGATGAACTCTTTGCCACCCCTTCAGATGTGGGTGGTGAAGAAAAGAACTAACCTCTTCTACAGGTCAGGTCTCCGGGCGTGCATTGAACGTTTGAAGAATTAGTGGGGCACGACAAAAATGCTCGAAAGGACGCAGGCTAATCATGATGAAATGAACTTTCATTTCACACGTCCTCATCTTTGCTTATCTATTAATATTGGTGATGAAATTCATCTCGATGAACTTGATATCATATTCTTCACTGATGAAGTATATGAGATCGTAAGTTGTACTAATTCATCTGCAGGATGATCAACCCAAAGCCACTGAGTGGGTTCTCGATAGTGGATGTACAAATCACATGACTGGTGAAAAGAATCTATTGATGGATGCTCCCTTATCACCGTCACATCTGAAGCATATCATCTTTGCTGACAAAGGCAAAAGTCTATTGGGTCTTGGTAAGGTTGCGATCTCTAAGGACATACACATGGACAAAGTCATGCTTGTTGAGTCCTTAGGATACAACCTCATGTCAGTCTCAATGCTTTGTGATCTTGATATGGTTGTTATCTTCGGCAAGTATCGTTGTGTTGTGATTATGGACGCTGACAATTCCAAAGTCTTCGAAGGCTTTAGGAGAGGAGACTTGTATATTGTTGATTTCTCTACAGGACCACAACCAGCCGTGTGTCTACTTGCAAAAGCTTCAGAAGGCTGGCTATGGCATCGGCGACTTGGTCACGCAGGCATGAGGAATTTGCATACGCTTGCAAAGAAGAAGCATGTCATTGGCATTGAGAATGTCAAATTCCTCAAGGATCACTTGTGCGGTGCCTATGAAGCTGGAAAAATGACCAAGGCCAAGCATCCAGCAAAGACTATCATGACCACTACTCGTCCCTTCGAATTGCTTCACATGGACCTCTTTGGTCCTAATCATTACTCAGCTGTCGTTAATGATGCATCTCTATATGGCTTTGTTATTGTTGATGATTACTCTCGTTACACATGGCTACACATTGTTACTTACAAAAATCAAGTGCGTGAAGTCTTCAAACGATTTTCCTCGAGGGCTTCAACTAACTTTGGTGTGAAGATCAAACACATCAGAGTGACAATGGAACTGAGTTCAAGAATTCGGTCTTGATGCCTATCTTGATGAACTTGGTATTACTCATGAGTTATCTGCTCCCTATACTCCTCAGCAGAATGGCGTCGTGGAGCGCAAGAACAAAACTCTTGTTGAGATGGCTCGCACTATGCTTGATGAATACAAAATGTCTAATCGTTTTTGGATTGATGCAATTGATACTGCGTGCCACATCATCAACAGAGTATATCTTCACAAGTTCTTCAAGAAGACTGCCTATGAACTCCTCACTGACAAGAAACCCAATGTAAGTTATTTCAAAGTCTTCGATTGCTAAATGCTGGATTAGAGATCCTCATCACAATTCTAAATTTGCATCGCAAGCACATGAAGGTTTTATGCTTGGTTACGGAAAGGACTCGCACACCTACAGTAGTCTTCAACATCGCTTCTTCACAAGATTGTTGACATCGTAGATGTGCGGTTCGATGAAACTAATGGCTCGCAAAGAGAGCACCTACCTTCGTGTTAGATGAACCATCACCGAGGAATCTATCAAGTTCAAGGCATCCGAGGATGTCATTCCTCTTGAAGAATCTGTGAAGAATTCATTCTCAGACGCGAAGAACAACGAGCTGATGCACCTGAAGATAATGCTGAAGACAATGGTGCTGAGGGAAATGATCAAATTCCTCGACGACAGCCAGCTCATCCTCGCGTTGCAAAAGAAGTGCAAGTTGACAAGATGATCGATGACATTGAAGCGCCAGGTCCTCTCACACGCTCAAAAGCTTCACATTTATCTAACTTTTGTGGGCACTATGCTTTTATCTCTATCACAGAGCCCACTAAGGTAGATGAAGCATTTCGAACCCGAGTGGATTCAGGCCATGCAAGAAGAATTACATCAGTTCGAGCTCAACAATGTCTCGGGAACCGTCAAACGTCTAGATCCTTGCAAGCATAATATCATTGGCACAAAGTGGATCTACCGCAACAAGCAAGATGAAAATGGCCTTGTGGTGAGGAATAAGGCACGACTAGTAGCTCAAGGCTACACCCTGTTGAAGGAATTGATTTCGATGAAACCTTTGCACTGTTGCTAGACTTGAGTCTATTCGCATATTACTCGCCTATGCTAACCATCACAATATCACTTTATATCAAATGGATGTGAAAAGTGCATTCCTCAATGGTAAGCTTGAGGAAGAAGTATATGTTGCTCAACCCCCAGGTTTTGAAGATCCAAAGAATCCCGACAAAGTCTTCAGACTCAAAAAGGCTCTCTATGGTCTCAAACAAGACCCACGGGCGTGGTATGATACATTGAAGGAATTCTTCGTGAAGAATGGCTTCACACCCGGTTCACTCGACCCTACTCTCTTTACTAAATCATATCTTTGGTGAACTGTTTGTGTGCCAAATATATGTTGATGATATTATCTTTGGTTGTACTGACCAACGTTATAGTGATGAATTTGCCTATATGATGAGTGAAGAATATCAAATGTCTATGATGGGAGAGTTGAAATTCTTCTTAGGTCTTCAAATTCGTCAACAACACAATGGCATATTCATATCTCATGAGAAATACCTCAAAGATGTCCTGAAGAAATTCGGCATGCAAGATTGCAAAGGTGTCAAAATTCCTATGCCCACAAATGGCCATCTATGCAATCGATGAAAATGGTATTGACTTCGATCACAAGGTATACCGCTCCATGATTGGTTCTTTATTGTACTTATGTGCATCTAGGCCAGATATAATGTTTAGTGTTTGCATATGTGCCCGATTTGAAGCTACACCGAAGGAATCACACCATAAGGCTGTGAAGCATATTCTTCGATATCTAGCTCACACACCAACACTAGGATTATGGTACCCCAAGGGCTCTACTTTTGATCTCATTGGATATTCTGACCCCGACTATGCTGGTGATCGTGTGGACCGCAAGTCAACATCTGGTACTTGTCATTTCCTCGGGCGATCTTTGGTCTGTTGGTCCTCGAAGAAACAGAACTGCGTATCACCGCTTCATCTGCGGAAGCTGAATACATTGCTGATGGCTCGTGTTGTGCTCAATTGCTGTGGATGAAGCAGACTCTCAAGGACTACGACATCAACGTGAAGAATGTGCCTCTCTACTGTGACAATGAGAGTGCCATCAATATTGCTCACAACCCAGTTCAGCACTCGAAGACAAAGCACATTCAAATTCGTCATCATTTTCTTCGTGATCATGTGTTAAAGGGCGACATCTCCATCGAGCATGTGAAGACTGAAGAACAGCTAGCCGATATCTTCACTAAGCCCTTGGATGAGAAGAGATTTAGCAAGTTGCGGTGTGAGCTAAATATCTTAGAATCTTGAATGTTCTTTGAAAAGGACACACATCCGACACTTATGCAAAATTGATGACTTAGATGTGCAACACATGAAGAAACGTTTTCTTCAATCCATGAAGAATAACATTCTAAGTGTGAAGAAATTAATGAAGAATTTGATTCTCGTAACCCTCGACAATTATGCAGCTGTGTCTGAAATCATTATTCTTATACGGTGGGTCACGCCACCACCAAAGTTGAAAATCTTCAATTTAAGTTTTTCCTCGAGATTGAAATTCTTGATTTTCAAATTCTTCAACTTTGCAAAATCTTCACTGTTTCCGTCGTTTTCTTCATTGGCAATACATATATATATGGGTTTATGTCCTCTCTGACATTCACTTATGGCTATTTCTTCAAGTCGCTTTTTACGCTAAGTGAATGTGATGGGACCCTTCCCCTCTATGCTATACTCAACCTAACCTATTCACAAATTCTTCATGTGCGTTCTATTTGAAACTCGTTCAAAATCTTCACTTTGTGTCCTTGTCATTTGAAGAAATTGCGAACGGAACTTTAAAACTGATCTTATCCAAACTTTCGGTTTTGCCGCTCAAACCGTTCCGCATCACACGATGCATTATTTTACTCACCCACGATCGTACACGATCTCCACTACACAGTACGTGGGTGACACATGTCGTGAGAAGGAGAATGGTCAGAACACGTTAAGTCCTAAATCTTGAGCGAACAGTTTTCCTTGCCTCTATAAATACCCTCTCTCCATCCTCACTTCTTTTACTCCGCTCGACCTCTCTCTCCCGTTCGAGCTCCTCAAACCCTAGCGCCGCCGCTACTCCATCGTCGCCGATGAGGAAGAGCTTCACTGCCTCGACCTCGTCGCCGACGTACTCACGCCGACTGCGGAAATCCTCACTCCGCCGCCGCCGTAGCTGTCTTCCTCCGCCAAGTTAGGGCGTGGAAGATCTGAACAGACGAGCTTCACATCTACAACACCCAGGTTAAATCGTGTTCTTCATTTAGGAGTAAATAAAAGTTACTTTTACTACCCTCGTTGATCCAAATCTTACACTACAAAATCTTCAAAGATGTTTTATTCTTCAAATCCTCACACACAAACACCTCACAAGTTATATGCTCTTGATTCGTTTCTCTAGGCAATCATTTTCTTCAAGATTCCTCAATTGTGTGGATCCTCGATCTGTACAACTCTGGAACCTAAGACAAAGAACGCTTAGTGAAATTCTTCAAGGCTCATCTGGTCAAAATCCTCAAAACTCGTTCTTTTTGAAACACCTTCTGAGAACGCATATGACCTCTCCAAATTCCTCGCAACTATACTCTGTTCACAGGTACTCATGTCCGCTTCTGAATCACTAGGTTCTCATCAACTTAACTCATTTGCAGCGTTCCTCGAAGAAAAGTTGCATACTTCTTCATAGAATTCATTTTTTCAAATTCCTCAGCTGAAGAATATGGCAGATGGAAAGAAGCCACAGAAAGGAGGAAAGAGGCCTGAGGTCATGACCGCGTTTGAAATCCCTGAGGAAATATATGTTGATTATTGCACACCTGATGAAGCCGAGTTCGACAAAGAGAACAAAAATCAGCGCAAGGTGCGGATCCAAAGGATTGAACGGAGATGGGCACGGGAATGGAGGGAGTACAGATATGTAACTCCAAAGTACATGAAGAAATTCGCACTCAATCCTCCATGCCCAAGAGCTCCATTGGCACTGGCCAAGAAGTGACCCCACCGACATCAAGCGTGGTGAGGACTTTCTGAAAAAATGGGCCAAGCGCCAAGCCAAATTGGCAAGACAAGCCAATGAGGCAGTGAGGAAATTCAATGAGGACTCTGCTACTGCTGCTGCCCCTGAGGCCTCTGTTAAGCCAAGAAAATCTATGCCAAAGAAGCCCGCTCACAAGTCAAGTGCTTCACCAACAGTGCCCTCACGGCCAAGTTCTTCAGCATTGCCCTCACGGCCAATTCCTCATGCTGCTCCTGCTCCTCCCAAATCCTCAGCAGTTCCGACAAAGTCCTCAGCACCTGTGCATCTGGCCACGTGCCAAAGGACTGCAGGCTTCTCCATTGCCTCTGGTGTCTCAGCAAGTTCCTCAGCTGCACCAAAGTCTTCATCTGGCCCGACTCTGCTGAAGACTAAAGCCACAGCTGGACGAGGTCCTCGGCCAAGTCCCAAGAAGAAACAGGTTGCTTTCCAAGAGCCACCTGAAGATGATGAGGCTGATGATGATGAACTTGCGGAAATCATCAGAGATCGCCAAGAAAGGGCCGCTAGAGCCAAAGGCACATCTGTGCCACTGCTGTTGGATCCGAGGAAAATCCTCGATTATATTGATCTCCGCACAAGGATCCGAATACCCCTTTGCCTGATTTTCATCGACCCTGGACAAAGTCATATGTTGACTCATTTCATCACAGAAGAGAAATGGAAGTTTGAAAAGGCAAGAGAGATCAAGAAAGCTCAATACAGAAAGGAGAAGTTCCTGAAGAAAAACATTGTCAAAATGACACCTGAGGAACTTCTCAAGGTCTAGAATGAAATCCAAGCCCTCGGCAAAAACTTCGATGCTTATTATGCTGACTGGCAAGGAGCCAAGGTCAGATTCGTCAACCTGACGAAGAAGTTCACAAATGTTGCTGCCCCAATGCAACATGAAATTCCTCGGGCTGGAGCCTCAGCTCAATAGCTGAAGAACATGCCAAGACCACGGCCATGAAGTTCAGCTCTTGAAGAAAATGCAGTTCGAGTGATGATCCCATTCCGGCCCGAAGAAATTGCCGTGGCATCCACTAGTGGTGCGCTGAAGAAAGCCCCGAACAAGTCGAGGCAACTGCATCGATTCTTTGAGGAAAATCATCCAGATTCCTCGGCTCCTCTGTGCCAACACCCACTCCAATTCTTCCATCGCCTCGATGTGAAGAAGACCAAGGCTGCAGAACGAGCTGCTGTGAAGAAATGGAAAGCATCAGCTGCGTCAAATTCTTCGGCTGCAAAGAAAATGAAGCCAATGACGAGCTTCTTTGAAAATCCAATTGATGCTGTTCCAATTTCCTCAATTCCATCAAAGGACCTTGTTCCTTTTGATGAAGATTATGTGATCCCAAGCGGATCTGATGACGAAAATCATTCTGCTGCTTCGTCAGAGCAGATTGATGAAGAAATTGAAGTGGAAGCAATCCCTTCAACCCCAGTCATTTCCTCACCTATGCCTCAGTTCACAGCTGAAGAGGCCGGTGTTGAGGAACTTGAAGAAGATGTGGATATTGGAAGCACAACGCCCGGTGATGAACGGTGACTTTTGGGAAAGTCAAGATCCAAATTCTCCACTCTTCACCCCAATCCAACAGATACCTCGGTCCCTGCTCCAACTGTTCAAATGGGCTCTGAAGAAAATCATCCCACTTCATCATCACGAAGATATTCCAGCCACTAAGCGCCGATGAACCTGCTTCTGATCCTCGGTACTGTTGAGGAACAAGAAATTCCTCGACTGAAGAACCTGAGATTGCGATTCCAGAGGTCGTGATGCAACTCATCGACACTCCACCGCCAAAGCCCAAGGATCCCTTCTCAATAAAGCAAAAGTTCAAGGCGAAGACTTCTTGACGAGCATGTATTCTTCATCGATTACAATCCATATGATTCTGCTCGCATAAGGAAGAGGCGTTTCTGGACTGCCAGCCAAGCCAATTTCTATTCCTCAGTGCTTTTCAATAAAGACAAAGTCTTCGATCATGCTCATATTCCTCATGTGGACATGGAGTCTCTGCCAGGCTTTGAGCCAGTCCTCAGTGTTCTTCACGACGCAGGACTTCTGAATTTCTGCCGATATCTGTGGATGGAATGAAGAACTTATTCTTCAATTCTATGCAACGCTGCACATCACCGAGACGCCAAGACGTGAACTCATGGGTATTAGGCGGATGTCTGAAAATACTCACTACAAGGCACCAAGAACTGAATTGCTTCGTGCTCTACCACTCGATCCTCCACTTGACGGTGCTCGTTGTATCTACAACGAACCAGAACTTTCAAATCACTATATGCAAGTCTTGATGAAGCCTTTGAAGCCAAAGGCAGGCCCCAAGAACCAAATTCCTCGTCAAGGAATTGTGTATGTGCCTCGGATCGTCTATCGGATTACAGCGAAGACAATGAGTCCTATCAAAGGCCATGACTCGAATGATGAAGAAGTCGTTGGCATCATGAAGAATATGCTTTTCAACATCATCCATGGCGTTCCCGTCAACTTTCATGATTTCTTCATGAGGACTCTGGCAAACGTTGCTATGTCACCATTTGAGCTGAAGCCTTATGCGCCTTGGATAATGAGATTCATCAGGACAAGGTCTTCACTCAATTACAAGGCTGATACTCTGAACCACTGCAGCTACTTGCCCCCGATTGAAGTCCTCAAATGGACATTTATCTCAGCTGATGACAAGGGCAAGGCCACTGCTATGATCGATGAAGGCATTCGTCAATTGGATGGACAGTTTCACAAAGCTGCATCCTACTCCACCAATGATGACTCTGCCACACATGACTCTGCCGCAAATACCTCAGTCAAGCAAAGTCCTCAAGCTACTGCACCCAGGGTGATGACTGATCATGAGTTACTCCTCAGTCTTCATCAGAAGGTTGATCGCAATCATAAATGGGTCAAGCATCAGTTTGGTTCAATTCTTCACAACATGACCTCAACACACAATGCAGTGAAGAAAAACCATTACTACACCGCATGAAACCTTCAAACGCACACTGGGCTGTTCTTTCACATGTCTACTGATGCGGAAGAACTGACGATAATGGGACTCAAGGAAGAATTTGACTAGTCTGCACCTCCTCCGAAGAAATACAAGAAGGTCAAAGTTCCTTCCTTGGTGGCCAGCTCCTATTCTTCCTCGCGCGACACTGATGAAAATGAAGACTTGGACGACACCGCGGCAGGCCCTCCTACAACAACCGACCCCAACAACGCTGGCGCTCCTTCTTCAACTTGAAATTCTTTAGGGGCGTTAGTCCTCAGTTTCGATCCCTTTTGGTCATTCGATGACAAAGGGGGAGAAATTTGAGTTAGTCTTCAAGCGGGTCTATATTATTGCCCATATACAGCAATTTATTTTTGTTAAGTTACAACTCTCGTTCTTCTGAAACTTTTATTGGATCGAGTTGTAATCTTAAACCCGATGGTGCTTTGATACTTTTGATGCACTGTGCTCTAGCACTATGCCCTGATTCTCTTGAGCTTCTTGAGCTCTGATACTCTTGATGCTGAATTACGTCAAGCACCATATCTCATCATGCATTTCAAATTCTTCATGTTATATGTCAAATGCGTGTATGAATTACAAGATATAGGGGGAGATCTCCCTGATTCAACTCTTCAAATGTGCATTGCCTCAAAAGCATATTCCTCACTATGCACATCTTCAGGGGGAGTTCTTCTATATCTTGCAATCAAATTCCTCATTATCAGTATTTACACTTCATATGTTTATCCCCGTTGAAAACTTAACCTATATTGTCATCAATCACCAAAAGGGGAGATTGTAAGTGCATCTAGTGCCCTTAGTGATTTTGGTGTATTGAAGACTTATAGGTTAAGGATCTAATGCGTTGTGAGTGTACAGGTCTATAAGTCTATGAGGAGTTTGATATTTCTGAGAAAGTCGACCCCTAAAATGAAGTTCTTATTTGAAGACTTTGATATTTTGAAGACTTTCTGAAGATTTTGAAAGTGAAGAAATTGGTGTGACCTTGAAGATTTGGTATTCATTTGAGGAACATGAAGCGTGAAGATTTTTGTTTTTGTAGTTTCATTTTCTCTTTCTTGAGTCATAGGAAACACCGTCTTTGTTAAAGGGGTCGAGGAAATACTAAGGAAAAATTTCCATGTGATGCTCAACTCAAAATCCTACACCTACCAATCCCTTGAGTGAAGCCTTTTGGAAAACTCATACTGAGTTCGGTCGGTTTCTTGATGTGATGAGGCGAAGCTCTTACAGTCGCTGAGAATTTGTTCTAAGCGAGGAGTTAGGAATTCGCCAGATCGGATTGCCTACACAGGAGGAACATGATAGCCACGAGGAATTTGAGATTCAAATTTCCGACCGTTGTTGTCTTCTTGGCGCCAGCTGTCCCAAAATATCTTATCCACCTAAAGGTCATATCATTGAAGGGCATTTATGTCTTATCATGTCGGGCTGCTCCCTAGGCTATAAATAGCCGCCCCCTACAACCACTAGCTGGTTGGCTGCTCCGAGAGAAACTTGACACTTGTCATTTGAGAGCAACCCATCCTCCAAGGACTTTGAGCGAAAATCATCGAGTGAGGAAAAACCCAAAAACCAAACCCCTACAAACCCAAAGTGATTGAGCATCACTGAAGAGATTGATCCTGTGTGGATCCGGCGCTTGTTACCTTTGAAGACTGTGCTTCTTCCAGACGGTTAGGCGTCATGGTCTAGAGCATCCAAGAAGAATTGTGGATCGCCAAGTGACCAAGTCTGTGAAGGTTTGGAAGTCGCATGAAGACTTACCACGAGTGATTGGACGAGGTCTGTGTGACCTTAGTTCAAGGATAATACGGTGAGGACTTGGTGTCCTGAGCTGCATGCTCAGCGACTGGGTGTCCGGGACTGTGTGTCCTTGAGTTTAAATACTCAGCCGCTCCAACCAGACGTACAACTGAGACAGCAGTTGGAACTGGTCTACCAAATCATTGTCTTCACCAACCTTACTGGTTCTATCTCCTCAACCCTTTCATTTCCTCATTCTTTGTGTTGAGTGTTTATTCATATCTGTGTTTGAAGACTTTGGTAGAAGACTTTCTCAATTTCCTCAATTCAATTTCTTGATCTGTTTGTCTTCATCTTGAGCTATCCTGTGTTTACGCTTTTCTGTACTCTTTGTTTGTCTTCATTTCATCATGATGACCATGCCCGCATTCTGCTATGCTTACTTCTGAGTACTTATTCCGCTGCAAGTAGTTCTTCGCTAAGGAATTTCCTCACCTGTAAATTCCTCAGTGAAGAATTCATAAAAATCGCCTATTCACCCCCCCTCTAGTCGATATAACGCACTTTCAGTCGTTCCCCGGGTCGCTCGGACAGCCAATGTCGCTCCCGCTCGCCTCCGGGTGCCGCTGCCGATTGGCGCAGGCGCCGCCGCTCGCCCTCCCCGGTTCCTTGCCGCGGCTGATCCCTTTTGTCGTCGCGCCCTTCCCGCCTCCCGTCTCCGCGTCCTCCATCCCAGCAGCCCCCCACCGCGGTCCGGAAGTACGTTCCGCCTCATGCTGCCGCTGCGGCCCCTCTCGCGGCCGCTACGGGCGGTGCTCCGGCCCGCGGCCGCCAAGGCCAAGCCAAAAAGAAGAAGCGTCGTGGTTATTGCAGCGGCATCTTGGCTACCCCCACCCAGCTTGCTCCGGGCTCTTTGACTGCTCCGGGACCGGTGTCCGGTCTTACCCTCCCTCCGTGCTTCAACTGCAGTGTGGCGGGTCATTCCCAAGTCTCCTGCGTCAACCCCCAGTGCTGCTATATCTGCAAGGACCCGGGCCACCCCGCCCTTCTGTGCCCGAATCGCCCCATGCTGGCTGAGATCATGATGTACGGTCATGGCATCGAGGGGTTGGGCTTCTTCCATCTTGAGATCCCCAACATCCCGCCCCCCACCCCCTCACGCCAGGCGGTCGTCATGGTGGTGGACGGGGTGGCCTCCCCGGAGATGATCGAGACCGAGCTCAACCACTTACACCGGCGCCAATGGGAGTGGGTGGTTACCCCTACCTCCGGCAACATCTTCACTATGATCTTCCCCGACGCCATCAGCTATGACTACGCCACTCGCAGTGGCCAGATCACCCTCGCCCTCCACCAGCTCGTCGTGGACATCACTGAGCCGATCCTCGACCGGAAGGCAGTGGCCGTCCTGGACACGGCCTGGATCCTGGTGGGTGGACTCCCAGACATTGCTCAGTCTGAGGTTGTCATCCGCCAGATGTCCTGGATCCTGGGCAAGGTGGTGGTCGTGGACGAGCTCTCCCTCCGCAAAGAGGAGGAGGTCCGGGTCAAGGTCAAGTGCCTGGACTCCTCCAAGCTGCGGGCCTCCATCTAGGTGTTCTTAAACGACCAGGGCTTTGACCTCCGGATCGCCCCAGAGCCTCCCAACCACGTGGGCTGCCCTCGCTTCTCCGATGACGGGCCTCCTTGTGGCAACCCCGGGACCGACAGAGGCTACCACAGCCCTCACCACCCCCGCTCCCACTGCTCAGATGACGACGTGGGCTCCGACAAATCACACTCCCGCTCGCCCTCACCGTCGCCTCCTCCACTCGCTACTGGGTCCCAGGGCCGTCAGGCGGCGCCTGCCCCCCTCCCCACCTCTCCGCTGCACCGGGATGACTCCCCTGACCCGGGCGGCGACACCATGGAGGGGAGCGACGCATCGAGCATCGGCTTGACCGTCTCCCGGCCTCCTCGGCACGCTCCCCTGCCGACGTCTCCCTCGTCATGTCGGCCTTGGGGGTGTCTCCGGCCCTCCCCGGGACCTCCTGGTCCCCTCCACTGTCACCCTCCCCCCGGTCCGGGCGGTTCCCATGGGTGACGTCGTGGCCTCGGAGGAGGAACTAGCTACCGCCGACCCCCTAGGCCATCCAGCTTCAGCCATGGCGGGCTCGCCGATGCCCCCCTCGCCCTACCGACATTGCCTGGGTCGGTCGCGCGGGTCCCCCCTTCCTGGCCGCCCCCGACCCCTCCCTCCCGACTCTAACACCGCTCTGGTACTCCGGCCCTCGTCTCCCCGGCTTCATCCTCGCCCCTCGGCCTTGGGCGGCTCTCGGCTCATCCACATGGCGGCTCTGGCCTTGAGATGGGGAGACGCAGTGACCACCCGGTGGCCTCAGCCCCCCCTCATGGACGCAGCCTACTCCCTTGTGCCGGTCGGTCTCCTCCCGGTGATAGCCTCCCTTGAGCGCTCGGCTCGGCAGCGCATCTGGCAGTAGTTGATTCTGCCCATCCCAGCTTAGCGGAGCTTGAGCTGCAGCCGGAACACAGAGCCAGTACCCCCCCCCTTTGCTTCTACTTGCTCGTTCTCTGCTCTCGAGTCGATCCCGCTTGGTCACCTATCGAAGGTTGCGACTGATTCCGCGATCATCTTCAGGGGGGAGGCCCCCCCCCCTTAGTCCAAATCGAGGCCATCAAGGCTCGCGAGATTCTCGATGGTAGGCTTGCGGAAGCATGCGTGGCTCTGCTTACGCCTCTCGCTCCCTCCCCCTCTGTGGTGGACACCTCCCCGACGCCCCCCAGATGAACTGGTGGACTCCTCCCTCTGGCTGCGGCCGATCTTCGTGGTTGCACCCGCTCTCGCACCGCAGCCCTCCGTGCCCAAAGCGCGTCTCGTGTCCTGGGGTCAAGTAGCCCCCCAATGGTGCCTTAATGCGCGCCCTCTTCTGGAACATCCGCGGCTTCGGCCATGATGGCCGTCGCCGCCAACTCGTGGAATACATACGTGATGAACACATTGACATTGTCGCCATCCAAGAGACCATGCATTCTGAATTCTCTCTCCCGGAGCTCGATCGGTTGAGCTCCCACCTCTTTTCCTAGCATTGGCTCCCTTCTAGTGGGAGCATCGGCCATTTCGGTGGCATCCTTTTAGGTGTCAAGGATGCCACCTTCGAGGTGGGTAGCATGGACCAGGGGCGATTCTTTGTTAGCATGGAACTCTACGAACGATCGCTTAACTTCAAGTGGGAGGTCATCATAGTCTATGGCCCAGCAGACCATAGTAGGTCTGCTTCCTTCCTCGATGAGCTCCACCAGAAGATTTCGGTTGCCTCTCTTCTGGTGGTGGTTGGAGGTGATTTTAACCTCCTCCGCTTCACGGAGGACAAGAGCAATGCGAACTTAAACTTTGCATGGATGCAATTGTTTAATGACTGCATTGCGGATCTTGGCCTTTGCGAGATAGATAGGATCGGTGCCAGATTTACCTGGACCAATCGTCAGGCTTCCCCGACCTAGTCTGTCCTGGACAGGGTCCTAGTTTCCCTGGAAAGGGACCTCCGCTGCCCTTTAGCTTCCCTCTATGCCATCACCCGGATTGGCTCCAACCACGTGCCCCTCCTCCTATCCTCCGCGGACGAGTGGCCGCCAATCCTCCCCCCCTCCCCGATTGTGGTTTGAGACATTCTGGCTGTCCCAAACCGGTTTCGTGGAGGCTGTTGGCACCCGCTGAGTAGAGGCCCGTGCGCACCCCCATCCCCGCCCTCCCTCGGCCATTGACTCGTGGAACTTTTGTGCCAAGCGTGGCCGACAGTTCATGAAGGGATGGGGTGCCAACCTGGGGCGTGACCTCCGCGAGCGTAAGAAGGCCTTGTTGACCACCATCCAGGCCATAGACTTGCGTGCTGACTCAATCAGCCTCTCTCCTGACGAGTGGCTCTCTCGCTACGACTTAGAAGACCAGCTCTCCGTCATCTACACTGATGAGGAGGCCTATTGGCGTATCCGCAGTGCCCAGAAATGGGTTTTGAAGGGCGAAGAAAACACGACCTACTTTTAGGCCATCGTGAACAGCCGGCGCTGACGCAACACCATCCCCCTCATCTGGGATGGCGCGTCCCTCCTGCAGGACCCCCATGACATTCGGGCCCATGTCGACAGATTCTATAGGTCCTTGTTCTCTGCCGCTCCTAGGAGCGGCCTCTCCCTGGCCCCGGACTGCTGGAATGGCCCCCAGCTGGTCTCTGATGCGGAGAACGCGACCCTTATTGCCCCCTTCTCCGAAGGCGAGGTCTGGGCTACCATTCAAGGCATGAACCCCACCTCTGCTCTGGGTCCTGATGGCCTTCCGGTGAAATTCTTCCAGACCTTCTGGAATGTGATTAAACCGGAGATCATGGCCATCTTCGACGAGTTCTATGTTGGGTCCATCGACCTCGGACGCCTCAACTATGGGATCATCTTGCTCATCCTAAAGGTGTCGGGTGCCTCCAACATCCGCCAGTTTCGTCCAATCACGGTCATCAACGTGATTTTCTGAATTCTGGCAAAAGGGTAGGGTTGCCCTTCTTGCTGACCACGTTACCCACCCCAACCAGTCTGCCTTCATTCAATGGTGATATATCCTGGATGGGGTGCTTGTCCTTCACGAAGTCCTCCATGAGGTTCGATCTAAACACCTCAAGGCGGTTTTCCTGAAGATCCATAAGGCCTATGACACTGTTAGTTGGCCCTTCCTTCGGGAAGTTTTGCTCCGAAAAGGCTTTGACGACCGTTGGATCACCAGAGTAATGCAGATGGTTTCTTGCAGTCGCACCACCGTGAACATCAATAGGGAGATCGGCCCTTACTTCCCCACTGTTTGTGGGGTTAGACAAGGCGATCCCTTCTCCCCCTTCCTGTTCAATATGGTGGTGGACGCGCTTGCCGCCATCCTGGATAAGGCGAAGGCGGCCGGCCATATTCGTGGGATCACCCTCCACCTGGCCGGCGGCTCCGGGATCTCCCTCCTCCAGTATGCCAATGACACCATCATCATGGTCGAAGGCTCGGAGACGGACATCTCCAATCTTAAGTTCCTTCTCCTCTGCTTCCAACAAATGTCTGTCCTTAAGATTAACTTCGACAAGAGTGATGTGATAGTGATGGGCTACTCCTCGGCCGAGTCCCTTGCCATTGCCAACCGGCTTAACTGCCGCCTCGGCACCTTTCCCACGACCTACTTGGGAATGCCCATTAGTGACTCTCGGCTCACCGTCGCGGACCTGCGCCCGACCGTGACCAAGCTCCAAATGCGCATCGATCCATGGCAGGGTAGATGGTTGTCAAAGGAGGCTCGGACTATTCTCATTAATTCTTCCCTATCCAGCCTCCTCTTGTTCCTCATGAGCTTCTACAGCCTTCATGAAACTCTGCACTATGAGATCGCCAAAGTCCAGTCCCGCTTCTATTGGGCAAGTGACAACAATAAGCAGAAGTACCATATGGTCAGCTAGCCTGACATTTGCAAGCCCAGGGAACAAGGAGGCCTCGGTATCATGTGCTCTAAGTGCATGAGTATCGCCCTTCTATCCCGCTGGCTCTGGCGCATCTCGCAAGGTCATGGTGGCCTCTAGCTTGACATCATCCGGAACAAGTACCTGCGTGGACAACCCCTTGCCTTCTGTCAGAGATCTGGCGGCTCCCAGTTCTGGCAGTCGGTCATTTAGCTTCTACCTGTCCTTCGCATCGGGACCTCCATCTCGGTGGGGTCTGGAATGGCGACTTTGTTCTGGTTTGACTAGTGGGCTGGAGACACCCCCTTCGCCGTGCGCTTCCCTGACCTCTTCTCCATCGCTGTCGACCCGTTGATCTCAGTTGAGAGAGCCCTTATTGACTTAGGGCGCCTTGCTTTCTGGAGGCCTTTTGCCCCCCCGGAGTCCGCCGCTTGGCGTGAGTTACTGGACTGCGTGGCTCTCCATGAACCTGTGGTGGACGGTGGCCCGGATCAGGTGAGATGGCGGCTCAAGCCATCGGGCCAATTCTCCACCAAGTCTCTCTACCAGGCCATCGCCCCCTCCTACGCCCCTCCCCCCTTACGACGGTGTGGTCCATCCGCTTGCCTCTGAAAATCCGGATCTTCATGTGGCAATGGATTCGCGGTCGGATCCCGTCTGGGGTCGAGGTTCGCAAGCGCAATGGCCCGGGCACTGGCCTTTGCCCGCTTTGTGGTATCCCCGAAGACTCGAACCATATCTTCTTCTCATGTGTGCCTGCTCAATTCGTGTGGAGCTTCTTCCGTGACGTGGTGGGTGGAAATTGGTGCCACACCAACTTCCCCGACCTGTATGCCGAGCTCCAGAACTCCCCCTTGACCTCTCGCCACATTAGGTGGCTTGAGATTGGGGTCATCACTTGGACCCTCTGGACGATCCGCAATAAGCTTGTGATCTAGCGCACTCCTCTACGACGGGCTACTGATGCTCTCTTCAAAATGCCTGGTTTCTTGCAGCTTTGGCCCTCAGGACCGCGACACCATCTCCACCTTCATCCCCGATCTTTGCTCGATGGCCGTCCGTCTGTCTCCGGCGCCCCCGCCGGAACCTGACGAGGCGCTTGTCTGGCTCTCCGACGCTTTTCTTTTAGTTTTTTTGGGCTTGTTGAGATGTGCCCTCAACAGAACCTTTGTACTTCTCTATGAGACTTGGGTGTGTGTGTTTGAACTAGTCCTTGTATGTGTGCTCTCTGGTGGTTTGCTTTATTTATAAAGGGGGCGAAAGCCTTTTTCGGTAATGCTAGAGTTACAGTCATTTTTTACGTGATACATCATGCGGGCTGATGTGGAGCAAATCAGTTGGTTCAGGATCAACGGTGGGCTGATGTTGAGCAAATCAGGGGCAATGCTAGACTTATGTACGGAAGCTACATACATTTACGTAATAGCTCATAGGGGTAGGGTGTGTGTGTGCGTTCATAGGAGTGAGTATATGCGTGTATGTATGAGCGCTTGCGTCTGTATTGATGTTCAAAAAAACCATCGTGAAAGATTATGATTGGTTTTTAGGGGAGGCTAGGGCCCATCCCCTGAAAATCACAGGGGATATTTAGATTAGTTTGGCATGTTTCGTAAGCTTACGTAGGCTCTTCGTAAGTTTAGCATTTTCGAGCAAATCAGTTGATTTATGATTAGCGGGTCTCCCCCAATGAACTTTAGAGGGAGGGAGGGGGCGTAAAACTTAAATAGGTTAATCGTACATTTAGGATTAAAGCCCAATCGCCTCCCCTCCCCCTCGGGCGACGCGATGAAGCCGCCATTAAAGCCCAATCCCCAGCTTCCCACCCACCCCCACATCTCGCTGAGCTCTCCCACCCCCAATCCACATCTAAGAGTACCCATGGCTAGAGCGCGACGCCGCGACGTGCAGGTTCGCCGGCTTGCGCCGGTGGCGCGGCTAGCAGAGCCAAGGGCGCTTCCGTCCCCTGTAGTGGCGCCGCTGCTCGAGATCGACCCGCACTCGCCGGAGGCTCGCCGCGAGATGCGGCGGGTGGTGCTGGAGCGCTTCCCCAACCGCGACGAGTGGGGGGAGATTCACCTTCACATCCTCTGCCACGTGAACTTCGTTGAGCGCGCGCGCTTCATCGGCGATGACGGCTGCGAGGATCTGGAGCTTCTATTCTGGGCGATTCAGGAGGCGGAATCACCGGATCCGCGGCAGGCCGCCCGCTGGGAGAACTTCAGGACGACGAACCCCTCAAGGCTCAACATCCGCCCGCCATCGTGAGAGGTCATCGCCAACATCCCGCCGGAGTTCCTCCCGCAGGGGACCATCTGGCCTCCATGTCGTCAGTAGATCGACTGCCCCGACTGGTTCAGACACAACGACGACCCATCGAACCCCCGCCTTGGCCTGGTGAGTTTGGTATGCATCTTCGCGTTGATTCCATTCATAGGGCTAGGTTGAGGGATTTTTGTTTGCACCGTCGGGAGACACGAGATTTTTCTGGTTTGAGTACTCGTACGGCTGATCAGGATTTGAGGATGAAATCGAGGGCTCTCCCTCTTGGTACTAGTAGTAACGAAGGATATGTGGCTGCTTATGCAGCCGGTGAGACCTTGTCGGAGTTGAGCTCCGGCGAGGGGCTCGGCCATGGTTTGAATTCCAGCCCAAAACCTGGGACGGCGACTACCTGTCGTTCCCCCTGTGGGAATCCAGTGTTGTCTGGCCCCACACTCAGTTTACGTGTTGTTGAGGGGAAAGCGGGTAGGGCGAGGGGATTACGTAAAGACGAATCCCTAGAAAATGTGGAGGAGCACTTTGTCCAACTTTGGCTTATTCCCTCCCCCCCCCCTCGCCGCCGCCCCCCACGAACCCTACCTAGCAGCCGCAAGACCCCTCAAAAACTGGATTCCTTTGTTGGATCCGGAGAGATCTGGTTGAGAAAAAAATCCTTCTCGGCCGCTGATTGTTTTTCTGCATCCCGCCGGCTATTTGACCCACCTCCAAAACAAATCAAAGTAGCTCACGAGGGGATTGGACCTGGGTCTATCTCCTTTGCGGGGGCTGTTAAGCGAGGGGTGAAGATGGCAGATCGCCGGACAGGAGGGAGCAGCAATCCTGCTGCTGGTCAATCCAAGGGCCCCGGGCAGAAAACCGCTGTGTTCGCCGGGCAGAAGCCAGCTGCGCCTGTGGCAAAGGAACAAGTCCCTGCCCCCAAGCCCGCCAGATCCACAGCTTCGACTGCTGGTTCGGCCCAGGTACAATCATCCCAATCTGTAGAGGTCGAAGTGGAACAAGTTCTTGATCCTAGGTATAAGGACATGATTTGCTTTAATTGTGGTGGACCTGGGCACTATGTTGGAAATTGTGTGAAGCCGAAAGCCTGTTTTTTCTGTCAGCAAAACCACAACGTGAACAATTGTGTGGCTTGGTCTAAGATTCAACCTACTTCTGCCTTTTTTGGTAGTGGAGCTCAAGGCCTTGGTTTCTACCATGTGGATGTCCCAGTTGCAAACGAATCTAAGTGGTTAAACTTCTAGAACTGTGCAGTGGTGAATATCCTAAAAGGATAAGTGAATTGTACTAAACTGATGGAACTTCTGTCTGCTACTTTCTACAAGTCTAAGCATTGGCCTTGGAAAATCAGAGGGCTCTCCAGCAAGACCTTCCTGGTCAGATTCCCTCCATGGAAGAATGTGGAAGACCTCATTGAACTGCCTGGTTTTTCTTTACCACAGGATGTCAATGTAACATTAACTAAATGGAAGGGTGGATGTGAACCTTTTGGAGAGCTAATTGAAGCTTGGGTGCTGATTGAGGGGATTCCCCCAAAGTGGTGCACTTGGAAAGTGTTTGCCCAAATTGCTTCCCTGTTTGGGGTACTTACAGATGTGGATTGGAATGGAATGTTCAGAACCTTTTTTGAGAATGTCAGAATCAAAATAGCCTGCAGAGATCCAACCAAGATTCCTTTTGAGAGACTGATTGAGATGAAAAATAAATTGTTTCTACTTGGTTTCACTGTTGAGGGCTTTGAACAAGTAGGTGGGGTTGACTCTGTCATTGATGTAGATGAGGATGAAGATGGTAATGAGGAGGATGAGAGAGCTGAGGAAGAAAATGGTGGAAAAGATAATGGATCTCATGGAGAACAT
Organism: Aegilops bicornis; assembly: GCA_021605145.1. NCBI lineage: Eukaryota > Viridiplantae > Streptophyta > Magnoliopsida > Poales > Poaceae > Aegilops > Aegilops bicornis. The sequence continues at coordinate 472,439,010 of CM038672.1, read as the reverse complement.
GCTGCGGATGGGTCAGATGGAGGTGATTTAGCCATTGATGAATTAGATAAAGCTAACTTCTCAACTAAACATGGATCTACAACAAGTATGGTGGTCAGAAGATGGTGGATACACCTATGGAATATGGAAATGATCTTGATCAGGAGAAATTCATCCTGGAATGTGCTTTGGCTGTTGTTGACCTTAGGGGTGCATCTTCTGATGGACATGAATCTAAGGCTGGATATGTTGGTATCCTTACAGAACAGAACAAAAATGTTGATGAGGAGGAGAAGAGGAATGAAGTAGTGGTTATCCACAAAACCCCTTCTCCCTCTGGGAAGTGTGTTACTCACATAACTCCTGAGAAGAATGGTGATAGTATGGAATATTGTGAGGATCTGTTAAGATCAGTGGATGTTTATGACTCTGAAGATGAAGGACCAAAAGAAGAAGAATTGGGGGTTCTCCCTCCTGAAGCTATCCAAATCCTATAAAATGAGACCTGGAGGAGGTCCCTGCTGGAATCACTTAACCAAACCCAAAGTGAGGAAACCATCCATGAGAAGAAAACAAGATGGGGCCATGTGCTAGCTCAAAGGCCTGCTACCAGAGGCCATGGTAATGTTAACATCATGGAAAAGGCTGCTGCATACAAGAGGAAGAAGAACTTGGAGATACCACAAACTTTCAAAGGTAAATCATTCTCTACTATGGATAAATCCATCCTTACTAATCAAATGAGCCAAATGAACTTGATAATTGGGGGGATGATATTCAAAAGAATCTTGCTATTGATGAGATGATAGCTGTGGAGAAATAGAGATGTTTGGTGTTTGCCAATAATAACCCCGAAATTGTCCTTCCTGACAATCTTGACATTGATTCTAGTGAGTTAGTTAGTACACCTGATGGTGTCTTCCCCCTGAAGCCAGTGGGCACTGCTGATGCTACTAGGGAAACACTTGATGTTCTAACTAAAGTTAAGCCTTGTGGCTTATCCCATCCTTTCAAAATTAATTAATGATAGGTCTTATTTGGAATATTAGAGGTCTAGGGCAACATGGGAAGATACAGTGCCTTTGTGATACTATTGCTAAATCTGATCCTGACTTTATTGGTTTTCAAGAAACAAAGAAGGAGAATATTTCTGAGGGTTTCCTCAAAGCTATTGATAAATTTGACAATTTTGTATGGCATTTCCTGCCAGCTGAAAATACTGCTGGGAGGATCCTTGTGGGTTTTAAGAAGATGATTTTTGAGGTAGTTGGTTTTATTAACCAAAGATTTTCCATTATTGCTACTGTTAAAAATAAATCTGATGGCTTTGTTTGGCAGATGGTATTAGTGTATGGGTCTGCCTACCCTGAACTTAAAATGGATTTTGTAGCTGAATTGCATGATATTCTATCAAATGCTTCCTATCCTATCATGATTTGTGGTTATTTTAACCTGATTAGGAATGACAAAGAGAAAAGTAGTGTCTTAGTAAATCAACAAACTGCATTTCTGTTTAATGATTGGATCAACAGATGGGCCTTGATGGAGATTTCTGTCTCTAATAGGGTGTTCACCTGGTCTAATAACCAGATCTCCCATGTGTTTGTTGTACTAGATAGAGTGTTCATTTCTGTGGACTGGGACACCCATTTCCCCTTTTCCACCTTGTCAGCCTTGCCCAGGGTGGGGAGTGATCATACTCCTCTGGTCCTGGACACTAGTGCTAGAGCCCCATCCAATCCCAAACCTTTTAGGTTTGAGAAATGGTGGCTCTCCCAACCAGACTTCCATCAAATGGTCACAGAAACTTGGAACTCTGTGTCTTCTTCCAAATCCTCAGCTGATAATTGGATGCTTAAGACTAGAGTGCTTAGAAAGAAAACTAAAGGGTAGAATATTAATAGAGAGGCTGCTTTGAAGAAAAAAAAGAGGGCACTCCTTCTGGAGTTTGACATCCTTGATGTCACGTCTGAAACCCAACAATTATCTGTGTCTGACTATGACAGAATGAAGGAGATTAAGAAAGAATTAGATGAAGTGTGGAAAAAAGAGGAGACTGCTCTTTGGCAGAGATCCAGGGACAGGAAAATTTTAGAGGGGGATAGGAATAATGCTTATTTCCAAGCCCTGACTAACCACAAACATAGGAAAAACCATCTTTCTGAATTAAATAGTCCTACTGGTGTGGTCACTTCGACCAAGGAGATGCTTGAGGTTGCAACCTCTTTTTATAAAGAGTTGTTTGCTTTTGAACCTAAACCTGACATCCATTTGGATGCTGACTTTTGGTCTGAAGATGAAATGGTTAGTAATGCTGAGAGGGAGCAGCTTGAGAAACCTTTTTCTGAAGAGGAAATTAAACAAGCTGTGATGAGCTCTTATGCTAGTGGTGCTCCTGACCCTGATGGGTTATCCTTTTTATTTTACCAAACCTTTTGGGATCTGATTAAAAAAGATTTTATGTGGATGGTTAGAGACTTTGGGATTGCTAAGCTTGATATATATAAGTTGAATCATGCCATTATTACTCTTATTCCTAAAATTCCTATGGCTAAAGATATGAAGAACTTTAGGCCTATCAGCCTAAGCAATTGTGTTGTCAAAATTTTCTCCAAAGCTATGACTACTAGGGTCTCCCCCTTATGTGACAAGCTTATCTCCTCTAACTAAACTGCATTTATTAAGGGTAGATTCATTCTGGAAAGTGTGGTTATGGCTAATGAGGTCATTCATGAAATTCATAGGTCTGGGTCTGTTGGGTTGGTTCTTAAACTAGACTATGAGAAAGCATATGATAGGGTTAGCTGGGAATTTTTAAAAGAAATGCTTCTATCTAGAGGCTTTGGTAATAAATGGGTCGAGTGGGTGTTGTCTACCATCCACCAAGGGAATTTTCAGGTTAGGATCAATGATTCTAATGGTTCCCAGTTCTCTGGGGGAAAGGATTGAAACAGGGTGACCCTCACTCACCCCTTTTGTTCAATTTGGTAGTTGATCTTTTTTTTCTAAAATGCTTCATAAGGCTGCCAGTAATGGTTTAATATGTGGTCTGCTACCCCATGCCTTCCCAGGTGGGGTAGTCAGCCTACAATATGCTGATGATACCATTCTATTCTTGGATAACTCACTAGATTATGCCAAGAATTTGAAATGGATTATCTCCTACTTTTAAAATCTTTCTGGCTTGAAGATTAATTTTCATAAAAGTGATCTACATGCTATTAATATTTCTGAGCAATTATCTAATGATTTTGCTCAGGTTTTCTGCTGCCAGCTTGGGGATTTCCCCTTCAAATATTTAGGTGTTCCCTTCACTTTAAAAAACTTTGGAGGGAGGACCTCCAACCCATTATTGATAGGATTATCAAGAACATTTTTGGATGGTTGGGGAAATTTCTCTCATATAGGGGAAAACTGATCCTGCTTACTACCTGCATTGCCAGCATTCCTTCTTATCTAATGTCCATTGTGAAATTTCCCAAGTGGGCTACTGATATGATCACTTCTCAAATGTCTCACTTCTTCTGGGGGAATATGGGTGACAACCATAAATATCACCTTACTAACTTGGGATTGATCTCTAGCAGGAAAGAGTTTGGGGGTATGGGGGTTCCCAACCTCAGAGAATTCAACATGGCCCTCTTGGCCTCTTGGGGGAAAGGGTTTTATGATGACAGGGATAGTGACTGGAAGAAAATAATGACTTACAAGTATAACACTTCCAGCCCCAATTTCTTTAATACTAGGGTAACCCTATGATACGTCTCCAACGTATCTATAATTTTTGATTGCTCCATGCTACTTTATCTACTGTTTTGGACTATATTGGGCTTTATTTTCCACTTTTATATTATTTTTGGGACTAACCTATTAACCGGAGGCCCAACCCTGCATTGTTGTTTTTTGCCTATTTGATGTTTCAAGAAAGCAGAATATCAAACGGAGTCCAAACGGAATGAAACCTTGTAAACGTGATTTTCTCACCGAGCGTGATCCAGAGACTTGGACCCTACTCCAAGAAGTAATGTGAGGCGGTCACGAGGTGGGGCGCCCCTAGGCGCGCGCGCCGCCTCGTGGGCCCCCTGTTGCTCCACCGACGCATTCCTTCCTCCTATATATACCTCATTGCCCCAAACAATCGTAACAGGAGCCAAAACCTAATTCCACCGTCGCAACTTCCTGTATCCACGAGATCCCATCTTGGGGCCTGTTAGGAGCTCACGAGGGGGCATCCACCACGGAGGGCTTCTACATCAACACCATAGCCTCTCCGATGAAGTGTGAGTAGTTTACTTCAGACCTTCGGGTCCATAGCTAGTAGCTAGATGGCTTCTTCTCTCTTTTGGATCTCAATACAATGTTCTCCCTCTCTCGTGGAGATCTATTCGATGTAATCTTCTTTTTTGCGGTGTGTTTGTTGAGACCGATGAATTGTGGGTTTATGATCCAGCTTATCTATGAATAATATTTGAATCTTCTCTGAATTCTTTTATGTATGATTGAGTTATCTTTGCAAGTCTCTTCGAATTATCTGTTTGGTTTGGCCAACTAGATTGGTAGTTCTTGCAATGGGAGAAGTGCATAGCTTTGGGTTCAATCTTGCGGTGTCCTTACCCAAAGGATGTAAAGGGTTGCAAGGCACGTATTGTATTGTTGCCATCGAGGATAACAAGATGGGGTATTTATCATATTGCATGAATTTATTCCTCTACATCATGTCATCTTGCTTAAGGCGTTACTCTGTTTTTAACTTAATACTCTAGATGCATGCTGGATAGCGGTCGTTGGGTGGAGTAATAGTAGTAGATGCAGAATCGTTTCAGTCTACTTGTATCGGACGTGATGCCTATATACATGATCATACCTAGATAAACTCATAACTATGCTCAATTATGTCAATTGCTCAACAGTAATTTGTTCACCCACCGTAGAATACTTATGCTCTTGAGAGAAGCCACTAGTGAAACCTATGGCCCCTGGGTCTATTCTCATCATATCAATCTCCATCACTTTATTACTTGCTTTGTTTTTTACTTTGCCTTTTACTTTTCACTTTGCATCTATATACCAAAAATATAAAAAATATTATCTATCATCTCTATCAGATCTCACTCTCGTAAGTGACCGTGAAAGGATTGACAACCCCTAATCGCGTTGGTTGCGAGTAGCTATCGTTTTGTGCAGGTACGAGGGACTTGTGCGTGGCCTCCTACTGGATTGATACCTTGGTTCTCAAAAACTGAGGGAAATACTTACGCTACTTTACTGCATCACCCTTTCCTCTTCAAGCGAAAACCAACGGAGTGCTCAAGAGGTAGCAAGAAGGATTTCGCGCCGCTGTCGGGAGTCTACGCAAAAGTCAACATACCAAGTACCCATCACAATCCCTATCTCTCGCATTACATTATTTGCCATTTGCCTCTCGTTTTCCTCTCCCCCACTTCACCCTTGCCTTTTTATTCGCCATCTCTTTCCCAATCTCCTCCTCTTTTTCCCGTTGCCTTTTCCTCGTCCGCTTGTTTACTCGTGTGTTGGATTGCTTGTCGCGATGGCTCAAGATGCTACCAAATTGTGTGACTTCACCAATACCAATAATAATGATTTCCTTAGCACTCCGGTTGCTCCTCTTGCCAATACTGAATCTTGTGAAAACAATACTGCTTTGTTGAATCTTGTCATGAAAGATCAATTCGCCGGCCTTCCTAGTGAAGATGCCGCTACTCATCTGAATAGTTTCGTTGATTTATGTGATATGCAAAAGAAAAAAGATGTCGATAATGATGTCGTTAAATTAAAGCTATTTCCTTTTTCGCTTAGAGATCGTGCTAAAGCGTGGTTTTCATCTTTGCCTAAAAATAGTATTGACTCTTGGAACAAGTGCAAAGATGCTTTTATCTCTAAGTATTTTCCTCCTGCTAAGATTATCTCTCTTAGGAACGATATTATGAATTTTAAGCAACCTGATCATGAACATGTTGCACAAGCTTGGGAGAGAATGAAATTAATGATACGTAATTGTCCTACTCATGGTTTGAACTTGTGGATGATTATACAAAAAATTTATGCCGGATTGAATTTTGCTTCTAGAAATCTTTTAGATTCGGCCACGGGAGGCACTTTTATGGAAATCACTCTAGGAGATGCTACTAAACTTCTAGATAATATTATGGTTAATTATTATCAATGGCATACTGAAAGATCTACTAATAAAAAAGTTCATGCGATAGAAGAAATCAATGTTTTGAGTGGAAAGATGGATGAACTTATGAAATTATTTGCTACTAAGAGTGTTTCTTCTGATCCTAATGATATGCCTTTGTCTACTTTGATTGAGAATAATAATGAATCTATGGATGTGAATTTTGTTGGTAGGAATAATTTTGGTAACAACGCCAGATAGAGGGAATTTTAATCCTAGGCCTTATCCTAGTAATCCTTCTAATAATTATGGAAATTCCTACAACAACTCTTATGGAAATTTTAATAAGATGCCCTCTGAATTTGAGAGTAGTGTTAAAGAATTTATGAATTCGCAAAAGAATTTTAGTGCTTTGCTTGAGGAGAAAATGCTTAAAGTTGATGATTTGGCTAGGAACATTAATAGAATTTCTCTTGAAATTGATTCTTTAAAGCTTAGATCTATTCCTCCTAAGCATGATATCAATGAATCTCTCAAAGCTATGAGAATTTGCATTGATGAGTGCAAAGAAAGAACCGCTAGAATGCGTGCTTCCAAAGATGCCTTTATTAAAGCGTGTTCTTCCAATTCCTATGAAAATCAAGATGAAGATCTAAAAGTTATTGATGTGTCCCCTATTAAATCTTTGTTTTGCAATATGAATCTTGATGAAACTGAATATGATCTTCCTTTACCTAGAAGGTGTTCTAAGAATTGAGTTTTTAGATCTTGATGATGAAATTGATAAAAGTGGGATTGAAAGAAATAAAAACCTAGATGTTGCTAAACCCACTATATTGGATCTCAAGGAATTTAATTATGAAAATTTCTCTTTAATTGATTGTATTTCCTTGTTGCAATCCGTGCTAAAATCTCCTCATGCTTATAGTCAAAATAAGGCCTTTACCGAACACATTGTTGATGCCTTGATGCAATCTTATGAAGAAAAACTTGAGTTGAAAGTCTCTATCCCTAGAAAGCTCTATGATGAGTGGGAACCAACTATTAAAATTAAAATTAAATATCATTAGTTTAATGCTTTGTGTGATTTGGGTGCTAGTGTCTCCACTATCCCCAAAACTTTGTGTGATTTGCTAGATTTCCGTGACTTTGATGATTGCTCTCTAAACTTGCATCTTGCGGATTCCACTATTAAAAAGCCTATGGGAAGAATTAATGATGTTCTTATTGTTGCAAATAGGAATTATGTGCCCGTATATTTTATCATTCTTGATATATATTGCAATCCTTCATGTCCTATTATTCTTGGTAGACCTTTCCTTAGAACGATTAGTGCAATTATTGATATGAAGGAAGGGAATATTAGATTCCAATTTCCATTAAAGAAAGGCATGTAACACTTTCCTAGAAAGAAAATAAAATTACCATATGAATCTATTATTAGAGCCACTTATGGATTGCCTACCAAAGATGGCAATACGTAGATCTATCCTTGCTTTTATGCCTAGCTAGGGGCGTTAAACGATAGCGCTTGTTGGGAGGCAACCCAATTTTATTTTTGGTCTTTTTTTACTTTTTGGTTCTGGTTAGGAATAAATAATCCATATAGCCTCTGTTTAGATGTGGTTTTATGTTTTAATTAGTGTTTGTGCCAAGCTAGACCTATTGGATCTTCTTGGATGATAGTTATTCGATCTTGCTGTAATTTCCAGAAACTTTGCGCTCAGTGCCAGAATTATTAAAAATCACCAGAACGTGATAAAATACTGATTCCAATTGCTGCTGATCAATAAACAAAATTTCCAGGTCGTCTAAATTTGGTAGATTTTTTTGAGTTCCATAAGTTTGTGTTAGTTACAGATTACTACATATTGTTCTGTTTTTGACAGATTCTGTTTATCGTTCGTTGTTTGCTTATTTTGATGAATCTATGCCTAGTAAAATAGTTTATAATCCATAGAGAAGTTGGAATACAGTAGGTTTAACACCAATATAAATAAATAATGATTTCATTACAGTACTTTAAATTAGTCTTTTGTTTTCTTTCTCTAACGGAGCTCACGAGATTTCTATTGAGTTTTGTGTTGTGAAGTTTTCAAGTTTTGGGTGAATTCTTTTGATAGATTATGAAACAAGGAGTGGCAAGAGCCTAAGCTTGGGTATGCCCATGGCACCCCCAAGATAATCCAAGGACACTAAAAATTCAAAGCTTGGGGATGCCCCAGAAGGCATCCCCTCTTTCGTCCACTTCCATCGGTAATTTACTTGGAGCTATATTTTTATTCACCACATGATAAGTGGTTTGCTTGGAGCGTCTTGTATTATTTGCGTCTTTGCTTATTAGTTTACCACAATCATCCTTGCTGTACACATCTTTTGAGAGAGTCATACATGAATTGGAATTTGATAGAATACTCTATGTGCTTCACTTATATCTTTTGAGCTTGATAGTTTTGCCCATAGTGCTTCACTTATATATTTTGAGCATGATAGTTTTTGCTCTAGTGCTTCACTTAGATCTTTTAGAGCACGGTGGTGGATTTGTTTTAAAGAAACTATTGATCTCTCATGCTTCACTTTGATTATTTTGAGAGTCATTAATAACATGGTAATTTGCTTAACATTAATATACTTGGTATTCAAGATATGTGAAACTTTCTTTTGAGTGCGTTGAATACTAAGATAAGTTTGATGCTTGATAATTGTTTTGAGATATGAAGATGGTGATATTAGAGTCATGATAGTTGAGTAGTTGTGAATTTAAAGAATACTTATGTTGAAGTTTGTGTTTCCCGTAACATGCACGTATGGTGAACCGTTATGTGAACTCGGAGCATGATTTATTTATTGATTGTCTTCCTTATGAGTGGCGGTCGGGAACGAGCGATGGTCTTTTCCTACCAATCTATCCCCCTAGGAGCATGCGCGTAATACTTTGCTTTGATAACTTCTAGATTTTTGCAATAAGTATATGAGTTCTTTATGACTAATGATGAGTCCATGGATTATACGCACTTTTTCCATCCTTCCACCATTGCTAGCCTCTCTAATACCGCGCACTTTTCGCCGGCATCATACACCCACCATATACCTTCCTCAAAACAGCCACCATACCTACCTATCATGGCATTTCCATAGCCATTCCGAGATATATTGCCATGCAACTTTCCACCGTTCCGTTTATTATGGCACGCTCCATCATTGTCATATTGCTAGCATGATCATGTAGTTGACATCGTATTTGTGGCAAAGCCACCGTTCATAATTCTTTCATACATGTCACTCATGAATCATTGCATATCCCGGTACATCGCCGGAGGCATACATATAGAGTCATACTTTGTTCTAAGAATCGAGTTGTAATTGTTGAGTTGTAAGTAAATATAAGTGTGATGATCATCATTATTAGAGCATTGTCCCACTGAGGAAAGGATGATGGAGACTATGATTCCCCCACAAGTCGAGATGAGACTCCGGACGAAAAAAAAGAGAAAAATGAAAGAAAAAAAGAGGCCATAAAAAAAGAGAAGAGGCCCAAATAAAAAAATGAGAGAAAAAGAGAGAAGGAACAATGTTACTATCCTTTTACCACACTTGTGCTTCAAAGTAGCACCAAGATCTTCATGATAGAGAGTCTCTCATTTTGTCACTTTTATATACTAGTGGGAATTTTCCATTATAGAACTTGGCTTGTATATTCCAATGATGGGCTTCCTCAAATGCCCTAGGTCTTCGTGAGCAAGCGAGTTGGATGCACACCCACTTAGATTCTTCTGTTGAGCTTTCATATACTTATAGCTCTAGTGCATCCGTTGCATGGCAATCCCTACTCACTCACATTGATATCTATTGATGGGCATCTCTATAGCCCATTGATACGCCTAGTTGATGTGAGACTATCTTCCCTCTTTGTGTCTTCGCCACAACCACCATTCTAGTCCACATATAGTGCTATATCCATGGCTCATGCTCATGTATTGCGTGAAGATTGAAAAAGTTTTGAAAACGTTAAAGTATGAAACAATTGCTTGGCTTGTCATCGGGGTTGTGCATGATTTAAATATTTTGTGTGGGGAAGATGGAGCATAGCCAGCCTATATGATTTTGTAGGGATAACTTTCTTTGGCCATGTTATTTTGAGAAGACATAATTGCTTAGTTAGTATGCTTGAAGTATTATTATTTTTATGTCAATATGAACTTTTGTCTTCAATCTTTCGGATTTGAATATTCATACCACAATTAAGAGGATTTACATTGAAATTATGCCAAAGTATCACTCCGCATCAAAAATTTTCTTTTTATCATTTACCTACTTGAGGACGAGATGCCTGATACGTCTCCAACGTATCTATAATTTTTTATTGTTCCATGCTACTTTATCTACTGTTTTGGACTATATTGGGCTTTATTTTCCACTTTTATATTATTTTTGGGACTAACCTATTAACCAGAGGCCAAGCCCAGAATTGTTGTTTTTTGCCTATTTCAGTGTTTCGAAGACACAGGATATCAAACGGAGTCCAAACGGAATGAAACCTTCGGAAACGTGATTTTCTCACCGAACGTGATCCAGGAGACTTGGACCCTACTCCAAGAAGTAACAGAGGCGGTCATGAGGGTGGGGTGCCCCCTAGGGCGCCCCCGCCTCGTGGGCCCCCCTGTTGCTCCACCGACGCACTCCTTCCTCCTATATATACCTCACGCACCCCAAACGATCGAGCAGAGCCAAAACCTAATTACACCGCCGCAACTTCCTGTATCCATGAGATCCCATCTTGGGGCCTGTTCCGGAGTTTCGCCGGAGGGGGCATCCACCATGGAGGGCTTCTACATCAACACCATAGCCTCTCCGATGAAGCGTGAGTGTTTACTTCAGACCTTCGGGTCCATAGCTAGTAGCTAGATGGCTTCTTCTCTCTTTTTGGATCTCAATACAATGTTCTCCCCCTCTCTCGTGGAGATCTATTCGATGTAATCTTCTTTTTGCGGTGTGTTTGTTGAGACCGATGAATTGTGGGTTTATGATCCAGCTTATCTATGAATAACATTTGAATCTTCTCTGAATTCTTTTATGTATGATTGAGTTATCTTCGCAAGTCTCTTTGAATTATCTGTTTGGTTTGGCCAACTAGATTGGTAGTTCTTGCAATGGGAGAAGTGCATAGCTTTGGGTTCAATCTTGCGGTGTCCTTACCCAAAGGATGTAAAGGGTTGCAAGGCACGTATTGTATTGTTGCCATCGAGGATAGCAAGATGGGGTATTTATCATATTGCATGAATTTATTCCTCTACATCATGTCATCTTGCTTAAGGCGTTACTCTGTTTTTAACTTAATACTCTAGATGCATGCTGGATAGCGGTCGATGAGCTGGAGTAATAGTAGTAGATGCAGAATCGTTTCGGTCTACTTGTATCGGACGTGATGCCTATATACATGATCATACCTAGATAAACTCATAACTATGCTCAATTATGTCAATTGCCCAACAGTAATTTGTTCACCCACCGTAGAATACTTATGCTCTTGAGAGAAGCCATTAGTGAAACCTATGGCCCCCGGGTCTATTCTCATCATATCAATCTCCATCACTTTATTACTTGCTTTGTTTTTTACTTTGCCTTTTACTTTTCACTTTGCATCTATATACCAAAATATCAAAATATTATCTATCATCTCTATCGATCTCACTCGTAAGTGACCGTGAAGGGATTGACAACCTCTAATCGCGTTGGTTGCGAGTAGCTATTGTTTTGTGCAGGTACGAGGGACTTGTGCGTGGCCTCCTACTAGATTGATACCTTGGTTCTCAAAAACTGAGGGAAATACTTACGCTACTTTACTGCATCACCCTTTCCTTTTCAAGAGAAAACCAACGCAGTGCTCAAGAGGTAGCACCCTAGGGTCTCCATTTATGAAAAGCCTATCATGGGCTCTAGCAGCTTCAAAAAAAATTATAGATGGATTCCTGGTGATGGTAAGAGCATTGCCTTCTGGCATGACACCTGGGTTGGGGATTGTTCTCTTAAAACTACCTTTTGGGACTTATACACCATTTGCCAACAACAAGACTCTACCCTTGCACAGGTCTGGGTGGATGGTGAATTATGCTTGACTTTTAGAAGATGTGTTGGGGAAAGTACTTTAGCTAGATGGAAGGAGCTCACTAAGGTTGTTGAACCAGTGTGTCTGTCTGGTTCTCCAGATCAGCATGTTTGGATGCTGGATTCGTCTAGCAAATACTCTGTCAAATCCTTTTATAAGCTGATAAACTTTGGAGGATTTACATTTGTAATTAAAGATGATATCTGGAAAATTAAAGTTCCACCTAATATCCATGTGTTTCTCTGGCTGATATACTATAATAAGAGCTTAACCAGATATAATCTTGCCAAGCGCAGGAATGTGGAAGACTTGTCCTGTGTCTTTTGTAGTGAACCTGAAACTATCCAGCATTTATTCTTTGATTGTATTGTTGCTAGATACATCTGGGATCTGGTAGCTGATAGCTTTAATGTTACTGTGCCTGATTCATTTGATCTGCTGGCTTCCTTCTGGAAGAGGAGAAAAAATTCTGAAGCATTAAATATTGTTAATGCTGCTACCTTGTGGAGCTTATGGCGTTTCTGAAATGATTTTGTTTTTCAGGGGCGAAAATGACGAAGTATACGATGTGTCCTGGACCTGTTGGGGGCAACGATCCGACAACGGAAAATACTGTGTTCAGAGGCTCAGGGTGCGCTTCTTCTCCGATGTTTAAGGTTGTTGGACCACACAGGAGGGGAATTGCTTAGGATTGCCTGGCGCTGATACTGCGGTCGGGGGCATCGCTGAGTTATGCTCTGCTAGCTTGCATGTCTTGGCTTTGATCCTTTAAAAAGTAGGTTGGCATGTTGCATCCCTGGCTATGTATTTCTGCTAGACCCGTCCAAAAAGACTTGTAATAGGGCAGTTTAATCTCTGCTTTCTATCTGTGGCAGCTACTCTGGTTGCCGCCGAGCGCTGTTAGCAGTTCATGTTGGTTGACGTTTTGCCTTGGCTTTATATAAAGTTGGGGTGGGGGAAACCCCTTTTGGTTTAAAAAAACATTTAGGATTAGTGAAAGGGGAGGGGGGTAAATTAGAGGATGGACACATACGTGCGCAAGGTGCAGGCTGGATACTTGCTGCATGTAAGTTTACTATTTCCGATACTATAAACGCGTGCAGACCGCAACTCATGATGCATCGTTCTCAAACAATAAATCTCCAATACACAAGAAGGTTTCTGAGTCAGCTAGCGAAATGGCTTTCGCGCTTAATGCGTCTTGCTACCCTTCGTCTTTCTCGTCGCTGCTCCCGAGGCGGATGGCAATAGTGGTGATGATACCAAGGCGGAGGAATGTTCTGCCTGTCATTAGGGCGGTTGCGGTGGCTCCGCCCGCCCCGGCGCCGGCGAAGCCAGCAGCCGTGAGGAGCCGGCCCGTGTCGGTCACCATGGCCAAGCTCATGGCTAAGGGCAAGGTGCGTGCTTATGTGTGTGCATGTGTTGTACATTGCATGTAACGGACGTGTGGACTCTGACCGGATATTGGGGGCGATGTGCCCTGAGTAGACAGCGCTCATTCCGTATATCACCGCCGGTGATCCTGACCTGACCACAACGGCGGAGGCGCTGCGTCTCCTGGATGCGTGTGGCGCCGACGTCATTGAGCTTGGCGTGCCGTGCTCCGACCCCTACGTGGACGGTCCGATCATCCAGGCTTCGAGTGCGAGGGCTCTGGCGGGCGGTGCCACAATGGACGGCGTGCTGGCGATGCTCAAGGAGGTGACGCCGGAGCTGTCGTGCCCTGTGGTGCTCTTCTCGTACTACAGGCCTATCTTGTGTCGAGGGTTGGCCGAAATCAAAGAAGCCGGTGTACACGGTAGGTAACCTTTTCTCTTCGTTTGATGATTATATTCACAATTTGGCATGCAGGTACAGGGGCTACTACTGATCCAGTTTCTCTTGATCTTATGTACATCTCCTTCCCAGGTCTTATAGTGCCTGATCTCCCTTATGTAGCCGCGCATGCATTATGGAGTGAAGCCAAGAAGAACAACCTCGAGCTGGTATTTCCATTATGTGTCATTCATCAGCAAGCTAGCATTTTCAAATTCCTTACACTATAGACATCGCACTACCAGAAAGTAGGAAAGCTCTATCAATCTGATATACAATCGATGTATTCAGGTGCTGCTCACAACACCAGCCATACCAGAAGAAAGAATGAAGGAAATCACGAAAGCTTCGGAAGGTTTCATTTACCTGGTAGATTTCAGCACATGCAATCCACCCCGTTCATTCGAAGTTACCAGCTCCTAACACTGCATTCTCCAACTTAACCGTATTACGCAGGTGAGCGTCAATGGAGTTACAGGTCCCCGTGAAAACGTGAACCTTCGGGTTGAGTCCCTCATTCAAGAGATAAAAAAGGTACGTATGTAATTTGAAAGAAGAAAAAAAAAGATTACCGTAATATTCTTCTGTATTACTATTAGTTTATACACGTGATCTAGTGTCCAAGAAATGAAGAGTCTAGATGGCTGCTCAGTAATTCTCAGTCATTGACAACGGGTTTGTGCTGTTTGCAGGTTACTGACAAACCCGTTGCTGTTGGCTTTGGCATATCAAAACCTGAACACGTAAAGCAGGTAAAAATGGTCAATATTTAAATTGTGTCCCAAGAGCTGACAAGATCCACAGCTGTAATTACAAACATCAATGCACATGGACAGATTGCAAGATGGGGTGCGGATGGGGTGATCATTGGCAGTGCGATGGTGAGGCAGTTGGGTGAAGCAGCTTCGCCCAGAGAAGGATTGAAAAGGCTAGAGGCATATGCCAGGAGCATGAAGAATGCACTACCATGATGAAGTGTGTGGATGGACACAGCACCAGTAATAAATTGATCGGAAGCCCAGTAATAAAGCTACTCCGACTAGATCGTCAATATGTTATCAGCATGTGGAGTTAGAAATCGGAGTACTACCGTGTTTCCAGTTCAGCGAGTAGATCGTCATTGTATCATTAGCCTTTGGCCGGCCGGTGATGGTCCTGAGTAACTAGTTCACCGGTTACAGCAAGTTGGAATAAGCCGTGTATATACAAAAATGTGCTCAGGACCATCCTTTGGTCCTTGGTCCTTGGTCATTGACAAGTACCACGTCCCTGACTTCATCATTTGCACTTGGCTCCTATTCGACTCGGTCTAATCTTGATGGGCAAGTACTTGCGACGACGGCTATCCGCACAGACAAGCCAAGGCATCCCTCACCATGCTTGTTTCATGGACAATTTGGAATGAATAAAACGCGCGAGTTTTCAGGCATAAGTGTGCCCCTCCGACAGTGCTGCTTTCCTCCATCGCCACCGAGGCTAACCTTTGGATCATCGCCGGTGCTAAAAAACTAGGGTCTTTGTTATTGCGCGAGTAATCCGCATGCCGTGTACTCAGGTTATTTGTAACTAACTCTATTCTTTCTTATTTAATGGATGAGGCAAAGCTTTTGTCTCCGTTTCAGAAAAAATGTGCTTGAATCCATGACTCGGCAAATAAAACAAGATGTGCTCATGCTCATCGGGACATCGTTCTACGTTTCCAGCTATCTTTTTTTTGCAAGAATAAAAGAGTTTTATTCCATGAGAATAGGGTTACAATCGAGGGTCAATGGTTAGATAGTGTTGTTCACCTATTTCATCCTACCCAACTCCCTTCGCCAATTGTACTACACGGGCGCTTAACTATCATCTATGTTTAATACACGGAACTGCAACCGTTTAAAGGAAATATCGTAAGAGAATTTACCTCTTTTTTTATCATGGATAGATTATTGTGAGTGGGACAACATAGGTGCTGTCCGGCAAGGTTTGTGTTGCAAACATGGTACTCCCTCCGTCCCAAAATTCTTGTCTTAAATTTGTCTACATATGGATGTATCTATTCACATTTTAGTGTTAGATACATTCGTATCTAGATAAATCTAAGACAAGAATTTTAAGACGGGGGAGTACATTAATTCGCAAGAAATACTTATTTTCAGATAATTGAAAATGACAACAAAAAAGAGCTGTGGTAAAAATACAAAAACAAATACTGATAGCCCTTTGTTGACACTGTTTGAAAGTCCACTTCTCACAGATAATTGCACCGATGTGAGATGTCATAAGGGAAAAATGTTTTTCCCCCACAAATAAATGAGTAGTAATGCTACACTTACGTGGTTGTTACGGATTCGAAGGACTGTAATTAGGTGGCAGTTATTGATTAGAAATTAGGAGGGAGGCGGGGCCCATCCCTCATGAAATTTGGCGGAAAGATTAATTAGCGTTGAGGATCCCGTGAGATACCGTAATCACCCATGTGTCTACTCACTCCTTCCATCTATATAGGGTCTAATATATTTTTCGAGGCTAACTTTGACCAAATATTAGAGCAATAATATATGACATGCAACTTACAGAAAGCACACCGTTAAATTCGTGTGTGAAAGGAGCTTTCAATGATATAATTTTCGCATTGTGCATGTCATGTACTATTAACCTTGTCAATAGTCAAAGGCGGTCTTAAAAAACGGACCCTATATAGATGGAAGGAGGGAGTAGGATAATTGCAAATAAATTATCCGTGGGCGACATGTCGTCAAACATGTCATGAGAAATAAATATTCTTTAGTGAGTGTCATCGTGCATTGTTGCCTTCAGCAATCAGGAATGGTAAAGCTACTATGTGATCTAAAACCATCATGTATAGTCATTTAATACAATAAAATTAACTATCAGACTAATATATATTTTTACCTTCTCTCTTTCTTTTTCACCCAATTATTACTTTTACGGTTTTACCTAGGAGCATGCATATAGCTAGGCTCTTACTTGAGAGCCTACTCCCATCGTTTTTCATGTCTCCCCTCCACGTAGGCTATAAACCTAATATTGTACTTGCTCTAAACTACCTATTTCCAAGGTGATGATATATTCTTGATTTTTTTTTTTTGAAAAGGAGGATAACCCCCGCCTCTGCATCAATCGATGTATGCAGCCATATCATTAAAAAAAATGTAACAAAGTCCTAAGGTCCGAAGAAGCTCATAAACTGAACAGTAACCGAAAGAAAATAAGTCTGAAAAACGCGATATATTCTTGATTTGAACCGCTTGTCCCAATTTATTCCTATTAGACCTTCGTAACACTCGCTACCAATACTATTTTAATAATAGTACTTTCACAACTGTTGTTCATTTTTTGCGAGAAAAATGTAGTGTGTTTTTTGCTTGCATGATTTTTTTTTCTTGGTAAAGGGCGCTTTTTAAGTGTTTCAGAGACCCAACATGCTTTTTTGCATTATAGGCTATTTCATAAACTAATTTAAAAGACGTTTTTATTAACTTAAAATGTAGCACTAATTAAATACAAAGCATAATGAACATACTACATCCAACCTCTGCATGAATAAAATGCATATTACCATTAATCGGGTTCTTATACAATCAAGTCTAGTTAGAAAATATCGATTCGGGAGCACTTGAGCATGGAACACTCTGTAGATAGATAATCTTATTCGAATATATACATGCATGGGAACTATAATTGAAGGAAACAATATATAACTTGGTGTGTCAGACTGTCAATAATCCATCTTGCATGTCCATAGGTCTTGCTTGGGCTACATATATAAATAAACGCATCGATGGAGAAGCTAGGCCTCACAGCCAATTATAATTGAAGGAAACAATATCATTACTTGGTACTCCATATGCTACATGTGCATCGATCTTGGGCTATAAATGAACGCACCGATGGAGAAGCTAAGCCTCACAGCCAGTAAGAACTAAGAACGATAGTAGCATTGTTGCCATGGCTCACGTACATGTAGACGAGATGCTCCACGAAGCAGCAGCGGCAGCTCCACGATCTCTCTTGATTGCGACTGCGGTGCTCTTCTCCCTTGTGGTTGTGCCGCTCCTGCTCCGCATTATTACCAAGCAGGGAGCGGCAAGCGACGCCAAGCTGCTGAGCCTGCTCCCATCTCCCCCGACGAGGCTCCCCATCATCGGGCACCTGCACCTAATGGGCGATCTTCCCTACGTCTCCCTCGCCGGCCTGGCCGCCAAGTACGGCCCGGAACTCATGCTGGTACACCTCGGTGCCGTGCCCACCGCCGTCGTGTCCTCGCCGCGCACTGCCGAGGCCGTCCTGCGCACCCACGACCACATCTTCGCGTCGCGACCGCGGTCGATGGTCTTCGACATCATCATGTACGGGCAGACGGACTCGTGCTTTGCGCCCTACGGCGAGCACTTCCGGAAGGCCAGGAAGCTCGTGACGGTGCACATGCTCAACGCCAGGAAGATACGGTCCCAGCGCCCGGCCCGGGAGGAGGAGGTCCGGCTAGTGATTGGAAAGATCGCCAAGGCCGCGGCCGCGCGCGAGGCCGTAGACATGAGCGAGCTCCTGCACTCGTACGTCAACGACCTCGTTTGCCGTGCTGTGTCGGGCAAGTTCTCCCAGGAGGAGGGGCGGAACAAGCTGTTCCGTGAGCTCACCGACATCAACGCGGCGCTCCTGGGAGGGTTCAACATCCTCGATTACTTCCCGAGCCTGGGGAGGTTCGAGTTGGTCTGCAAGGTGGCGTGCGCCAAGGCCCGACGGGTGAGGAAGCGGTGGGACCTGCTCCTCGACAAGCTAATTGACGACCATGCAGCAAGGATGGTAAGCCGTGAGGATGAGGCCCAGCCGGAGCAAGAAGAAGACAAAGACTTCATCGACGTATCCCTATCTCTTCAGCAGGAGTATGGTCTCACCAGGGACCATATCAAGGCCATCTTGATAGTAAGTGCACCATTTGCATTTGCCATCTCTATTTCATATCTACTTTTACTTGCTGTGGTAGCTCAATATCCACGTCTGGTACATGCAATCCCAGGACATGTTTGAGGCCGGCACGGACACCTCGTATATGACGCTGGAGTTTGCCATGGCGGAGCTCATACGGAAGCCACACCTTATGAAGAAGCTGCAGGAAGAGGTAAGGAGGAATGTAACCAACGGGCAAGAGATGGTCGCCGAAGACGATCTCCCCAACATGACCTACCTCAAGGCTGTCATCAAGGAGACACTCCGGCTGCACCCGCCGGTACCTCTCATGATTCCACACTTCTCCCTAGACGCCTGCACCGTTGATGGCTACACGATCCCAGCAAACACTCGTGTCGTTATCAACGCCTGGGCACTCGGCAGGCACAGTAGCTATTGGGAAAATGAAAATGAATTCCAACCTGAGAGATTTATGAATGGAGCCGGCGTTGATCTGAAGCCAAATGAGTTCCATTACTTGCCATTCGGGTTTGGACGAAGAATGTGCCCTGGGGTTCACTCGGCATCAGCAACGGTCGAGACAATGCTGGCAAACCTCATGTACCGATTCGATTGGAAGCTTCCACCCGGATTGAAGGAAGAAAACATAGATATGACTGAGGTGTTTGGAATAACAGTTTCAAGAAAGGAAAAGCTCATCTTAGTCCCTGTGGCCGCATGAGTGCATGTAGCGTGCAGCTCAAAAAGTTGAGCCATCATGGTATTTGGTGCGCCCATATATGAATGTATTCAGAACTTCTTTTTATTTCAAAAATAAGGTTGAAATCCTTGACCTCTTGTAATGCGCACAACTAGACAAATAAACGTGAATTGTTTTTTTTTTTGTGTGTTGTCGCATTTGTTATCTAAGTCATCAGCACTGGTTGACAAACAAACAATGTTGATGACTTAGGTAACAATGCTTGAAAATAAATGAATATCGATTATTTCACTACTGGAATTCTCGTATACGCTGGGTGTCAGGCTCTTCGCCGAGAACTAAAGCACGGGCACTCGGCAAACTCACAGACGTCAAGAGTACCTCTTGGCAGCAAGCACATCGCGGCAAACACATGATATTGCCGAGAGTAGTACTTGGCAAAAGGGTCACACTCGTCAAATCCTATTTCCCAAGAGCCAAGCAGCTGTCGCAAAGCAAACTTTTGCCATGTGGCTCATCCGGCGGCGGATAATGGCACGGTCACAGTGGTACTTCTTTGCTGAGAGCAGCACTAGGTAAAGATTTGGCAAAGATTATTCCCACCTCACCTACCGAAAAGCAGAAGGACCTGTTCAAATAGTCAGATAGTCCAGATGCAGTAAGCTTCGATCTTCATTACAGTCCTGTTAAGGAGATGGACCATCATTTTGAATCTTCACCTATCCCGGGCAGAGAAGATTCACAGTGACAGACCATCTTCCTAATGATGGATGCCGACGCTTTTTATTAAGTCAATTATTATCATTATTAAGCCATCTACCTAATCTTCACATGTTCCGCTTGTAAACCTAGTCTCTGGGTATCGAGAGGGACCGTGTCCGGTTTGTGCAGGAAGTGCAGGTCCGGTTGTTCTCTTGACCTCGAAAATTCTCGTGCTCTCAAAGGAGGTCATCGCATGACACGTGCCAGGCCCCCGCATTTTTTGGACCCACGTGCAATATTTGAGACATTTATTGCTTGGCTAGGGTTTCATCGCCGTAAATTGCACATCTGCAAGGTGGCACATGAAGTCATGCCCAGAAGCGGCATGAAAAATCCTATGTGATGTCATTGCGACATGCGTAGGCCTTGTGCAGACGAGGGAGGGGCATGCCCTGCCACCGGGGGGCGAAAGTACCTCGGTGGCATGCCTAATACAACCGTTTAAATCCTTGTAATACGATGCCGGAATTCCTCGTGGGTTGGCACGGTGTCATCACATGGCCCTTGTAGGGTGTGGTAAAAGTTTAGGTGTGTTTCAAATAGGCCCCCCTGAGTCCGCTTGTAAACTGCACAATCTCCGAGCTAGTCTCTTGCTATCGAGAGGGAACGTGTCCAGTTTGTGCAGGAAGTGAGGGTCATGTTGCTCCGTTGGCCTCGAAACTTCTCGCGCTCTCAAAGGAGGCCATTGCATGATAGGTGCCAGGCCCCCGCATTTTTCGGACCCGTGTGCAATATTTGGGACATTTATTGCTCTACTAGAGTTTTTCATCGTTGAAAATTGTAGATCTGCAAGGCGGCACATGAAATCATGCCTCAAAGCAGCATGGAAAATCCTATGTGATGTCCTTGCGACGTGTGTAGGCCTTGTGCAAACGAGGGAGGGGCTTGCCCTGCCATCGGGGGGCGAAAGTACCTCGATGGCATATGCCTGGTGCAACCGTTTAAATCCTCGGAAAATCGTACGATGCTGGAATTCTTCGAGAGCTGGCCCGGCGTCATCACATGGATCCTGTAGGGTGTGGTATAAGTTTGTGCGCGTTTTGAATAAGCCTTCCTTGAGTCTGCTTGTAAACCGCACCATCTCCGAGCTGGTCTCTCGGTATCAACAGGGATTGAATCCAGTTTGTGCAAGAAGTGTGGGTCCTATTGCTCCATTGGCCTCAAAACTTCTCTTGCTCTCAAAGAATACCAACGCATGACACGTGGCAGGCACCCTCATTTTTCGTGACCCGCATGCAATATTTGAGACATTTTGATGTTAACTGGGGCCCAATCTTTCGAAGAGAGAGAGAGATAGCTAAGATTTTTTTAGGATACCAACCGTACAGGGAGAACCGTACACGACTGATATCCACGGCAATCGCTGAACCAACTCCATGGTGTTATCGACCGACCCAGCGGCACGATCGACCTATCCACGAATTTTTTTTCCTGCAAGCAAATCAAAGAACATGCAAGAAAATAATAGTCAAGCAATCCAAAAATTGTGAATGTGCTAGTTGAAATAAATCTTACAAGATGGGGTTTCGATAGAATGTCTTCACACTCACACTAGCCACTACGAGCGAAGACAAACGAAAGTAGCAATAGCTAAACTTCTCTACAACGGTGTTGGGACATGCATAGATCCCTTGTACGGACGTAGATGCGGGGACCTCCTGTAGGCCGCTTATTGCGGCAGGATGTCTTCACACTCACACTAGCCACTACGAGCGAAGACAAACGAAAGTAGCAATAGCTAAACTTCTCTACAACGGTGTTGGGACATGCATAGATCCCTTGTACGGAGTAGATGCGGGGACCTTCTATAGGCCGCTTATTGCGGCAAGAAGTCGCCGTTTCACACAGGATGCGGTTCAGGTGGGCCGGCCCATTCGCTGTCCATCGCTGAATGAAAAAGATGCCAAAAAAGGCACCAGTTTTGGAATCGAACCCAAGATCTCTACATGCGCCCGCTATGTGCTAGCCACTCCGCCAGGCTAGCTATTTGTGAAAGGGTGGGAGCGCCAACGTAAAAAAACCAAACATAAGCAGCAAAAAAAAACAAATTCACAAAATTCCATAAAAACTTGTGGGCGTTGGATCGAACACAAGTCCTCCCGCCATGAAAGAGCGTCCATAGCCACTGTATAACTGAGATTTAGTGCGTAAAGTGGCAGCCCGGTATATATGAACTATAATACGTGGTAGATTAAAACCTTTTTACAAAAATGCCAAACAAGACTTTTTTTAAAGGAAATACTTTTTGAAACGAAAACATTATTTGGGACACTCAAAAAAGTTAAAAAATGAAACAAAAAATTAAATACGAATTTGAATAACATGAAGAGTTTTCGAAATTCCAGAACAGCTTTTGAATTTGTGAACAACATTTGGAACATTTTTTTGAAATTCCCATACATTTTTGCATTTGCAAACAAAATTTAAACATGTGAACAGTTTTTGTATTTGTGAACAAATTTTGGAAATGGGAACTTTGTTTCAAACAAAATGTTTTTGATTTTGTGAATAAAACATTAAAAGGTGAACAGTTTCTGAAACGATCCGAACAATTTTTGAAAGCACGAACAATTTTTGAATGTTGAGAACAAATTTTGAAATGGAGAACAAATTTGGAAGCTCGAACAATTTTTGAAAGCACGAACAAATTTTGAATGTTGAGAACAAATTTTGAAATGGAGAACAAATTTGGAAGCTCGAACAATTTTTGAATGTTGAGAACAAATTTTGAAATGGAGAACAAATTTGGAAGCTCGAACAATTTTTGAAAGCACGAACAATTTTTGAATGTTGAGAACAAATTTTGAAATGGAGAACAAATTTGGAAGCTCGAACAATTTTTGAAAGCACAAACAATTTTTGAATGTTGAGAACAAATTTTGAAATGGAGAACAAATTTGGAAGCGCGAACAATTTTTGAAAGCATGAACCATTTTTTAATGTTGATAACAAATTTAGAAGCGCGGACAATTTTTTAAAGCACGAACAATTTTTTAATGTTGAGAACAAATTTTGAAATGAAGAACAAATTTAGAAGCGCGGACAATTTTTTAAAGCATGAACAATTTTTGAATGTTGAGAACAAATTTTAAAATAGAGAACAAATTTAGAAGCACGAATTTGAAATGGGAAGATTTTTTTAAAACTCCCAAACATAATTTGAAATGTGAAAAAAAAGAAAACAAAAAGAGAAGAAAAAGGAATTGAAAGATGAAATAAGGAAACAGAAAAACGAAGAGAGAAAAGAAAAAAACAGGAAAAACAACAAAGAAAAAGCAAACAGAAAAAACCAGTGAAAACCCGGTTCAAGAACCTTCTAGAAGGTTCCCAAAACCGTTCAGGAACCCTCCAGAAGGTTCCCAAAACCGGAAGCTGCAGTGCCAGCGCTATCTCCTAACTGGGCCGGCCCATCTTGATCGCTATCGATGGCTCTCTGTGCGAAGCCTCGACAAGTCGACGCAGCGAGCGTCCAATAGGATTTTCCGTAGATGCGTAGCCCGTCGGATGTCCTGTTGGTGCTCGCCAGCTCATGTGCCTATGGGCCGCGCACGCACGGTAACTGCACCAGGGATGGCCCATAGTTTCCCGTCTGCGTTGCGTGCGCTGGCCGCAATCAAAAATCAGGAACTCCTATGCGTCGCATTTTGCGGTGAGTAGCCGCCCGACGCACATAGAAGCAGCGAACTGGGTCGGGCCAGCACCGGGAGCGCACCTGAAAAATCTGAAAATAATGCGCTCGATCAAGTTCGAACACACGACCGCACATACTACATGCCGGCTAGTAACCAGCGTTGCTAAAGAGGCTTGTTTTTCAATTCCTAGCTCGGGGCTTTAATAAGGCAGTATTGTTAGATCGAACGTCTTATGAAAATTCAAATACGATTTATTAAGGAAGTAACTAGTTTTTGGAACGCGAAGTATTAAAAAAAATCGAACAAAATTTTAGAAAATAGAACATTTCTTGATTTTGTTATTTTTCTAAAAAATGGAAATATGTTTCGACATCGCGAATAAAAGTGGAAACACTTGAAACCCCAAACAAAAATTGAAAACATGAACATTTTTTCAGAAGTGAACAAAATTTGAAAATACAAAAAAAAATTGAATCTGTGAACAAAATTTGAAAATACGAACATTTTTTGAATCTATGAATAATTTTTTGAAAAGAAACTAAATTGTTGACAAATGCGAACATTTTCTACAAATAGAAAAAAAATTCAACGACATTTCTATATTTGTGAATTTTTTTGAAAATGGCAACATTTTTAAATTCTTCAACACTTTCTGTAAAGTGCGAACATTTTTTGATTTTGTGAACAATGTTTCAAAAAATGAGAACGATGTTTGATTGGGAATTTTTTTTCATATGCTGAATAATTTTCAAAAGGAAGAAGCGTTTTAGAATTTTGAACAATATTTGAATTCTCGAACTTTTTCCAAAATAGAAATAAAAATGGAAAATAAAGAAAACAAAAAAAAACGAAACAGATAAAACAGAAAAGAAAACTTAAAAAAGAAACAGAAACAGAAAATAAAAGGAAAATAAAAACCCCGCTTTAGGAACCTTCTAGAAACGGATAAAAACCGGCTGGGAAACTTCTAGAAATTTCCGAAAACCGCAACTGCCTAAAGCGGGAGATGGCCCACTTTATCGCGCCCCTGTGCGATCGATCGACTGCTTGACGCAGACAGCGTCAAATAGGGTTTTCCCGAGCACATGGCGCAGCCTCGAGTCGGGAGGAGCCTAGTTGGGCCGGCCCACGGGTGGGCGACGCTACAGCCCATTTTTCTGTTCTTTTCTTTTACGTTTTCTGGTTTCGTTTTATTTTGTACTATATTACAAAAAAACTAAATACACATTTGGAATATGTTGAATAAGTACTTGAAAAATGTTGAAACAAGTATTTAAAAAATATTATCAAGCATTCAAAAAAATGTTGAACAAGTATTTGAAAAAATGTTGAACAAGTATTTAAAAAAGGTTAATATAGTATTCAGGGAAATGTTGAAAAAGTATTTCGAAAATGTCAATCAAGCATTCGAAAAATGTTGAACAAGTATTTAAAAATGTTGATCAAGCATCCGTAAAATGTTGAACAAGTATTTCAAAAATGTTGAACATGTAGTTAAAAATGTTAATCGAGCATTTGGAAAATGTTGAACATCTATTTGAAAAATGTTGAACATGAATTTGAAAAATGCTGAACAAGTATTTAAAAAATGTTGAACAAGAATTTGCAAAATGTTGATCATGTATATAAAAATGTTGAATAAGTGGTTGAAAAATGTTGAACAATTATTTAAAAAGTTTTGAACAAGTAGTTGAAAACAATTGATCATGTACTGTATATAAGAATTCAGAATGAAAAACAAAAAGAAACAAAGAAAAACGAAAAAAATGAAACTGAAACAAAAAATGAAGAATAAAAAGGAAACCCAAACAAAAAATGGAGAAGAGAAAGAAAATCAAAATGAAGGAACAAAATGAAAAAATGAGAAAAAAACAGAAAACGGAAAAGGCGTTGGAACACAAGAAAGAGAAAAATCAAAGAAAAAAGAAGGAAAATATGTAAAACCCGACGCTTTTCTTTCTTATTATGTCATGTCTTACATAGTGTACATGAACTCAAGATAGCGCAGTGGTTAGCGGCAACAGAATACCGACAATTGGCACAACTTCGCTCCACTGGGCCGGCCTATTAGCATCGTTCTTTCTGCACTGTAGTGTGGTGTTGTGTACTATTCTCTGAGTTTTCCAGGGTTCTTTTATTAGATTGTTTTGTTAGTTTTATATAAGAAAAATAACATTGTAACAACGGTTTATTGTGGCAGAGATGTTTGAAGAAAGTCATACTGGTCTGGTCCATTAGCAGCGTTCTTTCTACACTATAGTGTGGTGTTGCGTCTTGTTGTCTGATTTTTCCGGGTTCTTTTTATTAGTTTGTTTTATTGATTTTATGAAAAAAGAGAACACTGTAACGATGGTTTATTGTGGAGGAGATGTTTCAAGAAAGTCATACCGGTCGAACCAGAGGCATCCCAGGAGAGAACGCTCCCCGCTAGCCACTGCACTACATAAGCTTCAGTGTTGAAATAAGCAGCGCAGAGTATAAGAACAAGCCAAACTAGATTTACACACAATTTTTTGCTCGCGTTTTTTGAAAATGTATGCGCTGTTGGGCCGGCCTCATACTGTTGCGTTCGACGCTAGACGTAAACCGTACGACCGCTTAAATGCGATAAATAGTTATTGCGGCGAAAGAATACCGACGATTGGCACAGCTTCGCTCCACTAGGCTGGCCTATTAGCATCGTTCTTTCTGCACTGTAGTGGGTGCTGTGTACTGTTCTCTGAGTTTTCCCGGGTTCTTTTATTAGTTTGTTTTAGTAGTTTTATATAAAAAAATAACACTGTAACAACGGTTTATTGTGGTAGAGATGTTTGAAGAAAGTCATACTGGTCCGGTCCATTAGCAGCGTTCTTTCTACACTATAGTGTGGTGTTGCGTGTTGTTGTCTGATTTTTCCGGGTTCTTTTTATTAGTTTTTTTATTGGTTTTATAAAAAAAGAGAACACAGTAACGATGGTTTATTGTGGTGGCGATGTTTCAAGGAAGTCATACCGGTCGAACCAGAGGCATCCCAGGAGAAAATGCTCCCCGCTAGCCACTACACTACATAAGCACCAGTGTCGAAATAAGCAGCGCAGAGTATAAGAACAAGCTAAACTAGATTTAAACTTTTCTTAAAATTTGAATGTGATACATTTTGAACTAAGTAAATAAGTTTTTGAAATGTGAACATTTTCAAATTTGTGAACAAACTTGTTGAAACTCAAACATTTTATTGAAACGCAATTATACTTTGGGAGTCTCCAACATTATTCAAGACCGAGAACATTTTTAGATCTGTTAACATTTTTTAAAGGGCAAAAATTACAAAATGTGAACAACATTTGAAAACACGACCATTTCTTAATCTATGAAAAATTTTAGGAAAAAGGGAACCTTTTCTGAAATTTTCAGCAAACTTTTAAAACCCAAACATTTTTTGAAAGTTGAAAAAAATATTTCAGCTATTAATAAAATTAGAAAAGCATACATTTTTGGATCTGAAAATAAATTTTGAAAATGGACCATCTTTTTGAACTCCGAACATAAGTTGACAAACGAACATATCTAAGAAATAAGAACATTTTTTTTGAAAATGGAAGCAAATTTTTAAGGTGAAGAGAATTTTAAAATTATGACCATTTTATGAATTTTCAACATTTATTAAAAGATGTGAACACATTCGAAAATTCCGAACTTTATTCTGAAAATGTGATCAATGTTATAATAAATGATTTTTTAAAAAACGTGAACAAAAATTTGAAGTTCTGATTTTTTTTATAAATATCACAAATTTAAATTTATGAAAAACAGAAACTGAACAAAAAAAGGATAGAAAGAATAAAGAAGAAACCGGAAAAATGAAAAAGATAAAACGAAAAAAAACTGGAAAACAAGTATTGTAGGGGATAAGGAGTATATATTCTTTTAAAGTGGGCATTTGCATCTATTGTCGCTCGGGTCGTCACCGGTGCTTATCAGCGGCAGTTTGCCGCTTAATGCGGCAAATAGGAAATCCGGCTGGCTACTCCCGCTGTTCTAAAAAAACAAGTTGAGGGGTTGGTCAGCCCAGCTAGTGCATAAAAGGAATGGTTTGGAGCATCGATATTGTTTTCTTTTTGGCATATTTTACATGAATGTCATCTGGTAATGAAATTATGCAAGCTATAAAATTACGCAAATGTTAACGCCCACACGTGTGGCACGAAGCAACATGGCTCAAACGCCTTCAGTACCATTCATTTTGTCACATGAAAACAGATGACATCAGTAGGGATCTTTTTGGTTTTCGTCTTAAAAATGTTTTATCTCCTAACTGAAAAGTCTAATTAAAAATACGTTTTCATCATTAAATCTATCTCGACGAGATCTTCAAAACTAGATCCGATGTTGATATGTTTTGATGATTTTTTTTTACCAAAAGTGGCCACGATGTTATACTGTAGTTGCCATAGTGTTACACTAAAGTTGCCATGTGGCAATTTTAGTTTATAGAGCATCACAATTTTAGCATTTTGACAATGGCAATTCCAGTACTTTGACCATAAAAATTATTTTTTGTATGAACCATGGCAATTTTAAGTGCATGTATCATGGAAATTTTAGTTTATTGTTCATGGCAAGTCTAGTTTTTTAATTCCCCGGTTTATAATATGTCAAAAATTACTTTTACATGTATAAGAAAAAAGCTGAAACATATTATGGCAACTTCAGTGTAAACACCATGGCAATTCATGTGCAATAGACATGACAACTTTTAAAAGTCGTCGAAACATATTGATATGAGATCTAGTTTTGAAGATCTCCTCGCGATGGATTTAATAGTGAAACGGATCTTTAATCGGATTTTTCATCAAAGAGATAAAACTGTTCAAAAACCGGAAATTCAAAAAAAACTCACATGCATGCATGTCGTGACGTCGCATAGTCAATGTGTTATAGAGCTTGTGGGCGGATGTCGCTGCCACCACACTTGTGGGCGTTATCCGCATCATAAACTTATGCAAGCTATGAAATTACGCAAATAGAAATTCGATTTTTTTTAATTGCTCTGATTTTTTTTACCATTCACCCGAGCTCATGTGAGCTCGCGATTAGAACATCACTTTCATAGTTTGTCATACTTTTTTCATTTTTCATTTTTCAATTATACTTTTGTTTTTTAATGCCTCCCTTTTTATATACATTCCAAAAAAATCTCAGAAAAATACATTAATTATACTAGTTTGAATAAAATGTAAGTGGGTCTATAAATTGTTTTCATTAAAAGTATTCAATGCATTTTTAGAAAAGGTTCATCATGCATCTTAAAAATGTTAAGCACTTGTTTAAAAAAATTTCATAGTGTATTTTAGATTTTTTATCATGCTTAAAGAATAAATCAAATCATTAAAAAGTGATCTCCTTCTATTTTACAAAGACTTGTCTAGTACTTAAAAAAAAGTGTAGTGTATATTTCATAAATGTTCATCATATATTTAATAATATTTAGCATATTTAAACAATCATCATGTACTATTTCATAGTCACCCATCTTGTGTAAATAAATATACACTGGGTTAGGAAAAAATCCATCATGTATTTTAGAAACAATTGTTCAGGTATTTGAAAAATGTTTAAGTATTCGAAAAATATTGAACGTGTATACACGATGGACATTTCCAAAGTAATGAAGAACATTTCACGTTTTAATACTCAATGAACAGTTTGTAGATTTATGTCACACATTTTTTTCTACAAAAATAATATGTTTTAGTAAAGCAATGAGACAAATACTACATGAAGAGGAAATTGTAGATACACGGTAAACATTTCATAATATATTCTGAAAAAATTATAATATGCGCTGAATGTATTTTTGAAATATGCAATCTGGCTTTTTAAAGTACAAAGCGAAAAATACGCCTTGAAAGATGGTTTCCCGAAAATTATTATGAACCTTTTCAAATATACGACA
Organism: Aegilops bicornis; assembly: GCA_021605145.1. NCBI lineage: Eukaryota > Viridiplantae > Streptophyta > Magnoliopsida > Poales > Poaceae > Aegilops > Aegilops bicornis. Next base: position 472,409,028 of record CM038672.1, on the reverse strand, counting down.
AAGTCATTTTAATGAAAACTATGAATATTTTGTTGTTTATGATGAATAGAAGAATGAAACAGAGGAAAAGAAAAAACAACAAAAAAGGAAAAAGGTGGAAAATACACGCTCGTAATCCAAAAAAGAAAGAAAAAGTCATTGCTGAAAAGAAACCAAAACGAAAAAAAACAGCTAGAAATTAAAAAATACGGGTAGGCTACAAATAAAAATAATAATAAACCATAAGAAGAATGAAAAGAAAAATGGCTCAAAACCACTTAAAAACACCGGGAACCCCCTCGCTCGCAACTAGGGTGGCCCATCTTGATTCGCTTGGAGCAGACACAAAGCTCTTTGTCACTCTCGGTATAGTTGCTATGCGTGAAAACTCCCAGAAAAGTAGGATTAAGAAAAACTGCGAAAAATAAATTATAGCTTGACAAAATGTTCGAATTTTTTAGGAAGTACACACAATGTAACCCTAGCCCTCACCCATCTATATAAGGGGAGGGAGGGGCCTCCCAAGTCGGCGACCAACAGAGATCCTATCTCTCCCACCTCTTCATTAGACCTCAAACAGATCCAACTCATGTATACATCATACGGGGCCATATCAATACAATCATACATATAGGATGTAGGGTATTACTTCAGCATGGAGGCCTGAACCTGGGTAAATCTGTGTCCTGGTTGTACCCCAATATGATCCTCTATGTGCTCCTCCCCATGAGGAACCCTATGCAGGGATATGATGGATTTCCACTCCATCACCGGTGATGGTGCTATTGTTGGGTACTGTAGTAGAAAACAAAAATATTCATCCTACGATCAACCAGGAACACTATGAAGATGCAATAACGGTTTATATCGGATCGTTACCAAATCCGATTTGCAGTGGAAGAAGACGAGTCAATGTAGATTGTACTTGAAGTCCCTCGAACCATTCATGAATGATCCCTCGAACGGAAGACCGAAAGCACGGCCTCTCCACAGTTTGCAATCGAACGGTCTTCACGATCTGGCAGCAATTCATTGACCAGAGCTAATCGTCACCAGAAAATTAGAGGGAGAATATTAGAACCACACTGGGCTTCTAATTATGAGGATTGAGAGGATCTAGATCTATCGCTAATTGGATCAACTAGAACTAGAACTAGAGAACTAGAGGATGCTCCAAAACTTGTGTATCTAAAAGTGCCCAAAACCTCTAGTATATATAGGTTGGAGGAGATGGCAGGGGGTGCCACACAGGTGGGAAGGTCCCCCACCCCCCGTTTTCCCTCCAAGAGGAGGGGGAGTCCCCCTACAATTTGGCCTCCCCTTCCTTCTCCAAGAAGAAAGGGGGGCGCCACCTCTTATTGGTCCCAATTGGCCCAATATCCTTTCCACCACTTGCTAAGGCCCGTTGATATTAAATTAAATATAAAAGCCTCCTAACTATTATTATAGCCTTTAATTATTAATTTGACATTTCCGGAAACATTTTCCACCTATATATTATTTATCGGTATTACCCGGCAAACCCCGAAACCCTTCCAGTGACCCCGAAACGCTTCCGGTTCCTCGAAACTATTTCGATTATCAATGAAACTATTTAATAATATTTCCTCGTTACTCTTTTCCTACTAACACTCAACAGATCATGATTAACATAAGCTTGTGACCGTGTAGATTTAACAAAACATAGACATGAACTAAAACCCCTTTCGTTCAATGATCGATAGCGGAACCATTGACATCCATATCGATCCTTATGAGTACACGAATGACATTCGCGTGAACCTTTGGTTATCATCATCTATTCTCTTTGCTTCGTGATACTTTACAAAACTCAAAGTGAGATATTTTAGTATCCTCTTGAGTAATATACATGCTCACAATATCGGTCTCCTCATTACCGTTTTTGTTCTTCTTTCTCGTTGACATGTTTCGACCTCCCCGTGACCTAGTCACCTATGTCTGTCCAGACGATGATGGATGTCATCACACAGAGAGGGCCCTAAGAATATCTCTCCATCGTCGGAGGAGCAAATCCCATTCTTGAGCTATCTAGTCCCTTGTCAAACTTTCTGATGGACCTGTAAGTTGTTATTATGATCACCGTGTTACAGATGGCATTTGAGCAACCCCAAAGTTCATTGTATGGTAAGAAGTGACTATGATACTCTCATGGTCTAAGGAACTCAATCACACGTTAACTCTCCGTGTTATAACAATTGACTTCTGACGATTGTATCTCAAAGTATGACAAAAAAAGTTTGGGTCGATTCAATATGATCGTTCTTCTAACGTCATATTCTCAAAGTTGTTTTAGGACTATTGTTACACTTAAACTAGTCTTAGAGGTGAGGCAAGGAATCATATTTTTAGCGTTTATCATTCCACACGTGCATATGAGTTTTCCAGTGAATCGCACATTCTAGGATCATAGCAGTTATAGCATAGAATATAAACTCTTAATTATAAACATGGAAACATATTAATACAATATTATTGCCTCTAGGGCATATTACCAAAAGACTCCCACTTGTACTAGAGTCAATAATCTAGTGACATAGTTTCTTTAACACTTATGGCTATCCAATGTTGCTCGTGGTAGAGGCTTCGTCATCGGGTGTGACACATTCAAATCCATGTGAATCTTGAGTACTTTCACAAACTCCTTACCGACATACTGTCGAATAATGTGATACTTGCGCTCGACATTTCTAGTCTTTATGTGGGATTTTGGTTTCTTTGCTTGAGTAGCGGCACCACCATTATCACAATATAGTGCCCTTGGGTTCATCACTTGGGACCACGCCGACTTCTTCAAGAAACTTCTGGATCCAGACTGCATCCTTCGAAACTTCTGAAGATGCAATTTATTTTGCTTCCACCATAGAATCCCCAACAGTGTTCTTCTTGAAACATTTCCAAACTACTACCCGTTGAGATTTTTAGTCATCTATATCAGTCATGAAGCTAGCGTCCATGTAATCATTTACAACAAGCTCCTCATCTCCTCCATATACGAGGAGCATGTCCTTTGTCCTTCTGAGGTACTTAAGAATCATTTTAACAGCTGCCTAGTGAGCCACTCCGGGATCACTTTGGTACCTGCTACTGACACTTAGCGCATAAGAAACATCTGATCTTGTACATATCATAACATACATTATGGATCCAATTGTCGAGGCATATGGAACTCCACTCATCTACACACACTCATCAACTGTCTTAGGACATTAATTCTTGCTAAATGTTGTGCCATGTGACATTGGGAGAAAACCTTTCTTTGCATTCTCCATTTTAAACCTCTTTAAAACCTTGTCTATATACGTGCTCTGACTTAGCGCAATTAGACGTCTTAATCTATCTCTGTAGATCTTTATTCCCAATATATAAGCTGCTTCGCCTAAGTCTTTCATTCAAAACACACTCTTCAATGAATCTTTTATTGTGCTAAGAAACTTTACATAATTTCCAATCAACAATATGTCATCTACATATAGATTAAAAATGCTATAGAGCTCCCACTAAACTTCTTGTATACACAAGCTTCTTCATCATTTTTACTGAAGCCAAACTCTTTAACCACTTCATCAAAAAGTTGATTCCAGTTCCTTGATGCCTGCTACAAACCATAGATAGACCTTTAAAGCTTGCACACCTTTCGGGCATCCATAGGATCGACAAAACCTTCTGGTTGTATCATATATACATCCTCTTTGAGATTTCCATTTAAGAAAGCCATATCTCATAGTCAAAATATGCAGCAATTGCCATCATAATCCGCACAAGCTTTAGCATTGCTACTGGTGAGAAATTTTTCATCATAATCGAGCTCCCTCAACCCGTGAAAACCCTTTCACAACTAGCCTTGCTTTATAGATAGTAGGATTACCATCCGCGGCCGTTTTTCTCTTGAAGATCCATTTACATTGTATGGGTTTCACACCCTCTAGAGGATCAACCAAATTCCAAACTTGATTATCCATTTCGGATTACATGGCCTTAAGCCATTCTTTTGAGCTGGGTGCCTCCATTGCTTCTCTGTATTGCTTAGGTACATCTTCCTCTAAGATGAATATTTCATTATGAAACCATTCAGGAAGTTTGGTAACTCTTCCTGACCTATGCAGTTTAGTTACAGGCTTAATTGGAGTTTCTACAACTGGTGTAGTAACTTTTGGTTCAGTTGTGCGGACAACTTCTGGAACAAATTCCGGTTCGTTAGTCCAACTTACTTTCGCCGAAGATTCAGTAATCTCGTCAAGTTACACTATCCTTCCACTTACTTCTTTAGCGATAAACTCCTTCTTGAGAAAATGTCCATTCTTTGCGACAAACACTTTGTCCTAGGAATTTTGATAGAAAGAATACCCAATTGTTTCTTTTGGATAACCTACAAAGTAGCATATGTCTACTTTGGGATCGAGCATTCCATAACTCATATGGTGTCATAACGACAGACCTTTTAGACGGTGCTCTATTTAGTGTATGTGTTGTTTCAAGTGCATATGCCCCAAAACAATAAAATCAGATCGGTAAGTTGTGAAATAATTCCACAATTATTCAGATGTTTGATAAACTCATGACTCAGATATTCTTCTTCATGATCGAAGAACCTTTTATCTTTTGTTCATGATGATTCCTAACTTCATTCTGAATTTTTTTGAACCTTTTCAAATGTTTTAGACTTATGTTTCATCAAATAAATCATATCTACTCAAATCATAAGTGAAGTCTACAAAGTATAAGTATTCACTATGCCCTAGTGTGCTTATCGAACCACATACATCACTATGTATTTGTCAATTGATTCAAAATCAAAAGTGTCAATACTCCATCTTTACGAAGCTCTTGCATATGTTGCTTTCCGATATGACCAAGATAGCACTGCGACGTTAAGTGATATTATCAGTCTTCTAATTAAGATGTTTTGCATTAATGTTATAGACATATTTTACATTAAAGATCCATAATGAATAATCCACTGAAAATAGGGGCAAATCCATCATATTCTTATAATAAATTGAATAACCATTGTTTTCAGACTTACAAGAACAACCGCCGCTTATCAAACATGATCTAGAGATAATGTTCTTACACAACTTTGAAACGAAATAAAAACTACTAAGTTCTTGGATAAATCATGAATGTAAACTTAAAGACAAGATTCAGACGGCTTGAGCAGTGACCCCATCACCATTCTTGACTCGCATCACGACTTCATTTCTTTTCAGCTTGCGAACTTTCTGCAGCGCCTTGCATCGCATTGCAAATGTAAGCAATCGATCGGTATCAAATACCCATGACTTACAGGAATTTAACAAGTAGAATAACATTAACTTTGTATATATTTTATACCTTTACCGGAAGAGCCATTCTTCTTCTTATCCGCCAAGTATTTTTTGCAGTTGTGCTTCCAATGTCCCTTCTATTTGCAATAGAAACATTCAGTCTCCTTAGTAGCTCCGCCCTTGTTCCTCTTTTGAGACACGGTCACACCGGCGCTAGGAGATTTATTCTTGTACTTTCCCTGCTTCTTCTTGAAACTGGCGATCTTATTGACCATCAACACTTGTTTGTTCTTCTGCATTCTAGCTTCCGCGGTTTTGAGCATAGTGAACAACTCGTTTGCACATTTCTTCATTCCACTCATGTTGTAATTCATGATAAAACCATCGTAAGATGGTGGGAGTGAAGCAAGTAAAATATATGTGTTGAGTGTTGGAGGAATTCCAAATTCCAGAGAAGCCAGTCTATCAACATAGCCAACAAGTTTTACTATATGCTCACTCATTGAGGAACGTCCTGCCATCTTGCATTCAATCAAGCCTTGGTTATCTCAAAACGTTCGGTCATTGCCTGCTTCTTGTACAGAGCATCCAACGACCCAATTATAAATTGAGTACTAGATCTTTCAAAATGTTAATGTAGTTAAGGATTCATGCAATTCAACATGATGCACTAGGCTGACTCATAGTCATCACTCCGAGTAGTGAAAGCAACTACAATTTCCTATGACACACCTGGTGCAGGAGGATCACCTAGGGGCTGATCCAGCACATACTCTTTCTTAGCATTTCTGAGAACAAGTCTCAGGTTCTGAATCCAATCCTCATAGTTTCCACCATTTGCAGCCAACTTTTCTTTCTCTAACATAGGGGCTAAGTTGAACATATTGCGAGCCACAGATCTATAATGATAAACACAAGATTCACTTAGACATTGTTCATAATTAAAATGCACTAGTGTTTAAACAAACTTTAATATAAAGTGCAATCCCACTCAAATCAATATCTCTCATAATTGAAACTGAGTGATTCAAGACCTTGATGTTATTCACAACCATTGATGTGGACATCACTGATGATGTGAACTTTAATGGGTAGGAAAAATTGTTGATCATGTCTCCATATGACTCTTGTTCATCTTTCGATGCTTCGTGCTCCGAGCTCAAAACGACTCAGCTAGAACTTCAAGATAATCAAGTATTTCTGATGTGAGGTCTAACCTTCACCCACCTTACACCTCACAATCTGTTTGTACTCATGTGGACATTATGTACTTTGAACAGCTACGTGTTGTAGACGGTTGCTACACTGGGAAGAGCACTTATAACTTGATATTTTCTGTGAGAGATCACCCTAATAGAAATGACTATATCGCAATCAAAAGGGTGCAATCAAAAAGGGGTAAACATATCAGGCAACTCATAATAGCATGATATGGTATAGCCCTGGGCAACGGAGATGTCTTCACGATCCTTCAGTGTCTTCAAATTTTTTTCCAAAAAACGACGTTGTCGCACCAATTTAAAAACTGTTGTTATGGCAACACTTTTGGTCTCCTGCGCCTCGTGAAGCCACCTTGCTCTGGGGTTATCCGTAGCACGTCTGTCACATCCGTCGGTAAAAATAACGAGGTTGACCCGCAAGTCATTAAAGCAACAATCCCTTGGCTCCAGCTATAGTGTCGTACTGTGATGCGCAGGTCCCTTAACATTACATCATATAACCATCTCATACATGAACTTATTATCATGATGAAGGCTATACCACATCAAATGTATCTTGAAAAACCAAGTTAGACGTCCTCTAATCGGTCTGAAAAAATTATAATTAAGTGGTTTCTGGATAACTCTAGCTACCTAAGTTCACCATAGAAGGCAATAATTCCTGTTGCTAGATTAACTTTTGGGGTGTGTGAGGGAAGAGACTTGATTAAAAATCTCTAGCCCCACACTAAGCTTCGACAATATGGGTGACCTACTAGGAGATCGAACATCTTCATCACCCTCTCGTGTTTGCGATAGTTCACTATTCTTGACTGTGATGACGCCCAAAAACTGTTAGCAGATCATCGACAGCCATAGCCGATTGATTGTCAGAACTTTGTGCAAAGCTACATCATGTCATCAATGAGGTGAACCGAAGAAACGCTCGAGGGAATCATATAGCAAGAACATCAAACCCTCAAATCCACATGTGATCTAGATCAAACCTGCATCTACTCATAGAACCGCTCATGATGCCACCGTTAGGTAACGTAGTAGAAAACAGAAAAAATTCACCCTACGATCAACTAGGGACACTATGAAGATGCAATAACGGTTTAGATCCAAACGTTACCAACTCTGATTTGCTGCGGAAGAAGATGGGCCGGTGTAGATCGTACTCGTAGTCCCTTGAACCGTCCACGGACGATCCCTCGAATGGAAGATCGAAATCACAACCTCTCCATAGTTTGCAACCATACGGTCTTCATGATCTGGTAGCGCTTCGCCGTCCTGAGCTAATCATCACCGGAGAATTAAAGGGAGAAGATTAGAACCACATTGGCCTTCTAATTATGAGGATCAGAGAGGATCTAGATCTAGCTCTTTGGATCAACTAGAACTAGAACTAAAGAACACTAGAGGAGGCTCCAAAACTTGTGTATCTAAAAGTGCCCAAAACCTCTAGTATATAGGTTGGAGGAGAAGGGAGGGGCGCCACAAAGGGGGGAAGGCCCCCCCTTGCGCTGGCCAAGAGGAGGGGCAATCCCCCTCCAATTCGGCCTCCCTTTCCTTCTACAAGAAGAAAGGGGGACGCCACCTCCTATTGGGCCCAAATGGCCTAATATCCTTTCCATCACTTGGCCTTTTAAGACCCATTGATATTTAATTAAATATAAAATCCTCCTAACTATTATTATAGACTTTTATTATTAACTTAACATCTCCAGAAACATTTTCCACCTATATGTTATTAACATGCCGGAATATAAAAGCCCTTTCGGTGACCCCGAAATGCTTTCGGTCCTATCACTATTTATACTATTAATAAAACTATTTCATAAATGTTTCCTCATTACTCATGTTCTCCTAAAACTCATCAGATCGTGATTACCTTGACCTTGTGACCCTGTAGGTCCAGTAAAACATAGACATGAACAAAAACCTCTTTCGATCAATGACAGATAGGGGAACCATGGACATCCATATTGATCCCTATGAGTACACGAATGACATTCTAGTGAACCTTTGGTTATCATGTTCTATTCCCATTATGTCGTGATACTTTACAAGACCCGAGGTGAGATATATCAGTATCCTCTTGAGTCATACACATGCTCACTATACCGGTCTCCTCGTTACCTGTTTTGTTCTTCTTTCTCGTTGATATGTCCGGCATCCCCGTGACCAGTCACCTATGTCTGGCCAGACAATGATGAATCTCGTCACACTGAGAGGGCCCTAAGAATATCTCTCCATCGTCGGAGGAGCAAATCCCACTCTTGAGCTACCTAGTCCTTTGTCAAACTTTTCGACATTGTCGTTATGATCACCGTGTTACAAATGACGTTTGAGAAACCCCAAAGTTCATCGTACGGTAAGAAGTGACTACGATACTCTCATGGTCTAAGGAACTAAATCACATGTTAACTCTCCGTGTTATAACAATTGACTTCTGATGGTTGCATCTCAAAGTATAACAAACAAGTTTGGGTTGATTCAATATGATCGTTCTTCTAACGTCATTTCTCAAAGTTGTTTTAGGACTATCGTTACACTAAACAATATCCTAAGATCCAAAAAACATGATCACCAACAACGCTTGAGCTAGTATTAGAGGCGAGACTAGGAATCATATTTTTACCGTTTATCATTCCACACGTGCATATGAGTTTTCCACTAAATCGCACATTCAAGGATCATAGCAGTTATAGCATAGAATATAAACTCTTAGTTACTAAACTATCGGCATTCTAGGAACGGGGGTACCCAGACTTGTCTGCCTACGGCCCACGGCGTGGCTCCATCGACGGTCTAGTACGGCCCACCTTCAGCATCAACAACACAAGACCCTCGCGAGGGGCCAAGCCTCGCAACGACATCAAGACCTCTAGAAGGAGCTGCCTCCTCAGGCTGGCTCCTGAGGAGCGGAGATCTCTATGCAAGCTGTCAACTCATGAGGCTCGGATGACGCAAGCCATGACGACCAAGGCCAGGCGGGCGCCAGCGGGCACGGTATAGCAGTTTCCTCTTTGGTCCTAAAGAGGCAAGCGTAGGCGCGGAGTCCCGAGGAATCAGCCAAAGGTTTCCATTTCCATGCAATAAGACCAAGACCGCCAGGACGACAGGGCAGAGGTCATCACCGAGCCCACCACGGTGTCACGACCAGAAGCTTTGCAGGCGAGACCACCTTTCGTCAGGATAAGATGTACTAGTTGTCTCCCCTCGAATTTGGCCATTGTGGGATTCCTTCCCGCCTCCATTTTGGGGGAAGAGGACCGAGGCCACTATAAATATAGGTTAGCCACCACCATAGAAGGGGACAGATCATTCGGACCATCCTCTCCCTCACCAGCACAAGAATACACCTCCTGTGGTTGTTCTTCCATTGTACTAGTTCATCGTCAGCCCACCTCGAGGCCAATCCACCACAAAGCAGGAGTAGGGTTTTACACCGCAAGGTGGCCCGAACCTGGGTATTCTCCCATTTCCTTCCTGTTCATCGAGCTAGGCTGTGAGATCGACGAGTAGGTAGACTGGGGAGGTTGAGTTCTCCGGACGGACCCCAGAGTTCGAATCTATCCAGGGTCTGCGGAGCCCGAAATCCGACATAAAAATAGAAATATAATAATATAATATTATTGCCTCTAGGGCATATTTCCAATAATGGCAATGTTGAACAATAGCTATTTGTGCCGAATAACATGAATCTAGCTATATGATCAAGTAAAAAAGCATATGAAAATAAAGAACATGCCTCTAGCCATGTAATGTAGTAAAGTGATGGTAGCGCATAGAGATATACTCAGGATAGACATGGAAATTTCATGATAAGTAAATATGGTGGTTTCTTTGAGAAGATGTTGGGCGTATTTGTAGGGGAACAAGAGGAAGTCCTCCAAAGTTTTAGATGTACCACCGGAGTATGCACCAAGTCCCAATGTGAGAGTGAGCAATGTGCGACACCGAAGATGCTAGCAATATAAGATGAAACAAAAGTGCAAAAGCTTCAAACTCACATTAATCATAAAGAACTCAAGCACTGCACAAGAGAGTTGCGGTATCATATTGCATAAGACTCAAAAGTTAAGTGCCCTAAGGGGGTTAGGTTGTGGGGGGGGGGGGGGGTTACCCGATGCGCATCAAGGATCAACCAAAGTCGTTGGGTTCATTAGAAAAAGCCTCTACAACATTCTAGCTCTATCAAGCCACCACTAAAGTCCCTAATTTTACAATTTAGGTGAAAGAAAGGCAACAGTTCAGAGGGCTCCTTTATTGTTGTTGACAGAAAGAGAGTATAATAGTGTCTTTCATAGGATAACCAGATTTCTCAAGCTAGCTAAAACTGACACAAAATAAGCATGTCAAAACAGCGGGACACGCGATTGCATGAAAACTGTAAGATAGAGAACATTGCACAAGTCTTTACGCATGCAAAAATAACCTCCCTACGCTTAGAACTTTGGAATATTAATCTCAAACAAATTATGAAACTAAAAGACCAAGTGCAATTATTAAAACAGAGCGTGAGAAGTGGTTACCTCCCGAAGCTTAACATTAATCTAGGGTGATACACTTTTACCGTTTAGGCATTGATGACCTCTCCTTCAATGAACATGGACCTATGCTTCAATAAATTTTCCTTGTTGTGGTCGGTCGCTGCCTTCAGGGAGAGCCTGCTAGAATGAAACTAAAACGAAAATAAAGTATTATTGTGCTTTTGAAGTTTTCTAATTTTTTGTAGCATAAAGGGTTAGCTCACAAGTGATAAAAACATCAGTCACATAAAGATCGGTTCGTCAACCTAAGCACCATGCTTAAGTTGACAAACTAAATATTTAAGTTTCGAACCTCCTAGATACTAAACGGAGATTGAATGAGACAAGATATAAAACACAAGCGTGCAACCTTCTATGTGCCTAAAATAGAGGTCCCGCTTAAGGCGGGAAACTCGCCACTACAACTACTTTATTTATCAAGGTTCAAGATGAAAGACAATAACATGCACTTGTGGTTAAAGCTTGTTGAATTGTAGCAAATGAGCGGTTTGTGCGGGTCTTTATACATTTAGTACCACATCGTATGTGGTATCACATAAGATCCAAGACTATGAAAATAACACACGAAATTAAAAGAAACAACTTGACGAATAGAGTTTTGTATGCAATGAGTTAAGAAAATAGAATTAAACATAAAGTGCTACTGAGAAATACAAGCCAGGTAGCTTCGAAGGCAATTAGTGAAAATTAGATCTCAAATGAATAGTTAAAAAGTTACCCGCTGACCTTGGACCAGAAATAGACAAAATATTGGGTTTAATGGCTTGGTACGAGCGCGAGTATGCCCGGTTGCGGTCGTGCCCATCTTGTGTTTTGGTCTCCCGGTATTTAGCATCACCCTCTAGTACGAGTTTTGGTATGAGCGTGTGTGGTCATTTGCTTCAATTCAATAGGGTGTTGCCATTCCAATAATATATAATGTGTGGTCATTTGCTTTGTTTCATGCCCATCTTATTTTCAGTCGGTCCATTTACTTTGTTGGTTCTTCTAGTGGTGCTGCCACTCCAATAATATATAATGGTTATTTGTAGTGTTGTTTATTTTTCTTAGTGTCATATGCTTCCACGGAGTTCGAAGCAACGCTTGACTACAAAAGGCTGTCAACTACTTAGCCCTACACCACCTTCCTTTGTACCCCAAGGAAGATTACCACCATTCATCTCTGGTATGTCTCTTACATAATCAGATGATTTCCCTTTTTCTCTTACCTATGCTAAATTGTTTTAGCAGAAGAAATATATGTCTTCCTGCACAACAGTCTGTATAGGATCTATTTGCATTTTGTAATTATGAGAAATATATCAAGATTTGTACTATGAAAAAACTGATGGGGTATATAGTGTTAGAGTACGTAATGGACCTAATGGGTCTAGGCTGGCGGTATAGCCCGTTAGTCTTATGGTTAATTAGAGATAAGAGTCACTTGCTTAGGGGTCAAGTAAGTCTTGCTTGGGAGTCAGGTAAACCTCTCTATATAAAGAGAGGAGATGTATCAATCTAATCAAGCAAGAATTAATAAGGAAATCCCTTTCCTCTTGCCTGGCCGTGGGCAAAAGGCACCCGGCCGGCCCTCTCGCGCCCTTCTTCTAGCAGCCACATAACAATCTGGTATCAACCTTTTTGGGTTCGATCATGTCCAGCCCTCTACCGAGTTTTTCTCACCCGCCGCCGCCGCACACCTACCCGCCTCCACCAGCGTCTTCATCGCTTGCTGCCCCTACAATGACGCGCCCGGCATTGGCCTTGTTGGCGTCCTCGAAGCGATTGCATCCTCTGCCCCGGCGCCGTCCGCCCTCGTCCTCACCCCGGAGTAGATGACAGCCGCAATCCTGGAATTACGGCAGGCCGTGGCGGGCATCAGGGCCTTCCTCGTTGGGCCCTATGCGCCCCAGCCGCATCCCCAGCAGCCACCTCCTCCGCCACCACACCAACCACAACTACCCCCGCCGCCGCCGCCCTCGACCGTGACCACGACGCCGGTCATCTCGTACCAGTATGGGATGCCCTACGATGGGACTGCGACGACCTCGTTCCCATCAGCGCCCCCGCCGTCCCAGGGCGTCCCCATCCAGCAGATCAAGTTCCCGCTGTCGCCGTCACCGCTTCCGTCTTGGATCGCTACCCGGTACGTGTCGGCGGTGGTGAGGCTGCAGACTGCTGCGCGCGGCCTCCTAGCGCGTCGGCGTGTGCGGGAGATGCGTGGTCTGCAGCTGCCGCTCCTCCAAGTTGCCCTTCATCGCGTAAAGGACCTCAATCTCGTCCGCTGGGTCGGGGATCTTGGGCATGCGATTTCCCCCACGGCCGGCGGGCATGCTGTTTTCCTCGCGGGCAGCGACCTCAAAGTCTGCGACATCGGCGGTTGGGAGGGCGCACCCCTCCTCGTCATTCTCCATCGCAAGCCCTCCACTCTTCTCCGTGCGGTGCAGATCAATAGTCGTCCGGCGGGGAGAAGGCATGGTGTCACCGACAGGAGCGCACTGCGTAGCACCACTGCATTCCCCCGCCGGCCGCCGCGAGGCCGCCTCTGCTGGTCGCTCTTGCGACCATTTCCAGGTGGCCATATACATGCACTCCTTTTGTCCAGATGGTGTCCATGGGATCCAGGTGGCGGTACACGTGCGTGTCCGACGTGCGGATGGTGTCCACTTTTTGTTAAGGGGTCCAAAATAAAGCGTCCCAGTCCATTTCAGGTTGAGAGTAATAAAACAAGTCGAGATATAAAAGGCTTGTTTTTAGGTGTTAGGTTTGTGTTGCGTCGAGTCATGGTTATAAGTTGGTTAGGCTGCAGCTTGAGGAAAAGCTGCATGTCCAGGTGGAGTGTAGTGTTAGAGTTCGTAATGGGCCTAATGGGCCTGGGCTGGCGGTATAGCCCGTAAGTCTTCTGGTTAATTAGAGATAAGGGTCGCTTGCTTAGGGGTCAAGTAAGCCTTGCTTGGGAGTCAAGTAAACCTCTCTATATAAACAGAGGAGATGTATCAATCTAATCAAGCAAGAATTAAGAAGGAAATCCCTTCCCTCTTGCCCGGCCGTGGACAAAAGGCCCCTGGCCGGCCCTCTCGCGCCCTCCTTCTAGCAGCCATAACAGGTATATAGAAACATAGATTTCCCCCTTTTGTATACACACCTCTCGAAACAGGCTCTCGCCTTGCTTTATATATAAAGCAATAACATCAAGGTTACACGGCCGAACGATACAATGTGGTGAGGTAGTCCTTTGGGACAACAGATCCCTAGATAACAAGCCAACATAAATGCACGCGACTATGCTGCCGACAAACTAGCACAGGACAACCTGATTACAATGCCATGGCACAAACTAGGACCCCTAGCCTCCACGACAACACCCTCAAGAGGGGAACGCAAGCATCTCCGTTGCCGCGCCTGAGGTGGACAAGGGTTTTCACCCGGAGACTTTGGCACGAAGAGGAGAACAGCGACGATGTCTTCAAGAAGATAACGACACCCGCAGATGTCGTTGTCGCCGGTGCCAAAGCACGGAGCTTTAGCTCGGCAGCTCACCAGTGCCACCACGGGGCACCCAGAACAGTCACGGCGCGAACTGGCCTCCAGATCCGGATCTGGGCAACTGAAAGAGAGCCCGAACCACCCTCCGCTATACCCCTCGCCGCCCAAGCGACCGAGAAGCGTAGCCACCACTGCCGGCATGGAGCCTGCCGAAAAGCCACCATACAGACCATCATCTGGGGGGCCCCACCCCGGCATCCATGTCTCGAGTCACTGCCAGCCATCACCATCGCAATGCAGAAACCACGGTTGGAAGAGCAGAAGACACATCCTTCTGCTCCTAGCCCAGCATGAGTCACCATGCCTGGGTGGTCGCCTCCACAGTAGGAGGCGTCCACGCCTGCGTCCTGATGACCCACAAGTATAAGGGATATATCATAGTCCTTTCGATAAGTAAGAGTGTCGAACCCAACGAGGAGCAGAAGGAAATGATAACCGGTTTTCAGCAAGGTATTCTCTGCAAGCACTGAAATTATAGGTAACAGATAGTTTTGTGATAGGATAATTGGTAACGAGCAACAAGTAACAAAAGTAAATAAAGTGTAGCAAGGTGGCCCAATCCTTTTTGTAGCAAAGGACAAGCCTGGAAAAACTCTTATATAGAGAAAAGTGCTCCCGAGGACACATGGGAATGATCGTCAAGCTAGTTTTCATCACGTTCATATGATTCGCGTTCGGTACTTTGATAATTTGATATGTGGGTGGACCGGTGCTTGGGTGCTGTTCTTACTTGAACAAGCATCCCACTTATGATTAATCTCTATTGCAAGCATCCGCAACTACAACAAAAGTATTAAGGTAAACCTAACCATAGCATGAAACATATGGATCCAAATCAGCCCCTTACGAATCAACTCATAAACTAGGGTTTAAGCTTACATCACTCTAGCAACCCATCATCTACTTATTACTTCCCAATGCCTTCCTCTAGGCCCAAATAATGGTGAAGTGTTATGTAGTCGACGTTCACATAACACCACTGGAGGATAGACAACATACATCTCATCAAAATATCGAACGAATACCAAATTCACATGACTACTAATAGCAAGACTTCTCCCATGTCCTCAGGAACAAACGTAACTACTCACAAAGCATATTCATGTTCATAATCAGAGGGCTATTAATATGCATATAGGATCTGAACATATGATCTTCCACCAAATAACCAACTAGCATCAACTACAACGAGTAATCAACACTACTAGCAACCTACTCGTACCAATCCCGGACTTGGAGACAAGAATTGGATACAAGAGATGAACTAGGGTTTTGAGAAGAGATGGTGCTGGTGAAGATGTTGATGGAGATTGCCCTCTCCCGATGGAGGAGCATTGGTGATGACGATGGCGATGATTTCCCCCTCCCGGAGGGAAGTGTTCCCGGCAGAACAGCTCTGGCGGAGCCCTAGATTGGTTCCGCCAAGGTTCCGCCTCGTGGAGGCGGAGTCTCATCCCAAAAGGTTGCTTATGATTTTTTCCTCGACGAAAGACCTCATATAGCACAAGATGGCCACCGGAGAGCCAACAGGGGGCTCACGAGGCAGGGGGGCGCGCCCCCACCCTCGTGGCAGGTGGGTCCCCCTCTGGCGTACTTCTTTCGCTCAATATTTTTTATTATTTCCAAAAGTGACTTTCGTGGAGTTTCAGGACTTTTGGAGTTGTGCAGAATAGGTCTCTAATATTTGCTCCTTTTCCATTGAGAATTCCAATTTAAGCATTCTCCCTCCTTATGTAAACCTTGTAAAATAAGAGAAGAATATGCATAAGTATTGTGACATAACGTGTAATAACAGCCCATAATGCAATAAATATTGATATAAAAGCATGATGCAAAATGGACGTATCAACTCCCCCAAGCTTAGACCTCGCTTGTCCTCAAGCGGAAGCCGATAACGATAAATATGTCCACATGTTTAGAGGTAGAGGTGTCGATAAAATAAAATACGGACATGAGGGCATCATGATTATTCTCATAACAGCAACATATATAGATATTGTCATATGATTTCTTATGCTCAAGTAATAACCTATTCACAATGCAAACATATGAATCAGAAACTTTATTGAGAACTAACAAACTATAATCTCAGTCATTGAAGCAATTGCAATTTACCATAACATCAGAAAGAGTATATGTCAGAGCTTTCTAGCAAGTCCACATACTCAACTATCATTTAGTCTTTCATAATTGCTAACACTCACGCGATACTTGTGGTTACGGAGTTTTAATCGAACACAGAGAAAGATAGGGGCTTATAGTTTCGCCTCCCAACCTTTTACATATATCTATCAGGATCTTTCCAACATACTGTGCTTGCCAAAGGATAAAATGTAAAAGGGAAAGGTGAAGATCACCATGACTCTTGCATAAGGTAGAAGATTATAATAAAAGATAGGCCCTTCGCAGAGGGAAGCAGAGGTTGCCATGCGCTTTTATGGTTGGATGCACAAAATCTTAATGCGAAAGAACGTCACTTTATATTGCCCCTTGTGATATGAACCTTTATTATGCAAAATCGCTTTTATTTCTTCCACATCACAAGATTGTATAAAGCTTATTTTCTCCCACACTAATAAGTCATACATATTTAGAGAGCAAATTTTATTGCTTTGCACCGATGACAACTTACTTGAAAGATCTTACTCAATCCATAGGTAGGTATGGTGGACTCTCATGGCAAAACTGGTTTAAGGGTTTTTGGAAGCACAAGTAGTATCTCTACTTGGTGCTAAGAATTTGGCTAGCATGAGGGGGAAAGGCAAGCTTAACATGTTGGATGATCCATGACAATATACTTTATTTCAGATATAAGAAAACATAACCCATTACGTTGTCTTCCTTGTCCAACATCAACTCTTTAGCATGTCATATTTTAATGAGTGCTCCCAATCATAAAAGATGTCCATGATAGTATATTTATATGTGAAATATCTCTTTCTTTATTACTTCCTATTAATTGCAACGATGACCAAAGCTATGTTTGCCAACTCCCAACAATTTTTAATCATTATACTCTTTCTATGTGAAGTCATTACTCTCAATAAGATCAATATGATCTCTTTGTTTCTTTTTATACCTTTTCTCTTTTCTTTTATTCACTCAAGATCATGGCAAAATAATCAAGCCCTTGACTCAACACTAATCTTTATTATATAGCTCACGGACTCGATTACATAGAGAGATCATAAAGCAAAACTCAAAACTAGATCATGCCATAAACTTTATTCTACTAAATTAAGATACTACTAATAGGATCGAACTAAGAAAAACGGTAAAGATAGGAGTGTGGTGGTGATACGATACCGGGCATCTCCCCCAAGCTTGGCAGTTGCCAAGGGGAGTGCCCATACCCATGTTATTATGTCTCCTTCCTTGGTGAAGAGGATGGTGGTGATGATGGATAGTCGCACATCGAGCGTAAGAGGTCCTCCAGCTTGCGGATAATGCCCTTGAGTGCAACAATATGCTCCTTCAACAAAATATTTTCACGTGTGAGATACTTGTTCTGTATACGAGCTAACTCAATCATCTTGAAATCTTTGATCTCAGTTGGGGTAAGAAGATTATGATCAAGTTGAAGGATGTCTTCTGCTGCTGGAGCTTGATCCTCCGTGGCCTTCTTGATCCCTTCATCCTTGTTGACCTCCATGGGTTCTTCCCTCTTCAGCTCTATCTTCATTAGCCAAGCATCGTTGTCACCATTGTTGGAGGAGGGGCGACATGATGCAGCCTTGATAACCCCGATAGAAAACAGCTCGAAACAAGAGCGAGAGGATATTTGCGTGATACAGAGTCAAAACCTTCGGGAGAATATATAATGAATTTTTACCGACCAAAATACGTATCGTGCAAGAAAAGCGAGTCCGGAAGGCACACGAGGTGCCCACGAGGTAGGCGGCGCCCGGTAGGGTAGGCGCGCCCTCCACCCTCGTGGAGGACACGTGTCCTTCCCAGACTGCTTCTTATTTTTCTATTTTTCTAAATATTCCAAAACGGAGAAATATTGCCTTAAAAACTGTTTTGGAGTCGGTTTACTTACCGTACCACATACACATACCTATTCCTTTTCGGAGTCTGAAACGTTCCGGAAAGTGTCCCTTATGTATTCCTCCGGGGTTACGGTTTCAATAACATTGGTTTCAACATTTATGGGATTACCTAAGATATAATGTTTAATTCTTTGACCGTTCACCACCTTCGGGTTTGTGCCTTCGAATTTGTTGATTTTATGGCACCGAGCGATAGACCTCCTCGATAACGTAAGGGCCTTCCCATTTAGAGAGAAGTTTTCCTGCAAAAATCTTAGGCGAGAGTTGTATAGCAATACATAATCACCTACATTAAACTCACGCTTTTGTATTCTTTTATCATGCCATCTTTTAACCTTTTCTTTAAACAACTTGGCATTTTCATAAGCTTGGGTTCTCCATTCATCAAGTGAGCTAATATCAAATAACCTCTTCTCACCGGCAAGTTTGAAATCATAGTTGAGCTCTTTAATAGCCCAATATGCTTTATGTTCTAGTTCAAGAGGTAAGTGACATGCTTTTCCATAAACCATTTTATACGGAGACATACCCATAGGATTTTTATATGCAGTTCTATAGGCCCATAATGCATCATCAAGTTTCTTGGACCAATTCTTCCTAGACCTATTAACAGTCTTTTGAAAAATTAATTTGAGCTCTATATTAATCAATTCTACTTGACCACTAGACTGTGGATGATAAGGAGATGCAATTCTATGATTAACATCATACTTAGCAAGCATTTTACGGAAAGCACCATGAATAAAATGTGAACCACCATCAATCATTAAATATCTAGGGACTCCAAACCTTGGAAAAATAAGTTCTTTAAGCATCTTAATAGAGGTGTTATGATCAGCACTACTAGTTGGAATAGCTTCTACCCACTTAGTAACGTAATCAACAGCAACTAAAATATGTGTATATCCATTAGAGGCAGGAAAAGGTCCCATATAATCAAAGCCCCAAACATCAAATGGTTCAATAACAAGTGAATAATTCATAGGCATTTCTTGACGTCTACTAATATTAACAATTCTTTGACATTCATCACAAGATAAGACAAACTTACGGGCATCCTTGAAGAGAGTAGGCCAATAAAAACCGTGTGCAATACCTTATGTGCGGTTCTATCTCCAGTAATGGTGTCCTCCATAAGCTTCAGAGTGACACTTGCGTAGGATCTGTTCCTGTTCATGCTCAGGTACACAACGTCTAATAACACCATCTAGTCCTTCTTTATAAATATGTGGGTCATCCCAAAAGTAATGTCTCAAGTCATAGAAAAACTTTTTCTTTTGCTGGTATGTGAAACTAGGTGGTATAAATTTAGCCAAAATATAATTAGCATAATCAGCATACCATGGAGCAGTGTGAGAAGTACTTATGACATTTAATTGTTCATCAGGAAAACTATCATCAATAGGTAGTGGGTCATCAATAACATTTTCTAACCTAGACAGGTTGTCTGCAACGAGGTTCTCAGTTCCCTTTCTATCAACAATATGCAAATCAAATTCTTGTAGCAAGAGAACCCATCTAATGAGTCTAGGTTTAGAATCTTTATTTTCCATAAGATATTTAATAGCAGCATGATCAGTGTGAATAGTTACTTTAGAATCAACAATATAAGGTCTGAACTTATCACAAGCAAATACAACTGCTAAGAATTCTTTTTGATAGTAGCATAATTTCTTTGAGCATTGTCTAGAGTCTTACTAGCATATTGAATAACATTTAATTTCTTATCAACTCTTTGCCCTAGAACAACACCTCTGACATAATCACTAGCATCACACATAATTTCAAAGGGTAAATTCCAATCAATTGGGTGGACAATAGGTGCAGAGATCAATGCTTTCTTAAGTATTTCAAATGCTTCTACACAATCATCATCAAAGACAAATGGTATATCTTTTTGTAATAAATTAGTCGAGGCGAGAAATTTTTGAGAAGTCCTTAATGAACCTCCTATAAAAACCGGCATGACCAAGGAAACTTCTTATACCTTTGATGTCCTTGGGACATGGCATCTTTTCAATAAGCGTCAACCTTGGCTTTATCAACTTCAATACCTCTTTCGTAAACTTTATGCCCCAAGACAATACCTTCATTAACCATAAAGTGGTACTTTTCCCAATTCAAGACAAGATTAGTTTCTTCACATCTCTGCAAAACTTCGATCAAGGTTGCTCAAGCAATCATCAAAATAGGATCTATAGGCGGAAAAGTCGTCCATGAAAACCTCACAACTCTTTTCACAGAAGTCAGAGAATATAGCCATCATGCATCTTTGAAAGGTAGCGGGTGCATTACATAAACCAAAAGGCATACGTCTATAAGCAACAGTACCAAAAGGGCAATTAAAAGTAGTCTTTGATTGATCATTGGGTGACCACAGTATTTGAGAGAAACCAGAATAACCATCTAGAAAGCAAAAGTGTGTATGTTTGCATAATCTTTCTAGCATTTGATCGATAAAAGGTAAGGGTAATGATCCTTTTAGTAGCCTTATTTAATTTTCGGAAATCAATTACCATCCTATAACCTATAATAATTCTTTGCGGAATCAATTCATCTTTATCATTAGGAGCAGCGGTAATACCTCCCTTCTTAGGGACACAATGGGACAGGACTTACCCATGACTATATCGACAGCGGGATAAATTATACCTGCCTCCAGAAGCTTTAGTATTTCTTTTCTTACCACTTCTTTCATCTTAGGATTCAGCCTTCGTTGATGATCACGGACTGGTTTGGCATCTTCCTCCAAGTTCTAATATTGCTTTTATGAACCACAGTTGAAGCTTTAGCATGATCCTTCATCCTAACGGGGAAAGGTGGTTTCTCAACATAAGAAATAGGAACAACAGGATCATTGTAAGTGATAGTCTTTTCTTCAACTCTAGTAGGTGCAGCTACTTTTACTTATATGGGAGGATGATATTTAAACCACTTCTCCTTGGGGAGATCAACATAAGTAGCAAAAGATTCACAGAAAGAAGCTACTATCTCAGAGTCAAGTCCATATTTAGTGCTAAATTTACGGAAAACGTTGGTATCCATAAAAGATTTAACACAATCAAACTTAGTGTCATACGACTCCTTACCTTCGTCGAGATCCCAATCTTCAGAGTTGCGTTTAGTTCTATCCAATAAATTCCATTTGAATTCAATAGTCTTCATCATAAAAGAGCCATCACAAGAAGTATCGAGCATGGATTGATTATTATGAGAAACCCGACATAAAAACTTTGGAGAATTATTTCTCTTGGAAGCTCATGATTGGGGCATGAATATAACATTGATTTAAGCCTCCCCCAAGCTTGAGCGATGCTTTCTCCTTCGCGAGGCCAAAAATTATATGTATAATTGCGATCACGATGAACAAGATGCATAGGATAAAACTTCTGATGAAATTCCAATCTCAATCGTTTGTAGTTCCATGACCCCGTATCATCACATAGCCTATACCATGTCGATGCATCTCCCTTCAAAGATAAAGGGAAGACCTTCTTATTAACAACATCATCGGGTATACCTGCAAGCTTAAATAATCCACAAACTTCATCCACATAGATTAGGTGCTCATCAGGATGCTTTGTTCCATCTCCTGCAAAAGAATTAGCTAGCAGTATTTCTATCATACTCGAAGGAACTTCAAAGGGAACATTTTCATTTCCAGTAGGTTCAGTAGGTTGAGGAGCAATTCTTTGATCTACTGGTCGGGGTGAAGATACCCGAACAAGCCCCTCGAGATTACTTTCCATAGTAACAAGTGACGATGAAATTTCAGCACACTATATAAATTTTTCCTTACCAAATTCCACCTACCAAAAGGCGCTTCACTCCCGACAGCGGCGCCGGAAAAAGACTCTTGATGACCCACAAGTATAGGGGATCTATCGTAGTCCTTTCGATAAGTAAGAGTGTCGAACCCAACGAGGAAGCGGAAGGAAATGATAAGCGGTTTTCAGCAAGGTATTCTCTGCAAACCTTTGAAATTATAGGTAATGTATAGTTTTGTGATAGGATAATTAGTAATGAGCAACAAGTAACAAAAGTAAATAAAGTGCAGCAAGGTGGCACAATCCTTTTTGTAGCAAAGGACAAGCCTGGACAAACTCTTATATAGAGAAAAGCGCTCCCGAGGACGCATGGGAATTATCATCAAGCTAGTTTTTATCACGTTCATATGATTCGCGTTCGGTACTTTGATAATTTGATATGTGGGTGGACCGGTGCTTGGGTGCTGTTCTTACTTGAACAAGGATCCCACTTATGATTAACCTCTATTGCAAGCATCCGCAACTACAACAAAAGTATTAAGGTAAACCTAACCATAGCATGAAACATACGGTTCCAAATCAGCCCCTTACGAAACAACGCATAAACTAGTGTTTAAGCTTCATCACTCTAGCAACCCATCATCTACTTATTACTTCCCAATGCCTTCCTCTAGGCCCAAATAATGGTGTAGTGTTATGTAGTCGACGTTCACATAACACCACTAGAGGATAGACAACATACATCTCATCAAAATATCGAATCGAATACCAAATTCACATGACTACTAATAGCAAGACTTCTCCCATGTCCTCGTGAACAAACATAACTACTCACAAAGCATATTCATGTGCATAATCAGAGGGGTATTAATATGCATATGTGATCTGAATATATGATCTTCCACCAAATAAACCAACTAGCATCAACTACAAGGAGTAATCAACACTACTAACAACCTACTAGTACCACTCCTAGACTTGGAGACAAGAATTGGATACAAGAGATGAACTAGGGTTTTGAGAAGAGATGGTGCTGGTGAAGATGTTGATGGAGATTGCCCTCTCCCAATGAGAGGAGCGTTGGTGATGACGATGGCGATGATTTCCCCCTCCCGGAGGGAAGTGCCCTCTCCCTGTCTGCAACGAGGTTCTCAGCTCCCTTTCTATCAACAATATGCAAATCAAATTCTTGTAGCAAGAGAACCCATCTAATGAGTCTAGGTTTAGAATCTTTATTTTCCATAAGATATTTAATAGCAGCATGATCAGTGTGAATAGTTACTTTAGAATCAACAATATAAGGTCTGAACTTATCACAAGCAAATACAACTGCTAAGAATTCTTTTTCAGTAGTAGCATAATTTCTTTGAGCATTGTCTAGAGTCTTACTAGCATATTGAATAACATTTAATTTCTTATCAACTCTTTGCCCTAGAACAACACCTACAACATAATCACTAGCATCACACATAATTTCAAAGGGTAAATTCAAATCAGGTGGCTGGACAATAGGTGCGAGATCAATGCTTTCTTAAGTATTTCAAATGCTTCTACACAATCATCATCAAAGACAAATGGTATATCTTTTTGTAATAAATTAGTCGAGGCGAGAAATTTTGAGAAGTCCTTAATGAACCTCCTATAAAACCGGCATGACCAAGGAAACTTCTTATACCTTTGATGTCCTTGGGACATGGCATCTTTTCAATAGCGTCAACCTTGGCTTTATCAACTTCAATACCTCTTTCAGAAACTTTATGCCCCAAGACAATACCTTCATTAACCATAAAGTGGTACTTTTCCCAATTCAAGACAAGATTAGTTTCTTCACATCTCTGCAAAACTCGATCAAGGTTGCTCAAGCAATCATCAAAATAGGATCTATAGACGGAAAAGTCGTCCATGAAAACCTCACAACTCTTTTCACAGAAGTCAGAGAATATAGCCATCATGCATCTTTGAAAGGTAGCGGGTGCATTACATAAACCAAAAGGCATACGTCTATAAGCAACAGTACCAAAAGGGCAATTAAAAGTAGTCTTTGATTGATCATTGGCTGACACAGGTATTTGAGAGAAACCAGAATAACCATCTAGAAAGCAAAAGTGTGTATGTTTGCATAATCTTTCTAGCATTTGATCGATAAAAGGTAAGGGTAATGATCCTTTTAGTAGCCTTATTTAATTTTCGGAAATCAATTACCATCCTATAACCTATAATAATTCTTTGCGGAATCAATTCATCTTTATCATTAGGAGCAGCGGTAATACCTCCCTTCTTAGGGACACAATGGACAGGACTTACCCACTGACTATCAGCAACGGGATAAATTATACCTGCCTCCAGAAGCTTTAGTATTTCTTTTCTTACCACTTCTTTCATCTTAGGATTCAGCCTTCGTTGATGATCACGGACTGGTTTGGCATCTTCCTCCAAGTTCTAATATTGCTTTTATGAACCACAGTTGAAGCTTTAGCATGATCCTTCATCCTAACGGGGAAAGGTGGTTTCTCAACATAAGAAGTAGGAACAACAGGATCATTATAAGTGATAGTCTTTTCTTCAACTCTAGTAGGTGCAGCTACTTTTACTTATATGGGAGGATGATATTTAGACCACTTCTCCTTGGGGAGATCAACATAAGTAGCAAAAGATTCACAGAAAGAAGCTACTATCTCAGAGTCAAGTCCATATTTAGTGCTAAATTTACGGAAAACGTTGGTATCCATAAAAGATTTAACACAATCAAACTTAGTGTCATACCTGACTCCTTACCTTCGTCGAGATCCCAATCTTCAGAGTTGCGTTTAGTTCTATCCAATAAATTCCATTTGAATTCAATAGTCTTCATCATAAAAGAGCCATCACAAGAAGTATCGAGCATGGATTGATTATTATGAGAAACCCAGCATAAAAACTTTGGAGAATTATTTCTCTTGGAAGCTCATGATTGGGGCATGAATATAACATTGATTTAAGCCTCCCCCAAGCTTGAGCGATGCTTTCTCCTTCGCGAGGCCAAAAATTATATGTATAATTGCGATCACGATGAACAAGATGCATAGGATAAAACTTCGATGAAATTCCAATCTCAATCGTTTGTAGTTCCATGACCCGTATCATCACATAGCCTATACCATGTCGATGCATCTCCTTCAAAGATAAAGGGAAGACCTTCTTATTAACAACATCATCGGGTATACCCGCAAGCTTAAATAATCCACAAACTTCATCCACATAGATTAGGTGCTCATCAGGATGCTTTGTTCCATCTCCTGCAAAAGAATTAGCTAGCAGTATTTCTATCATACTCGAAGGAACTTCAAAGGGAACATTTTCATTTCCAGTAGGTTCAGTAGGTTGAGGAGCAATTCTTTGATCTACTGGTCGGGGTGAAGATACCCCGAACAAGCCCCTCAGAGATTACTTTCCATAGTAACAAGTGACAGTAAATTTCAGCACACTATATAAATTTTTCCTTACCAAATTCCACCTACCAAAGGCGCTTCACTCCCCGGCAATGGCGCCAGAAAAGACTCTTGATGACCCACAAGTATAGGGGATCTATCGTAGTCCTTTCGATAAGTAAGAGTGTCGAACCCAACGAGGAGCAGAAGGAAATGATAAGCGGTTTTCAGCAAGGTATTCTCTGCAAGCACTGAAATTATAGGTAACAGATAGTTTTGTGATAGGATAATTGGTAACGAGCAACAAGTACCAAAAGTAAATAAAGTGCAGCAAGGTGGCATAATCCTTTTTGTAGCAAAGGACAAGCCTGGACAAACTCTTATATAGAGAAAAGCGCTCCCGAGGACGCATGGGAATTATCATCAAGCTAGTTTTTATCACGTTCATATGATTCGCGTTCGGTACTTTGATAATTTGATATGTGGGTGGACCGGTGCTTGGGTGCTGTTCTTACTTGAACAAGGATCCCACTTATGATTAACCTCTATTGCAAGCATCCGCAACTACAACAAAAGTATTAAGGTAAACCTAACCATAGCATGAAACATACGGTTCCAAATCAGCCCCTTACGAAGCAACGCATAAACTAGTGTTTAAGCTTACATCACTCTAGCAACCCATCATCTACTTATTACTTCCCAATGCCTTCCTCTAGGCCCAAATAATGGTGTAGTGTTATGTAGTCGACGTTCACATAACACCACTAGAGGATAGACAACATACATCTCATCAAAATATCGAACGAATACCAAATTCACATGACTACTAATAGCAAGACTTCTCCCATGTCCTCGTGAACAAACATAACTACTCACAAAGCATATTCATGTGCATAATCAGAGGGGTATTAATATGCATATGTGATCTGAATATATGATCTTCCACCAAATAAACCAACTAGCATCAACTACAAGGAGTAATCAACACTACTAACAACCTACTAGTACCACTCCTAGACTTGGAGACAAGAATTGGATACAAGAGATGAACTAGGGTTTTGAGAAGAGATGGTGCTGGTGAAGATGTTGATGGAGATTGCCCTCTCCCAATGAGAGGAGCGTTGGTGATGACGATGGCGATGATTTCCCCCCTCCAGGAGAAGTGCCCTCTCCACATGCATAGCGAGGTTCTCAGCTCCTTTCTATCAACAATATGCAAATCAAATTCTTGTAGCAAGAGAACCCATCTAATGAGTCTAGGTTTAGAATCTTTATTTTCCATAAGATATTTAATAGCAGCATGATCGGTGTGAATAGTTACTTTAGAATCAACAATATAAGGTCCTGAACTTATCACAAGCAAATACAACTGCTAAGAATTCTTTTTGTAGTAGCATAATTTCTTTGAGCATTGTCTAGAGTCTTACTAGCATATTGAATAACATTTAATTTCTTATCAACTCTTTGCCCTAGAACAACACCTACAAAGAATAATCACTAGCATCTCACATAATTTCAAAGGGTAAATTCCAATCTGGTGGTTGGACTTTAGGTGCAGAGATCAATGCTTTCTTTAGTATTTCTAATGCTTCTACACATTCATCATCAAAGACAAATGGTATATCTTTTGTAATAAATTAGTCGAGGCCGAGAAATTTTTGAGAAGTCCTTAATGAACCTCCTATAAAAACCGGCATGACCAAGGAAACTTCTTATACCTTTGATGTCCTTGGGACATGGCATCTTTTCAATAAGCGTCAACCTTGGCTTTATCAACTTCAATACCTCTTTCAGAAACTTTATGCCCCAAGACAATACCTTCATTAACCATAAAGTGGTACTTTTCCCAATTCAAGACAAGATTAGTTTCTTCACATCTCTGTAAAACTCGATCAAGGTTGCTCAAGCAATCATCAAAAGAGGATCTATAGACGGAAAAGTCGTCCATGAAAACCTCACAACTCTTTTCACAAAAGTCAGAGAATATAGCCATCATGCATCTTTGAAAGGTAGCGGGTGCATTACATAAACCAAAAGGCATACGTCTATAAGCAACAGTACCAAAAGGGCAATTAAAAGTAGTCTTTGATTGATCATTGGCTGACACAGGTATTTGAGAGAAACCAGAATAACCATCTAGAAAGCAAAAGTGTGTATGTTTGCATAATCTTTCTAGCATTTGATCGATAAAAGGTAAGGGGTAATGATCCTACCATCCTATAACCTATAATAATTCTTTGCGGAATCAATTCATCTTTATCATTAGGAACGACGGTAATACCTCCCTTCTTAGGGACACAATGGACAGGACTTACCCACTGTCTATCGACAGCGGGATAAATTATACACGCCTCCAGAAGCTTTAGTATTTCTTTTCTTACCACTTCTTTCATCTTAGGATTCAGCCTTCGTTGATGATCACGGACTGGTTTGGCATCTTCCTCCAAGTTCTAATATTGCTTTTATGAACCACAGTTGAAGCTTTAGCATGATCCTTCATCCTAACGGGGAAAGGTGGTTTCTCAACATAAGAAGTAGGAACAACATGATCATTATAAGTGATAGTCTTTTCTTCAACTCTAGTAGGTGCAGCTACTTTTACTTATATGGGAGGATGATATTTAAACCACTTCTCCTTGGGGAGATCAACATAAGTAGCAAAAGATTCACGTAAAGAAGCTACTATCTCGAGTCAAGTCCATATTTAGTGCTAAATTTACGGAAAACGTTGGTATCCATAAAAGATTTAACACAATCAAACTTAGTGTCATACCTGACTCCTTACCTTCGTCGAGATCCCAATCTTCAGAGTTGCGTTTAGTTCTATCCAATAAATTCCATTTGAATTCAATAGTCTTCATCATAAAAGAGCCATCACAAGAAGTATCGAGCATGGATTGATTATTATGAGAAACCCAGCATAAAAACTTTGGAGAATTATTTCTCTTGGAAGCTCATGATTGGGGCATGAATATAACATTGATTTAAGCCTCCCCCAAGCTTGAGCGATGCTTTCTCCTTCGCGAGGCCAAAAATTATATATATAATTGCGATCACGATGAACAAGATGCATAGGATAAAACTTCTGATGAAATTCCAATCTCAATCGTTTGTAGTTCCATGACCCTGTATCATCACATAGCCTATACCATGTCGATGCATCTCCCTTCAAAGATAAAGGGAAGACCTTCTTATTAACAACATCATCGGGTATACCTGCAAGCTTAAATAATCCACAAACTTCATCCACATAGATTAGGTGCTCATCAGGATGCTTTGTTCCATCTCCTGCAAAAGAATTAGCTAGCAGTATTTCTATCATACTCGAAGGAACTTCAAAGGGAACATTTTCATTTTCAGTAGGTTCAGTAGGTTGAGGAGCAATTCTTTGATCTACTGGTCGGGGTGAAGATACCCGAACAAGCCCCTCGAGAATTACTTTCCATAGTAACAAGTGACGATGAAATTTCAGCACACTATATAAATTTTTCCTTACCAAATTCCACCTACCAAAGGCGCTTCACTCCCCGGCAATGGCGCCAGAAAAGACTCTTGATGACCCACAAGTATAGGGGATCTATCGTAGTCCTTTCGATAAGTAAGAGTGTCGAACCCAACGAGGAGCAGAAGGAAATGATAACCGGTTTTCAGCAAGGTATTCTCTGCAAGCACTGAAATTATAGGTAACAGATAGTTTTGTGATAGGATAATTGGTAACGAGCAACAAGTAACAAAAGTAAATAAAGTGAAGCAAGGTGGCCCAATCCTTTTTGTAGCAAAGGACAAGCCTGGACAAACTCTTATATAGAGAAAAGCGCTCCCGAGGACGCATGGGAATTATCATCAAGCTAGTTTTTATCACGTTCATATGATTCGCGTTCGGTACTTTGATAATTTGATATGTGGGTGGACCGGTGCTTGGGTGTTGTTCTTACTTGAACAAGGATCCCACTTATGATTAACCTCTATTGCAAGCATCCGCAACTACAACAAAAGTATTAAGGTAAACCTAACCATAGCATGAAACATACGGTTCCAAATCAGCCCCTTACGAAGCAACGCATAAACTAGTGTTTAAGCTTCTGTCACTCTAGCAACCCATCATCTACTTATTACTTCCCAATGCCTTCCTCTAGGCCCAAATAATGGTGTAGTGTTATGTAGTCGACATTCACATAACACCATTAGAGGATAGACAACATACATCTCATCAAAATATCGAACGAATACCAAATTCACATGACTACTAATAGCAAGACTTCTCCCATGTCCTCAGGAACAAACATAACTACTCACAAAGCATATTCATGTGCATAATCAGAGGGGTATTAATATGCATATGTGATCTGAATATATGATCTTCCACCAAATAAACCAACTAGCATCAACTACAAGGAGTAATCAACACTACTAACAACCTACTAGTACCAATCCCGGACTTGGAGACAAGAATTGGATACAAGAGATGAACTAGGGTTTTGAGAAGAGATGGTGCTGGTGAAGATGTTGATGGAGATTGCCCTCTCCCAATGAGAGGAGCGTTGGTGATGACGATGGCGATGATTTCCCCCTCCCGGAGGGAAGTGCCCTGGCAGAACAGCTCTGCCGGAGCCCTAGATTGGTTCTGCCAGGGCACTTCCCTCCGTGGCCATCTTCTGTTATATGAGGTCTTTCGTCGAGGAAAAAATCATAAGCAACCTTTCGGGACGAGACTCCGTTGCCACGAGCTCAGACCCCGCCACACCCGCGGCCACCGGCGTTGCTCCGACCAACGACACAACGACAACCCAGGCACCAACTCGGACCGACGACACAGCGGAGCAACACGATAGAAAGGCACAAGCGCGACGGCAAGCACCAGCGCAGACTAGGTCGGCCCTCTACCTGTGTGCCGCGGACCGCCATCCTCCACCTCACTCCAGATCCACGCTACCTGCCTGCCAGAAGACTGCCGCAGCCCCAGACCGACCGCTGCCGACCAAGGCAATAGCCCCGCCCCGTCGCCGCACGAGAAGCCCCAAGCCGCACCACCCGTGCCCCCGGATGGACCACTCCATCCGCAAATGCCACCGGACTAGCACACCGTGGCATGCCCCCACGCCAACCCCCTCTAGCAGCCAATGCCACCAGCGACGGCCGACCGACGCCGCCTCGGCCCGCGCCGCGAGCACGCAGCCCACTGGAGGAGCCCCCGATCTGGATCTGGATCGAGCAGTCAACCACCGCCTCCCTGCGCACGCATGCCCCGCCTGAACCGTAGCCGTCCACGCCTCCGCACCAGGAGCCACCGCCGGGCGCAGCCGCGCCGCGACGCCTAGCTGCGTGCCTCTGCCCGATGTGGCCGTCCCGCGCCAGCCCACAACGCAGGGAAGGGAAAAAGTGGCCCCGCCGCCACCAACGCCGGCCGGGCTTTGCCCGACGGGAGGAAGAGGCGGAGGAGGTTGAGGCGGCGCAAGCCCCCCCATGGGCTGGGCGAGACAAACGGGTTTCCTTGTATACACATCTCAACTTTAATACAAGTTCATTTACAATCTCAGAGTAGGAATAATCATTTCACATATATTTGTGGTCGGACTTTGTCCAAAGTGTTAATTCGGTTGCAGCTTTGTCCAACTAATAATAATTAAAAGCTCAAAATCATTAGTTGCCTATGGTATTTGCAAACTGAAATAACAATGCTACAATTAAATTTATATTCAAGTGGAAATCATTTAGTATTTGGTTCATAAGGTGTAACAAAACATTATCACATTTGTACACAATCGCTAAACACAAAAATAAATAACATGTGAAATGCAAGGTGCTGCACTTGGGACCTGGGTATGCGGCGTCCAATGGGCCAGATAAAATGAGAGGCGTCGCAAGCATGGTCTCCACACTTTCAAGCGATCTCGAGAGATCTAAATTAGTGCTCCTTTAAAATCTAATATACGTGCTCCTTCCAGATTGCCTTGGTAGGAGATGCTCCTTATTAGTGCCTTAAATCTATCTCATATTGCTTGAATTTGATGTTGTGGTTCTCATTCGGTAGTCTGCACATGATTCAGGTTCTCCTTTCCTCTATTTGTTTGTATTTTTGTGGTGTTGTGCAAATCACGAGGTTCAAGTATTAATATCCAAATATACTATTGAATCGGACGTGGTGTTTTTGAGCTTGAGCTCAAATGAGCTCGGGTGAGCAGTAAAATTCACAAAAAATGAATAAAAATTGAAAAAAATCTGATTTTATTTCGGTGAAAACATTGACAAAAGTTCTCAATGCTCATAAAATTTCATCATAAAATAACATTCGTGAAAGTTATTGCAAAATATACAAAAATGATGCTCCAAAAGTGTTATTTTGGAAAACATTTCAGAGTGCTGATTTTTTTGCCACGACTTTCACAAATGTCATTTTGTGATAAATTTTTGCAAACACTGAGAACTTTTGTCAATGTTTGCACCAAATTAACTGAATTTTGTATATTTTGTAATTGCATGTCAGTGCCAAGGCACCTTTTGACTATTTGACATAAAACTACCATTGTATATTTGAACGTACATCTCAGAAGGTAGAGAGAACTACGTCAGGGGACACCGTGACCGCACTGGGAGTAGGAAACGGTTTGGACGACGTCCTGCAACCGAGGCGTGTGATGCTACAACCAAGGCGCACGCGGTGTTAACGTCGGGGAGCACGGCGACAGCATACGCAGCGTGGTGCTGGGGCACAGACGAGGGTCACCCAACCGCAGCAGAAGGCCAGATCGGACGGCTCGGTAGCCCACCGATCGAGACCTGGCGCCGGTGGGCCGACGCCTAGCGTCGCCCGTCAACACGACGCGGCGCACGGACACATGCCGGCAGCGGGGATGGCCGGGTGCGATGGAGTATGCTGCCTTGCAGCCGTCGCTCGTGATTCGTCAGCAGCAGGGGCGGAGGTCTGGCCTAGCGCCGCGTAGACCAAACACTACAGAGCCACACAGGGTCCCGCTCGCGTGCGCGCGGCCGTATGCGACGACCGTCTTCCTGCAATCACATGCGCGCCCTGCTCCATTGCGGGCCCATGCGCCCCTTCGTCCACGGGACACGCGCCTTCCCCCTGGCAGCTTCCCGTCGCTATTCCCTAGGCTGCGGCGCGCGTCTCCCATCCCGCGGAGGCGTTCAGCTATCCCTACAGACCATCGGATCTCTATCGACTCTATCGCACGGTGCAGATCGGCTGCAGGAGGCTCCGGTAGTTGGTCGGTGGGCCCACAGGCCTTTCGGGAAACACGTCAGGCCATGTGCGGAGCACCTCGGCAGCAGGAAAAAATCGGAGCCGAGCCGAGAGGGAAGGGTGAACCATGGGCATGAGGTTTGAGCCCAAAGGAAATTTTATTGCTATATACTGTATGATTTTAATAAGGCTGGTCATAGTGAGGAGTAACTTATAGTAATGTCATGCGTCATCCGTATGACACTAGTTTAAGGATATAAAGAAAGAAAGTCTAGGAGCTTATGAAAACATCATTAGACTAGTCACAGTGGGAGTAACTTCAGCAGTAACATAGAGTCCAACTCAGTAAATTTGCATATGTGGCAATGAGTTAATGAGAAGAGAGATAGTTTGAGTAACTTAGCTAGTTACTCATACTATGAGTAACATCACACATACTAATACAATATGAGTCTATAAACTAATAAATGAAGCTTTGCATGACACCACACTTATGTTACCACTCCCTCCATCCGGGCCTATTAGACTAGCCACAATGGATAGTAACATAGACTAGTAACATGCCCATGTTACTAGTCTATGTTACTACCTCTATAGTGGAGAGTAACATATGTGTGGTAACATGGAACACTTCATTTGTTAGGCTATAGACACATCTTGCCTTGATATGTGTGATGTTACTCATACTAGTAGTAACTAGCTATGTTACCACTTTCATCTCTTTCTTCATTTATTGCATGCCACATCATCTATTTAACCTAAATATGTGTGATGTTACTACGTATGTTACTCCCATTGTGGGTAGTCTTACGCCTCACCCTCACAACATCACAAGCATGTCCTTTTTTATAAGGCCTCGCTTTGTAAAAGTGCATGCATGCAACCACTTCATTGATTGCATTGAAAGTCATTGTTGTTGATGCCATGACTAGGGAATTAATACACTACATGTGTGCTTTTTCATTGGTTGCATACATGTGAGAGAGTGCATTGGGAGTGAAATAAAAGAATTAATGTGAGCAAATTACTATGTGTCTTGGTCCAAGAGAAGTTGTCTTTAGGCCTAATAAACCCGGACGGAGGGAGTACCTAATAACATAGTCTAGGGATATGTATATGTTACTAGTGTATGTTACTCTCCATTGTGTCTAGTTTAGGGAGATTAATAGGAGGTCTCAAATGTTCAACTGTACTTTTCCTTTAAAGGCGGAGTTGCTAATAGCGACATCGATAGGTTAGCCAAGTACTCACA
Source organism: Aegilops bicornis (assembly GCA_021605145.1). NCBI lineage: Eukaryota > Viridiplantae > Streptophyta > Magnoliopsida > Poales > Poaceae > Aegilops > Aegilops bicornis. Next base: position 472,374,805 of record CM038672.1, on the reverse strand, counting down.
TTCACTCGATGATGGGCGACACGGGTGGTTGGTCCAACCCCATGATCCCTCTTGTATCCACAACATGTGAATTTTAAGCAATAAAACTTGGTGATATCCTAAAAGAAAAACTCCAGGGCTGACCTGCAAACCGGACACCGCATCCATCCGCGGATAGGAGGACTTGTCATGGACACGGATGCGGGATCCGTCCATCCAACGCTATTTGCATACATTTCAAACATTATTTCAACAAAGCGGATGGAATTCATGCAAACCAGACGATATTCATGTAAACTGGAGCACATTCATTACGTTTGGACATTTTTCACTAAAAAGGGAAACCCAACCTAAACATAGACTACAACGGTGTTCGTCTTCCAAGTCCTTATTTCTGCTCGGCGATCGCACCCTCCAGTCGTTGTCTCCATGAGCGCCGACGACAAGACCTGTGAAGTGAAGGTGCGGCCTCCGGCAAGGAATAGTAGAACATGGGAGACGGGCCAGCCCACCTGGAACACATTCCCCTACCGCCTCCCTGAAGAAAATATGCCCTAGAGGCAATAATAAAGTTATTGTTTTACATTTCCTTATTCATGATAAAGTTTTATTATTCATGATAGAATTGTATTGATCAAAAACTTAAATACATGTGTGAATACATAAACAAATACTATGTCTCTAGTAAGCCTCTACTATACTAGCTCGTTAATCAAAGATGGTTAAGGTTTCCTAACCATAGACATGTGTTGTCATTTGATAACGGGATCACATCATTAGGAGAATGATGTGATGGACAAGACCCATCCGTTAGCTTAGCATATGATCGTTCAGTTTATTGCTATTGCTTTCTTAATAACAAATACATATTCCTTCGACTATGAGATTATGCAACTCTCGGATACCGGAGGAATACCTTGCGTCCTGTCAAACGTCACAACGTAACTGGGTGATCATAAAGATGCTCTATAGGTATCTCCGAAGGTGTTTGTTAAGTTGGCATAGATCGAGATTAGGATTTGTCACTCCGAGTATCGGAGAGGTATCTCTGGGCCCTCTCGGTAATACACATCATACGAAGCCTTACAAGCAAAGTAACTAAGGAGTTAGTTGCAAGATGATGTATTACGAAACGATTAAAGAGACTTGCCGGTAACGAGATTGAACTAGTTATGAAGATACCAACGATCGAATCTCGGGCAAGTAACATACCGATGGACAAAGGGAATTACGTATGTTGTCATAAGGTTCGACCAATAAAGATCTTCGTAAAATATGTAGGAGCCAATATAGGCATCCAGGTTCCGCTATTGGTTATTGATCGGAGAGGTGTCTCGGTCATGTCTACATAGTTCTCGAACCCGTAGGGTCCGCACGCTTAACGTTCATTGACGATATAGTGTTATATGAGTTATATGATTTGGTGACCGGATGTTGTTCGGAGTCGCAGATGAGATCACGGACATGACGAGGAGCTCCGGAATGGTCCGGAGGTAAAGATTGACTTATAGGACGTTACTATTCGGACACCGGAAGAGTTTCGGGAGGTACCGGGTGGTCATCGGATCACCGGAAGGGGTTCCGTGAAGCCCCGGGAGGATAGTGGGCCTATTGGGCCATTAGAGGGGAGCACACCAGCCCACAAGGGGCTGGCGCAGCCCCCTATGGCAGCCGACCTATCGGAGAAAGGAAGGAAGGGGATTCAGCCTCCCCCTTCCTTCCATCTCCCCGCTTTTCCTTTTCCCCTCCGGCAAATATAGTAAGGGGGCGCGGCTAGGGAGGGAACCCTAGGAGGATTCGGCCTCCTCAGGGCGCCTCCTTGGCTGCTCCCACTCCCCCCACCTATATATATGTGGGAGGGGGCACCACACATAACCCACGGCAATTGCTTAGCCGTGTGCGGCTCCCCCCTCCACAGTTTTGTCCCTCGGTCATATTTTTGTAGTGTTTAGGCAAATCCCCGCGGAGATAGCATCACCACCACCGTCACCATGCTGTCGTGCTGCCGGAACTCATCCACTACTTCGTCGTCTTGCTGGATCAAGAAGGCGAGTACGTCACCATGCTGATAGTGTGCTGAATGCGGAGGTGCCATACGTTCGGTACTCGATCGGTTTGATCGCGAAGAAGTTCGACTACATCAACCGCATTAACAGACGCTTCCGCTTAAGGTCTACGAGGGTACGTAGACACACTCTCCCTTGTTGCTATGCATCTCGATGGATGGATCTTGCGTGTGCGTAGAATTTTCTTTGTTTTCCATGCAACGTTTCCCAACAGTGGCATCCGAGCCAGGTCTATGCGTAGATGATATGCACGAGTAGAACACAAAGAGTTGTGGGTGGTGATATTCATACTGCTTACCACCAACGTCTTATTTTGATTCGGCGGTATTGTGGGATGAAGCGGCCCGGACCAACCTTATATGTCCACGCACATGAGACTGGTTCCATCGATTGACATGCAACTTGTTTTGCATAAAGGTGGCTGGCGGGTGTCTGTTTCTCCTACTTTAGTTGAATCGAATTTGACTACGGCCGGTCCTTGAAGAAGGTTAAAACAGCAAACTTGATGAATCACCGTTGTGGTTTTTGTGTAGTTAAGGACGGTTCTTGCTAGAAGCCTGTAGCAGCGATGTAAAAATTGCAACAACAAAGTAGAGGACGTCTAACTTGTTTTTGCATGATATGTTGTGATGTGATATGGTCAAGATATGATGTGATATATGTTGATGTATGAGATGATCATGTTTTGTAATATCGATAACCGGCAGGAGCCTTAGGGTTGTCTCTTAATTATTGTATGAAATGCAAACGCCGTGTAATTGCTTTACTCTATCACTTGTTGTAGAAGCAATAGTTGGCGAGACGACCCCGACGCAGATGGAGGTAAAGGTGTCGAGCCGGTGATGATGGAGATCATGACGATGCTTTGGAGATGGAGATCAAGAGCACAAGATGATTATGGCCATATCATGTCACATATTTTGATTGCATGTGATGTTTATCCTTTATGCATCTTATTTTGGTTAGACCGGCGGTAGCATTATAAGATGATCCCTTCACTAAATTTCAAGATAAAAGTGTTCTCCCCGAGTATGCACCATTGCCAAATTTCATCGTTTCGAAGCACCTCATGATGATCGGGTGTGATAGACTCTACGTTCACATACAATGGGTGTAAGACAGTTTTGCACATGTAGAATGCTTGGGTTAAACTTGACGAACCTAGCATGTACAGACATGGTCTTGGAACACTGGAGACCGAAAGGTCGAACGTGAGTCATATAGTAGATATGATGGACATAGAGATGTTCACCATTGATGACAACCCCATCTCACATGATGATCGGACATGGGTTAGTTGATTTGGATCATGTATCACTTAGATAACTTGAGGGATGTTTATTTAAGTGGGAATTCATTAGTAATTTGATTAAACGAACTTAAATTTATCATGAAGTTAGTCTTAATAGTGTTGCATATCTATGTTGTAGATCAATGGTCCGAGCTAGCGTTCCCCTGAATTTTATTGTGTTCCTAGAGAAAGCTAAGTTGAAAGATGATGGTAGCAACTATACAGACTGGGTCCTTAACTTGAGGATTATCCTCATTGCTTCATAGAAGAATTATGTCCTTGATGCACCGCTATGTGATAGACCTGCTGCAGGAGCTACTGCAGATGTTACGAACGTCTGGCAGGCTCGATCCAATGACTACTCGATAGTTCAGTGTGCCATGCTTTGCGACCTAGAACTGGGACTTCAAAGACGTTTTGAACGTCATGGAACATATGAGATGTTTCAAGAGTTGAAGTTAATATATCAAGCAAATGTTCGGATTGAGAGATATGAAGTCTCCAACAAGTTCTATAGCTGCAAGATGGAGGAGAATAGTTCTGTCAGTGAATACATACTCAAAATGTCTGCGTATCATAACCACTTGACTCAGCTGGGAGTTGATCTTCCAGTTGATACTGTTATTGACATAGTTCTTCAATCACTGCCACCAAGCTACAAAGGCTTCATGATGAACTATAATATGCAAGGGGTGAATAAAACGATTCCTGAGCTCTTCACAATTCTTAAGGCCGCGGAGGTAGAAATCAAGAAGGAGCATCAAGTGTTAATGGTTAAGAAGACCACTAGTTTCAAGAAAAAAGGCAAGGAAAAGAAAGAGAACTTCAAGAAGAATGGCCAGCAAGTTGCCACTCCCGGGAAGAAGCCCAAAGCTGGACCCAAGCCTGAAACTGAGTGCTTCTACTGCAAGGGGAATGGTCACTGGAAGTGAAACTGCCCCAAATACTTGGCGGATAAGAAGGATGGCAAAGTGAACAAATTTATATTTGATATATGTGTTATTGATGTGTACCTTACTAATGCTCGTAGTAGCGCCTGTGTATTTGATGCTGGTTCGGTTGCACATATTTTTAACTCGGAACAGGAGTTGTGGAATAAACGAAGACTGGCTAAGGACGAGGTGACGATGCTCATCGGGAATGGTTCCAAGGTCGATGTGATCGCCGTCGGCACGCTACCTCTACATCTACCTTCGGGATCAGTTTTAGACCTCAATAATTGTTATTTGGTGACAACATTGAGCATGGACATTATATCTTGATCTTGTTTATTGCGAGATGGTTATTCATTTAAATCAGAGAATAGTGGTTGTTCTGTTTATATGAGTAATATATTTTATGGTCATGCACCCTTGATGAATAGTCTTTCTTGTTGAATCTCGATCGTAGTGATACACATATTCATAATATTGATGCCAAAGGGACCATCATGATTGGCCGCCCCATGGAGGTGGATGAGGCATCGCTGGCGGGTCTCGGGCCGGTGAGGATGCGCTTCGCTTGCCGCTCTTCAGCCAAGCTCCGTGGCTACGTCCAGATCTGGTTTAACAGTGAGGGGTACACCATTAGGATGGAGCTGAGGCAGACGATCCTCAAGGTGCTATGCCCCCTCCCCTTCCCCCCGCAAGCTTGGACAAGGGTCCGGATGGCAAGGACAAGGATCATGACATGAGCTTGGGCGATGACTCGATTGATACGGCGTCGTGGGACAAGCTGGGCCTCAAGGACAAGGACACGGCGACCGTCGCTCCTACAAGGGGGGGGGGGTGCGACTGACATGGGGGAGCGCCAGGTTGGTGTGGGCAGCAACGAGACGACCTTTAATCAGTATGGCTCCAACATGTCGCTCGGCTTCGACGCGGACAAAGGCATCTCGGCCTCCTGTGACTTGGGGGCCGGTCGATGCTCATCTCTACGGTGGCCGCTGGCGTGGGTGGGGTGCGCGTGCTCGAGGTGCGCTCTCCTCCACCTTCGTTAGCGGTGGGCGGCGTCAGTTGTGGGAAGCGGATTCCCAAGAAGAAGGCGGGGCGCAAGACTCCTCCGGTGGCGCGGGCGAGCCCCTCGTCGGCGTGTGCGGGCATGCCCCTCTCGCACCGGCGTGGTGATGGCGCTGGCTTCCCCTGGAGGTCAGGCTGGCGGGACTATGGCGACCGCTCCTTCCTCCTCCTCCTCGGATGCGCTCCGGGCGGCGGTGACCAAGACGACGCCCATCTCCACTGCTGATACGTCTTCGTCGTATCTACTTTTCCAAACACTTTTGCCCTTGTTTTGGACTCTAACTTGCATGATTTGAATGGAACTAACCCGGACTGACGTTGTTTTCAGCAGACTTTCCATGGTGTTATTTATGTGCAGAAACAAAAGTTCTCGGAATGACCTGAAACTCCACGGAACTTATTTTTGGAAAATATTAAAAATATTGGCGAAAGACTCAAGGCCAGGGGGCCCACCACCTGTCCACGAGGGTGGGGGCGCGCCTGCCACCCTGGGTGCGCCCCCTGCCTCGTGGGCCCCCTGGAGCTCCACGGACCTCAACTCCAACTCCATATATTCATGTTCGGGGAGAAAAAAAATCAGAGAGAAGGATTCATCGTGTTTTACGATACGGAGCCGCCGCCAAGCCCTAAAACCTCCCGGGAGGGCTGATCTGGAGTCTGTTCGAGGCTCCGGAGAGGGGCATCCGTCGCCATCGTCATCATCAACCATCCTCCATCACCAATTTCATGATGCTCACCGCCGTGCGTGAGTAATTCCATCGTAGGCTTGCTGGACGGTGATGGGTTGGATGAGATTTATCATGTAATCGAGTTAGCTTTTTAGGGTTTGATCCCTAGTATCCACTATGTTCTGAGATTGATGTTGCTATGACTTTGCTATGCTTAATGCTTGTCACTAGGGCCCGAGTGCCATGATTTCAGATCTGAACCTATTATGTTTTCATGAATATATGTGAGTTCTTGATCCTATCTTGCAAGTCTATAGTCACCTACTATGTGTTATGATCCGTCAACCCCGAAGTGACAATAATCGGGACCACTCCTGGTGATGACCATAGTTTGAGGAGTTCATGTATTCACTATGTGTTTTGGTCTGGTACTCTATTAATAGGAGGCCTTAATATCGCTTAGTTTCCATTAGGACCCCGCTGCCACGGGAGGGTAGGACAAAAGATGTCATGCAAGTTCTTTTCCATAAGGATGTATGGCTATATTCGGAGTACATGCCTATATTACATTGATGAATTGGAGCTAGTTCTGTGTCACCCCATGTTATGATTGTTACATGATGAACCGCATCCGGCATAATTCTCCATTACCGATCCAATGCCTACGAGCTTTTCACATATTGTTATTCGCTTATTTACTTTTCCGTTGCTACTGTTACAATCACTACAAAACCCAAAAATATTACTTTTGCTACCTTACCGTTACTTCCATATTACTTTGCTACTAAATACTTTGCTGCAGATACTAAGTTATCCAGGTGTGGTTGAATTGACAACTCAACTGCTAATACTTGAGAATATTCTTTGGCTCCCCTTGTGTCGAATCAATAAATTTGGGTTGAATACTCTACCCTCGAAAACAGTTGCGATCCCCTATACTTGTGGGTTATCAAGACTATTTTCTGGCGCCGTTGTCGGGGAGCATAGCTCTATTCTTTGAGTCACTTTGGATTTATATCTGCTGGTCACTATGAGGAACTTGAAAGATGAGAAAAACAATTTATCCCTCAACTACGAGGGGAGGTAAGGAACTGCCATCTGGCTCGGCACTTGATTCACCTTCTGTTTTGAGTAAGCTTGCGACACCTAAACCTGCTTCAGCTATTAATTCTGATATGTTGCATGTTATTGATGATGCCACTTCTGCTATGCATGATACTTATGATGAAACTACTTCTATGCTTGATACTACTGTGCCACTTGGTGAATTTCTTGACGGACAACTTCCTAGGGCTAGAGAGAATGAAATTATTGAAACTAATAATATTGATGAGAGTGATGATGAAGGCTCTCCCAATAAATATGAATTACCTGTTGTGCCTGAGGGCTATGTTATGGATGAAGAAACTAAAAGAGACTTTCTTGCTTGCAATGATAGAAGTGATCTTAAGAAATTATTAGCTAAGCTTAAACAAAAAAACTCTGAATGCTAGAATGAAGTATGATCCTGCTTATGCTACTTCACCTATCTTTGTTACTGATAAGGATTATGAATTCTCTGTTGATCCTGATATAATTACTTTGGTTGAATCTGATCCTTTTTATGGCTATGAATCTGAAACTGTTGTGGCACATCTTACTAAATTATATGATATAGCCACCCTGTTCACTAATGATGAGAGAACCCGCTACTTTTATATCCTTAAAATATTTCCGTTCTCATTAAAGGGTGATGCTAAGATATGGTTTAATTCCCTTGATCCTGGTTGTGTGCGTAGTCCCGTGATATGATTTATTACTTCTGCTAATTATTTCCCTGCTCATAAGAAACAAGCTGCTTTAAGGGATATATACAATTTTGTGCAAATTGAAGAAGAGGGTCTCCCACAAGCTTGGGGGAGGCTTCTCCAATTACTTAATGCTTTGCCTGATCATCCTCTTAAGAAAAATGAAATACTTGATATCTTTTATAATGGACTAACCGATGCTTCCAGAGACCACCTGGATAGTTGTGTTGGTACTATTTTCAGGGAAAGAACACCGGATGAAGCTGAAATTCTATTGAATAATATATTGACAAATGAAAATAATTGGACACTTCCCGAACCAACTCTTAAACCAACTCCGAAGAAAAGGGGTGTTCTATTTCTCAGTCATGAAGATATGCAAGAGGCAAAGAATTCTATGAAAGAAAAAGGTATTAAAGCTGAAGATGTTAAGAATTTACCTCCTATTGAAGAAATACATGGTCTTAATTTACCGCATGTTGAAGAAATATATGATCTTAATCCGTTACCTATTGAAGAAACTCATGGTCTTGATAACCCGACGCAGGTAGTAAAGGTAAATTCTCTCTATATATTTGATGAAGGTGATATTCCTCGTTATAAGTCTGCTAGACAATGCTTAGATGAGTTTGACAATTTTATTGTTAAACAAGAAAACTTCAATTCTTATATTGGTAGACAATTAAAATACAATTTCGATACGCTTGAACACTTGGGTGATTATATATCTAGAGTTAAAGGTGAACTTAAACTCATTAGTAAACATGCTTCTATGGTTACCACTCAAGTAGAACAAGTACTTAAAGCTCAAAATGATTTGCTCAATGAACTGAAGAGTAAGAATAATGATTATGCTGTTAGAGTGGCTACTAGAACTGGTAAAATGACTTAGGAACCTTTGTATCCTGAAGGCCATCCTAAGAGAATTGAGCAGGATTCTCAAAGAAATAATGTTGATGCACCTAGTCCTTCTAAGAAGAAGAAAAAGAAAAATGATAGGACTTTGCATGCTTCTAGTGAACCTATTGCTGAAACACCTGAGAATCCTAATGATATTTCTATTTCTAATGTTGAAACACAATCTGGTAACGAACGTGAAACTAGTGATAATGTTAATGATGATGTTCATGTCGATGCTGAACCTAGCAATGATAATGATGTAGAAATTGAACCTGCTGTTGATCTTGATAACCCACAATCAAGGAATCAATGTTATGATAAAAGAGACTTTGTTGCTAGGAAACACGGTAAAGAAAGAGAAGCATGGGTTCAAAAACCCATGCCTTTTCCTCCCAAACCATCCAATAAAAAGGATGATGGAGATTTTGAGCGCTTTGATGAAATGATTAGACCTATCTTTTTGTGTATGCGATTAACTGATATGCTCAAAATGAATCCTTATGCTAAGTATATGAAAGAAATTGTTACTAATAAGAGAAAGATACCGAAAGCTGAAATTTCCACCATGCTTGCTAATTATACTTCTAAGGGCGGAATACCAAAGAAACTAGGAGATCCAGGAGTACCCACTACACCATGCTCCATTAAAAGAAACTATGTTAAAACTGCTTTATGCGATCTTGGAGCCGGTGTTAGTGTTATGCCTCTCTCTTTATATCGTAGACTTGATTTGAATAAGTTGACACCTACTAAAATGTCTCTGCAAATGGCTGATAAATCAACTGCTATACCTGTCGGTACTTGTGAGGATGTGCCTGTTGTGGTTGCAAACGTTACTATTTTAACGGACTTTGTTATTCTTGATATTCCCGAGGACGATAGTATGTCTATTATTCTTGAAAGACCCTTTTTGAATACTGCAGGGGCTGTTATTGATTGCAACAAAGACAATGTCACTTTTCATGTTAATGGTAATGAGCATACGGTACACTTTCCAAAGAAACAACCTCAAGTTCATAGTATCAATTCTATTGGAAAAAATCCACCGATTATTTTTGGAGGTTTTGAATTTCCTCTTCCTACTGTCAAAAAGAAATATGATATTCTTATTATTGAGGATGTGCATATTCCCGTTGAGGTAACATAGTGTTATTCGAAATTTCTCCGGTTCCATGTTATTCGGAATGAGTTTGTTAACAAGACTTGATCAACCTTGTTAGTGGATTCCTTTTGAAGAGCATGGGATGGATGAAATTAGAAAGCACAACCTTCTGTAACCTCTCTCTACTTTTTTTATTTAGTTGAAATAAATTAAAAATAGTATTTTTTGTCTGTTTTCTGAATTATCTGTGCAATAAAAAAATACCCCAAAAATAAAAGTTCTCCAAATGCCCTGCAATTTAATATGATTTTTTCTGGAATATTTGAGAATATCTGGTACTGAGAACACAACAGGGGAGCAAGTACCTGGCCACGAGGGTCCAGGGCACGCCCACCCCTACAGGGCACGCCCCCTGCCTCGTGGGCCCATGGTGGCTCCCCTCCACTTATGCCAGCCACCACACACTTCTTCTTCCTCCCAAAAAAATCACCATCCAGCTCAAGCACGAGTTCTATCTCATTTTGCTGCGATTTTCGATCTCCTTGCTCAAAGCACCTCTCACAAAACTATTTTGGGGGATTGTTCCTTGGTATGTGACTCCTCCATTGGTCCAATTAGTTTTTGTTCTAGTACTTTATTCATTGCAAATTTGTGCTGCCTAGGTGACTATGTTCTTGAGCTTGCATGTCAAATTTATATGGTTCCAAGTAGTTCTAATGCATGATATAGGCTCTAGGCACTTGTAGGAGTAGTTGCTATCAATTTTGTTGAGCTTGGTTCACTTTTATTTGAAGTTACTAAAAATTTCAGAAATTTTTCTGAGGAAGAAATATGTTTAGGAAAATGTACCAAGGTGGTTCTTCAAGGAAGCAAGGACCCAAGCTTGCAATGCGTGATGCTGATGATGAGCCACCAAGGAACGCTCCTGTGCGGCCTTGTGAATGGCCTTCAGAGGACTTCATGGATTGAGCAGGAATTAAGGAAGAATTTAACGCATATTTGCGTAACGCTGATCTTGTGAGCTTCGAGGCAGAAAGGTGCCGTCAGTACCACTATCTCACTAGTTCCTTTGTGAGGAGGTTTGAATTTTCATCTTCACGCAATTCTCAACCCGTCCTGTTTGATCTTTATGAAAATTATTATACTATGGACTTAGAGGATTTTACCACTGGTTGCAAACTTCCACAATGGGGTAGTACTAGTGAACCTCACAAATCTGAATTTAGAGATTTTCTTGCTGGGGGAATCTAGAGACATAGCATGAGCTACCATAGGGAGCATTCATTTTCCTGCTATACATTACTTTGCTCTCTTTATAGGTAGGTTCATAAATGGTAAAAATGAAGCATGTCATATGTGTGTCCCTGACCTCAGTGTTCTTAGGAGTGTTGTGTTAGGAGATAAATCTTATAATTTCGGAGCCATTGTTGCACGTAGGTTGCATCATAATAGATTTAATGGAGATTTCTTTGGTGGAATTTATGCAACCCGCTTAGCTAATTTTCTTGGTGTAACCATACGCGATGATGATATTGAATTACCTCCTACTTACCTAGACTTTAATGCTATGGTTCACCATCAGGTTGTCGAGAGGAATGAACCACCTCTCCACCGACTAATCTTTGACAGGCGTCACGCCGTCAATGTTGTTCTTCCTGCCCCTACTCTCTTTGACTTTCAGGCAAAGGGGAGACATTTTATAACTAGGGAGGAGGCAAATGAGTACGAAAGGAGGACGAGGGCAGCTCGCCTCCAAGCTGTAGCCCACGATGTAATAGCTGCTGCATCTCAGTATGACCCCAATTACAACTTTGGATATTTGCCAGGACATCCGTGGCAATAGACCAACTTAGGCCAAAAGCCTAAGCTTGGGGGAGTAAGTATTTCTCACCGACATTACATTCATGTTTACACACTCATTGCTAGATGTCGGTGCTCATATTCTTTCACTGTAATATCCATGCTAGTTTATTTTCCTTTTTTTACGCTTTCTTCTTTTGTGTTTAATAAACCTTAAGAAAAACAAAAAAAATAGTAGTAGCTTTTAGTTAGTTTACTTTTCTTGTTGTAGTAATAATTAAAAGAAAACCCAAAAATATTTCCCGTTCTTCTTTTGCTTGTTGGCAGATTTCCCGTGTAAATAGTTCTATTTCTTTTCTTTTCCTTGGGGGGTCGATAGGAGAAGACCATAATTAAAATGTTGAAGTGGCTCTTATATGCATTATTGTTGATTTAACCAAGAGCCCATATTGCCTTGTCTTCTCATGTTTATTGAATGCTCGCAGATTCCAGCTTAGTCCAATGCATGTGCACTATTATTATTATTCACATCGTTCGGTCGTGCAAGTGAAAGGCAATAATGACGATATATGATGGACTGATTGAGATGAGAGAAGCTGGTATGAACTCGACCTCTTTTGTTTTTGTAAATATGATTAGTTCATCGTTCCTGATTCAGCCTATTATGAATAAACATGTTTGCAATGACAATTAGAGATCATAGTTGCTCGTGCCATGCTTGATTAGCTATGAGTTATAATGGTTTACCTTATGTGCCAACATGCTATTAAAATGGTTGTGATGTGGTATAGTGGGGTGGTATCCTCCTTTGAATGATTTAAGTGACTCGACTTGGCACATGTTCACACATGTAGTTGAAACAAATCAACATAAGCCTTCACGGTATTTATGTTCATGGTGCATTATATCCTACTCATGCTTGCACTCAGTGTCTATTAATTTTAATGCATGTTCATGACTGTTGTCGCTCTCTAGTTGGTCGCTTCCCAGTCTTTTGCTAGCCTTCACTTGTACTAAGCGGGAATACTGCTTGTGCATCCAATCCCTTAAAACCCGAAAGTTATTCCATATGAGTCCACTATACCTTCCTATATGCGGTATCTACCTGCCGTTCCAAGTAAATTTGTATGTGCCAAACTCTAAACCTTCAGACGAAATTCTGTTTTGTATACTCGAATAGCTCATGTATCAACTAGGGTTGTCCGTATCTTCCATGCTAGGCGGGTTATTCTCAAGAGGAGTGGACTCCGCTCCTCACTCATGAGAAAATGGCTGGTCACCGGGATGCCGAGTCCCATGCTTTATGCAAATTAAATCAAAATAATTGCAAACAAAACTCCCCCTGGGACTGTTGTTAGTTGGAGGCACTCGTTGTTTCGAGCAAGCCATGGATTGATGCTTGAGGTGGAGGGGGAGTATAAACTTTACCATTCTGTTTGGGAACCGCCTATAATGTGTGTAGCATGGAAGATATCGCCATCTCTTGGTTGTTATGTTGACAATGAAAGTATGCCGCTCAAAATATTATTTATCTCTATTTCAAAAACCGAGCTCTGGCACCTCTACAAATCCCTGCTTCCCTCTACGAAGGGCCTATCCATTTACTTTTATGTTGAGTCATCACCCTCTTATTAAAAAGCACTAGCTGGAGAGCACTGCCATCATTTGCATCCATTACTATTAATTTATATTGGGTATGACTATGACTGGATCTCTTTTACCATGAATTACAATGTTTAGTCAGTCCTTGATCTTTAAAGGTGCTATGCATTTATGTTTTGCGGTCTCAGAAAGGGCTAGCGAGATACCATCTTGTTATATCATATTACGATTGTTTTGAGAAAGTGTTGTCATCCGAGATTTATTATTATTGCTTGCGAGTTGATTATGCCATTTATATGAGTAAACATGAGACCTAAGAGTTATTGTGAATATGGTTAGTCATAATATTTGCTGAAAACTTGAATGCTGGCTTTACATATTTACAACAACAAGAGCAAACCGAGTTTGTAAAAGTTTTTCTTTATCACTTTCAGTTTATCAACTGAATTGCTTGAGGACAAGCAAAGGTTTAAGCTTGGGGAGTTGATACGTCTGTTGTATCTACTTTTCCAAACACTTTTGCCCTTGTTTTGGACTCTAACTTGCATGATTTGAATGGAACTAACCCGGACTGACGCTGTTTTCAGCAGACTTTCCATGGTGTTATTTATGTGCAGAAACAAAAGTTCTCGGAATGACCTGAAACTCCACAGAACATATTTTTGGAAACTATTAAAAATATTGGCGAAAGAATCAAGGCCAGGGGGCCCACCACCTGTCCATGAATGTGGGGGGCGCGCCCCCTGCCTCGTGGGCCCCCTGGAGCTCCACCGACCTCAACTCCAACTCCATATATTCGTGTTCGGGGAGAAAAAAATCAGAGAGAAGGATTCATCGTGTTTTACGATACGGAGCCGCCGCCAAGCCCTAAAACCTCTCGGGAGGGCTGATCTGGAGTCCGTTCGGGGCTCCGGAGAGGGGAATCCGTCGCCATCGTCATCATCAACCATCCTCCATCACCAATTTCATGATGCTCACCGCCGTGCGTGAGTAATTCCATCATAGGCTTGCTGGACGGTGATGGGTTGGATGAGATTTATTATGTAATCGAGTTAGTTTTGTTAGGGTTTGATCCCTAGTATCCACTATGTTCTGAGATTGATGTTGCTATGACTTTGCTATGCTTAATGCTTCTCACTAGGGCCCGAGTGCCATGATTTCAGATCTGAACCTATTATGTTTTCATGAATATATGTGAGTTCTTGATCCTATCTTGCAAGTCTATAGTCACCTACTATGTGTTATGATCCGGCAACCCCGAAGTGACAATAATCGGGACCACTCCCGGTGATGACCATAGTTTGAGGAGTTCATGTATTCACTATGTGTTAATGCTTTGGTCTGGTACTCTATTAAAAGGAGGCCTTAATATCCCTTAGTTTCCATTAGGACCCCGCTTCTACGGTAGGGTAGGACAAAAGATGTCATGCAGGTTCTTTTCCATAAGCACGTATGACTATATTCGGAATACATGCCTACATTACATTGATGAATTGGAGCTAGTTCTGTGTCACCCTATGTTATTATTGTTACATGATGAACCGCATCCGGCATGATTCTCCATCACCGATCCAATGCCTACGAACTTCTCACATATTGTTCTTCGCTTATTTACTTTTCCGTTGCTACTGTTACAATGACTACAAAACCCAAAAATATTACTTTTGCTACCGTTGCTGTTACTTCCATATTACTTTGCTACTAAATACTTTGCTGCAGATAGTAAGTTATCCAGGTGTGGTTGAATTGACAACTCAACTGCTAATACTTGAGAAAATTCTTTGGCTCCCCTTGTGTTGAATCAATAAATTTGGGTTGAATACTCTACCCTCGAAAACTATTGCGATCCCCTATACTTGTGGGTTATCAACTACCAAGCGTTCCAAGGTGGTGGTGACAGCGCCCTCATCTCTGGAGCGGGCTAGCTCGCGCTCAAAAGGCGCCAAGGGCAACCTTCCCTCGCTGCAGCGCGCCCAACTTCTTCTGGCACAGAAGAACATGGAAATCGAAGGTAACCCCCTGCCCTGTTTCACTATTTTCGACGAGTATTCAGATGAGCGTTTAGGTGGGATCTTAGATGACCATGGAGTTGACATGTCGAACAGGGGCGAAGCACGCGATCTTCTTTCTCTCCTTCGTTCGAAGGAAATCGCGCAGGCAGCGCTTGCCCAGGCCGCTGCTGCCCGCGTGGCGCCATCGACCGATAAAGCAGGGGCTTCTCTGGAGATTGTTGTGCGGCCCGACCAGGGGGACACTGCAGTTGGGGCTGTGCCGTCCCCCTCAACCCGTTGTCCTACCAAGACACGGTGTGTGGCCTAAGCGGTTACTGCGAGGGGTATCCGTCTCCGCAATCTCATAATCTAATGCGATTCATTTTCTGGAACATTCATGGCTTCGGCCACGCTGGGAGGCGGACCCATCTGAAGGAATACATTCACGAAGAAGGTATCAATGTAGTGGGTTTGCAGGAAACCATCAAGGTGGATTTCCTCCACTAGGACTTTTTTGCTATCGATCCTTTGGAGCGTTTTGCGTGGAATTGGGTTCCCACGGTGGGCCACTCTGGGGGTCTGCTGCTTGGTGTCCACCAAGTTTGTAGTGAGGTGTTTTCGTGGGATGTGGGCAGGTTTTTCATCTCTACACACGTTCACACCGTGCGACCCTGTGCGAGTGGGAGGTCATTGTGGTATATGGCCCAGCCGACCACTCCCGCTCATAGGAGTTCCTGGGGGAACTCCAGGTGAAGGTTGCGGCCTTGGGTGCGCGAAATTTGCCACTACTGGTTGGTGGCGATTTTAACTTGATTCGCTCGAGAGCGGACAAGAACAATGGGATTATTAACTGGACAAGGGTGTCCATGTTCAATAATGCGATTGCGGCAATGGCCCTTAGGGAAGTGGCTTGAGTAGGGGCTCAGTATACGTGGACCAATAAGCAGTTAACGCCGGTTCGGTCGGTGCTTGACCGGGTTTCCATGTCAGCGGAGTGGGAAGTGCTCTTCCCCCTTCGCTCCCTACAAGCGGAAACTAGGATTGGATCAGATCATATCCCGCTAATCCTCTCCTCAGGGGAGGACATGTTGAAACGAAATCCCCGTTTCTTCTTTGAAACTGCATGGCTCGAGTCTCCGGGTTTTGATCAATCTTTCTAACCAAATGGGCGACATGTGTTGCCCGGCTCGGGTCGCAACATGGGCCTATGGAGCTCTGGATTGCCGCAGTGGCGGGCATGCGCGCGGCTCTCAAAGGTTGGGGGAGCAACTAGGGCCGCGAGGATAAACTGCTCCGAGCATGCATGACTGCGAAGTTGGCTCGGATGGATGCGATTGCCGATTAGCATGGTTTGTCGGAGCAGGATTGGGCTCAGCGTTACGCGCTGGAAGCCCAAGTTGATGCACTCCTTAGGGCAGAGGAGGAATATTGGCGTAGGCGCGGTGGCATCAAGTGGACGCTGAAGGCTGGTGTGAACACCAAGTACTTCCACGCCTACGCTAATGGCCGGCGACGTAAGTGCGCCATCCTGAGATTGCAGTCTGAGCAGAGGCTCCTTTTGAGACGAGAGGATATCATTCGCCACATCTACGACTTCTACATCCAGATGATGGACTCCAGGGAGGAGCCGTGCGCTAGGCTACGGGTAGACGTCCGGGATCCCGCGCTGCGGGTCTCGGACCAAGAAAATGAAGGCATGGGGCTGGCCTTCCTCCCTCAGGAGATTGATGTGGCAGCTCTAGGGATGAAATCAAACACTGCCCCGGGCCCTGATGGTTGGCTGATGGCGATGTTTAAGCGCTTTTGGCCAGTGCTTAAGGGGCCTATCTTCGACGTGTGTAATGGGTTTCGTTGATATCTCACGCCTGAACTTTGGGGTCCTCTCTTCGATCCCCAAAGTTTAGGGTGCGGATTGTACTAGACAGTTTAGGCCCATAGCACAACGTTCCGTTTAAAATTTGCTCTAAGGCTTGTTCCACGCGTGTCTCTCCGGTTGCTCATCGTATCATTAGTAGGAGTCAGTCGACCTTTATTCGCGGTCGCAATATTCTGGAGGGTCCGCTCGCCCTTTAGGAAATAGTTCACTCGCTCGAACGTTCTCGCCAGCCAGCCATCTTACTGAAATTGGACTTCGAGAAGGTGTATGACTGCGTGAACTGGGATTTTCTCCGACAAGTTCTCCTGGACAGGGGTTTCACGTCGGTTTGGGTTCACCGCATGATGCAATTGGTCTCGGGGGGCCAAACGGCAATTGCAGTGAACGGAGAATCAGGGAACTTCTTCCACAACAAGCGTGGACTTCGTCAAGGGGACCCTGCCTCCCCGCTGTTGTTTAATTTTGTGGCCGATGCCCTAGGCACCATGTTAGATAAAGCCCGTGCTGCTGGCCACATCAGTGGAGTGGTCGGTAACTTGATCCTGGGGGGTGTGTCGCACCTGCAGTACGCGGACGGCACACTCCTTCTCTTCGAGCCAGGCACGCACAATATCGCAACAGTTAAGGCCATCCTCTTGTGTTTTGAGCTTATATCCGAGCTAAAAATCAACTTCCACAAGTGTGAAGTGGTGTCCATGGGGATGGATGCGGCCGAAAGTTTATGTGTAGCCAACCTGCTTAATTGCAAGCTTGGGAAACTACCGTTTACTTACCTTGGCCTCCCGATCGCTGAGAAAAAGTGCTCAATTTCAGATTGGGAACCTCTCTGCAATAAGGTGGCGGGTAGAGTTTGCCCGTGGAGAGGGAGATTTATGTCTTCAGGGGCAAGACTAACCTTAACCAATTCCAGCCTATCGTCATTGCCTATGTTCGTCATGGGGTTGTTCCTGTTGGCTGATGGGGTGCACACCTAACTTGACACCCCTAGGGCCTGCTTCTTTTGGGAAGGGGCTGGGCGAAAGAAAAAAATACCATATGGTTAAATGGCAGGCCGTTTGCCGGCCCAAAGCCCGGGGGGCCTTGGGATCATCAACTCTAAGATGGTGAACGTTGCACTCATGTGTAAATGGATTTGGAAGCTGTCTTAGGGCGAGACTGGCCACTGGGTGGATCTCCTTCGTGCCAAATACTTCCCTGATGGGAATTTTTTTGAGGCCGAGAATCACAGTTCACCCTTCTGGAACTCCATGCAAACCTTAAAACCGTACTTTGCCAGAGGGGCGAAATTTACGGTAAATAACGGCCGCTCCACACGATTCTGTCTTGTCCTGTGGATCGGCCACCAACCTCTTTGGTCGGAATTTCGCGATCTCTATTCCATTGCGGCGGATCCCCAACTATTAGTTGCCACGGCCTTTAGTTCCTCCCCGCCTGCAATATATTTTAGAAGGGATCTCTCGGGGCCTGAGGCGAATAGTTGGGACCGCCTGCGGGCCCTGATCGCCGACGTGCATCTGTCTACTGCCGCAGACACGGTGGCATGGAGGTTAACGGGCTCTGGTAAGTTTTCTGTCAACTCTCTCTATAGAGAGTTGGCTCATGGTCCTGCCCTTTAGGCTGCCACGGGGCTCTGGAAGGCACTAATTCTGCTTAAAATCAAGGTTTTCCTCTGGCAATTATGCCAAGATCGCCTTCCAACCTGCACCAATGTAGCTAAACGCAATGGGATGGCTAGTGGGCCTTGCGCTCTTTGTGATGTCTCGGAAGACGTGAATCACATGTTCTTTCGGTGTCCCCTGGCGCGCTTCGTTTGGAGCGTGGTCCACGAGCGTGGATTGGGATCCACACTCCCGCTCCGAGCTGGTGTCGTCTCTATCCTCGGTTCAGGGCTCCTCCCACCGTATAATGTGGACTTGTGCGGCCACAATGCTATGGGCCCTGTGGCGAACTCGCAACAAGTTTACTATTGCGGGTGTTTTCCCATCTCACCCTGCTGACGTAATCTACAAATGTATCATTTTCTTATAGCAGTGGGCGCCGCTGGGAAGGCATCAGGACGCTGATCTCCATCGCCATGCTCTAGACTGCCTCCGCCTCGTCTACTCGGCGTCTCGAGCTCTGTTGTCTGCTACCTAGGGATGTGTAGCTCCTTTTGGAAGTGTTTCCTCCGAGCCTGCGTGCTCTTTTTTTGGCTGGCAATGCCTTGTACCGCACTTTACCCTCTGGGCTGGTCGTTTATGTGATGTTGGGTTCCTGGACTTGGTTACTAGTTATGTGCATGCTGCCTATGTTGTGGGCTTTATAAATTTAAAGCCGGACACCCCTGGCGTCTTCGTTCTAAAAAAAGATGCAAAGTTGATAATGATAGTGCAACATACTTGTGGCACTACCGTTTAGGTCATATTGGTGTAAAGCGCATGAAGAAACTCCATACGGATGGACTTTTGGAATCACTTGATTATGAATCATTTGATACTTGCGAACCATGCCTCATGGGCAAGATGACTAAAACTCTGTTCTCCGGAACAATGGAGTGAGCTAATGACTTACTGGAAATAATACATACCGATGTATGCGGTCTGATGAGTGTTGAGGCACGCGGTGGGTATCATTATTTTCTGACCTCCACAGATGTTTTGAGTAGGTATGGGTATATCTACTTAATGAAACACAAGTCTGAAACATTTGAAAAGTTCAAAGAATTTCAGAGTGAAGTGGAGAATCATCGTAACAAGAAAATAAAGTTTCTACGTTCTGATCGCGGAGGCGAATATTTGAGTTACGAGTTTGGCCTTTATTTAAAACAATGTGGAATTGTTTCACAACTCACGCCACCTGGAACAACACAGTGTAATGGTGTGTCCAAACATCGTAACCGTACTTTATTAGATATGGTGTGATCTATGATGTCTCTTACTGATTTACCACTATCGTTTTGGGGTTATGCATTAGAGACGACCACATTCACGTTAAATAGGCCACCGTCTAAATACGTTGAGACGACACCGTATAAACTATGGTTTGGCAAGAAACCTAAGTTGTCGTTTCTTAAAGTTTGGGGATGCGACGCTTATGTCAAAAGGCTTCAGTCTGATAAGCTCGAACCTAAATCAGAGAAGTGTGTCTTCATAGGATACCCTAAAGAAAATATTGGGTACACCTTCTACCACAGATCTGAAGGCAAGGTCTTTGTTGCTAAGAATGGATCCTTTCTAGAGGTGTTTCTCTCGAAAGAAGTGAGTGGGAGGAAAGTAGAACTTGATGAAGTAATTGTACCTTCTCTCGAATTGGAAAGTAGCACATCATAGAAAACCATACCCGTGATGCCTACACCAACTATAGAGGAAGCAAATGCTAATGATCATGAAACTTCAGATCAAGTTACTACTGAACCTCGTAGGTCGACCAGAGCATGTTCCGCGCCAGAGTGGTATGATAATCCTGTTCTGGAAGTTATGTTATTAGACCATGGTGAACCTACGAACTATGAAGAAGCTACGATGAGCCCAGATTACGATAAATATGGCTTGAGGCCATGAAATCTGAGATAGGATCCATGTATGAGAACAAAGTGTGGACTTTGGTGGACTTGCCCGATGATTAGCAAGCCATTGAGAATAAATGGATCTTCAAGAAGAAGACTGATGCCGATGGTAATGTTACTGTCTAGAAAGCTCGACTTGTCGTGAAACGTTTTAGACAAGTTCAAGGAGTTGACTACGATGAGACTTTCTCACCCGTAGCGATGCTTAAGTATGTCCGAATAATGTTAGCAATTGTCGTATTTTATGATTATGAAATCTGGCAAATGGACGTCAAAACTGCGTTCCTTCATGGATTTCTTAAAGAAGAGTTGTATATGATGCAACCAGAAGGTTTTGTCGATCCTAAAGGTTACTAACAAAGTGTGCAAGCTTCAGCGATCCATCTATGGACTGGTGCAAGCATCTCGTAGTTGGAATATATGCTTTGATGAGGTGATCAAAGCATATGGTTTTATACAGACTTACGGTGAAGCCTGTATTTACAAGAAAGTGGGTGGGAGCTTGATACGTCTCCAACGTATCTATAATTTTTGATTGTTCCATGCTATTATATTATCTGTTTTGGATGTTTTATATGCATTAATATGCTATTTTATATTATTTTTGGGACTAACCTATTAACCTAGAGCCCAGTGGCAGTTTCTGTTTTTTCCTTGTTTTAGAGTTTCACAGAAAAGGAATACCAAACGGAGTCCAAACGGAATGAAACTTTCGCGATGATTTTTCTTGGACCAGAAGACATCCAGAGGGCTTGGAGTGCATGTTAGGGAAGCCACGAGGTGGCCACAAGGTCGGAGGGCGCGCCCCCACCCTTGTGGGCCCCTTGTGACTCCACCGACCTATTTCTTCCGCCTATATACTCTCAAATATCCCAAAAACTTCCAGGGGAGCCACAAAACCAGTTTTCTACCGCCGCAACCTTCTGTACCCGTGAGATCCCATCTAGGGGCCTTTTCCGGCATCCTGCCGGAGGGGGATTCGATCATGGAGGGCTTCTTCATCAACACCATTGCCTCTCCGATGAAGCGTGAGTAGTTTACCACAAACCTACGGGTCCATAGCTAGTAGCTAGATGGCTTCTTCTCTCTCTTTGATTCTCAATACCATGTTCTCCTCGATGTTCTTGGAGATCTATTCAATGTAATAATCTTTTGCGTTGTGTTTGCTGAGATCCGATTAATTGTGGATTTATGATCAGCTTATCTATGAATATTATTTGAATCTCCTCTGAATTATTTTATGCATGATTTGATATCTTTGCAAGTCTCTTCAAACTATCGATTTGGTTTGGCCAACTAGATTGGTTTTTCTTGCAATGGGAGAAGCGCTTACCTTTGGGTTCAATCTTGCGGTGCTCGATCCTAGTGACAGAAGGGGAACTGACATGTATTGTATTGTTGCCATCGATGATAAAAAGATGGGGTTTTCATCATATTGTTTGAATTAATTCCTCTACATCATGTCATCTTGCCTAATGCGTTACTCTGTTCTTATGAACTTAATACTCTAGATGCATGCTAGATAGCGGTCGATGTGTGGAGTAATAGTAGTAGATGTAGAATCGTTTCAATCTATTTGATACGGAAGTGATGCCTATATTCATGATCATTGCCTTAGATAACATCATAACTTTGCGCTCTTCTATCAATTGCTCGGCAGTAACTTGTTCACCCACCATAATAATTTCTATCTTGAGAGAAGCCTCTAGTGAAACCTATGCCCCCCGGGTCTATTTTCCATCATATAAGTTTCCGATCTACAATTTTAGTTCCCTATTTAATTTCTTTGCAATCTTTTACTTACCATTCCATAAACCAAAAATACCAAAAATATTACTTTACTGTTATCCATCTCTATCAGATCTCACTTTGCAAATAACCGTGAAGGGAGATTGACAACCCCTTTGTCGCGTTGGGTGCAAATTGGTGTTTTTTTGTGCAGGTATTCGGTGGCTTTTTGCGTTTCTCCTACTGGATTGATACCTTGGTTCTCAAAAGCTGAGGGAAATACTTACTCTACTTTGCTGCATCACCCTTTCCTTTTCAAGGGAAAAACCAACGCAAGCTCAAGAGGTAGTAGAGCTCTGTAGCATTTCTAATATTATATGTGGATGACATATTGTTGATTGAAAATGATATAGAATCTAGATAGCATAAAAGGACACTTGAATAAGATCTTTTCAATGAAAGACCTCGGTGAAGCTGCTTATATATTGGGCATCAAGATCTATAGAGATAGTTAGACGCTTAATAGGACTTTCACAAAGCACATACCTTGACAAAGTTTTGAAGAAGTTGAAAATGGCTTAGTCAAAGAAAGGGTTCTTGCATGTGTTACAAGGTGTGAAATTGAGTTAGACTCAAAGCCTGGCCACTACAGAAGATATAGAAAAAATGAAAGTCATTCCCTATGCCTCAGCCAGAGGTTCTATCATGTATGCTATGCTGTGTACCAGACCTGATGTGTGCCTTGCCATAAGTTTGGTAGGGAGGTACCAAATCAATCCAGGAGTGAATCACTGGACATCGTTCAGGAACATCCTGAAGTACCTGAAAAGGACCAAGGATATGTTTCTCGTTTATGGAGGTGACAAAGAGCTCGTTGTATATGGTTACGTCGATGCTAGCTTTAGCACTGATTCGGATGACTCTAAGTCACAAACCGGATACGTAATTATATTGAATGGCGGAGCTAGCAGTTGGTGCAATTCCAAGCAGAGCGTCGTGGAAGGATCTACGTGTGAAGCGGAGTACATAGCTGCTTCGGAAGTTGCACATGAAGGAGTCTGGATGAAGCAGTTCATATCCGATCTGGGTGTAATACCGAGTGCATCGGGTCCAATGAAAATCTTTTGTGACAACACTAGAGCAATTGCCTTGGCGAAGGAATCCAGATTTCACAAGAGAACCAAACACATCAAGAGACGCTTCAACTCCATTCGTGAAAAGGTCAAGGATGGAGACATAGAGATTTGCAAAATACAAACAGATCTAAATGTAGCAGACCCGTTGACTAAGCCTCTTCCGCGAGAAAAACAAGATCAACACCAAGACTCCATGGGTGTTAGATTTATTACAATCTAATCTAGATTATTGACTCTAGTGCAAGTGGGAGACTGAAGGAAATATTCCCTAGAGGCAATAATCAAGTTGTTACTTTATATTTCCTTATACATGATAAAGGTTTATTATTCATGCTAGAATTGTATTGTGATACGTCTCCAACGTATCTATAATTTTTGATTGTTCCATGCTATTATATTATCTGTTTTGGATGTTTATGTCTTTATTTTACACTTTTATACTATTTTTTGGACTAACCTATTAACCCAGAGCCCAGTGCCAGTTCCTGTTTTTTTTCCTTGTTTCAGTGTTTCGCAGAAAAGGAATATCAAACGGAGTCCAAACGGAATGAAACCTTCGGGAGCGTGATTTTTGGAATGAACGTGATCCAGGAGACTTGGAGTTGAAGTCAAGGAAGCTTCAAGGTGGCCACGAGGCAGGGAGGCACGCCTGCCCCACTGGGCGTGCCCCCACCCTCATGGGCCCCTCGTGGCTCCCCTTACCGACTTCTTTCGCCTATATATATCCATATACCCTAAAAACTTCGAAGAATAGAAGAGATCAGGAGTTCCGCCGCCGCAAGCCTCTGTAGCCACCAAAAACCAATCGGGACCCTGTTCAAGACTCGCCAAGGGGGAACCCTCACCGGTGGCCATCTTCATCATCCCGCACTCTCCATGACGAGGAGGGGAGTAGTTCACCCTCGGGGCTGAGGGTATGTACCAGTAGCTATGTGTTTGATCTCTCTCTCTCTCTCTCTCGTGTTCTTGATTCGGCACGATCTTGATGTATCGCGAGCTTTTCTATTATAGTTGGATCTTATGATATTTCTCCCCCTCTACTCTCTTGTAATGGATTGATTTTTCCCTTTGAAGTTATCTTATGGATTGAGTCTTTAAGGATTTGAGAACACTTGATGTATGTCTTGCATGTGCTTATCTGTGGTGACAATGGGATATCACGTGATTCACTTGATGTATGTTTTGGTGATCAACTTGCGGGTTCCGTGACCTCGTGAACTTATGCATAGGGGTTGGCACACGTTTTCGTCTTGACTCTCCGGCAGATACTTTAGGGCACTCTTTGGAGTACTTTGTGTTGGTTTGAATAGATGAATCTGAGACTGTGTGATGCATATCGTATAATCATACCCACGGATACTTGAGGTGACATTGGAGTATCTAGGTGACATTAGGGTTTTCGTTGGTTTGTGTATTAAGGTGTTATTCTAGTACGAACTCTAGGATAGATTGAACGGAAAGAATAGCTTCGTGTTATTTTACTACGGACTCTTGAATAGATTGATCAGAAAGGATAACTTTGAGCTGGTTTTGTACCCTACCATAATCTCTTCATTTGTTCTCCGCTATTAGTGAGTTTGGAGTGACTCTTTGTTGCATGTTGAGGGATAGTTATATGATCCAATTATGTTATTATTGTTGAGAGAACTTGCACTAGTGAAAGTATGAACCCTAGACCTTGTTTCAACGCATTGCAATACCATTTGTGCTCACTTTTATCATTAGTTACCTTGCTGTTTTTATATTTTCAGATTACAAAAACCTATATCTACTATCCATATTGCACTTGTATCACCATCTCTTCGCCGAACTAGTGCACCTATACAATTTACCATTGTATTGGGTGTGTTGGGGACACAAGAGACTCTTTGTTATTTGGTTGCAGGGTTGTTTGAGAGAGGCCATCTTCATCCTACGCCTCCTACGGATTGATAAACCTTAGGTCATCCACTTGAGGGAAATTTGCTACTTTCCTACAAACCTCTGCACTTGGAGGCCCAACAACGTCTACAAGAAGAAGGTTGTGTAGTAGACATCAAGCTCTTTTCTGGCGCCGTTGCCGGGGAGGTGAGTGCTTGAAGGTATATCTTTAGATCTTGCAATCGAATCTTTTTGTTTCTTGTTTTATCACTAGTTTAGTTTATAAAAGAAAACTACAAAAATATGGAATTGAGTTTTCCTCATACACTTCATCTTTTTAATATCTTTCGTTAGAATGATGGAAAGGAAAATTGTGCCAAAGTGTTAGAAGAAGAATGCATTAAAATGTTTGGCACTAAATCTTTGAATGATGAGCATGATTGCAATGTTGTTAGTATGAACTCTTTGAATATCCATAGTACTAATAATTGTTGCACTAGTCATGATGAAAATGTCTCTTATAAGCATGTTGACTTTTGTGGAGTGCATAGAGCTTGCAAGTACACACCAATCAGGGAAAATAGACTTTGCAAGAGGCATAAGTATTTGGAAACTAAATGGTTGCAAGAAAGGCTAGATGTTTGTGCTGAAAATTTAAATTTTCTTAGCCGTACTTGTGAACTTTGCAATGAACGTGATCATTTCAGTACCCAATGCAAATTGTTTCATGATCGTATCGTGTCCAAAAATTGTGATGACTTGATTTCCCTTGCACATCACAATGAACTTAGTTTGCTCTTGGGTTATGAAGAAATGAAACATATAACTAAGGTTATCCCGGAATTTGCCCTTGATAGAGTTCTTAATTTTGATCTAGAGGAAATTTATATGTATTGTGCGGTGAATTGCATTGAAAATCCTTATATTGCCAATTACATAAAGAAAATAAAACAAATAGAAGATGAAGAGAATACTAACGAAAGGGAAGAGACTTCCCAATATTCTCCTATTATTTATTATGATGAATCAGGTAACGAGGAGGAGCTTTCTATTCAACCAATCTCACTAATAAGGAGCTCAAAAAAGAGGGTTAAACCCACACATGATGTGAAGAAGAAAAAGAAAAGACGGAGAAGCAAAGATAGAGAGGTATCCCTCCCAAACGATGTTGATCCTACTACTCATTGTGATGATGATAATTACTATACTATTGGTGCTATCCATACTATTAATGATGAGAGTGATTATGCTTATGATATGAAAAGGCCCAAGCTTGGGGATGCTATGTTTGATGAGAATGACATGTTTGAGAATATATTTGCTGCAATTAATGTTTGTCCCAAGCTTGGGGATGCTATGTTTAATGAATATGATATTTTTAGCCTCCCAAGTTTTGATGAGCAAATTTATTATGATGATAGCATGCCTCCTATTTATGATGATTATTGTGATGACACTTATGCTATAAAAAGTAGTGATGATTATATTTATAAACTTTTCATGATTATGATTACCCTTTTTCTGAACATTACTCTTTTAATATGGAAACAATTTATAGTATTCGAGTTTCTTATGATACTCCCACTATACCGAACAAGAAGAATTTTGCTTATGTGGAGAGTAATAAAATTTCTATGCTAGTAGATCATGAAAAGAATGCTTTAGGTGCTGGTTATATTGTTGAATTCATTCATGATGCTACTGAAAATTATTATGAGGGAGGAACATATGCTTTTAGGAATTGCAATAATATCAAGTTTCCTCTCTATGTGCTTAAAGTTTTGAAATTATGCTTGTTTTGCCTTCCTATGCTAGTTGATTATTGTTCCCATAAGTTGTTTGCTCACAAAATCCCTATGCATAGGAAGTGGGTTAGACTTAAATGTTCTATTCATATTCTTCATGATGCTCTCTTTATGTTTCAATTCTTATCTTTTATGTGAGCATCATTGAAATCATCATGCCTAGCTAGGGGCGTTAAACGTTAGCGCTTGTTGGGAGGCAACCCAATTTTATTTTAGTTTCTTGCTTTTTTGTTCTGTTTAGGAATAAATAATCTATCTAGCCTCTGGTTAGATGTGGTTTTATGTTTTAATTAGTGCTTGTGCCTAGTAGAACCTTTGGGAAGACTTGGGTGAAGTCTTTATGATCTTGCTGTAAAAACAGAAACTTTAGCGCTCATGAGATTAGCTAAATTTTTTTACTGGAGAGTGATATTTAGTTGATTATTTTTGAAGATGATTACTAGACAAATTCCTCAGGTCCACCAATTTAGTTCAGAATTTTTGGAGTTCCAGAAGTATACGTTTGATACAGATTACTACAGACTGTTCTGTTTTTGACAGATTCTGTTTTGTATGTGTTGTTTGCTTATTTTGATGAATCTATGAGTAGTATCGGAGGGTATGAACCATAAATAAGTCATAATACAGTATATATTACACCAATATGAATTATAATGAGTTCACAACAGTACCCAAGTGGTGATTTATTTTCTTATACTAACGGAGCTTACGAGTTTTCTGTTAAGTTTTGTGTTGTGAAGTTTTCAAGTTTTGGGTAAAGATTCGATGGACTATGGAATAAGGAGTGGCAAGAGCCTAAGCTTGGGGATGCCCAAGGCACCCCAAGTTAATATTCAAGGACAAACAAGAGCCTAAGCTTGGGGATGCCCCGGATGGCATCCCCTCTTTCGCCTTCGTTCATCGGTAACTTTAATTGGAGCTATATTTTTATTCACCACATGATATGTGTTTTGCTTGGAGCGTCATTTTATTTTATTTAGTTTTGCTTGCTGTTTGAATAAAATACCAAGATCTGAAATTCTTATATGTTAGAGAGTCTTCACATAGTTGCATAATTATTCGACTACTCATTGATCTTCACTTATATCTTTCGGAGTAGTTTGTTGTTTGCTTTAGTGCTTCACTTATATCTTTTAGAGCACGGCGGTGGATTTATTTTGAAGAAATAGATGAAATCTCATGCTTCACTTATATTACTTTGAGAGTCCTAAACAGTATGGTAAATTTCTTTGGTTATGTATTTAGTCCTAATATGATGGGCATCCAAGAGGGATATAATAAAATCTTTCATATAGAGTGCATTGAGTACTATGAGAAGTTTGATACTTGATGATTGTTTTGAGATATGGAGATAGTGATATTAAAGTTCTGCTAGTTGAGTAGTTGTGAATTTGAGAAATACTTGTGTTGAAGTTTGCAAGTCCCGCAGCATGAATGTATGGTAAACGTTGTGTAACAAATTTGAAACATGAGGTGTTCTTTGATTTTCATCCTTATGAGTGGCGGTCGGGGACGAGCGATGGTATTTTCCTACCAATCTATCCCCTTAGGAGCATGTGCGTAGTGCTTGGTTTTTGATGACTTGTAGATTTTTGCAATAAGTATGTGAGTTCTTTATGACTAATGTTGAGTCCATGGATTATACGCACTCTCACCTTCCATCATTGCTAGCCTCTTCGGTACCATGCATTGCCCTTTCTCACCTTGAGAGTTGGTGCAAACTTCGCCGGTGCATCCAAACCCCGTGATATGATACGCTCTATCACGCATAAACCTCATTATATCTTCCTCAAAACAGCCACCATACCTACCTATTATGGCATTTCCATAGCCATTCCGAGATATATTGCCATGCAACTTTCCATCGTTCCGTTTATTATGACACGCATCATCATTGTCATATTGCCTTGCATGATCATGTAGTTGAAATCGTATTTGTGGCAAAGCCACCGTTCATAATTCTTTCATACATGTCACTCATGAGTCATTGCCCATCCCGGTACACCGCCGGAGGCATTCATATAGAGTCATACTTTGTTCTAGTATCGAGTTGTAATCATTGAGTTATAAATAAATAGAAGTGTGATGATCATCATTAATAGAGCATTGTCCCAAAAAAAGAAAAAAAGGCCAAATAAAAAAAGGAAATGCCAAATAAAAAAAGGCCAAAAAAAGAGGAAGGCCAAAAAAAGAGAATAAAAGGGACAATGCTACTATCCTTTTTCCACACTTGTGCTTCAGAGTATCACCATGATCTTCATGATAGAGAGTCTCTTATTTTGTCACTTTCATATACTAGTGGGAATTTTTCATTATAGAACTTGGCTTGTATATTCCAATGATGGGCTTCCTCAAAATGCCCTATGTCTTCGTGAGCAAGCAAGTTGGATGCACACCCACTTAGTTTCTTTTGTTGAGCTTTCATACATTTATAGCTCTAGTGCATCCGTTGCATGGCAATCCCTACTCCTCGCATTGGCATCAATTGATGGGCATCTCCATAGACCGTTGATTAGCCGCGTCAGCGTGAGACTTTCTCCTTTTTTGTCTTCTCCAAACAACCCCCATTATCATATTCTATTCCACCCATAGTGCTATATCCATGGCTCACGCTCATGTATTGCGTGAAGGTTGAAAAAGTTTGAGATTACTAAAGTATGAAACAATTTCTTGGCTTGTCATCGGGGTTGTGCATGATGAGAGCATTCTTGTGTGAAAAAATTGAAGCATGACCAAAATATATGATTTTTGTAGGGATGAACTTTCTTTGGCCATGCTATTTTGAGAAGACATGATTGCTTAGTTAGTATGCTTGAAGTATTATTATTTTTATGTCAATATTAAACTTTTGTCTTGAATCTTATGAATCTGAATATTCTTGCCACAATAAAGAAGATTACATTGATAAATATGTTAGGTAGCATTCCACATCAAAAATTCTATTTTTATCATTTACCTACTCGAGGACAAGCAGGAATTAAGCTTAGGGATGCCGATACGTCTCCAACGTATCTATAATTTTTGATTGTTCCATGCTATTATATTATCTGTTTTGGATGTTTATGGGCTTTATTTTACACTTTTATACTATTTTTTGGACTAACCTATTAACCTGAGCCCAAAGTGCAGTTCTGTTTTTCCCTTGTTTCAGTGTTTCGCAGAAAAGGAATATCAAACGGAGTCCAAACGGAATGAAACCTTCGGGAGCGTGATTTTTGGAACGAGCGTGATCCAGGAGACTTGGAGTTGAAGTCAAGGAAGCTTCAAGGTGGCCACGAGGCAGGGAGGCGCGTGATGTCTACTACACAACCTTCTTCTTGTAGACGTTGTTGGGCCTGCAAGTGCACATGTTTGTAGGACAGTAGCAAATTTCCCTCAAGTGGATGACCTAAGGTTTATCAATCTGTAGGAGGCGTAGGATGAAGATGGTCTCTCTCAAACAACCCTGCAACCAAATAACAAAGAGTCTCTTGTGTCCCCAACACACCCAATACAATGGTAAATTGTATAGGTGCACTAGTTCGGCGAAGAGATGGTGATACAAGTGCAATATGGATGGTTGATATAGGTTTTTGTAATCTGAAATAATAAAAACAGCAAAGTAACTAGTGATAAAAGTGAGCACAAATGGTATTGCAATGATAGGAAACAAGGCCTAGGGTTCATACTTTCACTAATGCAAGTTCTCTCAACAATAATAACATAATTGGATCACATAACTATCCCTCAACATGCAACAAAGAGTCACTCCAAAGTCACTAATAGTGGAGAACAAACGAAGAGATTATGGTAGGGCACGAAACCACCTCAAAGTTATTCTTTCCAATCAATCCGTTGGGCTATTCCTATAAGTGTCACAAACAGCCCTAGAGTTCGTACTAGAATAACACCTTAAGACACAAATCAATCAAAACCCTAATGTCACCTAGATACTCCAATGTCACCTCAAGTATCCGTGGGTATGATTATACGATATGCATCACACAATCTCAGATTCATCTATTCAACCAACACATAGAACCTCAAAGAGTGCCCAAAGTTTCTACCGGAGAATCACGATGAAAACGTGTGCCAACCCCTATGCATAGGTTCATGGGCGGAACCCGGAAGTTGATCACCAAAACATACATCAAGTGAATCACGTGATATCCCATTGTCACCACAGATACGCACGGCAAGACATACATCAAGTGTTCTCAAATGTTTAAAGACTCAATCTGATAAAATTACTTCAAGGGGAAAACTCAATTCATTACAAGAGAGTAGAGGGGGAGAAGAAACATAAGATCCAACTATAATAGCAAAGCTCGCGATACATCAAGATCGTGCCAAATCAAGAACACGAGAGAGAGAGATCAAACGCATAGCTCTTGGTACATACCCTCAGCCCCAGGGTGAACTACCCCTCCTCGTCATGGAGCGCCGGAT
The DNA here is from genome assembly GCA_021605145.1 of Aegilops bicornis. Lineage (NCBI taxonomy): Eukaryota > Viridiplantae > Streptophyta > Magnoliopsida > Poales > Poaceae > Aegilops > Aegilops bicornis. The sequence continues at coordinate 472,343,245 of CM038672.1, read as the reverse complement.
GATGAAGATGGCCACCGGTGAGGGTTCCCCCCCTCGTGAGTGTGAACAGGGTCCCGATTGGTTTTTGGTGGCTCTGGAGGCTTGCGGCGGCGGAACTCCTCATCTAATCTCTGTTCTGGAAGTTTTAGGATACGTGGGTATATATGGGTGCAGGGAGTACGTCGGTGGAGCTACGGGGGCCTCACGAGGCAGGGGGCGCGCCCCCCACCCTCGTGAGCACCTCCCGTATCTTCTGACGTGGGGTCCAAGTCGATCCGGTGGGTTTCCTTCCAAAAGTAACTTCTCCAGTTGATTTCGTTCCGTTTTGACTCCGTCTGATATTCCTATTCCTCGAAACTTTGGAATGGCATAAAACAGCAAATCTGGGCTGGGCCTCCGGTTAATAGGTTAGTCCCAAAAATAATATAAAAGTGGAAAATAAAGCCCAATATTGCCCAAAACAGTAGATAATATAGCATGGAGCAATCAGAAATTATAGATACGTTGGAGATGTATCAGCGCGCCTGGCCCCCTGGGCGCGCCCCCACCCTCATGGGCCCCTCGTGGCTCCCCTTACCAACTTCTTTCGCCTATATATATATTCATATACCCTAAAAACTTTGAAGAACAGAAGAGATCGGGAGTTCCGCCACCGCAAGCCTCTGTAGCCACCAAAAACCAATCGGGACCCTGTTCCGGCACCCTGCCGGAGGGGGGAACCCTCACCGGTGGCCATCTTCATCATCCCTGCGCTCTCCATGACGAGGAGGGAGTAGTTCACCCTCGGGGCTGAGGGTATGTACCAGTAGCTATGTGTTTGATCTCTCTCTCTCTCTCTCTCTCTCGTGTTCTTGATTCGGCACAATCTTGATGTATCGCGAGCTTTGCTATTATAGTTGGATCTTATGATGTTTCTCCCCCTCTACTCTCTTGTAATGGATTGAGTTTCCCCTTTGAAGTTATCTTATCGGATTGAGTCTTTAAGGATTTGAGAACACTTGATGTATGTCTTGCATGTGCTTATCTGTGGTGACAATGGGATATCACGTGATTCACTTGATGTATGTTTTGGTGATCAACTTGTGGGTTCCGTGACCTCGTGAACTTATGCATAGGGGTTGGCTGCGTTTTCGTCTTGACTCTCCGGCAGTAAACTTTGGGGCACTCTTTGAAGTACTTTGTGTTGGTTTGAATAGATGAATCTGAGATTGTGTGATGCATATCGTATAATCATACCCACGGATACTTGAGGTGACATTGGAGTATCTAGGTGACATTAGGGTTTTTGTTGATTTGTGCCTTAAGGTGTTATTCTAGTACAAACTCTAGGATAGATTGAACGGAAAGAATAGCTTCGTGTTATTTTACTACGGACTCTTGAATAGATTGATCAGAAAGGATAACTTTGAGCTGGTTTCATACCCGACCATAATCTCTTTGTTTGTTCTCCGCTATTAGTGACTTTGGAGTGACTCTTTGTTGCATGTTGAGGGATAGTTATATGATCCAATTATGTTATTATTGTTGAGAGAACTTGCACTAGTGAAAGTATGAACCCTAGGCCTTGTTTCAATGCATTGCAATACCATTTGTGCTCACTTTTATCATTAGTTACCTTGCTGTTTTTATATTTTCAGATTACAAAAACCTATATCTACTATCCATATGGCACTTGTATCACCATCTCTTCATTAACTAGTGCACCTATACAATTTACCATTGTATTGGGTGTGTTGGGGACACAAGAGACTCTTTGTTATTTGGTTGCAGGGTTGTTTGAGAGAGACCATCTTCATCCTACGCCTCCTACGGATTGATAAACCTTAGATCATCCACTTGAGGGAAAATTGCTACTGTCCTACAAACCTCTGCACTTGGAGGCCCAACAACGTCTACAAGAAGAAGGTTGTGTAGTAGACATCATATTGATCGAAAAATTAAATACATGTGTGTATACATAAACAAATACCATGTCCCTCGTAAGCCTCTACTAGACTAGCTCGTTGATCAAAGATGGTTAAGGTTTCCTAACTGAGGGAGTCCCGGACTAGGGGGTGTCTGGATAGCCGGACTATCATCACGGCCGGACTCCAAGACTATGAAGATACACAATTGAAGACTTCGTCCCGTGTCCGGATGGGACTTTCCTTGGCGTGGAAGGCAAGCTTGGCGACTGGATATGTAGATCTCCTACCATTGTAACCGACTCTGTGTAACCCTAACCTATCTCGGTGTCTATATAAACCGGAGGGTTTTAGTCCGTGGGACATAACAACAATCATACCATAGGCTAGCTTCTAGGGTTTAGCCTCCTTGATCTCGTGGTAGATCTACTCTTGTACTACCCATATCATCAATATTAATCAAGCGGGAGTAGGGTATTACCTCCATCGAGAGGGCCCGAACACAGGTAAAAACATCGTGTCCCTTGTCTCCTGTTACCATCCGCCTAGACGCACAGTTGGGACCCCTACCCGAGATCCGCGGTTTTGACACCGACATTGGTTCTTTCATTGAGAGTTCCTCTATGTCGTCACCGATAGGCCCGATGGCTCCTTCGATCATCAACAACGATGCGGTCCAGGTGAGACTTTTCTCCCGGACAGATCTTCAGATTCGGGCGGCTTTGCATCGCGGGCCAATTCGCTTGGCCATCCGGAGCGGATCGAAGCTACGCCCCTGGCCATCAGGTCAGATTTGGAAGTTTGAACTATACGGCCGATATCCGCGGGGACTTGATCTTCGGCGGATTCGAGCCGCAGCCAAGCGCGCCGCACTGTCTCGATGGGCATGATCTAGCTCTGCAGCCGAACAGCGTCCTGGAGGCCGCACCAGCACCCGCTCCGGCCCTTGATCTGGAGCCGGATTCCCCGATCGAGGACGAGTGGTTGGACACCGCCTCGGGGGTACGATCTCTACGGCGATTGAGCCAAACTCCATCCCTGTCCTTTGCGAGGACCTCGACTCCAGGGTGCCGGACTCCTCTCCGGACTGCGAACCCTCCGCGCCCCTGCCAATCGAATCCGATTGGGCGCCCGTTATGGAGTTTACGGCCGCGGACATCTTTCAGCACTCACCCTTTGGCGATATTTTGAATTCACTAAAGTATCTCTCTTTATCCGGAGCGCCCTGGTCGGACTGCGGACAGGAAGGTTGGGATACGGATGACGAAATTCAACGCCCACCCACCACCCACTTTGTAGCCACTGTCGATGATTTAACCGACATGCTCGACTTCGACTCCGAAGACATCGACGGCATGGACGACGACGCCGGAGACGACCAAGACCCAGCGCCTACAGGGCACTCGAAGGCCACCTCGTCATATGACATATACATGGTGGACATCCCAAAAGATGGGAACGGCGATGGAACAACGGAGGATGACCCCTCCAAGAAACAGCCGAAGCGCCGACGTCAGCGGCGCCGCTCTAAATCCCGCCACAATAAAAACGGTGATTCCGGCACGGGAGATAATAACACCCCGGACAGTGCCGAAGAGAACCCCCTCCAGCAGGACTCAGCGCAGGAGGAGGGAGAAGCAAGTCCGCACGACAAAGGTCGGCGAAAAGAGAGGTCGAGGGCGATAATTATGCGCCTCCCTCCGAAGATGAGGCAAGCCTCGACAACGGCATTTAATTTGTCGTGCTGAGGATCCCGCCAATGTAAGCGTTTCAAACACAGGCTTATAGCCACGGCAAGCAGCCTCAAGAAAAAGCAGCAACAGCTTAGAGCTTATCAAGACCTGCTAGCTGACAGATGGACTGAAGTCCTCGCAGCCGAAGATTATGAACTCGAACGCCCCTCCAAAAGCTATCCCAAACGCAGGCCGTTGCCTCGATCAGAGGAAGCACCCAAGTCACCAGCGTACGACATGGCAGACCGGCCACCTCGTGGCCGCGACAAAGAGGCCTCTAGACCCTCCGTCCAAGCCGTACCCCGACGCCGTTCAAAAAGTACCAAGGCACGGGAAAACGCGCCGGACTTGCGAGATATATTGGAGAATAAGGCAAAACATACAAGATCGATCTACGGATCGCGTGGGCGCCCCACGACACGTGACGATAACCGTCACGCCGGATACAGAAACTCCGGCCGGGCCGAACACAACAGACAAAGCTCATTTGAGCTACGTCGTGATATAGCCCAATACAGAGGCGCCGCACACCCACTGTGCTTCACAGATGAAGTAATGGATCATCAAATCCCTGAGGGCTTTAAACCCATTAACATCGAATCATACGATGGTACCACAGATCCTGCGGTCTGGATCGAGGACTATCTCCTCCATATCCACATGGCCCGCGGAGATGATCTACACGCCATCAAATACCTCCCCCTCAAGCTTAAAGGACCAGCTCGGCATTGGCTTAACAACTTGCCAGCAGAATCAATTGGTTGTTGCGAGGACCTGGAAGCCTCATTCCTTGATAACTTCCAGGGCACATATGTGCGACCACCAGACGACGATGACCTTAGCCACATAATTCAGCAGCCAGAAGAATCGGCCAGACAATTCTGGACACGGTTCCTAACAAAGAAAAATCAAATCGTTGACTGTCCGGATGCAGAGGCCCTTGCAGCCTTTAAACATAACATCCGCGACGAGTGGCTTGCTTGGCACCTAGGACAGGAAAAGCCGAAATCTATGGTAGCACTCACAACCCTCATGACTCGCTTTTGCGCGGGAGAGGACAGCTGGCTAGCTCGAAGCAACAACTTGGCCAAACACCCTGATAGTTCGGATACCAAGGACAGCAATGGCAGGTCGCGCCATAACAAGAACAAGCGCCGCATCAACGGTGATAATCATCAAGATCTGGCCGTCAATGCCGGATTCGAGGCTCTAAACCCGGTCAGCGGAAGAAGCCATTCAAAAAATACCGGGGCCCGTCCAACTTGGACCGCATAATCGATCGCTTGTGCGGATACATGGCACCACCGAAAAACCAGCCAATCACACCAACAGGATTGTTGGGTGTTCAAGCAAGCGAGCAAGTTAAGTGCGAACTCAATGACAAGGGGCTGCATAGCGATGACGAGGAAGAGCCCGGCCGCCCGAACAATAGAGGACAAAGGGTTTTCCCACACAAGTGCGGACGGTGAACATGATATACGCAACCCACATACCCAAAAGGGAGCGGAAGCGTGCACTACGGGACGTATATGCGATGGAGCTAGTCGCCCCAAAATTCAACCCATTTTCTTCCTGCCCAATCACCTTCGATCGAAGGGACCACCCCACTAGCATCCGTCACGGCGGTTTCGCCGCATTGGTTCTTGACTAAATTATTGACGGATTTCACCTCACCAGAGTCCTGATGGACGGCGGTAGCAACTGAACCTGCTTTATCGTGATACAAAGGCGCAAAATGGGCATAGACCCTTCAAGGATTAAACATACAAAGACGACTTTTAAAGGCGTCATACCGGGTGTTGAGGCCAATTGTACAGGCTCAGTTACACTCGAAGTGGTCTTCGGATCCCCGGATAACTTCTGAAGCGAAGAGTTAATCTTCGACATAGTCCCGTTCTGTAGCGGCTATCATGCACTGCTCGGACGAACCACATTTGCAAAGTTCAATGCGGTAACGCACTACACATACCTCAAGCTCAATATGCCAGGCCCTCGAGGAGTAATCACGGTCAATGGAAACACCGAACGCTCTCTCTGAACGGAGGAGCACACGGCGGCCCACGTGGCGGAGGTGCAAAGCAGCCTCTCACAGCAATTCTTGAGTCCGGCCACTAAGCGTCCGGACACTGTCAAGCGCGCCCGGAGTAACCTACAACAAGACCGCCTGGCACGATTCAAGCACGTGTAGCAATCCGGCCCCAACCCCCGCTCTCGTGAAATTGCGAAGCCAGTATTACACGTACATAACGACGCTCTGGAGATACCATGGGCATATGGGGAGGGACACGACCATGGCACGCCAAGAATGCGGCTCAACCGCACCAGGGGCTCCCGATTGTGTCATTCTATTTCTTTTTTCTTTTTTTTTTCAGGACTCCGTTTTTCAGAAGTCCTGTGCGGCACTAGAATCGCCGAACTCATGATGCAACAACCAGGGAAGCAGTAAAGCTCCGTCGAGTGTTCAGGTGGTCTCTATTACGAACATTATACCTGTTTTACATACCATCCCATGAGCTTACCCACGGAGGGGGACATGTTAGATAGTCCCATTCCTTGCTTATCGCACTATTTGTATCGTCACGCCTTCATTGCGGTACCTTTTGAATAAACAATACATAGCTTACATCTATTATTTCACTCCTTTCTTTATCTATATATATGTTCATTTTATGACATGTTGCACCCGTACACTTTGGTACGGCAAATACACCAGGGGCTTAAGTACCCCAAAATTATGGTGTGATAAGTCCGAACACTTTCGCAAGTGCGGCACCCCGAACTTATAGCATTATATGAATCGACTCCGAATCATGTCTTGGGTCAATAGTTGGGTTTGCCCGACTCCCGTGTTTTGGTACCTTACGTTCCGCTATATCGGCTAAGGTAGCACTGGAGAACCACTGCGATTGTGCCCCAGCTTGAATTGGGTCGAGCACCTCGGTGGAGAAAGCTAAAACTGACCGTCATGATAGGGCGAGAGCGATGCTGTTCGAGAGGTTTTTCGGGTCCCTAAAGACTTATGCCGCTTAGTGCGAGGAACCGGAACTGTCCGCCAAGGCGTGGATAGCGCCCGAACTCGGTCTTCCGAATACTAGGGGCTTCACGAGATTTAAAATTATAGAATTCTATGGCTAAGTGAGAGTGTTCAAGCATTATAAGTCCGGGTGCCTTGTTCGTTGCGTTGAGCGCCTCCCTAGATGGACCCAAGCATGGGAACAAGAGTGCTCAAGTTTATCCCGAACACCCCAAAGACTGTGGCATGGGGGCTGAAGCCAACGACTTGCCATCTCTCAAATTTGATAAACGGCCGCCTGTAAGGTAATATTTTAAATTAACAAGCGTTGCTTAAGCGCATCTGAAAAGTTTTCAGCCAGACAGGATAACAAATGCGAGCCTATTCAAAAATTACATCTTTGGAGCACTCATCCGCTTATTCGGCGGGCACCCTTCAGAGGCCCTCATAGTACATTTCGGGCGTGCGATGCTCCTTGCCCTTCGATTGGCCCATCTGTCACAAGCTTCTCCGCATCCAGCTTGCCCCGGTGCACTTTAGCACGGGCAAGGGCCCGGCAGAACACCTTCGATGCAGACGGAGCGCTTGATGACTTCAATTCATGGACAGGCGTCCACCAGCCGCTGCACTAAGCCGAAGTAGCTCCCAGGCATGGCGTCCAATGGCCACATCCGAACTATAAGGCTCTTCATGGCCTGTTCGGCGACCTTGTGGAGCTCGACCAGCTGCTTCAGCTGGTCGCTTAGGGGCACCAGACGTTCGGCCTCAGCATACTGAGACCAGAACACCTTCTTTGTCGAACTCCCCTCCTTGGCGCGGTAGAACGCGGCAGCATCCGATACACTACGAGGCAGATCTGCGAATGCTCCTGGAGAGCTCCGAATCCAGGTAAGTAATAGGTAATTCACTTTCACATGCTTGCTTTGCATAAAGAATGCCTTACCCGCCGCTATCTTCTTTAATGATTCAATTTCTTGGAAGGCTTTTTGGGCCTCGGCCTTAGCAGCATTGGCACTCTCAAGAGCCAAGGCGAAGCTCAGACTCTCAGTCTTGAGTCACACTCCAAACTCTCATGTTTTTCCACGAGAGTTTGGAGCTCTTCTTATACCTTGGCCAGCTGCGCCTCCCCTTCTCTCGCTCGGTCGTTCCCACCATGAGCTTTGTTTTTCGGCCACGGACACCGCTTCCTTCAGGGTCGCCACCTCGTTCGTGGCCCCTGTAGTACCCATGTTATTCCTGTTATTTTTTGCAACCAAAACCTTTTCTATAAGGTATTTCTTTAATAAGGCATTACTTACCTTCCTTGTCCTCGAGCTGCTTCTTGGCTTGTCCGAGCTCGATCTCGGACCGCTCGAGGTTCTGCTTCAGTGCATCGACCTCCATGATCCCGGTCTGGCAGAGGTCAAGAACGCAGCTTTGCATTCCCATATTGACATACTTATGTTAGACTCCTGCGTATATCTTTTTAGATCCTTAGTCCGGTTTTTCTTTCCGAACACCGGACAAAGCATCAGGGGCTACTATCTATGCGGTAATATTTTTACATATTCTAAAACTTACCTCAAAGCCTGTTCGAAGGCTGGTACAGCTTGATCAGCCCGCTCTTGGCGGATCGAACTGTCCGGATCACAAAGCACTCATAATGATGCGGTGCTCCTCCTCGATGGAGGCGCATTAGCGCCTCGAAGCTATCCGGTACCTCCGATTGGAAGGAGGACACCGGCGTCTTACCCTTCTTACGAAGGGACCGCTTGCCAGACTCCGGAACCGCTGAAGGTTCCGGCATGGAGTCCGTACAAGGGTCGGGCTTAGAGCCCCTGGGGGTCTTGCCCCCCGCGCGCCTGGAGTCCGGGAGGTTGCCTTGTGGCACCTCCATCTCCTCTTGACCAGGCCCCCCTCGGGGCACCACCTCGGCGTCGTCCGCAGCATGGGGCGAGGAGGCGGTCGGAAGCGAAGTACTCTACATTTCCGATGAACCCAGGGACCCGCTCGTCGAAGCGGCTAGCTCGCTCTTGGGCGGGCTGCATGATCGTTCGACATTAGAGAACACTATGCAATAATTAAAAAGTCATGGGTATCCGGACACTTACGATCTCGCCACGGGCTTGGCCCTTGTTGGCCAATCCTCCTCGTCGCTGTCGATGTTGGTGGAGAAGTCCGGAGGAAGGGTTCTTCCCTTCTTGGACCATCCGGCCTCCCCAGTTGGGGCGGCCTTCCTTTTCTTCTCCTCCCCGGGGAGAAGCTTCTTTTCCTCCTCCTCGTCCTCGGGAGAAGATTACGCATCGAATCGGCGGCTGGCGTCGGGAGCTCCTTGAGTTCCGTGGCCTCCTTCTTAGCCTTCTTCTCCGGCACCACATGGGGTGCGGAGCCAGCAGCCCCCGTCAATTGGGCGTCCGCTGGTCTTCCGGCAAATGAGCCGGACAGTTAATCTGTCCGGACGTCTTGACCGATCTGTCAAAGATTAGGAGTTTTAGATCCCACATAGAGTCAATCTATGAAAAAAGAGTCCCGTAAAGGGTAAAATAACTTACCTCGCCGGCTTGACGCCGCGAGCTGTATCCGCGATCTTTGTTAGCGGATGCGGGGGCTTCAGCGCCCTTGAACAGCACCTTCGAGGCTTCTTCGTACGTAGTGTCGAAGAGCCGGCTCAAAGTTCAGTGCTGTGCCGGATTGAACTCCCACAAATTAAAGGCCCGTTGTTGGCACGGGAGAATCCGGCGGATGAGCATCACCTGGATTACGTCGACAAGCTTGAGATTCTTGTCCACCAGGCTTCGGACGCATGTTTGGAGTCCGGATAGCTCGTCCGAATCCCCCATGTCGTGCCCGTCTCTTTCCATGACGAGAGCCGTGTGGGGAAGCAGATCTGAATTCGAGCCGCCACCCATTCGGGGTCATGGCGGCTTTCGGTGATGTAGAACCACCCGATTGCCACCCTTTATTGTCTCCACAAAAGCGCCCTCGATCCATAGGACTTTGGCCATCTTGCCAACCATGGCGCCTCCGCACTCCGCTTGACGGCCGCCCACTACCTTCGGTCGGACGTTGAAGATCTTCAGCCATAAGCCGAAGTGGGGCTGGATGCAGAGGAAGGCCTCGCACACGACGATAAACGCCGAGATGTTGAGGATGAAATTCGGGGCCAGGTCGTGGAAGTCCAGGCCGTAGTAGAACATGAGCCCCGGACAAATGGGTGAAGTGGAAAACCTAGTCCATGGAGGAAGTGGGGAGAAACACCACCCTCTCATGGGGCACAGGGGTTGGAGTAAGCTGCCCGCATCGGGCAGCCTTTGTCTTGGCGATGTTGCGGACAAGTATCCGGCCTCCCTTGATCTTGTGATGTGCCCCTCCGTGACGGAGGAGACCATCCACCGCCTCCCGCCTCGACATGGTTGGAGAAGGTTGAGGTGGGATGTGCGGACTTAAGCTGGAGATCGAGTGCATGGAAATGGATAAGCAAAGGAGGAAGAAGGCGTGGGTGAAAAGGTGGATCCTTATCCTTATATGGACGGATGAAGCTATCGTCCCCACCAACTGGTAAAACTCGATTATCTCCCAAGCGCCGTAATCAATGGTGCGGATGGGTTACCCATGTCCGTATTGATGAGAATCTCGGAATAAGGGGCACGATCTATGCTTTGATAAGACGTGCCAAGGAAACCGCCTCGCTAAACGCGCTAAGGTGGGACGGTAAAAAAACGATTCATATAAAGGCCTGGCCGCGGTGTGATGTCACGCCGCGGAATACGTCAGCAGATCTGTGCAAAAGTTATTCTCTCTACGATGGTATGTGGAACTTGTTTTGCAGAGCCGGACACTATCCTTGTGTTCAAAACCTTATATGAAGTATTCGGAGGAGGAACCCGCCTCGCCGGACTCATTGTCATTGAAGCCTGGTTCAGGGGCTACTGAGGGAGTCCCGGACTAGGGGTTATCTGGATAGCCGGACTATCATCACGGCCGGACTCCAGGACTACGAAGATACAAGATTGAAGACTTCGTCCCGTGTCCGGATGGGACTTTCCTTGGCGTGGAAGGCAAGCTTGGCGATACGGATATGTAGATCTCCTACCATTGTAACCGACTCTGTGTAACCCTAACCTATCCGGTGTCTATATAAACCGGAGGGTTTTAGTCCGTAGGACATAACAACAATCATACCATAGGCTAGCTTCTAGGGTTTAGCCTCATTGATCTCGTGGTAGATCTACTCTTGTACTACCCATATCATCAATATTAATCAAGCAGGAGTAGGGTATTACCTCCATCGAGAGGGCCCGAACCTGGGTAAAAACATCGTGTCCCTTGTCTCCTGTTACCATCCGTCTAGACGCACAGTTCGGGACCCCCTACCCGAGATCCGCCGGTTTTGACACCGACACTAACCATTCACATGTGTTGTGATTTGATAACGGGATCACATCATTAGGAGAATGATGTGATGGACAAGACCCATCTGTTAGCTTAGCATATGATCGTTCAACTTATTGCTATTGTTTTCTTAATGACAAATACATAATCCTTTGAGATTATGCAACTCCTGAATATCACAGGAATACCATGTGTTCTATCAAATGTCACAACCTAACTGGGTGATCATAAAGATGCTCTACAGGTATCTCTGAAGGTGTTTGTTGAGTTGGCATAGATCGAGATTAGGATTTGTCACTCCGAGTATCGGAGAGATATCTCTGGGCCCTCTCGGTAATACACATCATAAGAAGCCTTGCAAGCAAAGTGACTAAGGAGTTAGCTGCAAGATGATGTATTATAAAACGATTAAAGAGACTTGCCAGTAATGAGATTGAACTAGTTATGAAGATACCGACGATCGAATCTCGGGCAAGTAACATACAGATGGACAAAGGGAATTACGTATGTTGTCATAAGGGTCGATCGATAATGATCTTCGTAGAATATGTAGGAGCTAATATGGGCATCCAGGTTCCGCTATTAGTTATTGACCAGAGAGGTGTCTCGGTCATGTCTACATAGTTCTCGAACCCGTAGGGTTCGCACGCTTAATGTTCGTTGACGATATAGTGTTATATGATTTATATGATTTGGTGACCAAATATTGTTCGGAGTCCCAGATGAGATCACAGACATGACGAGGAGCTCCGGACTGGTCCGGAGGTAAATATTGATATATAGGACGATACTATTCGGACACCAGAAGAGTTTTGGGAGGTACCGGGTGGTCATCGGATCACCGGAAGGGGTTCCGTGAAGCCGCGGGAGGATAGTGGGACTCTTGGGCCATTAGAGGGGAGCACACCAGCCCACAAGGGGCTGGTGCAGCCCCCTATGGAAACCGGCCTATGGGAGAAAGGAAGGAAGGGCATTTGACCTCCCCCTTCCTTCCCTCTCCCCCCTTTTCCTTTCCCCCTCCGGCAAATATGGTAAGGGGGGCACGGCTAGGGAAGGAACCCTAGGAGGATTCTGCCTCCTTGGCTGCTCCCTCTCTCCCACCTATATATATGTGGGAGGGGGCGCCACACATAACCCACGACAATTCCTTAGCCGTCTGCGGCGCCACCCTCCACAGTTTTGTCCCTCATTCATATTTTCGTAGTGCTTAGGCAAAGCCCTTCGGAGATAGCATCACCACCGCCGTAACCACACCATCGTGCTGCCGGAACTCATCCACTACTTTGCCGTCTTGCTGGATGAAGAAGGCGAGGACGTCACCGAGCTGAACGTGTGCTGAACGTGGAGGTGTCGTACATTTGATACTCGATCGGTTGGATCGCGAAGAAGTTTGAGTACATCAACCACGTTAACAAACGCTTCCGCTTGCGGTCTATGAGGGTACGTAGACACACTCTCCCCCTCGTTGCTATGCATCTCCATGGATAGATCTGGCATGTGCATAGAATTTTTCTTGTTTTCCATCTAACATTTCCCAACACTCCCATGCCGTTCTCATCATCGGAGGAGTCTGCGACCTATCTGTTGCCAGTGGACGTGAGGTCCATGATGAAAATGGAGGGGCCGACACTCTCGTTGTCCCACAGGTGTGACTAAACAGTCTTTGGCAGCGGGTAGAACATGCAGCTGGTGGCTTTTTGGTCCACAATTGCCTATGCAGCCTGCGCACCTTCGTGCCCGCGTCCGACTGCGTCGTCTGTGCGTTGTGAGCGGTTGCTTGAGCACGGGTGGCCTCATAGAGCGTCTGTTGCTCGGCAATGAAGTTGAGGTTCGCCACAGACATGGCCGCCATGGCTTCCTCACTTGCTCGCCGTAGATCCCTCCGCCAGCCGGTGCTGCTCGAGGAGGATCAGGTTGTATTGCTACCCACTGGTACAACAAGGTGCTGCACAATTGGTTTTTAACCCCTTTCCACGACGACATTTGGATCCATTACCTAGTGAGTGTGGGCGATAGGGGGCCCTTCCCACACGACACAGAAACCGTCAGGGATAGGATGATACAATACTTGCTACTCGTTTGTTCTCGCATTGCCATCACAGTCGATATTCTGTGGTGCTACATTTATGATGTGCGGCCCATCACAAATGGTTCACTATTATAGAACGTGTATGATAAGTAGACAATCACACACATTCGCTTTTCCCAAACCGTATGCGATAACTAATTAAGAAGATTAGCTAATCGTTGTACGAGTGTTGGACAGGATTACGAAACGTCGGACCATCGTAACATCGTCGTACACGACAACTATCGCACACGCTATTTTGTGGTGCAACATTTACGATGCATACCACATCAGAAACAATTCATGGTTGCGAATCGTGTACGATATCGCAACTATCGCAACTATCGCAAACGTTTAGTTTGCCCACACTGTTTGTGATATTGTATGACATCACACACGCTTTGCAAACGTAAACTGTGTGCATGCTTGCACACGTTTCCTCTTTGTGAACCGTGTCGGATTATGGTGTATATCGCAAATGTTTGTGTTTTACCAACCGTGTGTGCTGTAACGACCTGCAGAGCGTAATTTCACTGTAATTTAATTGCTGCTATTTCAAATTGTACCGGATTTGAATTTGAATGTATGCTATAGCTTTATTCATATCCATCTGGTTCAAACAACCAATGCATTATTCGATTCATAGGTACATATGTTCAAGAATTACATAAGAACCAAATAAAGAATGATGAACCATACTTGTATACTTGTTGTCGGCGTCTTGGGAACGGGGGTCCCCAGACTTGCCTGCTTGCGGCCCATGGCGTGGCTAAGCTAGCAGGCCGTACGACCCATCTTCATCAACAAGGCATCCAAGACCCTCGCGAGGCGGACGACACAAGACCTCCTCAGGAGTGGCTTAGTCAGGCAGGCTCGCGAGGAGCGGAGATATCAAGGCGGGGCGAACCTCACGAGGCTCTCGTGATGTGAGCCGTGACGATCAACACCAGGCGGGCGCCAGCGCGCACAGTGTCCTTGTTTCCTCTTTGGTGCTAAGAAGGCTAGCGCAGGCGAGGAGTGCCGTGGCATCAGGCAAAGGTTGCTATATCGGTGCAACAAGACCAAGACCACGAGAACGGCAAGATGGAGGTCATCGTGGAGCCCAAGACGGCGTCACCACCAGAGCCTTTCGCAGGCGAAGACTACTTTTGTCAGAATAGCTTGTACTAGCTGTCCCCTTCAAATTTGCCTGCCGTTGTTGGCTCGCTTCCCGCTCAATATTTGGGAAGAGGACCAGGGCCTATATAAGTAGAGCTAGCCACCACAGTAGGGTCATTGAGCAATTCATCCAGCTCTCACCCGCTAAGTCACCAAGCGCAAGAACACCTCAACCTCAGGAGGCTGTTCTTTCCTCTGTATTGTTCAACACCAGCCCAAGAGGCAATCCACCACCACCACACTGGAGTAGGGTATTACACCACAACGGTGGCCTGAACCAGTATAAATCCCGTGTCTCTTTGTGTTGTGAGTTCGCCGAGTTTGTCCGCGAGATCTTAGTGAGCTAGGGCGTAGATCGGTAGGAGGGAAATACTTCACGCGCACCCCAGTGTTTGAACCTTAAGGGTTTGCCGGAACCCCACATCCGATATTTGGCGCGCCAGGTAGGGTGCGCCGGAGCTCCTCTCCACCAACCTGGGCCCCGCGCCACCGCACTTTGCCCCCATGGCAGGTGCCCCGCCGTCCGCCTCTACGGCTGACACCAACAGCGGGGCGTCTGGGTATCGAGCCCTGGCCCCGGCCCTACGACGAGTGTGGTGGCCGACCAAGTTCAAGCCAGAGATGCCGCCGTGTTATGACGGTGCGGCAGACCTGACGCCGTTCTTGCTGGCGTATGAGGAGGTTGTCCTCGAAGCCGGAGGTGACGACAAGATCATGGCCAACTGGTTCCCCATGGCCCTCACCGGCGAGCCGCGTGCCTGGCTGCCCAACCTCCCGGGATCCACGGTGGCCTCCTGGGAGGAACTCCGCGACCTCTTCACTGCACGCTACACGGTGCCGGCGCACCGCGCAGTCGCTGCCCTGCTGGGCGGCTCTCAAGCACCACCTTCAGACCGCCACACCAAGCCGTTCCTCCGTCAGATCGGGGCCGCATCCAAGCGCCCGGGGGCTCCGCCGGGGTGGGCGACGCCAGAGGCCGACCTCACCTTCGGGTCAAAAGACCACCCCGACTCCACCGCCGGCTCCGGAATGCTCCTGATGCTCTGCGCGCCCACCATCTGCAACGTGGCAGTTACCAAGACCCTCATCGACGGCGGTGCTGGCCTCAACTTGCTCTCCGTAGAAGCCTTCAGCCTTCTTGATGTGCCGCTTGAGCGGCTCAGCCTCAGCAAGCCCTTCTCGGGAGTGGGCGGTGGAGCCGCTCATTCTCTGGGGCAGATCCGCCTCCCTATTACCTTTGGCACACGTGACAACTACCGCACCGAGCTGGTGGACTTCAGCATCGGTCTCCCGTACAACGCCATCCTTGGGTACCCGGCTCTCGCTCAGTTCATGGCGGCGACTCACCCGACCTATGACCTCATGAAGATGCCAGGAAGCAAGGGCGTCCTCGCCATCAAGGGGGACACTAAGGAGGTCGTGATGGCGCTCAGGCTCGCCTTCAAGACCGCGGCAGCAGCACAGCCTGCCGGCGCCGGTACCCCCGAGGCCAAGGAGGCCGCTCCTACCAAGAAGAAGCAGCCGTCCACCCAAGACAAGCCGGAAACCAAGCAGGTGCCGATCAACGAGGACGGGTCTTCAGGAGCCACCTTTATCATAGGAGCCGGCCTCGACCCGGGACAGGAAGAAGCTTTGGTGAGGTCCTTGCGCGCGAACAAGGAGATATTCGCGTGGGAGCCTAATCAGCTGGTAGGGGTCCCAAGGGAGGTGATCCAGCATCATCTAAGGGTGTGCCCCAATATACGCCCCGTGAAGCAGCGAGCAAGGCGGCAGTCCACTGAAAAACAAGCCTTCATCGTCCAAGAGACTCGCAAGCTGGAGGCGGCGGGTGCCATCCGAGAAGTTTGGTATCCTGAATGGCTGGCGAACCTCGTCGTAGTGCCGAAGAAAGGCGGAAAGGAACGGATGTGCGTCGACTTCACCAACCTCAACAAAGCCAGCCCCCAAGATCCATTCCCACTCCCGCGCATCGACCAGATTGTCGATTCCACCGCCAAGTGTGACCTGCTGTGCTTCCTGGAAGCATTCTCAGGGTATCATCAGATCAAGATGGCGGTGGAAGATATGGAGAAGACAGCCTTCCTGACACCATGTGGGGTGTCTGCTACACTGCATGCCCTTCGGCTGCGCATAGCCGCGACCTTTCGATGGTTGATGCACGCCATGCAGAGGCGGCAGCTCGGAAGAAACACAGAGGCCTACGTTGATGACATAGTGGCAAAGTCTCGCGAGGCGAGGACATTGATTCAAGACTTGGAGGAGACCTTCCAGAGCATGCGCCAAGTGAACTTGAGGCTAAACCCGGAGAAGTGCGTGTTCGGCGTCCCCTCCCGCAAGCTGCTGGGTTTCCTCGTATCCTACAGAGGGATCGAGGTGAACCTAGAGAAGATCAAGGCCATCGAGGACATGAGCCCACCGCAGACCCTCAAAGAGATGCAAAGCTAGCAGGGCGGGTGACCGCGTTAGGGCGTTTCATCTCCAAACTGGGAGAGCGCGCCTTGCCCTTCTTCAAGCTCATGAACAAGAAGGGCCCGTTCGAGTGGACCCCAGAGGCCGACCAGGCCTTCCAAGACCTCAAGAAATACCTCACCAGCCCCCCGGTGATGGTGGCACCACGGCCACTCGAGCCTCTGGTACTCTACCTTGCTGCCACCCCGTACTCTGCCAGTGCGGCGCTGGTGGTAGTTTGGCAGGAGCACCAAGCCAAGGGCGCGCTGCGCCGAGCCAGAACTGAAGTGGCGCAGGGTCAGGAAGGCGCAGCAAAGGCATCAGCGGTGGAAGATCAAGCTTAGTAGGGAAACATCACATAAGCTCCTGAGGACTGTCAGGTCGCAGGAACCCCTCCACCTCAGGATATGCCCCGATCTCCGCAGGGCCCGAGCCTTGACAATATGCCAGCCCTCATCAAGCACCCAGTGTACTTCGTCAGCACCGTACTGCGGGACGCGAGAGCGCGCTACCCCATGCCCCAAAAACTCCTGCTCGCACTCCTGGTGGCCTCACGAAAGCTGCGACACTACTTCCAGGGCCACCCCATCAAGGTCGTCTCAGCCTACCCATTGGAGAGGGTACTCAGGAGCCCTAACTCAGTCGGAAGGGTCGCTGAGCGGAACATTGAGTTGCAAGCCTTCCAGTTGGAGTTCAGCACCACCAGGGTCATCAAGGGGGCCGTGCTCGCTAACTTTGTGGCAGAATGGACGGATGCCTTGACGTTTGAGGAAGGAGAAGACCGGTCCACCTCCCCAGGAAGCGAGGTTCAAGACGGCTGGGTCATGTATTTCGATGGCGCCTTTGCGCACCAGGGCGCGAGGGCTAGAGCAGTGCTCATCTCGCCCGCTCAGGACAAGCTCTACTACGCTGTGCAGCTCTGCTTTCAGCACGGCGAGAAGGTCTCCAACAATATCGCAGATTACGAAGGCCTCATATCTGGCCTGAAGGCTGCGGCGGCTCTAGGGGTGAAGCGCCTCACCGTCAGAGGCGACTCACAACTCCTCGTCAACTTCTCCAACAAGGTGTATGAGCCAAAGGAAGAGCATATGGAGGCCTACCTCGCGGAGGTGCGCAAGATGGAGAAGCAGTTCTCGGGCCTAGAGCTGCAGCACGTGCCCCGGGGCACCAAAAAGGAAGCCGACGACATCGCTAGTAGAGCATCCAAGTGGCAGCCGTAGGAGCCCGGTGTCTTTGAGGAGCGGCTCTTCAAGCCATCAGCTACGCCACCTCTTTCAAGCATGACTCAGCCTCGGGAGGAGCTCCCACAGCCTACGGCCACGGGAGCCCCAACCTGTGGCCCGACCTCAGGAGCTCGGGTGCTCTTGGCGCTCCAGCCCCAAGAGGAATGCTGGACCAAGGAATTCAAGGTGTACTGATGCAGACGCTACTTGGGAGAAGGAAGAAGGGCCTTGAGCGCGTGGCCCGGCAAGCCACGACATACTGTATCCAAGACGGCGAGTTATACAGGAAACGACCGAAAGATGTCACGTTGCGCTGCATCTCCAGCGATCAAGGAAGGGAGTTGTTGATTGACATACATGGTGGGGACTGCGGACACCACTCATCGTCACAGACCCTTATCGGCAAGGTATTCCGCTATGGATTCTACTGGCCTACAGCACTCAACGACGCTGCCGAACTAGTGAAGTCCCGCGAAGCTTGCCAATTCCACGCCAAGCAAATCCATCAGCCTGCTCAGGGCCTCCAAACCACCCCGCTCACATGGCCGTTTGCGGTCTGGGGGTTGGACATCCTAGGCCCGTTCCCTCGGGCGCCAGGGGGCTACCGCTATCTCTACATCGCCATCGACAAGTTCACCAAGTGGGCGGAAGTGGAAGCCGTCCGTACCATCCCAGCCAGCTCTGCTTTCAAGTTCATCAAGGGCCTCGTGAGCCGCTTCGGGGTCCCCAACCGCATCATCATAGATAACGGCTCGCAGTTTACTAGTAACCTTTTAAAAACCTACTGTGCTAACATTGGAACGCAGATCTGCTACGTTTCGGTAGCACACCCCAGGAGCAATGGCCAGGCCGAACGCGCCAAAGCGGAGGTCCTTAGGGGCCTTGATACGTCTCCAATGTATCTATAATTTTTGATTGCTCCATGCTACTTTATCTATTGTTTTGGACTATAATGGGCTTTATTTTCCACTTTTATATTACTTTTGGGACTAACCTATTAACCGGAGGCCCAACCCAGAATTGCTGTTTTTTGCCTATTTCAGTGTTTCGAAGAAACGGAATATCAAACGGAGTCCAAACGGAATGAAACCTTCGGGAACGTGATCTTCCCATCGAACGTGATCCAGGAGACTTGGACCCTACTCCAAAAAGTGCCAGAGGCGGTCACGAGGGTGGAGGGCGCGCCCCCCTGGGCGTGCCCCCTGCCTCGTGGACCCCCTGACGCTCCACCGACATACTCCTTCCTCCTATATATACCTACGTACCCCCAACAGATCAAAAAAGGAGCCAAAAACCTAATTCCACCGCCGTACCTTCCTGTATCCACGAGATCCCATCTTGGGGCCTGCTCCGGAGCTCCGCCGGAGGGGGCATCCACCACGGAGGGCTTCTACATCAACACCATAGCCCCTCCGATGAAGTGTGAGTAGTTTACTTCAGACCTTCGGGTCCATAGCTAGTAGCTAGATGGCTTCTTCTCTCTTTTTGGATCTCAATACAATGTTCTCCCCCTCTCTTGTGGAGATCTATTCGATGTAATCTTCTTTTTGCGGTGTGTTTGTTGAGGCCGATAAATTGTGGGTTTATAATCCAGCTTATCTATGGAAAATATTTGAATCTTCTCTGAATTCTTTTATGTATGATTGAGTTATCTTTGCAAGTCTCTTCGAATTATCCGTTTGGTTTGGCCAACTAGATTGGTAGTTCTTGCAATGGGAGAAGTGCTTAGCTTTGGGTTCAATCTTGCGGTGTCCTTACCCAGTGACAGAAGGGGTTCAAGGCATGTATTGTATTGTTGCCATCGAGGATAACAAGATGGGGTATTTATCATATTGCATGAATTTATTCCTCTACATCATGTCATCTTGCTTAAGGCGTTACTCTGTTTTTAACTTAATACTCTAGATGCATGCTTGATAGCGGTCGATGAGTGGAGTAATAGTAGTAGATGCTTGAGAATCGTTTGGTCTACTTGTCTCGGACGTGATGCCTATATACATGATCATTGCCTAGATATACTCATAACTATGCTCAATTCTGTCAATTGCTCAATAGTAATTTGTTCACCCAAGTAGAATATCTATGCTCTTGAGAGAAGCCACTAGTGAAACCTATGGCCCCCGGGTCTATTATCATCATATCAATCTCCATCACTTTATTTACTTGCTTTGCTTTTACTTTTCACTTTGCATCTTTATACCAAAATACCAAAAATATTATCTCTATCAGATCTCACTCTAGAAGTGACCGTGAAGGATTGACAACCCCTAATCGCGTTGGTTGCGTAGTAGCTATCATTTTGTGCAGTACGAGGGACTTGGCGTGGCCTCCTACTGGATTGATACCTTGGTTCTCAAAAACTGAGGGAAATACTTACGCTACTGTGCTGCATCATCCTCTCCTCTTCGGGGAAAACCAACGCAAGCTCAAGACGTAGCAAGAAGGATTTCTGGCGCCGTTTCCGGGGAGGCTTACATGAAGTCAAGTGAACATTTGGACTCCCGACAACGAGCCATTTCTGGCGCCGTTGCCGGGGAGGTCTACGTAAAAGTCAACATACCAAGTACCCATCACAATCCCTATCTCTCGCATTACATTATTTGCCATTTGCCTCTCACTTTCCTCTCCCCACTTCACCCTTGCCGTTTTATTTGCCCTCTCTTTCCCAATCTCCTCCTCCTTTTTCCCTTGCCTTTTTCTCGTCCGTTTGTTTGCTCGAGTGTTAGTTTGCTTACTTGTCATCATGACTAGTTCCTTATCCGCTCCTATGTCTCGCGAGTTTGAAGTTCTTCACTTCAAGCAAAGGCAAGGAGAAAACTTAAAAGATGCTTGGTATAGGATGATGGAATCTTATCGTAAGTGTACCCTAGAGGTGAACTTTAGAATTCTTCTTCATAATTTTTATGTTGGGTTATATATTACGCATAGACAACTCTTGGATTGCATTGCCAAGGGAAACTTCATTGAGATTGATCCCAGTATTGCGCATGAAATTATAGAGGGAATAGTGGGAACACTACCCCAAAAGGGAGGATCTCATCCTACCCTGGAAGAAACCCAAGTTTTTGAGAAGATTTGCGAAGTAACAATTTTTTTACAAAAGTCTCTTGAGCCTCTTAAAAGTGTTAGCGGAAATCTTCACCGCATGAATATGTTGATTACTCTTTGTAATAAGCGGTTGGATTCTTTAGATCTAAAAATTTCCGAATATGAATGGAAGCAGCAAGAACCACCCGGACTCGAGCATGACTCCGCTAAAAAACTGAAAATTAAAGATGGCAATACCTAGATCTATCCTTGCTTTTATGCCTAGCTAGGGGCGTTAAACGATAGCGCTTGTTGGGAGGCAACCCAATTTTTTTTTGTTTTTTTTTGTTTTTGCTTCTGTTTAGGAATAAATAATCCATCTAGCCTCTGTTTAGATGTGGTTTTATCTTTTAATTAGTGTTTGTGCCAAGTTGAACCTATTGGATCTTCTTGGATGATAGTTATTTGATCTTGCTGTAATTTCCAGAATCTTTGTGCTCAGTGCCCGAATTGTTAAAAATCACCAGAACGTGATAAGATGCTGATTCCAAATGCTGCTGATCAATAAACAAATTTTCCAGGCTTTCTAATTTTGGTAGAATTTTTTGGGTTCCAGAAGTTTGCGTTAGTTACAGATTACTACAGACTGTTCTGTTTTTGACAGATTCTGTTTTGCGTGTGTTGTTTGCTTATTTTGACGAATCTATGGTTAGTAAAATAGTTTATAATCCATAGATAAGTTGGAATACAGTAGGTTTAACACCAATATAAATAAAGAATGAGTTCATTACAGTACCTTAAAGTAGTCTTTTGTTTTCTTTCTCTAACGGAGCTCACGAGATTTCTATTGAGTTTTGTGTTGTGAAGTTTTCAAGTTTTGGGTGAAATCTTTTGATGGATTATGGAACAAGGAGTGGCAAGAGCCTAAGCTTGGGGATGCCCATGGCACCCCAAGATAATGCAAGGACACCAAAAGTCAAAGCTTGGGGATGCCCGGAAGGCATCCCCTCTTTAAATCTACTTCCATCGGTAATTTACTTGGAGCTATATTCTTATTCACCAACATGATATGTGTTTTGCTTGGAGCGTCTTGTATTATTTGAGTCTTTGCTTGTTAGTTTACCACAATCATCCTTGCTATACACACCTTTTGAGAGAGCCATACATGAATTGAAATTTGATAGAATACTCTATGTGCTTCACTTATATCTTTTGAGCTTGATAATTTGCTCATAGTGCTTCACTTATATCTTTTGAGCTTGATAATTTTTGCTCTAGTGCTTCAATTAGATCTTTTAGATCATGGTGGTGGATTTGTTTTAAAGAAACTTGATCTCTCATGCTTCGCTTAGATTATTTTGAGAGTCGTTAATAGCATGGTAATTTGCTTAATGTTAATATACTTGGTATTCAAGATATGTGAAACTTTCTTTTGAGTGCGTTGAATACTAAGATAAGTTTGATGCTTGATAATTGTTTTGAGATATGGAGGTAATAATATCAAAGTCATGCTAGTTGAGTAGTTGTGAATTTGAGAAATTCTTGTGTTGAAGTTAGCAAATCCCGTAGCATGCACGTATGGTTAAAGTTATGTGACAAATTTGGAACATGAAGTGTACCTGGCTTGTGCATCCTTATGAGTGGCGGCCGGGGACGAGCGATGG
The DNA here is from genome assembly GCA_021605145.1 of Aegilops bicornis. Classification (NCBI taxonomy): domain Eukaryota; kingdom Viridiplantae; phylum Streptophyta; class Magnoliopsida; order Poales; family Poaceae; genus Aegilops; species Aegilops bicornis. The sequence continues at coordinate 472,320,657 of CM038672.1, read as the reverse complement.
TCTTTTCCTACCAATCTATCCCCCTAGGAGCATGCGTGTAGTACTTGATTTTTGATGACTTCTAAATTTTTGCAATAAGTATATGAGTTCTTTTGACTAATGTTGAGTCCATGGATTATACGCACTTTTACCTTTCCGCCATTGCTAGCCTCTTGATTGCACTGCATTGCCCTTTCTCACATTGAGAGTTCGTGCAAACTTCGCTGGTGCATCCAAACCCCGTGATATGATACGCTCTATCACACATAAACCTCCCTATATCTTCCTCAAAACAGCCACCATACCTACCTATTATGGCATTTCCATAGCCATTCCGAGATATATTGCCATGCAACTTTCCAATCGTTCCGTTCATCATCATCATGACATACCTTACTTTTGTCATATTGCCATTGCATGATCATGTAATTGACATCGTATTTGTGGCAAAGCCACCATGCATTATTTTCATACATGTCACTCTTGATTCATTGCACCATCCCGGTACACCGTCGGAGGCATTCATATAGAGTCATACCTTGTTCTAGTTTCAAGTTGTAATCTTTATGTTGTAATCAATAGAAGTGTGATGATCATCATTATTAGAGCATTGCCCAAAAAAAAAGAAAAAAAGAGAAAGGCCAAAAAAAGGCCCAAAAAAACGAAAAGAAAAGGGCAATGCTACTATCTCTTTTTCCACACTTTTGCTTCAAAGTAGCACCATGTTCTTCGTGTAGTAAGTCTCATATTTTGTGCTTCAAAGTAGCACCTTGTTCTTCATGTAGTGAGTCTCATATATTGTGTTTCAAAGTGGCACCATGTTTTTCATATAGTGAGTCTCATAAGTTGTCTTTTTCATACTAGTGGGAATTTTTCATTATAGAACTTGGCTTGTATATTCCTCGATGGGCTTCCTCAAATGCCCTAGGTCTTCATGAGCAAGCAAGTTGGAGGCACACCCACTAGTTTTCTTTTGTTGAGCATTCATAGCTCTAGTGCATCCGTTGCATGGCAATCCCTACTCCTCATGTTGACATCAATTGATGGGCATCTCCATAGCCCGTTGATTATCCTCGTCAATGTGAGACTTTCTCCTTTTGTCTTCTCCACACAATCCCCATCATCATATTCTATTCCACCCATAGTGCTATATCCATGGCTCACGCTCATGTATTGCGTGAAGGTTGAAAAAGTTTGACATTATTTAAGTATGAAACAATTGCTTGGCTTGTCATCGGGGGTATAGAAGTTGGGAACATCTTTGTGTGACGAAAATGAAGCATAGCCTAACTATATGATTTTGTAGGGATGAACTTTCTTTGGCCATGTTATTTTGAGATGACATAATTATTTTGATTAGTATGCTTGAAGTATTATTATTTTTATGTCAATATGAACTTTTATCTTGAATCTTTCGGATCTGAATATTCATATCACAATTAAGAATATTTACATTGAAATTATGCCAAAGTATCACTCCGCATCAAAAATTCTCTTTTTATTATTTACCTACTCGAGGACGAGCAGGAATTAACCTTGGGGATGCCTGATACGTCTCCAATGTATCTATAATATTTGATTGCTCCATGCTACTTTATCTATTGTTTTGGACTATAATGGGCTTTATTTTCCACTTTTATATTACTTTTGGGACTAACCTACTAAACGGAGGCCCAGCCGAAATTGCTGTTTTTTTGCCTATTTCAAAGTTTCAAGAAATGGAATATCAAACGTAGTCCAAACGGAATGAAACCTTCGGGAACGTGATCTTCTCACCGAGCGTGATCCAGAGACTTGGACCCTACTCCAAGAAGTGATGAGGCGGTCACGAGGTGGAGCGCCCCACAGGCGCACTCCCCCCACTCGTGGGCCCCGACGCCCACCGACGTACTCCTTCCTCCTATATATACCTCATTACCCCAACAGATCAAAAAGGAGCCAAAAACCTAATTCCACCATCAGATCTTCCCAGATCCACGAGATCCCATCTTGGGGCCAGTTCGAGCTCACATGGGAGGCATCCACCACGGAGGGCTTCTACATCAACACCATAGCCCCTCCGATGAAGTGTGAGTAGTTTACTTGCACCTTCGGGTCCATAGCTAGTAGCTAGATGGCTTCTTCTCTCTTTTTGGATCTCAATACAATGTTCTGCCCCTCTCTTGTGGAGATCTATTCGTGGAATCTTCTTTTTGCGGTGTGTTTGTTGAGACCGATGAATTGTGGGTTTATGATCCAGCTTATCATGGAAAATATTTGAATCTTCTCTGAATTCTTTTATGTATGATTGAGTTATCTTTGCAAGTCTCTTCGAATTATACGTTTGGTTTGGCCAACTAGATTGGTAGTTCTTGCAATGGGAGAAGTGCTTAGCTTTGGGTTCAATCTTGTGGTGTCCTTACCCAGTGACATAAGGGGTTGCAAGGCACGTATTGTATTGTTGCCATCGAGGATAACAAGATGGGGTATTTATCATATTGGATGAATTTATTCCTCTACATCATGTCATCTTGCTTAAGGCGTTACTCTGTTTTTAACTTAATACTCTAGATGCATGTTGGATAGCGGTCGATGAGTGGAGTAATAGTAGTAGATACAGAATCTCTCGGTCTACTTGTCTCGGACGTGATGCCTATATACATGATCATTGCCTAGATATACTCATAACTATGCTCAATTCTGTCAATTGCTCAACAGTAATTTGTTCACCCACCGTAGAATATCTATGCTCTTGAGAGAAGCCACTAGTGAAACCTATGGCCCCCGGGTCTATTCTCATCATATCAATCTCCATCACTTTATTTACTTGCTTTGCTTTTACTTTTCACTTTGCATCTTTATACCAAAATACCAAAAATATTATCTCTATCAGATCTCACTCCGTAAGTGACCGTGAAGGGATTGACAACCCCTAATCGCGTTGGTTGCGGTAGCTATCATTTTGTGCAGTGCACGAGGGACTTGCGCGTGGCCTCCTACTGGATTGATACCTTGGTTCTCAAAAACTGAGGGAAATACTTACGCTACTGTGCTGCATCATCCTCCCCTCTTCGGGGAAAACCAATGCAAGCTCAAGACGTAGCAGGCCTCAAGACCAGGACCTTGAAGAAGAAGCTGGAGGCCTGCGGCAGGGGCTGGCACGATGAGCTCCAGTCCGTGCTATGGTCCATCCGCACCACCGCCAGCAAGCCAACGGGCGAGACTCCATTCTTCCTCGTCTATGGAGCTGAAGCAGTCCTCCCTCACGAGGTCAAGCATCGCTCCGCACGGGTCCTGGCGTTCGACGAAACGCAGTAGGACGCCACGCGAGATGGATCTCGTCTTTGAGGAACGCCGTCGCGAAGCTGCGTTAAGGGCGTCAAGGTACCAACAAGCACTGCGGCGATACCACTGCCGCAACGTCCGCTCCAGGACGCTCGAGGTGGGCGACCTCGTCCTGAGGCGGGTCCTCTCTAGGGAAGGGCTGCATAAGCTTTCTCCAATGTGGGAGGGCCCGTTCAAGGTCGTCCACATCTCTGTGCTCGCGCCAGGCGCTGGAGACACAATACGGGGTACCTATCCAAAACGCCTGGAACATCCAGCACCTCCGGAATTTCTACCCATGAAGCAAGGCCCAGAGCCTGTGAAGAAAGGCCTAGAGCCTGTGAAGAAGGCCCGGTGCCTGTGAAGAATCGCCGCCCGTGACACTCTCACGTAATAATGAGTTGGGGCTGTACACGCCCCGTAGTCTCAGGAGCGCTGGCCTCAGGCCCTGGGGCTCCCGCCCACGCCTAGTGGCAGCACTTAGCTCCGCGCTAGTGAGAAGACTTGAAGACTAGATTAGGTGCCGGACGCGACTTTTCATCTGCTTTCCGTAGTTGGCTCGCTTTTCCTTAATCGAAGTTTGCTTTGGTGTTCCTTGCTGATTTGATTCCCTCGCCTCTTACCGCATTTTCTTGCTCTGGTTGGCTCGTGTTCTCTCTCTCGCATACCTCGCGAGGGGGCTAGGCAGGTGCCCTCACGAGCACAGTAGACAAAGCTCATATGAGCTACGTCGTGATATAGCCCAATACAGAGGCGCCGCACACCCACTATGCTTCACAGATGAAGTAATGGATCATCAAGTCCTTGAGGGCTTCAAACCCGTAAACATCGAATCATACGATGGTACCACAGATCCCGCGGTCTGGATCGAGGACTATCTCCTCCATATCCACATGGCCCGCGGTGATGATCTACATGCCATCAAATACCTCCCACTCAAGCTTAAAGGACCAGCTCGGCATTGGCTCAACAGCTTGCCACCAGAGTCAATCGGTTGTTGGGAGGACACTGAAGCCGCATTCCTTGATAACTTCCAGGCACATATGTGCGACCACCAGACGCCGATGACCTTAGCCATATAATTCAGCAGCGGAAGAATCGGCGGACAATTCTGGACGCGGTTCCTAACAAAGAAAAAATCAGATCGTCGACCGTCTCGGATGCAGGCGCTAGCAGCCTTCAAACACAACATCCGCGACGAGTGGCTAGCCCGGCACCTAGGACAGGAAAAAAAGCCGAAATCCATGGCAGCCCTCACCACACTCATGACCCGCTTTTGCGCGTGAGAGGACAACTGGCTAGCTCGAAGCAATAACTTGGCCAAACACCCTAGTAGTTTGGATACCAAGGAAAGCAATGGCAGGTCGCGTCGCAACAAGCATAAACACCGCATTAACGGTGATAATGCTGAAGATTCGACAGTAAATGCCGGATTTAGAGGCTCTAAACCCGGCGGCCCGTCCAACTTGGACCGAATACTCGATCGCTTGTGCCAGATACATGGCACCCCCGAAAAACCAGCCAACCACACCAACAGGGATTGTTGGGTGTTCAAGCAAGCAGGTGTCGGTGTACTAGAGTAGGGGTACCCTAGTATCCCGTGCTGCAGCACGGACGATTCTGACCTCAAGGCGAGGTTTGCCTCGTCACCGCCAAGATCCTCCGTGGCTCCTTTGGAGCCATTCAAGAACAAAGTATTTGATTAAGAAGGCAAGGCCCCGGCAAGAGGAGCTTTCCGGGAAGGCCACTCAAGGCATGCGGAAGACAAGGCCCCGGCAAGAGGAGCTTGCCGGTAAGGCTCGGAGTGCGACAAGCCTCCGGACGCGACAAGGATTCGGCCGAGGCAAGGCGCTTGCCGCGTCAAGCAACCTCTCTCCATCTCCTCTCCACTCATCCAAAGCAACGCGGTCGCCATGGGACCATTCCATGCAGCGCTGTCGAGAGGTCAGGCAGCCGGAGAGCAGCGATAAGCGGCGCCGACAAGCTTGCCATCGTGGCGGCAGCAAGGGCGCACTGACGGTCTCTGTTGTAATCGCTTTGGGCGACACCGATGTGCATTTATTGCTTTTGTCCCTTGCCATCGAGTTAGGTATTTTGCATCAGATAATCGCTCGAGTAGGTGTACCAACTCCTGATTTTACATTTGTACCCTCGGCTTTGTTGCCTCCTGTCGGAGACCCCTTGAGCATCTTAAAGGAGGCCCATGCGCAACGTAGAGGGGGTTCGAGGTTCGATTCATTCGACTCACTAGAGACCAGATACGCCACGCTTAGGTTTTGTAGCTCAGACGCTCCCTAGCAAGAACACAATACATCAAACAAGCAGCAAGAGGAGTTTTATCTCTCCAGAGCTCCGGGCTGGGTAAACTGCTCGTGTGCCTCACCTCGATCTGCTCTTCATGCGATCTCCGCCCCCCTCCGAACCACAAAGGGGCCTGGTCCGCCGCCCCATAGGTGTTCGTGGAGTGCGATCAGCCTCCCCGACATCTTTGGCGCGCGCTGTAGGGGGAGACTCCCTGTGAGAGAATGCGGAAGCAGGATCGTGACAAGAAGGAGACCGCCCGGCAAAGAAGAGCCAAGGCGTAGGCAACAGGAAGAAGAAAGGTAGAGAAGTGCTAGCTGTTGAGCAAAGTCCCAAGAACGGAGGTGGCGACAAGAACGCCAAGGCTGGTGGCTCCGGCAAGGAGGTTGCCGCTGACGCCAACCACCAGTTGGTGGCGGCCGCCGACAAGCAGGACGGCTCCGGCAAGCAGTACTGCAAGATCAACCGCACCAAGGGCCACGACGTCCAAAGCTGCAAGAAGGTCGAGCAGCTTGTCGAACAGCAGACGGCTGAGTACGAGCGGCGCGACAAGGAGAAGGCCCAGGAAGGTGCTGGGGGAGCAAGCAAGAAACGTCCCGGCCGGGGAGGACGCCATGTGCAAGGCCAAGCAACGGCAAGGAGATAGACCTCCCCGCGGCCGCGACAAGGATGAAGATGATGACGACGACGAAGATATGGAAGACGACGACGCCGATGAGCAGGAGTTTCAGAAAGCCACAGAGGTCCTCTGCGTTGACGGAGGTGCTTCCCTGCATACCTCACACCGCCAGCTCAAGCAATGGATGCGGGAGGTCAATGCAACGGAACCATCCAAGAGTCACGCAAGCCTCTGAAGTGGTCCAAGACGCCTATCGTTTTTTGATATTGAGGACCACCGATCGCATAATCAAGGGTCGGGTGTTTGCCGATGTTGGTCTCACCAACCATCCGCAACCTCAAGGTCACCAAAATGTTAGTTGACGGCGGGGCCGGCTTGAATCTGATCTCCTCCGCGGTGCTCCAGAAGCTTCAAATCCCTGACAACGAGCTCAAAGAGACCGGCACCTTCCAAGGAATCAATCCGGGAAGGAGCAAGCCGAAGGGGAAGATTACGTTGCCGGTGACATTTGGCAGCGAGCTGAATTTTAGGACTGAGAGGGTCACATTCGACGTTGCCGATTTCCCATTGCCTTACAATGGGATACTTGGCCGCCCAAAGACTCGCCAAGTTCATGGCAGCCTCTCACTACGCCTACAACTTACTCAAGATGCCAGCCCGATAAAGCGTCATCTCCTGTCCATGGCGACAAGAAGGATGCCCTTATCTCGTGCCGACAAGATCTACCGGGATGCAGCAGCCGCGACAGAGTGCCAAACACTTGTCAGAAGCTCCCGGGGAAGAAGACAAAGTCCAAGTCCGCAAGAACTCGATGCTTACTCCGGCAAGCGCACCTCTTCTGAGTGCTGCGCTACCGTCGAGGACGCACCACCGAGCTCCACCGCAAGTGCAAGAAGATGGTAGCTCCGCCAAAGACCAAGAAGATGCCCGACAAGGAGGACGGCGCTGGTGGTACCTTTACCATCAGTGCCTCTCTCGACCCTAAATAGGAAGGCGCGCTCGTTGCTTTCCTGCGGGCGAATGTCGGCGTGTTTGCATGGCAACCGTCGACATCCCAGTGTTCCTGTGAAAGTGATTGAGCACCGCCTGGCCGTTTGTCCTCATGCGCGGCCCGTCAAGCAAAAAGTCTGGAAGCAAGCAGTGGAGCGCCAAGAATTCATAGCAGAAGAGATCAAGAAACTGGAAGCAGCAGGCCTTGTCAGAGGAGTGCTCCATCCTACGTGGTTGGCCAATCCTGTAGTCGTGCACAAGGCAAATGGAAAATGGAGACTTTGTATTGACTCCACGGATGTTAATAAAGCTTGTCCCAAAGATCCATTTCCCTTGCCGCGCATTGACCAGATTGTTGACTCCACGGCTGGATGTGATTTGCTTTCGTTTCTTGATGCATACTCAGGATACCATCAGATCTTCATGGCTGAAGAAGATGAGGAGAAGACCGCATTCATCACACCATGTGGCACATACTGTTTCATACGGATGCCTATCGGTTTGAAGAATGCCGGTTCAACATTTGCAAGGGTAGTCCATGACGCTTTTGAGCCGCAAATGCACAGAAATGTAGAAGCCTACATGGATGACATAGTGGTCAAAAGCAAGGACAAAGCAACTCTGGTTCAAGATTTGGACGAGACCTTTGCAAATCTGCGCAAGATCAACCTCAAGCTCAACCCCGAGAAGTGCGTGTTTGGAATCCCTTCCGCAAGCTTCTCGGGTTCTTCGTGTCTCAACGAGGATTGAAGCTAATCCCGACAAGATCAAGGCCATTGAGCAGATTGAAGCACCAAAGCGCGTCAAGGATGTACGAAGACTTGCGGTTGCGTAGCTGCTCTCGGCGAGTTTATTTCTAGGTCTGCCGAGCGCGCTGCCGCTTTCAAGATTTTGAAAAAGGCAGGTCCAATGAAATGGACTCGAAGCGGAGGCTGCGCTGCAGGACTTGAAGAGATACATCCTCCACTCCAACACTTATCGCACCTAAACCACAAGAGAAGTTGCTGCTATATATAGCAGCAACCAATCAAGTGGTTAGTGCTGCGTTAGTAGTGGAGAGGGAGGCGGATGACGAGCCAGCAACCACGGCAAGCACATCCAGCGACAAGCAGGGGGCTTCACCGACAAGGACGAGTCCGCACAGACACATGACCAGATGCAGAAAAGGATGGTGCAGCGCCCAGTCTACTTTGTCAGTTCCCTCCTACAGGGGGCTAGGTCAAGGTACTCTGGTGTGCAGAAATTGCTTTTCGGCCTCCTCATGGCCTCGAGAAAGCTGCGCCATTACTTCCAAGCACATGAGATCACGGTTGTCACTCGCTTTCCGGCTGAAGAGGATCTGAGAATCCGAAGCAGGCGGGATTGTTGAGTGGGCATTGGAACTGTCAAGCTTTGGTCTCAAGTTTGAAAGCACATCAACTATCCAAAGCGTAGCGTTGGCAGAATTCATAGCGTAATGGACGCCAACGCCGGATGAAGAGATTCCGAGACGAGCATTCCCGTCAAGGAAGCAAGCAAAGAGTGGCTGATGTACTTTGATGGTGCCTTCTCGCTGCAAAGGCGCCGGTGCTTGCGTCTTTGCTTATCGCACCCACCGGAGAGCACCTCAAGTCGTAGTCCGGATGCACTTTCCCAAGGAGCAACCAACAAACAATACCGCAGAGTATGAAGGATTGCTTGCGGTCTCGGGATCGTAGTGGACCTTGGGATCAAAAAGCTTATTGTCATGGGTGACTCGCAACTTGTCGTCCGCCAAGTGAACAAAGATTACCAGAGTCCGTTGATGGAAGCCTACGTTGATGAAGTGAGGAAGCTAGAAGAGCACTTTGACGGCCTGCAAATGGAACATGTTCCAAGAGCTCGTAATGATATTGTTGACGGCTGTCAAAGTGCGATGCACTTAAGTTGCTGTGGAACTGTGGACTTTCGTGCTCAAGCCGACTCAGCCAACCGTAACACCATCAATCGGACAAAGCAAGAAGAGGAAGTTGATCTCTGGTGACTACTTTCCGGCAGAGCTTCCCGGCCGTCTATGCGAAGGTCCCCAAGATCAACACCAACAGTCTTTGAGGGCGATCTGCTCTGACAAGCCCTGTGGTTTGTTTCGTTGAAGCTGCACGCCCGACAAGTTTTGCTCCGGCAAGCTTGCCGGGGGGTGTCAAGCTCCGGCAGGGCCGCAGGTCCTTGCCGTGGAAGCTGATCTTCCCGCAGCAGCAGATGTGCCTTTAGTCCTTGTTGTCGAGCCACAAGCTCCAGCATGGGCGCAGCAGATTGTCCATTTCCTTCAGACAGAGAACTTCCGAAGAGCAAGAAGAAGCGGAAAGAGTAGCCCGGCGATGAGTATGTACCGGTTTGTCGACAAAGATATCGTATGAGAGGAAGACTCAACGGTGTGAAATTAAAGTGTATTCGGGGAAGATGGATGTAAGCTGTTGGCGAAGATACACGGAGGCATATGTGGTCACCACATTGGCAAGAAGAGCACTTGCCGCAAAGCTTTCCGGCAAGGTTTCTTCTGCCGACAGCCCTCCGTGATGCAATCGCACAAGTAACCAAGTGTGAAGCGTGCGGTTCCATTCCAAACAGATACACCAGCCAGCTCAAGCTCTCCGGGCGATCCCTTTATCCCGCCATTTTACGTGCGGGAGCTCGACATCCTCGGCCCCTTCCCCGAAGCTGTCGGGGGCTTTGAGTACTTGTACGCCGCCATCGACAAGTTCACAAAGTGGCCGGAAGTGGAAGCGATGAGGAAGGTGGCGGCACGGTCGTGATCAAGTTCTTTCAGTCGATTGTTTGCCGTTCGGAATCCCTAACAGGATCATCACCGACAACGGCACACAATTTACTGAGTCGCACCTTCATGCAAGACGCCCAAGATCTTGGCGCCAAGGTGCCTTTGCTTCGTTGCTCACCCGAGAAGCAACGGTCAAGGTAGAGGGCAAATGCTGAAGTGCTGCGCGGGCTCAAGACCAGAACTTCGACAGGCTGCACAAGTGCGGAAGAAACTGGATCAAGGAGCTGCTGGTGGTTCTTTGGTCGATCAGGACGACGCCAAATCGAGCCACCGGCCAGACACCTTTCGCTCTAGTCTATGGAGCAGAGGCAGTTCTCCCCACGGAACTTCAGATCACGGATCGCCTCGAGTGCTCGCTTATGATGAGCTTGAGCAAGAGCAACTGCGACAAGATGACGCTGCTCCTTGAGGAGGATCGTCTTCAAAGCCGTGCGAGCTGCTCGCTACCAAGAAGCTTTGCGTCGCTACCATAGCCGCAGAGTTAGTGCGAAGTCTCGAGGAAGGCGACCTTGTTCTTCGCTGCGTTCAGTCCGCCAAGAATTCAAACAAGTTGGCCTTGAAGTGGGAAGGCCCTTATCGGGTGAAACGAGTCACTAGGCCTGGCGCGGTCGCCTTGAGACCGAAGATGGCATTCCGGTGAGCAACTCCTGGAACATTGAGCATCTTCGTAAGTTTTACCCATAGGGCGCGGTTGCCGGAACCCTTTCCGGCAACCACCTTTTGTACAAGTCTTGCCGCTGTTGCATGTAATCCTTTGTACAAAGCCGGGCGCAGACCCCGTGCATCAGTAAAGCTCATGTGTTGCGCACAACTTGTCAAATTCATGCTTTCATCATTTTATTGCATGTTTTGACTAACACTTGGTGCAGCAACCACACCCGGTAAGCAAAATCGAGCCGCTGGGCTCCATAACGTTATTTCCTCTTCTTTCTCTTTTCTCAAAGAAAGAAAAGGCTCCCTCGCGCACAAGTTAACCAGTGGGGAAGGATAAGATAATACTATGGACCAGGCACCGCTCGAGGAAGTTTCGCCTCATCGGGAAGCAAGAGATAGAAAAGCTAAGTTGCCAAAGTTTGAGCAATCAATTTTTAAATTTTTTAAGTTATCTTCCTTGAACGATAGTACTTTGTATATGGAAAACCTGTATGCTTGAGAGAGGAACCAACTCATGGCTAGTCGCGCCCTTACTTTGTTTGAGTCCCTCAACAACTTAAGTGAGAGCTGCGGTGGTCGCGACAAGAACTTATGGAAGTAACCTTGCCCGGCGAAATTTTGACGTTCGCACTCGGCCTTTCGTGACAAAGGTGCCCGCTTGCCGACAAGTCCCCCAAATGCGTAAAGGCGAGAAGCATTACAAAGGAAGGAATCAAGTAGAGGAAATAACGTTGCATTGATGCGCCTAAAATAGAGTATATTACAAAATAACTTGTCGCTGATCTAACAAAGTGTTCTAAACATGATCGGCAGCGACAAGGAAAGATAAAAATTGGCGGCCTAGTCTACACGGTCGCCATCAATCCGCTTGATCTTGTTCACCTTGTCCACGATGGAGTGCGACAAGGGCTTTGAAACTCCTCCACGTTGGCATCTGGCGGCAAGGATCCGAGGACGCCGTTAAGGTTGAGGCCGGATTGCGGAAGGCCACCTTTATCAACACCTTCTCGAGGGCTCCTGCCACCAGATCTGGCGTGATTCCTCGGCCAGCTGCTTTGGGACCTCTTCCGGAGTTGCTGGAGACCCGTCCTGCGCCTTTGAAGAATAAACTGAGTTTGGCGCTGGCTTGGAGGTGCTTTCGTCGGAGTAGTATGCAAGGTCCGCCATCCCCAGCTCCATCAGCTCGTTGTGGATGTCGGCGGCGATGTCCACAAGACCCTCAGTCCAGTGCTCCACGCTCTCCCTCAAGGTGCTCTGGATGGAGGCAGCATTCGCTAGCAGCTCCTCCTTGGCCTTGATCGTCTCCAACAAACCCACCTCCCGCTCCACAGGGCCGTCCAACGTCTGCGTGTCGGGGTGGTGGCTTCAGCTCAAGATCCGCCTTGGAATCCTTGGCGGCGTCGAGCTCCTTGCCCCTATCAGCGAGGCGACTCATGCTTCGCTAAGAGTGTAGGCGTCCTTCTCGCGCTCATGCTTAAGCGCGGCAAGCTCCTCGCCCGCTCTTCTTGAGGCTGGCCTCCAGGCTGTGCCACCTTCGCCTTCAACTCTTCCTTGGCGGCCTCGGCGGCTGCGGCAAGATCCTTCGCTTCCTTAAGCGCCCCACCAAGTGACTCTCGCGCAGCAAGGTCTTCTTCGTGGCTGTCGAGGTTGACCTTCCGCTGCGCCAACTCGCTTTCTGCTGGAGAGCTTCTCGGCAACCAGCCTTTGCTCCTCCTCGGCTGGCCTTCTCAAGGATAAAGGCCGTGCGCTCTTACGCAAGTTGCCCCAGCGCTTACGCTACGTCATGAGAGCTTCTTGGTTGGCGCTCCGGAGCTCTTCATGCGCTTCTCCATGTCCGCTCCTGCCCTCGCGACAAGTGCTTCCGGGACTCCAACTTGGCCTACGGCGGCGGTAGAAGCGGCAGCACTTCTTGACAAGTGCTCCTCCTCGAGACTTCGCCTTCTTTGCTGCTTGGCACGTCCACAGTCCCGGCCAGCGGAAGCGAGTAGCTCGCCGTCGAAGGTCTCTCCCTCGACCGGCGCCTGGGCTTCGGTTCCCGGGGAGTTTGATGAAGACACCCTCGCCGGCCTTGGTGGCGCGGGCTAAACCTCCTCGAACTGGCCTTGCCCGGCCAGAAGTCATTTGTCGGTGTAGCGCTGGCGCTCCTGCTGACCTCGGGGCCGTCAGTCACGATCGCCCGACCCTCGCCCGGCTTCTGCGTCGGCAGCCTCAGTGGCCTTCTACCAACAGGCTCGTCGGCGGCGGCCTCTTCTTCCACAACAGCGACCTCTTCTTCCTCGGCCGGCGGCCTCGTCGGTGTTGCCTTGGCGCTTCCTCCTCGCCGGCCTCGACCTCCATCGGCTCTGCGTCAGACGAAGAAAGAGCAGTCAAGCAAATGTTCAAAAGAGAAACAAAAGAAAGCAAGCCCAAGTGAAATTTTCGTGTAAGGAAATTACACCGCAGCAGGATCCGCAGCCATGGCCTCGACCACTTGGGAGGGTCACTTGGCGCTGTCCCTTGCCGGGTAGCCTCGCTTGCCGGAGTGGCCTCCCTTGTCGGAGGGCGCTCCCTTGCCGGAGAATCCTCCCTTGGCGGCGTAGTGGCAGCAGGCAGGATTTCGGGGGCGGCCTCCGAGCCCTCCTGGTGAGGCTGCTCTGCTCCTACACAAGCAAACAATCAGGCATCAACGAAGAAGGAGCACCCTTGCACACCTAATAGTAAGGAGAAAACCGCACACTTACTTTGGGGGCTATGCTGGGGGCTGCTCTGAGGAAGGGTTCTTGGTCCGGCAAGGGGTCTCGGACGCGTCCCTGTTGCCCGCAGGAGAATCGTCCTCAACGGCGACCGTCGAGGATCTTAGCCCTCTTCGGCGCTCTACGGGCCAGCGTCTGAGAAGGAAAGAGCCTGTAACGGCAAATCAGATTCAAGACGAAGCAATAAAATTGAAGATATACAAGCACAATCTCAAGAGCTTACTCTTCGCCTTCCTCCTCGGAGCTGGCCTTGGAGAAGTCAAACTCGGCTCGCCTCCGGTGCGGCAGGCGGAGTGGGCTCTCTTGGCCGCTTGAGGCGTCAGCGGTGGCACGAAGACCCGCCCGGTTAGCCATGGCGGTCTGGCGCTCATGCAACATCGCTTGCAGCGGTAGAGCCGTCGTCATGGCCAGCTTCTTGTGGGCAGTCTGTCGCCCGACTTCGTCTCCGGCCTTGCGGAGACGCCTCTTCAGCGGAACGGGGCTCCGGCTGGCGGCAAGTCGCTGGGTGGTGGAGAAAGCGCCCTCGGTGGGTCCACTCGACCCGGCCTCGGGATCGACAACCTCATCCTCGCCGATCTCCCTTCGCTCGGCAAGGCTTGCCGCCATGGCGTCCGCCTCCTCCATGGTATACCCGAAGGCTCCGGCGGCCGGTAGCTGCCGCCTCCTCCACCCTGGTGGCAATACCGCCATCTCCTGCGTCGGTGGTGTCGCGGTGAGCCTTCTACGCTCGTCGGGCGGATCGGCACTTCTTCCAAGTCGTCGAAGAACTGCTGCCGCGACCTCGTCGGGGGCTCCTGCCGAGTTGGAGCGATCCCATGGGAATCGCTGACAACGCATCATGGCGCGGATGTGGTCGGCGCCGAGTTGTTGCACAATGGGACGACCCCTCGGCAACCTAAACCACTCGGGGTGGTCGGGTCGTTCTTGAACAGCTCTAGCAAAGATCGCATCCAACTCCAAGACGGTGAAATTCCATTTCAGGCCCGGGCGCAACCTCATAATGTCTGCCGCATTTTGGAACTCCCAAGCAGGCCTCCTCCTCTCCTGCAAGGGAGCAATGCGGCGACGAAGGAAGTCTGCGCCAACTGCGCCTATGGTTAATCCGGCAAGCCTGAGGCGCAAAATCCGGGTCACAGCTATCTTCAACTTCGCATCCTCCGGCGCCAAGTTACTCCAATCTCTGCCGCGCACTATTGGGGTTTGGCGCCTGCAGCGATCGAAAGAACTGCGGGTTCTCCTCTCGACCCAACACCAATTGGCCCTCCACTCCTCCCACTTGTTGCGGAACTCTCCTTCCAGATAGACTTCTTTCTTGCCGATCCTGAAACCCAAGCTATCCCTCCGCAAGCGGCTCTCCTCTCTCGGCGGGGCACGAAGAAGTGGCGGAAGAGTGCCACATTTGGGTGGACTCCGACAAAGTTTTCGCAAAGATGCGTGAAAACTGCCATGGTCAAGACGGCGTTGGGGGTGAAATCAAGGAGGCGGAGGCCAAATGTGTTCATGATGTCGCGAAGAACTTCGGAAAAAGGCGGGCAAAGCCCGCAATAGAAGAAAAGGAGCAAAAAAGGGGTACCCAGTTGGGGCCAAATCAAGCGGAGGCGGGAGTACCTTCGTGCGCGGATGCACAGCGTCTCCGTCGACCAAAAGTGATAGAAGACATCCCGCAGCTCCTTGCGCCGAGCCGGGGGAAGATGGCCCGCTCCTTGCGCCGCCCTTGAGCCGCTGCTTGCCGGCCGACTTAGCGCCCTTCCCTTGTCGGCTTTTTGGAGCCATGGCGAGTGGCGGAGGAGGCCGACGGCGGCGAGCGCCGCTTGTGGCGAAGGGGCGGGCGCTGCTCTCTTCGCACCGGAGAAGAAGGGGAGCGGCGGTGGTTTTCTTGACAAGACAACAATGGCGGAGTGGACGGCCTGCCCTGTTTTCTCCGCTTATAAAGAGGGGGAGGCGGACGTTCGCTTTTCCTAATAAAGAAACCCCCACGACCACGCCCACGATCTCTCGCCTGACGCCACGTCCGGTGCGTGTGCCGTTAGTGGGGGTCGTGGTGAGTCCGGACGAAGTTGCGGCGTGGTCGAGGCAGCGTGTGACCGTGCACTATTTTGGGCCTGGCCCGACAGCGCTTCGGCACCGTGCGGCCCGGGCCGGGGCTTGCCGGTGTACTAGAGTAGGGTACCCTAGTATCCCGTGCTAGATGCCGCAGACGATTCTGCAACCAGCGGCGGGGTTTGCCTAAATCACCGCCAAGATCCTCCGTGGCTCCTTTGGAGCCATTCAAGAACAAAGTATTTGTTTAATAAGGCAAGGCCCGGCAAGAGGAGCTTGCCGGAAGGCCACTCAAGGCATGCGGAAGACAAGGCCCCGAAGAGGAGCTTGCCGGAAGGCTCGAGCGCGACAAGCCTCCGGACGCGACAAGGATTCGGCCGTGGCAAGGCGCTTGCCGCGGCAAGCAACCTCTCTCCATCTCCGCTCTAGCTCATCCAGCAACATGTCACCATGGGACCATTCCATGCGCACGTGTCGAGAGGCTGTGCAGCCAGCGGAGAGCAGCGATAAGCGGCGCTGACAAGCTTGCCATCGTGGCGAGCGGTGGCGCACCCGACGGTCTCTGTTGCCTTGTTTGGGCGACAACGACGGGCATTTATTGCTTTTGTCCCTTGCCGTCGAGTTAGGTATTTTGCACCTTTGTACACTGTTAGTAGGTGTACCAACTCCTGTTTTTACATTTGTACCCTCGCCTATGTTGCCACCTGTCGGAGACCCCTTGAGCATATAAAAGGAGGCCCATGCGCAACGTAGAGGAGGGTCAGTTCATTCGACTCACTAGAGACCAGATACGCTCACGCTAGGTTTTGTAGCTCGCATCGCTCCCTAGCAAGAACACAATACATCAAACAAGCAGCAGTAGGAGTTTTATCTCTCCGGAGAGCTCCGAAGCTGGGTAAACTGCTCGTGTGCCTCGCCTCGATCTGCTCTTCGTGCGATCTCCGCCCCCCTCCAAACCACAAAGGGGCCTGGTCCGCCTTCCCCATAGGTGTTCGTGGGTATGATCAGCCTCCCCGACAGCAGGCAAGCTAAGCGCCGAAAACAACGACAAGGGGCTGCATAGCGATGACGAGGAAGAGCCCCGGCCGCCGAACAATAGAGGACAAAAGGGCTTTCCCACACAACTACGGATGGTGAACATGATATACGCAACCCACATACCCAAAAGGGAGCGTAAGCGCGCACTAAGGGACGTATACGCGATGGAGCCAGTCGCCCCGAAGTTCAACTCATGGCCTTCCTGCCCGATCACCTTCGATCGAAGGGACCACCCCACTAGCATCCGTCACGACGGTTTCGCCGCATTGGTTCTTGACCCAATTATTGACGGATTTCACCTCACCGTAGTCCTGATGGGACGGCGGCAGCAGATCGAACCTGATTTATCGGGATACGGTCGCAAAATGGGCATAGACCCGTCAAGGATCAAACCCACAAAGACTGACCTTTAAAGGCGTCATTCCGGTGTAGAGGCCAAGCTGCACGAGCTCCGTTACACTTGAAGTGGTCTTCGGATCCCGGATAACTTCGGAGTGAGGAGTTAATCTTCGACATAGCCCTGTTCGCGGCGGCTATCACGCCTTCACTTTCGGACGAACCGCATTCGCAAAATTCAATGCGGTGCCGCACTACGCGTACCTCAAACTCAAGATGCCAGGCCCTCGAGGCGTAATCACGGTCAACGGAAACACCGAACGCTCCCTCCGAACGGAGGAGCATACGGCCGCTCTTGCGGCAGAAGTGCAGAACAGCCTCTTATGGCAATTCTCCAGTCCGACCAATAAACAATCGGACACCGTCAAGCCCGCCCGGAGTAACCTACAGCAAGACCGCCTGGCACGTTCCGAACAAGCATAGTAATGCAGCCCCAAACCCAGCCCTCGCGAACTCGCGAAGCGATTACCTCTGGCGCACGTAATTGCACTCTGAAGCACCATGGGCATAGGGGACGGGCCACGACCACGACACGCCCAGAATGCGGCTAGACCGCACTAGGGGCTCCCGTTTGTGTCATTCTTTTTTTTTCTTTTTCTTCCTTTTACTTTCAGGACTCTGTTCTCCAGAAGCCCTGTCCGGTATTCGCGCCGAATACACGATGCAACAACCAGGGAAGCAGAAAACTGCGTCGAGTGTCCAGGTGGTCTATATTACGAAGCGATATATTGCTTTTACATACCACACCGCAAACTTACCCTGGAAGGGGACATATCAAAGTCCCGTACCTTGCTTATCGCACAATTTGTATCGTTACGCTTTTATTTGCGGTTTCTTTTTAATAACCAATATATAGCTCTTGCCTATTATTGCATTCTTTCCCATTATATATGTTCATTTATGACACTGCGCAACCATACAATTTAGTACGGCCAATACACCGAGGCTTATGTACCCCCAAAACATGGTGTGACAAGTCCGAACACTTTCACAAGTCGGCACCCGAACTTATAGCATTATATGCATCGGCTCCGAATCATGTCTTGGGTCAATAGTTGGGTTTGCCCGGCTCCCATGTTTTGGTACCTTACGTTCCGTTATATCGGCAAAGGTAGTATTTGGGAGAACCACTGCGATTGTGCCCGGTTGAGCTGGGTTGAGCACCTTAGTGGAGAAAGCTAAAACTGACCGTCATGATAAAGGCGAGAGCGATCGCTGTTCGAGAGGTTTCTTCGAGTCCCTAAAGACTTATGCCGCTTAGAGCGAGGAACCGGCATTGTCCGGCCAAGGCGTGGATAGTGCCCCGAACTCGGTCTTCCGAATACTAGGGGCTTCGCCGAAATTTAAAATTATAGAATTCTATGGCTAAGTGAGATAGTGCCCCGAACCGGCATTGTTCAAGCATTATAGTCCGGTTGCCTGGTTCGTTGCGTTGAGCGCCTCCCTCGAAGGACCCAAGAATGGGAACAAGAGCGCTCAAGTTTATCCCGAACACCCCAAAGACTCGTGGCATGGGGGCTGAAATAACGACTCGCCATCTCTCAAATTTGATAAGCGGCCGCCTGAAGGTAATATTTTAAATTCAAAAGCGTTGCTTAGCGCATATGAAAAAGTTTTCAGCGTCTGAGGATAACAAATGCGAGTCTACTCAAATATTACATCTTTGGAGCATTCACCCGCTATAAGACGGGCACCCTTCAGGACGCCCTCATAATATTTCTCGGGCTTGCGATGTTCTTTGCCCGGCGGCGGCCTGTCCGTCACTAGCTTCTCCGTGTCGCCCCAGTGCACTTTGGCACGGGCAAGGGCCCTACATGCACCTTCAATACAGACGGAGCGCTTGATGACTTCGATCCATGGACAGGCATCCACACGCCGCCGCACTAGCCCGAAGTAGCTCCCAGGCATGGCCTCATTTGGCCACAACCGAGCTATAAGGCCCTTCATGGCCTATTCGGCGACCTTGTGGAGCTCGACCAACTACTTCAGTTGGTCGCTCAAAGAACACCGGGTGTTCGCCTCGACATCTGAGACCAAAACACCTTTTCCGTCGAGCTTCGCTTCTTCGGCTCGGTAGAAAGCGGCGGCATCGGAGACACTCCACGGCAGATCTGCGAGCAGCTCTGGAGAGCTCCGGATTCGGGTAAGTACTAGATAATTGACTTTTACATTCTTGCTCTGCATAAAGAATGCCTTACCCGCCGCGATCTTCTTTATTGCCTCAATCTCCTGAAGGGCTTTTTGGGCCTCGGCCTTAACAGCTTTGGCACTCTCAAGAGCCGAGGCAAGCTCGGACTCTCGGGTCTTCGATTCACGCTCCAAACCCTCGTGCTCTTCCACGAGAGCCTGGAGCTCTTGCCGTAGCTCCGCCAGCTGCGCCTCCCCCTTCTCTCGCTCGGTGCGCTTCGCGGCCGCTTTGTTTTCGGCCGAGGACACCGCCTCCTTCAGGGTCCCCACCTCGCTCGTGGCCCCTGCAGTACCCATGTTATTCCTGTCATCTTTTGCAACCACATTTTTTAAATTCCATAAGGTATTGCTTACCTTCCTTGTCCTCGAGCTGCTTCTTGGCTTGGCTGAGCTCGTTCTCAGACCGCTCGAGGCTCTCCTTCAATGCATTGACCTCCAGCGATCGGTCACGGCCAGAGGTCGTGAGGCAGCCTTCATTCCCATATTGACATAATTATGTTAGACTCCTGCGTATATCTTTTTAGATCCTCGGTCCGGCTTTTCTTTACGAACACGAACTAAGCATCGAGGGCTCTGTCTGTCACGGTAATCTTCTTACATATATTGAAAACTTACCTCAAAGCCTGTTAGAAGGCCGTTGCAGGCTTGATCAGCCCGCTCTTGGCGGATCGAACTTCTGGATCACCACACTCATAACAGTGCGGTGCTCCTCCTCGATGGAGGCGCTGTTAAGTGCCTCCAGTAAGCTATCCGTTGCCTCCGGTTGAACGGAGGACACCGGCGTCTTACCCTTCCTACGAAGGGGCCGCTTGCCGGACTTCGGAACCGCTGAAGGTTCCCGTATGTAGTCCGGACAAGGGTCGGGCTTAGAGCCCCTGGGGGTCTCGCTCCCCTCGCGCCTGGAGTCCGGGAGGGTGCCTTGCGGCGCCTCCTGCACCACCTCCTCTTGACCAGGCCCCCCTTGGGGCCCCACCTCAGCGTCGTCAGCAGCGTGAGGTGAGGAGGCGGCCGTAAGTGAAGCACTCTCCACTTCCGACGAATTCAGGGACCCGCTCGACGAAGCGGCGAGCTCGTCCTTGGGCGGGCTGCATGATTATTCGGCATTAGAGAACACTATGCAACGAAAAAAAGCCATGGGTATCCGGACACTTACAATCTCGCCAGGGGCTTGGCCCTTGTTGGCCACTCCTCCTCGTCATTGTCGGCGTTGGTGGAGAAGTCCGGAGGAAGGGTCCTTCCCTTCTTGGACCTTCCGGCCTCCCGGTTAGGCGGCCTTCTTTTCTTCTCTCCCCGGCTGGGAGAGGCTTCTTCCTCCTCCTCTTCCTCGAGGAGGATTCCGCCCTCGAGGTTGTCGGGCGATGAGTCAAGCCGGCACTGGCGCCGAGAGCTCCTTCGAGTTCCCGTGGCCTTCTTCTGGGCCTTCTTCTCCGGCACCACGTGAGGTGCGAGTCGGCAACCGCGTCAATCAGGCGTCATTGGTCTTACAGCAAAGGCCGGACAATTAATCTGTCCGGGACGTCTTGACCGATCTGTCAAAGGTTAGGGAGTTTTAGATCCCGCATAGAGTCAAACTATGAAAAAGAGTCCCATAAAGGGTAAAATAACTTACCTCGCTGGCTTAACGCTGCGAGCTGAATCCGCGATCTTGATGGCGGATGTAGAACCTCGGCGCCCTTGAACAACACCTTCCGGGCATCTTCGTGCGTAGTGTAGAAGAGCCTTTTCGAGAGTTGGGTGTTGTGCGGATCGAACTCCACAATTTGAAGGCCTGTTCTTGGCATGGGAGAATCCGTGAGATGAGCATCACCTGGATAACGTTGACAAGCCTGATATTCTAGTCCGCCAGGTTTCGGACGCAGGTTTGGAGTCCGGATAGCTCGTCCGAATCACCCCACGACAGGCCTGTCTCTTTCCATGATGTGAGCCGCGTGGGGAAGCCGGATCGGAATTCGGGGGCCGTCGCCCATTGAGAGTCGCGCGGCTCGGTGATGTAGAACCACCCCGATTGCCACCCCTTTATGGTCTCCACAAAGAGCCCTCGAGCCATAGGGCTTTGGCCATCTTGCCAACCATGGCACCTCCGCACTCCGCTTGGCGGCCGCCCACTACCTTCGGCTTTACATTGAAGATCTTCAGCCATAAGCCGAAGTGGGGCTGGATGCAGAGGAAGGCCTCGCACACGACGATGAACTCCGAGATGTTGAGGATGAAATTCGGGGCCAGATCGTGGAAGTCCAGGCCGTAGTAGAACATGAGCCCCCGGACAAATGGGTGAAGTGGAAAACCTAGTCCGTGGAGGAAGTGGGTGAGAAACACCACTCTCTCATGGGGCCTGGGGGTTGGAATGAGCTGCCCCTCGTCGGGGAGCCGGTGCGCGATATTGCTGGACAAGTATCCGGACTTCCACAGCTTTTTGATGTGCCCCTCCATGACGGAGGAGGCCATCCACCTGCCTCCCGCTCCAGACATAGTTGGAGAAGGTTGAGGTGGGGTGTGCGGACTTGGGCGCTGGAGCTCGAGTCTTGTGAATTGGATGAGCAAAGGAGGAAGAAGGCGTGGGTGAAAAGGTGGATCCTTATCCCTTATATGGACGGACGAAGCTATCGTCCCCGCCAGCCTGGTAAAACTCGCTTATCTCCCAAGCGCCATAATCAATGGCGCGGATGGGTTACCCACGTCCGTATTGATGGGAATCCCGGAATAAGGGGGCACGATCTCCGCTTTCATAAGACGTGCCAAGGAAACCGCCTCACTAAACGCGCTAAGGTGGAACAGTAAAAAAATGATTCGTATAAAGGCCTGGCCGTGGTGTGATGTCACACCACGGAATACGTCAGCAGATCTGTGCAAAGGTTATTCTCTCTGGTAGTATGTGGAACTTGTTTTGCAGAGCCGGACACTATCCTTGTGTTCAAAATCTTCTATGAAGTATTCGGAAGAGGAACCCGCCTTGCAATGACGAAGACAATATCTTGCGCCCGGACTTCGTCGTCATTGAAGCCTGGTTCGAGAGACTCTTGAGGGGTCTGGATTAGGGGGTGTCCGGATAGCGAACTATCACCGTTGGCGGACTCTGGACTATGAAGATACAAGATTGAAGACTTCTTCCGTGTCCGGATGGGACTTTCCTTGGCGTGGAAGGCAAGTTTGGCGATACGGATATGTAGATCTCCTACCATTATGGCCCGACTCTGTGTAACCCTAACCCTATTCGGTGTCTATATAAACCGAAGGGTTTTAGTCCGTAGGACGAAAAACAATCATACCATAGTCTAGCTTCTAGGGTTTAGCCTCTCTGATCTCGTGGTAGTCTACTCTTGTACTACCCATATCATCAATATCAATCAAGCAGGAGTAGGGTATTACCTCCATCGAGAGGGCCCGAACCTGGGTAAAAACATCGTGTCCCTTGTCTCCTATTACCATCCGCCTAGACGCACAGTTCGGGACCCCCTACCCGAGATCCGCCGGTTTTGACACCGACAGCTATTTTCTGGCGCCGTTGCCGGGGAGTGAAGCGCCTTTGGTAAGTGGATTTCGGTAAAAACATTTATATAGTGTGCTGAAATTTATTGTCACTTGTTACTATGGAAAACAATCCTTTGAGGGATTTGTTCGGGGTATCTTAACCTCATCCAGAACCACAATTAACTTCCCCTCAACCTACTGCACCTACTGAAAATATTGAATATGAAATTCCTTCGGTTATGATAGAACAACTGCTAGCTAATCCTTATGCAGGAGATGGAACCGAACATCCTGACATGCACTTGACACATGTAGAACAAATTTGTGGATTGTTTAAGCTTGCATTTACCCAAAGATGAAGTTATGAAAAAGGTTTTCCGTTTATCTTTGAAGGGAAAAGCATTGGCATGGTATAGGCTATGCGATGATATTGGATCGTGGAATTGGAATTGTTTGAAATTGGAGTTCCACCAAAAAATTATCCTATGCATCTAGTTCATCGTGATTGGAACTATATATATAATTTTTGGCCTCATGAAGGAGAAAGGATCGCTCTAGCTTGGGGGAGGCTTAAGTCAATGTTATATTCATGCCCCAATCATGAGCACTGAAGAGAAATTATTATTCAGAACTTTTATGCTTGGCTTTCTCGTAATGATCAAACCATGCTGGATACTTCTTGTGCTAGTTCTTTTATGAAGAAAACTATTGAATTCCGGTGGGATCTTCTGGAAAGAATTAAACGCAACTCTGAAGATTGGGAACTCGATGAAGGTAAAGAGTCAGGTATAAATCTTAAGTATGATTGTGTTAAATCTTTTATGGATACCGATGCTTTTCAAAAGTTTAGCACTAAATATGGACTTGATTCTGAGATAGTAGCCTCCTTTTGTGAATCATTTGCTACTCATATTGAACTCCCTAAAGAGGAATGGCTTAAATATCAGCCACCTATTAAAGAAGAAATTAAAGAACCAGTACCAGTTAAAGAAGAAACTATACTCTATAATGTTGATCCAATTGTTCCTACTGCTTATATTTAGAGACCCCCTTTTCCTGTTAGGATAAAAGAACATGCTAAAGTTGCAACTTTGGTTAACAAAAGCTCTGTTAGAACACATAAACCAGATGAACAAATTAGAGTTGAACCTAATATTGCTATGGTTAAAGATCTCTTAGAAGAAGATGTGGATGGGCATGTTATTTACTTCTGTAAAGAAGCTGCTAGAATTGCTAAACCTGATGGAAAATATAAACATAGACCAGTTGTTGGCATGCCTGTCATTTCAGTTAAAATAGGAGATAACTGTTTTCATGGTTTACGTTACATGGGTGCTAGTGTGAGTGTTATTCATTACAAGTTATATCAAGAGATTAGAGAAGACATAGCACCTAGAGAGTTAGAAGAGATAGATGTTACTATTAAACTTGCTAATAGAGACACCATATCACCTTGTGGGATTATTAGAGATGTTGAAGTCTTGTGTGGGAACATAAAATATCCCACTGATTTTCTTGTTCTTGGTACCTGCAAGATGACTTACATCCCATTATCTTTGGTAGACCTTTCTTGAACACAGTTAATGCTAGGATAGATTGCCAGAAACAAGCTGTGGGTGTTAGCTTTGGTGATAAGTCTCATGAGTTTAATTTTTCCAAGTTTAGTAGAAACCATCATGAAAAATAATTTCCTAGTAAGGATGAATTAATTGGTCTTGCTTCTATTGCTGTGCCACCTACTGATCCTTTAGAACAATACTTGCTAGACCATGAAAATGATTTACATATGCATGAAAGAAATGAAATAGATAATATTTTCTTTGAACGACGCCCTCTACTTAAACACAATTTGCCTATTGAAACTCTCGGAGGTCCTCCTCCACCTAAGGGTGATCCCGTGTTTGAATTAAAACAATTGCCAAACACTTTGAAATCTGCTTATCTTGATGAAAAGAAGATATATCCTGTTATTATTAGTGCTAACCTTTCAGAACATGAGGAAGAAAGATTATTGAAAGTTCTAAGGAAGCACTGAGCTGCTATTAGATATACTCTTGATGATTTAAAGGGCATTAGTCCCACTCTATGTCAGCACAAAATCAATATGGAACCTGATGCTAAACCGGTTGTTGATCATCAACGTCGACTAAATCCGAAGATGAAAGAGGTGGTATGAATGGAAATATTAAAACTTCTGGAAGCAGGTATAATTTATCCTATAGCTGATAGTAGATGGGTAAGTCTTGTTCATTGTGTCCCTAAGAAAGGAGGTATTACTGTTGTTCCTAATGATAAGAATGAACGTATTCCACAAAGAATTGTTACAGGCTATAGAATGGTGATTGATTTTAGAAAATTAAATAAATCTACTAGAAAAGATCATTACCCATTGCCTTTTATTGATCAAATGCTTGAAGATTATCTAAGCACGCACACTTTTGCTTCCTTGATGGATATTCTGTTTTTTCACAAATACCTGTTTCTCAACCTGATCAAGAAAAGACCACTTTTACTTGTCCTTTTGGAACCTATGCTTATAGACGTTTGCCTTTTGGTTTATGTAATACACCTACTACCTTTCAAAGATGCATGATGGCTATATTCTCTGACTTCCACTACAAAAAAAGACACATCCGTGACATTCTGGGCCGAACGAAATTTTTTTCTGTCATACATATGACACTTCGATGATAATAATTGTGACAGAACCCGGTATCATCATAGATGTGGTGGGCTCCTACTTCTATGACAAAAAATCATGACAGAAAATGGGCTTTTCGTCCTCGGCGGGCCGGAGACGCAGCTACATGACATTCTTTGGGCTGTCCATGACGGAAAAAACCATGGTAGAAGCGAGGGGTAGGAAAATTTGTGGAGTTGCCGGTTACGGTGGGAGGTCGGGGCCGAAGCGATGCGCGTTCTCTCGTACACGTGCAGCGTGTGTGTGCGAGGCGTTGGCTCTAATCGAACCCGGCGAGGCGTTGTGCTCTAACTGAACCCGAAAGCAATTACCGCTGCAGTTGGCCGCTCATCGAACTGAACCCGAGCGATCGATCGATGGCTGTTAACTGAACCCGATCGAGCGATTCCTTTGCTACTGCTGCTAACTGAAGCCAATCGATTGGACAAACAGTGAGCGTTGCAGGGGGGGTTGGATGAACAGTGAGCGGTGGCGTTGCCTCTGGATGAACAGGACCTCGTGGTGTGGAGGGTGGATGAACGATGAGACGATGGAGGGTTGGCCGTGGAGGGTGGTTGAACAGGACCTGTGGTGTGGAGGGCTGGATGAGCGAGTAGGCGGTGGAGGGGTGCCCGTGAAGGGGTGGTTGAACAGTAGCCGGTGGAGAAGCGCGCGGTGGAGGCTGGATGAACAGGAGCCCGTGGAGGCTGGAGGAGGTCGATGGTAGCCCGTGGAGACTGGAGGAGGTCGACGGTGGAGATGAACAACATCCCGTGGAGTCCTGCTTTTGCGATCGCCACCCCTCCCGATGAATATGACCCCCAGTTCGACCGTAGGAGGTCCGTTTCATCCGTTTTGCGGTACGCCACACCCCTCCCGATCAACAGGACCCCCGTTTCAACCGTAGGAGGTACGTCTCCTCCGTTTTGCGGTACGCCACACCCCTCCCGATCAACAGGACCCCTGTTTCCACCGTAGGAGGTCTGTTTCCTCCGTTTTGCGGTACGCCAGGCCCCTCCCGATCAACAGGACCCCATTTCGAACGTGGCCGGTCGAACACAAGGCCGTTTCCTCCGTTGTGCGGTACGCCAGGCCTCGTTTCCATCGCCTCTTCCGTCCAAGCCCTCCCGATGAACACGACCATGCATTCCGTTCCGACCCAGCCGGTTGGCTCGCCACGAACACGACGACGACGCTGTTTCTCCATTCCTACCCAGCCATGTACGTACTGGCGATAGGCGTTCGAGGCCCTGCCCATATGTAAGTACGTGGCCGTATTTTCTTTCTTGCACCCTCGCCGCTGTACGTACGTGTACATGCTACATGCGTGCCTCTACTACGACACGTGCGCGCCTCTACATCCATCATTATATATGTACGTACATGTTGGCGACCAGAATGACAACGCTATGTACGCTTCGACCAGCTGGGTCCTGACTACCAGGCACTTCCTTGCGTGCGAAGATGTAGCTGGTGGGTCCCAGCAGTCAGGGGGGCGAATCGTTTTTTTCGGACGCACTTCCTTGTGTGCGAAGATGTAATTGGTGGGTCCCAGCAGCGGGAAACGATTTTTTTTAGCTAAATCTGGGCCCGTCCGGTGGGTCCCCGCTGTCGGTGGAGGAATAATTATTTTTGCAGCGTAATAAGGAGGCACTTCCTTCTTTGCGGCCGTGGACCCGGTATCGGCCTCTCCACGTCTGATCCACGTCCGATGGAAGCCATTCCTTGACCACGTTGATCACGTCGCGCCGAGAGCACCAGGGCGGTGGACGATGGCGCGGCCTAGGAAGGGGACGATGCGGAGCCGGGGAAGACGCGGCAGTGGATGCCCATGCGTAGAGGAGTATGAGGGTTCACTCGTTCGGCTGCGGTGTGAGGCTGCCATCGCCGCAGAATAACAGTGGGTGTGGGTGCGTAGAGGGATGGCCTGGCCATCGATGAGAGTAGTAGGGGGTGGTGAGGCCTCCGCGGCATCACAGCCGGCCACGGGCGGCGGGAAGCGGTACCGACCGCCTGCTTTGGGCGGCTGGAGCAAGAAGACCAGAGGTTGAAGAAGCACTAAGGCCGTTGGATGGACATCGTACGGTCACTGGAGCTAGAATCTTTCATATATTGACTAAAGTTGACAAAGGCCTCTGTCCCAGTCAACTTAGTAGGCCCACAAGTCAGCCTCCCACCAAGGTTGGTCCCTGCTAGCAGGGGGTATTCATTTTTTTGTGCGTAATAAGGAGGCACTTCCAGTGGGTCCGAGCTGACATCGGGGGGAACGTTTTTTTCACGAAATACGGTGGCCCGTCCTATGGGTCCCAGCAGTCAGGGGGAAACGTTTTTTTCGCGAAATACTAGTGGCCCATCCGGTGGGTCCCTGCTGTCAGGTGGTGGAATAATTATTTTCCGCGTAATAAGGAGGCACTTCCTTGCGGCTGCCGTGGACCCGGTATCACCTCTCCATGTACAAGACTCTTCCGATGGAAGTCGGTCGTTGACCACATTGACCACGCCGCGTCGAGAGCACCACGGCGGTGGACGACGGCGAGGCCTAGGAAGGGACGGCGGGGAGCCGGGGAAGACGCGGCAGTGGAAGCCCGCGTGGAGAGGAGTACGAGGGTTCACTGGTTCAGCTGCGGTGTGAGGCTGCCGTCGCCGCAGGGCCTGGCCAGCGGTGGGAATAGTAGGGGGCGGTGAGGCCTCCGCGGCAGCACAGCCGGCCACGGGAGGCAGGAGCATGCGGCATGACCGGCGCTGCTTTGGGCGGCTGGAGCAAGAACACCAGAGGTTGAAGAAGCACTACGGCCGTTGGATGGCCATCGTACGGTCACTGGAGCTAGAATCGTTCATATTGACTAAAGTTGACAAAGGCCCCGTCCCGATCAACTTAGTAGGCCTAAGTCAGCCTCCCACCATGGTGGGTCTCGGCTAAGCGGGGAGTATTCATTTTTTGTGCGTAATAAGGAGGCACTTCCGGTGGGTCCGGTGACAGTATGGGAACGTTTTTTGCGAAATCGCTGGCCCGTCCGATGGGTCCCCAGCAGTCGGGGAAAGCGTTTTTAGCGAAATAAGGTGGCCCATCCGGTGGGTCCCTGCTGTCGGTGGAGGAATAATTATTTTCTTGGCGTAATAAGGAGGCACTTCCTTGCGGCCGCTGGACCAAAGTCGGCCGCTCCACGTCTGATACTCTTCCGATGGAGGTCGGTCATTGAACATGTTGACCACGCCAAGGCCGAGAGCACCAGGCGGTGGTGCAGACGACGGGAGGCCTAGGAAGGGGACGACGCAGAGCCGGGAAGACGCCTGTGATGGTAGCCCGCGGAGAGAAGTACGAGGGTTCACCGGTTCGGCTGCGGTGTGAGGCTGCCGTCGCCCTTGAGAATAACAGGGGTGTGGGTGAGTAGAGGGATGGCCTGGCCAACGGTGGGAGTAGTCTGGGCGGTGAGGCCTCCGGCATCACAACCGCCACGGGAGGCAGGAGCATGCGACACGACGGCTGCTTTGGGCGGCCGGAGCAAGAAGACCAGAGGTTAAAGAAGCACTACGGCCGTTGGATGGACATCGTACGATCACTGCAGCTAGAATCGCTTATGTTGACTAAGTTGACAAAGCCCTTGGTACGCGTCAACTTAGTAGGCCCACAGCTCGGATTTGGCAGAGAACATATAGCCCATT
Organism: Aegilops bicornis; assembly: GCA_021605145.1. Taxonomy (NCBI): domain Eukaryota; kingdom Viridiplantae; phylum Streptophyta; class Magnoliopsida; order Poales; family Poaceae; genus Aegilops; species Aegilops bicornis. The sequence continues at coordinate 472,291,813 of CM038672.1, read as the reverse complement.
TCCGATTTGTAAGAATGTACAACCCATTTTTCAATTCTAATGGAATTTACTACAGCCCATTTACGGGTTTGTTAAAAGCACAGCCCAACTTCTAACTAGGACAACGATTAATAATTTCAAACAACCGCTGAAAACAGAAAAAAAAATCCCACATTGTGATGGGATCCGAAGTATTTTTATCCGAAATTTCTAGTCAGGTTAAATATAATTTGAAAATAAAGTTGTATCACGTTAAAATCCAACGAAATATTGCGCGTGCAACAAGTAATGAAATTAAAATTTCCAAATTCCAAAAAATAATATATTTTTCAAACTAATTACGTGTTTGGTGCATAGTAATTGCCGAGTTATTATAATTACATCCCATTTATTATTTCTTAAAGTCCATTTTCTTGTTAAGCCTAATGCATACCTCCTAGGAAACTTTGCAGCCCAATGGGCGGATAACAAGTTGACCAGATATTGTGTACAACTGGTCGGCCTAGTTGCATTCTTGATGTTAAAAAAAAGGCACATGTAGTACAAGTACAACCTAACATGGTTACTCAACCCACATTCGGGGGCCTTGAAAAGGCCCAAACAAGGCTTTTGTACAACTTTTTGAAGTCACTGAGCTCAATTAATAACTTACGAAAAAAGTTAGATTACAGTGGAACCTAATTAAAAGCTGTCACGCGCAAATAAATAATTGAACGGGTCCCACTTGTGCGTGTGCGCATGTGTGTGCGTGTGCGTGTGTGTGTGTGTGTGAGAGAGAGACCCATCGGTCGATGCTCGTAAATACATCTTTCAGCCATATGCATTGCTGATGCTTAGTAAAAACTTATATAGTTGACACAATCATATAGAACATCATAGCACACTGAACTTGCATACAAAAATTTCACGCAGGCGGCACAATCAGGATTGAAGCAGTGGATCGCTACGGGAAGGGCTATGTTGAAACCAACTAAGTCGTACATAACGGTTCATCGTCTTTATAAATGACAGGGAAATATCTTGAATGTTGTGCAAAGAAAGCAGATGCACAACACAATAAGTTACGCTAGCACATTAAGTTGACGTACAACCCTTTCTAAAAAGTTCAGGTACAAAATCAGAACAGGTCACAATCAAATGTACTGGCATATCAGTGCTTCAGACCCATAGCTCGGATTTAACTAGTACTATCTGACAAGATTCAGTTGTTACCTCAAATTAGAGCACATCTAGGTAGCCAGCCCTGCCTCTTCTCCCAAAGAAGCTGTGGCCTCCGCCGCGCGATGGAGTAAGCCCTGTGCCATCCATCGTTCCGAGAAACACGGGGAAAGTCTGACGTTGACTCCTGTAATGGACGTCGTCGATGGACCCTGGCACCAGCGGCGGCGGCAGTACTTCGATTGATGGATTGGCCACTTCTTCAACATGCACGAACACTCGATACAGGTACATCCCTAACGTGGTCCGCGGCGGCCTTGGTGGCGAGGAATAGTACAACCCCGGTTCCTGCACCGGTATCTCAATACCAATCACCTTCGGTATGGTGGACGACTTCTTCATCCATGCCATAACCGTCGGAACCCAGCTGTCTGGAGGAACAAACATACTTACGAGCTCACCTCCAAGGTCGTTGATAAACTCATTCATGGACTCGCTGTTCCAATCACGTCGAGGCATGCCGTGGAAGGTAAGCTTTGTTAAAATCTCAAGCTCAGAGGGCACCGAGCCCCATCCTGGGTGCCACCATCAAAGCTCACCAGCGCGCTATCGCAGAACAAACGCCGGGAAGATTCGAACACACGACTGCAGTCGAAAGTTGTTCGGAACCTGACGAAGAAATCAGCCGGTGGCGGACAGACTTCGACGAGCAAGTCACTTATTTGGATGCCGTCTTGCAATGCCAAGAGCTTTGACAAGGTCATCCGGAGAGACGGGAGGCTGGTCGTGTTTGATGGTTACCATCTGCACTTTGCCGGCTAACTGGTCGTCAAGTGCCGCCATGCCCTTTGTTGAGCTACTGACCGCTTGGCGAAGAAGGCAAGACGGACCTCAGGATCTCCGGCTCGGAGATCCGTGTTGACCGGCGACATGATAGTGCGCTTGAGTACAAGGAGTACAGGAGGGGGATTTGGGGGAACTGGAGTAGGAATCGAGATTCCAGAGGTGGGGGAGCGGCGGGAGACTGGGGATGAAAAGGTAGCATGAATTTCGAGCACGCGCCAATATGCTCTCGGCGCATAGCGCATGAAAACACCGGTGGCGCCGGATGTCGGCCTAAGAGTCCTTATTCTTTCTTTTTGGAGAGCCCGGCCTTTTTTAGGATCTTTTGAGAGCCCGGCCGAGAGTCATAATTGACCTGTTTGGCATTGCGTTACTACTCGGCCCATATTCAACGACACCTCACCGCCCAAACAAGGGTACATCATCGAAAAGACGGTGAGCTCAAATTATATAACTTGAAAAAGGAGATATACTCTAACACGGAGAATGGTGATGCCCTCATTTAGCCCACCGATGAGTTCGAGACAATAAACAGTTCGAAACAACGATATATACAACATTCAAACACCGACTTGTGACTACTCTTGACATAAACAGCAAGACATGATAGTTCATAAGAAGTCTTGCTACACCACCAAAACGTACTCCATCTGCAGCGCCAGGACTCTCGTGATCCAGACGAGAATGACATTCTAAATGAAGCAACTATTGCATAGAAAGAGTGACATAGACAAGGATGACCAAATGACAAGGAATATGCATAACAAAAGAAAGAACTACCCATCCAGAACCAGCAGCAAAGACAACAAAGTCATTCGAAGAGATGATCCAACACCATCATAGTTTTGCGGCCCGCTTCAAATGACCGGTGATCCGGAGACACCAGTACTCCACCCTTTCGATGCAACAGCCCACTTACCTATCAACCTGAAGGCTTGAACCACATCACTGTCTGTCGTAATTGAGACAACCAAGGATCAAAGTTAATCCGGATGCCTTTGTCATTCTCACCTTCTTTTGGCTGCAGGCTGTATCATTGACAATCAGGGGAGTATGCTCCCGAACTCCTAGGGCTCGCCCTGTAGACACAGTTTTCCTTAGCAAACAGAGCCTCTCTACCATCAAGGTCCTTTCCAACGGTGATCTCCTAGTTAATTGGACAATAGAGTCCGAGAAACAGAGAGTGCGAACCAAGGCTGTTTACCCGCCTCCAACTAAAAAATCCTAAAGGCCCCAACAAGTTGGTATCCATCTCATAGACGTAACAGCCACTGTCCGGATACTCATGTATTACATGGTGCTTGTATACAGTGGGGGTTTTGCAATATAACTTTTCCGGCTCATGTGTCCGAATGATCATCAGTCTTTTTCCGTCGTCTGATCGAGCGAGGAACCAGTTGTGCTTCCCTGTTTTTGGCAAAGGTGGTGTGATTACAAAGGGCGATCAGCAGGGACACAACATCATATCAAAAAGGACATGCATTGTTAATGTAAGGTCAGCATTGTTCGTAGTATGAGTAGGATAATGCAAGAAACATCATTGATATGTCCTCGTTGAACCGGGAGGAAAATACGAGGAAATGTATACTAGGTTGAAAATATAGAAGTGCCATGCATGGTTATACTCATGTTATCTACAATCGATTCTTCACAGAAACTACCATGTCATGCATGTTATGTAATCATGTTACATCCTCACAAACAAATTCTTCAAGGTAACTAACGGACCATGCATTGTTATATACTCGTGTTACGTGGGCAAATTTTTTGTGAGGATATTATTCTAGCCGTTGATTTCTGAAGGGCGAATATAGGTATGTACACATGGTAAGCATTGCAGGATTTCACTACTTCCAAATATAGAGTTCTCCATATGCACATTTACTTCCCTAATGTATGGTTAGATTAAACCAACAGTGTGGTGCATGTTTCTACATCATGAAAATGAGGAAACTAACATGGCCATTGATACACACTCATATTTTGTAGTAGTATATAGATTACTGTAAAATAAGGATAATATCCATATATTCCTAACCGTTTGATTATTCAGGGTACAAATTGGCTGTAATGACATGGTCACAATCGCATGAATTAACTCATTCCAAATATAGCTGATTTACGACGTCTCTAATATATTGCCATAGTTCTACTCAAATTCTGCTCAAACAGGGATATGCCAATCATCACAATAAGTTCAAACAGTGTCATGGCGTCATCATTAACATGAGATGAAAACAACTTACACGCGCCATCCCAGCAATACGTGGTGCCATCTGCTTTATTGATCGCGTAGATGATGCCATTGTGTTCAATAGCATCATAGAAGTGTGTATCAGCTTTGACGATGATCCACTACGAGCCGAGTTGTCTCCAGCTAAAAAAGGCACCATTGTAAAGATAGGCGAGTCTGTGGTCGAACAAGGCAATTAGCTTGAAGTCTACGTAATTCGCATGTCGTGTGGGTACTTGGCAGATTACAATCTTTTGCAAAACAAGGTCCATCCAACTGACGTAGTAATCTAGATGACTTGGACCGCGATGGTAATACTCTATATAATCCAACGGAGGAAGGATAATCTCATGGGAGGTGCGGAAGTTCACGAGCACCAACTTTTATCGCGTCTTCTCTGAAGGCAGCCATCCGATGGGAGTTCATGCCGACCCAAAGACATACCTGCCAAGAAGTTTGAGGCGATGGTGATCGGATCGATGTCGAGGGAAATGATGTACGGCGACACACTACATACCTGCAAAGAAGTTTCGGCTAATGGAGATCAGATTGAAGTCAAGGGGCATCATGCATGCCTCCGTATCATGGTGAGCCAATCTCGCAAGACCAGATAGCAGCAAGCAGGGTGTCTTGAAAAGCTTAGGCCTCGCTTCGATGATGGCCGTGTGCATGTCCCTCGAGCATGTAGCCAGCCGCAGGCGGTCAACATATCCATACCACGAACAACAGAGGTCGAGGATGTCAGGGATATTGCTCCAATCGCGGCTCATATGGATCTTTGCCGCGGTTCGCGTTCGGCCATGGTGGAGTTTGGAAGGGGTTTGATTTACGGGGAGAAGGATGTCGGTGTTGGAGGCGGCTAGCGAGGAATAGTGGTACTGGGGAGGCGAGTGAGGCGACGGTACACGGGGTGCAGTGAGATGGAGACGGAGAAGGAGATGGAGATGGAGTGGTGCTACGGGAGGCGGAGAGGGAGACGAGGCGAGGCGCCAATGTCTTTGTCGCAGCGGTGACAGATGCCACGATTACAGTGAGGCTCACTTTGGTAACCCGAACACGCCGCCTCGCTGGACTAGTGTCGGTAGCAGGTGTTGTCACTTCCTTTGTGAGGACCGGATGAATAGTATTTTGACCATCAAGTGTACCACGGTTGTACTACTAGTACTACCACTACTAGTAGGAACATGAGTACTCCAAAGATTGTATAGCGGAAATAGGTCTCCCGTGCTAGCATGCCTGTTCACTTCATCGTTCGTGTATTATCTATATTGCGGCGTAACCAAATTCTCGTGCATGCCCAATCAGCATACTGCCGCGATGCATGCGATTAGTGGATTACAGTGCATCAAGGACGGCATGCGATCGTTCCACACTTGAGAAGAGGAAAAATGGAAAGGTAGAACGGCAACAGCGAGAGGAAGAGAACGCTGGCTAACTTGAGGCTAGGAGGGATCGAGCGAGGAAGTTAATGCTCCACGCCTAAAGGTTCTGGGAAAACGTGATTTTCATAAGGTGACTTATACTCACCTAAACGGAGGGAGTATTCCTTAACCAGATAATGTTGTGTCTCCCACTCACGCGCTCAAAAAAAAGCTACGACACAATTTTTTATCTGTTTGCATAGGTCCCACCCATCAGGAAGGATGGGCACGCATACCTAACAGGTACAACTCCTCGATCTACCCGCATAGCCTTTTTCGTTTAGTCTACCTAGGCGTCTTATCAAGTGCCTTCTCGCCACTTCTCCCTTTTTCTTATCCATCGGGTTCCGATTCGCCTCGGCTTCTTCTCCTCCCCTTCGTCTTCATTTTCTTCCAAACCCCTTTGCGTTCACATCGCTTTTAACCTCTTTAAATAATCATCTACTACTTCATGTAGACTAGCCATCTAATCCTAATTCTCCAAACCATAGCCCTCCGTTCCAGCAGTTCCAAATGGCGAAAGAGATCGAGATGCAGGTTTTTGGCGTCCAACATGTCCTCGTTGAAGGCTCGATGCGCATAGTTGCCACCGTCACCGTCCACCCAAGGGTTGTTCGGCAGTGGGTCAACAATGTATCCAACTCCCTCAAAAAGGTAGAGACGAGGGTCATCGGTCTCGACACAGAGTACACGGAGGCGTGCCCACAGGAAGATCCGATTGCACCGCCGTCCTTCAGCTGTGCCTCGAAGATGATGTTTTGGTGTACCACATCATACACTCGCCCTCCATACCAGGTGAGGGAGTCCTGGATTAGGGGGTGTCCGGATAGCCAAACTATCATCTTTGGCCGGACTCCTGGACAATGAAGATACAAGATTGAAGACTTCGTCCCGTGTCCGGATGGGACTTTCCTTGGCGTGGAAGGCAAGCTTGGCGTCTGGATATGTAGATCTCCTACCATTGTAACCGACTCTGTGTAACCCTAACCCTATCCGGTGTCTATATAAACCGGAGGGTTTTAGTCCGTAGGACGAACAACAATCATACCATAGGCTAGATTCTAGGGTTTAGCCTCTCTGATCTCGTGGTAGATCCACTCTTGTACTACCCATATCATCAATATTAATCAAGTAGGAGTAGGGTTTTACCTCCATCGAGAGGGCCCGAACCTGGGTAAAAACATCGTGTCCCTTGTCTCCTGTTACCATCCGCCTAGACGCACAGTTCGGGACCCCCTACCCGAGATCCGCCGGTTTTGACACCGACATTGGTGCTTTCATTGAGCGTTCCTATGTGTCGTCATCCTTAGGCCCGATGGCTCCTTCGATCATCAACAGGGTGAGACTTTTCTCCCCGGACAGATCTTCGTATTCGGCGGCTTTGCACTACGGGCCAATTCACTTGGCCATCTGGAGCAGATCGAAAGCTATGCCCCTGGCCATCAGGTCAGATTTGGGAGTTTGAACTACACGGCCGACATCCGCGGAGACTTGATCTTCGGCGGATTCGAGCCACAATAGCGTGTCGCCTTTGTCTCAATGGGCACGATTTAGCTCTGCCGCTGAGCGGTGCCACGGAGGCCGCACCAGCGTCGCTCCGACCCTTAGCTCGAGCCGACTCCCCGATCGAGGGCGAGTGGTTGGACACCACCTCGGGGGCTACGATCTACGGCGATTGAGCCGAACTCCATCCCTGTCCTTTGCAAAGACCGTGACTCCAAGGTGCCGGACTCCTCTCCGGACTCCGAACCCTCCGCGCCCCTGCCAATCGAGTCCAATTGGTCGCCGGTTATGGAGTCCACTGCCGCGGACATCTTTCAGCACTCGCCCTTTGGCGACATCCTGAATTCACTAAAGTCTCTCTCTTTATCCGAAGAGCCCTGGCCGGACTACGGTCAGGAAGGTTGGGATGCGGACGAAGAAGAAATCAAAGCCCACCCACCACCCACTTTGTAGCCACTGTCGATGATTTAACCGACATGCTCGACTTCGACTCTGAAGACATCGACGGTGTGGACGACGATGCTGGAGACAACCAAGAACAAGCGCCTACATGACACTGGAAGGCCACCTCGTCATACAACATATACATGGTGGACATCCCAAAAGATGGGAACGGCGATGGAACAGCGGAGGATGACCCCTCCAAGAAACAGCCCAAGCGCCAGCGTCAGCGGCGCCGCTCTAAATCCCGCCACAAAGAAAGCGGTGATCCCGGCACGGAGATAATAACACCGGACAGTGCGAAGACAACCCCTCCGGCAGGATTCGGCCAGAGGAGGAGGAGAAGCCTGCCCTCATGATAGAGCGGCAGATGGGGAGGTGGAGGACGATAATTATATGCCTCCCTCCGAAGATGAGGCAAGCCTCGACGACGACGAATTTGTCGTGCCTGAGGATCCCGCCGAACAGGAGCGTTTGAAACGCAGGCTTATGGCCACGGCAAGCAGCCTCAAGAAAAAGCAGCAGCAGCTTAGAGTTGACCAAGACTTGCTAGCCGACAGATGGGCTGAAGTCCTCGCAGCCGAAGAGTACGAACTCGAACGCCCCTCCAAGAGATACCCAAAACGCAGGCTGCTGCCCCAATTAGAGGAAGCAACACCCAAACCTACATCACCAGCGCATGATGCGGCCGACCGGCCACCCCGTGGCCGCGACAGAGAGGCCTCTAGACCCTCCATTCAAGCCGCACCCCGGCGCCGCTCGAAAAGTACCAAGGCACGGGGAAACGTGCCAGACCTGCGAGACATATTGGAGGACAAGGCAAGGCAAGGCATACAAGATCGATCTACGGATCGCGTGGGTGCCCCACGACACGTGATGATAACCGTCACGCCGGATACAAGAACTCCGCCGGGCCGAACACGATGAACAAAGCTCATTTGAGCTGCGTCGTGATATAGCCCAATATAGAGGCGCCGCACAACCACTATGCTTCACAGACGAAGTGATGGATCATCAAATCCCCGAGGGTTTCAAACCCGTAAACATCGAATCATACGATGGCACAACAGATCCTGCGGTTTGGATCGAGGACTACCTCCTCCATATCCACATGGCCCGCGGTGATGATCTACACGCCATCAAATACCTCCCACTCAAGCTTAAAGGACCAGCTCGGCATTGGCTTAACAGCTTGCCGCCAGAATCAATTGGTTGTTGGGAGGACACGGAAGCCGCATTCCTTGACAACTTCCAGGCACATATGTGCGACCACCGACGCCGATGACCTCGGGCACATAATTCAGCAGCGGAAGAATCGGCGGACAATTCTGGACACGGTTCCTAACCAAGAAAAACCAAATCGTTGATTGTCCGGATGCAGAGGCCCTTGCAGCCTTCAAACATAACATCCGCGACGAGTGGCTTGCCTGGCACCTAGGACAGGAAAGGCCGAAATCCATGGCAGCACTCACAACGCTCATGACACGCTTTTGCGCGGGAGAGGACAGCTGGCTAGCTCGTTGTAACAACTTGACCAAAAACCCTGGTAGTTCGGATACCAAGGACAGCAATGGCAGGTCGGATCGCAACAAGCACAAGCGCCGCATTAACGACGATAATGCTGAAGATACGGCAGTCAATGTCGGATTCAGAGGCTCTAAACCCGGTCAACGGAAGAAGCCGTTCAAAAGAAATACTCAGGGCCCGTCCAATCTGGACCGAATACTCGATCGCTTGTGCCAAATACATGGCACTCCCGAAAAACCAGCCAACCACACCAACAGGGATTGTTGGGTCTTCAAACAAGCAGGCAAGTTAAATGATGAACTCAATGACAAGGGGCTGCATAGCGATGACGAGGAGGAGCCCCGACCGCCGAACAATAGAGGACAGAAGGGTTTCCCCCCACAAGTGTGGACGGTGAACATGATATACGCAACCCACATACCCAAAAGGGAGCGGAAGCGTGCGCTAAGGGACATATATGCGATGGAGCCACGCCCAGTTCAACCCATGGTCCTCCTACCCGATCACCTTTGATCGAAGTGAACAACCCACTAGCATCCGCCACGGCAGATTCGCCGCATTGGTTCTTGACCCAATCATTGGCGGATTTCACCTCACTAGAGTCCCGATGGACGGCGGTAGCAGCCCTGAACCTGCTCTATCGGGATACAAGGTCGCAAAATGGGCATAGTCCCTCAAGGATTAAACCCACAAAGACGACCTTTAAAGGCGTCATACCAGGTGTAGAGGCCAATTATGCGAGCTCGATTACACTCGAAGTGGTCTTCGGATCCCCGGATAACTTCCGAAGCGAGGAGTTAATCTTCGACATAGTCCCGTTCCGCAGTGGCTATCACGCACTGCTTGGACAAACCGCATTTGCAAAGTTCAATGCGGTGCCGCACTATGCATACCTCAAGCTCAAGATGCCGGGCCCTCGAGGAGTAACCACGGTCAATGGAAACACCGAACGCTCTCTCCGAACGGAGGAGCATACGGCGGTCCTCGCGGCGGAGGTGCAAAGCACCCTCTCACATCAATTCTCGAGTCCGGCTACTAAACGTCCGGGCACCGTCAAGCGTGCCCAGAGTAATCTACAACAAGACCGCCTGGCACGATCCGAGCACGCGTAGCAATCCGGCCCCAACCCCAGCCCTCGCGAAATTGCGAAGCCGGTACTACACGTACATAACTACGCTCTGGAGATACCATGGACCTAAGGGGAGGGGCACGACCATGGCACACCCAGAATGCGGCTCAACCGCACTAGGAGCTCCCGATTGTGTCATTCTTTTTCTTTCTTCTTTTTTCTTACTTTCAGGACTCCTTTTCCAGAAGTCCTGTACGGCACTAGAATGGCCGAACTTACGATGCAACAGCCAGGGAAGCAGAAAGCTACGTCGAGTGTCCAGGTGGTCTCTACTACGAGCATTATACCTGTTTTACATACCATCCCGCAGCTTACCCCTGGAGGGGACATGTTAAATAGTCCCATCCCTTGCTTATCGCACTATTTGTACCGTTCTGCTTTCATTGCAGTACCTTTTTTGAATAAACAATACATAGCTTTTGCCTATTATTGCACTCCTTTCTTTATCTATATATATGTTCATTTATGACATGTTGCACACGTACACTTTGGTACGGCCAATACACCAGGGGCTTAAGTACCCCCAAAATATGGTGTGATAAGTCCGAACACTTTCACAAGTGCGGCACCCCGAACTTATAGCATTATATGCATCGGCTCCGAATCATGTCTTGGGTCAATAGTTGGTTTTGCCCGGCTCCCATGTTTTGGCACCTTACGTTTCGTTATATCGGCTAAGGTAGCGCTGGGAGAACCACTGCGATTGTGCCTCGGTTGAGCTGGGTTGAGCACCTCAGTGGAGAAAGCTAAAACCGACCGTCATGATAGGGCGAGAGCCGGTCGCTGTTCGAGAGGTTTTTTCGGGTCCCAAAAGACTTATGCCGCTTAGAGAGAGGAGCCGACATTGTCCGGCCAAAGGCGTGGATAGCGCCCCGAACTCGGTCTTCCGAATACTAGGGGCTTCGCCGAAATTTAAAATTATAGAATTCTATGGCTAAGTGAGAGTGTTCAAGCACTATAAGTCTGGTTGCCTTGTTCATTGCGTTGAGCGCCTCCCTCGAAGGACCCAAGAATGGGAACAAGAGCGCTCAAGTTTATTCCGAACACCCCAGCACTCGTGGCATGGGGACTGAAGCCAACGACTTGCCATCTCTCAAATTTGATAAACGGCCGCACAGAAGATAATATTTTAAATTCACAAGCATTGCTTAGCGCATATGAACAAGTTTTCAGCGTCTGAGGATAACGTAATGCGAGTCTATTAAAAATTACATCTTTGGAGCATTCACTGCTATAAAGCGGGCACCCTTCATGACGCCCTCATAGTACATTTCGGGCTTGCGATGCTCCTTGCCCTTCGGTGGCCCGTCCGTCACAAGCTTCTCCGCATCTAGCTTGCCCCAGTGCACTTTAGCACGGGCAAGGGCCCGACGGGCACCTACAATGCAGACGGAGCGCTTGATGACTTCAATCCATGGACAAAGGCGTCCACCAGCCGCACTAGCCCGAAGTAGCTCCTGTGCATGGCTTCCAATGGCCACAGGCAATTATGAGGCCCTTCATGGCCTGTTCGGCGACCTTGTGGAGCTCGACCAGCTTTCACTGGTCGCTCGAGGCACGGATGTCCGCCCTCAGCATACTGAGACCAGAACACCTTTTCCGTCGAGCTCCCCTCCTTGGCGCGGTAGAACACGGCAGCATCAGACACACTACGGGGTAGATATGCGAATCCTCCTGGAGAGCTCCGGATTCGGGTAATTAATAGGTAATTCACTTTCACATGCTTGCTTTGCATAAAGAATGCCTTACCTGCCGCTATCTTCTGTAATGATTCAATTTCTTGGAGGGTTTTTTGGGCTTCGGCCTTAGCGGCTTTGGCACTCTCAAGAGTCGAGGCGAGCTCGGACTCTCGAGTCTTCGAGTCACGCTCCAAACTCTCGTGTTTTTCCACGAGAGCACAGGCTCTTGTCGCACCTCCGCCACCCGCGCCTCCTGCTTCTCTCGCTCGGTGCGCTCCGCAGCCGCTTTGCTTTCGGCCGCGGACACCGCTTCCTTCAGGGTCGCCACCTCGTTCGTGGCCTCTACAATACCCACGTTAGTCCTGTCATTTTTGCAACCATATCCTTTCTATAAGGTATTTCTTTAATAAGGTATTACTTACCTTCCTTGTCCTCGAGCTGCTTCTTGGCAAGGCCGAGCTCGTTCTCGGACCGCTCGAGGCTCTGCTTCAATGCATTGACCTCCATGCGGTCAAGGCCAGAGGTCGGCCAAGAGCCTGCATTCCCACATTGACATACTTATGTTAGACTCCTGCGTATATCTTTTTAGATCCTCAGTCCGGCTTTTCTTCCCGAACACCGAACTAAGCATCAGGGGCTACTGTCTATGAGGTAATATTTTTACATATCCTAAACTTACCTCAAAGCCTGTTAGAAGGCTGGTACAGGCTTGATCAGCCCGCTCTTGGCGGATCGAACTTTCTGGATCACCACACTCGTAGCATGTGATGCGGTGCTCCTCTCATCGATGGAGGCGCCGTTAAGCGCCTCCGGCAAGCTATCCGGTGCCTCCGGATGGGCCGGAGGTCACCGGCGTCGTAGTCTTACCCTTCTTACGAAGGGGCCGCTGCCGGACTTGGAACCATGAAGGTTCGATGCAGTCCCGCACAGGCCGGACTTAGAGCCCTCACTGGGTTTCGCCCCCTTTGCGCCCGAGTCCGGAGGTCACCTTGCGGCGCCTCCAGACCACCTCCTCTGGCTGGGCCTTTTGGGACTCCACCGCGGTGTCGTCTGCGTCCACGAGGGAGGAGGTGGTCGGAAGTGAAGTGCTATTCACATCCGACGACCAGTGGAGCCGCTCGACGAAGCGGCGAGCCCGTCCTTGGGCGGGCTGCATGGTTATATTCGGCGTTAGAAGACACTATGCGACAAATAAAAAGTCATGAGCTATTCCGGAGTCCGGACACTTACGATCTCGCCAGGGGCTTGGCCCTTGTTGGACACTCGTCCTCGTCGTTGTCGGCGTTGGTGGAGAAGTCCGGAGGAAGGGTCCTTCCTTTCTTGGACCCTCCGGCCTCCCGGTCGAGGCGGCCTTCCTTTTCTTCTCTCCCCCCGCTGGGGGAGAGGCTTCTTTTTCCTCCTCCTCGTCCTCAGAGGAGGATTCCGCCTCAGAGTCGTCGGACGATGAGTCCGACAGCACCTGACGTCGGGAGCTCCTTTGAGTTCCCGTGGCCTTCTTCTCCGGCACCACGTGAGGTGCCGGAGCCAGCAGTCCCGTCAATCGGGCGCCCGCTGGGTCTTCTGGCAAGGGGGCCGGACAGTTAATCTTTCCGGACGTCTTCAGCCAGTCCTGTCAAAGGTTAGGGAGTTTTCGATCCCACATAGAGTCAAACTATGAAAAACAAGAGTCCCGTAAAGGGTAAAATAGCTTACCTCAGTAGCTTGGCGCTGCGAGCTGAATCCGCGATCTTCGGTAGCGGATGCGGGAGCCTCGGCGTATGAACAGCACCTTCCGGGCATCTTCGTGCGTAGTGTCGAAGAGCCTTTTCAGAGTTTGGTGCTTTGTGCGGATCGAACTTCCACAATTTGAAGGCCCGTTGTTGGCATGGGATAATCCGGCGGATGAGCATCACCTGGATTACGTTGACAAGCTTGAGATTCTTGTCCACCAGGTTTCGGACGCAGGTTTGGAGTCCGAACAGCTCGTCCGAATTACCCCACGCCAGGCCCGTCTCTTTCCATGATGTGAGCCGTGTGGGGAAGCCAGATCGGAATTTGGGGGCCGCCGCCCATTGAGAGTCGCGCGGCTCGGTGATGTAGAACCACCCGATTGCCACCTTTATGGTCTCCACAAAGGAGCCCTCGAGCCATAGGACTTTGGCCATCTTGCCAACCATGGCACCTCTGCACTCCGGCTTGGCGGCCGCCCACTACCTTGACTTGACATTGAAGATCTTCAGCCATAAGCCGAAGTGGGGCTGAATCTGAAGGAAGGCCTCACCTACAGCGATGACCGCCGAGATGTTGAGTATGAAATTCAGGGCCAGATCGTGGAAGTCCAGGCTGTAGTAGAACATGAGCCCCCGGACAAATGGGTGAAGTGGAAAGCCTAGTCCGTGGAGGAAGTGGGTGAGGAACACCACCCTCTCATGGGGCCTGGGGGTTGGAATGAGCTGCCCCTCATCGGGGAGCCGGTCTTGTGATGTCATTTGGACAAGTATCCGGCCTTCCGCAGCTTTTTGATGTGCCCCTCCGTGACGGAGGAGGCCATCCACTTGCCTCCCACTCCGGACATAGATGGAGAAGGTTGAGGTGGGATGTGCGGACTTGGGCACTGGAGCTCGAGTGCGCGGAAATGGATGAGCAAAGGAGGAAGAAGGCGTAGGTGAAAAGGTGGATCCTTATCCCCTTATATGGACGGACGAAGCTATGCGTCCCCCGCCAGCCTGGTAAAACTAGCTTATCTCCCAAGCGCCGTAATTAATGGCGCGGTTGGGTTACCCACGTCCCTATTGATGGGTATCCCGGAATAAGGGGGCACGATCTCCGCTTTGATAAGACGTGCCAAGGAAACCGCCTTGCTAAACACGCCGAGGTGGAACAGTAAAAAACGATTCGTATAAAGGCCTGGCCGTGGTGTGATGTCACGCCGCGGAATACATCAGCAGATCTGTGCAAAGGTTATTCCCTCTACGGTAGTATGTGGAACTTGTTTTGCAGAGCCGGACACTATCCTTGTGTTCAAAATCTTCCATGAAGTATTCGGAGGAGGAACCCGGCTTGCAATGCCGAAGACAATGTGCGCGCCGGACTCGTCGTCATTGAAGGCTGGTTCAGGGGCTACTGAGGGGGTCCTGGATTAGGGGGTGTCCGGATAGCCGAACTATCATAATTGGCCGGACTCCTGGACTATGAAGATACAAGATTGAAGATTTCGTCCCGTGTCCGAATGGGAATTTCCTTGGCGTGGAAGGCAAGCTTGGCGATACGGATATGTAGATCACCTACCATTGTAACCGACTCTGTGTAACCCTAACCCTATCCGGTGTCTATATAAACCGGAGTGTTTTAGTCCATAGGACGAACAACAATCATACCATAGGCTAGCTTCTAGGGTTTAGCCTCTTTGATCTCGTGGTAGATCCACTCTTGTACTACCCATATCATCAATATTAATCAAGCAGGAGTAGGGTTTTACCTCCATCGAGAGGGCCCGAACACAGGTAAAAACATCGTGTCCCTTGTCTCCTGTTACCATCCGCCTAGATGCCGCAGTTCGGGACCCCCTACCGAGATCCGCCGGTTTTGACACCGACACCGGGTGAGCTTCATGATTTCTTGTCTCGGGAGGGCGTATACTTACGTGGGGCAGCCATCGAAGGGACAAAGCGAAGCTGGAGCCGTACAACCTTGATTTGAAAAGCATCGCTGACCTACAAAGCAGAATCAAAATTCCTGTAGAAGATTGTGCTAAACAGACGCCATCCCTATTCGACGTAGCAAATTT
Organism: Aegilops bicornis; assembly: GCA_021605145.1. Classification (NCBI taxonomy): domain Eukaryota; kingdom Viridiplantae; phylum Streptophyta; class Magnoliopsida; order Poales; family Poaceae; genus Aegilops; species Aegilops bicornis. Next base: position 472,276,134 of record CM038672.1, on the reverse strand, counting down.
TGTGCTCGGTACAAATCTTCAGAATGGTGACGAGATGGTGGAATTAAGGTCGTCTGGATGGGAGAATTATCCCTTGACGTACGAGCGGATAAAATATGCTGCCCTCGATGCCCGTGTGAGTTTCGAGATAGCTGCATGGTCCAAAGAGCTTGTTGCGAAGCCTCTCCCATAGAGAATGAGAACAAAAAGAAGAACAAGAAGAAGAACAAGAAGAAAACGCTGCACCAGCAGGAGGGCATTATGGATGGATGAACTATTTCCTCTCTTGTAAAAAAATTATTCCCTCTTGGTGTATATTGATATAGATGGACTATTTCGATGGTGTGCATGTCTTTGGAGCGAGTAGTAGCGTGGGTCCGCTTGACTATAAGGAACTATTTATCCACATATGTAGCTTTCTGCTACTCCTTCCGATGATCGGTATGCAGTGCATGTGTCCGTAGACATGACAGCTTGTCTATGGAAGTTCAACTACGGCGACCATCACGTTTCATCTCGCGATTCCCATGACGCCTCTCCAACCCACGGCACCACGCCCCCCGACGTGCGCCTCACCCCTCTTGGCCACACCGTCCCTCTGCCTTTGTGTGCATGACATGTGGGCCACCTAAAATGCGGCGAGCATCAAGTTTCTACCACAGCCACCCGCGATTCCCACGATGCTGCTCGAACCCATGAAACCACACATCCCCCGACTCGCGGCTCACCCCTCTTGGCCCCACTGCCCATCTGCCTTCAGGAGCATTACATGTGGACCAGTCACCTATCGGGTCCACATGTTATTGACTCAAAGGTAGGTGTAGTAAGGCGCTGAAGCTCAGTCCCGACGGCCCTGAGAGGGAAATGTAACTCAGCGCCCGAGGCTTGTGGTGCTCCAGCCGCGAACTCGTGCCAAACTCGAGATTTGTTTCTTTACTATACATGCACGCATAGCGATTTAATGGACATTGTAATCTCAACATGTGATGGGGAGCTCTAAATTTGAATTTGAAACTTATAAAATGAAAAGATTCAAAACAAATAAACTAGGAGAGAGGGAGTATATCGTGGGATGTGTCCCATACAAAATAAGTCCCTGGTTTGTCACATGACGATGCGGTTAGAAAGGAGCACAGCGTCTTCCTACTCGTACGGCAACAAATTGGCCGCAGACAGCATGGTCCGCCTTTGAGCGCCATGTGCAAGGTTCGTGCTATCTTTTATTCAATCTCACTGTGGTTCCATCGTACCAATTCATGCGGTGGCCCATTGCATGGCTGATCCCAATGTTGGACAAAGGTTCTACGGGAACGGTGTCACCGTTGTAAATGTTGTGCAAATTGATGTTGGTACCCTCCCGTACATATGCAAGCCAATCTCCACTGCACCGAGCCTAGCACATGAAATAGTGGGCAGGGGAGAATTAGGAAATGGACACGGAAGTAGTCTTTAGAATGCATTTACTACGTGATCAAACTCATCTTACCTGCTCATCGGAGGAAATCCGAGTGCCCCTCAACGTCGGCATCTCAAGGCGTCAACTTGCAACTACGGCCACGCTTGTTGGAGAGACCACCAAGGAAACATCCTCGTCGTTCCACGGAACATCAAGATGCATTTGTATGAGTAGTTTATCTTGTGAGAGAAAAGGATGAACGAGGGAAGGCCTCTAGAGATAGAGATGGACACTACTACCACCAATGTGCTGGCCCGTGCGTTGCAATGGATCCAAACTAGTACTATAATAATACTTGTTCACGTGCTTGAAATATAAACACTCTAGTTTTGGTATACATGTGTCAGCAGACACGACAGCTTGTCCATGGAAGTTGAGCCACGGCAACCATCACGTTTCTTGTTTCTACCACTGCCACACCCACACGCGATTCCCACGACGCCGCTCCAACCCACGGCACGACGTCCCCGGCGTGGACATGGATCCTCCGGCGTGGCTATCACTGCCTTGCCACGCTTTTCCTTCGCCGACAGGTGGGACCCACGCTTATGGGTCCCACATGTCGATGACGAAATAATAGGATTGTTCGTGCCCTCATCCCTCTCGGCCCCACCGCTCCTCTGTCTTTGTGTGCATGACATGCGGGCGGTGAACTTCGGCGACCATCAACTTTCTACCACAGACACACCCGATTGGGCGCGGTTTGCACCGCTCATTCTTGTGCTCCGATCCGTACTCCCGCACCATCGAATTTTCATCCAGCGGCTGTGACACATTTCGTCCGGGCATCAATCCTCGGTGGAGTACTTATGTACTACGGTAGTACCACGGTGTGGCCATCTACGCCTCAGAACGCCTCGACGCCCAAATTGTGGTACCTCGCCACGGCCACGCCACCACCGGCAGTTCATCTCGAGCAGGTGAGTCGCGAACCACACCACCACCATGAGAATGACATGTGGGCCAGCCGCATTTAAGGCCCGCATGTCATTGACTCATAGGCCGGGCACTAAGCCACTGAAGTTCGGTCCCATGGGCCCCGAGAGGGAAATGTAACTCCTGCGGTAGGCCTTGTGGTGCTCCTTGATCTGAGCTCGTGCCAAAACTGGAATTTGTTTCTTACTACTACCAACTAGTACTAGTAAGGTACACGTGCATTACTGCGCATGAGATTCTGGTGGTTTGTGCATTATACTTCTACATGTGGAGTTATCCAGATTCTAACATGTGGCAAAATCTGCTGGAATGTAAGGTTAGGAAAGTTTGAATAACTCATGTTAGTGTTTTGTTCAATCCACAACTTAGGCATGCCACACTGGTCCCACATGACATACACAAAAAATGTGGCAAGATTCCCTTAGGCTTGCCAACTTGTGACACTCATTTTGAAGAACTTATTAATAACTTTTCCTGAGCTTAGTTGTGGCAAAGTTAGTCATGAATTAAGTTCAACCATGGAGTCTTCTAGATTATACATGTGGCAGAATCTGGTGGATGATATCCAATGGCCGATGAGTGCTCGGATTTGCCATCTTTGTACCATCGGATTGGCTTAATCCAACGACCAACTTTCAAAGTTTTTCACACACTATATAGGGGTATAGATATAGATGTGCCGGTGCATTTGCAATGGATCCAAAGTATATCTATTTAGTGGAGTGCACTCCAAACACATTATCTTTTTATTTTTCTCTAACCTTCCTTAGCCATGCAACCAAGCCACATAAGCTTCATGGGTGCCCCCCACATCATATTACTCGTACTACGTTGATTAAAAAAGATAAATCACCCAAAACAAGATCTTCCCTTTTTTGTTTCTACGATGTTGTGTCGTGCACGTATCTACTAGTTGTATAGTGGTAGTACTAGTAATATAGTATTAGGAGTACAAACTTGGTAAGTACTAGTAGGAGTAGTACTAGCACGGAATGCTCCTACTCTATCAACGAGCCCCGTCTGACACAAAATTTCTTGGCTTCCACCTTTCTGACTAGATCTTCCCCTTGTTTCTGCTTTTCCAACCCGGCCAGGCGGGGTGTCGGTTTAACTCAGCAGGCGGTCCCACATGAAAGTGAAAATGCTGCTAGGCACGAGGCGGAGCTACGTGAGGGCCAACACGTGCCTGGCCCGCCCAACCTAGCAGGATTTTCATAGTTGTACATCCAGTTTTGAGGCATGGAACGTCAACAAGGGTAATTTCTATAGCACAGCTAGGTGGCACGCCCAACATTTTGCTTCAAGCTCCCCCCCTTTGCTAGGCAACACGCCTTCCCTAAGCTATGTGTCGTCTTGGGACAGGCCGTGTTGTACTCCTGATTCACAGGCGTGTGGGGGTGCGGCCTTGAACGTGTGAGCCTTTTCCTTTTACTAGCAATGTGCCCGTGCGTTGCGACGGATCCAAAGTAGTAGAATAGTAGTATTTGTTCACAAACTTGAAAGAAATCACTATTGTTTTGATATACTCCTAATATATTAATCCCTCCATACCTAAATATTTGTCTTTTGAGATTTCAAATGGACTATCACATACGGATTATATAGACATATTCTAGTGTTTCTAGCAAGATGCTCATGTTGCCACGAAGTTGATGGAAAAGGTAAGCACAACTTATAAATTGACGGATGGAGTACTAGTTACAGTGATGCATATAATTAAGCAAAGGAATCGCACATATCGGTATTGACTGGAACGAGAATGCAACAACACAATAAGAATTAAGGCCACGATAATGCGATCGTAGTGGTGGTTACAGAAGACAACAAGAAAGATGGATCCACGAGCGTACGACCTCCTCCTCCTCAACTTAGTGCGCCGTCCACCGACCGGCGGCTAAGGAGCGGCGGCTTTGTGGCGAGGTCGAGGTGCTTCTCAACAAAGGCATACAAGGCTTCCAGCCGGTTGAGGAAGGCCAAGGTTGTAGTGTCCTCACTGGCCTTGTAGATACCTATGTACATGATTTGCTCGTACGCGTGGATGTGTAGGTCGATGAATTCTTGCGGTAGGCGCCTCGTGGCGGCGCGACCTCAGTGGACATTCTTCGTGGCGTCGGCCGAGCGATCGCAGGGCCACCGATTAGCTTGAAAGAGGTTCCGCCATGGAGGCCGATTAGGGTGTGGCAATGAGGAGCCGGCGCTGGCTGGAGGAATCTGGCGATGTCGTCCGTGAGCTTCTTGAGGATGGTGAACTTGTTGCTTTGGTGGCAATGATCATCTGGTCCAACTAAGAGTCGTAGTTGGCGTCGACGGCGGCCATCCACCAGCCGGTCTCCAACACCGTCTGGAGACGATCCTCGGCGCCATGCCGCAGGCCGGTGTCGTGGACCATCTGGCGCAGCCGCTGGCCGCTCACGCGCATCGCCGCCATGGGTCTGGAGCGAGCTCTTTTGCGCTTAGTGTAGGTGCTTAGGCAAGTGCTTAGGTGCGTACGATGTGGTAGATGCATTGGAATGGAGGAGGGGCGCCTTTATATGAGGGCAATGAGGGCAAACTGCGTTGCATTCACATCGTGCAACCTCTTTTCCCGGACCTCCTCCCATTACTTCCCTCATGCATTAATGAAAGGAGGATGCATTGGCCGTTCAACATATCGAGAACCGCTACTCCCTCCATAAATGCGCATTAAAGGCGTGTCGGGAGCTGCCGCCCATTTGTCAAATCGAATACTCCCTCCGTCTAGGTGAGTATTAAGTCATCTTACGAAAACCAAATACTAGTAAACACATAGGCGTGGTGCATTAACTCTCACGTTGTTTCTTATTTTTTGACATAAATAGAGGAATCAACCAAGAAGATATGTGGGGCTTGTATGCTTTTAATGACTTGAGACTATCAAACATGACATGCAGTGGTCAGTTCGTTGCACAAGAACAAATACAACCCACGTCAGCACACACGCATCTTATAGCATCACATGCAATGGCTATAAAAGATGAATGAGACCAAATTATATCTCATCTACATGAGTTCTAGCAAAACTGTATTAATAATACTTAGTACTCCTGCACTATGTATCATATAAGTATCATGTAGTACTTTATTTATTGCCATGCATGACACATAGTTCACGAGCGCTCTCTATATGTACCACCTTTTTTAATTTCAAGTTTTGCTCCATGGCGCAATCCATCGATACTACTACTGTACAAAAGTGGAGTATATACATTTTTTAAAAGGCTAGAGGCGGGGCAGTCTAGCTCGGTCAGTTCCACGAGGCGAGGGCCTTTGTGATTTGTCGGCTCATTAATGCCGTCCGTCGAATAATCTTCTTGCCGCCCATGCTGCCTTGGCGCCTCCATTAAACCCCTCCGTAAACCCTCATGCAAACCGAGAATCCTACTCGGCCACACGTCCGTTCATGAGCGGGCGAATTAAACGCAACACCGGCCGAGCTCCTCCCGTCCGCCCCTCGGTTTAAACGAGGCGACGCCTTGGCCAAGCTATTACCGTCCGCCCTCTATTTACACGAGGCCGAGACGGGGCGGGCAAGAATCGCACCCCTCCGCCGCTCCCCCATCTCCTCCTTCACCATTTTCTCCACCCTTCCGATGGCTTCCGATGAGCTGTTCTCCGGCATATTACCCGGCTGGGTGGCCTGCCGAGCCCTCCGGATACGGGCGAGGCAGCTCGGTGCTTCACCAACCTCGCTTGGCCCGATGGAGCCGATTGCCGCTAAGCGGTAGCGTGGTTCAGCAAATCGCCGCTCAGTTCAGCTCGATGAGGAGTGGCGAGTTGCTCCACGCCGCACGGTGGCGAAACACGCGCCGGTACGGGCGCCGTCGCTGCCACGTCGTGCATCGCGCCACCGGTGTCTCACGGTGGCGCGCCTCCGTGCTGGCGGCAGCGCCATGCGTGTAGAGATGTAAGCCAGTGGGTGGAGAGCGACGAGCCGGTGGCCAGCTTCTCCTTGTCCGCCGCCATCATCAAGGAGAAGTAGAACATGGGAGGCCGCCGCCACTTGGGACCCATGAAGGCCACCGCCGAGGAGACGACCGCGGATTCAGGTGGTTTCTTTGCTGCTTCGTCTCTCCCGAGGACCTTCGTCGACCCCGCAAGTGTCTGACGGACATGAGGGAGACAAAGGGATCCGCGGGCGGCCATTTAGAACTAAAATAAGTCTAGATATATCCATTTCTAGGACAAGTATTTCCGGACGGAGGGAGTATTAATTATACAAGAGAGCCGGATTGGCACCTCTTAGTTCATGTAAATGTAATGAAACCCATCATGTTTATATGAAGATCCGGCTTTTTTATAGGAAATCCTTCATGCTTATATGAAATCAATCCGTGTTTGCACGAATTTCATCTGGTTGGTTAGAGTTGTAAAAATGTCTCCCGCTGGCGTTTGATGTCGTCCTCCACGGAAGGAAGCGGGAGGAAATTTGTCGGCTGCCGTTGGAGATGCTCTTTATGCTGGAAATAATAAAGTGACATCCAATCCATTTGAGTTAATTGCCTGTATGATTGTACCTCTATAAAAGTTAATTGCATGTACAGTGTACACGTGACTTGCAGGGTGGCTACTGACTTCATACGAGAAAGTTAAAAAGAAACAAGTCCATCCTTAATATTCTAAGTACTTTGTGGGTTCCACTTTGTCGATGCGATGTGAAAGAAGTATATATTAAATAAGTAGAGTAATATATAATATACAAATCTAAAGTTAAAAGACAGAATTCGAACTCATGTCATCGCGTTGCGAGCATCTGGCGCTAACCAGCCCAGCACATTTTTGTTGTAGACCATGATGGAGATATATCTCCATGTCTACTCTTATATATACTCCATTCGTTCCTAATTATTTGTCTTTTTCAGATTTCAAATGGACTACCACATACGGATGTGTATGTAGACATATTTTAGAGTGTAGATTCACTCATTTTGCTACGTATGTCTTTTTCGTGAAGGGGTCAGATTTGTCCTTTATTTATTTATGAGGTTTCCTTATTGAACTGCACCGCCAAGAAAAAGAGTGTAACATCAAAATTATGGACTACTTCTTTGAGTATGTTGGTAAGGTCCGGTCATAGTCACTTGTTGAAATCTCTAAAGACAAATACTCCCTCCGTTCGAATACTTGTCATCAAAATGGATAAAAGGAAATGTATCTAGACATATTTTAGTTTTAGATACATCTATTTTTATCCATTTTGATGACAAGTATTTTTGGACGGAGGGAGTAGAAAACAGAGTTGGTGATGATGGTGTGCATGCCATCCTGCAATATAGGCCGTCGAATTTATATCTAACGGTGAGGAAATAAACTCTGGAAATTTTGCAAAAATATACCCACACGTCTCTCCACGTTCGCAAATAAGGTCTTTCCTCATTCAGCCTTTTCTCTCACAAGATAAACTACTCATACAAATGCATCTTGATGTTCCGTGCAACGCATGGGCAGCTAGCTAATTTCTTTTAAAATAGTTGCTGCGATATTAGGGTTGAAGTGATATATTTTATGTCTGCCCCGAATGATTTCAGATTCACTAGTAGTAACAAAGAAAAGGTTGCCTTGTTAATTAACAGAAAACAGGGTGAAAACTATCACATGAGGCCGGTAAAAACAAGGCACACTGGGTTCTGCGTCATCGTCACTACAGCTGTGTGCGCGCGAGAAGTCTAATATCGAGGGGGCTACCGAGCGAGGCACCGAGACACATTGTTTGAGAGAGAAACCAATTGACAAATTATGATCAGATCGAGTTGTCACCCTTCTGCTGTCATTGTTGGGGGGGGGGGTGGGAGAGAAAGACGTATCGAGAGTGTCTTGTGGTAGGCACGGAGGCACAACTAGCGAGTGTGTGTGTGTGTGTTTGAAAGAGGAGTCGATAGATTATTATCAAGATTGATGTGCCACCCTACTCCTTGGTCTTGCGGGTAGTGTGTGTGTGTGTGTGTGTGTGTGTGTATGTTTGAGAGAGAATCCGATTCGATAGATTAGTATCAAGATCGAGGTGTCACCCTACTCCTTGGTGCCGGTGTAGTGTGTGTGTGTGTATGTTTGAGAGAGAAGCGGTCGATAGATTAGTATCAAGATCGAGGTGTCACCCTACTCCTTCGGTGTTGGGAAGTGTGGGTGTGTGTGGGGGCAGTGACACTCACATATCTCTACTCTTATAAAAAAGCGAGTTGGTGATGATGGTGTTCCTGCCATCCTGCAATATAGGCCATCCGATTTATATCCGACGGACAGGAAGGAAAATATGGCAATTTTGCAATAAGATACCCACACCCCTCTCCGCATTTGCAAATAAGGCATTCCCTATTTCATCCTTTTCTCCCACAAGATAAACTTCTCATACAAATGCATCTTGATGTTCCGTGCAACGCACATGGGCATCTTGCTAGTAGGGAGAAGGAGTTCGTGTGACACATATCTAGCTATATGAAGGGATAGGTAGATAGCATATGTGTGAGAGACATTATTATACTTTGAGACATTAGGGCTGTGAGTGGGCGGAATTAAAGGGGTGGGCGTGTTAGACATAGAGAGCGTGTGTGTTTCTGTGTGAGAGACTTGTAGGGCCAGGGTAGAAAGACGAATTTAACCACGATAGAGGGAGAGAAATACATGAAGTGCGGCGTGTGTGATTCCGATGCCCACAGGAAATGAGATACGTATGCGTGTGAGAGAGATTGCACAATTCATTCACGTATCACTATCTAGCGATTGTGGACGTGCATCGCTTGAACATAAGTCAATATCTACTTCATATCGTGGCCAAAGGTACAATATCGATTCAACGTTATAAAGATTGGACACTCACATATCACATTTTTTTCTATTTAAATAAACCTTTTCAGTTGTGCATGCCAAAGTTACAGTGATGTTTCTTCAAACAACCAATGTAGCTATCATGCACATGCATCATTGTTACTCTTGCATTCAAATTCATTAGTCTTGGATGATTTATGTTTCTATTTTGAAGTAATATATGTAATATTCATATATGAATTCAACGGGTACGCAATTTATGAAATGGAGGCTATGTAATCATATGAGGTAACACTTTTAAGTAGCTAACTACAATATCCATTTCTTTTTGTGCGCCTCTACACTAACACGTCAATGCATTATGTTTAAAGTAAATAACCAATGGCACTAAATTATCTATTTACACGAGAAATACATAGGCTGAGCATTTGATCCCTTTTTGTGAACGCAGCCAATAAACCCGTCTGATTGGCGGCGCCCGTGTGAACGTCCAAGTTATCGGCGCATCATCCCGAGTTATTGTCTTTTTTAAGGGTGGACTTCTCACGATTATTAATCGATGACGTGTGCCCGTGTACCGCGATCTAGCATGACCTTCCGCTAGCACGGTCCAAAATTAGTTGAAACTGGATACTGAAGCGATCCTGGCGGCAAAATCTCCGCCTCCTTCTAAAATTTCCGCCACCTTAGTCTTTAGCATGCGAAATCCCCCTTTTTTCCTTGGTGCACGGAGACCAACAGTTACAATACCGCCCTCATCTACATGATAGGTCGGGCCTGCTTTGGTAACTTCCGGTTCCGCCCACTACACGGCACCCCCATTTCCTCTCCCCCTCCCGCAAAAACGACTAACTCCACTGCACCATAGCATCTTACATCACGCCGTCCGTACTTCATCGCCCTTTCTCCCCTCCCCTCTCAAAACCCTAGACTGCTCATCCACTGGCGTACCATAGCCCATTCATCTTTGCCCGGTGGCGTCCACCTCGCCGGATGCATTCGTGGCCGCATCTACCCCTCCCACCTCCCCTAGAAACACGTAGACTGCTCATCCACCATCATACCACAGCCCATTCGGTGCGGCCTTGTCCACGGCACCGGATCTGCTTCACGGTACTCTCGTAAACCGCCGCGCATCTGCGGTGGCTCATTCAGATTCCCCACCGAGACGCAACCGTCCACACCCCGGAGCCGCCCCACACCCCTGCCGACGGCCTCTGATCCTCTTCGCCGACACCTTCCTCAACCCTACCGGAGCCGCACGACACCTTCCTCTACCCTCTAGGGAGCCGCCACGACACCAGCGTCAACCCTACCGGAGTAGCTTTGCCTATACATTCTCAACCCTACCCGGGCCGCTTTGCCAACTCACAAGTCCACGGCCTCAGATCCGCTTCCTCGCACCCTCATCCAACCTACCGGAACAGCTTATGACGCCCCGTCCATGGCCGCAGATCCGCATCGTCGACACCACCCTTAACCCAACCACTGGAGCAACCGGCGCCCGTCCACGGCCGCAGATCCGCATCGTCGACACCATCCTTAACCCAACCACCGGAGCAGCTCGGCGCCCGTCCGGTCAGCAGATCCGCGTCATCGACACCATCCTTAACCCAACCACCGGAGCAGCTTCACCTACACCCTCGCCCACGGCCACAGATCCGCTTCGCCCACACCGTAGTCCACCCTACCGGAGCCGCTCCACAAACACCCTACTCGACGGTTCTAGATCTCCTTACCGCACCCCGACAGCCAGCGCAACGTCATCACCCTCGACGTTTCTAACCTGATTCCCACCGTCTGGAGAGATGCCAAGAACCCGCCACGGCCTAGGTACTTGTCACCTTTAAACCCGTCCAGCATCACCTGCCCGATGTACTTCAAATATACTAACCGGTCATTTGTTACATTATGCAGGTGGCAAAACTACAAGGATGATGTTTCTTCGGATCTAACAGCTTGGCCAACCAAGATCCTGGTGAGGCATTGCTATGATCTTGTAAGCGCGTCTCTCTCTCTCTTGTATTGTTCTTTGCACCTTGACGTGCTTTGCTAGGATTTTGACCAAGAATCCCTTTGTGCGAACAATGATTTCTACTACTGGCTGCTAAATTAGATATGTAGATGTCATACATGATACTACCTCGTACCTCCGTTCCTAAATATAAGTCTTTCTAGAGATTCCACTATAGGCTACATACAGAGCAAAATGAGTGAATCTACACTCAAAAATGCATCTATATACATCTGTATGTGGTCCATACTGGAATCTCTACAAAGACATATATTTAGGAACAGGGGCAGTACATTACACAAAATCGTAGGTGGCATGTAGGAATTCCAGTGCACTACATTAGGCTCCCTTAGAGTGCCTGCCAGTCTAGCATACAGAGTCATGGCTAGTTTATGGTACGCACACAATCGTTAATTGGTGGTTTAAATATGCGCAAGGGATATGCAATGTAGTATCATGTAGAGATGTCTGAAATTAGCCGTGTCAACTTGCAGATAGGGTTACACAATGAAAAAGTACAAGATGTATGTGGCAATTTCATGGAACATCGCAAAAAAAGGAGAGGTAGTGGTGAGCCTATACAGTGTGCTATGGTACGTCACTCCTCCATTGCAATCATCGTGACATGTTATTTGTATGCCACTTCTATTAGCCAAGTTTCTTAGAGACAGTTATTACGAGTTATCCTAAGAAAATAAGCACCTGTGAATATAAGCTCCATGTGTCGCCAACCAGTTCTTTTCATTGCGTTTTCAGCTTATCTTTGGTATGATCGATTGGAAAGTCTAAATTGCATTATATATATATATTTTCATTTTGCTGCCCATATGGAAATTAATTTGACTTGCAAACATCACAAATTGAACCCGGTCAGTAATTAATATGATAGGAAAAGCAGACCATCACTATTTGCTCAAAATGCAAATACAAAGATACCATCTACTTGGCACAATCTACTTTGGTCAATGTTTTCCATAAGATCCCATTGCCTAATTTAAACGAAGAACGCATGACCCACATTTAAATGAAGAACAATTATTTATTGAAATTCGATGGTCCAAGTGGCTGGTTATTATCATATAGCAGCACCACGAAAGCATCATATAGCGGCGATGGCGACTCATAGCAACTCATCATACAGCAGCAATAGTCTGCAATTCATCATATACCAGCAGCAGCTCATAGCACTTCATCATATAGCAGCAGCAGGAGCAGCTCATAGCAATTCATCATATAGCAGCAGTAGCAGCTCATAGCAACTCATCATACAACAGCAGCAGTCTGCAATTCATCATATACCAGCAGCAGCTCATAGCAATTCATCATATAGAAGCAGCAGGAGCAACTCATAGCAATTCATCATATAGCAGCAGCAGGAGCTCATAGCAATTCATCATATAGCGGCGGGGAGCAGCTTGTAGCAACTCATCATATAGCGGCAGCAGCTCATAGCAATTCATCATACAAAGAAAGCAGCTCATAGCAACTCATCATACAAAGGCAGCAGATCATAGCAATTCATCATATAGCGGCGAGGAGCAGCTCATAGCAATGCATCATATAGCAGCAGCAGAAGCAGCTCATAGCAATTCATCATATAGTGGATCAGAATGAAAATTTGGCAAAAAATCAGAGGAGATCATCACCTTGTTGGATGAGCTCATCCTTCAACAGCACCTCAAGGCCATGGCCTGGGAGGAAGGGAGGGGGAACAAGGTGCCTTCTGCCGCAGTGTGGCATCAGCCGTAGTTGTGCAGCGCCAGCCGGAGTTGTGCGTTGGACGAACCACAGTGGAGAAGCTACTGGAGACCATGAGAATGAGGGGCGGCGCCAGAGGGAGGAGCAGCCAGGGAGATTTTCTCCTACCCGCCGGCCATGTAGCCTAGCTGGACATAAAATCGTCGAGGACCAGGCCAGATGGGACCCGATGGCGGCAGCTGTTGGAGGAACCCTAGTCTTTGCAGTGAGGATCAAGGTAGAGAGAAAGGGAGAGGAGATGCAAGCGGGCGAGGGCAATGAATGCTTGCGTGTTTGTTTTACTTGAGGGTCGGTGTGACTCGGGCATCGTGATTGCATTTTGAGTGTAATATAGGCGGAACAATGAGTCATTTCACTATTCCCGTCCCTTCAATTTTTAGTGAGGTTCTACCAAACACCCCCCCTCAAAGAGAAATTAGTTAAGCCCAAGCCCATAACTCAAAAATGACTTCTTTACATCTTTTATGGCTTATTTTGACAATATGCCTGAAAAGCGGAATCGAATCGGCCCTTAACACGCAATTCAATTGTGCGTGCAATGATGAATCACTCCTCACCGCTATCTCTGTACATTTAGGCATCATCATACATGGCATAACCTAATACATGTGCTTTCCATTGTAGAATCTGGAATATGCAATGTTTATGTTAGTTCATACGTTGCACATGATGTTTAAATGCCCCTTAAATCTGTTCAGTCAAGTGATGGTCTTTAAGCCTCCTTTTTTGTTTCTTTTCTTGATATGTAAGATTTGCTCACACATCTGTTCAATTGCTTGTTTGCATCAGCCAGCCGTACTAGGACTGTTTGCTTTGATTACTTGACGTTCTTGACCTAACACTCTAACAGAGCTTGTCAACGATTTAAACACTAAGGGCTTTGTAGTGGGGCCTTGTCTAACTCATAGGTGACATAAAGGTTTGGCTGTACACTACTGATGGGCTCTCCAAGAGTACACAGAGATCCAGTTCAAGGTATGCCTAGTTTTTACATAGTGCAGACATAGTAAATGCTCATTTCATTGTGTGCAAGTGCAAGAGATGCGGCATGTTCCATTATGTGGTGTTGTTTTGTTATAATCTCATCCTTTTGTGTTCACATACTGGAAAGTATGCATATTTATCTTCCAAGGAGACGAGTAACTAGTTTGTGTCACCTTGCAGAGGGGGTGCAATGAAGATAAGATTGAGGATTCCAAGTACAAGATGTTAGGAAGGAGCCTTGCAAGAGAAGTAGGAGCTACTGTTGAGCCTCTTCAACCTGCTAAGGTAAGTCAGTGTATGCAACTCAATAGTTCAATTCCTTGTTTGTTTCAGTCATAGTTAATTTTCTCTTTTCAATTGCTTTATTTGTCCTCACTTAATGAGATGCCCAAATAATTATGCCCGATATTCGGTACTTGTATCACTATTAGTTGAGATAATTAAAGGCCTTACCATTTAATTACTCTGTCGAAGTGTGCCTGAAGCTTTGAAGTCTAACCAACTATTATTGCATGAGGCTCACAATCTAGTTTATACTACGCTAATGATTGCATAGTTTTGCCTGCTGTAGTATGTTTGTATGAAACCCTCTGCTATTCATTATGCTCCCTAAGACTTTAATTGAGGTATAGAATGGCCAACTGCTTGCTTACTTGTACGCAATGTGCTGTCTAAATTTGTAACTTGTCTGTGTTTTTTATTGGGCCCCAACATCATGCTCCTCTGGTGAGCTAAGAGGGATTTCTGTATGCAGGCTGCACAGACTATCTTTTTTATAATTTTTAAAATATCACCTGCTTATGCATCATGGCGTGTAACATTTTTTTGTGAAAGTGACGTGTAACATTATTGTTAGTCCTGTTTTGCCATGTAGTTCAAAATAGTGTCTTGTTTGCTTCACTGTTGTAACTATATTTTTGCCCTAGTCATGTGTACTTACAGAAACATTTCGTGATGAAGTGACATCAACACAAAAATCTGCGGCGGTGCGGCATGGCCGTTACCGAATGATTATGGATTGGAATTGGAATGTCGATGTTCTCGAGCATCAACTAGAGGTGGCAAGACAACGTGTACATGATTGTCAACGTATAATCAACAAGTTGAGACCGGACATGCGTGTATTAGATGCAGGAGTCAAAAATGAAACAAGACACCGAGGTAACCATAAAGGAATTGGAGATTTTGCGGACTGAAATTTGTGCTATCTGAATCCGCCAATCCTGTTTTACGAAGAGATTATAGTTCAAATGGGGTTAAGTTGATGCGCGTCCATGATGTATGAGCCGTATTTGCCCGGTATGTAATTTGATGTTTGTGTATGCTTTATTATCACTGTCTTTGTACCATAATGCCCGATGGGTATAATAGGTTGTTATTTCTTTATTGTTTTGTGTATGATTATTCTTCCTTTCTTTGCCTTGATATATTTGTTGTATATTGTTTGCTTTTTAGTTTTGATTGTATTGAGTAGGATAATTCTTTGAATATGCTATATCGTTCAAACGGGGGCCAACTCGCCCGACCTTGGGCCTTCTATGTCTCGTAGGATCCATGGTCCTTCTACGTCTCGTAGGATCCATGGGCCTTCTACGTCTCGCAGGATCCATGGGCCTTCTACGTCTAGCATGATCCATGGGCCTTCTATGTCTCGCAGTGTCCATGGGCCTTCTACATCTCGCAGGATCCATGGGCCTTCTATGTCATGTAGGATCCATGGGCCGCCGACTCATTTATGGGTCTTGTACTGGCCTTTAATGGGCCGTAGACGGGCCTATAATGGAAATCGTACGTTTTATGGCTGACCATAACGGGCCGTTAATAGGCCGTATTTGGTGATGCTATGAAAATGCCCAACAGACTAACGGATCACAAACGGGCCGACTGTAACGACGGGCTGAATTTGGCCCACAAGCAGAAAATGACAGTAACGGGCCATAAGTAACCGAATGCTGGAAATGAGCCCAAGAATAAATGGGCCCTCAGAAGGGCGAAAGTTAACTTGGGCTGGAAACGGCCCAACGGAATAACGGCCCGTTAATGGGTATAAAGTGTTACACTGTTCATTACGGGCCAGTTTCACCGCGGGCCGTTAATGGGTGTAAAGTGATACATTGTTCATTACGGGCCAGTTTCAGCACGGGCCGCTAATGGGCCAAGAGTTACAAAGGGCCCCATATGGGCCAAAAGACTTCATGGGCCATACATGGGCCAGAAGTGAAAACAGGCTGGAATCATATTGGATGGCCCAGATGACGCTACTGGGCCTAATTCGCATAGGGCATAACGGGCCTTGGGTTATCGGGCTGTAAATGGGCTATATGCTAAAAGGCCGTTAACATGCTTTCCATGGGCCGGCCCGCCAGCTTTTGACCAAGTCAAACGGGCCGGCCTTTTCACAGGAATGGGCCACTATTGGGCCGTGCCACGTGTCGACGTATCATAGGCACCTTCTGTCCAGTGAGTGGATGACATCTGTCCCAATGATGAGTTGACACGTGTTTCCTCCAGCCAATGATGATTTTACACGTGGAAAATCCCCATTGGTCGGGGCTGTTAACGGGTTATCGGATCCAAAACCCGACCCGATAGCTTAACGGCATTCCGTTACGGTGGATGCCACGTGTCGGTCACCCTTGACGAAAGCACTTCGTGACGCTACGATTTATCGTCATGGAAGTGGACACTTCCGTGATGATAATTTTGGTAATGTTATGGAACACTTCTCTGACGACACATGTATGACTATCTTGATTATGTCATAAATTTTTCATGGATGTACATGCATGACAAAAAACGCGACATACTGTGACAAACACGTATCATCACGGAAGTGTATTTTTTTGTAGTGTTTTGTGAAAAGATTGTTGAGGTTTTCATGGATGACTTCTCTGTTTATGGGAAGTCTTTTGAAGATTGCTTAAGCAATCTTTATCGAGTTCTGCAGAGATGTGAACAAACAAATCTTGTCTTGAATTGGGAGAAGTGCCACTTTATGATTAATGAAGGCATTGTATTGGGTCATAAAATTTTTGAAAAAGGTATTGAAGAGGATAAAGCTAAAGTTGATGCAATTGAGAAAATGCCATGTCCCAAGGACATCAAAGGTATTCTTAGTTTCTTAGGTCATGCTGGTTTCTATAGGAGGTTTATTAAAGATTTCTCTAAAATTTCTAGGCCTCTCACTAATCTTTTGCAAAAGGATATTCCTTTTGTTTTTGAGGATGATTGTTTAGAAGCCTTTGATACACTCAAGAAAGCCTTAATTACTCACCTATTGTCCAGCCACCTGATTGGAACTTGCCTTTTGAAATTATGTGTGATGCTAGTGATTATACTGTTGGTGCTGTTCTAGGACAAAGAGTCGATAAGAATTTGAATGTTATCCATTATGCTAGTAAAACTCTAGACAGTGCTAAAAGAAATTATGCTACTACTGAAAAAGAATTCTTGGTAGTGGTGTTTGCCTATGATAAGTTTAGACCTTATATTGTTGATTCCAAAGTAACTATTCACACAGACCATGCTGCTATTAAATATCTTATGGAAAAGAAAGATGCTAAACCTAGACTTATTCATTGGGTTCTCTTGTTACAAGAATTTGATTTGCATATTATTGATAGAAAAGGAGCTGAGAACCCCGTAGCTGATAACTTGTCTAGTCTTGAAAATGTGCTTGATCACCCACTTCCTATTGATGATAGTTTTCCTGATGAGCAGTTAGCTGCGATAAACGTTGCTAATGAGACTCCTTGGTATGCTGACTATGCTAATTACATTGTTGATAAATATTGCTTTACTTATCAACAAAATAAAAAATTTCTTCTATGATTTAAGACATTACTTTTGGGATGACCCACATCTTTATAAAGAAGGAGTATATGGTATTATTAGACGTTGTGTACCTGAGCATGAACAGGGACAAATCCTACGTAAATGTCACTCCGAACCGTATGGAGGGCATCAAGCTGGAGATAGAACCGCTCACAAGGTATTAAAATCTGGATTTCATTGGCCTACTCTCTTCAAGGATGCTCGTAAGTATGTCCCATCTTGTGATGAATGCCAAAGAATAGGTAATATTGGTAAGCGTCAAGAAATACCTATGAACTATTCTCTTGCTGTTGAACCATTTGATGTTTGGGGATTTGATTACATGGGACCTTTTCCCTGCTCTAGTGGGTATACACATATTTTGGTTGTCGTTGATTATGTTACTAAATGGGTAGAAGCTATTCCAACCAGTAGTGCTGATCACAACACCTCTATTAAAATGCTTAAGGAAGTTATTTTCCCAAGGTTTGGAGTCCCTAGATATTTAATGACCGATGGTGGTTCACACTTTATTCATGGTGCTTTCGTAAGATGCTTGCTAAGTATGATGTTAACCATGGAATTGCATCACCCTATCATCCTCGGTCTAGTGGTCAAGTTGAACTTAGCAATAGAGAAATAAAATTAATTTTGCAAAAAGGCCAATAGGTCCAGGAAGAATTGGTGTAAGAAATTAGATGATGCACTTTGGGCTTATAGAACAAAGCATATAAAAATCCTATGGGTATGTCTCCTTATAAAATGGTTTATGGAAAAGCTTGTCATTTGCCTCTTGAGTTAGAACATAAAGCATATTGGGCAGTTAAAGAACTCAACTATGATTTGAAACTTGCTCGTGAAAAGTGGTTATTTGATATAAGCTCATTAGATGAGTGGAGAACCCAAGCTTACGAAAATGCAAAGCTATTCAAAGAAAAAGTTAAAAGATGGCATGACAAAAGAATTCAAAAACATGAGTTTAAAGTTGGAGAATATATTCTTTTGTACAACTGTCGTTTTAGATTCTTTGCAGGGAAGCTCCTCTCGAAATGGGAAGGCCCATGTGTCATCATGGAGGTTTACCGGTCTGGTGCAATCAA
This sequence comes from Aegilops bicornis, assembly GCA_021605145.1. Taxonomy (NCBI): domain Eukaryota; kingdom Viridiplantae; phylum Streptophyta; class Magnoliopsida; order Poales; family Poaceae; genus Aegilops; species Aegilops bicornis. Next base: position 472,257,317 of record CM038672.1, on the reverse strand, counting down.
AATAAATAATTTCGAAGGCACCAACCCGAAGGTTGTCAATGGGCAACGAATAAAGCATTATATCTCAAGTACGCCTATTAATGTTGAAAGCAATATTATCCAAACTTTGACACCGGAAGAACACATAAAAGAGTCCTTGCAAAACACTCCAAAATCATCAAAATAAAGAGGTACGTGATACGGTAAGCAAACGGACTCCGAAAAATCTGCAAAAATAATTTTTTATCAATTTTGGAATATTTTAAAATTTTGGAAATAAATAAACTCCCAAGAAGCGTCCCCTAGTGGGCACTATACACCAGGGCGCGCCAGGCTTGCCTGGCGCGCCCAGGTGGGTTGTGCCCACCTGGGACACCTCTCGTACTCCATTTTTCTTCCATATGCTTGTCCTCCAAGATTATATATATATATATATATATATATATATATATATATATATATATATAGACTGTCTATTCAGATAATATTATCAGAATAAATATTCTGCACACCACTTCCAGACCGCATGCTTTGAGCATAAGTGCACGTCATTCTTTGAACCAAGTGTGCTGCACGTCATTCTGCTAATTTTTTAACCGTTTACCGGAATGAGGCGTGTAATATACCGTTGAAAAGCTATGAATTAGGCGCAACTTCGACATGTTGAACACTTTTCGAGATTCCACACGGTTTAAGAGCAGTTTTGAAAATGGTGCGGCCCATGACTAGTGGCAGCGAGTGATTTTTCGCGATTTCTTCTAAACCGCTCGTCGGAATGAAGCAAACGATAGGCCGTTGGATAGATATCGTCGAGGCGCATCTTTTTCATATATGATTTTTTCTCTAATTCCTTACGGTTTTAATAGCAGTTTCAAATTTACTAAATCGCGGAATTCTGTTTTTCAATTTTTTTTCAAATTTTTGGTACTGTTTTCGCTCTAATTTTTTAACCGTTTGTCGAAATGAGGCCTGTAATATATCATTGAAAAGCTATGGACGAGGCGCAACTTTCATATATTGCAATGTTTTTGAGATTCCTTACGGTTTTAAGTAAATTTTAAAAATCGTGTGGCAGACGACGAGTGGGAGCTGCTGTTTTTTGCGAAATTTTTACAAACCGCTGCTCGGAATGATTCAACCGATACGCCGTTGGAAAGGTATCGACGAGGCGCAACTTTTTCATGTAGAATACTCTCTCTAATTCTTTACGGTTTAAGAGCAGTTTTAAATTTACCGAAACACGGACACTCTGTTTTTCACGACACCCAAATCGAAGTGCGTACTTCATCCGACTGAAACCGCACTGCATCGCACGAAATTCCGCACTGCATTAGACGGGTAAGAGAACTGCATGGTTTCATTTTCGTGGGACGTAAATTTTTGAAGACGAGGAAGAAAACCGCACTGCTTTTAGATGGAAAAGCGCACTACATCAAAGAGTCAAGCGAACTTCATGATTTTCTTGTCGGGCGTAAATTTTCTCAGATGAGCTTTTGTGAGTTTTTGTCGTCATTTTTTATGAAAGAACGCACTGCTTCGAACGGAAAACCGCACTGCAGCAGGCAGTCAAGTGAACTTCATGATTTCCTTTTGTCGGACATAAACTTTCTCGAAAAAGTTTTTGTTGTATTTTTTCAACTTTTTTGAACAAGAGTGAACCGCAACACTCCCAAAAATGAACCGCAACACTATCAAAAGTGAACCTCATGAGTTTTTGTTGTATTTTTTCATACTTATTAATTTTTTACGCGCGTTGACCAAGCAAGTGGACCTTTCATCGGACAGAAGAACACACTGCTTCAACCTAAAAACCGCACTATATCAGACAGTCAAATGAACTTCATGATTTCTTTTTGTTGGATGTAAACTTTCTCGCACAAGTTTTTGTTGTCTTTTTTAGAACATTTTTTTTGAATGGGAGTGGACCGCAACACTTCCGAAAGTGAACCTCAACACTACCAAAAGTGAACCTCATGAGTTTTTGTTTTCTTTTTTTCGTACTTATTAATTTTTTACGCGTGTTGACCAAGCGAGTGGACCGCATGGACTGCACGAGTAAACTACATCTAATATAGAAGCGAGCTTCTTTTTTGAGATGTTTTTGTTTTGTGTTTACCAAGTGGACAACAGAGGCGTTTTATAGCGAACCACGTCAAAGAAGAAAGCGAGCTTCAAAAGATGGACATCCATCTGATTGTTATACACAGCTACACACGCATACATAATCTGCACTCTCCACCAGCCGAATCGCGGTAATGAGCTGCAGTGTTTTTACAATGAACTAATGAAGTGTAGTTTTCAACAATAGCAAATTTGAGCAATGGGGCATCCAATAGAACTGCATCACTCCATCTTTTCCTACAAAAATGAGTAAAACGAACCTCAATAGCAAACCATAGCGGACTTCGTTTGCGCTTTTTTTTCTCTTCAAAAACCACAAAATCAGTGAAGTGCAGAAGAGCACTGCCGAACCACATGGCAGTATAGCATCAAATGAACCACATCCAACTGTACCTGCACACCTCGCGACATGGTAGAAACTTGCAATCGAGTCTCTGGACCCCGCACCTACACAGTGAGCTGCTTTTTGTTATGGTCAAAACCAAAACCGTACTACATCCATGATTTATGTGCACAAGCTCGTCGCCGGCTGAACGACCTAACTGCAGTGGAGTCTCTCCTCGCCGGGGGACGGTCGTGGGGAAGGAAACAAGGGGAGGAAGTGGCACAGAAGGGTAGGAGGCTTCTGCAGCGACCCGGCAACCGAGCCACACGCAAAAACTGTTCTGAGCCGCACCGCACGGCGAGGTGCACTACACCATGTATCGCCGGTGAACCGCACTGGCACAAGAACCACGTACAGCAACCAGAGGCAGAGCCCAAATCCACGCCTGGGTATCCGATGGTGCAGGCTCAACATGGCGCGGATCTCGCCGGATTCGGGAGGGTCTTGGATGCTGGTTGTCGCTTGCCGGGGCGTGGCCGTGGAGACCGGCCGGGGCGGAGTTGGGGCCGCGGTCGGGGCGGCGCGGGGCGGGGCCGTGGAGGCCGGCCAGGGCGGAGCTGGGTCCGCGGTCGGGGAGGCGTGGGGCAGGGGCCGTGGAGGCCGGCGGGGGCGGAGCTGGGGCCGCGATTGGCCGGCGCGGGGCAGGGGCCGTGGAGGCCGGCCAGGGCGGAGCTGGGGCCGCGATTGGCCGGTGCGGGGCAGGGGGCGTGGAGGACGACCGTTGCGTGGTGGAGCTATGGCCATGGCCGGGGCGGAGCGGGGTCGGGGGCCATCGCGGTGCGGTGCATTAGCCGCGGCCGGGGTGGGACGGCATGGCGCGATGGGGCGGGGCGCACCAGATCCGGCGGTGGGAAGCTCCGCAAGGTGAGGAAGGCGGTGCGGCGACGTGGGAGGTGCACGGGAGGCGCGGCGGCGGTACAAGGAGGTCGTGGGGAGCACCCGCGGGAGGGTGGGGGAGTGCTGGCTTGACGACTGGATAAGGTGGGGTGTTTTGTTTGTCCGGGCAGTTCGGCAGATCCCTTTGCGCTGTTAGTTTTTAGCTTCGGGGTGGGCGTCGGGGGTTAGCAGAATAAGCTCAAGTGTTATTAAAATAAAAGGGTGCTTGAATACGTTTTAGTCTCATGACTAAAAATAGTGGGACTAAAACTTCATAAATTTCACCCACGCTTTGGATCTGAATACTAAATAGACTAAAATGAGTTGATGAGCATTTATTATCCTCCAAACCCTCCAATCCCGAACTCGCATGTGTTAAAGGAGAGGAGTTAAATGAGGAGAGAGAGGACTAATTCACATTTTAGTAGGGTTCCCCTGACTAAAACTTTTTAGTCTCAAGACTAGTTCTAGCCTCTCTTTAGTCAGGGGTGATTGGAACTTTAGCCTATAAAAGAGACTAATTTTAGTCAGACTAAAAATAGTCCCTTGGATCCAAGCATGGCCTAAGACTCTTAAGGGTGTTATCATAATAGACCCACCCTATATATATATATATATATATATATATATATATATATATATATATATATATATATGTATATATGACACATTTATTCTACGACCGGGTGTAGTTACTCCCACTTTTGTTTCATACGTTCTAGGTAGTATCTATCATATATACGTAAAAATGTTTAGGTAGTATATATACTATTTTTTATATAGTATGTAGTATATTTTGAGCATACTCCTTTTTACGTACAAATATGTACGTATTTCACAAATGTAATAAAAACATGGACTCACATGCAATTTTTTCACATAACTCGCTTTGGAGTATCTTATATATAGTATATGAACATACTAAAAATAATAATGTAGAGTATATAGTACCACATGATAGTATATAAGAAATGAGTGTAACTACACCCGGTAGTAGGATGCATTTTCCTATATATATATATATATATATATATATATATATATATATATATATATATATATATATCGCGAACCTATTAACCACCGTATCGCGAAGAAATCCTCCGTTCTCTTTTTCCCTTGTTGTTTTCTGTCAGATCCCATCTACCATGGCTGCCTCAAGCTCCTCCAAGGACAAGTTCTTCAAGAACGTCATCAACCCATATCTGCGGGAGGTTGTGCAGCACCCTCAGGTCATTAAGATGCATGAGGGGCTGCTTCACCTTCGTGATGTGCCCTCACTACAAAAAAAGTACACTTCCGGGATGATACGTGTTTGTCACAGTAGGTAGCGTTTTTTGTCATGCATGTACATCCATGACAAATTTATGACAGAATCAAGATAGTCATACATGTGCTGTCGTAGAAGTGTTCCATGACATTATCAAAATTATCATTACGGAAGTGTCCACTTCCATGAAGATAAATCGCGCGTCACGTAAGTGCTTTTCGTCGAGGGTGACCGACACGTGGCATCCATCGTAGCAGGAACGCCGTTAAGCTATCGGGTCGGGTTTTGGATCCGATAATCCGTTATGACCCGACCAATGGGGATTTTCCACGTGTAAAATCATCATTGGTGAAGGAAACTGCGGTCGGCTCCTTGTTGGGGACGATGTCATCCCTCATTGGGCCGGAAGCCGCCTATGGTGCGTCGACACGTGTACGGCCCAACAGAGGCCCATTCACAGTGAAAAGGCCGGCCCGGTAAAAATTAGCGAGCCAGCCCATATAAGGCCTACTTGTGTCAGTCCATTTAAGCCCACGGCCCATACAAGATGAGCCAATTCGGCCCGTCGGCGGCCCGTTAAAGATTTGACACCATTGCAGCCCATCGTCGATTCGAGCCCGTTAACGACCCGCTATATATCTGGGCTCAATATAGGCCCGATGAGATTTCGGCTGATAACGGCCCGTTTAATGGATGGGCCAATTTTCGTGATGTACATCTTTCGGCCTTTTAGCGACCCATTTAAATGTTGGGCTAGTTTCCGGCGGTGTGTCTTCGACTGTTGACGGCCCATAAACTGATGGGCCATTTGTTGTCGGACCGAGTTTGACCTTTTAGCGGCCCATTTAAGTGTTGGGCCAATTTTTGGCCCGTGTCACTTTCGACTGTTGACGGCCCATAAATTAGTTGGGCCATTTTTAGTCGGACCGAGTTTTGGCCTTTTAGCGACCCATTTAAGTGTTGGGCCAATTCCCGATACAATGTGACTTTCGGCTGTTAATCGGACCATAAATGAGTTGGCCCATTTGTAGTCGGACCTTAGTTTTGGCCTTTAACGGCCCATGCCCTTCATGGTCCAATACCAGCCTAGTTTCTCTTTTGGCTCGTTAAAGGCCCACAACCTGATTGGGCCATTTACAATCTGACGACTTTTGGCCTCTTAGCGGCCCATGGTCTTCATGGTCCAAGATACAAGCCCATTGTCTCTTTTCGGCTGCTAAAGGCCTCTACAGTATAGTTGGGCCATATGTAGACCAAACTTAGTAACGGCCCGTTAACGGCCGGTGAAATAAATCGGGCCACCTGTTGCCGCTTCGATGTCGGCCTGTTAACGACCGGGAGGTAAGAGGGACGACAATTAACTTCGGCCTAGTAACGCCCATTAACTTAATGGGCCCACTAAAGTTCGTACATGTCTTTAGGCCAAATTAGATAATTTGAGCCCATTACGACGAGCAATTATGCACAGGACCAAAACCGATCACGCAAAGGTACGGCATACAGGGAATAACGGTGCACATCCAGCATATACTACAGGAAATTACATCCACTAGGCAATCAAAGATTGATGCGGTGCAAATAAATGAGCGTAACCTAACCATCTACAACGTCACAATCTGCAACCTCAAAGATGATGACGCCCATAAGCATGTTGGCAAGTTCTTTACGCTTTGCTACACTTTCTCTGAAAACATTGATCGCTTGTTGTGTCGCATGCGACTCTGCACCTCTGATTCATCCACCATTTTCATCATTGCTTCAGCCATTAATTGGTTCACAAACATACATTTATTCCGTTGCATTCGAGGCGGAGGATCTTGAAAAGATTCAGATGGCGATTTTGGCGGGCTTGTATTATTGATAGTGGAGAGTGTCACCGACCCTTTGCATCATAACATAAATTAGGGACGGAACCAAACAGATTAATCATGAGTTATTGCCATATTACACGGCCTAGATTCTTTGGAAAGAAACAATGGGGTTGCCTTGCTTTGTTTTCGTAGTTTGTCTTCTTATCTTGACATCTGCACAAAATTAACACACTAGCATTGCTATCATTGGCCAAGTCGGATAATAGGAAAGCAACATTGACACAACGAGCGTTTGGGCAAGTAGCCTACACCAAATTAACACAATATGGCACAGCTATCATCAGCCGTAAGGTAGTACGAAAGCAACATTGACACAATGAATGAATGGGCAACCAGAGAAGCACTACAATTCAAGAATGTGCATGATATGAGATAGTACATTCATGCATTTCGAAGATGCAAAACTACCGTGCAATTTTCCTTACAAAAATCAACATTGGCACCTTTAACATTTTGCTACAACTAATTTTAGATCAGATAAAGGTTAGATTCACGCCCGATTAACAAAATACATGTTGATGTAAAAATATAGTGATATACAACAGTACTTACATCAAAGATTGGAGCATAGAGAATTCCCATAAGATATTTTCCTCGAATCGATCCCAATGGAAGAAGTCTTCTATCGTTTAACCTTATTTTCTAAAAGAGATGGGTAAGAAACATGTAGAAAATATTATCGTAATGCTATAAACTTTCATGATGCGAGGATACGCTTTACGCTTCTTAGAATGGAGTTGACATTCTTTTCTTTGGACTAGAGCGGACTAGTTCTTTGGCCACTAGAATCTGCTTATTATCGATTGGGAGTTGGGTTTCTCTGTCTTTGGAGCGGTATCTATGAAAAATGGAGTTGGTTTATTATCTCCTGGCGTTTGGATCTTTTGCAAAGACCTGGTTTGTAACCCTTGATTCTAACAGAGCCGTCTTCCCCTTGCATGCCTTATATAGAAGAATGGTGATTCAGCTTATAAAACATGCTACAACAGAGATGGAATGGGTCTTGAAGAATAGAAAGGCATGACATATTGACATGTATTCCCTCCATCCGGAAATAAATGGGCCGGGTCTAGGCGTATTTCAGTTCTAGATACATCCAGTTTTATCCATTTCTGCGACATTTAATCCGGACGGAGGGAGTATGATGTAAGAGCAAGGGATACGACAGGACAACACAGTAAAAAAACACTGAAAAACCCACTGCAGAACCAAAGTATTCAAACCCACTGATATGAGATAGTACACTCATGCAACTCAGGATGCAAAACTACCGAGCAGTTTTCCTTAGAAAAATCAACATTGTGGCCTTTAATCATACATTTTGCTACAACTAAATTTAGATCGGATAAAGGTTGGATTCACGCCCGATTAACAAAATACATGCTGATGTAAAAATATAGTGATATACAACAGTGTACTTACATCTACATTGGAGCCAGAGAATTCACGCAAGAATCTTTCCTCATAAAGCGATACCATTGCGTAAATTCTTCTATCTGATAAGCTTATTTTATAAAAGAGAGATGGGTAAGAAACATGTAGAAAATATGATCAAGATGCTATAAAATTCTTGATGCAAGGATACACACACGCTTCTTAGAATTGAGTTGAAATATTTTTGCTCATTTGGAGCGGACTAGTTCTTTTGGCCACTGGAATCTGCTTATTATCGGTGAGGGAGTTGGGTTTCTCTGTCTTTGGAAGCGATATCTATAAAAAGCTGGAGTAGGTTTATTATCTCCTGGCGTTTGGATCTTTTGCAAAGGCCTTGTTTGTAACCCTTGATTCTAACATAGTCGTCTTCCCCTTGCATGCCTTGTATAGAAGAATGGTGCTTTAATTATAAAACATGCATGACAGAGAGATGGAATAGGTATTGAAGAATACAAAGGCATGACATATTGACATGTATTCCCTCCATCCGGAAAAAAAATGGGTGGGTCTAGGCGTATTTCAGTTCTAGATACATCCTTTTTTATCCATTTCGGCAACATGTAATCCGGACGGAGGGAGTATGGTGTAAGAGCTAGGGATACGACAGGACAACACAGCAAAAAAAACTAGTTGAATGTAAAACTATATGCTAGCGGAATACGTACAGAAATAACCAAGGCAACATACACGTGTATGATTGGAAAATAAGATGGCATTGCAACAGAGCACTAGAACAACACTTCTAAGTAAAAAAACATGGTATGGCAGACAGATGAAGTACATACTGATGAATAACAATGCATAAGATATTCAGAAGCATGATGTCCAAATTAAGCAGATGTGAGGGAGTCCTGGATTAGGGGGTGTCTGGATGGCCGGACTATAACCTTTGGCCAGACTCCCGGACTATGAAGATACAAGATTGAAGACTTCGTCCCATGTCCGGATGGGACTTTCCTTGGCGTGGAAGGCAAGCTTAGCGATATGGATATGTAGATCTCCTCCCATTGTAACCGACTCTGTGTAACCCTAGCCCCCTTCGGTGTCTATATAAACCGGAGGGTTTTAGTCCGTAGGACGAACAACAATCATACCATAGGCTAGCTTATAGGGTTTAGCCTCTCTGATCTCGTGGTAGATCTACTCTTGTACTACCCATATCATCAATATTAATCAAGCAGAGTAGGGTTTTACCTCCAACGAGAGGGCCCGAACCAGGTAAAAACATCGTGTCCCTTGTCTCTTGTTACCATCCGCCTAGGCATACGATTCTGGACCCCCTACCGAGATCTGCCGGTTTTGACACCGACATTGGTGCTTTCATTGAGAGTTCCTCTGTATCGTCACCTTTAGGCCCGATGGCTCCTCCGATCATCAACAATGATGCGGTCCAGGTAGACTTTTCTCCCAGACAGATCTTCGTGATTCGGCGGCTTTGCTGCGCAGCCAATTAAGCAGCCATCTGGAGCAGATCGAAAGCTTCGCCCGCCATCGTGTCGATTTGGAAGTTTGAACTACGGCCAAGCGTCTGCGGAGACTTGATCTTCAATGGGTTCGAGCCACGCCAAAGCGCGCCGCCTTTGTCACGATGGGCATGATCTAGCTCTGCCGCCGAACAGTGTCCTGGAGGCTGCACCAGTGTCCGCTCGGACCCTTAGCTCGGAGCCGACTGCGCCGATCGAGGATGGGCGGCTGGACACCACCTCGGGGGTTGCAATCTCTATGGCGATCAAGCCGAACACCATACCATCGCTTTGCGAAGCTTAGACTCAAGGTGCGGACTCCTCTTCGGACTCGAACCTTCGCGCCCCCTTAATCGAATCCGATTGGGCACCGATCATGGAGTTCACCGCCCGCGGACATCTTTTCAAAGACTCGCTTCTTCGGCGACATTCTGAATTCACTAAAGTCTCTCTCTCTATCGAGAGCCCTGGCGGACTATGGTCGGCAAGGTTGGGATGCAGACGTGAAGAAATTCAACGGCCACCCACCACCCACTTTGTAGCCACCGCCGATGATTTAAACGACATGCTCGACTTCGACTACGAAGACATCGGCCGGTATGGGCGAAGATGTAGGAGGCGAAGCAGGAATCAGCGCCTATAGGGCACTTTGGACAACCACCTCATCCCATGATGTATATATGGTGGACACACCTAAAAGAAAGCGACGACGAGGAACAAAGGCGCAACGAGGATCGTTCCTCGGCGATCAAAGCGGCGGCATAAGCGCCGCTCCAAACCCCACCTCGTCGGAGACCCAGCCATAGAGCGAGGCGAACGGCGGACGAACATGCCATCGAAAGCAACCGTCCGAATAGGGCAACTTGGATAAACAACCCGTCCCGGCGAAGATAACAGTCCGGACGACCTCATCTTTGGGTGATTGCTGGAGCGTAAGAACCTCCAAAAAGGCTCATCACCATCTGCACGTAGCACTGAAAAAGCGAAGCGGAAGCTCAAAACAGCGGAAGATGCACTCGTAATTAGATGGAGCAAAGTACTCAACATCATGCACAAATACGACGGCGATCGCCGCTGAAAGAGCTATCCGAAGCGAAAATTACTGCCGGAATTTGATGAAGAGGCCTTAGAGCCTCCGCAATCAAAAAATAAGGAAGCCACCCGGTCGGATAAACGATCCCATGGCAAACATAGTGCGGGAAACGCGCCGCATTAAGCCAAAGACGCGATCCGCAAGACAAGGATTCGCATCAAAAAGATGGCCCAGCTAGATCTATCTACGGGCCAAGAAAGCAAGCTCTAGCAAGCAATGCAACACATCAAGTATCCGAACATCACGGTACACCCAAATATAGGGGTGCTGCACACCCCCTATGTTTCACCGATGAGTCTTTGGATCATGAATTTCAGTGAGATTCAAGCCCGTAAACATAGAGGCATCTGACGGAACAATAGACCACAGAGTGCGGATTGAGGATTACATCCTCCACATACACATGGCTAGAGGAGATGATCTCCACGCCATAAAATACTTACCCTCAAACTCAAAGGGCCAGCCCGCCATTGGCTTAAAAGCCTTCCGAAAACACCATTGGAAGTTGGGAAGAGCTCGAGGATGCTTTTCGGGCAAATTTTCAAGGGACCTATGTCCGACCTCCAGATGCTTATGATTTAAGTCATATAACTCAACAACCCGGAGAGTCAACCCGGAAACTCTGGAACAGATTTCTTACTAAAAGAACCAGATAGTCGACTCGTCCAGGACGCCGAAGCCTTAGCAGCTTTCAAACACATGTTCGAGACGAATGGCTCATGGAACACCTCGGCCAAGAAAAGCCAAGAACAATGGCCGCATTAACAAGCCTCATGACCCGCTTTTGCGCAGGAGAGGATAGCTGGTTGGCAAGATGCATGCAGCGACCCAAGTACATCCGGGTTAGGGATGGAACGGAAACCGCGACGCAAAGATGGACCAAATAGCGGACCAAGGGAAACAGCCGAAGATCACGATACCAACGCCGGATTCAAAAGCTCTCGGCGAGAATCGAGAAAAAGCTACCCCTCAAGGATAACAGGACGAGCTATCTAACCTAAACAAAATCTTGGACAAGATATGTCAAATCCACAGTACTCGGGAAGCACGCAAACCATACCCACATAGATTGTTGGGTCTTCAAGCAATCCGCAAACTCAACGCTGAACACAAGGGGCTCGACACACCAAGCGAGGGCGATGACGAACCCCTAGCAGAAAGCACCGGAAAACAAAAGAATTTCCCACAAGAAGTCAAAGCAGTAAATTCACTTCACGTGACAAAGGGAGAAACAGTAGCGCCCATAGAGATACGCTGACATACGGCCTATCCCGGAGGAGTCCCGCCAATCGGGTTGTTAAAACCAATCACCTTCGACCATCAGGATTACTCTAGAAGTATCCGGAATGCAGGTTGGACTGCCTTGGTATTAGATCCGATAATTGGCGGACTCCACTTTACACAAGTCCTAATGGATGGCGGCAGTGATTTAAACCTGCTATATCAGGACACAATCCATAAAATGGGGATAGACCCAAAAACAATTTGCCATAGCAACACTTCCTTTCAAGGGGTAACGCCAGCCCGGATGCTCATTATGCGGGCTCTCTCCTGCTAGAAGTTATGTTCGGCTCACCCGACAACTTCCGTCGCGAAAAGCTAACCTTCCACATCGCCCCATTTTCAAGTAGCTATCAAGCACTACTGGGATGCGAAGCTTTCGCCCGCTTTAACGCAATACCGCATTATGCATCCCTTATACTTAAAATGCCTGGTCCACGAGGCATCATCTCATTAAAGGGAAATATCGAGTGTTCCTCGGCGCGGAAGATCAGCGGCTGCCTTAACAGCCACACACTAAACCGGCTTCACTAATCAAAGCACCTAAACAGGTCGTTCGGACCCCGGACATGGCTAGACGAGTCCGGTGTAAACATATTAAGGGCTTACTAGCCGCATACCCCCGTTCAAGGGGCTCCGCGCATGTACAACAAGAGACAATAAAGCTCAATTTTATTCATTTTTTAAATTGTACTTTGTTTATTTAATATAACGTACATTTTCGTATGATCTTTCTCAACTAAGTTCCTCTCTTCTACAGATGAACACCGTGCTACACCCGTCCAGGATACGGCACAATGGAGACACAGGCGCAGACGTGCAGTAGAGACCAGTTCCAAGGATTCTTTTCAGATTAAGACCCTGCGCAAACCTTTTTTACTGTCTCTTGTTGATACACATCCCCCGGTTTCTTGCTATAACCGAGGTGGAGGCTGGCATCTTAGCATTGGCCACGCGTCGAGATTTTGCGTGCACAGACACCGGGGCTTATTACTAAGGGCGTTGTTCAACCCGTTTTCATAAAGACCGAATATCTTAGGGAGTGTTCGGCGTCGCGAGTTTGGCCTTATATGCATCAGCTCCGAATCATGTCTTTGGTCGAATGTTGGGTTTGCCCGGCTCCTGTGTTTTGCTGCCTTACGTTCCGCTCTATCGGCTAAGGCGGCACCGGAGAAACTCTGCGATTGTGCCCGGTTCGCCGGTGAGCACCTCAAGAGAGAAAGCCGAAAACCTGATCATGATATAGCGTGAGACCGGTCAACCACTGATGACCCACCGGAATCTTTAGGATTCCTCCACATTAACGAAGGGCCGTTTTCACTGGTCAGCACACACGCCGCCCAATTGGCGACGCGGTGCCCCTAGGGGCTATATAGTAGACCCACTGTCAAACTCCTATGGCTAAGTGAAAGTGATAAAGCATTATAGTCCGGTTACCTAGTTTGCTGCGCTATCACCTCCTTTATAGGACCAAGACGTTGGATCAAGTGTGAAAAAGAGCCTTCTGCGAACACCCCGCATTATATGTGTGGGGGCCGTCAAGACCGCCATCTTCGAGTTATATACACATATACATTAACGGCCGCACATGAGCTATTTTAATTCTTGCAGGCACAAGTATAAAAAGCTTTTATATTCCATCGAAACATTTTTTTACAATAATACATGTTATTAGAACATGATATCCTTCGAGCATTGCGTCTCTATTAAACGAGCGCCGTGCAGAACTTCCTGAAAATAGTGCTCGGCAGGTAGTTGGCTCCCGTCCGAATCTTGGGATGCAACGTCGGTGGCCTTCATCTCCGCCCAATATGTCTTGACACGGGCAAGAGCCATCTGCGCACCCTCTATGCATGCTGACCTCTTCATTGCATTGATATGCGGCACCGCACCAAGGAACTGCTGCACCAAACTAAAATAACTCTTCGTCTCGGGCCTTTCCGGCCACAGATAACTCACGACATCCTTCATGGCGAGTCTGGATAACCTATTCAGCTCCGCGCATTCAGCCAAACGCTCGGTTAATGGAAGTGGGCACTCTGGATTATGGAACTACGACCAAAAAAGCTTTTCCACTTCGTGATCCTGTTGATCTCGGAAGTGTTCGGCCGGGTCCGCGGCACTTTCCGCCAAGTCCAGATATGTATCTGCCGCACTCCACAGCCGGTCCAACTGAGCATATTTAGGATCCCCGAACTTCATCCGCAGCATAAAGGGCTTTCCAGCCGCGATATCTCCGGCCTGACATAGCTCCTGCTTCATGGCTCTCATTGCAGAGCGAGCATCCTTGGCCTCGGTAGTGGCCTTCTCCGAATCCTTTTGTTCCGCCCGATCTTCTTTTCAAGAAGCTTGCGGCGGTCGGCAGCATCCTTCAACGTCACAGCCATCTCGGCCATTTCCTTCCTGCTTGTAGTGAACAGCCTGTTAAACTTTCAGCTCTTGACCGCCTTTTAAGGCAGCCGCATCACTTTTTCTGGCCTGCTCCTTGGCTCGGGCGAGTTCCGCCTGAAGGTTCTCCATGGCAGCGGCACCATCTGCATCAAGCATACATATTGTAAGGCACGGGCATCAAGCCCCCTTACCAGGTGTCTGCGGAGAAATTGCATACCTTGTGACTCGTCAAGCCGCTTGTTGACAAGCGCGATGTCGGCATCCGCCACGTCAAGTTGCCACTTTAGCTCAGCAAATTCATCAGTCCGGCTAGCCACCGGACACTTCGCCACCTACATAGGAAGAGCGACATATTATACCTGGGACTATGATCCTCGGCGCGCCGTCTTTTTTGACACCGCATCGAGTCTCAGGGGCTACTATCTATACAGGGCGCATCTTTTATATGCGGAACTGTCAGAAGGTGCATCATTTCGCGTACCTCAAAACCTGTCAGTAAACTCGTGACGGCCTCGTGCAACCCGCTCTCCATGGAGGAAATCCTTTCAATCACCGTGCCCATCAATGCACGGTGTTCTTCTGAGATAGACGCTCGCCCGAGCAGATCCTTCAGCTCCTCCGACCGTGCACCCGACGGCGCCGAACTCGTCCGATGGCCTTTTTCGAAGGCCGGACACGGAGGGCTTTGGGGAGACATACGGCTGCTTTCCTGCCCTGCCGGATTCGGAGAAACCCTCCATGACGACACCTCAGGGTCGCCCGCCTCGCAAGGCGGTACGGCAAGGGGAGGCGTTCCGCTCTCCATCATCTCCGGACGAAGATCCCCTGAAGATGAGCTCTGCTGAGATCCGAATTACAAGGTAAAAATTCAGTTATCTTTCTCAGGAATAGAATAGGGATGTCTCTTATTTTAAAACTCCCCTCTCTACTTACGGCTCATTTGGAGGGCTGATCCGTTGAGGTGCAGTCTGGCCGAGGCACCTCCCGCAGGACCCTCGGCGAAGATTTCTTCCCCGCTTTGAGACCATGGTCTTCGGGTCTTCAGAGGCGGTCCTCTTCCTTCCCTGGATGGAGGGATTCTCGATTCCTCCTTTCCTGACAGCCTCCTTCAGGGAGACGGTAGCTTCCTTGTTCCCCCCTTCGCCTTCTTCCAAAGGCGCAACCTCTAGCATCCTGGTTAACACGGGATCCGGCGTGGTCTCGGGGAGGGGGGCCGGACGCCTGATTAGCTTTGCTTTCGCTATCCACTCCTATTTAAGGGAGAGCTCTTTTAAGGGAAATTTTATGATGAATATACGGTTAGCGTGTCCGGATACAGGGCTACTTACTTGAGTATCCGGGCGATTGCAGCTCAGACCTGCATCCTCGGTCGAGTCCGGACACATTGCTTGTGGTCTGAAGAACAATTTGTACATCTCCATGGGCGTCGCGCTCGTAAAGTGTTGGAGAGCTCGTGGTCCCTCCGGATTAAACTCCCACAGGCGGAGGGGGCGGCATTTGCATGGCAAAGTGCGGCGAATCAACATGACCTGCGTCACTACGGCCAGGTTGATGTCTCTTTCTAGGAGATCTTGAATGTAGCCCCGCAACAAGGGCACGTCCTTGGATGGCCCCCAGTCGAGCCCTTTATTGACCCATGACGCCAGCCGAGGGGGAGGACCCGAGCGAAAGGCAGGTGGCGCCACCCACTTCGTGCCCCTGGGAGCTGTGATATAAAACCACTCTCGTTGCCATAAGCTGAACTCCTCTTGAAAAGAGCCCTCGGGCCATGGAGCGTCAGCATTCTTGCTTATAACAGCCCCTCCGCACTCCGCTTGCTGCCCTTGATCATCTTGGCTCCACTTTGAAGGTCTTAAGCCACAATCCAAAGTGAGGAGTAATGCGGAGGAAGGCTTCAGCATCTGACAATGAACGATGAGATGTGGAGGATGGACTCGGATCCAAATCGTAGAATTCCAACCCATAATAAAACATGAGCCCTCACGAAAGGGTCCGTCGGGAAGCCTAACCCCGAAGGAAGTGAGACGAACACCACGCTCTCACCAGGCTTGGGAGTGGGAATAACCTGCCCTTGAGCAGGCAGCCTATGCGAAATTTTGCCAGTTAAATACCTGGCATCTCTTAGCTTTAGCACGCCTTCTTCCGTAATGGAGGAAGGCATCCACCGGCCTTGAAGGTCGGAGCCGGACATCATTGAAGGTCCGAAGCACCTGAATCTAGAGCTTTGGGTGTTGGAACTCGAGGCGAGGGGCGGATTCAATTGAGATTAAAAAAAAGTAGTAGAGCCTTGGTCTCTTTATAAAGAGGTTGAATACCAAGAGCCCTCCCCGTGACCGTTGGGGACTCGCCTTCAATAGGGGAGACGTGCCAACGGGCATGATTGGGTTACCCACGCCCGTATTAATGAGAATCCCGGAATCCCTACTTTGACATGATGTGCCAAGCAAACTGCCTCGCTAAACGCGCTAAGGTGGGACAGTAAAAACGATTCGAATAAAGGCTTGGCCGTGGTGTGATGTAACGCTGCGGGATACGTCAGCAGATTGGATTTGTGTAAATATTATTCTCTCCACGGTGGTATGTGGAACTTATTTTGGAGAGCCGGACACTATCCTTGTGTTCATAATCTTCTATGAAGTATTCGGAGGAGGAACCCGCCTTGCAATGCCGAAGACAATCTGCTACACGGACTAATGCGTCATTGAAGCCTGGTTCAGGGGCTACTGAGGGAGTCCTGGATTAGGGGGTGTCGGAATGGCCGGACTATAACCTTTGGCCGGACTAGTGGATTATGAAGATACAAGATTGAAGACTTCGTCCCGTGTCCGGATGGGACTTTCCTTGGCGTGGAAGGCAAGCTTGGCGATACGGATATATAGATCTCCTCCCATTGTAACCGACTCTGTGTAACCCTAGCCCCCTCCGGTGTCTATATAAAACCGGAGGGTTTTAGTCCGTAGGGACGAACAACAATCATACCATAGGCTAGCTTCTAGGGTTTAGCCTCTCTGATCTCGTGGTAGATCTACTTTTGTACTACCCATATAATCAATATTAATCAAGCAGGAGTAGGGTTTTACCTCCATCGAGAGGGCCCGAACCTGGGTAAAAACATCGCGTCCCTTGTCTCCGATTACCATCCGCCTAGACGCACAGTTCGGGACCCCCTACCCGAGATCCGCCGGTTTTGACACCGACAAGATGGAATTGCGTTACAGTAGAATGACAGTACTTGAATTTGAAAACATGTTATCATGAATGGAATAGGTACTGAAAAACAGGAAGGCATGACATATTTACATGCATGATCAGCATGCTAAGCACATGGCATTGCAACAGAGTAGATACACTCCAGGACATTATATGCATGTTGTACCCATATCACAGGCCAAGTTAGAGCAAGGATCTTGTGGGGTGAAGAGGATTCATCATCTTTCTGCAAGCCTTCTGAAGAACTGCCTTTACATGTTCCATCATATTGGTATCATTGACATCAAGTTTATTGGCCTTTACATTGCACCGTGAGGTTCTTGTGGATATATCAGTGTGTGAAATTATATCTGACTTGCATGGAAGACAACTAGTATTTAGATTTATGTAAATGAGTGCACATGTGAGACGACATAAATAGTAGGACTGGGGTTAACTAGCAGCAACAGGTCTCATAAACTAAAGGGAGAACACAGATGAAAGCTACAGAATATGTATCGTTTGTACTCGAGATTAACTAGATGGCACACAAAAGTATTAAAGAACAACATAGGTAATACTAGAAGTGGTATAATACTATAATCACCACTGTGGGATAGCATTGGGCGATGGATGATAACTATGGAACAGCGTTACCTAAAGAACAAGTATCTTAGCTGAACTATGGAACAACGTGAACTCACTGAAAAAAGACCCGTAAGAGATCAAAGCATGAATATACGGTGAAATGTAATGATCTATTTTCCATGCTTAGATGAATAACAAATCCATAAATGTTGCACACAAGTAAGATGAGGGTACAACCTATCTGGCTGCCATCCATAGGAGTGAGCATCATGTGCTGACTTGTTGATGGCCCTGCAGTTGTTGTGGTTGTCCATGTCGGCACGCAGCGCATTCGATGCAGGGAACTATTGAGTGGGGACTGTAGCTCCCTTCTGGTGTATGCTTCCCTTGTTGGAGCAGTTGCGGTGAGTCGGAAGACGGTGTGTCTGAAGATGCATATAACGCATAAAGTTAAGAAATGACATATCTCTTTGATCTGAAGAAATACACTAAGAGATCAACAGCAAGGTACGAGAGTGGTCACACGTCTGTTGACTGAAGACTAAATTGGGGTCACACGATTTTATTTATTTTGGTACTGTCCAATCTACGCGGATGGCTTGATGGCCGTCTTGTGCCCCCCGGCTGACACTGTTCGGAATCTTCCCCGAAGAGCCAACGACCAATGGCAGAGCAGCCTGCCTCCGGCGTCCGTGGCCCCGTCCAAAACCCCGCTCCCCGCCCCACCGCACTGCCGTGGTTGGGCCACCCCCGGGCCAATCCACAAAGACTTCCCGTCATCCAGATCCGGCGGCGGCAGTACCTTCAACCCACGCAACTCTAAAAGATAGCCATCTAAGCGCTGCTTCATGGCGAACTAAGCGGCCCGCACCCTTACGTTAGACACCAGCCAACGGTAGCCTAGGAGCTCGGCTGCCTCGAGGGTGCTGCTTCCCATTGGGAATCGATTGGCCCAGATTAAAATTTAGACAAGCGACGCCTAAATAAAGTGATTTGAGATGAGGGTGCGACCTATCTGGCGGCATGGTGAAGTAAGCAGGTCCAAATTGTCGAGTCGGTGAGGCCGGGCCTTGCGGTGGTGAGCGGCGAGAAAGAGCGATGTCGCGACGGTCAATCGGCTTCTGTGAGCAGCGCCGGGACTCTGGACGGATCCGGCGTTGGAGTTGGCCCGCTCGCCGTGAACAACGGCGGGGTGAATCGGCTCGGTATGGTTCACGCGCCGTCATCGAGGCAGCACCAAAGAAGACGGAGTAAGAGGCACGGCCTAGTGCACGACGGCAATTGGACAGCGTCTCCGGTATTAGGGAGGAGGCGGCTGTGAAATTGGTGCGGTGGGGCGCCATGGAGGTGGGGCTGAGGTTTCATGCTCGGGAGAAGGGAGCTTCCGGGGAGAAGGTGATTTGGCGCCCACGAGGTATGAATGGGGGCGGCGGGGGCGTGGAACCATGTCTTACGGACGATTTATGCGAAATGTGAGGGGAGTTAGAGTTCTACCCTTGCCTATAGGCTTCTCGGCTTGGGTATGTGTCTTGAGGGTCGGGATAGTAGAGTAACTTTGCTTCTCCCCAAATAGTGGGCGGAGCGATTTCGAGGCGAGGGCGTGTTTTGAACTATAGTGGGCGAGCGATTCGGGTGAGGAGAGCGTGTTTTGAAATAGTGGGCGCGAGCTATTTGAGTAGGGAGCGTGTTTTGCCGACCATGGTTTATGAATTATTTGGCACATGTCATTTCGCCGAGGAGAAGGTGTGCTTGGATGAAGTTACGAACCTACCCTCGATGTACAACGGGCAATTGATGCGTGTCCCACATAGGACGGTAATTTCGCGTCTCCCATTTATTTGCTCGGGCGAATTCCACCGAGCAGAGAGGATGTTTAACGGTTCGTTCAAATTTTGGGAGAACGAGCATCCACGTCTATCTTACCATTCGATTCGAATCAAATTTTGAAATATTAGCTTGCCACTTCTTTTTTAGATGGAGAGATGATGCTCGGGAGTAATGTGTTTTTACATGCTCGTTGCTAGCGATTTACTATATGACAAATAGTTGACCCACTCAAAAGCAGCGAATCAAACCCAAAATGAAATATCTCGATTCAATGAACTAGCTCGTTCAGTAGGTCAAAATAGTGAACTAAATCCAAAATTGAACACCACAATCGAGTAGCATGTTGTACAGTATTATAGTACTCCATGAACATGTTGAAAGTCAAATTAATTAACTTGTTTGATATACGCATATATCCGTTCATGTGTGGATTGCACACAACATGGTCTCCAATTTAAATATTTGAATGCAAGTTCATATCAGTCTTTGATGCATAAAACGCGTCCTCCCCCTCTCCCGGACTCTTGTTCTCTCTCTCTCACTCACTCTCTCGCCGACAATCTTCAATTCTGTCGCACACATCCGACACAAAAACCTTGTTGGTCCCTCTCCCTTTCTCTCTCTCTCTCTCTCTCTCTGTGTGTGTGGGGGATCTTTCTAGTTCGCATGCATATATACACAATCTATAGGTCTCTCTCGCACACTATGTATGATACTCTAGCTAGTCCAAGCTAGATATCTTGGGTGCACTCATCGTACGCACACAAATTCCTTGGCTCTTTGCCCGTAACTCTCTCACGCACCACTATGTCGTCTCGAAGCTCTTCCCGCCTCTCTCAAACTCTCCATCCACAGGTCACACATACACATGCATATCTCACTGCACTTTCGACAGGGCCCATCTAAAACTCTATCTCTCTCCATCGTTCTCTCTCCATCTCACACGCACACACACACACAATCTCATGCCCAGCTAGCCAAGTATGATGGTCTCTCACTCAATTGTAGGCACACGCGGTCCCCCTATATGCATATGACTAGCTAATCTTAGTCTCCATCACAAACATGTGCATGGTCTATCTCGATTTCTCTCGGGGCATCTTTCTATCGCGCACACACTCCCTCGATCTCCCACCCATATAGTCCCCTCACGATCTCGAGGGGATCTCTCTATCACAAACACACCCTCTCTCCCTCCCCATGCGTCCATGCCATCCATGTGTCCCTCTCGACCTTTTTTCCTTGTTGGCCAGACCTCTATTGGACATGTGCTACAGGGTTGTATCTCTCTGTTGCAAACAATCATACACTAGCTATCTTCGTGTACCTCCTCGCCTCGCTTTTCCATCTCAGAGATGCATGCGTGATATGTTCGCATAAGAAACGAAAAAACACACTCTCTCTAATTTATCGTTTGTTGTCACTTTCTCTTTCACACACATAGTCTTTTTGCACACTTACTCATTCTCCTTCACACGCACTTGATCTGTCTCGACTGAGGCACTCACCTCCGTCCATAGCACATAGATTTATTGAAAAGTCAAACATCACAAAGTTTGACCATGTACGTGGAGAAAAGAATTACATCTAGTACGGAAAACATATACCATTAGAGTCACCATGAGATGTAGTTTTGTATGATGTATCTTTGGTATTGTAGATATAAATAACATTTGCGTAAACCTGATCAAAGTTTCCAAAGTTTGACTTCTAAAAAATTTACATGCACTGCATTGTCGAGCGGATGGAATATCTCTTTCCCCCTCAGCTATCGGCGCACCACTCAGCCTTATCGGGGCTCCTCAATCTCTCTCAAACTTTATTGGTCAGTTTGGTTCGTGACCTGACCCTCATGCCTTGATGGTCGGTACTGCCTGGTGTGGACGTGTTAAAATATTTCTGCCTGGCCAGGCTTGTGTGGTGCTGAAGAGTTTGGTTCATGTCTGGGCTAGGCAAAGCATCAACGTTCCATCAATCAATCCATGCATCAATTATTTAATGCTAATATCCACCCATGTTGATGTTAGCCTCGTGGCCACACGACCAGGCACGGCCAGGCGTTCAAAATCGGTCGCTTGGGCGGGCTACTTGCGATGTCCGGAGTTCAGCCATGCTAATTAAAGTGCAAGGGAACCCAGCCCAGGCGGGCTTTCTTTTTCACAGGGTAGCAACCAAACAAGCGTGCATGAAATCCAGCGACAACCCCAGGCCACGCAAAAGATGCTCACCACGCAAGCCAAACGGTCCTTATATCTCCCTGGTTCACACATACACATGTCTCGCTCGCGCTATACATATAGACCCATCCAACACTCTCCGCCCTTGTTCTCTCTCCATGTGACATGCACCCCCCTAAGTACCATAATCCCTCACTCCATCATATTCTTTGTTTTGTTCCATGGGTTAGAGTTAGTTTGGGTTAGTTTGGAGTCAACTAAACCAAAATGATCCAAACATGAGGGTTAGTTTAGGTTAGATGCATCTAACCCATCCAAAAAACTAACCCATCCAAGAGGTGCTTATTTGGGTTAGTTCTTCTCGGGACCACTAATAAACACTTTTTTCTCTCGCTCTCCCCGCAGCAGATCCCTCCCCACTTCCTCGAAGCTTCTCGTCCTCTCCCTCCCTCCCTCTCGCACCGCCCATGAAGGTGCCTCGCCGTATCCGCGCTCCATCTAACCCTGCCATCCAAACACCTCTTTACTTAGAGTTAGTTCAGGGTTAGAATCTAACTCTAACCTCTAACTGAGTTAGAGTATCCAAATAGGGCCATAGGGCAAGCACCCCCCTAAGTATGATTATCTCTTACTAGCCATCGTGAACACACGTCTTGTCTCCTTCCATCCGCACGTCTATCTCGATATCTCTCGGGCATCTTCTATCGCGCACACACCTTGTCACTCGATCTCCCACCCATGTAGTCCCATCCACGATCTCCGGGGATCTCTCTATGACAAACATACACTCTCTCCTCCCCATGTCTGCATTTTCTCCGTACGTCTCTCTCGACCTCTCTCCCTTGTTTGTCAGACCCCTCTTGGCCACGTGCTAGGGGTCTTCCTCTCTCGGTTCCAAACAACCACACTCTATCTCCTCACCTTGCCTCCGTTGTCGAAGATGCATGTGTGATATGTTTGCATAAGACACACACGCTTTTTCTCCACTTTTAACGGGTGTTGTCCATGTCTCTTTCACACACGCACACACACTTTTTTCTCTCTCTCTCTCTCTCTCTCGTCATGGACTCTGTCACGTCCATAAGCATATGGATGTTTTGAAAAGTCAAACCACAGAAAAGTTTGACTAGGTATATGTGGAGAAAAACATTTACATCTGGAACGATCATTAGATTCATCACAACATGTACTTACTTCGTACTATCATTTATCTTTGGTATTCCCGATATAACTAATTTCTTTATAAACTTGGTCAAAGTTTCAAAAGTTTGACTTTAAAAAATGTTGTAACTACATTATTGAACGGAGGGAGTAGCTCTTTCTCTCTCTCTCTCTCTCTCTCTCTGCTATCTCTCACGGGCCTCCCCTCTCACTTGAACTCTCTATACCGACGGATTGTACGCTCACTGTGTCAGTGTATAGCTCTGTATATTGTTTAGTTGACCGGCCAACCAATCCACATGCTGCGTTGTCAGCTCGTGTTATGTATCTTGGTGTCGCCCATGTGGCGATGGGTGAAAATAAGTAAACTAGAGGCCCATCGACACGCGGTGAAGGAAACAAAGTTGAAACCACTCGATAGCACCCATACGCTAGTAAATTGAGGCGCGATTGAGGACAAAATTCTTGCGCTGCCAAGGACGACTTCAAGACAATTCACCGCTAGCGTGGCGGCATGCATGAAGGGCGCTTTTCGCGCACACCCATCACACAACACACACCAGCACACGTGTACACTGGCGTCGCCACCGGTTGAGATGGACGGCGAGGTAGCCAACAAGCGGAGGCCGCTCGAGCCAAAACCGCATCCGGCGAGCCTGGACTTCATCAGCAGCCTCCCCGACGACATGCTGCTCGTCATCATCGGCCTCCTCCCCACCAAATCTGCTGTGTGGACCGCCCTGCTCTCTCGGTGGTGGTGCCCCCTCTGGCACTACGTCCCCCTCAACCTCACCGTCGACAGCTGCCTCTGTGACGGGGATTGCAAATGCATGGCCGCAGTCTCCAAGATCCTTTCATCGCACCCTGGGCCAGCCAGACGCCTTGACATCCGCATGTTCAGTACCAACTGCAAGGTCCAACCCAAGTTCGACGAGTGGTTCTTATCCCCCGCCCTAGATCAGCTCGAGGAGCTCAGCTTTGAAGCTGGACGATGTCGCTCTCTGCTGCCGTCCGCGCTCCGCCTCACGCCTACGCTGCGCCGCGCCAGCTTCAGCTCCTACTTTCTTCCCCAGATTAATGCCGCGCCCGCCCTTCTTCTCCCTCAACTCAAGCAGCTCGACCTCTTCGACGTTGTTATCTCGAAGAAGGCTATGGAGCACCTGCTCCGCAGTATCTTGCGCCGAGTACCTTCGTCTTGAGCAGATCCACGGGTTCATTAGCCTCCACATCGCCTCGACGAATCTCCGATGGATTTATGTGTCTTGCTGGCCCTGCAACAAGACATCAATTGGGTAGAGATCACTCTAGTTGTTCCACGTTATGGTCATTGAGAATGCGCCTTTCCTTGAGAGATTGCTTGTATCGGATCTAGAAGGACCAACAAAAATCAGGGTCATTGGCCTTTGAAATTGACAACATTGGTGTACTCGTCTGCCAAATTCTCCAAACTCTTTATTGGATCCGTAATCGTTCAGGTACAACACTCATCTTCTTCTCCATCTTCTTGAAATTCACATTTTTAAATTTCTTCTTGATGTATTTATGACCGTCTTCCATAAAATGATTCCCACAAGCTTGACCCAGTCCATGCGCACAGTGAAGATCTTAGCACTAAAATCTATCGGCCCCAATCTGGATCAAGTTGTTGGATTCCTTACATGCTTTCCATGCATGGAGAAGCTACTCATCGAGGTGAAACTTCTTTCCTATTAGTATACGGTAATCACAATGTAGCTCAATTTTTTCGTAATTTTCCCAAATTACGATGACAAGTGTAGTGTTCAAAACTACATCTACGCACTGCACCGAAAGAAATGTTTTTAGTATTTTTCTCACTTGATCACCGTGCATCATTTTTATGTCAGACTACTATAGTAGCCTAGGCTAGTCATAGTGGAAAGTAACTTAGACTACTCCAAGAACTCTATGGTTACCCTAAGGGCAAGTACTACCTCCGTCTGGTTTACTCTTCCAATTTTGTAGTATCAAAATTTGACCATAGATTTAACTGACAAAATGTTAATGCATGTCACTAAGAACTATATCATTGGATTCGTATTTGAACATAATTTTAAATGGTGTAATTTTTAGTGATATGCATTGGCATTTTCTTAGGTAAATCTATGGTCAAAATTTTATACTAAATACGAGGTAGTATTCCCTCCGTCCCAAAATTCTTGTCTTACATTTGTTTAGATATGGATGTATCTAACACTAAAATGTAACTAGATACATCTGTATTTAGACAAATTTAAGACAAGAAGGTTGGGACAGAGGGAGTGCAAAAGTGGGCTATGTAGGCCAAAACATGTTCCAAATTCACTTGTCATGCATTTGGCATCGATGCCCCTCCATTGCTCACCTGGTGCCCCAATCTGGAGCACCTACTTTGCTCCGGTGCAAAATTAACTCACGCAATGAAAAAGCACTGCATGGGAGAGAGAGGACTGAGGCAATAAAAAACACTTGTTTGGGAGAGTGAGAGGCTGGTGTAGTTGGTTTGATTGATTTGTTTATACATGTGGGTCTGTAGGCACAGCGGTGCCAACTCTCTCACATCGCGAGAGCGGTGCCAAAATATTTTGATTTGACATCGATGCGTATTATGTGGCATACTTTTGCGAAATATGGCATCGGCCACATAGTGGAAGGCAACAAATGCCCAAGCTCTTCACGTGCTCCTAGTTAAATGAGAGGAAAGCGAAGCAGAGAGAGAGAGAGAGAGAGAGAGTGAAAAATATCACTAGCCAGCCAACCCTATCGTATGAGCAAATGATATAGGTACCTCTTGATGACACAAGAATCTTATGCAGCCAGCTGCTCTAATATGTTCTCTTCTTTTGCGGATAAAAAAGACCCGAAAGTGAAAAATGTGCTGCACTATAACAATCTCATCGAACGCCTTGATCTCCATCTTACAGAAATTGATTTGATCGACTACCGAGGCAGCACATCCGAGATTAAATTGGCTAGGTTCTTTGTTCTGGAGGCAAGTCTGCTCAAGGTAATGAGGTTTGGCGTTATCTGGCGCAACAACGAATGGTGTGCTGATCACCGCAAGCGTCTAAGCCTAAATGACAAAGTCTCCACAGAAGCTGAATTTGTTTTTGAAACATCAACTGGCCAGAGACTCGAAAACTTATTTGCCCATTAGTGACTTGTCAGGGCGGTGGATTTTAGTTTGTACGATAACTCTGCATCCACCTAAAGTAACGAAAAAGTTCTTACACGAACTTCCTAGTAATTCCCTCTTCCTAGGTGCAGCATTACTCCTAACATTTGTAATATCAATTTGAAACTTGTAATATTGCCGTGTCCTATTCTTGCGTAATACTGCGAATCAAACAGGTCCTGAGTTGGTGATGATGTTGTGCCTCCCATCTTTCACCAGTAGCCGTTGGATCTAGATCTGACGCATACAAACCAAGCTTCTCCATTTTTGCAAAAAGATGCCCGCACTTGTTCCCTATTTACAAACAACTCCTTGTCTCTCACAATCAGCCTTATCTCCTCCCCACCACCTCTAGAAGGTCGTGGAAAAATCTGGCGCGATGGCCGCTGCCGGAGCAGTCCAGCCCCAATCTTGGTGTTCTGTGCAATGCACGGGCATCTACGCATGGGAAATTATGTCGAACAGGGCTAGTTGTAAGCAGGCTAGCTCTACAGCCATGATGATAGTGACTGCAGACGGTGAGGCTGACTATGGTATGCCGAACACGGCGCCTATACTCAGTGTCATCTCCGGTAGGTCTTGTCACTTCACTGTGAGGAGCAGCACGTAATAATTTGACCAATGGGTAGTACAGTGCTAGTACTCCTAGGAGTACAACATTGGTAGTACTACTACTAGTACTAGTAGCACCACTGTCTGGATTTAGGAGTACTACCACGTCCATCTGGATTTTAGTATTTAACTAGCAATATCTAGTAATGCATGTCACAAAAAATGTACTACTCCCTCTGTTAATAAATGCATGGTGTTTTATTCCTATCAGCGAGAGAACTTAATGTTTTCTTGCTAACTAGAGTCTTAATAGGATTACATGCAATGAACTAAACACTTCATGTCATGTTTGGTAGTCTCAAGTCATTAAAAGCATGCACAGCCCACATCTCTCATTGGTTGATATGTCACGAAATAAGAAACAAGGAGGGAGTTAATGCACCATGCCTAAGTGTTTTGGTATTATTTGGTTTTCGTAATGTGACTTACACAACATTTTTGTTTACATGCATTAACATTTTATTAGTTAAATCGAAGGTCAAAACTTGGCGCAAAATGCAAAGGGGACCAATAAACCAGTAAACATCAAACTTCTCTCGTTTTGCCCCAACTAGAGGTCGGTGAGATGACTATACCGCACCGCACGGAGGGGCGCAGCTTCATTGACTTCGGCAATCGCCTTTGGGTGAATGACACGTGGGCCTGTGGGGTGGCTGGCCCACCTATCATACAACCAAAGGCAGGTGCAGTAGAGGGCCGAGGAGTAGTATGAAATCCTACGCACCTACGCACGCTAACCAAGGGCAAGAGTGATCACTCGAATCGCAAGATCAGTTGACTAGTATAAGCTAAGCTAAACTGATGGAGGCGATGAGCGCGAGCATCAGCCGGCTGTGCCATATGGTCCACGACGCCGGCCTGCGGCCTGGCAACAAGGAACGTCTCCAAGTAGTATTGCTTGAGGCCGGCAGGGCAAGGGGCCTCTTGGACAACAGCTTGTCTCCTTGTTCGACGAGGTCCTCTTCGGTTTCCTCGACAAGTTCACCGTCGTCAAGAAGCTCGCGGACGACTTTGACGTAAGCCTTCAGCCGACGCGAGGCTCTGCGATGCCCGCCACCCTCAACGGCCACTATGGTGACAACCTCTTCGACGCACTGGTGGCCCTGCGACTGCCCGCCGTCGCGCCGGAGAATGTCCACCTAGAGGTCGCTGGCCACAAGTAGCGCTGGCGTAGCAAGACACCATGGACATAATCACCCACGTCTCTGGCGCATGCAAGAGGAGGACGATAGGACGCTGGCCTTCTTGGACCGTAGGGCAACCTTGGACGCACTATTCAGAAGCACGTTGAGCTCGCCGCCAACGCCGCTGCTCCTCACACGTCGGTTGGTGACCCGGCGCACTAGGGCGTGAGGATGTCGTTGATGGATCCGTATGTATTTTTATTTTTCCGTCAAATCCATGTAGTAGTATATGATACTACAGTAATTATCTTACCTTTCACATCAACTTCATAATTTTCGTACGTACTCCATGCATGAACGGGCGCGTAACCAAACTTCTCATTACTCTAGGCAAAATCGTTATTTTCTATCTATCGATCGCGCCATGGAGCAGAACCAAATTTTACAAGTTACGAAGTTCAAAGGAAAAAGCCTGCCGTGTTCACGCCGCACCCCCACACGGTTGGTCCAAAGACGCTCAAGCGGGAATGCGTGCGGTGTTGCATTTTCACTTACAAGTGGGACCGTAGTTGAGCAAACCGACTATCGGCGAACCCCCACCCCTCCCACCGCGCGATGGCTGAGAAAACAGGAGGGAGAAGAGATGGCTGTAGCACGGACTCCAAGAAAATTGGTGTCGGATGGGACTCGTGTGGGTGGCGTGTGCCGTAGTGCTAGACGTGAATGCTAGTTATGGCCCATGCCACCCCACTATATCGATCCTATATCGAGGTACAATACGTAGAACAAATTTCCTGCAGTCCGTGCTCAACACTCCTCTATCTCTCTTCTAAGCCAGCCAGCGGACGCGCGGAGCCCATCGTCTGTTTGCTCACATGAGGTCCCACATGTCAGTGAAAACGCAAGCAAACCCACTGAACCTGCACATCTTTCACCTCGACGTGCTGGTGATGAAGAACAAATGCAAGAAAGATCTTTGGTGGCTGCTTTTGGAGTTACTCAAGAGTAGTAAGATTCTATTTACAGTTTAACCCAAGATGCACATCTCGTGGCTTCAACTTATCAACTACCACTCTATTTTCTTTCATGACACGACATGGATGCTGGATGTCCCACGTGTCGGCAAAAGGAGGAAGAACCCGACCAAATCTTCGGTTGTGCTCTCGGATTAGACTAGTTGTGCTAACTTAAAAAATTTATTGTGTACTCCCTCTATTCCAAAATACTTGACTTCCATTTCTCCAAAAATGGATGTGCCTATATACTAAAACATGTCTAGATACATATATATTTTGACAAATAGAAGGCATGTATTGTGCAACGGAGGGAGTAGAATGGATGCAAGTTTTTGTATTGGGAAGAAGAGTACATCCATATATTGATAGAGCGCAATTTAGTAGATGTTCTATCACTTTTAGCTAGCACAGAGGCTATAGATGAGATTAGTGCACTTGTTGATACACCTACTTCGTATGCGTGTTGCTGCTTAGACGCAGAGAAAAATAGACCGGAGGGAGTACTAGAATAGAGGCTAGACATGAGATTAGATGCGAGGAAGCAACGTCTACTTCTTTACACTCGAAGAATAAAGAAGCACGCAAGATCGAGCCTCCGTAGATCAACAATGAATGCATCGAGAAGGCACTAATCCAACTTACAGGAGTAGTAAAATGTATTCTTGTGGTTCTTGTTTCTTTGGTCTTGCTTTTCTAGTCAAAATTATCGTTGGAGTTCGTGCAAAATGGAGGTCCGTTTGGGGTCGTGCATTGCAGTTGGCCTTACAAGTGTGACCGCAGTTAAGGAAACTGACTATCGGCAAACCCCCACCTCGCCCACCGCGCGAAAGCTGAGTTAGAGAAACGATGAGGTTGAAGAGATTGCTCTAGCACAGACTCCAAGAAAAATGATGTCAGATGGAAGTCGTGCTGGTGGCGTGTTCCGTACTCCTGGACGTGAATGCTTGTTCTGGCCCATGCCACCCTACTACTCCTACTAGTTAGTACTACTATATAGTACTACTAGTATAGATGATTCGAGGTACTGGTTATGTAGTACAAAGATGGCTACAAAGAAAAACTCGCACGACGCCAAGCAGCATGTGAAGCTAGTACAAATAGTGTACTACTACCGTTGATTGGCCCCATCCGATAACCTGTTCCAATGCACGCATAATTATGTATTCGAAAATATTTTTTTGCCTCGTCGCACCACTCACTCACTGAAGCAACTCGAAAGCCATTCATAAATTTAGTAAGTTTATCACAGGCATATCATTTTATTACATACAACAGGTCATCAACCCACATCGATAACGAGGATACATTATAAATACTAAAGTTTTCACCACACAACAAATAACAAGCAATGAAATGAACTTCAAATCAACCATTCCTCGGTGTTGGAAACGCTTGCTTTGAACCACAAGTGATTCTCTGGGACGGGCCATCCATTGTTGATCTGGAGACCAACGCAGGACTGATCATCTAGGCTGAAGCGGCCTACTATATCGCATTCGTGGTAGGGAACCACCCAAATATCCGAGGTATAGACACATTTGCTTCTCATAAATGGTAGTAACATTGTGTCAACAGCAGTTGGATCGCCTTTCACCATCATTGGATAGTTTTGTCCAAGGAAGAGCGAGTTTTCTCCAAGACTATCAATTCATGTACCGGTGGAGAAGGAGTTGGCGCTAGCACACTAGTATCCATCCCGAATACCATGCAACGGGTGTTGGAATAGGTCCGGATAGTGCGACCATGGGAGGCTACACCTGCTTCCTTAGCAGTAACATCATCAGTGGGCTGTATACACACGAGAAGAGGTGATCCATCGGAATTAGTTGCCAAGCGCCAAATAGAATATGGGCGCTACTCGTCCTCATGCTCGTGATCATCACCATCATCATCTCCCCCTTGGTTATAAAAATCTTCAAGTATAGGTGGTGGAATGTTCACAGGACCTTGGAAACACAAGAAGAAGGTTGCATGCATGTGGATGAAACAATTATAATTACGGTGGAAGACAAACGCACCGAAACAACGAGGATGCCATGCAAAAGCGATTGCCACAGTGGTGGCAGCAAACACAAGGCCCTCGTGTTGAATTGCATCACAAGACTCATCCGTACAAAAACTAATTTTTGAGCAATATCCATCCAGTCAAACCACTGACGACGGCAACAAGCTTGTCGAAGATAGCAACAACTTCATAGTTGTTGTAATTCCAAGAGCGGTTGGGGACTCGAGAAACTGCTATCTTCCGTAGAAGACAGCCACCATGATTGTATTTGAACGTGCGTACAATACTTGTGTGCTCAACCTCTGGGCAGTCTGCTAAGATTTTTGGAAGTGGAACCCGGTCACGAGTGTACACATTCACAAGTTCCCACTCGCAGTTGGACCCAATGTAAACAACCCAATCTCCATTTGCGCCTGCCCAAGCCTTGCCCTCAAACGATGGCATCTTAACATGATACGTATCATTATCAAGCGGCATCAACTTGCACAGGGCGAGGCCTCCGTCGTGACGGCGCCACCATCGTGGTCATGGCGAAGAAGATAGGGGAGATCAAACCGCTCCTTGACTCTTGGGTTCCTTGTAATGATGTTATTAGTTGAATCGAGAATGGGCTTGAACGAACCTGCCATGCTAGCCGAGGTGATGACGTCGCACCGATCAATGAGTTCCTCCACCACGTCATCTTTCAGATCGGGGCAAGAATAACGGGTCAAGCTTCCGTCCTGTTCCTCCATGGAGAAGACGATCGAACAATGGCGTAAGAAAGGGTGAAGGGCTGAAGGAAAATGGAGGAGGGAGAGGAAGAGCGTGCGACAACAGTTCCAAATCGAGAGGGAAAGGCGAAGAGTCGGTGGACGGTTGCCAGTTTGCCACGGTTCACGAAGGGGCGCCCCGGCCTACACATCGGTTCGGAAATACTCCTACTACTCGCCGTCATCTCACTGATATGTGGATCTGGACCACATGTCAACGAGACATGGTGTGTAATTTCTCGTGCCAAAAGCGATCTGGCCGCGTTGGCCCGAGGTGCCGCACTAGTTATCGGCCTTTATATTTTTAATGGCGCACCGTTCAGTTTTGAAGCACGACTAATCTGATGCATACGTAGAAAATATAAACTACTCTACCACTACTCCACCTCCAAAGATTAGTAGTATAAAGAAGATATATAGGCTCGAGCTGCGGCGCTTTCTTGCCGGGCTGCCCACTTGCTTCTCACACCGCCACCCTCTCTCCGGATCTAAAAAAAGCGGCCCATCTCTCCTCCTCACCGGTGGTCACAGATCCGCCGGGAATAAAAGGACGTGCAGCGTTGGCCTTTTCGTCATCGGGCGAGCGAGGTCACGACCGACGACAAGGCCGTCCTCTCGCACCTAAGCGCCAGCGGGATCGCTGCCATAGTGTGTGCGAAGGGCGACAACCACGAGCGAAGCCACTTCCGCCGACCCTCGTATGCTACCTCTTTTCGAACCATACCCTTGTTCTATTGCCCCATCCGCACGCCGTTGCATGTGGATCTTTTTCCACTCCACCATCTTCCCAAATTGCTATCCTCTCGCTCTGCTGCCGCCACGCGACGAAAACCATAATTTGCACTATTAAAGGAAACCCTACTTCATGCGAGACTAATGCATGTCCTGTTGAATAAGGAAAGGAAGGAGTCTGACTGTCCAAGAGAGTAGGCATCGAACCCGCATCTAGGTTGAAAAGGGGAAAATCAGTAGCTAAGGAACGAGTCTCGTGTCTCTTGGTTGAAGAAGGGTAGAAAGGCATGACAACGCAATAGAGAATGACCAGTTCGATCGGTTCGTTGTCCTCACATAGGAAAAAGGTGGCTAAAGAGAACAAAATGGGACGTAATCCACATATGCTGCTGGATATTTGTTGCTCTCGCAACCATACCTCCCTCACCACTCGGCGTCTGTGGAGGTACATCGTCTTTGGTGCGCCTTGTCCGAATGGGCCTCCCATGCTCTTATTGCCACTTTTTTGCTGTTAGTATAACGCCAAAGAACCGAAGTCAAGCAATGCTACTGCTAAAGTGATGCCACATTTAACTAATGCATTTGTCAGGTCTAATGCCACAAATAAATTTAAGTAGTGCCATTTAATGTCACCGACCATTTCGTGGTTAGCTGTTGATTGTGGATGTATTAAAGATTTTTCAGCTAAGGCATTCTAATCTTTGTTGCACAACAAGATACCAACGATGAAACTTGTTACTACCTTCAGATTTTTGCAATCATAATGCTTATAGATTACATACCTCACTTTCATCAGATAAGTTAATTTTTTTGTACAGTGTCACCAAAATGCCAAGGCGCTGATGTCATTTTACTTTGGTTAAACTGCACAAACAATTATGAAGACAAGAAGAAAGGTCAAGAGTGGGCACCTCCCCCTCCAGCTATTCTCTTGATTATCAAGAGGAAAGATCAAGTTTTTATGTTTGATCGATTATCAAGATTGGGATAGCAATTTTTAAGGTCCCCCCGAGTTTGAAATGATATTTACCTTGGAGGTACATGGTTTGCAATTTTTTTATACTTTTATTAGTTAATAATGCTAGTTACCTTCAGACTTTTGTATTTGGTTTAATGCTCATGCACAGCTAGTATACCAATGCTGAAACTTGTTACCTTTACATTTTGAATTGTTAATTCTTATATAAACCTTCCAGTGCTAGAGTTTATTGAAATCTATTCGGTAAAACCATTGTACTGCACTGTAATAAACTAACTACTCTCTTTGTTGCACTAGCCACTGGATTAGTGTATATTTTTAGTATTTGAATGGTGTTGCATTAGCGTATGGACATAAATAAAGTGTGGCAAGCTTTCCCAGATATGTGCTCAAGAACACTACTACCTGTTTTTCTAAATACTAGACGTTTGGGTACTTTAAATTGAACCGCGAAACGTCTTATATTAAGGAACGAGAGGTGTAGAGTTCACTCAAATTATCCGGTAAAGCTAGTCACACCTTTGTTAAAATTAATGTTCATTATGTTATCGGAGGAGAATGCGTATGTTTGTATCTAATGCCCATCTACTACATACCCGACATCATGATGTAATGTTAAGTCATTTCCTTTTATGCAGTGTAACTAAATTGTCAAGGCGGTGATGGCATTTTATTTTAGTAGAACTGCACAAAATTTGCTTAAAGAAGAGGAGAGGTCGGGAATGGCTCAGTTTTTCGAAAAAAACTATGTATGCCTTCGACATCACCGTTGCTTTTATTTATTCCTTCAAGCAATTGGTTAGAAACAGTCTTGCTACCTTTTCCCATTAAGAAATTGGAATGCTTTATTTGTGAGTCTATGCTTCAACTAGTGCCACTTTTATAGTAATCACACTTTCAATATCTATGCAAACAGGGATGCTCGATTTTAGTGGAGCTGCACAAAAAGTCCAACTGGTTCAACATTAGGAGAATGTTTTTTTCCAAACCTTTATATCCAATTGGTGGCACTATGAGCTGTTCATTACGAAGGTACATGGTTTGCTACTATCTTGCTACTCTTTTTGTACTGTCATTAGATAGTAATACTAGTGGTTTGCATGTGAATTTATTGGCGGGGTGGACCTACATTGGAGGTGCAGGACATGATTCAATGATTGGATGCTCAATTTCGGTTGTATCGATTTCACCTCTTCCATCACTGCGAACATGGTGTGGTATATGTTTACTAGCTGCTTGATATTTGTGCAGACAGAGATGTCTGCCCGTTGCTATTTGGCAAGCAACAAAGTGTCCGCAATTTTGGTTGAACTGCACAAGAGAATAGTATAGTCACTGCATGTAGTGCCATTTGAAAATAGACACAAAGATTGGATAGTCACTTCATGGACTGCAGAAAAGTAGTACTGTACTATTTACTGGCCAACACTTGGTGCTTCATTGCTTTGGTCTGATTATACAATGGGCATCATTTTCCCTAAGTTAAAGTTTGTATTACGAAAATAGTCTCGCGATGTGATCGAGAGAAGACCAAATCTGGATGTTCCTCCATCATGTGTGGTTCATTCTCATGGTTCTAGCTGTTGGTGAAACCACTTACGTTTGCAAGAGGAATTGTAGACTTCACAAACAAATTTGTCTTTCAGTCTGCATCTTGAATGTTGGCCAAGAGAAGCATCCATGTTAGTAGGAAGAACAGATGTTTTTTCTAGATCTTTGCTTTTGGAGCTACATATTTGTATATGATCTGTGAATCATCGAGATGCATTAACATGTTGATCTTATGTATGGAATCGTACTACTTAGTTTTAGTTGCGACGTAAGATCCAAAGTGGGTGATCTTTGCTTTTGGAGCTACATATTTGCATATGATCTGTGAATCGTTGAGATGCATTGACAGTTACTTATTTTTGTTCGCTCAGTGTTTACAAGTTACTGATCGATCACTAGCTAGCCTACAAATGTGCACCTGGCAGTTTTATTTGTGACGCAAGATGCGAAGTGGCAGTTTTTTGAATAAAAATGCCTACCTCTGAAGAAACTCACAAGCTACACTATCGATCCTACACGGATGAAAATGCCTACCTCTGAAGAAACTGACAAGCTACACTATCGATCCTACACGGATAAATAGCGTATCACGCACGTACTACCTCCTTTCCGGTTTGCAGGGCTCAATTCAAGAAACAACCTACTCGATCCTACACGAATAAATAGCGGATCACGCACGTACTAGTACCTCCTTTCCGGTTTGGAGGGCTTAATTCAAACCTCTCACCAACCAAGGTACTGCCTCCGTCCGGGTTTATTAGTCCCGTGAGCAAAGCAGCAAGACCAAGGCATGGCAATAATTAACGGCATGCAGAAGTTTAAGCCTAATTAATTCCAGCGATTTAAGTGGCTGCATGCGCGTTCTCTCGGCTGCGACTCACGTTGCATGTCGCTTCGCGATCGCCTCATGAAAGTGATTCTCGAAAGTGCCCGCATGCAGCCGGTCAGAATTAAGGCATCTAACCGATGCGAAAAAGATACACTTTAATTGTTGCGGGCTTTTTAAATCCGTGAAATCATTATTGACAAGGAGGGAGATGATTCGAGTGCACTCGTTTGACCGCCATGCCGGGCGTGCGACCCAGACGGACGGGATGACACGATCATAATTTCAGTTTCCCTAGTTTTCCACGGCAAAGTCGGGCGCTAAGCCATTATGCATTGAATTCGATGACCGTCGCACTACCTTCCCCTATAAGTACTGTTTCCGGCATTCTCCGGTGCCACCGTGACCCAACTCGCCATATCCTCATAAGCCCCACCAGCCAGACGTCGCCGCCACGTCCGCCATGCCCCGCCGTCTGCGTGGTAGGCGACGCTGGAGGCGGTCACCGCCGGAACTAGTGTTCGGTTTTTCACCGGAAGGCAGATGGAGGGAAGAGGCATTCTATCTGTCTTTAGATGGCAATGCCCAGATCGAGGAGTTGTTGGAGCGCGACCGCATGGCGGAGGAGCATGAGTTGTTGGAGCGCGACCGCCTGGCGGAGGAGCAGCTTAACGCCGATTTGCGGCGCCAGCGGGACATGGAGCAGCAGCGCACCAACACTTTGAGTCTCGAGTAGAGCGCACGCAACTGGGCCGACTACGTGGAGGCCGATGCCCGGCAAATAGCCCTGAAGGCTGTCGGGCACGCACGCGTTCGCGACGCTAATTTTTACTACCAGCTCGTCAAGTGGGTTTCCCTCTTGGAAGCCGAAGCTTCGGTGGACCACGCCGGCATGGAAAGGGCCAACGCGCGCGAGCAACGCGCCCTATCGTACATCTGGGCAAGTCCGAGGCGAGGCGCAGGACGCCATTGCCGGTGTTTAGCGTGTACCGCCGACATCGCCTAGTTAGCTAAGAGTAAGTTAGTACTTGTCTAGTGGGAGTAGATAGTTAACTTGGCTATGATGGTTGTCAACATGGAAGTTTAGTACTCTATATGTGGATCAGACCTGTTACATTGCTCTGAATGTTGAACTTTCCGTTTGAACGTATGGAATGGGCTGTTATTTTTTTAAATGGGTTGTATTTGTCCTCCACGGGTTTAGAGGCTGACTTGTGGGCCTAGCAAGTTGCACGTACACAATCAGGAGATGATTGTACGTGGAGAGGATGACAGCAGGGACCTGCCAAGGTCATGGCAGTACGCAAGCAAGTGCCTCCTTATTTCAAGCCAATAAAAAAATGGCTCCTCCTAGTGGATTTCTGACATCTGGGTCCCATGCCATTGTCAACGTAGTCAATAAACGAGAGAATTGCACAACAAGCGGCTCACACCAGGGACCCAGCAGCTTGCCCAGTTATTTTTCAAAGTTTGGAAATTGCAGTGGCATTTTTATGAATCGCCATAATTGGAGTGGCATTTATCTAATATGTTTTTGAGACGGAAGCAGGGTGTCAACTGGGCTGTGCGGGACACTCTGGCCTGTCTAGACAACCTTTTCTTTTATGTTTACCACAGACCAACCCAGTAGTTATTTTTGTTTTTGAAAATGGCTAGCCCAGTTTTTTTGTGATTTGTCAAGTAAGTCACTTTATCAGGCCTGTTGGGCTAGACGAGGAGAGCTTCATTCTGGCCGACAAAATGGCCTATCAGTAATGAGAAATGGGCTGTACATTTTTAAAACACATCAAACCAGCAATTAGTTTCAAATATCTTTTTTCATTTCGAGATTTTAAATTGCATTGATTTTTATGCGTGGACAATTTATTGGATTTTATATTGATATACATTTATTTTTAAAATCAGTCTGAATGTGACTCGAAATTTCGGGATTAAAAACAGTTCAGACCGCACCGACATATGCAGAATTTCGTATAATTTTTTAACCGTGGCCACAATATGGGTTGTAAAGCTAACGAAAAGAATATGGGCTCCAAAAAAAACCCGTAAGAATTAGCAAATGGGCTGTAAACTATTTGAAATAATGGTAGATGGGCTGTATGCTGTTTTTCACAGATTTGAGGCTTTCCACAGATGGCACATGCAATCCTTTTGGATGTCCATCCAACGGCCGTCGTTCTTCTTCAATCTCTGCTCTTCCTGCTCCACCGCTCAAACCAAGCGGCCAAGGGACTGCTCCCTCCTCCTCTGGCCGGCTATGCGCCACAGCCTCACCGCCCACCGTACACCCATCGCTGGCCTAGCTAACCCTCAACTCACCCTTAGTCCCACACATGTTGTTATTCTCCATGGCGGCAGGCAGACGATAAACCCTCGTACTCCTCCGTGGGAAATAAGCGCGAGTATTCCCACGGCTCCGTGTCGTGCCCTTCCTAGGCCTCGCCGTCGTCCACTGCCCTGGTGCTCTCGGCGCGGCCTGGTCAACATGGTCAATGAATGACATCCGTCGGAAGTGGACTGTACGTGGAGAGGTTGACAGCTGGGTCCCACAAGGAAATGCCTCCTTATTACGCGCAAAATAATGATTCCTCCACCTGACATCTGGGACCCACCGAAAGGGCCTCTGTATTTGGCGAATAAACGTTACCGCCGCTGACAGCTCGGACCCACTAGCTATATCTTCGCACGCAAGGAAGTGCCTCCTTATTACGCCCAAAAAAAAGAATACCCCCTGCTAGCTGGGACCCAGTATAGTGGGCCTACTAAGTTGACGGGGACGAAGGGCTTTGTCAACTTAGTCAATATGCATGATTCTAGCTCGACTGACCGTACAATGTCCATCCAACGGCCGTAGTGCTTCTTCAACCTCTGGTCTTCCTGCTCCAGCCGCTCAAACAAGCGCCGGCGGGACTGCCTGCTCCCTCCTCCCCACGGCCAGCTGTGCTGCCGCGCAGGCCTCACCGCCGCCCACCGTACTCCCATCGCTGGCCTAGCCATCCTCAGCCTCACCACACACGATGTTATTCTCCAATGACAGCAGACGAACGGTAAACCCTCGTGACAACGTACTCCACTCCGCGTGGGGTACAAAAACAACTGCCGAGTCTTCCCTGCCTCCGTGTCGTTCCCTTCCTAGGCCTCACCGTCGTTCACCGCCCTGGTGTTCTCGGCGTGGCGTGGTCAACGTGGTCAATGACCGACATGCATCTGAAGTGGACTGTACGTGGAGAGGCTGACAGCTGGGTCCACGGCCGCACGCAAGGAAATGCCTCCTTATTACGCGCAAAATAATGATTCCTCCACCTGACATCTGGGACCCACCGAAAGGGCCTCTGTATTTCGCGAAAAAATGTTACCGTCGCTGACAGCTCGGACCCAGCAGCTATATCTTTGCACGCAAGGAAGTGCCTCCTTATTACGCACAAAAAAAATGAATACTCCCCCTGCTAGCTGGGACCCAGTATAGTGGGCATACTAAGTTGACGGGGACGAAGGGCTTTGTCAACTTAGTCAATATGCATGATTCTAGCTCGACTGACCGTACGATGTCCATCCAACGGCCGTAGTGCTTCTTCAACCTCTGGTCTTCTTGCTCCAGCCGCCCAATGCAAGCGCAGTCGTGTCACCGCCTCCCGCCTCCCCGTGGCCGACCAGGCCGCTGGAGGCCTCACCGCCCCCATACGACTCCCACCGCTGGCCAGGCCATCCCTCCACTCCACTCACCCACACCCCCTGTTATTCTGCGGCGACGGTAGCGCAGCCGAACCAGTGAACCCTCGTACTCCTCTCTGTGTGGGCATCCACAGCCGCATCTTCCTCGGCTCCGTGTCGTCCCCCTCCTAGGCCTCGCCGTCGTCCACCGCTGTGGTGCTCTCGGCGCGGCATGGTAAATGTGGTCAACGACCGAATTCCATTGGAAGAATAATGTACGTGGAGAGGTGGCATTTGGGTCCACGGCAATGCAAGGAAGTGCCTCCTTATTACGCGGAAAATAATTATTCCTCCACATGACAGGGACCCACCGGACGGGCCGCCGGATGTTCGCGAAAAACGTTTGCCCACTGATCATTGGGATCCACCCGACGGGCCACCGTATTTCGTGAAAAAATGTTCCCCTAACATCGGCTCGGACCCACCGGAAGTGCCTCCTTATTACGCACAATAAAATGAATACCCCCAGCCTAGCTGGGACCCACCTTGGTGGGAGGCTGACTTAATGGGCCTACTAAGTTGACGGGACGGAGGGCTTTGTCAACTTAGTCAATATAAACGATTCTAGCTCCGGTGGCCGTCGATGTCCATCCAACGGCCATAGTGCTTCTTCAACCTCTGGTCTTCTTGCTCCGGCCGCCCAAACAAGCGCCCGGTCGTGCCGCATGCTCCTGCCTCCCGTGGCGGATGTCTTTGCCGCGGAGGCCTCACCGCCCCTACTATTCCCACCGGCGGGCCATGCGGCGGCAGCCTCACACCGCAGCCGAACCAGTGAACCCTCGTACTCCTCTCGGCGCGGGCTTCCACTACCGCGTCTTCCCCGGCTCCCCGTCGTCCCCTTCCTAGGCCTCGCCGTCGTCCACCGCCCTGGTGCTCTCGACGCAGCGTGGTCAACGTGGTCAAGGAACGATTTCCATCGGACATGGACTGTATGTGGAGAGGCTGACAACTGGGTCCACGACCGCAGCAAGGAAGTGCCTCCTTATTACGCGTAAAATAATTATTCCTCCACCTGACAGCGAGGACCCACCGGACGGGCCACCGTATTTAGCGAAAAAAATGTTTCCCCCTGTCTGCTGGGACCCACCAATTACATCTTCGCACGCAAGGAAGTGTGTCCGAAAAAAACGATTCGCCCCCCTGACTGCTAGGACCCACCAGCTACATCGTCGCACACAAGGAAGTGCCTGACAGTCGGGACCCACCTGGTCAAAGCGTATGTAGCATTGTCATTCTGGTCGCGAACGTGTACGTACATATTGGTCAATGTAGAGGCGCGCACGTGTCGTAGATGTAGAGGCGCGCACGTGTGGTAGTAGAGGCGTGCACGTAGCATGTACACGTACGTACAACGGCGAGGGTGCAAGAAAGAAAATACGGCCACATACGTACGCATACTGAGCGTGGTCTCGAACGCCTACTCGCGCATAGGTACATGGCTGGGTCGAACGTAGAAACAGCGTCGTCGTCGTGTTCATGGGGAGCCAACCG
Source organism: Aegilops bicornis (assembly GCA_021605145.1). NCBI lineage: Eukaryota > Viridiplantae > Streptophyta > Magnoliopsida > Poales > Poaceae > Aegilops > Aegilops bicornis. Next base: position 472,216,240 of record CM038672.1, on the reverse strand, counting down.
GCTGGGTCGGAACGGAATGCGTGGTCGTGTTCATCGGGAGGGCTTGGGCCAGGCAGGCGATGGAAGCGAGGCTGTCGTACACAACGGCGGAGAAGCGGCCTTGTGTTCGACCGACCATGTTTGAAACGGGTCCTCTTGATCGGGAGGGCTGGCGTCTGCAAAAGCGGAGGAAACAGACCTCCCTACGGTCGAAAACGGGGTCCTATTGATCGGGAGGGTGTGGCGTACGCAAAATGGAGGAAGCGGACCTCCTACGGTCGAAACGGGGTCCTGTTCATCGGGAGGGTGTGGCGTGCCAAAACGGATTTAAACGGACCTCCTACGGTCAAACGGGGCCCCTGTTCGCCGGGAGGGGTGTGGCGTATCGCAAAAGGGGACTCCACGGATACCGTTCATCTCCACCGTCGACCTCCTCCGGCCTCCACGGGATACCGTCGACCTCCTCCAGCCTCCACGGGCTCCTGTTCATCCAGCCTCCACCGCGCTAGTCCACCGCCATCGCTCAACCACCCTCCACACGGGCACCCTCCACCATCTCTTGTTCATCCAGCCCTCCACACCACGGGGTCCTGTTCAACCACCCCTCCACCGCTCATCATTCATCCAGCCCTCCACACCACGGGTTCCTGTTCATCCAGTAGGCAACGCCACCGCCATCGCTCATCCAACCCCCTCCCCGCAACACTCACTTTGTTCATCCCAGGCGGCATCAATCGGTTTCGATTAGCGGCGATGGCGAAGAATCGCTCCATCGGGTTCAGTTAACAGCCATCGATCGATCGCTCGGGTTCAGTAACGCGTAGCCTCCAGTGCAACCACTCGGGTTCAGTTAGAGCCCAACGCCTCGCTCGGCTTCAGTTAGAGCCAACGCCTTGCACACACGCACGTACGTATGAGAGAAACGCGCATCGCTCCGCCCCCGACCTCCCACCGTAACCGGCAACTCCCCGAAATTTTCCTCCCCCTCGCTTCTACCACGGTTTTTTCCGTCATGGACGGCCCAAAGAATGTCATGCATTGCGTCTCCGGCCGCCCAGACAAAAAGCCCATTTTACATCATGATTTTTTGTCATAGAAGTAGGAGCCCACCACATCTATGATGATACCGGGTTTTTTCACAATTATCGTCATAGAAGTGTCATATGTATGACAGAATTTTTTTTCGTTCGGCCAAAAATGTCACGGATGTTTCTTTTTTTTGTAGTGCCTGTCCTAAGGGGACGGGAACCGTGGAGGATAGGCTTGAAGCTGTGGAGCAAGATGTCTTCTAGTGCAAGGGGATGCTGGAGGGTGGCCTCCATGCCAATCACCTCATGATCACGGACCTCTCCCGTGATCTCAAGGTGGATGGCAAGCCCATAAAGGACATCGTCTTCACCTTCAACGAGCAAATCAACTTCCTCCAAAGCCAGATCTATGACCTCCATAACCAAGTCTTTGAATATGAGGCGAGGTTTAAAGGTATGAGTTTGGCTACTAGTTGCAGGACCCGTGAGACTCACTCTTCCTCTTATGATGGTGGACCACTGCCATGAAAATCTGAGAACAAGGCCTCTTCTTCATCACCACCATCATCTTCTTCACCACCCAAGGAGAACTAAGTATCGGGTATGGGCACTCCCCTTGGCTTCCGCCAAGCTTGGGGGAGGTGCCCCGGTATCATATCATCCCACTATCTTTTGCTTTTACTTATTTTAGTTCAATCTTTTGCTTTAGATGAAATAAAGTTTAGTTCGATCCTTTCTTCTTTGAGAGTTTCTTAGTGATCTATCCTTGTAATCGTGTGCAAGTTATATAATAAAGTTAATTTGAGTTTTTGCTTTCTTTACTTTCATGTTGCAAATAAAGAAAAAAATAGAAAGGAACTAAATATAAGAAAGGAAATAAATCAATAAGATCATATACTAATCCTATGGTAGGTGATAGAACCACATAAGGAAAAGTATAAGTAGAAAATTTTATTAGAGATTGACAAACATAGCATTAGTCAACGATGCAACTCATGAAAGAATTAATAAGGGAAGAGAAGATTCACATACAAATATACTATCCTAGAAATCTTTTGTGATTGTGAGCCCTCATCAAAATATTATGTGCCAAAATTGTTCATGCTGGACAAGGAAGAAAAATTAATGATTTATGTTTATTTGTATTCACATAGAAGTCATATTGTCATAGATCCTTTAACATGTGATGCTTGCCCCTATCTTTGCTAGCCAAAAATTCCGCACTAAGTAGAGATACTACTTGTGCATCCAAAAACCCTTAAACCCAAATCTTTTTCAAGTGTCCACCATACCTACTGAGGGATTGAGGAAGATCCCTCAAGTAAGTTGTCATCGGCGCAATAAGGCAATAAAAATTGCTTCTAAAAGTGTGGGATCATTTAGTGTAAGAGAAAATTGAGCATTGTACGAACTTGGATGACAAAGAATAAAACCGACAAACTGCATAATAAAGGTTGTCATCTTAAGGGGCAATACAACGTGGCGTTTTGTTGCACTAAGGGATTGAGCATACAAACAAATAAGCGCATGGCAACCTCTGCTTCCCTCTGCGAAGGGCCTATCTTTTACTTTTATGTATTTACTTTTATGCAAAGAGTCAAAGTTTTCCTTCTATTCCTTTTATTTTTCTCCTTTGGCAAGCATCATGTGGTGAGGAAAGATCTAGGCACATATGTCCAATGGAATATAGATAGCATGAGTTATTATTGTTGACGTCACCCTTGAGGTGAGTATGTTTGGAGGCGAAACTATAAGCCCCTATCTTTCTATGTGTCCGGTTGAAACGTTTTGCTCATGGATACGTGGTGAGTGTTAGCAATCATAGAAGACTATACGATGGTTGAGTATGTGGACTTCCCTAAAGGCTTCGACACGTGACCCTTCCTGAAAAGATGATGAATTGTAGTTGCAAAGTTGACTGAGAACATAGTTTGTTGGTTTATAATAGAGTTTTTGATTTACACTTCGATTGTGTGATGAACTATTACTTATTCATGAGAAGTATATGATAAAAGTCCTATGTTTAATTTTGTTGTTGTTATAATAATTAACATGATGCTTCTATGTCCGTATTTTGTTTTTATCGACACCTCTCTCTCAAAGCATGTGGACATGTTTTTCGTTTTCGGTTTTCCCTTGAGGACAAGCGAGGTCTAAGCTTGGGGGAGTTGATACGTACATTTTGCATCATGTTTTCTTACTGTTATTTATAATGTTTTTATCCATCATAATGCTTTTTGGAGTAATTCTAATGCCTTTTCTCTCATAATTTGCAAGGAACACACCAAGAGGGAGAATTCTGGCAGCTGGAAATCTGGACCTGGAAAAGCAACATCAGGCCACCTATTTTGCACAACTCCAAATAAGTTGTAACTTCACGGAGATTTTTTATGGAATATTTAAGAAATACTGGAGCCAATAACCATCGGAGTGGGCCACAAGGTGGGCACACCGCACCTAGGCGCGCCAGGCCCCCCCGGCGCACCCTGGTGGGTTGTGGCCTCCTCGGCCCACCTTCGGTGCCCATCTTCTGGTATATAAGTCATTTTGACCTAGAAAAAAATAAGGAGGAGAAATTCGGGATGGAGCGCCACCATCTCAAGGCGGAACTTGGGCAGGAGCACTTTTGCCCTCCAGCGGAGCGATTCTGCCGGGGGAACTTCCCTCCCGGAGGGGGAAATCATCATCATCATCATCACCAACAAGAGAGGGCAATCTCCATCAACATCTTCATCAGCACCATCTCATCTCAAACCCTAGTTCATCTCTTGTATTCAATCTTGTTACCGGAACTATAGATTGTTGCTAGGGGGTGACTAGTAGTGTTGATTACATCTTGTAGTTGATTACTATATGGTTTATTTGCTGGAAGATTATATGTTCAGATCCATTATGCATATTAATACCCCTCTGATCATGAGCATGTTTGTTGTTTGTGAGTAGTTTCTTTTGTTCTTGAGGTCACGTGATAAATCATGTTGCAAGTAATCATGTGAATTTGATATGCGTTCGATATTTTGATGGTATGTATGTTGTGATTCCCTTAGTGGTGTCATGTGAACGTTGACTACATGACACTTCACCATATTTGGGCCTAAGGGAATGCATTGTGGAGTAGTAAATATATGGTGGATTGCGAGAGTGACAGAAACTTAAACCCCAGTTTATGCACTACTCCGTAAGGGACCGATTGGATCCTAAAGTTTAATGCTATGGTTAGAATTTATTCTTAATACTTTTCTTGTAGTTGCAGATGCTTGAGGGAGGGTTAATCATAAGTAGGAGGTTTGTTCAATTAAGAACATCACCTAAGCACCGGTCCACCCACATATCAAATTATCAAAGTAGTGAACACAAATCAAACCAACATGATGAAAGTGACTAGATGGAATTCTCGTGTACCCTCAAGAACGCTTTGCTTATTATAAGAGACCATTTTGGCCTGTCCTTTGCCTCAAAAGGATTGGGCTACCTTGCTGCATACTTGCTTTATTTGTTGCTACTTGCTCGTTCAAATTATCTTGCTATCAAACTACCCGCTACTTACAATTTCAGCACTTGCAGACAACACCTTACTGAAAACTACTTGTCATTTCCTTCTGCTCCTCGTTGGGTTCGACACTCTTACTTATCGAAAAGAGCTACAATTGATCCCCTATACTTGTGGGTCATCACCCATCCGGTGGGTCCCTGCTGTCAGGTGTAGGAATCATTATTTTCCGCGTAATAAGGAGGCACTTCCTTGCTGCCGCCGTGGACCCAGTTGTCAGCCTCTCCACGTACAGTACTCTTCCGATGGAAGTCGTTCCTTGACCACATTGACCATGCCGCGCCGAGAGCACCAAGGCGGTGCACAACGGCGAGGCCTTGGAAGGGGATGACGCGGAGCCGGGGAAGACGCGGTAGTGGATGCCCACGCAGAGAGGAGTATGAGGGTTCACTGGTTCGGCTGCGGTGTGAGGCTGCCGTCCCCGCCGAATAACAGGGGTGTGGGTGAGCGAGAGATGGCCTGGCCAGTGGTGGGAGTAGTAGGGGGTGGTGAGGCCTCCGCGGCAGCACAGCCGGCCACGGGAGGTAGGAGCACATGGCACGACCGGCGCTGGTTTGGGCGGCTCGAGCAAGAAGAACAGAGGTTGAAGAAGCACTACAGTCGTTGGATGGACATCGTACGGTCACTAGAGCTACGTATTGACTAAGTTGACAAAGCCCTCCGTCCCCGACAACTTAGTAGGCCCACTAGTCAGCCTCCCACTATGGTGGGTCCCAGCTAGTAGGGGGAGTATTTATTTTTTTGCGTAATAAGGAGTCACTTCCTTGCGTGCAAAGATATAGCCCGTGGGTCCGAGCTGTCAGTGGGGAGAACGTTTTTTCACGAAATACAGAGGCCCTTCCGGTGGGTCCCAGCTATCAGGTGGAGGAATCATTATTTTGCGCGTAATAAGGAGGCATTTCCTTGTTGCGGCCGTGGACCCAGCTGTCAGCCTCTCCACGTACAGTCCACTTCCGATGGATGTCGTTCGTTGACCATGTTGACCACGCCGCGCCGAGAGCACCAGGGCGGTGGACGATGGCGAGGCCTAGGAAGGGAACGACAAGGAGCCTGGGAAGACTCGTCAGTTGTTTCCCACGCGGAGGGGAGTACGAGGGTTTACTGGTTCGTCTGGCGTCGCTGGAGAATAACAATAGGTGTGGGTGAGTAGAGGGATGGCCAGGCCAGTGATGGGAGTAGGGTGGGGCGGTGAGGCCTGCGCGGCAGCACAACTGACCATGGGAGGAGGGAGAAGGAGTCCCGTCAGCACTTGTTTGAGTAGCAGGAAGAGCAGAGATTGAAGAAGCACGACGGTCATTGGATGGACATCCAACAGTCACTGCTCTTGTGTGTTGACTAAGTTGACACGGCATTGCGTGTGTGTCAACCTTCTTTTAGGAAAGCCTCAAATCTATGGAAAACAGTATACAACCCATCTGCCATTATTTCTAATAATTTACAACCAGTTTGCTAATTCTTATGGTTTTTTTGGAGCCCATATTCTTTTTGTTAGCATTAGAGCCCATATTGTGGCCACAGTTAAAAAATTATACGAAAATTTTCATATTTCGGTCCGGTCCGAACTGTTTTTAATCCCGAAATTTCGAGTCACATTCAAAATGATTTTAAAAATAAATGTATATTGATATAAATCCAAAAAATTGTCCATGCGTAAAAATCAATGGAATTTAAAATCTTGAAATGAAAATAATGAAACTAATTGCCGGTTTTATGTGTTTTAAAAATGTACATTCCATTTCTCATTACTGATAGGCCATTTTCTAGGCTAGCCGAATGAATCTCTCCTTGTCATGAAAGATTTGCAGCCCAACAGGCCTGAGAAAGCGACTTACTTGACAAAGCACAAAAAAACTGGGCTAGCCATTTTCATAAAGAAAAAAAAACTACTGGGCTGGTCTTGTGGTAAACATAAAAGAAAAGGTTGTCTAGAGAGGCCAGATTGCCCCGCACAGCCCAGTTGACACCCTGCTTCCGTCTCAAAAACAAATTAGATAAATGCCACTCCAATTGTGGCTATTCATAAAAATGCCACTGCAATTTCCAAACTTTGAAAAATGCCACTGCAATTTTTGCGAACTTTGAAAAACGCCACTGCAGACTTCGAAAAATGCCACTGGAAACGGCATGAAAAGGCATTTTTGAAAGTTTGGAAATTGAAGTGGCATTTCTCGGAATCACCAGGTTTGGAGTGGCATTTATCAAATTAACCCAAAACAAAAAAACTGGGCGAGCTGCTGGATCCCTGGTGTCAGCCACTCGTTGTGCAATTCTCTTGTTTATTGGCTACATTGACAATAGCATGGGACCCAGATGTCAGAAATCCATTAGGAGGAGCCATTTTTTTATTGGATTGAAATAAGGAGGCACTTGCTTGCGTACTACCATGACCTTAGTGGGTCCCTGATGTCATCCTCTCCACGTACAACCGTCTCCTAATTGTGTACGCGTCAACCTGGTAGGCCCACAAATCAGCCTCTAAACCCTTGGCGGACAAATACAACCCATTTAAAAAATAACAGCCCCTTACATACATTCAAACGGAAAGTTCAACATTCAATGCAAAGTAACAGGTCTGATCCAGATATAGAGTACTGAACTTCCACGTTGACAACCATCATAGCCAAGTTAACTATCTACTCCACTAATACTCTAATAGTGTACAAGTACCAACTTACCCTTAGCTAACTAGACGATACCAATCGCCATCTGCGGTACACGCTAAACGCTGGCACCGACGTCCTCCGCCTCGCCTCGGACTTGCCAGAGGTGCAATAGGGCACGTTGCTCGCGCGCGTTGGCCCTTTCCATGCCGGCGTGGTCCACCAAAGCTTCGGCTTCTAAGCGGGAAACCCACTTGACGAGGTGGTAGTAAAATTCAGCATCACGAACGCGTGCGTGCCCGACAACCTCCAGGCCTATTTACCGGGCACCGGCCTCCATGTAGTCGGCCCAGTTACGGGCGCTCTGCTCGCGACTCAGAGCGTCGGTGCGCTGCTGCTCCATGCCCCGCTGGCGGCGCAAATCGGCGATATGCTGCTCCTCCACTAGGAGATTTTTGAATTGAGTCATGCAAAGCGGAAAGGAGGTGGTACGTGCATGATCTGCTATTTATTCGTGTAGGATGGAGTAGGTCGGATAGTGTACGTGTAGGATCGAGTAGGTCGGATGGTGTACGTGTAGGATGGAGTAGGTCGGATAGTGTATGTGTAGGATCGAGTAGGTCGGATGGTGTACGTGTAGGATCACATTAGGTGATGAATGTTCATTGGGAGATAAGGCATTTGCGAACGTTTTTGCTGGTAGTTTCTTCAGATTCGTATGGCATTTTCTTCAGAGCAGCTTGTCAGTTTCTTTAGAGGTAGGCATTTTTATTCAAAAAACTGCAACTTCAGATCCTGCATCGCAACTAGAACTGCCAGGAGCGCATTAGTAGGCTAGCTAGTGATCGATCAGTAACTTGTAAACACCGAGTGAACAAAAATAAGGAACTATTAGTAACTTGTAAACACCGAGAACACAGAAATAAGGATCATGCTATGCACAGCAGTAAGAGTCGATCTGTTCGAAATGTTCACACGATTCTCACAGGCCTGGCATTGTAAGATGCTCACATTAGTAGCCCAAATTCAAAACCAACTAGTACGATTCCCATACATAAAATCAACATGTTAATGCATCTCAATGATTCACAGATCATATATAAATATGTTGCTCCAAAAGCAAAGATCTAGAAAAAACATCTATTCTTCCTACTAGCATGGATGCTTCTCTTGGCCAACATTCAGTACAGAGTGAAAGACAAATTTGTTTGTGAAGTCTACAATTCCTCTAGCAAACGTAAGTGGTTTCACCAACAGCTAGAACCATGAGAATGAACCACACATGATGGAGGAACATCCATTTGGTCTTCTCTCGGTTACACGGCGAGACTATTTTCAGAATACAAACTTTAACTTAGGCAAAATGATGCCCATTGTATAATCAGAGCAAAGCAATGAAGCACCTAGTGTTGGCCAATAAATAGTACGGTACTACTTTTGTGCAGTCCATGAAGTGACTATCCAATCTTTTTGTGTCTATTTTCAAATGGCATTGCATGCAGTGACTATACTATTCTCTTGTGCAGTTCAACCAAAATTGTGGTCACTTTGTTTGTTTGCCAAATAGCCACGGGAAGACATCTCTATCTGCACAAATATCAAGCAGCTAGTAAACATATGCTCCACCTTGTGTTTTCGGTTTAAACACGTCTCTTCCGCTTAGCATCTGTCATGTTTTACACTGGACAATTTGATTCTGTCATGTTTTACCCTGGACAATTTCATACTGAATTGATTTGCTGGTTCAGAGCAGAAATATAGCGCCTATTCTTCATCAGACCAAGGATATCCATGTTCGCAGTGATGGAAGAGGTGATATCGATACAACCGAAATTGAGCATCCAATCATTGAATCATGTCCTGCACCTCCAATGTAGGTCCACCCTGCCAATAAATTCACATGCAAACCACTAATATTACTATCTAATGACAGTACAAAATGAGTATAAAGATAGTAACAAACCATGTACCTTCGTATTGAGCAGCTCATAGTGCCACCAATTGGATATAAAGGTTTGGAAGAAAACATGCTCCTAATGTTGAACCATTTGGACTTTTTGTGCAATTCCACTAAAATCGAGCATCCCTGTTTGCATAGATATTGAAAGTGTGATTACTATAAAAGTGGCACTAGTTGAAGCATAGACTCACAAATATTATCATTCCAATTTCTTAATGGGAAAACCTAGCAAGAATGTTTCTAACCACCTGTTTGAAGGAATAAATAAGGCAACAACGGCTGATGTCAGGAAGGCATACATAGTTTTTTTTTAAAATGAACCATTCCTGACCTTTCCTCTTCTTTTAAGCATATTTTGTGCAGTTCAACTAAAATAAAATGCCATCACTGCCTTGAAAACTCAGTGACACTGTACAAAAAGATATGACTTAACATTACATCATGATGTCAGGTATGTAGTCGACAGGCATTACGGACAAACATACAGACCTCCTCCGATAACATAATGAACATTAATTTTAACAAAGGTGTGACTAGCTTTACCAGGATAATTTGAGTGAACTCTACACCCTCTGTTCCTTAATATAAGACGTTTTCGCAGTTCAATTTAAAGTACCCAAACATCTAGTATTTAGAAAAACAGGTAGTAGTTTTCTTGAGCACATATCTGGGAAAGCTTGCCACACTTTATATATGTCCATAAGCTAATGCAAGACCATTTGAGTAGTACAAATATACACTAATCCAGTGGCTAGTGCAACAGTGGAGTAGTTTTTTTATTACAGGGTACAGTACAATGGTTTTACTTAACATATTTCCATAAGCAAGCACTGGATGATTTCTATAAGCATTAACAATACAAAATGTAAATGTAACAAGTTTAAGCATTGGTATACTAGTTGTGCAAGAGCGTTAAACCAAATACCAAAATCTGAAGGTAACTAGCATTATTAACTAATGACAGTATAATTTTTTTGCAAAACATGTACCTTCAAGGTAAATATCATTTCGAACTCGAGGGGACCTAAAATTTTTTATCCCAATCTTGATAATCGATCAAACATAAAAACTTGATTGAACGAATCAAGAGAATGGCTGGAGGAGGAGGTGCCCACTCTTGACCTTTTGTCGGTGTCAAAACTGGCGGATCTCGGGTAGGGGGTCCCGAAATGTGCGTCTAAGGCGGATGGTAACAGGAGGCGGGGGACACGATGTTTACCCAGGTTCGGGCCCTCTCGATGGAGGTAGTACCCTACTTCCTGCTTGATTGATCTTGATGATATGAGTATTACAAGAGTTGATCTACCACGAGATCGTAGAGGCTAAACCGTAGAAGCTAGCCTTTGGTATGATTGTTGTTGTCCTACGGACTAAACCCTCCAGTTTATATAGACACCGGAGGGGGCTAGGGTTACACAGAGTCGGTTACAATGGGAGGAGACCTACATATTCGTATTGCCAAGCTTGCCTTCCACGCCAAGGAGAGTCCCATCCGGACACGGGACGAAGTCTTCAATATTGTATCTTCATAGTCCAACAGTCCGGCCAAAGGATATAGTCCGGCTATCCGGAGATCCCCTAATCCAGGACTCCCTTAGTAGCCCCTGAACCAGGCTTCAATGACGACGAGCCCGGCGTGCAGATTGTCTTCGACATTGCAAGGCGGGTTCTTCCTCCGAATACTCCGTAGAAGATTTTGAACACAAGGATAGTGTCCGGCTCTGCAAATCAAATTCCATATACCACCGTAGAGAGAATAACATTTTCACACATCTGATCTGCCGACCATTTTATAATGTGACGCATTGCCTCGGTCTGGCCATGACGAATCGTCTTTCTCAACCAGCCTGCCACCGCACGTTTTGCGAGGCGATTTTATTGGCACGTCTTGTCGAAGCAGAGATCATGTCCCCCTTATTACGGGATTCTCATCAATACGGATATGGGTAACCCAATCGTGCCCGTTGGTATAACTCCTCGATTAGGCAAGTCCCAAACGACCACTCAGAGGACGCTTGATATTCATCCCCTTTATAAACAGGCCAAGGCATGTCCTTTTTCTTCCTGTGCTCAATCGTATCCTTCCCCCCACCTCGAGTTCTAACACCCAAGGCTCAGGCCAGGCGCTTCGGACAATCAACCATGTCCGGATCCAACCTTCAAGGTCGATGGATGCCTTCCTCTGTCACAGAGGAAGATATCAAGAAGCTAAGAGAGGCCAGGTACTTGACCGGCGAAATCTCGCACAGTCTGCCCACTCGAGGGTAGGCCATCCCCGCTCCCGAATCCGGCGAGAGCGTTGTATTCATCTCTCACTTCCTCCGAGGGCTAGGCTTTGCTCTGGATCCCTTTGTAAGGGGGCTCATGTTCTATTACGTGTTGGATTTCCATGACCTGGCCCCAGATTCCATCCTTCACATCTCGTCGTTCATCGTCGTGCGTCAAGATTTCCTCCGCATTACCCCACACTTCGGCCTGTGGCTCAAAACTTTCAATGTGGAGCTGAAGATGATTGAGGGGCGACATGCAGAGTGCGGAGGTGCCGTAATAAGTAAGGGCGTCGAAGTTCCATGGCCAAAAGGTTCCTTCATGGAGGTGTCCAGTTTATGGCAACGGGAGTGGTTCTATATCACAGCTCCCCGGGGCACCAAGTGGGTAGCTGCCCCTGCCTTTCGCTCGGGCCCCCCACCACAGCTGATGTCGTGGGTCACCAAGGGGCTAGACTGGGGGCTAGTAAATGATGTGCCGATATTGCAGAGCCACATCCGAGATCTCCTCGAGAGAGATGTCGGCTTGGTCACGGTAAGGCAAGTCATGCTAGTCCGTCGGGTCCTGCCTTGCAAACATCGACCCCTCCAAATGTGGGAGTTCAACCCGGAAGGACCCCGAGCTATTCAGCACTTCATCGGCATGACGCTCGAAGAGATGTACAAATTGTTCTTCGGACCACAAATAAGGAGTCCGGACCTCACCGAGGATGCGGGTCTGAGCTGCAATCGCCCAGACACCCAAGTAAGTAATCCCATGGACGAATACGCTGTTTTCTTTTATTTATCTCAACATCATTCTGAAAAGTCGCTCTTTGATCAGGACTGGGTAACAAAGGCGAAGATGATCAGGTGTCCGGCTCCCCTTCCCGAAGGCACAACAGATCTGGTACTAGCCAGAATGCTCGAGCCGGTGCCTCATCAGGTGCCCTCAGGGGAAGATGAAGGGGGGGATAAAGAGGCTGAAAGCGGGCCTCACTCGTTATCTATCCAAACTGGGGGAATTAGCGCCTCCGCGAAGGAAGACGACCGGGGAGAAGGATTCGAAACCCCCTCTCCCCAAGGAAGGAAGAGGACCACCTTTGAAGACCCGGAAACCAAGGTTTCCAAACGGGGGAAGAAATCTTTACCAGAGGGTCCTGCCTCGGAGGGCATCCTTGCCGCACAGTGTCCGCAAGGGGATCTGCCTCCCACCAAGCTGTAAGTAAACAAAAAGTGCTTAATAGTAAAGAATATCCTGCTTTACCTCTGAGGACAATAACCGAAACACAAATCTTGCAGTTTAGATCATAGCCCTTCTCGACAGGGTTCGTCTTCGGGGGATCTTTTTCCGGAGATGATGGAGAGCGAAACACCTCCCCATGCCACCCCGCCTCACGAGGCGGGCGACGCTGAAGTGTCGTCGCGAAGGGCTTCTCCTAATCCGCCAAGGCTAGAGGGTAATCCCTTGGCCACTCGAAGTCCTCAGTATTCGGCTCCTAAGGAGAGCAACACAAAGAGTCCAGAACCGTCTGGTGTGCACTCGGACGCGCTGAAGGATCTTCTGGAGCAAGCGGCTATCTTGGAGGCGCATCGTACACTAATGGGTACGTTGATTCAGAGGATTTCATCCGCCGAAAGCGGGTTGCATGAAGCATTTATGAGTCTGCTGAAAGGCTTTGAGGTACGTGAAATAGTGTGTATTTTTGGCAGTACCGCACACATTAGGTGTGCCCTATGCAGATAGTATCCCTGAGACTCTGGTTGCTGTCGAGAACGGCGGCAAACAGAGGATCATAGTCCCAGGTGATAATCAGTCCGCCTTCATGTGTAGGTGGCTGAAGGTCCGGTGGCTACACGGACTAGTGAGTTTGCCGAGCTGAAGCGACAACTTGATGCGGCGGATGCTGACATCGTGCTTGTCAACAAGCGGCTTGACGAGGCACAGGGTATGTGATTTCTCCGGTGATGAACACGTAGTAAGAGGAGCATAGTGCCAGTATCTTTAATATGTTGTGACTTCAGATGGAGCTGCGGCCGTGCAGACCCTTCGGGCGGAACTTACCCGAGCCAAAGAACAAGCCAGGAATAGTGATGCGGCCGCTCTAAAGGCGGCTGAAGAGCTGAGAGCCAAACAGGCTGCTCATTGCCAAAGCAAGGAAAAAAATGGCCAAGATGGCCGTTGAGTTGAAAGATGCCGCAGACCGTTACCAGCTTCTTGAAAAAGAAAACCAAGCGAAGACGCCGGAGCTGGAGAAGGCCATGGTAGCAGCCAAGGAATCCCGCTCAAAGATCAGAGCGTCGAAGGAGGAGCTGTGTCAAGCTGGAGATATCGCGGTTGGGAAGCCCTTCTTGTTGCCGACGAAGTTCGGAGATCCGAAGTATGCCCCTCTTGATCAACTATGGAGTTCTGCGGACGCATATGCGGATCTGGCAACCAGTGCAGCTGATGCGGCCGAGTACTTCAAGGATCAAAAATATCGTGAAGTGGAGAAGCTATTCTGGTCACAGTTCGATGGTCCAGTGCGTCCGCTGCTGTTAAATGAGCGAATGACTGAGTGGGCTGAGCTCCATAGGTTGTCCGGGCTTGCCATGGTGTCTATTGTGGATCACCTGTGGCCAAGAGGGCCACGACCGAATAGTTATTTTTGTTTGGTGCAACGATTCCTTGGTGCTGTGCCGCATATCGACGCTATGAAGAGGTCGGTGTGCATAGAGGGTGCGTGGATGGCACTTGCCCGTGTCAAGACATACTAGGCAGACATGGAGGCCACCGCTATAGCAACCCAGGGTTCGGCCGTGGGCCGAGTAGCTGCCGAGACTACTTTGAAGAAGTCCTTGAAGGCGCTCGTTCAATAGAAGCTTTGCTCGAAGAATATTATGTTCTAGTGACATGTATTCCCATTGTAAAAACAATGTTTTATTGAATTATAAAGGCTGTGTTTATACTTTTGCCTGAAAGTATTATGATGCCTCACTGTATGCGCCGTTTATGTATATATGTATATAACCTGAAAGTTTGCGTTCGGCTTCAAATTTACGCATATAATGTGGGGGTGTTCGCAAAAAGCACATATTCACACTTGATCCAACGTCTTGGTCCATTAAGGAGGTGGTAGCGTAGCGAACAAGGCAATCCGACTATATTGCTTTAACACTTTCACTTAGCCATAGGAGTTTGACGGTGGGACTACTAGATAGCCCCTAGTTCGTCCGTGCTCGTCCGATTACGGGGCGCGTACGTACATGATCGGGAAACGGCCCTTCGTTAATGCGGAGGAATCCCAAAGATTCCGGTAAGTCATCGAGTGGTTGACCAGTCTCGCGCTTTATCATGACAGTCAGTCTTCGGCTTTCTCTATTGAGGTGCTCATCCGAATAAACCAGGACACAATCGCAGTAGTTCTCCCGGTGCCGCCTTAGCCGATAGAGCGGAAAAACGTAAGGTAGTAAAACACGGGAGCCGGGCAAACCCAACATTTGACCAAAGATAATGATTCGGAGCTGATGCATATAAGGCCAAACTCGCGACGCCGAACACTCCCTATGGTATTCGGTATTTATAACATATACCGGGTTGAACAGTGCCCTTGATAATGACCCCTAGTGTCCAGGTACGTGCAATGCTCTAACGTGGCGAAATGCCAATAACGTCAGCATCCTTCTCGGTTATATTAAGTATCCGGAGGATGTGAACAACAAGAGACAGTAAAAAAGGTTTACGCAGGGTCTTAATCTAAAAAGAAACCTTTGAGCGGGTCCCTGCTGCATGTCTGCGCGTGTGTCTCCGTTGTGCCGTATCCTGGACGGGTGTGGCGCAATTGTCATCTGTAAAAAGAGAAGAACTTAGGTGAAAAGCTGTCGTGCCAGGAAAGATTGGTTATTCTCAATAAACCATTAAAATTCAAGATAAGTTAAGTTGAGCCAAACTAGCCCCGATTACACGCGGGAAGCCCCTGGTGCCGTTTATGGGGGTATAGCCATCAAACCAACCTCGGGTTTGCCCAAGCTGTTATAGCTAGTAATGCGCCGGACTCGTCTAACCGTGTCCGCGGTCTTGACGACCGATCCTTTATTCTGGTTGGGGGGCGTTTAGTGTTCGGCCGGTAAAGCCGTCGCACATTCTTCCGCTTGTAAGGAACGTTCAACGTTTCCACTAATGATGATGATGCCACGTGGACCGGGCATCCTAAACTTGAGAGAAGCGTAATGCGGTATTGCATTAAAACGAGCGAAAGCCGCTCTTCCGAGTAATGCTTGATAGCCACTTCGGAATGGAGCGATGTCGAAGGTTAACCTTTCGCTTCGAAAATTGTCGGGAAAGCCGAATACAACTTCCAGTAATAGAAAGCCCGTGCAGTGGGCCTCTGGGCATGGTATTACTCCCTTGAAGGTAGTATTACTGTGGCTGATTTTTGTTGGGTCTATCCCCATTTTGCGGACTGTGTCCTGATATATCAGGTTTAGACTACTACCGCCGTCCATGAGGACTCTTGTGAGATGGTATCCATTTACTATTGGGTCTAACACCAAGGCCGCCAATCCTTTGAGCCGGATACTTGTCGGGTGATCCCTGCGATCAAAAGTGATCAGGCAGGCCAACCAGGGGTTGAACTTAGGGGTGATGGGCTCTTGGGCATGTGTGTCTCAGAGTGCAGGTTTGCTTCTCCTCTTCGTCACATGGATCACGTTTACTGTTTTAACCTCTGGTGGGAATTTTTTTTGTCCCCCGGTGCTTTGCTGGCTTGTCTCGTCCTCATCTTCACTTGGTGTCTCCCTTCCCTTGTGTTCGACATTTAGCTTACCGGCCTGCTTGAAGACCCAACATTCTCTGTGGGTGTGATTTGTAGGTTTATCGGGGGTGCCATGAATCTGACATAATTTGTCTAGAATCTTGTTTAGGCTGGAAGGTCCATCTCTGCTGCCTTTGACGGGCTTTTTCCGCTAACCTGGTTGAGAGCCCCTGAATCCGGCATTTACCGCCGTATTATCTGGGCTGTTTTTTGTATTTCGACGCTTGATTTTACTGCGTCGTGGTTTTCCATTGCCATCCCTGACTTCGGATGTGCTTGGGTCGCTGGTGCTACTGAGGGCTAACCAGCTATCCTCGCCTACGCAAAAGCGGGTCATGAGGCTTGTTAGGGCTGACATTGTTCTCGGTTTTTCTTGGCCGAGGTGTCTGGCGAGCCATTCGTCTCGGACGCTATGCTTGAAAGCTGCTAAGGCTTCGGTGTCCGGGCAGTCGACGATTTGGTTCTTCTTAGTGAGAAACCTGTTCCAAATCTTTCGGGATGACTCTTTGGGCTGTTGAATTATGTGACACAAATCGTCTGCATCCGGAGGTCGGACATAGGTCCCTTGAAAATTGGCCCAAAAAGCATCCTCGAGCTCCTCCCAACTTCCAATGGAGTTTTCGGGGAGGTTTTTTTAGCCAGTGGCGAGCTGGTCCTTTAAGCTTGAGGGGCAAGTACTTGATGGCGTGGAGATCGTCTCCGCGAGCCATATGTATATGGAGGATAAAGTCCTCAATCCAGACCCCAGGGTTTGTGGTCCCATCGTATGCCTCTATGTTCACTGGTTTGAATCCTTCTGGAAATTCATGGTCCAACACCTCATCGGTGAAACATAGGGGGTGTGCGGCACCCCTGTATTTAGATGTCTCAAGGCGTTCGGACGGTTGTGGTATTCGGTTTTGGTATTGTGTCGTAGCGCGCTTTCTAGATCCATAAATGGATCTGCTCATACTGGATTTTTGGCGCAAGTCCTCACGTAGATCGTGTGTTGACTTATGTGCGGCCTTGTTAGCTGCTCTATCGCGGCCACGAGGTGGTTGATCCGACCGGTTGGCCGTTTTGTTTTTTGGCTGTGTGGGCTCTAAGGCCTCGTCGTCGAATTCGGGCAATAACTTGCGCTTTGGATAGCTCTTTGCGTGGTAACTTCCACCATACTTTTCTTCGTTGTCGAGCACTTTGTTCCATCTGCTGTTGAGTGTATTTTGTGCGGTCTTAAGCCTTTGCTTCTGCTTCTTTAGACTCCTCGCTGTGCCAATAAGCCTTCTGCGAAGGTTCTCTTGGTCCAAGTGCCTTTCCGGGATGATGTGCACATCTTCGTCCGGACTATTTTCCTCCTCGGAGGGAGTTTTATGAGATTTATCCTCGGTGTCGCCGTGTTCGGACATCGGATCCGTACTATGTTCACCGTTCGCGGCTTAATTTTGCTCTGCCGCTGGGTCAGTGTGGTCGTCGTTTCCTCTGGAGTCGACTGGGGTGTTATTTTCTCTTTCGCTGTTATCGCTGCTTTTGCCGAGGCGGGATTTAGAGCGGCGCCTACGTCGACGCTTTGTTTGCTTCTCGATGGAGCTGTTCTTCGCTGCTTCTTTCCGTTCCTCGTCATTGTTTTCTTTGGGTGTATCCACCATGTATATGTCATGTGATGGACTGGCGGTCCAGCACCCTGTGGGCGGTGGTTCCTGTTCGTCTCCTGCATCGTCGTCCATGCCGTCGATGTCTTTGGAATCAAAGTCGAGCATGTCGGTTGAATCGTCGATAGTGGCTACTAAGTGGGTGGTGTGTGGGCAGCGAATTTCTTCGTCGTCCGCATCCCATTCTAGCCGGACGTAGTTCGGCCAAGGTTTTCCTGACAAGGAGAGGGATCTTAATGAATTTAGCACGTCGCCGAAAGGCAAGTGCTGAAAGATATCCGCGGAGGTAAACTCCATGATCGGCGCCTGGTCGGATTCGATAGGCACGGGCGCAGGCGGCTCGGAGTCCGTGGTCGGAGATGAATCCAGTGGTTCGGCGTCACGGTTATCGTGAGGAGTGAAGTCAGTATCCGGCACTATCGCCGTTGAGAGTACGACCTCCATGGCGGGGTCTATCCACCCGTCCTTGGATGGCGCAATTTGCTCTGGATTGAATGCTGGAGTATTTGCCGGTGTGATCTCCCGAACACTGTCCGACGGCAGAGCTAGATCATGCTCGTCACGATCGTGCGGTGCACCTGGCAAGGGCTCGAATTCGTCGAAGATCAAGTCTCCGCGGATGTTGGTAGTGTAATTCAAGTTCCCGAACCTGACCTGGTGGCCAGGGGCATAGCTCTCGATCTGCTCCAGATGGCCAAGCGAGTTAGCCCGCAGAGCGAAGCCACCGAATACGAAGATCTGTCCAGGGAGGAAAACCTCACCCTGGACCGCATCGTTTCCGATGATCGAAGGAGCCATCAGGCCTTATGGTGACGACATAGTGGAACTCTCAATGAAAGCACCAATGTCGGTGTCAAAACCGGCGGATCTCGGGTAGGGGGTCCCGAACTGTGCGTCTAAGGCGGATGGTAACAGGAGGAGGGGACACGATGTTTACCTAGGTTCGGGCCCTCTCGATGGAGATAATACCCTACTTCCTGCTTGATTGATCTTGATGATATGAGTATTACAAGAGTTGATCTACCACGAGATCGTAGAGGCTAAACCCTAGAAGCTAGCCTATGGTATGATTGTTGTTGTCCTCTGAGACTAAACCCTCCAGTTTATATAGACACCGGAGGGGGCTAGGGTTACACAGAGTCGGTTACAATGGGAGGAGATCTACATATCCGTATAGCCGAGCTTGCCTTCCACACCAAGGAGAGTCCCATCCGGACACGAGACGAAGTCTTCAATCTTTTATCTTCATAGTCCAACAGTCCGGCCAAAGGATATAGTCCGGCTGTCCGGAGGCCCCCTAATCCAGGACTCCGTCACCTTTCCTCTTGTCTTCATAATTTTTTGTGCAGTTTAACCAAAATAAAACGTCATCAGCGCCTTGGCATTTTTGTGACACTTTACAAAATTTGTTTGACTTATCTCATGGAAGTGAGGTATGTAATCTATAAGCATTAACAGTGCAAAAATCTGAAGGTAGTAACAAGTTTCATCGTTGGTATACTGGCTATGCAACAACTTTAGAATGCCTTAGCTAAAAAATCTTTAATATATCCACAATCAATAGCTAACCCTGAAATAATCTAGTGACATTAAATCGCATTGCTTAAATTTGTCGGTGGCATCAGACTGAGTGCGGCATTAGTTAAATTTGGCATCACTTTAGCAGTAGCATTGCTTGACTTTACCGCTAGCGTTATACTAACAGCAAAAAAGTGGCAATAAGAGCATGGGAGGCCCATTCGGACAGTGGGCGCACCAATAAGATGTACCTCCACGGACGCATAGAGTGGTGATGAAGGGATGGTTGCCCAGTGCAACAAATATCCAGGCAGCATATGTGGATTACGTCCCATTTTTGTTCTCTTTAGCCACCTTTTTCCTATGTGAGGACAACAAACCGATCGACCTGGTCATTCTCTATTTCGTTGTCATGCCTTTCTACCATTTTTCAACCAAGAGACACAAGACTCGTTCCTTAGCTACTGATTTCCCCTTTTCAACCTTGATGCAGGTTCGATGCCTAGTATCTTGGACAGTACTTTCTCCCTTCCTTTCCTTCTTCAACCTAGACATGGATTAGTCTTCATGAAGTAGGGTTTCCTTTAATAGTGCAAATTAAGGTTTTCGTCTGCGTGACCATCAGAGCAAAGGATAGCAAATTGGGAAGATGGTGGAGTGGAAAAAGATCCACATGCAGCGACGTGGCAGATGGAGCAATAGAACAAGGGTATGGTTCGAAAAGAGGTAGCATACCTAAGGGTCGGCGGGAAGTGGCTTCACTTGTGGTCGTCGTCCTTCGCACACACTACGGCAGCGAGCTTGGGGACGGAGGCCATCTCGCGCAGGCGCTAGGTCTGAGAGGACGGCCTTGTCGTCAGTGCATAAACTCGCTCGCCGGCGACGAGTGCGTCAACGTTGCATGTCCTTTTCTTCCCCGACGGATCTGAGACCACTGGTGAGGAGGGAGAGAGAGGCCATATTTTTTAGATCTAGAGAGAGGGTGATAGTGTGAGAAGCAAGTGGGCAGCCCTTAGCAAGAAAGCGCTGAAGCTCCAGCTTATATATCTTTTTTATACTAGTACTAGAGGTGGAGTAGTGGTAGAGTAGTTTATATTTTCTCTGCATACAGTACAAGTTAGTCGTGCTTCAAAACTGAACGGCATGCCATTAAAAAAATAAAGGTTGATAACTAATGCGGCACC
The DNA here is from genome assembly GCA_021605145.1 of Aegilops bicornis. Taxonomy (NCBI): domain Eukaryota; kingdom Viridiplantae; phylum Streptophyta; class Magnoliopsida; order Poales; family Poaceae; genus Aegilops; species Aegilops bicornis. The sequence goes on along the minus strand of CM038672.1, from coordinate 472,195,754 downwards.
TCGGGCCAATGCGGCCAGATCGCATTTTGCACGAGAAATTACACACCATGTTTCGTTGACATGTGGTCCCGTTCCAACATGTCAATGATACAACGGTGAGTCCTTTTGTACAATCTCTAAACGGACGTCTATGTTGGCCGGTCTGCCTCTTCGTGTATCATGGCAACCGTCCACTGCCTCTTCGCCTTTCCCTCTCGATTTGGAACTGTTGTCGCATGCTCTTCCTCCCTCCTCCATTTTCCTTCACCCTTCCTTCTGCCATTGTTCGATCGTCTTCTCCATGGAGGGAACAGGCGGAAGCGACCCGTTATTCTTGCCCCGATCTGAAAGATGACGTGGTGGAGGAACTCATTGATCGGTGCGACGTCATCACCTGGGCTAGCAAGGCAGGTTCATTCAAGACCATTCTCGACTGAACTAATAACATCATTACAAGGAACCCAAGGGTCCAGGAGCGGTTTGATCTCCCCTATCATCTTCGCCGTGACCCTGCTGAGTGGCGCGCGGACGACGGAAGCCACGCCTTGTGCAAGTTGATGCCACTTGATAATGATACGTGTGATGTTAAGATGCCATCGCTTGAGGGTAAGGCTTGGGCAGACGCAAATGGAGATTGGGTTGTTTATATTGGGTACAACTGCGAGTGGGAACTTGTGAATGTGTACACTCGTCACCGGGTTCCACTTCCAAAAATCTCAGACTGCCCAAAGGTTGAGCACACTGGTATTCTACGTACGTTCAAATACGATCATGGTGACTATCGTCTATGGAAGATAGCAATTTGTCGAGTTCGCAACCGCTCTTGGAATTACACGAACTATGAAGTTGTTGCTATCTTCGACAAGCTTGTTTCCGTCCTTACTTCCATCCCTCGATGGATATTGCTCAAAAATCAATTTCTATACACGGATGAGTACCGTGATGCAATTCAATACGAGGGTCTTGTGTTTGCTGCCACCACTCGTGGCACTGTTTTTGCATGGAATTCTTATGTTTTCGGTATGTTTGTCTTCCACCGTAATTATAATTGTTTCATCTACATGCATGCGGGTTAGCTAGTTTCCATTTACTAATTAACCTTCTTGTGTTTCCACGTGTGTGCGAGGCATTGGCTCTGACTGAACCTGAGCGAGGCGTTGGGCTCTAATTGAACCCGAGCGATTACCAGACCGCAGGTTACAGCGTTCTCGAACTGAGCGATCGATCGATGGTCGTTAATCGAACCCGATCGAGCGATTCCTTCACTCTTGCTGCTAATCAGAAGCGATCGATTGGATGAATGGTGAGCGTTGCGGGGGGTTGGATGAGCGATGGCGGTGGCGTTGCCTCTGGATGAACAGGACCCCGTGGTGTTGAGGGCTGGATGAACAGTAGACGGTGGAGGGGTGCCCGTGGAGGGGTGTGAACAGTAGACGGTGGAGGGGTGGTTGAACAGTAGCCGGTGGAGTAGCGCAAGGTGGAGGCTGGATGAACAGGAGTCCATGGAGGCTGGAGGAGGTCGACGGTAGCCCGTGGAGGCTGGAGGAGGTTGACGGTGGAGACGAACAGTATCCCGTGGAGTCCCGTTTTGCGGTACGCCAGACCCCTCCCGATGAACAGGACCCCCGTTTCGACCGTAGGAGGTCCGTTTCGTCCGTTTTGCGGTACGCTACACCCCTCCCGATCAACAGGACCCCCGTTTCGACCGTAGGAGGTTCGTTTCCTCCGTTTTGCGGTACGCCACACCCCTCCCGATCAACAGGACCCCCATTTCGACCATAGGAGGTCCGTTTCCTCCGTTCTGCGGTACGCCAAGCCTCGTTTCCATCGCCTGTTCTGTCCAAGCCCTCCCGATGAACACGACCATGCATTCAGTTCCGACCCAGCCGGTTGGCTCCCACGTGTTCCGTTGCCTCCCGATGAACACGACGCATTCCGTTGCCTCTCAATGAACACAACGCATTCCGTTGCCTCCCCATGAACAGACGCATTCTGTTGCCTCCCCATGAACACGACGACGACGCTGTTTCTCCGTTCCGACCCAGCCATGTACACGACCCTCGCCGTACGTATGCACGAGTAGGCGTTCGAGACCCCACCCTATGTACACATACGTGGCCGTATTTTGTTTCTTGCACCCTGGCCGCTGTACATACGTGTACATGCTACGTGCGCGCCTCTACTACGACACGTGCGCGCCTCTACATCCACCAGTATATATGTACGTACACGTTCGCGACCAGAATGACAATGCTACGTACGCTTCGACTAGGTGGGTCCCGACTGTCAGGCACTTCCATGCGTGCGAAGATGTAGTTGGTGGGTCCCAGCAGTCAGGGGGTGAATCGTTTTTTTGCCCGGACGCACTTCCTTGCATGCGAAGATGTAGATGGTGGGTCCCAGCAGTCAGGGGGCGAATCTTTTTTTTTTTGCCTGGACGCACTTCCTTGCGTGTGAAGATGTAGCTGGTGGGTCCCAGCTGTCAGGGGGAAGCGAATTTTTCGCGAAATACAGTGGCCCGTTTGACCCGCGTCCCAGCTGTCAGGTGGAGGAATCATTATTTTCCGCGTAAAAAGGAGGCACTTCCTTGCTGTGGCCGTGGACCCAGCTGTCAGCCTCTCCACGTACAGTCCACGTCCGATGGAAGTCATTCCTTGACCACGTTGACCACGCCGCGCCGAGAGCACCAGGGCGGTGGACGACGGCGAGGCCTAGGAAGGGGACGACGCGGAGCCGGGGAAGATGCGACAGTGGAAGCCTGCGCGGAGAGGAGTACGAGGGTTCACTGGTTCGGCTGCGGTGTGAGGTTGCCGTCGCCGCAGGGCTTGGCCATGGGTGGGAATAGTAGGAGGCGGTGAGGCCTCCGCGGCAGCACATCCGGCCACGGAAGGCAGGAGCATGCGGCACGACCGGCGCTGCTTTGGGCGGCTGGAGCAAGAAGACCAGAGGTTGAAGAAGCACTATGGCCGTTGGTTGGACATCGTACGGTCACTGGAGCTAGAATCGTTTATATTGACTAAGTTGACAAAGTCATCCATCCCCGTCAACTTAGTAGGCCCACAAGTCAGCCTCCCACCAAGGTGGGTCCCAGCTAGCAGGGGGTATTCTTTTTTTGTGCGTAATAAGGAGGCACTTCCGGTGGGTCCGAGCTGACAGCAAGGGGAATGTTTTTTTCGCGAAATACAGTGGCCCGTCGGATGGGTCCCAGCAGTCAGGGGCAAACATTTTTTTCACGAAATACTGGTGGGCGTCCGGTGGGTCCCTGCTGTCAGGTGGAGGAATAATTATTTTCCGCGTAATAAGGAGGCACTTCCTTGCGGCTGCCGTGGACCCAGCTGTCAGCCTCTCCACGTACAGTATTCTTCCGATGGAATTCGGTCGTTGACCACATTGACCACGCCGTGCCGAGAGCACCATGGCGGTGGACGACGGCGAGGCCTAGGAAGGGGATGACGCGAAGCCGGGGAATACGCAACAGTGGATGCCCAGGCGGAGAGGAGTACGAGGGTTCACTGGTTCGGCTGCGCTGTCATCACTGCAGAATAACAGGGTGTGTGGGTGAGTGGAGTGGAGGGATGGCCTGGCCAGCGGTGCGAGTAGTATGGTGGCGGTGAGGCCTCCGCGGCAGCACAGCCGGCCACGGGAGGCAGGAGCAGGCGACACGACCAGCGCTGCTTTGGGCGGCTGGAGCAAGAAGACCAGAGGTTGAAGAAGCACTACGACCGTTGGATGGACATCGTACGGTCAGTCGAGCTAGAATCATGCATATTGACTAAGTTGACAAAGCACTTCGTCCCCGTCAACTTAGTAGGCCCACTATACTGGGTCCCAGCTAGCAGGGGGAGTATTCATTGTTTTGTGCGTAATAAGGAGGCACTTCGTTGCATGCAAAGATATAGCTGCTGGGTCCGAGCTGTCAGCGACAGTAACATTTTTTTCGCGAAATACAGAGGCCCTTTCGGTGGGTCCCAGATGTCAGGTGGAGGAATCATTATTTTGCGCGTAATAAGGAGGCATTTCCTTGCGTGCGGCTGTGGACCCGGTATCGGCCTCTCCACGCATCGTCCACTTCAGATGCATGTCGGTCATTGACCACGTTGACCACGCCACGCCGAGAACACCAGGGCGGTGAACGACGGTGAGGCCTAGGAAGGGAACGACACGGAGGCAGGGAAGACTCGGCAGTTGTTTTTGTTTCCCACGCGAAGGAGTACTGTTGTCTGAGGTTTCTTGGTTCGTCTGTCGTCAGCCGGAGAATAACAGCAGTGTGGGTGAGTAGAGGGATGGCTAGGCCAGCGATGGGGAATGCTGATTGGGGCGGTGAGGCTGTGGCAGCCGGCCATGGGGAGGAGGGAGCAGGCAGTCCCGCCGGCGCTTGTTTGAGCGGCTGGAGCAGGAAGAGCAGAGATTGAAGAAGCACGACGGCCGTTGGATGGACATCCAACAGTATACATGCCATCTGTGGAAAGCTTTAAATCTATGGAAAACAGCATACAACCCATCTGCCATTATTTCAAATAATTTACAGCCCATTTGCTAATTCTTACGGGTTTTTTTGGAGCCCATATTCCTTTTGTTAGCATTACAACCCATATTGTGGCCACGGTTAAAAAATTATACGAAATTTTGCATATGTCGGTCTTGATGCGAACTGTTTTAATCCCAAAATTTCGAGTCACATTCAGACTGATTTTAAAAATAAATGTATATCAATATAAAATCCAATAAATTGTCCATGCAAAAATGAAAAAAAGATATTTGAAACTAATTGTCGGTTTGATGTGTTTTAAAAATGTACAGCCCATTTCTCATTACTGATAAGCCATTTTCTCGGCCAGCCGAATGAAGCTCTCCTCGTCTTGAAAGATTTGCAGCCCAACCGGCCTGATAAAGCGACTTACTTGACAACTCACAAAAAAACTGGGCTAGCCATTTTCAGAAAGAAAAAAAACTACTGGGCTGGTCTGTGGTAAACATAAAAGAAAAGGCTGTCTAGACAGGCCAGAGTGTCCTGCACAGCCCAGTTGACACTCTGCTTCCGTCTCAAAAACAAATTAGATAAATGCCACTCCAATTATTGTGATTCATAAAAATGCCACTGCAATTTCCATACTTTGAAAAATGCCACTATAATTTTTGCAAACTTTGAAAAACGCCACTGCAGTTTGCAAACTTCGAAAAACGCCACTCCAGACTTCGAAAAATGCCACTAGAAATGGCATGAGATGGCATTTTTCAAAGTTTGGAAATTGAAGTGGCATTTCTCGCATACACCAGATTTGGAGTGGCATTTATCAAATTAACCCAAAACAAAAATAACTGGGCGAGCTGCTGGGTCCCTGGTGTGAGCCGCTCTGTCGGTGTACTAGTAGGGGTACCCTAGTATCCCGAACTTGTGCACGGGCAGTTGCAGCCCTCCGCGGCAAGGCTTACCGGGTGACCGCCAAGGTCCTCCGTGGTTCCTTTGGAGCCATTCAAGAACAAAGTATTCAAGCCAAGGAGACAAGGCCCCGGCAAGAGGAGCTTGCCGAAGGCCACCCAAGGCACCTAGGAGACAAGGCCCGGCAAGAGGAGCTTGCCGGAAGGCCACCCAAGGCACCTAGGAGACAAGGCCCCAAAGAAGAGGAGCTTGCCGGAAGGCCCAGTGGCCGAAAAGCTTCCGGATGCGACAAGACAACAATCGCGGCAAGGCGCTTGCCATGATAGACCACCACTCTATACTGCGCTCCAAAGACATCCACTAACGTGTCGCCTCGACCTTTCTGTGCGAAGCGTGGCAAGAGGCCGTGCGGCCAGCGGAGCGCGGTGGCAAGCGACGCTGACAAGATTGCCATTGTGGCAAGCGGTGGCGCCCCTGACGGTCCCTTTCTGCACTGTTAGGGTGACGTAGATGGACATTTAATGCCTTTGTCCCCTGCCGTCAGGGTTAGGTATGATACACTGTACAAGTAGCTGTACCAACCACTCCTTTTCCATTTTTACCCTTGTCTACGTTGCCACCAGTCGGAGACCCCTTTAGCATATAAAAGGAGGCCCATGCGCAACGTAGGAGAGGAGGGTAGAGGGGTTCGAAAGGTTCGAAACCAGAGAACACTCACGCTCGGTCTCGTTAGCAGCTATTTTGTACTGTAGCACTCAACGCTCCTGAGCAAGAACTCAATACACTCAGACATGCAGCAGTAGGAGTGTTATCTCTCCGCAGAGCTCCGAAGCTGGGTAAACTGCTCGTGTGCTTCACCTCGATCTGCTCTTCGTGTGACCTCCGCCCCCCGCCGAACCGAAAGGGGCTCGGTCCGCCGGTCCCATAGGTGTTCGTGGGCCAGATCAGCTTCCCCAACATCTTTGGCGCGCCAGGTAGGGGGCGCCGAGATTGTGTGAACTTGATCCGGCGTCCACACGAGCTAGATCTTCATCATCTTCATCGACATGCCACCGAAGAAGAAGGCTTCGGCGGCAGATGTTCCGTCTGCGTCGAACCCACCACCACCGGAGAAAACGGGTGGTGGGGTAGACGCCGCTGGAAGAATGGACGTCGACGGGGGAGCCCACGGTGCTGCCAAGTCCAAGGACAAGGCTGCGCAGACCTCGGCGTCCGTACATGCACCGCGCCGTCTCGGAGGCGCGGACCGACAGCGTCATGGTATTCATAACGCCATACGCCGTTGGACCAAGATCGAGCCGGTGGATCTCCGGATGCTCAAGAGCGGCATGCACGCTAACATCTTTGGGCGCGAAAGCGGCACGCAGTCGCTGGACGGGATACTGCTCCTTCTAACATAGTTAGAAGTCTGAGCATATCCCACTCCTCGCGCCGTTCACCACTGCCACCCATCACTCCAACAGAAGCTTTGGCGAGAGCTCAACTGCTCCTGGATTACCCTCCAACAGCCGACAGGGTCGATGAATGGAGGGCCACCATTCAGAGTCTCATCGGCTTTGCGAACGGCGACGCTCCGCGGCAGCCGAGTGCATCGTTGCCGCGGCAGGACTGCCAAACACGAGCCGGTGGCGATGAAACCGGTGGGGGTGCAACCACCATGCACTCTCCGCCCCGAAGGCCAAGATCGCCGACTCGCCAGATCCACCTCGACAGCGACTCCACCGCATCATCGGATCCACGAGCTCGTCGTGATCAGCGCCGAGTTCTTCACGAACGACAGCAAGAAGACGCTCGAACTCGCATCGAGCGCCGAAGAGAAGCGCGGCGTCAATCCGACCAGCGCGCTGGGCCCTCTGTCGACATGCATGCGCCAGGGGAACCAGGCGATTTGCCGTCTGTGATAGGTTGCCCTGCGTTCACTCGTGAGTTGCGGCAAGTCCAAAGGTGGCCCAGCAAGAAGAATTTCAAGCCGACGTACGGAGAGAAGCACGACGGCAAGACGCTTCCGTCGGAGTTCCTCTTGATCTACACCATCGCGGTGCAAGCTGCCGGGGGGCGAGACGACAAGATCCTGGCCAACTACTTCCCGCTGGTGCTCAAGCCCAATGTCAGATCCTGGCTCATGCACTTGCCGGACAGAGCAAGAAGAGGAAGTTGATCTCTGGTGACTATTTTCCGGCAAAGCTTCCCGAAGTCACCATCAAGAAGGTCCTCAAGATCAACACCAAGGGTGCTTTGAGGAAGCGATCTGCTCCGGCAAGCCCTAGGGTTTGTTCCGTTGAAGCGAGCGCTCCCGACAAGTTTTGCTCCTGCAAGCTTGCCGGGAACGCGTCAAGCTCGGCTGAGCCGCGAGTTCTCGCCGTGGAAGCGAGATGTTCCCGCAGCGGCAGATTTGCCTTTAGTCCTTGTTGTCGAGCCGCAAGCTCCAAAGATGGGCACATCAGATTGTCCGCTTCCTTGAGCGGAGAACTTCCGAAGAGCAAGAAGAAGCGGAAAGAGTAGCCCGGCAGTCAAGTATGTACCGGTTTGTCGACAACACACCTGCATGTAAGAAGACTCAACGGTGTGAAATTGAAGTGTATTCACGGGAAGACGGACAAAAGCTGTTGGCAGAGATACATGGAGGCATATGTGGTCACCACATTGGCGCCAGAGCACTTGCCGCAAAGCGTTCCGGCAATGTTTCTTTTGGCCGACAACCCTCCGTGATGCAACCGCACAAGTAACCAAGTGTGAAGCGTGCAGTTCCATTCCAAGCGAGATACACCAGCCAGCTCAAGCTCTCCAGATGATCCCTTTATCCTGGCCATTTTCGGTCCGGGGCTCGACATCCTCGGCCCCTTTCCCGAGCTGTCGGGGCTTTGAGTACTTGTATGCGTTGCAATCGACAAGTTCACAAAGTGGCCGAAGTGGAAGCGATGAGGAAGGTGACAAGACGGTCGTGATCAAGTTCTTTAGGTTGATTGTTTGCCGTTTGGAATCCCTAACAGGATCATCACCGACAACAACACGCAATTCACGAGCCGCACCTTCATGCGATGCGTCCAAGATCTTGGCGCCAAGGTCTCGCTTCGCTCGTTGCTCATCCGAGAAGTAACGGTCAAGCGGAGAGGGCGAATCTTTGAAGTGCTGCGGGCTCAAGACCAGAACTTTCGATAGGCTGCACAAGTGCGGAAAGAACTGGATCGAGGAGCTGCCGGTGGTTCTTTGGTCGATCAGGACGACGCCGAATCGAGCCACTGGCCACACACCTTTCGCTCTAGTCTATGGAGCAGAGACAGTTCTCACCACGGAACTCGTGATACGGATCACCTCGAGTGCTCGCTTATGATGAGCTTGAGCAAGAGCGATTGCGACAAGATGACGCGCTGCTCCTTGAGGAGGATCGTCTTGAGCTCTGTCTGAGCTGCTCGATACCGACAAGCTTTGCGCCGCTACCATAGCCGCAAAGTTAATGCCGAAGTCTCGAGGAAGGCGACCTTGTTCTTCGCTGCGTTCAGTCCGCCAAGAATTCCAACAAGTTGACGCCAAGTGGGAAGGCCCTTACCGGGTGAAACGAGTCACTAGGCCTCGGCGCTGTCCGCTTTGAGACCGAAGATGGCATTCCGTGAGCAACTCACGGAACATTGAGCATCTTCGTAAGTTTTACCGTGAAGCGCGGTTGCGGAACCTGTTCCGCAACCACCTTTTGTACAAGTCTTGCCGATGTTTCATGTAATCCTTTGTACAAAGCCGAGCGCAGACCCCGTGCATAAGTACAGGTAATGTAAAGCACATCTTGTCAATTTCATGCTTTCTACTTCTATTTTTGCATGCGTTATCGACACTTTGTGCAGCACCTACCCCGGTAAGCAATAACGAGCCATAAGGCTCCATATCTTTATTTTCTCTTCTTTCTCTTTCTCAAAGAAAGGAAGGTTCCCTCGCCCACAAGTTTGCGGGGAAAGGAGAAGATAATGGTGTGGACCAAGCGTCGCTCAAGGAAGTCTAGCCTTACCGGGAAGCAAACGACAGAAAAGCTAAGTTGCTAAAGTTTGAGCAATCAGTTTTAAAAATTTGAAGTTATCTTCCTCGAACGACCGTACTTTGTATGAAAAACCTGTGCGCGGAGGAACCAACTCGTAGCTAGTTGCGCCCTTACTTTGTTTCGAGTCCGCTCAACAACTTAAGTGAGCTGCGACTTGTTGCGACAAGGTTTCTTGTCGGTAGCAGCACCGCCGGCATTCTTGGCGTCCGCACTCAGCGCTTCCAGGTGCTGCACGACAAGTTCCCTAAAAGCGTAGGGCAAAAACATACAAAGGAAGGAATCAAGTAAAGGAAATAACATAGCAATTTAGTTATCTTCCTCGAACGACCGTACTTTGTAGAAAACCTGTGCGCGGAGGAACCAACTCGTAGCTAGTTGCGCCCTTACTTTGTTTCGAGTCCGCTCAACAACTTAAGTGAGCTGCGACTAGTTGCGACAAGGTTTCTTGTCGGTAGCAAGACCGCCAAAGAGGTTGACGTCTCAAGACTCGGCGCTTCATGACCAGTGCTCATACCGACAAGTTCCCTAAAAGCGTAGGGCAAACACATACAAAGGAAGGAACCAAGTAAAGGAAATAACATAGCAATTGCTACCCGAAATAGAGTTATATTACAAGATAGCTTGTCGTAGCTCTAATAGATTGTTCTCATAACATGACCAGCAGCGACAAGAAAAAGAGAAAGCGGGTGGCCTAATCTACGCGATCGCCCTCAACCCTCTTGATCCCGCTCACCCTGTCCACGATGGGTGCGACAAGGGTCTTGAGCGCTTCCACATCAGCATCCGGCAGCAAAGACTTGAGGACGTTGGTGAGGTTGAGGCCTGGGTTGCGGAAGGCCACCTTCATCAGCACCTTTTGAAGAGCTCCCGCGCAGATCTGGCGCGACATCCAGTGTCAGTCCAGCGGAAACGAGCAGTTCTTCATCAAAAGTTTCTCCTTCGGCCGGCGCCCTGGAGCTTGACGCCCATGGGAGCTTGATGAAGACGCCATCGCCGGCCTTCAAATAGGCGCCGGGATGGGGCTCTTCGGAGCCCGACGCTGCCGCAGTGGCAGAGGGATCGGCGGTCGGCGTAGCGCCTGGCGCTCCTGCGGCCTCAGGGCCGTCAGTGCGATCGCGGACCCCTCGCCAGCTTCTGCGGCGGCAGCTTTGGCGGCCTCTTCGCCGGCGGGCTCGTCGGCACCAGCTTATTCTCCGATGGCAGCACCGTCGTCAGTATTACCGCGCGCGTCCTCCTCGCCGGCGGCCTCGGTCTCCATTGGATCTGTGGCGGATGGATCTGACGACCGGAAAATGAAGAAAAGTCAACCAAATATTCAAAAAGAAAATCAGAAGAAGAAGAACACAAGGGAAGTTTTCAAGCAAGATGATTACCTGTGCTAGGGTCTGCAGTCATGGTCTCCGCCACCAGGGGATCGCTGGTGCCGTCCCTTGCCGGAGAGCTGTCCCTTACCGGAGAACTGCCCCTTGCCGGAGAAGTCTCCCTTGCCGGAGAACGCTCCCTTGCCGGGGAATCCTCCCTTGGCGGTGTAGTCGAAGCAGATGGCATGTCAGGAGCGGCTTCAGGGCACTCCTGGTGAGGCTGCTCTGCTCCTACACAAATCAGCGGTCAGATATCAGCAAAGAAAGAGCACCCATGCACGCCGAACAGCAAGAAGTAAACCATATACTTACGCTGTGGGCTGCGCTGGGGGCTGCTTTGAGGAAGAGTTGCCGCGTCCGGCAAGGTGGTCTCGACGCGCCTCCTATTTGTCGCGGTGGGTTCGTCCTCGATGACAATCACCGGGCCTTGGCTCTCTTCGACGGTCTCTGGCCAGCGTCACGAAAAGGAATGGGTTCAGAGTGAAGCAAATCACATACAAGACAAAGCAACAAGTCAAGAACTACAAATGCCCGTGCCCTGTTTTGGGCCTGGCCCAACCTTCGGCGCACTGTGTGGCCCAGCCGGGGCTCTGTCGGTGTACTAGAGTAGGGTACCCTAGTATCCCGAACTTGTGCACGGGCAGTTGCAGCCCTCCGCGGCAAGGCTTACCGGGTGACCGCCAAGGTCCTCCGTGGTTCCTTTGGAGCCATTCAAGAACAAAGTATTCAAGCCAAGGAGACAAGGCCCCGACAAGAGGAGTTTGCCGGGACGGCCACCCAAGGCACCTAGGAGACAAGGCCCCCAAGAAGAGGAGCTTGCGGAAGGCCACCCAAGGCACCTAGGAGACAAGGCCCGGCAAGAGGAGCTTGCCGGGAAGGCCCAAAGTGAGCGACAAGCTTCCGGATGCGACAAGACAACAACCGCAAAGGCGCTTGCACGCATGACCACCACTCTATACCTGCGCTCTAGCACATCCACTAACGTGTCGCCCTGGGACCTTTCCAGGCGCGCGTGGCAAGAGGCCGTGCGGCCAGCAGAGCGCGGTGGCAAGCGGCGCTCACAAGATTGCCATCGTGGCAAGCGGTGGCGCCCCTGACGGTCCCTTTTTCGCACCGTTAGGGCGACATAGACGGGCATTTAATGCCTTTGTCCCCGCCGTCGGGGTTAGGTATGATACACCGTACAAGTAGCTGTACCAACCACTCCTTTTCCATTTTACCCTTGTCTACGTTGCCACCGCCGGAGACCCCTTTAGCATATAAAAGGAGGCCCATGCATAGCGTAGGGGGTCGAAAGGTTCAAAGCCGAGAACACTCACGCTTTCGGTCTCGTTAGCAGCTTGTGTGTCTTGTAGCACTCGGCGCTCCTGAGCAAGAACTCAATACACTCAGACATGCAGCAGTAGGAGTGTTATCTCTCCGGAGAGCTCCGAAGCTGGGTAAACTGCTCGTGTGCTTCGCCTCGATCTGCTCTTCGTGCGACCTCCACTCCCCGCCGAACCGAAAGGGGCTCGGTCCGCCGGTCCCATAGGTGTTCGTGGGCCAGATCAGCTTCCCCGACACGCTCGTTGTGCAATTCTCTAGTTTATTGACTACGTTGACAATGGCATGGGACCCAGATGTCAGAAATCCACTAGGAGGAGCCATTTTTTATTGGCTTGACATAAGGAGGCACTTGCTTGCGTACTGCCATGACCTTGGCGGGTCCCTGCTATCATCGTCTCCACGTACAATCATGTTCTGATGGTGTACGCATCAACTTGCTAGGCCCACAAGTCAGCCTCTAAACCCGTGGAGGACAAATACAACCCATTTTAAAAAATAACAGCCCATTCCATACGTTCAAACGGAAAGTTCAACATTCAGAGCAAAGTAATGTGTCCGATCCACATATAGAATCTTGAACTTCCACGTTGACAACCATCATAGCCAAGTTAACTATCTACTCCCACTAATACTCTAGTAGCATAAAAGTACTAACTTACTCTTAGCTAACTAGACGATGCCGGCCGCCATCTGTCGTACACGCTAAATGCCGGCACCAGCGTCATGCGCCTCGCCTCGGACTTGCAAGAGGTGCGATAGGGCGCGTTGCTCGCGCGCGTTGGCTCTTTCCATGTCGGCGTGGTCCGCCGAAGCTTCGGCTTCCAAGCGGGAAACCCACTTGACGAGCTGGTAGTAAAAATCGGCGCCGCGAACGCGTGCGTGCCCGACAGCCTCGTGGCTATTCTTTGGGCGCCGGCCTCCACGTAGTCGGCCCAGTTGCGGGCGCTCTACTCGTGACTCAGAGCATCGGTGCGCTGCTGCTCCATGTCCCGCTGGCGGTGCAAATCGGCGATACGCTGCTCCTCCGCCAGGCGGTCGCGCTACAACAACTCTTTCTCCTCCGCCATGTGGTCACGCTCCAACAACTCCTCGATCTCCGCATTGTCATCTAAAGACAGATAGAATGCCTCCTCCCTCCGTCTGCCTTCCGGTGAAAACCCAAACACTAGTTCCGGTGGTGACCGCCTCCGGCGTCGCCTACCGCGGACGTCCGGGGGCATGGCGAACGTGGTGAGCGACGTCGGGCCTGTGGGGGCTTATGAGGATATGGCGAGTTGGGTCACAGTGGCACCGGAGAAGGCCGGGAAACAGTACTTATAGGCGGAAGGTAGCGTGACTGTCATCGGAATTCAATGCATAACGGCTTAGCGCGCCAGCTTGCCGTGGAAAACTAGAGAAACTGAAATTATGACTGTGCCGTCCCGTCCCGTCTGGGTCGCACGCCGGCATGGCGGTCAAACGAGTGCACTCGAATCATCTCCTCCTTGTCAATAATGATTCCACGGATTTAAAAAGCCCGCAACAATTAAAGCGTATCTTTTTCGCATCGCTTAGCTGCCTTAATTACGGTCGGCTGCATGCGAGCACTCGAGAATCACTTTCATGAGCGATGCTGGCGAAGCAGCATGCAACGAGTCGCAACCGAGGGCACACATGCAGCCACTTAAATCGCTGGAATTAATTAAGCTTAAACTTCTGCATGCCGTTAATTATTGCCATGCCTTGGTCTTGCTGCTTTGCTCACGGGACTAATAAACCCGGATGGAGGGAGTACCTTAGTTGGTGAGAGGTTTGAATTAAGCCCTGCAAACCGGAAAGGAGGTACTAGTACGTGCGTGATCCGCTATTTATTCGTGTAGGATCGAGTAGGTCGTTTCTTGAATTGAGCCCTGCAAACCGGAAAGGAGGTACTACGTGCGTGATCCGCTATTTATCCGTGTAGGATCGATAGTGTAGCTTGTCAGTTTCTTCAGCGGTAGGCATTTTTATCCGTGTAGGATCGATAGTGTAGCTTGTCAGTTTCTTCAGAGGTAGGCATTTTATTCAAAAACTGCCACTTCAGCATCTTGCGTCATAAATAAAACTGCCAGAGCGCATTTGTAGGCTAGCTAGTGACCGATCAAGAACTTGTAAACACCGAGCGAACAGAAATAAGTAATCGTTAATGCATCTCAATGATTCACAGATCATATACAAATATGTAGCTCCAAAAGCAAAGATCAGTCACTTCGGATCTTGCGTCGCAACTAAAACTAACTAGTACGATTCCCATACATAAGATCAACATGTTAATGCATCTCAATAATTCACAGATCATATACAAATATGTAGCTCCAAAAGCAAAGATCTAGAAAAAACTTATGTTCTTCCTACTAACATGGATGCTTCTCTTGGCCAACATTCAGTACAGATTGAAAGACAAATTTGTTTGTGAAGTCTACAATTCCTCTTGCAAATGTAAGTGGTTGCACCAACAGCTAGAACCATGAGAATGAACCACACATGATGGAGGAACATCCACTGCAATATGATTTGGTCTTCTCTCGATCACACCGCGAGACTATTTTCGGAATACAAACTTTAACTTAGGCAAAATGATGCCCATTGTATAATCAGACCAAAGCAATGAAGCACCTAGTGTTGGCCAATAAATAGTACAGTAATACTTTTCTGCAGTCCATGAAGTGATTATCCAATCTTTCTGTGTCTATTTTCAAATGGCACTGCATGCAGTGACTATACTATTCTCTTGTGCAGTTCAACCAAAATTGCGAACACTTTGTTTGTTTGCCAAATTACAGCAGGCGTACATATACTCGCACAAATATCAAGCAGCTAGTAAACATATACCACACCTTGTATTTTCGGTTTAAACATGTCTCTTCCGCTTAGCATCTCATGTTCTCGTGACCGACAATCTAATACAGTTATGTTTTGCCCTGGACAATTTCATACTGAATTGATTTGCTGGTTCAGAGCAGAAATATAGCGCCTATTCTTCATCAGACCAAGGATATCCATGTTTGCAGTGATGGAAGAGGTGAAATTGATACAACCGAAATTGAGCATCCAATCATTGAATCATGTCCTGGACCTCCAAATGTAGGTCCACCCTGCCAATAAATTCACAAGCAAACCACTGGTATTACTATCTAATGACAGTACAAAAAGAGTAGCAAGATAGTAGCAAACCATGTACCTTCGTAATGAATAGCTCATAGTGCCACCAATTGGATATAAAGGTTTGGAAAAGAACATGCTCCTAATGTTGAACCAGTTGGACTTTTTGTGCAGTTCCACTAAAATCGAGCATCCCTGTTTGCATAGATATTGAAAGTGTGATTACTTTAAAAGTGGCACTAGTTGAAGCATAGACTCACAAATATAAGCATTCCAATTTCTTAATGGGAAAAGGTAGCAAGACTGTTTCTAACCACCTATTTGAAGGAATAAATAAAAGCAACAGGTGATGTCAAGAAGGCATACATAGTTTTTTCAAAAACTGAGCCATTCCTGACCTTTCCTCTTCTTTTAAGAAAATTTTGTGCAGTTCTACTAAAATAAAATGCCATCACCGCTTTGACAATTCGGGACACTGCATAAAAGGAAATGACTTAACATTACATCATGATGTCGTGTATGTAGTCGATGTGCATTAGAGACAAACATACGGACCTCCTCCGATAACATAATGAACATTAATTTTAACAAAGGTGTGACTAGATTTACCGGGATAATTTGAGTGAACTCTACACCCTTTGTTCCTTAATATAAGACGTTTTCACGGTTCAATTTATAGTACCCAAACGTCTAGTATTTAGAAAAACAGGTAGTAGTTTTCTTGAGCACATATCTGGGAAAGCTTGCCACACTTTATTTATGTCCATACAGTAATGCAACACCATTCGAATACTACAAATATACACTAATCCAAAGGGCTAGTGCAACAAGAGAGTAGTTAGTTTATTACAGGTACAATACAATGGTTTTCTTGAATAGATTTCAATAAACTCTAGCACTGGAAGGTTTCTATAAGAATTAACAATACAAAATGTAAAGGTAAGAAGTTTCAGCATTGGTATACTAGCTGTGCATGAGCATTATACCAAATACAAAACTCTGAAGGTAACTAGCATTATTAACTAATGACAGTATAAAAAATTGCAAACCATGTACCTCCAAGGTAAATATCGTTTCGAACTCGAGGGGTCCTTAAAAATTGCTATCCCAATCTTGATAATCGATCAAACATAAAATCTTGACCGAACGAATCAAGAGAATAGCCGGAAGAGGAGGTGCCCACTCTTGACCTTTCCTCTTGTCTTCATAATTGTCTGTGCAGTTTAACCAAAATAAAATGACATCAGCGCCTTGGCATTTTGGTGACACTGTACAAAAAAATTAACTTATCTCAAGAAAGTGTGGTATGTAATCTATAAGCATTAATAGTGCAAAAATCTGAAGGTACTAACAAGTTTCATCGTTGGTATACTGGCTGTGCAACAACATTAGAATGCCTTAGCTGAAAAATCTTTAATACATCCACAATCAACAGCTAACCCTGAAATAATCCAGTGACATTAAATGGCATTGCTTTTAAATTTATCGGTGGCATTAGACTGAGAGCGGCATTAGTTAAATGTGGCATCACTTTAGCAGTAGCATTGTTTGACTTGACTGCTGGCGTTATACTAACAGCAAAAAAAGTGGCAATAAGAGCATGGGAGGTCCATTCGGACAGTGGGCACACCAGTACGATGTACCTCCACGGACGCAGAGTGGTGAGGGAGGTATGGTTTCCTAGAGCAACAAATATCCAGGCAACATATGTGGATTACGTCCCATTTTTGTTCTCTTCAGCCACCTTTTTCCTATGCGAGGACAATAAACCGATCGACCTGGTCATTCTCTATTGCGTTGTCATGCCTTTCTACCCTTCTTCAACCAAGAGACACGAGACTCGTTCCTTAGCTACTGATTTTCCTCTTTTCAACCTAGATGCGGGTTCGATGCCTACTCTCTTGGGACAGTCTGATCTCCCTTCCTTTCCTTATTCAACCCGCATATGGATTAGTCTGCATGAAGTAGGGTTTCCTTTAATAGTGCAAATTATGGTTTTCGTCAAGGTGGCCAGAAAGGCAGGATAGCAAATTGGGAAGATGGTGGAGTGGAAAAAGATCCACATGCAACGACGTGGCAGATGGGGCAATAGAACAAGGTTATGGTTCGAAAAGAGGTAGTATACCTGAGGGTCGGCGGGAAGTGGCTTCGCTCGTGGTCGTCGTCCTCCGCACACACGGCAGTGAGCTTGGGGACGGAGGCCATCCTGCGCGGGCGCTAGGTCTGAGAGAACAGCCTTGTCGTCAGTGCGTGACCTCGCTCTCCGACTTCCTTTTCTTCCCCGGCGGATCTGTGACCAACGGTGAGGAGGGAGAGAGGGGCCGTATTTTTTAGATCTGGAGAGAGGTTGGAAGTGTGAGAAGCAAGTGGGCAGCCCTTAGCAAGAAAGCGCTGAAGCTCCAGCCTATATATCTTTTTTATACTACTAGTACTGGAGGTGGAGTAGTGGTAGAGTAGTTTATATTTTCTCTGCGTACGGTACCAAGGTCGATAACTAATGCGCCACCTCGGGCCAACGCGGCCAGATCACATTTTGCACGAGAAATTACACACCATGTGTCATTGACATGTGGTCCCGTTCCAACATATCTGTGAGACGACGGCGAGTAGTAGGAGTATTTCCGAACGGACGTGTAGGCCGGGGCACCTCTTCGTGAACCGTGGCAAACTCGCAACCGTCCACCGACTCTTCGCCTTTCCCTCTCTATTTGGAACTGCTGTCGCACGCTCTACCTCTCCCTCCTCCATTTTCCTTCAGCCCTTCACCCTTTCTTCTGCCATTGTTCGATCGTATTCTCCATGGAGGGAACAGGCCGGAAACGACCCCGTTATTCTTGCCCCGATCTGAAAGATGACATGGTGGAGGAACTCATTGATCGGTGCGACGTCATCACCTCGGCTAGCATGGCAGGTTCGTTCAAGCCCATTCTCGACTCAACTAATAACATCATTACAAGGAACCCAAGAGTCAAGGAGCAGTTTGATCTCCCCTATCTTCTTCGCCGTGACCCTGATGACTGGCGCCGGCACGACGGAGGCCTTGCCCTGTGCAAGTTGATGCCGCTTGATAATGATACTTATGATGTTAAGATGCCATCGCTTGAGGGCAAGGCTTGGGCGGGCGCAAATGGAGATTGGGTTGTTTACATTGGGTCCAACTGCGAGTGGGAACTTGTGAATGTGTACACTCGTGACCGGGTTCCACTTCCAAAAATCATAGCAGACTGCCCAGAGGTTGAGCACACTGGTATTGTACGCACGTTCAAATACGATCATGGTGACTGTCTTCTACGGAAGATAGCAATTTGTCGACTTCCCAACCGCTCTTGGAATTACAACAACTATGAAGTTTTTGCTATCTTTGACAAGCTTGTTGCCGTCCTTGGTGGTTTGACACGATGGATATTGCTCAAAAATCAGTTTCTGTACACGGATGAGTACTATGATGCAATTCAATATGAGGGCCTTGTGTTTGCTGCCACCACTCGTGGCACTGTTTTTGCATGGGATCCTCGTAGTTTCGGCACGTTTGTCTTCCACCGTAATTATAATTGTTTCATCCACATGCATGCGGTTTAGCAAGTTTCCCTTTACTAATTAACCTTCTTCTTGTGTTTCCAAGGTCATGTGAACATCCCACCACCTATACTTGAAAATTTTTATAACCAAGGGGGAGATGACGATGGTGATGATCACGAGCATGAGGACGAGCAGCGCCCATATACTCTGGGGCACATGGCAACTAATTCCAATGGATCACCTCTTCTTGTGTGTATACAGCCCACTGATGATGTTACTGCTAAGGAAGCAGGTGTAGTCTCCCATTGTCGCACTCTCCGGACCTATTCCAACACCCGTTGCATGGTATTCGGGATGGATACTAGTGTGCTAGCGCCAACTCCTTCTCCCTGGTACAGAATTGATAGTCTTGGAGAAAACTCGCTCTTCCTTGGACGAAACTATTCGATGATGGTGAAAGGCGATCCAACTGCTGTTGACACAACGTTACTAGTACCATTTATGAGAAGCAACTGTGTCTATACCTCAGACATTTGGGTGGTTCCCTACCCTGGTACTGATATAGTAGGCCGCTTCATCCTGGATGATCAATCCTGCATTGGTCTCCAGATCAACAATGGATGGCCTGTCCCAGAGAATCACTTGTTGTTCAAAGCAAGCGTTTCCAACGCCGAGGAATGGTTGTGTTGAAGTTCATTTCATTGCTTGTTATTTGTTGTGTGGTGAAAACTTTAGTATTTATAATGTATCCTCGTTGTCGATGTGGGTTGATGACCTGTTGTATGTAATAAAATGATATGCCTGTGATAAACTTACTAAATTTATGAATGGCTTTCGAGTCGCTTCTCTGAGTGAATGGTGCGATGAGGCAAAAAAATATTTTCCGAATACATAATTGTATGTGCATTGCAACAGGTTATCGGATGTGGCCAATCAACAATAGTAGTACACTATTTGTACAAGCTTCACAAGCTTCAAGGCCGTCGGTGTGTTTTATCAGAGCCATATGTTAATGTGTTAGATTTATGCGTAACCAGCATCTCGAATCCTCGATACTAGTACTATATAGTAGGATTAAGTAGTAGGAGTGGTAGGGTGGCATGGGCGTAACAAGCATTCACGCCTGTGAGTACGGCACACGCGACCACCACGACATCCATCTAACACCATATTATTTCTTGGAGTCCGTGCTAGAGCAATCTCTTCAACCTCGTTGTTTCTCTAACTTCAGCCATCGCGCGGCGAGCGAGGTGGGGGTTTGCCGATAGTCGGTTTCCTTAACTGCGGTCGCACTTGTAGGGCCAACTCCAACGCACGACCCCAAACGGACCTCCGTTTTGCACGAACTCCAACGATAATTTTGACTAGAAAAGCAAGACCAAAGAAACAAGAACCACAAGAATACATTTTACTACTCCTGTAAGTTGGATTAGTGCCTTCTCGATGCATTCATTGTTGATCTGCGGAGGCTCGATCTTGCGTGCTTCTTTATTCTTCGAGTGTAAAGAAGTAGATGTTGCTTCCTCGCATCTAGTGTCATGTCTAGCCTCTATTCTAGTAGGAGTATCAACAAGTGCACTAATCTCATCTCTAGCCTCTGTGCTAGCTAAAAGTGATAGAACATCTACTAAATTGCGCTCTATCAATATATGAATGTACTCTTCTTCCCAATACTAAAACTTGCATCCATTCTACTCCCTCCATTGCATAATACATGCCTTCTATTTGTCAAAATATATATGTATCTAGACATGTTTTAGTATATAGTTACATCCATTTTTAGACAAATGGAAGTAAAGTATTTTGGAACGGAGGGAGTACACAATAAAGTTTTTAAGTTAGCACAACTAGTCTAATCGAAGAGCACAACCGAAGATTTGGTCGGGTTCTTCCTCCTTTTGTCGACACGTGGGACATCCAGCATCCAGGTCGTGTCAAGAAAGAAAATAGAGTGGTAGTTGAAGCCATGAGATGTGCATCTTGGGTTAAATCAGAATAGAATCTTACTACTCTTGAGTATCTCCAAAAGCGGCCATCAAAGATCTTTATTGGATTTGTTTTTCATCACCAGCACGTCGAGGTGAAAGATGTGCAGGTTCATTTGGTCCTCTTGCGTTTTCACTGACATGTGCGGCCGCATGTGAGCAAACAGACGATGGGCTCCAGCGTCCGGGCCTGGCTGAGAAGAGAGATAGAGGAGGGCTGAGCATGGACTGCAGGAAGTTTGTTCTACGTACCTCGATATAGGATCGATATAGTGGGGTGGCATGGGCCATAACTAGCATTCACGTCTAGCAGTACGGCACACGCCACCCACACGAGTCCCATCCCACACCAATTTTCTTGGAGTCCGTGCTACAGCCATCTCTTCTCCCTCCTGTTTTCTCAGCCATCGCACGGTGGGCGGGGTGGGGGTGTGCCATAGTCGGTTTGCTCAACTGTGGTCCCACTTGTAAGTGAAAATGCAACACCGCACGCATTCCCGCTTGAGCGGCGTGCCGGACTAACCGTGTGGGGGTGCTACGCGAACACGACATGCTTTTCCTTTTGAACTCGTAACTTGTAAAATTTGGTTCTGCTCCATGGCGCGACCGATAGATAGAAATTAACGATTTTGCCTAGAGTAATGAGAAGTTTGGTTCTGGCGCCATTCATGCATGGAGTACGTACGAAAATTATGAAGTTCATGCGAAAGGTAAGCTAATTACTGTAGTATCATATACTACTACATGGATTTGACGGAAAGATAAAAATACATACGGATCCATCAACGACATCCTCACGCCCTAGTGCGCTGGGTCACCAACCAACGTGTGAGGAGCAGCGGCGTTGGCGGCGAGCTCAACATGCTTCTAAACAATGCCGTCCAAGGTTGCCCTTCGGTCCAAGAAGGCCAGCGTCCTATCATCCTCCTCTTGCATGTAGTAGTCCTTGTGGACGATTTGCGCGTAGACGTGGGTGATTATGTCGATGGTGTCTTGCTGTGCCAGGCGTTGCGCGGCGAGCGCGACCTCGAGGTGAGCATTCTCCGGCGCGACGGCGGGCAGTCGCAGGGCCACCAGTGCACCGAAGAGGTTGTCACCATGGTGGCTGTTGAGGGTGGCGGGCATCGCAGAGCCTGGGCACGTCGGCTGGAGGCTTACGTCAAAGACGTCCGCAAGCTTCTTGACGACGGTGAACTTGTCGAGGAAACCAACGAGGACCTCGTCGAACAAGGAGACGAAGCTGTCGTCCAAGCGGCCCCTCACCCTGGCGGCCTCAAGCTATACTACCTGGAGACGTTCGTCGGTGCCGGGCCGCAGGCCGGCATTGTGGACCATCTGGCACAGCCGGCAGATTCTCGCGCTCATCGCCTCCATGGGTCTAGCTTAGCTTCTAGTCAACTGGTCTTGCGATTCGAGTGATCACACTTGCCCTTGGTTAGCGTGCGTAGGTGCGTAGGATTCCGTACTACTCCTCGGCCCTCTCTTTTTGCCTTTGGTCAGATGATAGGTGGGCCAGCCACCCCTGGGCCCACGTGTCATTCACCCAAAGGCGCTTGTCGAATCTCGGTGAAGCTACGTCCCCTCCGTCTTGCGGTGCAGTATAGTCATCTCACCGACCTCTAGTTGGGGCCAAACGAGAGAACTTTGATGTTCTTGGTTTATTGGTCCCCTTTGCATTTTGCGCCAAGTTTTGACCTTTGATTTAACTAATAAAATGTTAATGCATGTAAACAAAAATGTTGTGTAAGTCACCTTATGAAAACGAAATAATCCCAAAATACTTAGGCATGGTGCATTAACTCCCTCCTTGTTTCTTATTTCGTGACATATCAACCAATGAGAGATGTGGGCCGTGCATGCTTTCAATGACTTGAGACTACCAAACATGACATGCAGTGTTTAGTTCATTGCATGTAATCCTATTAGTACTCTAGTTAGCAAAAAAAACATTAAGTTCTCTCGCCGATAGGAATAAAACATCATGTATTTATTTACAGAGGGAGTAGTACATTTTCTGTGACATGCATTACTAGATATAGCTAGTCAAATACTAAAATCCAAATGGACGTGGTAGTACTCCTAAATCCAGACGGTGGTGCTACTAGTACTAGTAGTAGTACTACCAATGTAGTAGGAGGAGTACTAGCACTGTACTACCCGTTGGTCAAATTATTACGTGTTGCTCCTCACAGTGAAGTGACAAGACCCTACGCCGGATATGACACCTGAGTATAGGCGCCGTGTTCGGCATACCATAGTCAGCCTCACCGTCTGCAGTCACTATCATCATGGCTGTAGAGCTAGCCTACTTACAACTAGCCCTGTTCGACATAATTTCCCGAGCGTAGATGCCCGTGCATTGCACGGAACACCAAGATTGGGGTGGATTTCCCGGCTGCCATCGCGCCAGATTTTTCCATGGACTTATAGTTGTGTTGGGGTTGAGATAAGGGTGTTTGTGAGAGTCAAGGGGTTGTTTGTATAGTGGGAACAAGTGTGGGCATCTTTTTGCAAAAATGGAGAAGCTTGGTTTGTATGCGTCAGATCTAGATCCGACTGCTATTGGTGAAAGATGGGAGGCACAACATCATCACCAACTCGGGACCTATTTGATTCGCAGGATTTTGAAAATGCGGGAATAGGACACGGCAATATTACAAGTTTCAAACTAATATTACAAATGTTAGGAGTAATGCTGCACCTACGAAGAGGGAATTACTAGGAAGTTTACGTAAGAACTTTCGTTACTATAGGAGGATGCAGCATTATCGTACAAACTAAAATCCACGGCCCTGAAAGGTCACTAATGGGCAAATAAGTTTTCGAGTCTCTGGCTGTCGGATTTCGGGTTCCGGCAGACCCTTAAGGTTCGAACTCTGGGGTGCGCGCGGAGATCCAACCCTCCACCGTCTCGTACCTCGCCGAATCGCAGGGACCTAAACTACTAAAAAGAACAGCACAAGAGACACGCGATTTATATTAGTTCGGGCCACCGTTGTGGTGTAATACCCTACTCTAGTTTCTGGTGTGGTGGATTGCCTCTTGGGCTGATGAAGAACAGTACAGGGAAGAACAGCCTCGCGAGGGTCTGTTCTTGGTGGGTGTGATGAACTGCTAGGTGGTGTCCCGTCGCTCTAGCTTGAGGATCGGGTCTCTATCTCTCTCTGGATTCCAAATGCCGATCCCTCTACTCGAGTGTGGCTACTCCTATTTATAGGCGAAGGCCCTGGGCCTCTTCCCAAATATTGAGCGGAAGGCGCCAACAATTGGCCATTTTGAAGGGGAACATCGGGTACACTTATCCTGACTAAAGTTGGTCCTCGCCGCCAAAGGCTCTGGTGATGGCCGCTTGGGCTCCACATGACTCCCTTCCAGCCGTTGGGGCTGGTCTTGGTCTTGTTGCACCGAAACGGGTGCCTTTGCTTGATGCTCTCGCCTGCGCTTGCTCCCTTTGCACCAAAGGGGAAAGGAGGACGCCTTGGCTGGCGCCCGACCGTGCCCTTGGTCGTCATGGCTTGCGTCATGGGCACCTCGCGAGGTACCCTGCCTTGAACTCTCCGCCTCCTCATGAGCCAGCCTGGCGAGGCGCGCTGAGGAAGCTCCTTGTCATCCGCCCATGAGGCTTGGCCCCTCGCGAGGGTCTTGAGCTTGTGTTGATGAAGATGGGCTGTCCTGGGCCTCCTTTGAGCCACGCCCAGGCCGCAGCGAGCAAGTCTGGGACCCCTGCTCCTTAACGCCGACAAAGAGGCCCCTGGCCCACGGGCGCCGCCCAACTTGGCCGAGCAGAGAGGCGAAAGGGCAAGTGCAAGCGTCGCGGGCCCTAACAGCCTGAAGCCTTGGGCGCCGCGTGGCGGTTGATTGGACGTGTGTGCACTGCTCCCCCATGATGCCTCGGTAACCTCTCGGATTCGACAAGTCCCTGCATGCAGAGTTGGTCATGATTACCGGTGATCGTGGAGGCCGACGGTTGGCCTTCGCCAGCAATAAGTACGGAACGGCGCGCGCTCTTCCAGTCTATCCTTTCTTGTCTCTCCTTCTTCTCCATGGCTCCACCAAGGAAGTTCTCGGCCACAGAGAAGGGGAAGGGCCGCCAGGTCGAATCTTCCTCTCCTCCGCCTCAGCGTGGTCGAGGTCGCCCTCGCATGCACCCCGTGGCCTCCACGGCGGTCCCCCGCAGTCGTGGGGGAGGCTCTCAGCATGGTGACGAGCGGCTGGCCATGGTCGGAGGGCGTGCCTGCCGCTGGTCCCCGAGGCCGCGCCTTCATGCTTCTTGGCACCGCCGGAGTTCATGGTGAGGGCGGAGGAGCCGTCCGGCGTCCGGCTTCAGCTCCGTGCTTCCTCTGGGTGAGCTCCCGGATGGCGCCTGAGTGGCCTCGGCTCCGAGCGGATAGCTGCTGCAGCCGGGCTTCGTGGGCTTCTCTGGAGGTCTCTGCCTGAGGAACACTCCCTCGCCCGCGGCCGGGCGTTCGCTCACCACGCGTGGTCTCGGCCGCGGTGCTCCTGCACTTCAAGTATGATGGCGGCGCCACCCTCTACGTGAGGGTGTTCGGGAAGACGGCCGCCGCATGGGGTGCTGCCTCGAGGACGACGATCATGGCCGAGGACTCAGCCACTGGCGCTGGCGGAGGGCAAGCGCTGGGCGGTCGGGCGATGCCATGACTCCTCACGCTTCACCAGCTCTTCTTCGGGTGGCGATTCTTCCGGCAGCCGCTGCCAGCCCCCACGCCGCTACCGCTTGGGGGTGGCAGCGGTCCGCTCGCCGCCACGCCCGGTGAAGCCTTGAGATGGAGTCTGATTGAGCTCGAGGCGGCTCGGGCCTTCCAAGAGAGCCGCACGGGCGTGCTTCACCGCTTCATCCTTTTCCTTCCTTTTCTCCTGCGTAAAAAGGAACAATGTATGGCCCGTGAAGGCGTTTAGGGCAACGCCGTTAATTATTGTACTACTTTCGTTATCCTCGACATCGCTCCCTTCGCCAGGCGCCCATTCGCAAGTGAACCCGGCCGTGGCCGCTGGGCGACCGACCGACCACAGCCCGTGTTAGCGTTGTGCCCGTGAGGCATGGTTAGGACGGGTGCTCCAGCTGTGGACCAGGGCCGTGAAAACTTGAGCGATAGGGGTAGGAACGCTCGCGGGGGCTCCCGAGGCTTCCGCCTCGCGAGTCCCTGCACAAGAGAAATCGAGGCAGGAGGGTGAAAAAGATCGAAGAACCACGGACCAAAAAGGGGCGATAGTTTCGATAAAAACTTCAAATGGGAATAACCAGTCAACTACATAAAGCAAATGAAAAAACCGCGTCCGGCACCTAGTCTAGTCTTCGACGTCTTCTCACCAAATAAGAAAGCTAAGTGTTGCCCTTTGGGCGTGGGAGGGATCCCAGGCTGAGGCCGGCACTCCTGAGACTCAGGCGTGTACAGCCCCAACTCATTATTACGTGAGAGTGTCACGCAGGCGGCGAAGCTTCACAGCGTTCGCCTTCTTCATAGGCTCCGGCCTTTCTTACGGGAAGCAAGCTTCACGGGCATTTGCCCTCTTCATGTGCTCCGGCCTTTCTAGAATCGACAGCAGCGAGGCGTTCGCCTTCTTCGCAGTCTGGGCCTTTTCCTGTGGGGTGAGCTTCACAGGCCTTTGCCTTCTTCACGTGCTCGGGCCTTTTCCAAAAGATGAACTTCACAGCATTCGCCTTCTTCACGTGCTCGTGGCCTTTTCCAAAAGATGAACTTCACAGGCATTCGCCTTCTTCCACGTGCTCGTGGCCTTTTCCAAAAGATGAACTTCATAGGCATTCGCCTTCTTCACTGTGCTCGTGGTCTTTTCGGAAAGATGAACTTCACAGCATTCGCCTTCTTCATAGGCTCGGGGCCTTTTAGGGTAAAACCTCCGGAGTCTTTGGATGTTCCACTGCGTTCAGTATAGGTACTCCCTCTTGAGTCTCCAAGCGCACGGAGCCAGGCACAGAAACATGAACAACCTTGAATGGGCCCTCCCACATGGGAGAGAGCTTATCGCAGTCGCTCCCTGGAGAGGACCCGTCGGAGCACGAGGTCCCCTACCTCGAGAGTTCTGGGGCGGATGTTGCGGCAGTGGTATCGCCGGAGTGCCTGCTGGTACCTCACCGCTCGCAGCGCAGCTTCTCGACGGCGCTCTTCCCCCAGCACAAGGGCCGTCCCCCGCATGGTGTCCTGCAGCGTTTCATCAAACGCCAGGACCCGGGCGGATCGACGCTTGACCTCGTGAGGGAGGACCGCTTCGGCTCCATAGACCACGAAGAAGGGGGTCTCTCCAGTTGGCTTGGTTGCGGTTGTGCGGATGGACCACAACATGCACGGAAGCTCGTCGTACCAGCCTCTGCCGCAGGCTTCCAGTTTCTTCTTGAACGTCCTGGTCTTGAGGCCTCTAAGGACCTCTGCATTGGCCCGCTCGGCCTGTCCATTGCTGCGGGGGTGCGCCACCGAAGCGTAACATATCTGCGCCCCGAGGTTAGCGCAGTATGTTTTAAAAAGTTTACTGGTGAACTGCGAACCGTTGTCGGTGATGATGCGGTTTGGCACTCCGAACCGGCTCACGATGCCCTTGATGAACTTGACCGCAGAACCAGCGGGGATGGCGCGGACGGCCTCGACTTCGGCCCACTTGGTGAATTTGTCCACGGCGACGTAGAGGTAGCGATAGCCCCCTGGCGCCCGAGGAAAAGGGCCCAGAATGTCCAGCCCCCAGACCGCGAATGGCCAAGTGAGGGGGATGGTTTGCAGGCCTCCTGCAGGCTGGTGGATCTGCTTGGCATGGAATTGGCAAGCCTCGCAAGCCTTCACGAGTTCAATAGCATCATTGAGCGCGGTGGGCCAATAGAAACCGCTGCGGAACGCCTTGCCAACGAGGGTCCGTGATGATGAATGGTGCCCACAATCTCCGCCTAGTATATCTGCCAGCAATTCCTTCCCTGTTCCACAGTGATGCGGTAGCGAGGGATACGTCGTTCGGTCGCTTCGGTGAGAGCTCTCCATCCATGATGATGTATCTTTGTGGCTTGCCGCGCCACACGCCTGCCTCCTCCTCCTTCTCCCAAGAAAGTCCACAGCGTTAAGTAACTCTTGAGCTCCGTGATCCAGCACTCCTCTTGAGGTTCCATTGTCGAGCAGGCGTGCTCCTCGGGCCAGACCCTGTGGGGCTCCCGAGGCTGGATGCCGAGGGAGCTCCTCCCGAGGCTGTGCTGTGCTTGATAACGGCGGGGTCGAGGGCTTGAAGAGCCGTTCCTCAAAGACGCCCGGCTCCTGGGGTAACCTCCTGGAGGCTTGTTTGGCGATGTCGTCGGCCTCTTGATTGGTGCCGCGGGGCACGTGCTGCAGCTCCAACCCCCAGAACTGTTTCTCCATCCTGCGGACCTCCGCTTGGTAGGCTTCCATGTGTTCATCCCTTGGCTCATACACCTTGTTGGAGAAATTGACGAGGAGCTGCGAATCGCCCTTGATGGTAAGGCGCTTCACCCCCGGGGCAGCGGCAGCCTTCAGACCCGCTATCAGCCCCTAATATTCTGCTATATTGTTGGAGACCTTCTCGCCATGGCGGAAACAGAGCTACACGGCATAGTAGAGCTTGTCCTGAGCGGGAGATATGAGGACTGCCCCAGCCCCAGCGCCCTGTCTGGAGAACGCTCCGTCGAAGTACATGACCCAACCTTCTGGCGCTTCACTCCCTGGGGAGAGGGACCGATCTCGCCCGGCCACGAGGCCGGTGCTTCATCCATTCGCCATGAAATCTGCCAACGGCC
Organism: Aegilops bicornis; assembly: GCA_021605145.1. Classification (NCBI taxonomy): domain Eukaryota; kingdom Viridiplantae; phylum Streptophyta; class Magnoliopsida; order Poales; family Poaceae; genus Aegilops; species Aegilops bicornis. The sequence goes on along the minus strand of CM038672.1, from coordinate 472,167,292 downwards.
TCCTTGATGACTCTGGTCCCATCAACTCGAGCTGGAATGCTTGCAGCTCAATGTTCCACTCGGCGACCCTTCCGCCGAGTTGGGGCTCCGAGCACCCTCTCCGTGGGGTATGCCGAGACAACCTTGATTGGGCGACCACAGGAAGTAGTGCCGCAGCTTGCGCGAAGCCACCAACAAAGGAGAGGAGGAGCTTCATGCGGCATGGAGTACCGTGCCCTCGCATCCCGTGAACACGGTCTTGTGAAAGTACACCGGTGCTCGGCGAGGTTAGGGGCGTCGGTCTTTGGTAAGCGTCTTCGAAGCGTGGTGCCTCCCGGCGGGCGGCGCCTCCAAGCCGGGTGCTCGGATGGGAGGCCTCCCGGCCCTTGGTGCGCTCTGCGTGACGGCCGATCTTCTTCCATTGCGGTCTTTGGCTTCCGCTAGTTCCTTCTGATTCGGTCTTGCCTTAGCTCGGGTGGCCGCCGTGGTCTTGGCCTGACGCTCCTCCCTAACTGCCACCAGAGCAGCGCTAGCGGAGTAGGGAGTGGCGGCGAGGTAGAGTACCAAGGGCTCCTGAAGGAGCGGGGCCACCATCACTGGAGGGCTGGTCGGGTACCTCTTGAGGTCTTGAACGCTTTGTCGGCCTCTTCACCCACTCGAAGGGCCCTTTTTCTTCATCACTGGAAGAAAGGCAGCGCCCGCTCCCCCCAATCGGAGATGAAACGGCCCAGCGCCGTTACGCACCCCGTGAGCTTCTGCATTTCCCTGAGGGTCTTTGGTGGGCTCATGTCTTCCACTGCCTTGACCTTTTCTGGGTTAGCCTCAATGCCTCGGTGGGACACGAGGAAACCCAAGAGCTTGCTTGAGGGAACTCCAAACACACACTTCTCCGGGTTGAGTCGCAGGCTCACCGTGTTGAGGCTCGCGAAGGTTTCTTCCAGGTCTTGTATCAAGGTCTTGGCCTCGCGAGACTTCACCACGATGTCGTCGACGTATGCCTACACATTCTTCCCGAGCTGTGGGCCCAAGGTGATGTGCATGAGCCGCTGGAAGGTTGCCCCCGCGTTGCGCAACCCGAATGGCATGCATGTATAGCAGTACACTCCACACGGGGTTAGGAAGGCCGTCTTTTCTACGTCTTCCACCGCCATCTTGATTTGGTGATACCCGGAAAAGGCATCCAAGAAGCATAGCAGGTCACACTCGGCGGTGGAATCGATGATCTGGTATATGCGAGGGAGCGGAAACAGGTTCTGCGGGCATGCTTTGTTGAGGTTGGTGAAGTCGACACACATGCGCTCCTTTCCTCCCTTCTTTGGCACCACCACGGGGTTGGCCAGCCAACTGTATCGGACCTCGCGAATAACCCCTGCGGCTTCTAGCTTGCGGGTCTCTTGGACGATGAAGGCCTGCTTTTCAGTGGACTGCCTTCTCGCTTTCTATTTCACTGGACGCACGTTGGGGCACACGTTGAGGTGGTGCTCGATTACGCCCCGTGGGATCCCCGCCAGCTGATCGGGCTCCCAGGCGAACACCTTCTTGTTCGCACGCAGGAACTTGACAAGGGCCTCCTCCTGTTCTGGCTCGAGGTTGGCGCCTATGGTGAAGGTGGCGTTTGTGGACCCGTTCTCATCGATAGGTATCTGCTTGGTCTCCGCCTTGTGTTGAGTGAACAACTACTTCTTCTTGGTCGGCGCAGTCTCCTTGGGATTGGGGGCTTCCGCATCGGCGGGCTGCGCTGCGGCCGCCATCTTGAGGGTGAGCTCGAAGCGCCGTGATCGCACCTTCAGCATCCCCAGCATGTGAGGACGCCCGCTGCTCCTGCATCTTCATGAGGTTGTACCCCGGGTGGGTTGCGGCCATGAATTTGGCCAATGCTGGATAGCCAAGGATGGCATTGTAGGGGAGGCCGATGGGGGCGATGTTGAAGTCGACCAGTTCTGTGCGGAAGTTATCGTAGGTGCCGAAGGTCACCGGAAGCCGGATTTGCCCCAAGGAGCTGGATGACCCTCCTCCTACGCCCAAAAAAGGCCGGCTGGGCTGCAGCCGCTCCCTAGGTATGCAGAGGAGGTTGAAGGCCTCGACTGAGAGTACGTTGAGGCCGGCGCCGTCGTCGATGAGGGTCCTGGTGACGGCAACCTGGCAGATGGTGGGTGTGCAGAGCATGGGGAGCGCACCCGAGCCGGCCGAGTTGGTGGGGTGGTCTTTAGAGTCGAAGGTCAGCTCGGCCGGCGACTCCGTCCGCCCGAGGAGCCCCCGCCGCGTGAGGCGGCGCCGACCCGGCGGACGAACGTCTTGACATGGGGGCTGGAAGGCGGCGCCTGCGAGCCGCCCAGAAGGGCCGCGACGAGCGGAGGAACCGGCGCGACGGGGAGGGTGTCGAGGAAGCTGCGCGGCCCCTCCCCTGAGGTCGCCGAGGAGCGCAGGGACGATAATTGCTGCCCGTCCCCCACCGGGCCGGTGGCGGTGTTGACGGCGGGTGGTGAGGAACGGCGAGGGCGCCCGCCGTCAGAAGCCGCTCGGACGACATGGAAGGCGAGGGCGGCTTGGCGCTCCGCGCGAGCCCGACGAGCGTCAGGCATGGTTGCGGTGGTCGGGGAAGAGCGAGGCGACGGAAAGCAGTTTCCGGCGCACCCCTACCTGGCGCGCCAAATGTCGGATTTCGGGTTCCGGCAGACCCTTAAGGTTCGAACTCTGGGTTCGCGCGGAGATCCAACCCTCCACCGTCTCGTACCTCGCCGAATCGCAGGGACCTAAACTACTAAAAAGAACAGCACAAGAGACGCGTGATTTATACTAGTTCGGGCCACCGTTGTGGTGTAATACCCTACTCTAGTTTCTGGTGTGGTGGATTGCCTCTTGGGCTGATGAAGAATAGTACAGGGAAGAACAGCCTCGCGAGGGTTTGTTCTTGGTGGGTGTGATGAACTGCTAGGTGGTGTTCCGTCGCTCTAGCTTGAGGATCGGGTCTCTATCTCTCTCTCTGGATTCCAAATGCCAGATCCCTCTACTCTGAGTGTGGCTACTCCTATTTATAGGCGAAGGCCCTGGGCCTCTTCCCAAATATTGAACGGGAAGGGCGCCAACAATTGGCCATTTTGAAGGTGAACAGCGGGTACACTGATCCTGACTAAAGTTGGTCCTCGCCGCCAAAGGCTCGTGATGACGCCGCTTGGGCTCCACGATGACTCCCTTCTAGCCGTTGGGGCTGGTCTTGGTCTTGTTGCAATCAAACGGGTGCCTTTGCTTGATGCTCTCGCTGCGCTTGCTCCCTTTGAACCAAAGGGAAAGGAGGACGGCTATGGGCTAGCGCCTCGATCGGGCGCCCTTGGTCGTCATGGCTTGCGTCATGGGCACCTCGCGAGGTACCACCTTGAATCTCCGCCTCCTCATGAGCCAGCCGACGAGGCCGCTACCGAGGAAGCTCCTTGTCGCCCCGCCTCATGAGGCTTGGCCCCTCGCGAGGGTCTTGAGCTTGTGTTGATGAAGATGGGCTGTCCTGGGCCTCCTTTGAGACACGCCGCATGCCGCAGGCAGGCAAGTCTGGGGACCCCCATTCCCAGAACACCGACACTGGCCACTTGATGTTTCAAAAACAAATTCAGCTTCTGCGGAGACTTTGTCATTTAGGCTTAGACGCTTGCGGTGATCAACACGCCATTCATTGTTGCACCAGAGAACGCCAAACCTCATTGCCTTGAGCACACTTGCCTCCAGAACAAAGAACCTGACCAATTTAATCTCAGATGTGCTGCCTCGGTAGTCGATCAAATATATTTCTGTAAGATGGAGATCAAGGCATTCGATGAGATTGTTATAGTGCAGCACATTTTTCACTTTCGGGTCTTTTTTTATCTGCAAAAGAAGAGAACATATTAGAGCAGCTGGCTGCATAAGATTGCCGTGTCATCAAGAGGTACCAATATCATTCGCTCATACGATAGGGTTGGCTGGCTAGTGATATTTTTTCACTCTCTCTCTCTCTCTCTCTCTCTCTCTGTTTCCTCTCATTTAACTAGGAGCACATGAAGAGCTTGGACATTTGTTGCCTTCCACTATGTGGCCTATGCCATATTTCGCAAAAGTATGCCACATAATACGCATCGATGTCAAATCAAAAGATTTTGGCACCGCTCTCGCGATGTGAGAGAGTTGGCACCGCTGTGCACACAGACCCACATGTATAAACAAATCAATCAAACCAACTACACCAACCTCTCACTCTCCCAAATAAGTGTTTTTTTATTACCTCAGTCCTCTCTCTCTCTCCCACGCAGTGTTTTTTCATTCATGTGAGTTAATTTGGCACCGAGCAAAGTAGGTGATCCAGATTGGGGCACCGGTGAGCAATGGAGGGGCATCGATGCCAAATGCATCACAAGTGAATTTGGCACATGTTTTGGCCTACATAGCCCACTTTTGTACTCCCTCCGTCCCAAAATTCTTGTCTTAAATTTTTCTAAATACGAATGTATCTAGTTACATTTTAGTGTTAGATACATCTGTATCTAAACAAATGTAAGACAAGAATTTTGGGATGGAGGGAATACTACCTCGTATTTAGTACAAAATTCTGACCATAGATTTACCTAAGAAAATGCCAATGCATGTCACTAAAAATTACACCATTTGAAATTATGTTCAAATACGAATCCAATGATATAGTTCTTAGTGACATGCATTAACATTTTGTCAGTTTAATCTATGGTCAAATTTTGATACTACAAAATTGGAAGAGTAAACCAGGACGGAGGTAGTACTTGCTCTTAGGGTAACCATAGAGTTACTGGAGTAGTCTAAGTTACTTTCCACTATGACTAGACTAGGCTACTATAGTAGTACGGCATAAAAACGATGCAGGTGATCACGTGAGAAAAAATACTAAAAACATTTCTTTCGGTGCAGTGCGTAGATGCAGTTTTGAACACTACACTTGTCATCGTAATTTGGGAAAATCATGAAAAAATTGAGCTACGTTGTGATTACCGTTTACTTATAGGAAAGAAGTTTCACCTCGATGATTAGCTTCTCCGTGCACGGAAAGCATGTAAGGAATCCAACAACTTGATCCAGATTAAATATAGATTTTAGTGCTAAGATCTTCACTGTGCGCATGGACTGGGTCAAGCTTGTGAGAATCATTTTCTGGAAGACAGTCGTAAATACATCAAGAAGAAATTTAAAAATGTGAATTTCAAGAAGACGGAGAAGAAGATGAGTGTTGTACCTGAACGGTTACAGATACAATAAAGAGTTCAGAGAATTTGGCAGACGAGTACACCAACGCTGTAAATTCCGGCGCGTCAATGACCCTGATTTTTGTTGGACCTTCTAGATCCAATACAAGTAATCTCTCAAGGAAAGGCTCATTCTCAATGACCATAACGAGGAACAGCTGGAGTGATCTCTTCCCAATTGATGTCTTGTCGCGGGGCCAGAAGACACATAAATCCATCGGAGATTCGTCGAGGCGATGTGGAGGCTAATGAACCCGTGGATCTGCTCAAGACGAAAGTACTCGAGCGCAAAGATACAGCTGCGGAGCAGGTGCTCCATAGCCTTCTTTGAGATGACAACATCGAAGAGGTCGAGCTGCTTGAGTTGAGGGAGAAGAAGGGCGGGCGCGGCATTAATCTGGGGAAGATAGCAGGAGCTGAAGCTGGCGCGGCGCAGCATTGGCATGAGGCGGAGCATGGACGGCGGCAGAGAGCGACATCGTCCAGCTTCAAAGATGAGCTCCTCGAGCTGATCTAGGGCGGGGGATAAGAACCACTCATCAAACTTGGGTTGGACCTTGCAGTTGGTACTAAACATGCGGATGTCAAGGTGTCTGGCTGGCCCAGGGTGCGATGAAAGGATCTTGGAGACTGCGGCCATGCGTTTGCAATCCCCGTCGCAGAGGCAGCTGTCGACCGTGAGTTTGAGGGGGACGCAGCGCCAGAGGGGGCGCCACCGCCAGGAGAGTAGGGCGGTCCGCATGGCAGATTTTGGGGGGAGGAGGCCGATGATGACGAGCAGCATGTCGTCGGGGAGGTTGCTGATGAAGTCCAGGCTCGCCGGATGCGGTTTTGGCTTGAGCCGCCTCCGCTTGTTGGCTGCCTCGCCGTCCATCTCAACCGGCGGCGACGCCGGTGTACACGTGTGCTAGTGTGTGTTGTGTATTGGGTGTGCTACGAGTGCGTCCTTCTGTGCATGCCGCCGCGCAGTGGTGAATTGTGCGCGAGTGCGTCCTTCGCGCGCAAGAAGTTTGTCCTCAATGCGCCCCCAATTTACTTGCGTGCGGGGTGCTACCCCGAGTGGTTTCAACTTTGTTTACTTTACCGTGTGTCAGATTGGCCTCTAGTTTACTTCTTTTCACCCACTGCACATGCGTCAGCACACGAAGATAGAGAACACGAGCTGACAAGGCAGCATGTGGATTGGTTGACCGGTCAACTAAACAAAATACGGAGCTATACGCTGACACAGTGAGCGTATAATCCGTCGGTATAGAGAGTTCGAGTGAGAGGGGAGGCCCATGAGAGATAGTAGAGAGAGAGAAAGAGCTACTCCCTCCGTTCGATAATGTAGTTCCAACATTTTCTAAGTCAAACTTTTGAAACTTTGACCAAGTTTATAAAGAAATTACTTATATGTACAATACCAAAGATAAATGATAGTATCAAGTAAGTACATGTTGTGATGAATATAATGATCGTTCCAGATGTAAATGTTTTGTCCACATATACCTGGTCAAACTTTTCTGAGGTTTGACTTTTCGAAACATCCATATGCTTATGGACGTGACAAAGTCCCTAACTAGAGAGAGAGAGAGAGAGAGTGAGTGAAAAAAGTGTGTGTGCGTGTGTGAAAGAGACATGGACAACACACGATAAAAGTAGAGAAAAAGCGTGCGTGTCTTATGCAAACATATCACACATGCATCTTCGACAACGGAGGCAAGGTGAGGTGATAGTGTGTGGTTGTTTGGAACCGAGAGAGCAAGACCCCTAGCACGTGGCCAAGAGGGGTCTGACAAACAAGGGAGAGAGGTCGAGAGAGACGTCACGGAGAAAATGCGACATGGGGAGGAGAGAGTGTATGTTTGTCATAGAGAGATCCCCTGGAGATCGTGATGGGACTACATGGGTGGGAGATCGAGTGACAAGGTGTGTGCGTGATAGAAGATGTCCCGAGAGATATCGAGATAGACTTATGGATGGAAGGAGACAATACGTGTGTTCCTGATGGCTAGTAAGAGATAATCATACTTAGGAGGGGGGGGGTGCTTGCGCCTATGATGGAGTGAGGGATTATGGTACTTAGGGGGGTGCCTGTCACATGGAGAGAGAACATGGGCATAGAGTGTTGGATGTGTCTATATGTATAGCCTTGGCCCGAGACATGTGTATGTGTGAACCAGGAGATATAAGGCCAGTTTGGCTTGCGCCCCTGAGCATCTTTTGCCTGTCACAGGGTTGTGGCTGGATTTCATGCACGCTTGTTTGGTTGCTACCACTGTGAAAAAGAAAGCCCGTCCGGCACGGGTTCCCTTGCACTTTAATTAGCCTGGCTGAACTCCGGACACTTGCAGTAGCCTGGCCCAGCGACCGATTTCGAGCGCTGGCCGTGCACTGCTCGTGTGGCCACGAGGCTAACAAAGAACATGGATGGATATTAGCATTAAATAATTGATGCATGGATTGATTGATGGGACGTTGATGCTTTGCACGGCCCAGCATGAACCAAACGCTTCAAAGACTACACAAGCCTAGCTGTGCAGAAATATTTTACATCTCACGTCCACACCAGGCAGTACCGGCCATCAAGGCATGAGGGTCAAGTCACGAACCAAACTGACCAATAAAGTTTGAGAGAGATTGAGGAGCCCCGATAAGGCTGAGTGGTGCGTCAGATAGCTGAGAGGGGGAAAGAGATATTCCATCCGCTCGATAATGCAGTGCATGTAAAATTTTTAGAATTCAAACTTTGGAAACTTTGATCAGGTTTACGCAAATGTTATTTATATCTACAATACCAAAGATACATCATACAAAACTACATATCATGGTGAATCTAATGGTATATGTTTGCCGTACTAGATGTAATTATTTTTCTACAATTACATGGTCAAAATTAGTGATGTTTGACATTTCAATAAATCTATATGCTATGGACCGAGGAGAGTGCCTCAGTCGAGACAGATCAAGTGTGTGTGAAGGATAATGAGTAAGTGTGCAAAAAGAGTATGTGTGTGAAAGAGAAAGTGACAACAAACAATAAATTAGAGAGAGTGTGTGTTTTTTCGTTTCTTATGCGAACATATCACGCATGCATCTCCGAGATGGAAAAGCGAGGCGAGGAGATACACGAAGATAGCTAGTGTGTGATTGTTTGCAACGGAGAGAGACACCCTCAGAAAGCACATGTCCAATAGAGGTCCGCCAACAAGGAACAAAGGTCGAGAGGGACACATGGATGGCATGGACGCATGGGGAGGGAGAGAGGGTGTGTTTGTGATAGAGAGATCCCGTCGAGATCGTGAGGGGACTATATAGGTGGGAGATCAAGGGAGTGTGTGCGCGATAGAAAGATGCCCCAAGAGAAATCGAGATAGACCATGCACATATTTGTGATGGAGACTAAGATTAGCTAGTCATATACATATAGGGGGACAGTGTGTCCCTACAATTGAGTGAGAGAACATCATACTTGGCTAGCTGGGCATGAGATTGTGTGTGCGCGCGTGTGAGATGGAGAGAGAACGAGTGGGAGAGATAGAGTTTTAGATGGGCCTATCGAGTGCGAGTGAGATATGCATGTGTATGTGTGACCCAGGTGGATGGAGAGTTTGAGAGAGGGGGGAAGAGCTCCGAGACGACATAGTGGTGCGTGAGAGAGTTACGGGCAAAGAGCCAGGGAATTTGTGTGCGTACGATGAGTGCACCCAAGATATCTAGCTTGGACTAGATAGAGTATCATACATAGTGTGCGACAGAGACCTATAGATGGTGTATATATGCATGCGAACTAGAAAGACCCCCCCTCCCCCACACACACAAAGAGAGTGAGAGAGAGATGGAGAGAAAGGGAGAGGGACCAACAAGGTTTTTGTGTCGGATGCGTGCGACATAATTGAAGATTGTCGGAGAGAGAGAGAGAGAGAGAGAGAGAGAGAGAGAGAGAGAGAGAGAGAGAGAGAGAGAGAGAGAAGAGTCCGGGAGAGGGGAGGTCGTTTTATGCATCAAAGATCGATATAAACCAAGTTTCAATATAAACTTGCATTCAAATATTTAAATTGGAGAAGATGTTGTCTGCAATCCACACATGAACGGATATATGCGTATATCAAACAAGTTCATTAATTTGACTTTCAACATGTTCATGGAGTACTATAATACTGCATACAACATGCTACTCGATTGAGGTGTTCAATTTTGGATTTAGTTCACTATTTTGACCCTCTTGAATGAGCTATTTCATTGAATCAAGATATTTCATTTTGGGTTTGATTCACGTTTTTGAGTGGGTCAACTATTTGTCATATAGTAAATCGCTAGCAACGAGCATGTAAAAACACATTACTCCCGAGCATCATATCTCCATCTAAAAAAGAAGTGGCAAGCTAATATTTCAAAATTTGATCCGAATCGACTTGGTAAGGTAGACGTGGATGCTCGTTCTCCCAAAATTTGAATGAACCGTTAAACATCCTCTCTGCTCGGTGGAATTCGCCCGAGCAAATAAATGGGAGACGCGAAATTACCGTCCTATGTGGGACACGCATCAATTGCCCCGTTGTACATCGAGGGTAGGTTCGTAACTTCATCCAAGCGCGCCTTTTCCTCGGCCGAAATGACATATGCCGAATAATTCATAAACCATGGTCGGCGAAACACGCTCTCCTCGCCCGAAATAGCTCATGCCCACTATTTCAAAACGCGCTCTCCTCGCCCGAAATCGCTCGCGCCCACTATAGTTCAAAACACGCCCTCCTGCCTCAAATCGCTCCCGCCCACTATTTGGGGAGAAGCAAATTTACTCTACTATCCCCGACCCTCAGTACACAGACCCAAGCTGACAAGCCTATAGACAAGGGTAGAACTGTAACTCCCCCTCACATTTCAGACAAATGCCGTAAGACATGGTTCCACTCCCCTCCAAATTCTCCCCCCCGCGCCCGCCCCCATTCATACCTCGTGGGCGCCAAATCACCTTCTCCCCGGGAAGCTCCCTTCCCCCGAGCCGCGAAACCTCAGCCCCACCTCCACGGCGCCACCACCGCACCAATTTCACAACCGCCCTCCTCCCTAATGCCGGAGACGCTGTCCATTTGCCGTCGTGCACTGGGCCGTGTGCCTCTTACTCCTTGCTGCTGGTGCTGCCTCGACGACGGCCGCGTGAACTGCATCGAGCCGATTCACCCCCGCCGTTGTTCACGGCGCCGGAGCGGCTCCAACTTCGGATCCGTCCAGAGTCCTGGCGCTACTTCCGCGTAGCCGTCGACCGTCGCGACATCGCTCTTTCCCTGCCGCCAGTCGCCACCGGAACCGCGCCGGCCTCACCGACTCGGTAGCTGGACCTGCCTACTTCACCATGCCGTCAGATAGGTCGCACCCTCATCTCAAATCACTTTATTTAGGCGTCCGTTGTCTAAATTTTTATTCTAGGCCAATCGATTCCCAATGGGAAGCAGCACCCCTCGAGGCGGCCGAGCTCCTAGGCTGCCGGTTGGCTGGTGTCTAACGTAAGGGTGCGGGGCCGCAAGTTCATCGCGAAGCGCCGCTTAGATGGCTATCTTTTAGAGTTGCGTGGGTCGAAGGTACCGCCGCCGCGGATCTGGATGACGGGAGTCTTTGTGGATTGGCCCGGGCGGCGCAACCACGGCAGCGGCAAAGGGCGGGAGCGGGGTTTTGGCCGGGCACTACTAGGAAAAGGGCTATAGATAGGACTGATTCTAATGGCGCACTGTAAGTAGTGCGCCACTACTATATACTAATGGCGCACCGGTTGCTCGTTCGCTCGCCATTAGTGTGGAAGACACTAATGGCGCACCGTGCTCACGGTCGCGCCACTACTATTGATTTTTTCCGATTTTTCCATACAAACTAATGGCGCATGGATGGCAAAGTGCGCCATTACTAGTTAGAATTAGTAATGGCGCACGCAGCAAGACAAAGGCGCCATTAGTATATAATTTTTTTTACTTTTTGCAAACCTACTAATGGCGCACTATGCCAAAGTGCGCCATTAGTAGTTTGAACTACTAATGGCGCACTGTGCCACGGTGCGCCATTATCATAATTTTTTTTTTACTTTTTTGCAAAATTACTAATGGCGCATGTCTCCGTGGTGCGCCATTAGTATGTTGGGTTACTAATGGCGCATGGCATAGTGGTGCGCCATTAGTAACCTGGGATCAGCTAGATATTTTTGGACAGCCACACCTACACACTCAGTTTCCCCACTTCATTCCCCCCACCTCCTTCTCTAAGCTTGTCGGTTGCGTCCTCCTCCTCACCTCATTTGCACCATAGATTCATCAAAATTAAGTGGTGAAATTACCTTTTTTTTGATAGGTAAGTAAGGGGAAAGCTATCTTCGTGTTGTAGATCTACTTTTTTTCTCCCTAGCTCGCTCCAACAACGTGCACATGCACTTTTGTGGCCTAGCTAGATCTATGTATGTTTGTGGTGTTGCTTGTGTTTGTGGTGTTGCATATATGTTTGTGTTTGCAGTACGGTATTTGAAATGCGATAGTTGCCAATATTTTGCCGAACGTTGATTCATTTCCGTTTCGCGAGAATTTTGGCACTATGCATTCTTTGGTCCTATTTTTAGGGAAGGTCATGCCAAATTTTTTCTTGGTTCTAAAATATCGTTTTGCTCTACCGCACAGGCGACCATGGTCCGCACGATGACCGAAGGCATCGTGAATAGGTTTTTGAGCTCCGCGAAGGCTGAGACGCTTCAAAAGAACGAGACAAAGATAAGATGTCCGTGTCGAAGATGCAAGCTGAAGAGCCTTATCGCGGACCTGGATTCTGGGCAGGTGCGGGACCACCTTCTCTTGCGTGGTTTCATGGATGGCTATCGGTGGCAAGGTGATGAAGATGACTATGAAGTCGTCCATGGGGGCCGGGCAAGAAATGAGGAAGGGCAACAAGACAACCACCGCGGCGAGGGGCGGGCGAGAAGACGAAGAATCTCCGTGACATGATCAAGACGGTGATGATGTACACAATCATCATGTAGAAGATGTCGACATGATGATGAGGAAGATGCGGAGCATTTATTTATGGAGGCTGGGTGCAGGACCCTCATATTCAAGAGCTGCTTCGCAAAGCACGGATAACGCAAGAGCTGCCGCCCGAGAGAAAGCCAAGCCGGATCAACTGGAGATAGATGCGGTTACTCCATGGTATGAAGGATGCAGGCCCGAGGATACCCGGCTGAAAGTAACGCTCATGGCTCTGGAGATGAAGGTAAAACACAAAATGACCGACGCATGTTTCGACGAGAACATGTCATTCTGGCACGAACGTCTTCCCAAGTGGAACAAGTGCCCGACCAGTTTCGAGGAGGCGAAGAAAATCGTGTGTCCTTTGGATTTACCGCACGTGAAATACCATGTGTGCATGAACAATTGCACCATTTTTCGGTACGAGCACGCCGGAGTCTACCATATCTCCGATTAATGCGGTGTCACTCAATACAAGAAGAGGAAGAAAGCTCCTCGAAAATCGGTGTGGTACTTTCGATCACTCCTCGTCTGCGCAGTGGTATTTCGCGGACCCTAAGGTAGCAAAGCTCCTGCGTTGGCACGCCGGATAGGGAGGAGAACAAGCGGAAGATGATGGAAATGATCCGGAGATAAATAAAAAGACAAGATGCTGAGTCACCCTAAGGATGCGAGCCGGTGGCAAGCGTTGAACTTCAATACCAAGAATTTGGGAAGGATCCAAGGAACATCGTCTTTGGGCGCGAGCACCGATGGAGTCAATCCGTTTGGCAGCCGTAGAAGCACACATAGCACCTGGCCTGTGTTTGTGTGGATGTACAACCTTCCCCCACAGTTTGTGCATGAAGAGGAAGTACATTCACATGAGTATACTAATTGAAGGGCCGAAACAACCAGGGAACGACATCAATCATGTCCGGGCTGCCTGAAGGAGGAGCTAGACACGCTGTGGAAAACGCCAGCCAATACGTGGACGCCGCAGAGAAAGAATATTTCCCTATGAGAGCCGCCTTTGCTCACGACGGTGCACGACTATCTCGATTCTACGGATATCTCGCATGGCAGGTAGTCCACGTATTTTCTGGATGCGTCAGGTGCATGGATGACACAACGTATCGCCAGCTAGATAGAGATCCCGGGTCTTCGAAAACCGTGTTCATGGGACATCGAAGGTGGTTTCGTGACGATGACTCATGGAGGAAATGCAAGGATCTGTTTGATGGTAAAACCGAACCCCGAAAACGCCCGTGTACGAGGAGCGGCGAGGAAATAGACGAGCTGTTGAAAAATTGGAAAGACTGCCCACTGCCGGGAAAAAAGGCGCCAGAGCCGGGAAAAAAGCGAAAGGCGCCAGAGCCGCTGCTGAAGGTATGGAAAACGAGGTCTATTTTACGGGACTTGCCGTCTTGGAAGATCCACCGTGTGCCTCACAGCCTTGATGTCATGCATATCACGAAGAACGTGTCGAGAGTCTGCTTGGTACCCTGCTCAACATGCCGTAGAGGACCAAAGATGGGCGAAAGCAAGGGCGGAACTTGAAATGAATGGGCATCGTGTAGGAGCTTCACGCTAATGATGATGATGATGATGATGATGATGATGATGAGGCGAAGCAGACCACGTAAAGTCGTCGCAAAGGCAAAAAGGCCAAGAAGACCGGAAATGACTACCCTCCCGCTGCTTCACTCTAAGTCGAGGAGATCGAGCAGTTTTTCACCTGCCTCCTAGGAGTAAAACTTCCTTCTGATTCTGTGGGGAAGATAAGCAAATACCTAGACCCAGCGAAGCAGAAGTTCAGCGGGATGAAGTCTCACGACTGTCACGTGCTGATGACGCAGAACTTTTTCAGCAGAACTTCGAGTTGCAATCCGTGGGATCATGGACGCGCACGTCCGTGAAATGCTATTTGGCCTATGCAACTTTTTCGACGTCATCTCTCGGAAGTCGATTCGCGTGAGGCAACTCAGAAGGCTACAGGAAGAGATCGTGGTGATACTATGCGAGCTTGAGATGTACTTCCGCCCGCATTCTTCGACATTATGGTGCATCTGCTGGTCCATATCGTGGAGGATATCATCCAACTCGGGCCGACGTTCTGCACAAAGATGATGCCGTTCAAAAGGATGAATGGTGTCATCAAAGGATACGTTGAACATGTCACGCCCGTCGAGAGGAAGTACAGCCAGGGATTTTCGATCAAGAGTGCATCTCCCATCGCATCGAATTATCTAGGCATTGAGAACCCCGTTGGTCTGCCCGTCAACAGGCACCTCGGCAGGCTCGCTGGATGGGGTCACCGTGAGGGTCGCAGCGAAATGCATGTCGACTACGAGGGTCGACTCGCCGACTTTGAAAGAGCAAAACTAGTCGTGCTACAACACATAGACGTGGTCGATCCTTGGGTGGTAGAGCACAAAACCTTTATTGAGAAGACGTACAATGACCGAGGCCAACAGAGGACGGACGGAGATATACTCAAAGAGCACAACTCATGTTTCACGCGTTGGTTCAAGAAGAAGCTTCTGTCATACCCTTTACATGAGGATTTTTCCGCGGAAGAACAACTCATATTCGCCTTGTCACAGGCGCCGAGCACAACTCGATGACCTATGAGGCGTCACGATATCAACGGCTACACATTCTACACCGACGACAAGGACATGAAGAGCGATGGTTATCGTAACTCCGGTAACGATGGAATCCTACACCGGCAACGACAAGGACAGATACTACGGAAGGATCGAGGAGATCTGGGAGCTGAGCTTACGCGGAGAGAAGGTCCCGATGTTCCGTGGTCGAGATGGGCCAAGAGCGTCCTAAAAGATGACCGGTATTTCACCACCATGGTTATACCCGGGCCAAATCCAAGATCACAGCGCAAAGCGTCACCGCTAAAAATGAGCCATGGGTACTGGCTTCCCAAGTGGACCAATGCTTCTTCATTACCGACCACAAAGCCCGGTCGTGTTGTCGTGAGGAGAGGCAAAAGAAGATCATCGGAATGGATGGAGTAGCCAATGAGCAAGACTTGACAAGTACGGCGACCGAAGATCGAACATGACGACGACGATGAAGTAGCAGCACACACCACAAGAAGAAGCAGGACCACCCTACCTAAAGGACGTCTGCTCCACGTAAGAACTCCATTTGCGAAAAAGAAGGGCAAGAAGATTGTGAACAGATAGCTAGCTAAGATCGATTGTATTTAAATCGTAGTCTTCATTTCTCGATTGTATTTCATAGGCACTTTTGATATCATGAATATTTTTAAATTTCATGGGCACTTTTTGAATTCATGAGGACACTTGATCTCGATCTCGATTCCCCTCCATCTCGATCTCGATCCCCTCCATCTCGATCCCACCGCACCCTCCCCGCTTAGCTCCACCGCCGACGACCCACCGCAACCTCCCGGCTCCACCACCGCCGACGAGCACCCGGCCCCGCACCCTCCCTGCTCCACCACCGCCAACGGGCACCCCGCACCCTCCCCGCTCCACCGCCGCCGCCGATGATATTTCGAAGTAACAAATTTAAACATATTTTTTAAAAAATTATTACTGTTTTTATAAAAAAATATTACTGTTATGATTTAAACAAGTTTGAAGATATTTAAACACAAATAAATATCAAACATCATTTAAAATGCATAAAAAAAAATTGGGGAGCACAGGAATCGAACCCAGGACCTCTGGTGTGTGTCTTTGCGTCTTGACCACCGGGCTAGTGGGCGGGTTCTAATGTAGATAGGGTTAGGTGGTATATAACCTGACAAGTCGGGCTAGATTAAAACAAAATTCTAATGGCGCACCGAGGGGAGGTGCGCCATTAGAATAGTAGTACTTATGGCGCACGAGGGGGTGGTGCGCCATTAGAACCCTCGCCCCACTCCACCGACTGCCCTCGCACTGTGTCCTCCCTCCCTCCCTCGCCAGATTCCCCTCGATCGACCCCAACCGTATGCCGCCGCCGCAGCCGCCGCCTCCGTCCGCCGCCGCCGCCCACGCGACCCCGCCGCCTCCCTCTCCCCTTCCTCCCCTTCGAGCACGCCTCCCCCCGAGCCCTGCCTCCCCCGCGAGCGCCGCCCCCTCCGTCCCCTCCGTCCGCCGCGCCTGCACGCCCTAGGGTTCCGGCTCCAAGGTGGGTGGCAAGCTCGACACGCCGCCTCCTCCTCGACGCGCCTCCTCCTCGACGCGGCGCCTCCTCCTCGACGTGCAGCCTCCTCCTCGGCCAGCGCCGTCACCCGCCTCCTCGGCCTTGGCGCTCTCCTCTGACAACTGCCGTTATCCCACAGTGATTCCTCACCTCTCCCCTTCCCCTCCTCACCCCTAGGCTACCTCCCGCAAGTACCACATCCCTCTTCCCCCGTGTTCTAGGGTTAGCAAATTTGTAATTTTATATGGCAATATTATATAGTGGTGAAAGGCTCAGCTCTGTCTGACTAATGCTATGCAATGTTATAAAATGGCTAACAGCCACACATGTGAATCTGTTCTTGATACACCTTTTCCCTTTTCTTAGAATCATCATATACATCTGCATATTTCAGGTTTCCAAGGAGGTAAAGGAATTGAAGTTCGACAAGGCAGCAAAGAAGAACACCTCCAAGGTGAGAAATATGTTCGATTAGGTACAATTAGCATCATGTAAGAAAATGGCCATAATGTGCCCCGATAATGATGTATTTTGTCATAAAAATATATAGTGGACTTCCATATTAATGACAAGTCAGTTTTGTTTATAGTTGAAAGTAAGTGTGTGGTTTGAAATTTTGACTGTTAGCGTAGTATTGTAACTAGAAGACCATGTATTTTCAGAATTGAGCTAAAGATTTGGGGGTAGTATTTCGATTTTAGAGCACCTTTGCTAGATGCATTTTACAAAGAAATGTTGGAATCAAAACAATGCTTGTGGGCTGTCCTGTTAAGTTGAGTGAGTCATTAGAGGGCGTATAGAGTGACCCACACCAATTAATGTTGATGAAGAAGAAGAATAAACCTGTTGCTGCTGTTATGCAACCTGGGAGGTTACAGTTTCTTTGTATCTCCACCAGTTTGGGTTGGTGAATGTGGATGATTTTTATCCTGTGAACTCATTGTATGCTACAAGAATTTGGTATCATCATGGTGTAATTTTGTTAACATTCTGGTTTTGTTAGATAGTGGCTACACTAATCTAGAGTGATACAATTTTCCTTCCCATTTGGTATCATCATGTTCAAGTGTATACTGATTATAACATCATGTGGGTTTTTAAGTCTGCTTACAGCTCATGTGGGTTTTAACATCATGTGGGTTGGTGAATGTGGATGATTTTTTATCCCGTGAACTTGAATGTTGCAATGTTGTTTTCTTGAGAGGCTCTTGTCAAAAACTTGAGCAAAGATAGGCCCTTGAGTTTGCCGAATGTCGATTAACTTCCGCTCCGCAAATTCGGCTATTTGATATATGTCCTATTTTCAGCAAAGGTCATGCTAAAATTTTCCGTGAATTTTAGCATGACTTTGCTAAAATAGGACATATAAGGGTACTATGACTAATGCATGGGCCGGGGTATCTTAGTACTTAGTTAAGTAGGATCAACTGCCTTGCCATTCTTGCTGCATTAAACCATAGGTGGCAATAGAGCCAAGTGATTAGGCCCAACTTAGAATTCTCCTTAGCATCGATAAACCCTAGATGATAAACCCAACATAGGTGGCAATAGAGCCAAGTGATTAGTGCTAAGTGATTAGGCCCAACCTAGGGTGCCTCGGCATCGATAAACCCTAAATGATGAGACCATGATCTTGTTCCTTGACAATAACACAACTTTTTGACCAAACTTTTTTCCTATTTAGAGCGAAACATGGCCCACAACGATGAGGCCGGTGGTTCGGGCGGCAAGCAATTCTGGAGCTGTCCCGGAGATGGAGGAACAACCTCACCGCTATGAGGACGCCGCGGAAGACACCGATCCTGATTACACAACCCCTAGTGGCGCTGTGGATGACACCACCGATGGTGCCGCCGAGGATGCCACCATCGATGATGGCGGCGCACACACGATGGCAGCCAATCGAAGAAGCAAAGGAAGGACCAGCGTCCGAATGCGCCCAGACCGTCAAGGAGGAATTCACTCAAGTGGACTCCGACGGGAATCCAACGGAGCCCAAACATATAGTCAAGGGGTACTCGGTTCAGCTCGGGTGCATTCTTAGGAGCACCGTCTCGATCAACACCGAGAACCTTAGGCATAAGGACCGAGGGAATTTGCGCAACCTCCTCTTCACGAAGCTGCACGAACGATACAAGTTCCCCGCCGAATTTGAAAGCACACGCCTCTCAGGGAATAAAGTGAACAGTGCCGCCCTCACTAAGATGAGCACGGCCCTGTCTACTTGGAGAAGCGCGGTGAAGAAAATGATTGATAAAGATGATAGTTATGAGAAGATTAAGGCGAAATATCCTTTGATGAGCGAAGATGAGTACAAGGAGTTTAAGATCAAGAGCTCGACCGATTGCAACCTCCGAATCAAGTCGATTGGGGGAAAGAAATGCGGAGTTGAACTTAGGGAACACAAACTCGGTCCCGGCGGTTATAGAGTGGCGGAGCCTATATGGGACAAGGAGGACGCGGGCGTGCCGAGCAAGGCCTACCGCCCGCTTCGAGAAATACAGCCGTAACAAGGCAGACTGAACTATGTCGGGGCCCGGTACAAGGAAGACCCGATAACAAAGGAGCTTACCACGGATCCGAAGACCAGGCGCTTGAGCTTGTTCTCGTAAGGAATACACCCCGCCGTAATTAGCTCCATATGGTTGCACTCTAACTAATCCCCAATATTTCTAAATGGTTCACGTTCCTTTCGCAGAAACCGAAAGCAGAGCTGGGTCGTCTCAGAGCTCCCCTTTCGATAGCCTTTTAAACAGGGCGTTGAACATAATGAAAAGCAAGGATAAGCTCACTAAGCCGACATCAGCTGGTCGTGTGGCCGGCAAAGGCTTGTCCACAAAATGGGGGTCATACTATACCGCTGGTGTGCGAAAGGAGAAAAAGGCCAGCTCAGAAAGCCAGACGCGGGAGGTTGAAGCACTCAAGGCACAAGTGGCGCGGATTCCGGAGCTTGTCCAAGAGCAAGTGGAACAACAATCGGGAACGGCTCAACGCCATGGTGCCTACGTTGATTCATGGGCCGACGACGTGGATTGCGGGCGGCCAGGGGCCTCCCGGTTCCCGGCTTCACGGCCAAGAACTTCGCCTGGCAGCGGCGCCATTGGTGTCTCTGGCGGCGCCATTGGTGTCTCCGGCGGAGGCGGTATTCGTGTCTCCGGCGCCGGCACGAGCATTGGAGCTTAATGCACCCGGGTGTACGCCGGCCGTCACCTCGCCAGCAAGCTCCCCCTCCGTCAGTTGCATGCCCGCCGTTGGCGGTGCCTCGACATTAGCCGAGCTCGACGGCATCACGGTAACTAAGCCTCTCGGCCGATGACTTCATCTCCTTGCCTTTGATCGGGCATCCCCGACGCCAGACATGTTTTCGCAGGGCACCGCCGATGTTGCTTGCACTCTTCTGCACTTCGTGGGCGGCGAGTTGGTCGATGTCGCCAAGGGCAGAATCGTTCAACCGGGCAACCGCATGTTCCACGGTAATCCGATGCCACCCACAGTGTATAGGGTTGAAGTGGTTCGGGTCCGCCAGCTGCGACGAGCTGTTACCTCCGGTTCAACCCGCTGGGGCCGACGAAGAAGATGAGATGACCCTCAGCGCCTGCGTAAACTGGCCGCTGCTTTGGCCGAAGAGCCAGATTCCTTTGGTGGCGGGGGACACCACCCCACGTAACAAGACAGCCCCGGTCGTGGCGCCAAGCCATGGCAAGAACGCCGCAACGCTACCGGACCGCCGGACATCCCTATGTCGACATCCCTATGGCACAAAGATCCGACAGCCCTATGGCACGAGATCCGGACGACGACGACAACGACGACGGTACATTTACCAAAGTCGATAAGTACTTTGCCAAACATGGGTACGCCGACGAGTTCTCAGGGGCCTCTTTCTCAAGAACTCCAACCAAGACGACCGCAATCTAGCTGGTACGTCGGAGAAATCAATTGCAATAGGCGTCGGGCGTTCAGTTCTCGAGAGGACGCCTCCAGCTCCCGCCTTCACCAAGCCTCAGATAGCTGAGGTGCGAAATATTATCAGCCCCAACACGCTCAAGAAAGCGGTCTGTGAGCAGAACTCGGTCCCATTACAGGAGATCAAGAAGAAGGGACGGAAATGTAAGACTAACAAGGGCGCCGGTGCGAGCCAGCCGGCACCGAGTTTGATCCGTGCTCAGGACGGGCCACCTTCACCTAAGGATATCTCGAAGAGGGTGTATGTGGCGGGTAGGGCGATGCTACCGCCAAATATGCTGAATGCTGCAACCGGTGCTATGCGGAGTCTGCACGACAGTGTTCTTTCTTTGGAGAAGCGGCGTCTGAGATAGAATGATGTGGCATACCCGGTTTTCGTGGCCAAGGTGCCAGAGGTCAAGGGCTTTGCGGATGGCGACATCGGGGGTACGATCGTCCTGCGGTTTGATGACATCTTTGCTATGTTTAACCTTCATCCGCTGCACTACACCTTCGTTCGGCTGTTTTTGCTGAGTATGGAGATGTGGATCATTAGAGACAAGACCCGGACATCGTGATAGTCGACCCCTTCTACATGCGTTCCAAGCACTTGAACATCGCTGGGGACCGCCAAGTTGCGAGTTCACACCTCGAAGGCGTCATTCTGGCAAACCCAGATAAGGATAACTTCCTTGTGGCTTACTTTCCCGAGTAAGTCATCCCTTAACCGCCCGGTAACATATGATTTCTTAGATTTTGATCGTTCTTTTTTTTTCTAACA
Organism: Aegilops bicornis; assembly: GCA_021605145.1. Taxonomy (NCBI): domain Eukaryota; kingdom Viridiplantae; phylum Streptophyta; class Magnoliopsida; order Poales; family Poaceae; genus Aegilops; species Aegilops bicornis. The sequence goes on along the minus strand of CM038672.1, from coordinate 472,146,212 downwards.
TTCCGTGTTCTATGCAGTGACACACATTGCACACTCATCCTCTTAAGCCCGAAATATTCCATGGCCACATATTTAGACCCGAACCGTAACTCCAAGATAGACTACACAAATGTCAAGAAAGTTCTTGATGATGTTCTCCCAGCACGCCAAATCTGGAGGCACCTTCACCAGGGGCAGTTCGTAAATACGGCAAGCACATGTTCTCACACAATACGGATTCTCTGTGTCAAGCAGCCGCTGGCGGTCGAAGGATGCCTACTATGCCCTCCATCACATGCGGGCGATCGTAAGGGACCATCATCAACTTCTGCTACCAGATAATCTCAAAGATTGGGCCGCGAGCTTGTCGGCAGTCCAGGACGCGGACCTCAGACAAGAATTCTTTCTCATCGAGTCGGAGTTTCCGGACATCATCCATCAAGATGTCCTTCATACCTCGGGGCAGTTCTTCGTCAGATATCAACCGTCCAACAGTGAGATAGATGAAACGCTACAAATGCAGGGTGACAACGATCGCGATTTCATGACCATCACGACAGACGGCGGCTTCATCCACGCTCCTGTCCGATGAGTCGAGTCGAAAGTAGTGATGTGTAGTTCTGAATCATGCTATTTATTAGTAGGACCATGAATCGTGCTATTAATGTCTCACTTTTTCTCTTTCGATCCTTTTGTTGTATACTTACATATTGCTTATGTATTGTCTGTTGTTTGGCTTGTGCTCGTATGTCGTGTACAAGGGTAAGGTTCCCGGAGTCTACGACGACTGGGAGGAGTGTCGGATACAGGTTCACCGCTTCAGCGGTAATGATTACAAAGGGTACACCACTAGGGCGGAGGCCGAATCTAGATATGCCCGCTATCTAGCGGCAGAGAGGAGGGAGCGTTGGAGGAACCGGATGAGGACCAGTTTGATCGCGATGCTGCTCATCGTGATGACCACAACTCTCTTTTATGTGATGGTAGTTTAGATGATCGATATCTACTTGTAATGTGAAGACAAACTCGATACTCGCGGTCTTGAGACTTGTAATGTTTTATCTTTGTTCGGTCTTTTGAATTCGGAGACTAATATGATGAATTGTATTCTTAGACTAATCTTCTATTGTATTCGATGAATCTGATGTTGCTGTGTGTCATTGTCTATATTCATCCAATAATATATTTTGTAACCTGTGCAAAAATCAGAAAAGCAAAAAAAAACCAAATATTCATACTAATGGCGCATCAAGGCCGAGTGCGCCATTAGTATGCCAAAGGATACTAATGGCGCATCAAGGCAGAGTGCGCCATTAGTGTGACAAAGCACATGGTTACATATGGCCCCCCGAGAGGCATACTAATGGCGCATGGAGTTACATACTAATGGAGCGCCATTAGTATACCAGATACTAATGGCGCACCAGTGGTGCGCCATTAGTAAAAAATTCTAATGGCGTGCTACTAATGGCGCACCGGTAGTGCGCCATTAGTAGGCAAAACCGGTGCGCCATTAGTAGGCCTTTTCCTAGTAGTGGGGCCACGGACGGTGAAGGCAGGCTGCTTTGCCGTTGGTCGCTGGCTCTTCGGGGAAGATTCCGAACAGTGTCAGCCGGGAGGCACAAGACGGCCAGCCATCCGGCGTAGATCGGACAGTACCAAAATAAAAGAAAATCGTGTGACCCCAATTTAGTCTTGATCAACAATGTACATGTGACCACTCTCGTACCTTCTTTGTTGATCTCTTAGTGTATTTCTTCATATCAAAGAGATATGTCGTTCTTAACATTATGCGTTATCTGCATCTTCAGACACACCGTCTTCCGACTCACCACAGTTGCTCCAACAAGGGAAGCATACACCAGAAGGGAGCTATAGTCCCCCCTCAACAGTTCCCTGCATCGAATGCGCGTGCCCGACATGGACAGCCACAACAAGTGCATGGCCATCTACAAGTCAGCACATGATGCTCACTCCTATGGATGGCAGCCAGATAGGTTGTACCCTCATCTTACTTGTGTGCAACATTTATGGCTTTGTTATTCATCTAACCATGGAAAATAGATCATCACATTTCACTGTATATTCATGTTGATCTCTTACGGGTTTTGTTCAGGAGTTAACGTTGTTCCATAGTTTAGCTAAGATACTTGTTCTTTAGGTAACGCTGTTCCATAGTTATCATCCATCAGCCAATGCTATCCCACAGGCTCGTGATTGTAGTATTATACCACTTCTAGTATTACCTATGTTGTTCTTTAATACTTTTGTGTGCCATCTAGTTAATCTAAGTACAAACGATACATATTCTGTAGCTTTCATCTCTGTTCTCCCTTTAGTTTATGAGACCTGTTGCTGCTAGTTAACCCCAGTCCTACTATTTATGTCGTCTCCTACATGCACTCATTACATAAATCTAACTACTAGTTGTCTTCCATGCGTGTCAGATATAATTGCACACACTGATATATCCACAAGAACCTCATGGAGCAATGTAAAGGCCAATAAACTTGATGTCAATGATACCCAATATGATGGAACATGTAAAGGCAGTTCTTCAGAAGACTTGCAGAAAGATGATGAATCATCTTCACCCCACAAGGTCCTTGCTCTAACTTGGCCTGTGATATGGGTACAACATGCATATAATGTCACTCGAGTGTATCTACTCACTGCAATGCCATGTGCTTAGCATGCTGATCATGCATGTAAATATGTCATGCCTTCCTGTTTTTCAAGACCTATTCCATTCATGATAACATGTTTTCAAATTCAAGTAATGTCATTCTACTCTATCGCAATGCCATCTGCTTAATTTGGACATCATGCTTCTGAATATCTTATGCATTGTTATTCATCAGTATGTACATCATCTGTCTACCATACCATGTTTTTTTACATTGAAGTGATGTTCTAGTGCTCTGTTGCAATGCCATCTTATTTTTCCAATCATAAAAGTGTATGTTGCCTTAGTTATTTATGTACGTATTTCGCTAGCATACAGTTTTACATTCAACTAGTGTTTTTTTTTTGCTGTGTTGTATTGTCGTATCCCTAGCTCTTACACCATACTCCTTCCGTCTGGATTACATGTTGCCGAAATGGATAAAAAAGGATGTATCTGAACTGAAATACGCCTAGACCCATCCATTTTTTTCCGGATGGAGAGAATACATGTCAATATGTCATGCCTTTCTATTCTTCAGTACCTATTCCATCTCTCTGCTGTCGCATGTTTTATAATTAAAGCACTATTCTTCTATACAAGGTATGCAAGGGGAAGAAAACTATGTTATAATCTGAAGGGTTACAAACAAGGCCTTTGCAAAAGATCCAAACGCCAGGAGATAATAAACCAACTCCAGTTTTTATAGATACTGCTCCAGCACAGAGAAACCCAACTCCCATCGATAATAAGCGCACTCCGGTGGCCAAAGAACTAGTCCGGCTCCAAATTCAAAGAAAATATGTCAACTCAATTCAAGAAGCGTGCGTATCCTTGCATCATGAAATTTTATAGCATGCTGATCATATTTTCTACATGTTTCTTACCCATCTCTCTTTTAGAAAATAAGCTTAATCAGATAGAAGAATTTCTGCAATTGTATCGCTTATGAGGAAAGATTCTTGCAGAATTCTCTGTGCTCCAATGTAGATGTAAGTACCTGTTGTATATCACTATATTTTTACATCAACATGTATTTTGTTAATCGGCATGAATCCAACCTTTATCTGATCTAATGTTAGTTGTAGCAAAATGTATGATTAAAGGCCACAATGTTGATTTTTGCAAGGAAAACTGCCTGGTAGTTTTGCATCCCGAAATGCATGAGTGTACTATCTCATATCGATTGGGTTTGAATACTTTGGTTCTGCAGTTGGGTTTTTCAGTGTTTTTACCGTGTGTTGTCCTGTCAGATCCCTAGCTCTTACATCATACTCCCTCCGTCCGGATTAAATGTCGCAGAAATGGATAAAAGCTGGATGTATCTAGAATGTAAATACGCCTAGACCCATCCATTTATTTCTAGATGGAGGGAATACATGTCAATATGTCATGCCTTTCTATTCTTCAGTACCTATTCCATCTCTGTTGTAGCATGTTTTATAACTGAATCACCATTCTTCTATATAAGGCATGCAAGGGGAAGACGGCTATGTTAGAATCTGAAGGGTTACAAACCAGGTCTTTGCAAAAGATCCAAACTCCAGGAGATAATAAACCAACTCCATTTTTCATAGATACTGCTCCAGCACAGAGAAACCCAACTCCCACTGATAATAAGCAGATTCCAGTGGCAAAAGAACTAGTCCGCTCCAGTCTAGCAAAAGAATGTCAACTTCATTCTAAGAAGCGTGTGCGTATCCTCACATCATGAAATTTTATAGCTTTCTGATCATATTTTCTACATGTTTCTTACACATCTCTCTTTTAGAAAATAAGGTTAAATGATACTAGACTTCCTCCATTGGGATCATATTCGAGGAATATATCTTGCGGGAATTCTCTGTGGTCCAATGCTGATGTAAGTACCTGTTGTATATCACTATATTTTTACATCAGCATGTATTTTGTTAATCGACGTGAATCTAACCTTTATCTGATCTAAAATTAGTTGTAGCAAAATGTTAAAGGCGCCAATGTTGATTTTTGTAAGGAAAACTGCACAGTAGTTTTGCAAACCGAGCTGCATGAATGTACTATCTCATATCACGCACATTCTTTGAATTGTAGTGCTTCTCTGGTTGCCTATTCATTCATTGTGTCAATGTTGCTTTCAGATACCTTACATGGCTGATGATAGCTATGCCATATTGTGTTAATTTGGTGTAGGCTAGTTGTCCAAACGCTCGTTGTGTCAATGTTGCTTTCCTATTATCCGACTTGGCCAATGATAGCAATGCTAGTGTGTTAATTTTGTGCAGTGCCGAAGATAAGAAGACAAACTCTGAAAACGGCAAGGCAACCCCATTGTTTCTTTCCAGTAAATCTAGGCCAGGTAATATGGCAATAACTCATGATTAATCTATTTGGTTCCCGTCCTAATTTATGTTATGATGAAGTGGTCGAGACACTCTCCACTATCAATAATACAAGCCTGCAAAAATCGCCATCTGAATCTGCTCAAGATCCTCCGCCTCGAATGCAACGGAATAAATGTATGTTTGTGAACCAATTAATGGCTGAAGCAATGATGGAAATGGTGGATGAATCAGAGGTGCAGAGTCGTGCGACACAACAACTGATCAGTTTTTCAGAGACGGTGTAGCAAAGCAGCAAGAACTTGCCCACATGCTTATGGGCGTCATCTGTGCTGAGGTTGCAGATTGTGACGTTGTAGATGTTTAGGTTCTGCTCATTTATTTGCACTGGCATCAATCTTTGATTGGCCAGTGGATGTAATTTCCTGTAATATATGCTGGATGTGCAACGTTATTCCCTGTATGTCGTACCTTTGCTTGACCGGTTTTGGTCCTGTGCATAATTGCTCATCGTAATGGGCTCAAATTATCTAATTTGGCCTAAAGACATGAACGGACTTTACTGGGCCCATTAAGTTAATGGGCCGTTACTAGGCCGAAACTTAATGGTCGGCCCTCTTACATCCCGGGTCGTTAATAGGCCGACATCAAAGTGGGCAACAAGTGGCCCCAATTTATTTCACGGGCCGTTAACAGGCCGTTACTAAGTTTGGGCTACATATGGCCCAAATATACTGTAGGCCTTTAGCAGGCCGAAAGAGACAGTGGGCTTGTACTGGACCATGAAGAGCATGGGCCGCTAAGAGGCCAAAAGTCAGGTCGTATTGTAAACGGCCCAACTGTGTTATTGGCCTTTAGCAGGCAGAAAGAGAAACTGGGCTGGTATTGGACCAAGAAGGGCATGGGCCGTTAAAAGGCGAAAACTAAGGTCCGACTACAAATGGCCCAACTCATTTATGGTCCGTTAACAGGCCGTAAGGCACACATGGCCGGGAATTGGCCCAACACTTAAATGGGTCGCTAAAAGGCCAGAACTCAGGTCCGACTACAAATGGCCCAACTGATTTATGGGCCGTCAACAGGCTGAAATTGACACCGGGCGTAAATTGGCCCAACACTTAAATGGGCCGCTAAAAGGTCAAACTCGTGTTCGACTACAAATGGCCCATCAGATTTATGGGTCAATAATAGGTCGAAAGACACACCGGGCCGGAAATTAGCCCAACATTTAAATGGGTCGCTAAACGGCCGAAAGATGTACATCCTGAAAATTGGCCCATCCATTAAATGGGCCGTTAACAGGCTGAAATCTCATCGAGCCAATATTGAGCCCAAATATATAGCGGGCTGTTAACGGGCTCGAACTGACGATGGGCTGCAATGGTGTAAAATCTTTAACGGGCCGTTGACGGGCTGAATTGGCACATCTCGTATGGGTCGTGGGCTTAAATGGACCTGACATAAGTAGGCCTTATATGGGCCGGCCTGCTAATTTTATCGGGCCGCCTTTTTCACCGTAATGGGCCATCATTGGGCCATGCCACGTGTCGACCTATCATAGGCGCCTCCTGTCCAATGAGTGGATGACATCTGTCCCAACGGTGAGGCAACACGTGTTTCCTGCGGCCAATGATGATTTTACACATGGAAAATCCCCATTGGTCTGGGCTGTTAACGGGTTATCGGATCCAAAATCGGACCCGATAGCTTAACGGCGTTCTGTTACGATGGATGCCACGTGTCGGTCACCCTTGACGAAAGCACTTCTGTGACGCGTGATTTATTGTGATGGAAGTGGACACTTCCGTGATGATAATTTTGGTAATGTCATGGAACACTTCTACGACAGCACAGGTATGAATATCTTGATTCTGTCATAAAATCGTCATGGATGTACATGCATGACAAAAAACGCGACCTACTGTGACAAACACGTATCATCACGGAAGTGTATTTTTTTTGTAGTGCCTCTTCTTGTCAGTATACAGGGCACTGTTGATGTTACTAAGGAAGCATGTGTTGTCTCGCATGGTCGCACTCTTCGGACCTATTCCAACATCCATTGCAGGGTATTCGGGAAGGATACTAGTGTGCTAGCGCCAACACATTCTCGCTGGTTCAGATTGATAGTCTTGGAGGAAACTCGCTCTTCCTTGGACAAAACTATCCAATGATGGTGAAAGGCGATCCAGCTAATATTGACACAACGGTACTACCATTTATGAGAAGCAATTGTATCTATACCTCAGACGTTGCTATGCTTCCCTACCGTGGGTATCACAATATGCATCCTAACATAGGCCGCTTCAACCTGGATGATCAGTCCTGCGTTGGTCTCAAGATTAACAGTAGCTGGCCCTTCCCAGAGAATCACTTTTGGTTCAAAGCAAGCATTTCCAACGCCGACAAGTGGTTGAGCTGAAGTTCATTTCATTGCTTGTTATTTGTTGTGTGATGAAACCTTTAGTATTTATAATGTATCCTCGTTGTCATTGTGGGTTGATGACCTGTTGTATGTAATGCTAAATGATATGCCTGTCATAAACTTACTAAATTTATGAATGGCTTTCGAGTTGCTTCTCAGAGTGGGTGCTACGGCGAGGCAAAAAAATATTTTCTGAATACATAATTGTACGTGCATTGCAACAGGTTATCGGACGAATCCAATCAACAATAGTACTACTATTTGTACTAGCTTCACATGCCTCACGTGTCGGGCGGGTGTTTTTACTGTAGCTGCGAATCCCATCATCCTAGGTCCTCGGATGATCCAGTAGAAATTGCATTATGATGTTTGGGTTCAAACTTTCAAAACTGCTGCACTATCTCCACGTCTACGTATACGTAATACAAGTAGTTTTAAACTTGAGACCAGCCATCCACCCTCACAAAGAACACTTTTTAACCTGGCACAGACTCCAGGAAATTTGGCCATAGTGTGAGCTAGGCCATATGTTAATGTGTTCGCTGTACGTAACAAGCACCTCGAATCCTCGATATATAGTAGGGTGGCATGGGCCAGAACAAGCATTCACATCCAGGAGTACGGCACACGCCACCAGCACGACTTCCATCTGATACCATATTTCTTGGAGTCCGTGCTACAGTTATCTCTTCAACCTCCTCATTTCTCTAACTCAGCCATCGCACGGAGGGCGAGGTGGAGGTTTACCGATAGTCGGTTTCCTCAACTGCGGTCCCACTTGTAAGGCCAACTCCAACGCACGACCCCAAACAGACGTCCATTTTGCCCGGATTTTGTCCGCTTGAGTAAGGCAATGGGGTCGTTTCCAAGCCATTCCTCAGATGCGGTGGGAGTGCGCCCATCGTGCGGACGCATCCCGGCCGCGTACATTTTTATTTGCAAACACATATCTTTTTCTCATCATTGATATTTGGTACATGGATATACACCAAATTTTGACTAGAAAAGCAAGACCAAAGAAAACAAGGACCACAAGAATACATTTTAGAAGATATCCAACTTCCATAACTGCCCCTGTAAGTTGGATTAGTTCCTTCTCCATGCATTCATTGTTGATCTGTGGAGGCTCGATCTTGCGTGCTTCTTTCTTCTGGAGCGCAGAAACAAAGAGAGACAGAGAGACATATCCAATCTCGGAGGGGCTCTCGCCCCTCCCACGCCATGGAGACCATGGACCAGTGGCGAAACCCTTCTCCCATCTAGGGAGAAGGTCAAGGAAGAAGAAGAAGGAGGGGGGCTCTCCCCCCTCGCTTCCGGTGGCAACGGAGTGTCGCCGGGGCCATCATCATCACCGCAATCTACACCAACAACTTCACCGCCATCATCACCAACTCTTTCCCCCTCTATGCAGTGGTGTAACCCCTCTTTTACCCGCTATAATCTCTACTCAAACATCGTGCTCAATGCTATATATTATTTCCCAATGATGTATGGCTATCCTATAATGTTTGAGTAGATCCATTTTGTCCTATGGGTTAATTGATGATCGTGATTGGTTTGAGTTGCATGTTTTATTATTGGTGTTGTCCTATGGTGCTCTTCGTGTCGCGCAAGCGTGAGGGATCCCTGCTGTAGGGTTTGCAATATGCTCATGATTTGCTTATGGTGGGTGGCGTGAGTGACAGAAGCACAGACCCGAGTAAGTTGGTTGTTTGCGTATGGGATAAAGAGGACTTGATGCTTTAATGCTATGGTTGGGTTTTACCTTAATGATCTTCAGTAGTTGCGGATGCTTGCTAGAGTTCCAGTCATAAGTGCATATGATCCAAGAAGAGAAAGTATGTTAGCTTATGCCTCTCCCTCAAATAAAATTGTAATAATGATTACCGGTCTAGTTATCGATTGCCTAGGGACAAATAACTTTCTCGTGACAAAAACCTCTTTTCTAAAACTAATTTAGTTGTGTCTTTATCTAAACAGCCCCTACTTTTTATTTACGAGTTCTTTATTATCTTTCAAACTTATCCAACAAAACCTACAAAGTACTTCTAGTTTCATACTTGTTCTAGGTAAAGCGAACCTTAAGCGTGCGTAGAGTTGTATCGGTGGCCGATAGAACTTGAGGGAATATTTGTTCTACCTTTAGCTCCTCGTTGGGTTTGACACTCTTACTTATCAAAAGAGGCTACAATTGATCCCCTATACTTGTGGGTTATCAAGAACTTTTTCTGGCATCGTTGCCGGGGAGTCATAGCGTGGGGTGAATATTCTCGTGTGTGCTTGTTTGCTTTATCACTAAGTAATTTTTATTTGCTGTTCTTAGTTGTTCTCTATCTTTAGTTATGGATATGGAACATGAAATACCAAAAAAATTAGGTGTACTTGCTACTCATGGAGATGGGGAACCTCCTAAAACCCTCGATGCTGGTTATGTGAAGAATATTATGTACTACTTTGATAATCCTGAGAAAACCCCATTCAATTATGTAATGGGAGACATGTTGGATCAAAGTGAATACTTTAGGGATTATCGCTTGACTCAAAAAGGGAAACTATTATGGGATCAAATTTATATATTGCATTGGTATGCTCGGGAATTATGCTTGAGATATGATTACACTTGTTGCTCTAGGATGAAGGCTCCACACCTTCCCTTTTCATGCAAATTTAATGATCATAAAACCTTGGCTTCTTATGCTAATGTTATATATGATTACTATGATATGGAACAAATAGAAGAATTCGTTGCTTTTATGGGTGCTTATGAAATTGAATCTTTGTTTAAAGAGTGTGAAAATCTTGATGATGTTGTTTATAGACCTGAAAATTTTGCTATACTCAAATATTGCTATGAGAATTATGAATTCAATTCCGTTATTGATGAATTTATTGAGAGAGTCTCCTCTGTCCAAGAAGAGACTAATATTTTGCTGGAATCTATGGAAGAAGAAATTGATGAAACTGTGAGCTCATTGGATGAAAAAGATGATGAGGAGAGCGAAGAACAAAAGGAGGAAGAGCAGATTAGCTACCCATGCCCCCCTTCAAATGAGAGTAACTCTCCAACTCATACATTGTTTAATTTCCCTTCGTGCTTACCGAAGGATGATTGCTATGATTGTTGTTATGATCCCGTCGATTCTTTTGAAATATCCCTTTTTGATGAACTTGATGCTTGCTATGCTTGTGGCCAAGATGACAATATGAATGATGCTTATGGAGATTTACTTGCTATAGTTCCTTATGTTAAACATGAAACTGTTGCTATTGCACCCACGCATGATAGTCCTATTATCTTTTTGAATTCTCCCGACTACACTATATCGGAGAAGTTTGCCCTTATTAAGGATTATATTGATGGGTTGTGTTTTACTACTACACATGATGATTTTGATAGATATAATATGCATGTGCCTGCTGCTCCTACTTGCAATTATTATGAGAGAGGAACTATATCTCCACCTCTCTATGTTTCCCACATGATAAAATTGCAAGAAACTGTTTATACTATGCATTGGCCTTTACTATGTGTGCATGAATTGTTCTTTTATGACATGCCGATGCATAGGAAGAGAGTTAGACTTCGTTGTTGCATGATATATGTTACTTTGTGCTCACTACTAAATCATAAATCATAGTTAATTAAAATTGGCTTTGATATACCTTGGGATCCGGGTGGATTCATTACTTGAGCACTATATGCCTAGCTTAATGGCTTTAAAGAAAGCGCTGCCAGGGAGACAACCCGGAAGTTTTAGAGAGTCATTTATTTCTGTTGAGTGCTTTTATATAGTTTGAAAACAACAAAAAATAAAGAGGGGAACCTAAAACTTTTTCAAAAAGAAAAGTGAAAGTGAGAAAGACGAGCATTGCTAAAGTGGGAGCTAGCCTTGAACTTTGTTCATCCTCACGGAAACATTGTGAATCTTGATTACATAAACTTTTCAACAAAAATAATTATCCCCTTGTACAATTCCATTGTATAATAAAAATAATGTGCCAAGGTTTGCCTTTAGGATGTTTACAATGCTTGTTGGTTTGTGCGGTGCAGATGTAAACTTTGGTCAGAAGTCGCGATTTTACATTGTTTACTGGATCGTCAAATGGTTCTGAAACTTTTTGCACTGTATTTATATACAATTTTTTTCCTAATTTTGGCAGAATGTTTGGAGTACCCTAAGTATGGTTAATGTTCAGATTGTTACAGACTATTCTGTTTTAAGACAGATTCTGTTTTTGATGCATAGTTTGCTTGTTTTGATGAAACTGTCGATTCCTATCAGTGGATTAAGCCATGGAAAAGTTATATTACAGTAGCTATAATGCAAAAACAAAATATGAATTGGTTTGCAACAGTACTTAGAGTAGTGATTTGCTTTATTATAATAACGGATCTTACGGAGCTTCCTGTTGAGTTTTGTGTGGATGAAGTGTTCGAAGATAGAGGATGTCTCGATGTGAGGAGAAGAATGAGAGGCAAGAGCTCAAGCTTGGGGATGCCCAAGGCACCCCAAGTAAATATTCAAGGAGACTCAAGCGTCTAAGCTTGGGGATGCCCCGGAAGTCATCCCATCTTTCTTCAACAAAGTATCGGTATGTTTTTCGGATTCGTTTCATTCATGCGATATGTGCAAACCTTGGAGCGTCTTTTATGCACCATGCTGGTATGAGATAGTCCTTGGTTGATTTATAGAATTCTCATTGCACTTCACTTATATTTTTTTGAGTATGGCTTTATAGAATGCTTCATGTGCTTCACTTATATCATTTGAAGTATGGATTGCATGTTTCTCTTCACATAGAAAACCGCCATTTGTAGAATGCACTTTTGCTTCACTTATATTTGTTAAAGCATGGGCATATCTTTTGTAGAAAGAATTAAACTCTCTTGCTTCACTTATATCTATTTAGAGAGTTGACAGGAATTGGTCATTCACATGGTTAGTCATAAAATCCTACATAAAACTTGTAGATCACTGAATATGATATGTTTGATTCCTTGCAATAGTTTTGCCATATAAAGATGGTGATATTAGAGTCATGCAACTGGGTAGTTGTGGATTGTAGAAATACTTGTGTTGAAGTTTGTGATTCCCGTAGCATGCACGTATGGTGAACCGTTATGTAACGAAGTTGGAGCATGAGGTATTTATTGATTGTCTTCCTTATGAGTGGTGATCGGGGACGAGTGATGGTCTTTTCCTACTAATCTATCCCCCTAGGAGCATGCGCGTATTACTTTGTTTCGATGACTAATAGATTTTTGCAATAAGTATGTAAGTTCTTTATGACTAATGTTGAGTCCATGGATTATACGGACTCTCACCCTTCCATCATTGCTAGCCTCTTCGGTACCGTGCATTGCCCTTTCTCACCTTGAGAGTAGGTGAAAACTTCACCGGTGCATCCAAACCCGGTGATACGATACGCTCTGTCACCTTACCTACTTATCATGGCATTTTCATAGCCTCCTTATATCTTCCTCAAAATAGCCACCATATCTACTTATCATGGCATTTTCATAGCCATTCCGAGATATATTGCCATGCAACTTCCATCATCATCATATACATGACTTGAGAATTTATTGTCATATTGCTATGCATGATCATAAGATAGGTAGCATGATGTTTTCATGGCTTGTCCGTGATGTCATTGCTACGCTAGGTCATTGCACATCTGAGTACACCGCTGGAGGCATTCATATAAAGTCATATCTTTGTTTTAGTATCGAGTTGTAATATTGAGTTGTAAGTAAATAAAAGTGTGACGATCATCATTATTAGAACATTGTCCCATGTGAGGCTATCAAAATAAAAGTGGCCAAAGAAGCCCCCCCCCCCAAAAGAGAGAGAGGCCAAAGAATCCTACAAAAAAATAAAAAAGAAAAAATAAAAGAGAGAAGGAACAATGTTACTATCCTTTTACCACACTTCTGCTTCAGAGTAGCACCATGTTCTTCATATAGAGAGTCTCTTGAGTTATCACTTTCATATACTAGTGGGAATTTTCATTATAGAACTTGGCTTGTATATTCCAACGATGGGCTTCCTCAAATGCCCTAGGTCTTCATGAGCAAGCAAGTTGGATGCACGCCCACTTAGTTTTAAGTTTGAGCTTTCATATACTTATAGCTCTAGTGCATTTGTTGCATGGCAATCCCTACTCCTCACATTGACATCAATTGATGGGCATCTCCATAGCCCGTTGATTAGCCACGTCAATGTGAGACTTTCTCCTTTTTGTATTCTCTACACAACCACCATTATCATATTCTATTCCACCTATAGTGCTATGTCCATGGCTCACGCTCATGTATTACGTGAAAGTTGAAAAGGTTTGAGAACATCAAAAGTATGAAACAATTGCTTGGCTTGTCGTCGGGTTTGTCCATGACGTGAATATTTTGTGTGGTGAAGATGGAGCATAGCCAGACTATATGATTTTGTAGGGATAACTTTCTTTGGCCATGTTATTTTGAAAAGACATGATTGCTTTATTAGTATGCTTGAAGTATTATTGTCTTAATGTCAAATGATAGACTATTGCTTTGAATCACTCATGTCTTAATATTCATGCCATGATTAGATTACATGATCAAGATTATGCTAGGTAGCCTTCCACATCAAAAATTATCTTTTTTATCATTTACCTACTCGAGGATGAGCAGGAATTAAGCTTGGGGATGCTGATACGTCTCCGTTGTATCTATAATTTTTTATTGCTCCATGCCAATATTCTACAACTTTTACATACTTTTGGCAAGTTTCTATACTATTTTTGGGACTAACATATTGATCCAGTGCTAGTTCCTGTTTGTTGCATGTTTTTTGTTTCGCAAAAAATCCATATCAAACGGAGTCCAAACGGGATAAAAACTGACGGAGATTTTTTTGGAATATATGTGATTTTTGGGAAGAAGAATCAACGCGATATGATGCCCGAGGGGGCCACGAGGCAGGGGGCGTGCCCCAGGGGGTCAGGCGCGCCCAGGGCCCTCATGGCCACCTGTAAGGCGGTTGCAGCCCTTCTTTCGCTGCAAGAAAGCTAATATCCGGATAGAGATGGTGTCCAAAATTCAGCCCAATCGGAGTACAGATCTCCGGTTATAAAAGAAACGGTGAAAGGGCAGAATCTGGAGCGCAGAAACAGAGAGACAGATCCAATCTCGGAGGGGCTCTCGCCCCTCCCACGCCGTGGAGACCATGGACCAGAGGGGAAACCCTTCTCCCACCTTAGGAGAAGGTCAAGGAAGAAGAATAAGGAGGGGGCTCTCTCCCCCTCGCTTCCGGTGGCACCTGAGTGCCGCCGGGGCCATCATCATCACCGCAATCTACACCAACAACTTCACCGCCATCATCACCAACTCTTCCCCCCTCTATGCAGCGGTGTAACCCCTCTTTTACCCGCTGTAATCTCTACTTAAACAAGGTGCCCAACGCTATATATTATTTCCCAATGATGTATGTCTATCTTATGATGTTTGAGTAGATCCGTTTTGTCCTATGGGTTAATTGATGATCGTGATTGGTTTGAGTTTCATGTTTTATTATTGGTGTTGTCCTATGGTGCTATCCGTGTCGCGCAAGCGTGAGGGATCCCCGCTGTAGGGTTTGCAATATGTTCATGATTTGCTTATGGTGGGTGGCGTGAGTGTGAAGCTGAGACTCCAAGTAAGTAGGTTGTTTGCGTATGGGATAAAGAGGACTTGATGCTTTAATGCTATGGTTGGGTTTTACCTTAATGATCTTTAGTAGTTGCGGATGCTTGCTAGAGTTCCAGTCATAAGTGCATATGATCCAAGAAGAGAAAGTATGTTAGCTTATGCCTCTCCCTCAAATAAAATTGTAATAATGATTACCGGTCTAGTTATCAATTGCCTAGGGACAAATAACTTTCTCGTGACAAAAACCTCTTTACTAAAACTAATTTAGTTGTGTCTTTATCTAAACAGCCCCTACTTTTATTTATGCGCTGTTTATTATCTTGCAAACTTATCCAACAACACCTACAAAGTACTTCTAGTTTCATACTTGTTCTAGGTAAAGCGAACATTAAGCGTGCGTAGAGTTGTATCGGTGGTCGATAGAACTTGAGGGTATATTTGTTCTACCTTTAGCTCCTCATTGGGTTCGACACTATTACTTATCGAAAGAGGCTACAATTGATCCCCTATACTTGTGGGTTATCACGGCCTTATCAGGGCCTTCCGGGCCGGTGCCCGGCCAGTCTGTGGCGCGGCGCGGCCTCCCACAGCCGGGCGAGCTCAAGCCCGACCGGATCCGCTCCAAATCCAGTCGCCGGGTGTGCAAAACACGTAGCCATGGTTGGTTATCTCGGGGGCATCGAGGGAAAGGGGGTTGGGTGAGCGTGTGTCCTAGCTGCACGCGCTGGAGTTGGCCTAAGTGAAGATGCAAGACAGCATGCGTTTCCCTAGCAGCGTGGCGGACCAACCGTGTGGGGGTGCGAAGTGGCTTCGCTCTCGTGGGGGATGGAGGCCATTTGTTGTGTGGGGGATGGAGGCCATTGTGTTGAAACTAATCTATAATCCAACATGTGTCCTCGTTGTCGTTGTGTGTTGATGACTTGTTGTATGTAATGAATGGTACATTTGCATATGCATGACTAAACTCAATTTATGAATGGTTTTCGACTCACTTCTTGGAGTGTGAGTACCATAGTATTATAGCCAGCATCCGGTTATATGATGTTGCCACATCACATAGAGCCAACCTAATATTGGAGTATGCTAGTAGTAGTTAGTTCTAGTTAGATCAACTAGAGCTAGGTGTCGCATTGAGGCCGAGAAATATGGTGATAGCGTGACTGCGTGAGGTGGGCTTGTACGTAGTATGATGTAGGCAAAGGGCTTGCCGTGTTTCCTACTCCTCTGGTCTAAATGTGGAGAATATTTGGTCGAGTTCTTCCTCCTTTTGCCAACACATGGGACATCCAGCATCCAGGTCGTGTCATGCAAGAAAATGGAGTGCTAGTTGAATCCACGTGATGTGCATCTTGGGTTAAACTGTAAATAGAATCTTACTACTCTTGAGTAACTCCAAAAGCGGCCACCAAAGATCTTTATTGGAATTTTTTTCATCACTAGCACGTCGAGGTGAAAGATGTGCATGTTCAGTGGGTCCTCTTGCGTTTTCGCTGACATGTGGGACCGCATGTGAGCAAACAGACGATGGGCTCTGCGCGTCTGCTGGCTGGCTAAGAAGAGAGATAGAGGAGGGCTGAGCTCGAACTCCAGGAAATTTGTTCTACGTAATCAAGACCTCGATATAGGCTTGATATAGTGGGGTGGCATGGTCCATAATTAGCATTCACGTCTAGCAGTACGACACATGCCACCAACACGAGTCCCATCCGACTCCAATTTTCTTGGAGTTCGTGCTACAACCATCTCTTCTCCCTCTTGTTTTCTCAACCATCGCGCGGTGGGTGGGGGTGGGGGTTTGCCGATAGTCGTTTTGCTCAACTACGGTCCCACTTGTAAGTGAAAATGCAACACAACACGCATTCCCCCTTGAGCGGCGTGCCGGACCAACCGTGTGGGGGGTGCGACGCGAACACGACATGATTTTTGTTTTGAACTTGTAACTTATAAAATTTGTTTCTGCTCCATGGCGCGACCGATCGATAGAAATAATGATTTTCCCTTGAGTAATGAGAAGTTTGGTTCTGGCGCAGTTCATGCATGGAGTACGTACGAAAATTATGAAGTTGATGCGAAAGGTAAGATAATTACTAGTAGTACCATATACTACTACATGGATTCGACAGAAAGATAAAGATGCATATGGATCCATCAACAAAATCCTCACACCCTAGTGCGCTGGGTCACCAACCGACGTATGAGGAGCATCGGTGTTGGCGGCGAGCTCAACGTGCTTCTGAACAATGCCGTCCAAGGTTGCGCTGCGGTCCAAGAAGGCCAGCGACCTATCGTCCTCCTCTTGCACGTAGTAGTCCTTGTGGACGATTTGCGCAGAGACGTGGGTGATTATGTCGACGGTGTCTTGCTGCGCCAGGCGCTGCGCGGCGAGCGCGACCTCGAGGTGGACATTCTCCGGCGCGACGGCGGGCAGTCGCAGGGCCACAAGTGCGTCAAAGAGGTTGTCACCATAGAGGCTGTTGAGGGTGGCGGGCATCGCAGAGCCTGGGCGCGTGGGCTGGAGGCGTACGTCAAGGTCGTCCGCGACCTTCTTAATGATGGTGAACTTGTCATGGAAGCCGACGAGGACCTCGTCGAATAAGGAGATGAAGCTGTCGTCCAAGTGGCCTCTCGCCCTGGCAGCCTCAAGCACGACCGGGAGACGTTCCTTGGCGCCGGGCCGCAGCTCGGCGTCGTGGACCATCTGGGACAGCCGGCTGATGCTCGCGCTCCTCGCCTCCATGGGTCTAGCTTCTAGTCAACTGATCTTGCGATTGGAGTGATCACTCTTGCCCTTTTAGTGTGCATAGGTGTGATGTCTCCAACGTATCTATAATTTTTTATTGTGCCATACTATTATATTATCTGTTTTGGATGTTTAATGGGCTTTAAGATACCTTTTTATATTATTTTTCAGACTAACCTATTAACCAAAGGCCCAGTGCAAATTGTTGTTTTTTTGCCTATTTCAGTGTTTCACAGAAAAGGAATATCAAACGGAATACAAACGGAATGAAACCTCCGCGAGGATCCTTTTTGGAACAAACACAATCCAAGAGACTTGGAGTGGAAGTCAAAGAAGCAGCGACGAAGCCACGAGGCAGGAGGGCGCGCCCCAGGGGGGTGGGCGCCCCCCACCCTCGTGGGCCCCTCGCAGCTCCACCGACCTACTTCTTTCGCCTATATATACTCTTATACACTGAAACCATCGGAGAGAGCCACGAAACACCTTTTCCACCACCTCAACCTTTTGTACCCATGAGATCCCATCTTGGGGCCTTTTCCAGCGCTCCGTCGGAGGGGAATTCGATCACGGAGGGCTTCTACATCAACACCATAGCCTCTCCGATGATGTGTGAGTAGTTCACCATAGACCCTCGGGTCCATAGTTATTAGTTAGATGGCTTCTTTTCTCTTTGGATCTCAATATAAAGTTCTCCTCGATCTTCTTGGAGATCTATTCGATGTAATTCTTTTTGCGGTGTGTTTTTTGAGATCCGATGAATTGTCAGTTTAGATCAAGATTATCTATGAAGAATATTTGATTCTTCTCTGAATTCTTATATGCATCATTTAATATCTTTGCAAGTCTCTCTGCATTATCAGTTTGGTTTGGCCTACTAGATTGATCTTTCTTGCTATGGGTTCAATCTTGCGGTGTCCTTTCCCAGTGACAACAGGGGCAGCAAGGCACGTATTGTATTGTTGCCAACGAGGATAAAAAGATGGGGTTTATATCATATTGCTTGAGTTTATCCCTCTACATCATGTCATCTTGCCTAATGCGTTACTTTGTTTTTATGAACTTAATACTCTAGATGCATGCTGGATAGCGGTCGATGTGTGGAGTAATAGTAGTAGATGCAGAATCATTTCAGTCTACTTGTCATGGACGTGATGCCTATGTTCATGATCACGCCTAGATATTCTCATAACTATGTGCTTTTTCTATCAATTGCTCGGCAGTAATTTGTTCACCCACCATAATATATGCTATCTTGAGAGAAGCCACTAATGAAACCTATGGCCCCCGGGTCTACTTTACATCATATTATTTTCCTATCAACTAGCTATTTCTGCCGCCGTTTATTTTACAACCTTTGCTTTCCAATCTATACAACAAAAATACCAAAAAAATTATCTTATTATCTTTGTCAGATCTCACTTTTGCAAGTGGCCGTGAAGGGATTGACAACCCCTTTATCGTGTTGGTTGCAAGGTTCTTGATTGTTTGTGCAGGTACTAGGCGATTTGCATGTAGTCTCCTACTGGATTGATACCTTGGTTCTCAAAAACTGAGGGAAATACTTACGCTACTTTGCTGCATCACCCTTTCCTCTTCAAGGGAAAACAAACGCATGCTCAAGAGGTAGCAAGAAGGATTTCTGGCACTGTTGCCGGGGATATCTACGCACAAGTCAAGACATACCAAGTACTCATCACAAACTCTTCTCCCTCACATTACATTATTTGCAATTTGCCTCTCATTTTCCTCTGCCCCACTTCACCCTTGCCGTTTTATTTGCCCTCTTTTTTCGTCCGTCTCTTTTCGCTTGCTCCTTCTGTGTTTGTGTGTTGGATTGATTGTTTGTCACGATGGCTCAAGATAATACTAAATTGTGTGACTTTTCTAATACCAACAACAATGATTTTATTAGCACTCCGATTGCTCCTATTACCGATGCTGAATCTTGTGAAATCAATGCTGCTTTGTTGAATCTTGTTATGAAAGATCAATTTTCTGGCCTTCCTAGTGAAGATGCCGCTACCCATCTAAACAACTTTGTTGATGTGTGCGATATGCAAAAGAAGAAATATGTGGATAATGATATTGTTAAAATGAAGCTATTTTCGTTTTCGCTTGGAGATCATGCTAAAACTTGGTTCTCTTCTTTGCCTAAAAATAGTATTGATTCATGGAATAAGTGCAAAGATGCTTTTATCTCTAAGTATTTTCCTCCCGCTAAGATCATCTCTCTTGGAAACGATATTATGAATTTTAAGCAACTTGACCATGAGCATGTTGCACAAGCTTGGGAGAGGATCAAATTAATGATACGTAATTGCCCTACACATGGTTTGAATTTATAGATGATTATACAAAAAAATTATGTTGGATTGAATTTCGCTTCTAGAAATCTTTTAGATTCGACCGCAGGAGGCACTTTTATGGAAATCACTTTAGGAGAAGCTATTAAACTCCTAGATAATATTATGGTTAATTATTCTCAATGGCACACCAAAAGAGCTACTAGTAAAAAAGTTCAAGCGATAGAAGAGATTAATGCTTTGAGTGGAAATATGGATGAACTTATGAAGTTGTTTGCTAATAAGAGTGCTTCTTCTGATCCTAATGATATGGCTTTGTCTACTTTGATTGAAAATAATAATGAATCTATGGATGTGAATTTTGTTGGTAGGAACAATTTTGGTAACAACGCGTATAGAGGAAACTTTAATTCTAGGTCGTTCCCAAGTAATTCCTCTAATAACTATGGTAATTCCGACAACAACTCTTATGGAAATTTTAATAAGTTGCGCTCTGATTTTGAGACTAGTGTAAAATTTATGATTTCGCAAAAGAATTTCAATGCTTTGCTTGAAGAAAAATTGCCAAGATTGATGAGTTGGCTAGGAACGTGGTTAGAATTTCTCTTGATGTTGATTCTCTGAAACTTAGATCTATTCCACCTAAGCATGATATCAATGAGTCTCTCAAAGCCATGAGAATTTCCTTTGATGAGTGCAAAGAAAGAACCGCTAGGATGCGTTCTAAAAAGGAGTGCTTTGTAAAAGCGTGTTCTTCTAGTTTTCATGATAATAATGATGAAGATCTAAAAGTAATTGATGTGTCCCCTATTAAATCTTTGTTTTCCAATATGAATCTTGATAAAGATGGGACTGGAGATGAGTCAACTTTAGTTAAAAGGCGTCCCAATGATTCGGAGTTTTTAGATCTTGATGCAAAAATTGGTAAAAGCGGGATTGAAGAGGTAAAAAATTTACATAGCAATGAACCCACTATTTTGGATTTCAAGGAATTTAATTAAGATAATTGTTCTTTGATAGATTGTATTTCCTTGTTGCAATCCATGTTAAATTCTACTCATGCTTATAGTCAAAATAAAGCTTTTACCAAACATATCATTGATGCTTTAATGCAATCTTACGAAGAAAAACTTGAATTAGAAGTTTCTATCCCTAGAAAATTTTATGATTAGTGGGAACCTACTATTAAAATTAAAATTAAAGATCATGAATGCTATGCTTTATGTGATTTGGGTGCTAGTGTTTCCATGATTCCAAAGATCTTGTGTGATGTGTTAGGTTTCCGTGAATTTGATGATTGTTCTTTAAATTTTCATCTTGCGGATTCCACCATTAAGAAACCTATGGGAAGGATTAATGATGTTCTTATTGTTGCAAATAGGAATTATGTGCCCGTAGATTTCATTGTTCTTGATATAGATTGCAATCCTACTTGTCCTATTATTCTTGATAGACCTTTCCTTAGAACGATTGGTGCCATTATTGATATGAAAGAAGGAAATATTAGATTCCAATTTCCATTAAGGAAAGGCATGGAACACTTTCCTAGAAAGAAAATTAAATTACCTTATGAATCTATTATGAGAGTCACTTATGGATTGCATACCAAAGACGATAATACCTAGATCTATTCTTGTTTTTATGCCTAGCTAGGGGCATTAAACGATATCGCTTGTTGGGAGGCAACCCAATTTTATTTTTGTTCCTGTTTAGTAATAAATAATTCATCTAGCCTCTGTTTAGATGTGTTTTTATGTTTTAATTAGTGTTTGTGCCAAGTAGAACCAATAGGATCTTCTTGGGTGATAGTTATTTGATCTTGCTGAAAAAGACAGAAACTTTGCGCTCACGAAAATAATTGTTAAAATTCACCAGAACGTGATAAATTTCTAATTATTTTTGAAGTAGATCATCATGCAAATTTTCCAGGTTTTTCTAGTTTTTCTTAATTTTTGGAGTTCCAGAAGTATTAGAACAAATCATATTGCTACAGACTGTTCTGTTTTTGACAGATTCTGTTTTTCGTGTGTTGTTTGCTTATTTTAATGAATCTATGGCTAGTATCAGGGGGTATGAACCATAGAGAAGTTGGAATACAGTAGGTTTAACACCAATATAAATAAAGAATGAGTTCATTACAGTACCTTAAAGTGGTGATTTGTTTTCTTATACTAACGGAGCTCATGAGATTTTCTGTTGAGTTTTGTGTTGTGAAGTTTTCAAGTTTTTGGGTAAAGATTTGATGGATTTTGGAATAAGGAGTGGAAAGATCCTAAGCTTGGGTATTCCCAAGGCACCCCAAGGTAAAATTCAATGACAACCAAAATCCTAAGCTTGGGGATGCCCCAGAAGGCATCCCCTCTTTCGTCTTCGTCCAATGGTAACTTTACTTGAGGCTATATTTTTATTCACCACATGATATGTGTTTTGCTTGGAGCGTCTTGTATGATTTGAGTATTTTCTTTTTAGTTTAAGACAATCATCCTTGCTGTACACACCTTTTGGAGAGACACACATGAATCAGAATTTATTAGAATACTCTTTGTGCTTCACTTATATCTTTTGAGCTAGATAATTTTGCTCTAGTGCTTCAGTTATATCTTTTAGAGCACGGTGGTGGTTTTATTTTATAGAAATTATTGATCTCTCATGCTTCACTTATATTATTTTGAGAGTCCTTTAGAACAGCATGGTAATTTGCTTTGGCTATAATATTAGTCTTAATATGATAGGCATCCAAGATGGGTATAATAAAAACTTTCATATAGAGTGCATTGAATACTATGAGAACTTTGATACTTGATGATGGTTTGGAGATAAGAAGATGGTAATATTAGAGTCATACTAGTTGAGTAGTTGTGAATTTGAGAAATACTTGTGTTAGAGTTTGGATGTCCCGTAGCATGCACGTATGGTAAACGTTGTGCGACAAATTTGAAGCATGAGGTGTTTCTTTGATTGTCCTCCTTATGAGTGGCGGTCGGGGACGAGCGATGGTCTTTTCCCAACAATCTATTCCCCTAGGAGCATGCGCTTAGTGCTTGGTTTTTGATGACTTGTATATTTTTGCAATAAGTATGTGAGTTCTTTATGACTAATGTTGAGTCCATGGATTATACCCACTCTCACCTTTCCATCATTGTTAGCCTCTTCGGTACCGTGCATTGCCCTTTCTCACCTTGAGAGTTGGTGCAAACTTCGCCGGTTCGTCCAACCCCCGTGATATGATATGCTCTATCACACATAAACCTCCTTATATCTTCCTCAAAACAGCCACCATACCTACCTATTATGGCATTTCCGTAGCCATTCCGAGATATATTGCCATGCAACTTTCCACCGTTCCGTTTATTATGACACGCTTCATCATTGTCATATTGCCTTGCATGATCATGTAGTTGACATCGTATTTGTGGCAAAGCCACCATGCATAATTTTATACATGTCACTCTTGATTCATTGCCCATCCCGGTACACCGCCGGAGGCATTCATATCGAGTCATACTTTGTTCTAGTATCGAGTTGTAATCTTTGAGTTGTAAATAAATAAAAGTGTGATGATCATCATTAATAGAGCATTGTCACGGAAAAAAAAAGGTCAAAAAAAGGGAAAGTAATAAAAGGGACAATGCTACTATCCTTTTTCCACACTTGTGCTTCAAAGTAGCACCATGATCTTCATGATAGAGAGTCTCTTATATTGTCACTTTCATATACTTGTGGGAATTTTTCATTATAGAACTTGGCTTGTATAATCCAACAATGGGCTTCCTCAAATGCCCTAGGTCTTCGTGAGCAAGCAAGTTGGATGCACACCCACTTAGTTTCTTGTTGTTGAGCTTTCATACATTTATAGCTCTAGTGCATCCATTGCATGGCAATCCCTACTCCTCGCATTGACATCAATTGATGGGCATCTCCATAGCCCGTTGATTTGCCGCGTCAATGTGAGACTTTTTTTGTCTTCTCCACACAACCCCCATCATTATACTCTATTCCACCCAAAGTGCTATGTCCATGGCTCACGCTCATGTATTGCGTGAAAGTCGAAAAAAGTTTGAGATTACTGAAGTATGAAACAATTGCTTGGCTTGTCATCGGGGTTGTGCATGATGAGAGCATTTTTGTCTGACGGAAATGTAGCATAGCCAAACTATATGATTTTGTAGGGATAAGCTTTCTTTCGCCATGTTATTTTGAGAAGACATAATTGCTTAGTTAGTATGCTTGAAGTATTATTATTCTTATGTCAATATTAAACTTTTGTCTTGAATCTTTCGGATCTGAACATTCATGCCACAATAAAGAAAATTACATTGAAAATTATGTTAGGTAGCATTCCACATCAAAAATTCTGCTTTTATCATTTACCTACTCGAGGACAAGCAGGAATTAAGCTTGGGGATGCTTGATACGTCTCCAACGTATCTGTAATTTTTTATTGTTCCATGATATTATATTATCTGTTTTGGATGCTTAATGGGCTTTAACATACCTTTTTATATTATTTTTGGGACTAACCTATTAACCGAAGGCCCAGTGCAAATTGCTGTTTTTTTGCCTATTTCAGTGTTTTGCAGAACAGGAATATCAAACGGAATGAAACCTTCGCAGGATCGTTTTTGGAACAAACACAATCCTGGAGACTTGGAGTGGAAGTCAAGGAAGCAGCGAGGAAGCCACGAGGCAGGAGGGCGTGCCCCAACCCTAGTGGGCCCCTCGCAGCTCCACCGACCTACTTCTTTCTCCTATATATACTCTTATACCCTGAAACCATCGGAGAGAGCCACGAAACACCTTTTCCACTGCCGCAACCTTCTGTACCCGTGAGATCCCATCTTGGGGCCTTTTCCGGCGCTCTGCCAGAGGGGGATTCCATCATGGAGGGCTTCTACATCAACACCATAGCCTCTACGATGATGTATGAGTAGTTTACCATAGACCTTCGGGTCCATCGTTATTAGCTAGATGGCTTCTTCCCTCTCTTTGGATATCAATACAAAGTTCTCCTCGATCTTCTTGGAGATCTATTCGATGTAATTCTTTTTGCGGTGTGTTTGTTGAGATCCGATGAATTGTGGGTTTATGATCAAGATTATCTATGAACAATATTTGATTCTTCTCTGAATTCTTATATGCATGATTTAATAAATTTGCAAGTCTCTCCGAATTATCAGTTTGGTTTGGCCTACTAGATTGCTCTTTCTTGCAATGGGGGAAGTGCTTAGCTTTGGGTTCAATCTTGCGGTGTCCTTTCCCAGTGATAGTAGGGGCAGCAAGGCACGTATTGTATTGTTGCCAATGAGGATAAAAAGATGGGGTTTATATCATCTTTCTTGAGTTTATCCCTCTACATCATGTCATCTTGCCTAATGTGTTACTCTGTTCTTATGAACTTAATACTCTAGATGCATGCTTGATAGCGGTCGATGTGTGGAGTAATAGTAGTGGATGCAGAATCATTTCGGTCTACTTGTCATGGACGTGATGCCTATGTTCATGATCATGCCTAGATATTCTCATAACTATGCGCTTTTCTATCAATTGCTCGGCAATAATTTGTTCTTCCACCGTGATATATGCTATCTTGAGAGAAGCCACTAGTGAAACCTATGGCCCCCGGATCTACTTTGCATCATATTATTTTCCTATCAACTAGCTATTTCTGCCGCCTTTTATTTTACAATCTTTAATTTCCAATCTATACAACAAAAATACCAAAAATATTTATCTTATTATCTTTATCAGATCTCACTTTTGCAAGTGGCCGTGAAGGGTGTCAGTGTCAAAACCGGCGGATCTTTGGTAGGGGGTCCTGAACTGTGCGTCTAAGGTCGATGGTAACAGGAGACAGGGGACACGATGTTTACCCAGGTTCGGGCCCTCTCTATGGAGGTAATACCCTACTTCCTGCTTGATTGATCTACATGAATATGAGTATTACAAGAGTGGATCTATCACGAGATCATAATGGCTAAAACCCTAGAAGTCTAGCCTGTATGATTATGATTGTCCCTATGGACTAAAACCTCCGGTTTATATAGACACCGGAGGGGACTAGGGTTGTACAATGTCGATTACAGAGAAAGGAATCTTCATATCCGGATGCCAAGCTTGCCTTCGACGCCAAGGAGAGTCCCATCCGGACACGGGTGAGAGTCTTCGGTCTTCTATCTTCACAACCCATCAGTTCGACCGATGTCAAACAGGCCGGACGTCTGAGGACCCCTTAATCTAGGACTCCCTCAGTAGCCCCCGAACCAGGCTTTCAATGACGATGTGTTCAGTGCGCAGATTGTCTTTGGCATTGCAAGGCGGGTTCCTCCCCCAATGACTTCAAAGAGTTGTACTCGGTCTTCCATTTAATGTCGTACCCATCGGCTTCTGTGCATCCATGGCTTCAGCTTCCACGTGTCGAGAGAATACGAGAGGTCGGGGTACTTTTGCACATAACACCCCGGCCATGTAAGAAAAGCGTCTATTTAAAGAGATTGGGTCTCAGATCCATTCCACACCACACGGAAAATCCTCAGAACTTGCTAGGAGGAACCATTCCAACATGGCTAGGGCTCCCAGTTCTTCCTCCAGTCCCAGCGGCTCCGAAAAAGGTGATCGGGAGAGATGTTCCATATCCCACTGTCAGCTAGTGAAGCTGCAAACAAAGGGATTTCTTCCCCCCGCGGATCTAGTCCCCGTTCGAGTAGGATTGACTTCCTTGAACAGCGGGGCTCAGGCGGAGAATTTTCCCCAATCCATCCAGGGGGGACGAGTGTGCTTCGTTCCCTACTTGCTAAGAGGCGTCGGATTTCCAGTCCACCTGTTCCTCCCATCCTGCACATTGCGGATTACGTAGCTCTTTGTGAACTATTCCTGGGCTATGAGGACCATTTTGAATTATGGAGGAAACTATTCTGCCTCGTCCCTCGTAACCAAGAGGGATCAATATTCGAAGTGGGTGGAGCCGAGGTATGGCGCGTCGCCGGGACCGGATACCTGTCCGGCACGCAGAATAAGGCGTTCGAAGAGTGGCCTTCCGAATGGTTCCATATTGAGGATGTCGCCCTTCCCGACCCACTCCGAATGGGTCTTCTCGAATTTTCAAGCGCTCCATTGAAGAAATGCCACAACTGTCGCCCTCGGAGCCTCGAGGAGGAAGATTGCGCGGAAGTCTGTCAATTGATGGGCAAGATAAAGTCGCTCGCCCAGTCCGGACTATCAATAGTCGAGGTAATGGTGACTTCCATAGTGCGGGGGGTTCGGCCACTCCAATACAGAGGGCTTCCCATATGGCACTATAATGGGGAAGATGACGCCTCCCGCTGCGGTCGGAAGGGTCCGGACACCCCCGCCGCTTTGGCCAAAATATTGGCCGAACTGTACAAAGGGGAGAAAGAGGAGTTCACTCGTATTAAACGTCAAGATGAATTTTCCATGTACAATGCTCCTAGCTGGGTGAGTTTTAATCCCACCACGTTACTCAATCCTCTCCCTGAGTCACTTTTAATGGACATTAACCCATCCATATGTAACAGGAATGGCGGAAGGTTACCAACGGGATCCATAGCCCCACCCCACAGCCAGAGGATCACAACCGGGACCTTGACCCTAGATTCGAAGAGGATCCGGACATATTCATGGAGCTCGAGGAAAGGGTGTTCTACCAGGCGAGCTATGACGGCACCGAAGTGGCCATCACCACCGACTATCCCGGTCTCCTCCCTGCCTCCCATGTAAGTGATCAAGAGACACCTTCTTTAGGAGAGCTTCCTTATTACGCCTCACTCACTGCACTATTTTATGCTCCAAAGGGTAGGCGTCCAATGCCTCAACATGCGCCAGAGACATCTCCTAAGAGAGCAGTGCCCGCACCAAGCAAATCTTCAAAGAGGAAAGCGAATGACAACATGGAGAGCCTTCAAAAAAGAGGTATGGTTTTTGATCATGCCCCTGGCACTCACATCAAACTGTGACATTATCCGATGTATCTTTATCAGGAAAAGCATTCGCCGGCCGCGCCTCCACAAGTCAGGTTCCCGACCCTGCTTTAAAGGCGAGGGCTAATACGGGAGTGACGCCAGATTGTCCTTCGGCAGAGGAGTCGGATGATGTATCTGTCACAAACTCTGAAGTGGAAAGCGCCATGAATCATCAGCGCCGGCGGGCCGCTCTTCGCGACACCGTCTTTACAAAGGAGGCATGCTCGGCTGATGCATACATCCGAGTTGCTCGAGACGGACTTACTAGAGCCACAGACCAGTATTTGAAAGTTATGCGGGTAAGTACACATTTGTACAAATCTGATAATTATATACCAGTAGCCTCCGAGACTTGAAGCAGTTGATACAATTGTTTTAATGATCATTGTATACCCATGTGCTCACAGAGAAGAACAACCTGTTGTCTCAAGAGCTGGAAAAATGTCGGACCTAGCTGGCTGCTGCTACCGCCGAACTGGAGAAATCCAAGGAGGCATCGACTGGTAATGTTCCCCTCCATCGAGAAAATATAATCATGTACCAGCAATATTAATACTTTTTGTATCTCCCGTGGCAGGATCGTCAGATCAACTGAAGGAGGCCCTGCAGGTCGTGCAAGAAGCCAAAAGGCAACTGGCCACGGGCGATCGTGTGCTGACACAAGTCAGGGATGAGAAGAATAAGCTGCAAGATTCCAACACTCTAGTGGGCGAAGAACTAAAAGATGTGCGAGCCCAGCTAGCCGAATCCGTGAAGGAGAATAAAAAGAAACGTGGCGGCAATTTCAGTATGCTTTTCGAACTTGTCTCCCTGTAATTCGGCGAGGGCAGGAACTGACAGATTTATGTCTCCAGGTATGCTGACTGGCCGTCCCGAAGAGGAAATGTCCGGATCTCAAGGCGACCTGCTACAAGATCTTTCCCAAAGGCACGAGCAAGTTCGGCAAGCAATGCGGAGTGTTGCCAAGGCTTTATGGCCATCCGCCTCCCCTCCAGGAAGTATGGTGGAGCTCGTGGAGCTATTCAAAGGAGCCCGACGGCGTATTCTATTATGGAAGATATCAACCTGCCGAGAAGGTGTGCGAGAGGGCTGGGCCATGGTGAAGACACGGTACACCAAGCTTGATCCAACTCATATGGCCCGGGTTGGACCTCTAGGGTCTGACGGAAAAGAAATTCTCGTTAGTTTGGTATATGACTAGGTAAATGTAGCCGCAAAATATTCCCAACAGGATTGCAAGTTAGACAGCCTGTTAGATGGCATAGAGGAGGAAATTTTTGAGTCCCGGTGACTATGTACTTTCCTTGACAGATTTTCCCTAGCCGGACTATAAAACGATCGTCATGGTAAACCTTTTCGCTTCGACCTCTGTACTCAAAGGTACGGAGTGTTTCCGAATACCTGAGCGGCAAGATAGACCGGGGTATGCATGGAAACCAGGCGTAGGGGTCATAGTTGCTTAAACAGACAAGTTGTATCCGGCTAGCTATGTTATATTACATTGTAATTGTAAGAAACATCTTCCAGAGAGAATAGTTCCGTTAAGGGTTCCTTTCCCTGGGTGAACATGCGTTGATATGCGTGTCCAAACTATGATGCAAAAATCGCAGTATACGTAACATCCGGGGGTTCATAGTGTAATGAGTGTGAAAACATCTTTAGTCCGCCGACGGAATATTCCCTTAAGAACGCTAGCTTTCGGCTTCACCCTGTCTGAGGTACACATCCGAATGACCCGACTGTAACAAAAATAGAGGTGCTCCCTTTATGCCCTAGCCGAACAAATGGGATCATAGGGCATAAGCACAGGAGCCAGGCATCCCAGCTTGGTGAAAACTTAAGTCATAACGATGCATATAATGGTGAAGAAAAGGTACATATGAGGAAAAACACATGTGGTGAACTTGATGCCCGGAAAATAATAATAATAAGCTTCTGTACAAGAAGCCCCCAGGTATTATGGGCGTACATATTTAAGGATGTGTACGCCGTAGGTGCGCGGTTTAGCCGCACGAAAGCTTTAAAGTTAAAAGAAAAGGCAAAAAGAGAGGAAAAAGTATTGGAACCAAAAGGGAGAAGAAGACGAACAAAGAGTTCGGCGCTAGGAGTAGAATCTTTGGAGTCTGGCCGTGTTCCATGGGTTCGGCTCTAGGCGATTGTCTGATGCATCACGCAGGCGGTACGCTCCTCCGATGAGAACTTCGTCAATGATGAAGGGACCCTCCTACTTGGGCTTGAGTTTGTCCTTTTTCTTCTCTGGCAAGCGTAGAACGAGTTCTCCAACATTATAAGTCTTGGCCCGAACTTCTCTGCTTTGATATCTGCGAGCCTGCTGTTGATAAAATGCGGAACGGGCTTTTGCGATGTCGTGCTCCTCCTCCAGGGCATCTAAGTTGTCCTGCCGATCAAGCTCGGCCTCTCTCTCTTCACACATGCACACTCGTGGTTAGTCATGGATAATGTCGCAAGGCAACACAGCCTCTGCGTCGTACACCATGAAGAAGGGTGTATATCCGGTAGTGCGATTGGGCGTGGTCCGCATCCCCCAGAGTACGGAGTCGAGCTCCTTAACCCAATGCTTGCCTGATTCTTTCAAAGACTGCACTAGTCTAGGCTTGATGCCGCTCATAATAAGACCATTGGCTCGTTCGACTTGACCGTTTGTTTGCGGGTGGTAGACTGAGGCGTAATCGAGCTTAATGCCCAGATTAGCACACCAGGTTTTCACCTCATCGGCTGTGAAATTGGAGCCATTATCGGTGATGATGCTATGAGGGACACCATAATGGTGCACAACACCGGATATGAAGTCTATCACTTGTCCGGCTTCGGCCAGTTTAACTGGTTTGGCCTCTATCCACTTAGTGAATTTGTCCACCATGACCAACATATATTTTTTCTTGTGGCTTCCTCCTTTAAGGGGTCCGACCATATCAAGCCCCCAGACCAAGTGATGGGGATTGTTTGTAAAGCGGTGGGTGGCATATGGCTTTGGTTGGCGAAAAGCTAGCATCCGACGCACCGTTGGACAAGGTCTTGTGCATCTGCTGGGCCGTCGGCTAATAGAAACCTGTACGGAAGGCCTTACTTACAAGGGCCCGAGCCGTGGCGTGGTGACCACTGAGACCGGCATGAATTTCAGCCAAGAGTTGCCGTCCCTCTTCTTCGGAGATACATCTTTGAAGTACTCCGGTAGCGCTTTTCTTGTAGACCTCTCCGTCATGGACCTTGTAGGCTTTCGAGCACTAGACAATGAAGCGAGCCTTGTTCTGGTCCTCAGGGAGCTCTCACCTATTAAGGTAGGCCAAGAAGGGTTCGGTCCATGGGGCAATGACTGCCATGATAAGATGGGTCGATGGTGTTATTTCGGTGGCTGAGACCCCGATGATATCGGTATTGTGTTCGGAATCTGTGGGTATAATCGGGTCTGTAGTGGTGTTTCCGCTCTCCCCTTGCCACACCACGGATGGCTTGAAGAGCCTTCCTAGGAATATGTTAGGCGGGATGGGGTCGCGCTTGGCGCCGATGCGATCAAGGACATCCGCCGCTTGATTACTTTCTCGAGCCACATGATGAAACTCGATCCCCTCGAACTAAGCTGACATTTTGAGAACGGCGTTACGCTAGGCCGCCATCTTCGGATCTTTGGCGTGGAAGTCTCCATTTATTTGGGATATTGCATGGTTTGAATCCCCACGCACCTCTAGGCGTGGTATGCCCATGGAGATGGCCATCCGAAGACCATGCAGTAAGTTCTCGTATTCGGCTGTGTTGTTGGAGTCTGTGTATAATATTTGGAGTACGTACTAAACAATGTCTCCAGTTGGGGATGTTAAGACAACGCCCGCTCCTAAGCCCGTCAGCATTTTGGAGCCATCGAAGTGCATGACCCAGTTAGAATATGTGTCGTACTCTTTAGGGAGTTCGGCCTCTGTCCATTGGGTGACAAAGTCGGCCAGTACTTAGGATTTAATGGCTCAGCGCGGTTTGTATGTTATGTCGAATGGAAGGAGCTCTATGGCCTACTTAGCAATCGGGCCTGTGGCATCACAGTTGTTTATTATGTCATTCAGTGCTACTTCGGAAGCCACCGTGATCGAGCACTCTTGGCAGTAGTGTCGCAGCTTCCGGGATGCCATGAAGACTGTGTATGCTATCTTTTGGTAATGAGGGTACGGGATTTCAATGGTGTGAGGACAGTGGACACGTAGTATACCGGCTTCTAAAGCGGGAATTTGTGTTCGTCCTCCTCTCGCTCGACGCCGAGCACCGCGCTCACCACTTGGTGTGTTGCTGATATGTATAATAGCATGGGTTTGCCGACATTCGGTGCGGCCAGGATTGGGTTTCTCGCTAAAAGAGCCTTTATTTCTTCCAGTCCAGCCGTTGCCGCATCCGCCGAGTCGAAGTGGTCGGTGCGTCGGAGAAGGCGATAGAGTGGCAGTGCTTTTTCTCCTAGTCTGGAGATAAAGCGGCTTAGAGCTGCCACACATCCGGCTAGCTTTTGGACCTGTTTAAGGTCTGTTGGCGTAGCCAATTGTGACAAAGCTCGGATTTTGGCTGGGTTTGCTTCAATTCCTCTACTGGAAATAATGAAGCCCAGCAGTTTTCCAGCGGGGACGCTGAAAACACACTTTTCTGGATTAAGCTTGATATCGTATGTACGGAGGTTGTCGAATGTGAGATGCAGATCGTCTATCAATGACTCAACGTGTCTAGTTTTTATGATGACGTCATCCACATATGCTTCAACTGTCTTGCCGATCTATTTCTCTAGGAATGTTTGAATCACGCGTTGGTAGGTGGCCCTGGCATTTTTGAGCCCAAAGGGCATAGTGTTGAAGCAGAATGGCCCATATGGGGTAATGAATGCCGTTGCGGCTTGGTTAGACTCCTTCATTTTGATTTGATGGTATCCGGAGTATGCGTCAAGGAAACATAGTGTCGGTGTCAAAACCGGCGGATCTTGGGTAGGGGGTCCCGAACTGTGCGTCTAAGGCGGATGGTAACAGGAGGCAGGGGACACAATGTTTACCCAGGTTCGGGCCCTCTCGATGGAGGTAATACCCTACTTCCTGCTTGATTGATCTTGATGATATGAGTATTACAAGAGTTGATCTACCACGCGATCGTAGAGGCTAAACCCTAGGGCTAGCCTATGGTATGATTGTTGTTGGTCCTAGGACTAAACACTCCGGTTTATATAGACACCGGAGGGGGCTAGGGTTACACAGAGTCGGTTACAATGGGAGGAGATCTTCATATCCGTATCGCCAAGCTTGCCTATCACGCCAAGGAGAGTCCCATCCGGACACGAGACGAAGTCTTCAATCTTGTATCTTCATAGTCCAACAGTCCGGCCAAAGGATATAATCCGGCTATCTGGATACTCCCTAATCCAGGACTCCCTCAGTAGCCCCTGAACCAGGCTTCAATGATGATGAGTCCGGCGCGCAGACTGTCTTCGAAATTGCAAGGCGGGTTCCTCCTCCGAATACTCCATAAAAGATCTTGAATACAAGGATAGTGTCCGGCTCTGCAAAACAAGTTCCACATACCACCATAGAGAGAATAATGTTTCCACCAATCTAATCTGCTCACACACTTGATATCATGACATCATACCACGGCCCGGTCATTGTTTGAACCGTTTTTCTCAACCAGCCTTGGCGCATATCGCGAGGCGGTTTCCTTGGCACGTCTTGTCGAAGCAGAGATCGTCTCCCCTTATCACGGGATTCTCATCAATATGGGCGTGGGTAACCCAACCGCGCCATCAGTTACGACGCTTGGGGAATAAGCGGGTTTACCAGGCTAGTGGGGCGTATAGTTTCGTCCGCCTCTATAAAGGGATAAGAGTTCACCTTTTTTTCACCCACGCCTTCTTCCTCCTTGCTTATCCATTCTCGCGCACTCGAGCTCCAACACCCAAGTTCGCACCTTTCCCCTCACACCGCTCCAATCATGTCCGGAGCGGGAGGCAAGTGGATGAAATCCTCCATCACGGAGAAGGACATCAAAAAGCTGCGGGGAGCCGTATACTTGGCCGCGGATATCGCGAACCGACTGCCCGACAAGGGGCAGATTGTCCCTACCCCGGAACCTTATGAGAGGGTAGTTTTTCTCACCCACTTCGTCCGCGGACTGGGGTTCCCCCTTCACCCGTTCGTCCGCGGCCTCATGTTCTACTACGGGCTGGACTTCCATGATCTGGCCCCGAACTTCATCCTCAACATCTCGGCGTTTATCGTCGTGTGCGAGGCCTTCCTCCGCGTCCAGCCCCACTTCGACCTGTGGCTGAAGACCTTCAATGTCAAGCCGTAGGTTGTAGGCGGCCAGCAAGCGGAATGCGGAGGTGCCATGGTGGGTAAAATGCCCAACGCTCGAGGGCTCCTATGTGGAGACCATAAAGGGGTGGCAATCGGGGTGGTTCTACATCACCGAGCCACGCGACACCAACTGGGTGGCGGCCCCCGAGTTTCGATACGGAATCCCCATGCGGCTTACCTCCTGGAAAGAGAAGGGCTTGTCCTGGGGTTCATCGGTGGAGCTGCTAAACTCCATAAGTGTATCCAGAACATGATAAGCAAGAAACTCAAGCTTGTCAACGTGGTCCAGGTCATGCTCTTCCGCCGGATCCTCCCGTGTCAACAACGGGCATTTAATTTATGGGATTTCGACCCGGCACGGCACCAGACTCTGCGCGAGCTCTTTGACACAACGCACAAGGACGTCTGGAGGGTGCTATTCAAGGGCGCCGAGGTCCCCCCTTCCCTTACCGAGGACTGTGGACTTAGCACGAAGCGCCCTACGAATCCGGTAAGTTCTCTACTCCTTATTGGTTATTTACTTTCCCCAGTTTAGTCATGTGCGGGATCTGAGCTCCCATGCTTTTGACAGGACTGGGTGGAGACAGCGGAGTAGATCGACTACCCGGCCGCACTGCCGAAGATCCAGCCAACGCTCTCCTGATGGAGATGCTGACTCCGACACCTTATGAGGTGCCGGAGAAGAAGACCAAGAAGAAGGCCACGGGGACTCGAAAGAGTTCCCCGCGTCAGGTGATATCAGACTCATCGCCTGATAACTCCTAGACGCACTCCTCTCGTGAAGATGAGGAGGAGGAAGATGAAGGTTCTCCCCCTCTAGCCGGGGGAGACAAGAAAGGGAAGGCCGCCCCAACTGGGGAGGCCGAAGGGTCCAAGAAGGGAAGGACTCTCCTTCCGGACTGTTCCACGACCACTGCTCATAGCGAAGACGAGTGGTTGACCAGGGACAAGCCCCTGGCGAAGTCGTAAGTATTCGTATACCAGAGTAATTCATGGTATGCTTTTATTGCACTGCTTCTCCTTACGCCGAATATGATTATGCAGTCCGCCTCGAGCCCGCATTGACGTATCTTCATCGGACGGTTCTTTGGACCCGTCGGCTATGAGTAGCGGTTCACTTCAGACCGCCTCCTCCCCTCGCCTTACGGACAACGCCGAGGTGTTGTCTCAAAGGGCACCAAGCCGAGGGGAGGTAGTCCTGGAGGCGCCTCAAGGCGACCTTCCGGACCCCGGGTGCAAAGGGAGCAAGACTCCCACGGGCTCCAAATTCGGCCCTTAGCCGAACACCGCACCGGAACCACCAGTGGTCCCGGACTCCGGCAGGCGGCCCCCTGTTAAGAGGGGCAAGCTGCCCGTGCCGGTGACCTCTGTCCATCCAGAGGCACCGGACAACTTGCTGGAAGTGCTTCACAACGCTTCCATCGACGAAGAGCACCGCACTATCATGAGTGCGGTGATCAAAAAGGTTCAGTCTGCCAAGAGCGGACTGATTGAAGCTTGTGACAGCCTCCTAACAGGCTTTGAGGTGAGTAACCAAAATATAGGAAAATATTACCGCATAGACAGTAGCCCCTGATGCTCTGTTCGGCGTTCACGAAGAAAAGCCAAATAGAGGATCAAATAGTAACTACAGGAGTCTAATCCAAATATGTCTGTATGCGTATGCAGGCTTCATTGCTGGCCGCTGCCGCACGTACTGCGGAGGTCGCCGCACTAAACCAGGACCTCGAGCGGTCCGAGGAAGAACTCGGCCGTGCCAAGAAGCAGCTCAAGGAGAACAAAGGTAGCAATACCTTGTCTATATAAAAAAATAAAAAGTTTGGTTCCAAGATAATAGGATCATCATGAATGTGCTAGGGACCACGACCGACGTGGCGACCCTGAAGCAGGCGCTGTCGGAGGCCGAAAACAAAGCGGCCAAGGAGCGCAACGAACGAGAAAGACACGAAGCTCGAGTAGGCGAGGTGCAGCAAGAGCTCCAGGCGCTCGTGAAGAAGCACGAGTCCTTGGAGCTTGACTCGAAGACGCGAGAGTCCGAGCTTGCCAAGGCCCTCGAAAGCGCAAAACATGCCAAGGCCGAAGCCCAAAAGGCCCTCCAGGAGATTGAGGCGGTGAAGAAGATAGCGGCGGGTAAGGCCTTCATTATGCAAAGCAAGCATGTGAAAGAAAATTTCTATTTACTTACCCGAGTTCGGAGCTCTCTAGGGGCGTTTGCAGATCTGCCCCGCAGTGTGTCTGATGCCGCGGAGTTCTACCGGGCCGAGGAGGGGAGCTCGATGGAGAAGGTGTTCTAGTCTCAGTATACTGGGACCAAACACCCGATGCCCTTGAGCGACCAGCTGATGCAACTGGTCGAGCTCCACAAGGCGGCCGAACAGGCCATGAAGGGCCTTATAGTCTAGATGTGGCCTGGCGATGCCCTTCCCAACAGCTACTTCAGCCTGGTGAGGCGGCTTGTGGATGCCTGCCCACGATTGGAAGTCATAAAGCGGTCCGTCTGCATCGAAGGTGCACGCAGGGATTTTGCCCGTGCGAAGGTGCACTGGGCCAAGATGGACGCCGAGGAGGTGGTGAAGGAGGGGCCGCCGCAGGGCAAGGAGCATCGCCACCCCGAAATGTATTATGAGGGTGTCCTGAAGGGTGCCCATCTTGTGGCGGACGAGTGTTCCAAAGATGTAATTTTTGAATGAACTTGCTCATGTGATCCTGTATTATGAAAACTAGTTCATGTGCGCTATGCAACGCTTTTATATTTAAAATATTACCTTCTGTGCGGTAGTTTATAAAATCTGAGAGTTGGCTAGTCGTTGGCTTCTGCCCCCATGCAACTAGTGCTGGGGTGTTATGGATAAATCTAAGCACTCTTTTTCCCATTTTTGGGTCCTTCGAGGGAGGTGCTCAGCGCAACTAACCAGGCAATCGGACTATAATGCTTTATCACTCTCACTTAGCCATAGAAGTCTACAATTTTAAATTTTGGCGAAGCCCCTAGTATTCGGAAGGCCAAATTTGGGGCGCTAGACACGCCTAAGTCGGACAAGGCCGACTCCTCGCCCAAAGCGGAAAAAGTCTTTAGGGACTTGAGACCTCTCGAACAGCGACCATCTATCGCCTTATCATGACAGTCAGTTTTAGCTTTCTCTATTGAGGTGTTCGTCTGGAAGAACCGGGATGCAATCGCAGTAGTTCTCCCAGTGCTACCTTAGTCGATATAGCGGAACGTAAGGTGCCAAAACTAGGGGCAGGCAAACCCAACTATTGACCCAAGACATGATTCAGAGCTGATGCATATAATGCTATAAGTTCGGGTGCCGCCTTTGTCGAAAGTGTTGGACTTCTCACGCCGTATTATGGGGTATAGGGAAGCCCCTGGCGTACTGGCCGTACCAGAGTGTACGGGTGCTAACTGTCATAAATGAACATATATATATAAAAGAATATAGAATGCAATAATAGACTAGTGCTATGCATTGTTTATTCGAGAAATGCGTCAAAGCATACTGATACAAGGAGTGCGATAAGCAAAAATAGGATTATTTGACATGTCCCATCAGAGGGCAAGTTGCGGACTGGTATCTTAAAGCAGGTATTTTGTTATCAGAGACCACCTGGGGATTCCATTGTACGACGTTGCTTCCTGCCTCCTTGGATGTTGTATCTGTTGGGGAACATAGCAGAAATTCAAAATTTTCCTACGTGTCACCAAGATCTATCTATGGAGAAACTAGCAACGAGGGGAAGGAGAGGGCATCTACATACCCTTGTAGATTGCTAAGCGGAAGCATTCAAGAGAACGGGGTTGAAGGAGTCGTACTCGTCGTCATCCAAATCACCGGAGATCCTAGTACCGAACGGACGGCACCTCCGTGTTCAACACACGTACAGCCCGGTGACGTCTCCCATGCCTTGATCCAGCAAGGAGAGAGGGAGAGGTTGGGGAAGACTCCATCCAGCAGCAGCACGACGGTGTGGTGGTGATGGAGGAGCGTGGCAATCCTGCGCAGGCTTCGCCAAGCACCCATGGGAGAGGAGGAGGACTTGGGAGGGGAGGGCTGCGCCGAGGGCAAGGGTGCAGCTCCCATGCGCCTCCCACTATATATAGGGGTGGAGGGGATTATTTCTTGCCCTCCAAGTCCATTGGGGCGTTGGCAAAGGTGGGAGGAAAGAAATCCCATCCTTTCCTTTCCCCACCGATTGGTAGCCCCCTTTTAGGGATCTTGATCGTATCCCTTCGGGATATGATCTTATTCCTTCTAAGGGGGGATCTTGGTGCGCCTTGACCAGGGGTGTGGGGCCTTGCCACCACTACCCACGTTCATGTGGGCCCCCCCATGCAGGTGGGCCCCACTCCGGAACCTTCTAGAACCTTCCCGGTACAATACTTAAAAATCCCGAACATTTTCCGGTGGCCAAAATAGGACTTCCCATATATAAATCTTTACCTCCGGACCATTCCGGAACTCCTCTTGACGTCCGGGATCTCATCCGGACTCGAACAACATTCGGTAACCACATATATCTATTCCCTATAACCCTAGCGTCGCCATCGAACCTTAAGTGTGTAGACCCTACGGGTTCGGGAACCACCTTGAACATGACCAGAGGCGTTCTCCGGTCAATAACCAACAACGGGATCTGGATACCCATGTTGGCTCCCACATGTTCCATGATGATCTCACCGGATGAACCACGATGTCAAGGACTCAATCAATCCCGTATACAATTCCCTTTGTCTAGCGGTATTGTAGTTGCCCGAGATTCGTTCGTCGGTATGCCGATACCTTGTTCAACCTCGTTACCGGCAAGTCTCTTTACTCGTTCCGTAACACATCATCACGTGATCAACCCCTTGGTCACATTGTGCACATTATGATGATGTCCTACCGAGTGGGCCCAGAGATACCTCTCCGTTACGGAGTGACAAATCCGATCTCGATTCATGCCAACCCAATGTACACTTTTAGAGATACCTGTAGTGCACCTTTATAGCCACCCGATTACGTTGTGGCGTTTGGTACACCCAAAGCATTCCCTCGGCATCCGGGAGTTGCACAATCTCATGGTCTAAGGAAATGATACTTGACATTAGAAAAGCTTTAGCATACGAACTACGATCTTTGTGCTAGGCTTAGGATTGGGTCTTGTCCATCACATCATTCTCCAAATGATGTGATCCCGTTAGCAACGACATCCAATGTCCATGGTCAGGAAACCGTAACCATCTGTTGATCAACGAGCTAGTCAACTAGAGGCTTACTAGGGACATGGTGTTGTTTATGTACCCACACATGTATCTGAGTTTCCTATCAATACAATTATAGCATGGGTAATAAACGATTATCATGAACAAGGAAATATAATAATAACTAATTTATTATTGCCTCTAGGGCATATTTCCAACAGTCTCCCACTTGCACTAGAGTCAATAATCTAGTTCACATCGCCATGTGATTAACACTCACAGGTCACATCGCCATGTGACTAACATCCAAAGAGTTTACTAGTGTCACTAAACTAGTTCACATCATCATGTGATTAAGACTCAATGAGTTACGGGGTTTGATCATGTTTTGCTTGTGAGAGAGGTTTTAGTCAACGGGTCTGCAACATTCAGATCCGTATGTACTTCGCAAATCTCTAGGTCATATTGTAAATGTTGCTTCCACGCTCCACTTGGAGCTATTCCAAATGGTTGCTCCACTATACGTGATCCGGTTTGCTACTCGAGTCATTCGGATAGGTGTTAAAGCTTGCATCGATGTAACCCAGTACGCCGAACTCTTTATCACCTCCATAATCGAGAAACATGTCCTTATTTACTCCAAGGACAATTTTGACCCCTGTCCAATGATCCATTCCTGGATCATTCTTGTACCCCTTGACTGACTCATGGCAGGCACACTTCCGGTGCGTTACACAGCATAGCATACTATAGAGCCTACGTCTGAAGCATAGGGGACGACCTTCGTCCTTTCTCTCTCTTCTGCCGTGGTCGAGCTTTAAGTCTTAACTTCATACCTTACAACTCGAGCAAGAACTCCTTCTTTGATCGGGTCCATCTTGAACACCTTCAAGATCATGTCAAGGTATGTGCTCATTGAAAGTACCATTAAGCCGCTTTGATCTATCCTTATAGATCTTGATGCTCAATGTTCAAGCAGCTTAATCCAGGTTTTCCCTTGAAAAACTCCTTTCAAACAACCCTTTATGCTTTCTAGAAATTCTACATCATTTCTGATCAACAATATGTCAACAACACATACTCATCAGAAATTCTATAGTGCTCCCACTTACTTCTTTGGAAATACAAGTTTCTCATAAACTTTGTACAAACCCAAAATCTTTGATCATCTCATCAAAGTGTACATTCCAACTCCGAGATGCTAACTCCAGTCCTTAGAAGGGTTGCTGGAGCTTTGCATACTTGTTAGCATCTTTCAGGATTGACAAAACCTTCTGGTAGTATCACATACAACCTTTCCTCAAGAAAATTGTCGAGGAAACAATGTTTTGACATCCTATCTGCAAGATTTCATAAATAATGCAGTAATGGCTAATCCAATTCCAACAGACTCTTAGCATCGCTACGAGTGAGAAAGTGTCATCGTAGTCAACTCCTTGAACTTGTCGGAAAACATCTTAGCGACAAGTCGAGCTTTCTTAATGGTGACACTTATCATCATTGTCTGTCTTCCTTTTAAAATCCATATGTACTCAACAGCCTTACGACCATCGAGTAGTTCTTCCAAAGTCTGTACTTCGTTTTCATACATGGATCCTCTCTCGGATTTTATGGCCTCGAGCCATTCGTCGGAATCCGGGCCCACCATCGCTTCTCCATAGCTCGTAGGTTCATTGTTGACTAGCAACATGACCTCCAAGACAGGATTAAGTACCACTCTGAAGTAGTGCGCATCCTTGTCGACCTACGAGGTTTGGCAGTGACTTGATCCGAAGTTTCATGATCAATATCATAAGCTTCCACTTCAATTGGTGCAGGCTTCACAGGAACAACTTCTTGTGCCCTGCTACACACTAGTTGAAGTGACGGTTCAATAACCTCATCAAGTCTCCACCATCGTCCCACTCAATTCTTTCGAGAGAAACTTTTTCTCGAGAAAGGACCCGTTTCTAGAAACAATTACTTTTGCTTCCGGATCTGAGATAAGAGGTGTACCCAACTATTTTGGGTGTCCTATGAAGATGCATTTTTATCCGCCTTGGGTTTGAGCTCATCAACCTGAAACTTTTTCACATAAGCTTCGCAGCCCCAAACTTTTAAGAAACTACAACTTAGGTTTCTCCAATCCATAGTTCAAACGGTGTCGTCTCAACGGAATTACGTGGTACCCTATTAATGTGAGTGCGGTTGTCTCTAATGCCTAACCCATGAACGATAGTGGTAATTCGATAAGAGACATCATGGTATGCACCATATTCAATAGGGTGCAACTATGATGTTCGGACACACCATCACACTATGGTGTTCCAGCGGTATTTATTGTGAAACAATTTCCACAATGTCTTAATTGCGTGCCAAAGCTCAGAACTCAGATACTCATCTCTATGATCATATCATAGACATTTTATCCTCTTGTCATGATGATTTTTAACTTCACTCTGAAATTACTTGAACCATTCAATAATTCAGATTTGTGTTTCATCAAGTAAATATACTCAACATCTACTCGAATCATCTGTGAAGTAAGAACATAACGATATTCCATCGCATAGCTCGCACTCATTGGACTGCACACATCAAAATGTGTTACTTCCAACAAGTTGCTATCTTGTTCCATCTTACTGAAAACGAGGCTTTTCAGTCATCTTGCCCATGTGGTATGATTTGCATATCTCAAGTGATTCAAAATCAAGTTTGTCCAAATGATCCATCTACATGGAGTTTCTTCATGCGTATACACCAATAGAAATGGTTCGCATGTCTCAAACTTTTCAAAAACGAGTGAGTCCAAAGATCCATCAACATGGAGCTTCTTCATGCGTTTTACACCAATATGACTTACATGGCGATTACCACAAGTAAGTGGTACTATCATTACTATCTTATATCTTTTGGCATGAAAATGTGTATCACTACAATCGAGATTCAATAAACCATTCTTTTAGGTGCAAGACCATTGAAGGTTTTATTCAAATAAATAGAGTAACCATTATTCTCCTTAAATGAATA
Organism: Aegilops bicornis; assembly: GCA_021605145.1. Lineage (NCBI taxonomy): Eukaryota > Viridiplantae > Streptophyta > Magnoliopsida > Poales > Poaceae > Aegilops > Aegilops bicornis. The sequence goes on along the minus strand of CM038672.1, from coordinate 472,103,620 downwards.
ATCAGACAAGTATAGACATAATCCAATCATGTCTATGCTCAACGCAAACACCAAATGACAATTATTTAGGTTTAACACAAATCTCGATGGTAGAGGGGGCAGGCGATGCTTGATCACATCAACCTTTGGAAACACTTCCAACAGATATCGTCAGCTCACCTTTAGCTAGTCTCCGTTTATTCCGTAGCTTTTATTTCGAGTTACTAACACTTAGCAACCGAACCGGTATCTAATACCCTGGTGCTGCTAGGAGCACTAGTAAAGTACACATTAACATAATGTATATCCAATATACTTCTATCGACCTTGCCAGCCTTCTCATCTACCAAGTATCTAGGGTAATCCTGCTTCAGTGTCCATTCCTCTCATTACAGAAGCACTTAGTCTCGGGTTTGGGTTCAACTCTGGGTTTCTTCACTGGAGCAGCAACTGATTTGCCGTTTCATGAAGTACCCCTTCTTGCCCTTGCCCTTCTTGAAACTAGTGGTTTCACTAACCATCAACAATTGATGCTCCTTCTTGATTTCTACATTCATGTGTCGAACATTGCGAATAGCTCAAGGATCATCATATCTATCCCTGATATGTTATAGTTCATCCACGAAGCTTCTAGCAGCTTGGTGGCAATGACTTTGGAGAAACATCACTATCTCATCGTGAAGATCAACTCCCACTCGATTCAAGTGATTGTTGCACTCGGACAATCTGAGCACAAGCTCAACGATTGAGCTTTTCTCCCTTAGTTTCCAGGCTAAGAAAATTGTCGGAGGTCTTATACCTCTTGACGTGAGCACGAGCTTGAAATCCCAATTTCAGCCCTCGAAACATCTCATATGTTCCGCGACGTTTCGAAATCGTCTTTGGTGCCTCAACTCTAAACCGTTTAACTGAACTATCACGTAGTTATCAAGACGTGTATGTCAGATGTTCACAACATCCAAAGACGATGTTTGAGGTTCAGCACACCGAGCGGTGCATTAAGGACATAAGCCTTTTACTATCCGCATAATTGCTACTGTCAACTTTCAAGTATATTTTCTCTAGGAACATATCTAAAACAGTAGAACTAAAGAGCGAGCTATGACATAATTTGCAAAGTGTTTTTGACTATGTTCAGGATAATTAAGTTCATCTTATGAACTCCCACTCAGATAGACATCCCTCTAGTCATCTAAGTGATTACATGATCCGAGTCAACTAGGCCGTGTCCGATCATCACGTGAGACGGACTAGTCATCATCGGTGAACATCTTCATGTTGATCGTATCTACCATACGACTCAAGCTCGACCTTTCGGTCTCTTGTGTTCCGAGGCCATGTCTGTACATGCTAGGCTCGTCAAGTCAACCTAAGTGTTTCAAGGTGTGTAAATCTGGCTTACACCCGTTGTATGTGAACGTAAGAATCTATCACACCCGATCATCACGTGGTGCTTGAAACGACAAACTTTACATAGCGGTGCACAGTTAGAGGAACACTTTCTTGAAATTTTAATGAGGGATCATCTTATTTACTACCGTCGTTCTAAGCAAATAAGATGCATAAACATGATAAACATCACATGCAATTAAATAGTGACATGATATGGCCAATATCATTTTGCTCCTTTTGATCTCCATCTTCGGGGATCCATGATCATCATCGTCACCGGCATGACACCATGATCTCCATCATCATGATCTCCATCATCGTATCTTCATGAAGTTGTCTCGCCAACTATTACTTCTACTACTATGGCTAACGGTTAGCAATAAAGTAAAGTAATTACATGGCGTTGTTCAATGACACACATGTCATACAATAAATAAAGACAACTCCTATGGCTCCTGCCGGTTGTCATACTCATCGACATGCAAGTCGTGATTCCTATTACAAGAACATGATCAATCTCATACATCACATATCATTCATCACATTCCTTTTTGGCCATATCACATCACATAGCATACCCTGCAAAAACAAGTTAGACGTCCTCTAATTGTTGTTTGCATGTTTTACATGGCTGCTATGGGTTTCTAGCAAGAACGTTTCTTACCTACGCAAAAGCCACAACGTGATATGTCAATTGCTATTTACCGTGCATAAGGACCCTTTTCATCGAATCCGATCCGACTAAAGTGGGAGAGACTGGCACCCACTAGCCACCTTATGCACCAAGTGCATGTCAGTCGGTGGAACCTGTCTCACGTAAGTGTATGTGTAAGGTCGGTCCGGGCCGCTTCATCCCACAATACCGTCGAAACAAGATTGGACTAGTAACGGTAAGCATATTGAACAAAATCAACGCCCATAACTACTTTGTGTTCTACTCGTGCAAAGAATCTACACAATAGACCTAGCTCTGATACCACTGTTGGGAACATAGCAGAAATTCAAAATTTTCCTACGTGTCACCAAGATCTATCTATGGAGAAACTAGCAACGAGGGGAAGGAGAGTGCATCTACATACCCTTGTAGATTGCTAAGCGGAAGCATTCAAGAGAACGGGGTTGAAGGAGTCGTACTCGTCGTGATCCAAATCACCGGAGATCCTAGTGCCGAACGGACTTCTGCCCCCATGCAACTAGTGCTGGGGTGTTATGGATAAATCTAAGCACTCTTTTTCCCATTTTTGGGTCCTTCGAGGGAGGTGCTCAACAAGAACTAACCGTGCAATCGGACTATAATGCTTTATCACTCACTTAGCCATAGACGTCTACAATTTTAAATTTTGGCGAAGCCCCTAGTATTCGGAAGGCCAAATTTGGGGCGCTAGACACGCCTAAGTCGGACAAGGCCGACTCCTCGCCCGAAGCGGAAAAAGTCTTTAGGGACTTGAGACCTCTCGAACAGCGACCATCTCTCGCCTTATCATGACAGTCAGTTTTAGCTTTCTCTATTGAGGTGTTCGTCTGGAAGAACCGGGATGCAATCGCAGTAGTTCTCCCAGTGCTACCTTAGTCGATATAGCGGAACGTAAGGTGCCAAAACTAGGGAGCCGGGCAAACCCAACTATTGACCCAAGACATGATTCAGAGCTGATGCATATAATGCTATAAGTTCGGGGTGCCGCACTGTCGAAAGTGTTCGGACTTCTCACGCCGTATTATGGGGTATAGGGAAGCCCCTCGCGTACTGGCCGTACCAGAGTGTACGGGTGCTAACTGTCATAAATGAACATATATATATATAAAAGAATATAGAATGCAATAATAGACTAGTGCTATGCATTGTTTATTCGAGAAATGCGTCAAAGCATACTGATACAAGGAGTGCGGTAAGCAAAAATAGGATTATTTGACATGTCCCATCAGAGGGCAAGCTGCGGACTGGTATCTTAAAGCAGGTATTTTGTTATCAGAGACGACCTGGGGATTCCATTGTACGACGTTGCTTCCTGCCTCCTTGGATGTTGTATCTGTTGGGGAACATAGCAGAAATTCAAAATTTTCCTACGTGTCACCAAGATCTATCTATGGAGAAACTAGCAACGAGGGAAGGAGAGGGCATCTACATACCCTTGTAGATTGCTAAGCGGAAGCATTCAAGAGAACGGGGTTGAAGGAGTCGTGCATTGCCGTGATCCAAATCACCGGAGATCCTAGTGCCGAACGGACGGCACCTCCGCGTTCAACACACGTACAGCCCGGTGGCGTCTCCCATGCCTTGATCCAGCAAGGAGAGAGGGAGAGGTTGGGGAAGACTCCATCCAGCAGCAGACGACGGTGTGGTGGTGATGCAGGAGCGTGGCAATCCTGCAGGCTTCGCCAAGCACCATGGGAGAGGAGGAGGACTTGGGAGAGGGGGAGGGCTGCGCCAGGGGCAAGGGTGCAGCTCCCATGCGCCTCCCCACTATATATAGGGGTGGAGGGTGGTTATTTCTTGCCCTCCAAGTCCATTGGGGCGTTGGCAAAGGTGGGACGAAAGAAATCCCATCCTTTCCTTTCCCCACCGATTGTTATCCCCCCTTTTTAGGGATCTTGATCTTATCCCTTCGGGATATGATCTTATTCCTTCTAAGGGGGGATCTTGGTGCGCCTTGACCAGGGGTGTGGGGCCTTGCCACCACTACCCACATTCATGTGGGCCCCCCAATGCAGGTGGGCCCCACTCCGGAACCTTCTAGAACCTTCCCGGTAGAATACCGAAAAATCCCGAACATTTTTCCGGTGGCCAAAATAGGACTTCCCATATATAAATCTTTACCTCCGGACCATTCCGGAACTCCTCTTGACGTCCGGGATCTCATCCGGGACTCCGAACAACATTCGGTAACCACGTATATCTATTCCCCATAACCCTAGCGTCATCGAACCTTAAGTGTGTAGACCCTACGGGTTCGGGAACCACGCAGACATGACCGAGACGTTCTCCGGTCAATAACCAACAACGGGATCTGGATACCCATGTTGGCTCCCACATGTTCCATGATGATCTCACCGGATGAACCACGATGTCAAGGACTCAATCAATACCGTATACAATTCCCTTTGTCTAGCGGTATTGTACTTGCCCGAGATTCGATCGTCGGTATGCCGATACCTTGTTCAACCTCGTTACCGGCAAGTCTCTTTACTCGTTCCGTAACACATCATCACGTGATCAACCCCTTGGTCACATTGTGCACATTATGATGATGTCCTACCGAGTGGGCCCAGAGATACCTCTCCGTTACACGGAGTGACAAATCCCAGTCTCGATTCATGCCAACCCAACAGACACTTTTAGAGATACCGTAGTGCACCTTTATAGCCACCCGATTGTTGTGACGTTTGGTACACCCAAAGCATTCCTACGGCATCCGGGAGTTGCACAATCTCATGGTCTAAGGAAATGATACTTGACATTAGAAAAGCTTTAGCATACGAACTACGCATCTTTGTGCTAGGCTTAGGATTGGGTCTTGTCCATCACATCATTCTCCAAATGATGTGATCCCGTTAGCAACGACATCAAATGTCCTTGGTCTGGAAAGCGTAAACATCTGTTGATCAACGAGCTAGTCAACTAGAGGCTTACTAGGGACATGGTGTTGTTTATGTACCCACACATGTATCTGAGTTTCCTATCAATACAATTATAGCATGGGTAATAAACGATTATCATGAACAACCAAATATAATAATAACTAATTTATTATTGCCTCTAGGGCATATTTCCAACAGTATCATGTGTCCGGCAATCGTACTGCCGGATAGGGCTTCCAGAGACTAAAGTCCTGGGGATTCCATTGTACGACGTAGCTTCATGCCTCCTTGGATGTTGTATCATGTGTCTGGCAATCGTACCGCCGGATAGGGCTTCCAGAGAGTAAAGTCCTGAAAGGGAGAGAATGATAAAGGTAGTAAGCCCCTAGTGCGGTTGAGCCGTATTGTGGGACGTGCCATGATCGTGCCCCCACCTACACCTATGGTATTTACAATGCGTAATTATGTACGCGATGCACGAATTTCGCCGTTCGATTGAGACTGGGGCGGGGGCCGAATTGCTAGATGAGCTCTGAACGTGCCAGGCGATCCTGTTGCAGGTTACTCCGGACGCGCTTGACGGTGTCCGGGGGCTTTATCGCCGAACTGGTGGACTGCCTTAAAAGGCTGCTTTGTGCCTCCGCTGCAAGGGCCGCAGTGTGCTCCTCCGTATAGAGGGAGCACTCTGTGTTTCCATTTACTGTGATGACCCCCCTAGGTCCTGGCATCTTGAGCTTGAGGTATGTGTAATGCGGTACCGCATTGAATCTTACCAACGCAATTCGCCCGGCGATGCGTGATAGCCGCTGCGGAACGGGACGATATCGAAGATTAACTCCTCACTTCGGAAGTTGTCTGGAGATCCGAAGACCACTTCCAGTGTGATTGAGCCCGTACAATGGGCCTCTACACCTGGGATGACGCCTTTAAAGGTCATTTTTGTGGGTTTGATCCTTGAGGGGTCTATACCCATTTTGCACGCAGTATCCTGATAGAGCAGGTTCAGGCTGCTGCCGCCGTCCATGAGGACTCGAGTGAGGTGAAATCCGTCAATGATGGGGTCTAGGACCAATGCGGCAGATCCGCCATGACGGATACTAGTGGGGTGGTCCCTGCGATCGAAGGTGATCGAACAAGAGGACCATGGGTTGAACTTTGGGGCGACGGGCTCCATCGCATATACGTCCCTTAGTGTACGCTTCCATTCCCTCTTGGGGATGTGGGTTGCGTATATCATGTTCACCATCCTCACTTGTGGGGGGAACTTCTTCTGTCCTCCTGTGTTCGGCGGCCGTGGCTCCTCCTCGTCATCGCTGTGCAGCCCCTTGTCCTTCTTTTCGGCGCTTAACTTGCCGGCCTGCTTGAACACCCAGCATTCTCTGTTGGTGTGATTGGCTGGCTTATCAGGGGTGCCATGTATTTGACACGAGCGATCGAGTATGCGGTCCAACTGGATGGTCCTGGAGTGCTTCTTTTGAATGGCTTTTTCCGCTCACCGGGTTTAGAGCCTTTGAATCCGGCATTGACTGCCGTATCCTCGGCGTTATCGCCGTTGTTGCGGCGCTTGTGTTTGTTGGGACGTGGCATGTCGTTACTGTCCTTGGTATCCGAAGTGCCAAGGTTCCTTGATATGTTGTTGCTGCGAGCCAGCCAGCTATCCTCTCCCGCGCAAAAGCGGGTCATGAGTGTCATGAGGGCTGCCATAGACTTCGGCTTTTCCTGGCCGAGGTGCCAGGCGAGCCACTCATCACGGATATTGTGCTTAAATGCCTCTAAGGCCTCTGCATCCGGACAGTCGACAATTTGATTTTTCTTGGTTAGAAACCGTGTCCAGAATTGCCTGGCCGATTCCCCTGGCTGCTGAATTATGTGGCTCAAGTCATCGGCATCTGGTGGTCGCACATAAGTGCCCTGGAAGTTGTCCAGGAATGCGTCTTCCAGATCCTCCCAGCAGCCAACGGAGTCTGCTGGCAAGCTATTCAGCCAATGCTGGGCTCGTCCTTTAAGTTTTAATGGGAGGTACTTGATGGCATGTAGATCATCACCGCGGGCCATGTGGATGTGGAGGAGGAAGTCCTTGATCCATACCGCGGGATCTGTTGTACCATCATATGATTCAATATTTACGGGTTAAGAACCCTCTGGGAAATCATGTTCCATTACTTCGTCAGTGAAGCATAAGAGGTGTGCCACGCCTCTGTGCTGGGCTATATCGCGACGCAACTCATATGATTCTTGCCTGTTGTATTCGGCCCAGCGGGATTTGCTTTTACTGTATCCGGCGTGGCGGTCACCGTCCCGCGTATGGGCGTGCCCTCGTGATCCGTAGATCGATCTTGCGTGTTTTGCCTTATCTTCCAATACATCTCGCAGGTCTCGCGTGTTTCCCGGTGCCTTGGTATTTTTATTTGAGTGGCGGAGGGGTGCGGGCTGAACTTCTGGCTGAAATGCCTCTCTGTCTCGGCCACGAGGTGGCCGATCAGCCGCGTCATACGCTGGTGATGTAGGTTTCAATGCTTCCTCCTCAAGTCGGGGTAGCAACCTGCGCTTTGGGTGACCCTTGGAGGGGCGTTCGAGTTCGTATTCCTCGGCCGCAAGGACTTCAGTCCATCTGTCTGCTAGCAAATCCTGATCAGCTCGAAGTTGTTGCTGTTTTTTCTTTAGGCTATTTGCTGTGGCTATAAGCCGGCGCATAAAGCGCTCCTGTTCGACGGGATCCTCAGGCACGACAAATTCTTTGTCACCGAGGCTCACTTCGTCTTCGGAGAGAGGCATGTAATTGTCATCCTCCACCTCTCCCTCTGCCGCTCGCTTAGGAGGGATGGCTTGTTCATCCTCCGGCTCTATATCATGCTGGAGGGGATTGTCATCATCCTCAGCGCTGTCCGGAGTATTGTTATCTCCAGTGCTGGTATCACCGCTTTTGCTGTGGCGAGACTTAGAGCGGCACCGCTGACTTCGGCGCTTGGCTTGCTTCTTGGAGGGGTCATCCTCTGCTGTCTTGTCGCCATTGCCTTCTTTGGGTGTGTCCACCATATATATATATATATATATATATATATATATATATATATATATATATATATCATATGATGAGGTGGCGGTCCAGTGCCCCGTGGGCAGTGGTTCTTGTTCATCTCCTTCATCGTTGTCCATACCATCGATGTCTTGGTCGAAGTTGAGCATGTCGGTTAAATGCGTCGATGGCTACTAAGTGGGTGGTGGGTGGGGAGTGAATTTCTTCGTCATCCGCATCCCATTCTAGCCGGACATAGTTCGGCCAAGGTTCTCCTGACAGGGAGAGAGACATTAACAAGTTTAGTACATCGCCGAAGGGTTAGTGCTGAAAGATATCCGCGGAGGTGAACTCCATGATCAGCGCCCAATCGGATTCGATAGGCACGGGCGCAGGCGGTTCGGAGTCCGTGGCCGGAGACGAGTCCAGTAGTTCGGCGTCACAGCTCTCAGGAAGGGTAAGGTCAGTATCAGTCTCTATCGCTGCTGAGAGTCCAGCCTCCAAGGCGGGGTCTATCCGCCAGTCCTCATATGGCGCAATTTGCCCCGGATTGAAGGCCGGAGTATTTGCCGGTGTGATCTCCCGAACACTGTCCGACGGCAGAGCTATATCATGCTCGTCGTGATCGTGCGACACACCTGGCAGGGCTCAAATCCATCAAAGATCAAGTCTCCGCTGATGTCAGTAGTGTAATTCAAGTTTCCGAACCTGACCTGATGGCCAGGGGCATAGCTCTCGATATGCTCCAGATGGCCAAGTGAGTTGGCCCGCAGTGCGAAGCTGCCGAATACAAATATCTGTCCAGGGAGGAAAACCTCACCCCGGACCGCATCGTTATCGATGACCAAAGGAGCCATCCAGCTTTATGGCGACGACACAGTGGAACTCTCAATGAAAGCACCAATGTCGGTGTCAAAACCGGCGGATCTCGGGTAGGGGGTCCCGAACTGTGCGTCTATGGCGGATGGTAACAGGAGGCAGGGGACATGATGTTTACCCAAGTTCGGGCCCTCTCGATGGAGGTAATAACCTACTTCCTGCTTGATTGATCTTGATGATATGAGTAGTACAAGAGTTGATCTACCACGAGATCGTAGAGTATAAACCCTAGAGGCTAGCCTATGGTATGATTGTTGTTGGTCCGACGGACTAAACCCTCCGTTTTATGTAGACACCAGAGGGGGCTAGGGTTACACAGAGTCGGTTACAATGGGAGGAGGTCTTCATGTCTGTATCGCCAAGCTTTCCTTCCACGCCAAGGAGAGTCCCATCCGGACACGAGACGAAGTCTTCAATCTTGTATCTTCATAGTCCAACAGTCCGGCCAAAGGATATAATCCGGCTGTCCGGATACATAGTGAGTCGTGTCCTGCGGTAGCATCAATAATATGATCGATGCAGGGAGGGGGAAGGGATCCTTAGGGCAGGCCTTGTTGAGGTCCTTAAAATTGACGCATAGGCGCCAAGATTTATCCTTCTTTGGCAACATCACCAGATTTGCTAGCCAGTTCGGATGTTTTATTTCTCTGATGAATCCGGCCTCGATTAACTTGGCTACCTCCTCCCCCATGGCTTGTCGTTTAGGTTCGGAAAAGTGTCGTAGTGCTTGCTTGACTGGTTTGTATCCCTTCAGTATGTTGAGGCTGTGTTCGGGCAACCTGCGTGGGATCCCTGGCATATCAGAAGGGTGCCAGGCGAATATGTCCCAGTTCTCGTGCAAGAACTCTCGTAGCAGGGTCTCGACCGTTGGGTCGAGTTGTTCCCCGATGGATGTTGTCTTCTTGGGGTCCGTCGGGTGGACTTGATATTTGACTATCCACAGTGGAGCGCAGCGCGGTTAGCTCATCGGCTGCGAGGGCTTCAAACAATGCCTCGAGGGCCAGTGATGCGGTTTTGTTTTCGACGCGGAGTGCTATGTCCGGATCACTGGCAAGAGTGATGATACCGTTGGGCCCAGGCATCTTGAGCTTCATGTACCTGTAATGAGGTATAGCTTGGAAGCGTGTAAATGCATCCCGCCCCAATAGGGCGTGATATCCGATGTTGAAAGGGGCCAGTTGGAAGGTTATCTCTTCGGACTGATAGTTCTCCAGCGTGCCGAATACCACGTCAAGTGTTATTTTTCCCGCACATCACGCCTCTCGACTGGGAATGATTCCTCGGAAGGTCGTGCTGCTTTGCTCAATGCGGCTCCTGTCTATTTCCATTTTATTGAGTGTATCCTCGTAGATGAGGTTTAGTCCGCTGTCGCCGTCCATGAGCACTTTGGTGAGCCAAAAACCACCCACAATTGGATTGAGGACCAAGGCGACTGGTGCCCAGACTGTCTGAAATTTTGGTTTGTCACTGCCATTGAAAGTTATGGCGGTGTCGCTCCAAGGGTTTGTTGTAGTAACTTGGCAGACATCGGCGAGGTCGCGGAGGGCCCTTTTGCGCCAATTGTTTGAAGCAAAAGTCTCGAAGACCGTCAATACGGTGAGGTCATCATCTTCCGGGGGGTGTTGCTTTGGGGTATTTTTGGTGAGGATATCCACGCCGATCTTGGCCACTTGCTGGAGTATCCAACATGCTCTAAGGTTGTGGGTTGGTATGGTATCCGGTGTTGTGTGTATTTTGCATGGCCTATCGAGCATCCCTCCAGAACAGTTCCGCGCCCCGTAATGTGCTTAGATTTATTTACTATTGGTTCGGGTGCCCCGTGAGGGTGTATCCTTTTTGACCAGACGAAGGGTTGAGTGGAAACCGGTGGTTCCCAGATAGCTGCTTGAGTTTTCCAAGCGCTTTCCATTGCGCAGTACTTCTGTACGATGGTTGCCAAGTCAATGAAGTGTAATACGCGACGGCGGTTGATGGCGTTGAGGATTCCTACATCCATGCAATTATTGCAGAATGCTGAGATCGCGTCTTCATCGTGGCAATCTTTAATCTTGTCTTTGGCAACAAGGAATCTGGACCAAAAGTAATGGACTGTTTCCTGAGACTGCTGCCGTATGTACCTGAGATCGCGTATATCTGGGTGGGTGGGTGGTTTTAAATCCGAATCCTGACCCAATTTAGGATCCGGTGTTTGAGAAATCTCCGAGCTTAATGGTTTGGGCTCTGGATATCAACTGATTTTTCAGGCCCATCATCCGATTCTAAGTTCGGAGGACAGGGCATGTCGTTCTGCGGATAGGTATCCGGCTCTTCGAGCTCGGAAATCCTAACATAGTTCGTCCTCGATATAGAGGAATAGTTGTCTTTTTGCTCCTCTACTTCCACTATCTAATGGGTGATCGGCAGAGATTTGATTTCTCTCTGATCTGGTTTAAGCCCAATCCGATCATAGTCTGCAGCGACTGTTGGTGTCAAAACCGGCGGATCTCGGGTAGGGGGTCCCAAACTGTGTGTCTAGGCGGATGGTAACAAGAAACAAGGGACACGATGTTTTTACCCAGGTTCGGACCCTCTCGATGGAGGTAAAACCCTACTCCTGCTTGATTAATATTGATGATATGGGTAGTACAAGAGTAGATCTACCACGAGATCAGAGAGGCTAAACCCTAGAAGCTAGCCTATGGTATGATTGTTGTTCGTCCCCACGGACTAAAACCCTTCGGTTTATATAGGCACCGAAGAGGGTTAGGGTTACACAGAGTCAGTTACAATGGTAGGAGATCTACATATCCATATCGCCAAGCTTGCCTTCCACGCTAAGGAAAGTCCCATCCGGACACGGGACGAAGTCTTCAATCTTGTAACTTCATAGTCCAGGAGTCCGGCCAAAGGCTATAGTCCGGCCATCCTGACACCCCCTAATCCAGGACTCCCTCAGCAGCCCCCAAGGTGGCGATGCGATCTAGGAGTTCGTTTAAAGACGACAAATCCGTCGGGTCCGTCCATTTGGAGTATTCGGAGTCAACACGGAGGTGATTTTTGATGACCCGAGAAGCCATCGTCGGCTTTGCGGCCGTACGAGCGGTCATGATAAACTGCCCAGCCGGAGGGTTTGGCCTGAGGCCAGGGCTCCTCCGGAGGTGATATCGTCCTTGATAACAAGGCGATCCATCAATCCTGTCTTCGACGTCACAGCGGAACTCTCAATGAAAGCACTAATGTCGGTGTCAAAACCGGCGGATCTCGGGCAGGGGGTCCCGAACTATGCGTCTAAGGTCGATGGTAACAGGAGACAGGGGACATGATGTTTACCCAGGTTCGGGCCCTCTCTATGGAGGTAATACCCTACTTCCTGCTTGATTGATCTTGATGAATATGAGTATTAAAAGAGTAGATCTACCACGAGATCATAATGGCTAAAACCCTAGAAGTATAGCATGTATGATTATGATTGTCCCTATGGACTAAACCCTCCGGTTTATATAGACATCGGAGGGGACTAGGGTTGTACAAAGTCGGTTATAGAGAAAGGAATCTTGATATCCAGACGCCAAGCTTGCCTTCCACGCCAAGGAGAGTCCCATCCGGACACGGGTGAGAGTCTTCGGTCTTCTATCTTCATAGCCCATCAGTCCGGCCCATGTCAAACAGGCCGGACGTTCGAGGACCCCTTAATCTAGGACTCCCTCAAAGGGATTGACAACCCCTTTATCGTGTTGGTTGCAAGGTTCTTGATTGTTTGTGCAGGTACTAGGTGATTTGCGTGTAGTCTCCTACTAGATTGATACCTTGGTTCTCAAAAACTGAGGGAAATACTTACGCTACTTTGCTGCATCACCCTTTCCTCTTCAAGGGAAAACCAACGCATGCTCAAGAGGTAGCAAGGTCCGTAGGATTTCGTAGATTGGACTGGCGGGGAGCCTTTATATGAGAAGTGCAGACTGCGTTGCATTCATGTGTGTGTTGGCCATCTACTCCTCGGCCCTCTACTGCACCTGCCTTTCGCTGTATGACAGGTGGGCCAGCCACCAGTTGGGCCCACCTGCAATACACCAAAGGCAGGTGCAGTAAGTCAATGAAGCTGCGTCCCTGTGGGTCTGAGCTCCGGTGCCTTAACTGCACCTGCCTTTGGCTGTATGACAGGTCGACCAGCCACCTATTGGGCCCACGTGTCATACACCCAATGGCAGGTGCAGTAAGTCAATGAAGTTGTGCCCCCCTCCGTGCCGGTGTAGTATAGTCATCTCACCGGACCTCTAGTTGGGGCCAAACGAGAGAACTTTGATGCAACTGGTTTCTTGGTCCCCTTTGCATTTTGTGCCAAGTTTTGACCTTTGATCTAACTAATAAAATGTTAATGCATGTAACCAAAAATGGTGTGCTCAGGCTAGTCATAGTGGGAGTAACTTAGCAAGTAACATACCGCAGTCCAAGACAAGTTTGCTTATGTGGCATGTATTTAATGAGGAGAGATGTGTTTAGAGTAACATAATATGTTACTGTAACACAGCGTTTTCCAAGAAAAGATTAGTCTAGAAGCTAATAAATGAAGCCATCTATGACACTACTACTATGTTACTTTGCACTATGAAGGTAGTAACTTAGACTAGTGTCATATGCATGACACTAGTATAAGTTACTCCCCACTATGACCATCCTACGTCTAGGTGTGTAAGTCACCTTACAAAAACCAAATAATCCCAAAACACTTAGGCACGGTACATTAACTCCCTCCTCGTTTCTTATTTCGTGACATATCAACCAATGAGAGATGTGGGCCGTGCATGTTTTCAATGACTTGAGACTACCAAACGTGACATGCAGTGGTTGGTTCATTGCATATAATGCTATTAATTAGCAAAAAGACATTATGTTTCTCGCTTTCCCCTTTGTCTTGGTCACGGTGCACAACCTAAGAGCATGGTTAAGTATACCCAGCTACTGGCTATATGATGTTGCCATGTCAAATAGAGCCATCACTTGTAGCCACTCATACAATAAGGTTAGCTATAAGGCTGGCTTTAAGAGTACTACTTTTCTCATCTTCTCTCTCTCTTTCTTCATATTTATTGTATCGGCCTAGGAATCCGCATATAGCTGGGCTCTTGCATGAGAACCCACTCCTCTTTTTCAATTGCTCTAAGATGACTTATACACCTAGACGGAGGGAGTAGTCTCAAGTCATTGGATGCATACGCACCCCACCTCTTGTATTGGGTGATTTCTTTTTTCATGGCAAAAAACAGGGAATGAGGTGGGTAGTTAATGCACCGCGCCTAAAAGTTTTGGGATTACTGTTTGGTTTTTATAACGTGACTAATGCACCAGTACGGAGGGAGTACAATAATAGTATTTGATTGCAATTTTTTGTTGGTAGCTTACCAAGCTGAGCGCTCGGTGAGTACAATAGTAGTCTGATTGATGAGACTTCAGATTTGATCCATCTACCGGAAGGAATAAGATAATACACCATGTATTTATTTATAGACGGAGTAGTACATTTCTTGTGACATGCATTACTAGATATTGCTAGTCAAATACTAAATCCAGATGGACGTGGTAGTACTACTAAATCCAGACGGTGGTGCTAGTCCTAGTAGTAGTACTACCAACGTAGTAGTACTGTACTACCCGTTGGTAAAAAATTTACGTGGTGCTCCTCACAGTGAAGTGACAAGACCCTGCGCCGGAGATGACACCTGAGTGTAGGCTCCGTGTTCGGCATACCATAGTCAGCCTCACCGTCTGCAGTCACTATCATCATGGCTATAGAGCTAGCCTGCTTACAACTAGCCGTGTTCGACATAATTTCCAATGCGTAGATGCCCGTGCATTGCACGGAACACCAAGATTGGGGGTGGACGGCACTGGTAGCAGCCAGCGCGCCAGATTTTTCCATGGCCTTCTAGATGTGGTGGGGACGAGATAAGGCTGATTGTGAGAGACAAGGAGTTGTTTGTAAATTGGGAACAAGTGCGAGCATCTTTTTGCAAAACTGCAAAAGTTTGGTTTGTATGCATCAGATCTAGATCCGACAGCTATTGGTTAAAGATAGCATGCACAACATCATCACCAACTCAGGACCTCTTTGATTCGCAGGATTTTGAAAACGCAGGAATATGACATGGCAATATTACAAGTTTCAAACTGATATTACAAATGTTAGGAGTAATGTTGCACCTACGAAGAGGGAATTACTAGGAAGTTTACGTAAGAACTTTCGTTACTTTAGGTGGATGGAGCATTATCGCACAAACTAAAATCCACCGCCCTGACAACTCACTAATGGGCAAATAAATTTTCGAGTCTCTGGCCACTTGATGTTTCAAAAAAAAATTCAGCTTCTGCGGAGACTTTGTCATTTAGGCTTAGACGCTATGTGATCAAGACACCATTCATTGTTGCGCCAGAGAACGCCAAACCTCATTACCTAGAGCACACTTGCCTCCAGAACAAAGAACCTAGACAATTTAATCTCAGATGTGCTGCCTCGGTAGTCGATCAAATCAATTTCTATAAGATGGAGATCAAGGGACTCGATGAGATTGTTATAGTGCAGCACATTTTTCACTTTCGGGTCTTTTTTTATCTGCAAAAGAAGATAACATATTGGAGCAGCTGGCTGTATAAGATTGCCGTGTCATCAAGAGGTACCAATATCATTCGCTCATACGATAGGGTTGGCTGGCTAGTGATATTTTTTCACTCTCTGTCTCTTTCTGTTTCTTCTCATTTACCTAGGAGCATGTGAAGAGCTTGGGGATTTGTTGCCTTCCACTATGTGGCCGATGCCATATTTATCAAAAGTATGCCACATAATGCACATCGATGTCAAATCAAAAGATTTTGGCACCGCTCTCGCGATTCGAGAGAGTTGGCACCGTTGTGCACACAGACCCACATGTATAAACAAATCAATCAAATCAACTACACCAGCCTCTCACTCTCCCAAACAAGTGTTTTTTTATTGCCCCAGACCAATCCCTCTCCGACGCAAGTGTTTTTTCATTGCGTAAGTTAATTTGGCACCGGAGCAAAGTAGGTGATCTAGATTGGGGCACTAGGTGAGAAATGGAGGGGCATTGATGCCAAATGCATCACAAGTGAATTTGGCACGTGTTTTAGCCTACATAGTGGAGGGCCGTTATAGCCCACTTTTGTACTACCTCGTATTTAGTGTAAAATTTTGACCATAGATTTCCTAAGAAAATGCCAATGCATGTCACCAAAAATTAAACCAGTTGAAATTATGTTCAAGTATGAATCCAACGATATAATTTTACTGACATGTATTAACATTTTGTCAGTTAAATCTATGGTCAAATTTTGATACTACAAAATAGGAAGAGTAAACCAGGACGAAGGTAGTACTTTCTCTTAGGGTAACCATAATGTATAAAAAAGGCCAAACGAACCCGAAATAATTCCAAAATTTAACAGGGCACTCATGTAGTTCTATGTTGCCTCTGTAAAGAAACTCTAGGGGGGCAGCGTATATTGTTTCATACTCAAAGGTGACACGTTCCCTCTCAGAACCACGAGCCTTCTTGAGAGAAGCTCCGGTTTGCAAGAAGATTATACCAATTCTTGTTCCAAATCGGCCCAATTTTTTTACCACAGCATGTTAGTGCCATGACATTACACCATGCCAAGTTTCATGATTTCCAGGCGAGTTTTGAATTTACATGAATTTAAAAAACCAAGTTTCTCGATGTTCTCGGCCGAGTCACGACACCCAGATGTTTGAATTTCATTCCCATTTCTTGCATGGGACCTAGAAATTCACCCAAGGACGCACATGTGATTTTTCAACCAACTTTGGTGCACTGGAACATGTGCTTGCAGTTCAAATTTGGATTATGCACATTAAATGTCCAGAAACTCAATTAATCTATAAAAAGGCCAAACGAACCTGGAATAATTCCAAAATTTAACAGTGCACTCATATAGTTCTATGTTGCCTCTGTAAAGAAAATCTGAGGGAGGCAGCGTATATTGTTTCACACACAAAGGTGACACGTTCCCTCTCGGAACCACGAGGCTTGTTGAGAGAATCTCCGGTTTTGCAAGAAGCTTATACCAAAACTTGTCCCAATTTAGCTAAGAATTATATACATATGAAAACAGGGTTTAGATTATCCCGAATATCTCGCCACCTAGACCAATGTACTCTGATTTGAATTCAACATAAAATGGATACAAATATTAGAATTGGAGATCGCATGTTACATGTAGTTTATAGTGAAATATGATTACTGCTATATGCATGTTTTTTGTTATCAAGGTAATATTTAAATGATTGTATAACTTGACAACAATCGTATTCAAATAAGGAAAATTGATTAAAATTTAGTCCATATGGTAGACGATAATATATATGTTCATAGGGTGGAGTAAAATGTTCATATATGATGGAAGATCAAAATGTAGGACTAAATCCATTATAGACCACAAGGTCACCTAACGATATATTAGAATTCAACATAACGTGGATTCAAAAATTGAAATTCGAGATCCTAGCTTTTGTAATCATATAAAAAGGGACATGACTCTTTCTTTTGGTGGGAATTTATTTGTTTTTTGTTGTTGTTGAGGGAAGTGCGAATCGATTTGGTACTGTACAGAGTAATCTTGTTCTCCCGATTTTTTTACATTTTTCTTGTAGTTTTTTCAATGTCATTTATAGCAATATAGTAAAAGGGGACATGACTCTCTTGTGTCTTGTATGAATTGTTTTTTTTTGTACACGTTAAGTTTGTTCTGCCGAACAAGGAATCTGCGCCTTGTTATCCTGAAATTTTAAGCTCGAGTATCTTTTGTCTCATCGGCTTTGAAACTCCCGCCTCTTCAACCCGCGCCGCGGCTTGTCATCATGAAACTTTGACGCGCGCGCAAACTCCCTCCTCATCCGAAATCAGTCCCGCAGCCCAGACACGGGAAATCCCCCTTCTACCCCTCAATCAGAAATGCCGGCTCGATGTCGCGGTGTCAAAACCGGTGGGGGTACGCTGGTAAATTACCCTACATTTCGGACAAGCACGTCCCTAAGCCATGGCTCCCCCTACCTTCCCCTTCGTCCCCCCCATTCGTACACCGAGGCCGCCAAAACCCACGAAACCCCACGCTCCTCGGTCGGCCTGCCGACCGCTGCCCAGCTAGAGACTCTTCCCCGACGATGTCGTCCACCGCAACAGCTCGCCGTCCCTCATCCCCCACACCGGATGAGGATCCATCGTCGATCTCGTCATCCCACCGGATCAGCCGCCCCCTCCTCCACCTCCAAGGAGCTGCCCTGACATTCGCCTCGTCTATCGCGCCACCTCCATCCCCACAGCGCCGTCTTGACCTGCCCCACCGGAACTTCATCACCCTCACTAATTCCTCCGATGAAGCCAAGGCCAACTCGGTGCTACCAACGAGGTTCTGCACTCACCGCTGCATTTTATCTTTTATTCAACCTCACGGGGCTGTCGGTGCTCGATACCGAGAAGCCATGGGGGGTCTCCATCGACGGTGCCGTCGTCGGCCACTTCATCCACGGCGTCTCTCCCCCATGTTGTTGCTTCCTCGGCGGCCACTTCGTGCTGCTGCTCTGCTCTGCTATTGTTGTCGGTCGCGCTGTTGCTCCACTCTTGCTCTCGTTCGTGTTACTGCTCTGCTCTTGCTCTCGCTCGCGCTGCTGCTGCTGCACGACCTCCGGCAACTACATGAGTTGCTACTTTAGCACTCGCTCGCGGTTCTGCTGCATGACTTGACCTCTGCTAGTGCATTCCCTGCTCAAGCATCTGCTGATTTAGATCACTGCTTCTCTGCTACTAGTGCTCGAATGCCCTAAACATATATTGAATTGCTCTTCTACTAGTTCAATCAGTTTGACAAGAAATACAGTTTCGATCGTAAAGTTCAGTTTCTTGATTAAGTTCGTGAGTAAACAGTATTTACAAAGATCTCGCCGGAGCGGCCATGGCGCGGCTGATGCGTTTTACATCTAGCACTTTTTGGTGATGTATTTTACATCATCTATTGCAGATAATATTAGAGTCCCACTTCAGATTAACGTTGTCTGTCTTGTCCTGCTTTAGCCTCGATGCCGCACACCTCACCGGAGCTGATCCAACGGCGGAACCGTCCATCACAGCGGAGCAGTACCCTCGGCGCCGTTTCCAGAGGCCTCAGGTCTTCTTCCCCGCCTCCGACAGTCACACCAGCATCACCATCCTCCACGTCCAACCCAATGATGCTGAGGTTGACAAGGCCATGCCAAAGAGGTTGTACACTCATTGCATCACTTTGTTACTATGCATTCATGTCGATCCCTCAGGGATCCTTTGCTATGGAAATACAATGGTACTACTATTCGTGCATTTGGTTAGGTGTGGAGCAAAGCAAAACTGGAGATTTTTTCCTTTGGTGTCTCTTTCAAAGAAAAATGGTAGGAATTTTAATATCCAGTTGGACGTCCTTTTCAAATTAACATGCATGAAGAATAGGACAAATTGCATTACTGGCATAATAATATTCTTATTTTTTTCATTTTCACGTGGTTTGACTTTAATTTGACCATGTTTGTCCATACCTGTGTTCTTCCAATTCATGTGAACCAAACACCGAGGTTCGCAGAAATCCTATGTTTCCAAATGCTCTATTTTGCTCGTGCATTCTTATCCTATTCCTGTGTTTTTCTTGTCCCTGCATTTGTAGAATCCTCCAATTCTAAGGAGACCTTACAGATTTACTTCATTTTCAGATAGGCGTCAAAGAAAACTCTGTGTGTTATGTCCTGCTCCTGTCGTGCCATCATCCACCCCACCTGAGGTGCACCCTCAACAGAAGCGTTCACTGCAGCAGAGATTCCCCCTGCAAACTTTCTTTCGCCACCTCAGATCATCTTCCCCGTTGTCGGTAGCCACGCCAACTGCATTACCATCATCGACTGGGCAGATGAACCTGAGAACTACACAGTTCCGTAAGAGAGGTCGCAGTCTTTCGTGTTTGCTTACGTTATACATCGGTTATTATTACCTGCTACTTTATCGTTCAAACTTTTGTTTTAAAATGCCCGTGGGTCTCATATCGAGGCAGCAACGGATAGTATATGTCTACTATCTTGTTCATCTGGGGTCTTCTATGTGGTTCATGTTGGGTGGGCAACAAACAGTAGATGATCCATTGTCTATCTTTTTAAACTGAAGCTATAATCTACCTGCTATCATTAGTTTTGGATCTATCCACTCATTTGCTACCATCAGTCTTGATTTCTGCATGCACCCCTTAGGCCTTACAAAATCTAACTAAATTTTTATTATGCTTGTCAGTTATTGTACACAATCGTACTGAACATGTAGAGAAAAAGAGAAGACTGTTGCATGCGAATACAATGTCATGCAGACGCCGCTCCAGTGGGCGAAGTGCCCCCCCCCCCCACACCACCATTCCAGATTGTATTCCAGAGGAAGATAACTGTTCAGATGGGGATTTAGAGGGAGCCGACCACTCCTATTTACCACCTGAGGTGTTTGCTCTAACCTGGCATGCTGATGTTGATCATATCATGAATATGGCGCCTCGCATTGCTTACATTATTCATCTTATATATCATCAGCTTAGTTTAGATTTTCTTTGTGTGAATGCCACCTGTTTGGTTTCTATATCATACTTCCACCGTTCCTAAATATTTGTCTTTTTAGAGATTTCAACAAGTGACTACATGCGGAGCAAAATGAGTGAATCTACACTCTCAAATATGTCTATATACGTTCGTATGTAGTAGTCCATTTGAAATCTCTAAAAAGGCAAATATTTAGGAATGGAGGGAGTATATGGGAATTATGCAATGCCATGTTTTACAGCCAGTTATCATATATGTGAATTATGCACCGCCATGTAGCCAGGCATCATATATGTGAATTATCTCATGCCATCTTTTTTCTCATTACGTATTCCATTTGTCGACAATCTGTGTATATTAAACTACTCTTCATGTGTATCAGCCATTTGAGCCGGTTATGGAAAAATCAGGAGTGAAAACAAGGTCTTCAGAGCAGGCAATGGTACCTGTTGAAGCATACACTAAAAAAAATACACTTCCGTGATGATACGTGTTTGTCATAGTAGGTCACGTTTTCTGTCATGCATGTACATCCATGACAAATTTAAGACAGAATCAAGATAGTCATACCTGTGCTATCGTAGAAGTGTTCCATGACATTATCAAAAATTTCATCACGGAAGTGTCCACTTCCATGATGATAAATCGCGCGTCACAGAAGTGCTTTCGTTAGGGGCGACCGACACGTGGCATCCACCGTAACGGAACACCGTTAAGCTATCGGGTCCGGTCTTGGATCCGATAACCCGTTAATAGCCGGGATCAATGGGAAATTTCCACGTGTAAAATTCTGATTGGCCGGAGGGAACACCTGTCAGCACGTCAGTGGGCCAGATGTCGCCCGTCCATTGGAGGAAACATGCCTACGATACGTCGACACGTGGCTGGGCCCAGCAGAGGCCCATATAGGTTAAAAAGGCCGGCCCAGTCAAAGACCCGTAGTACTTACTCAGGTACTAGTGGGCCAGCCCAATAACGGTCTGCTTAATAAAGGCCCATTTACGGCCCGAAGCCAGATCTGGCCCGTTAATTGTTCGCCGAATATTTGAGCCCATTTACGGCCCGAAGCTAGATCTGGCTCGTTAATTGGTCGCCGAATATTTGGGCCCAATTATAGCCCAGTGACTTTCGGCCTGTTAGAGGCCCGATTTAGACATGGGCCCATTTCAGCCCGGTGTGACTTTCGGCCTGGGAATGGCCCGTGCTGCCCATGGGCCATATATGGTCCGATGCGACATCGGGCCCACTAACGGCCCGTGATAAAGATGGCAACAGTTAAGCCCAACGTGACTTTGGGCCTGTTAAAGGCCTGTCGCATAATTCGGCCCGTTGATGTGTGTACTAAGCTTTCGGCCTCTTAAAGGCCCATGATATCAGTGGGCCAACTAAGGCCCGAGATATGTTTCGGCCTGGTAACTCCCGTGATATAACTGGGCCCAAAAAGGCCGAGTCTACATTTCAGCCTGCTGAAGGCCCTTCGACGACTAGTGAAAATTAAGGCCCAACATGCATTTCGGCCTGCTAAAGGCCCATGGTTTCATCTGGGCCGTAACAGGCCAGTACAATATTCAGCCTGTTAATGGCCCTATGCTACCTGGGCCAAACTAAGCGCTAGGTCCACAAAAGGCCCAACTAAAATATAGGCCGGTATAAGTTGTGGGCCTCGCGCAAAGTGTGAAGGCCCCAATCATTCGGGCCCAAGAAAGATGCAGGCCGGCCCAATTGTGGCCCGCTAAACACCAGGCCTGTTAGAGGCGAATGTTTCGGCCAAGTCGACTACATCTGATTTTTTTTTCAGATAGCGAATGATGGAAGTAACTAGTAGGAATTAAGAACAAACCTACTCTATACAATAAAGAAATTACGGCATAGTAACTAAGAATAAATCTACACTATACAATAAAGGATTTATTCTACTGGGCATCGAAGTTCGCCACCAGTGATCATAAAGCGCAATGAAGAAGCGGATTACGAAAACTGGGCACCATTGTAGCGTAACAAAATAATACCGAACCGAGACCCCTTCCAAGACAGTTCAAGAAAGGTTAGCCTTATGCTGCAACTGCTATGCTAAGCCGAAAGCAAGGCTGTGAGACCGGCCTAGCATGTCGGTCATAGCTTCCAGGTGTAGCTGTTTAGCGATGAGGTTTTTAATGGTGTTCTCCGCAATCTTTCTTAGAGATAGGACTTCAAGTTGAAGTTGAGTTACAGAATGCCTTTCTGCTAGAACTTGGGAATGAAGAAGTCGAACTGATTCAGACAACGAATTCTGTGATCTTGTCTGACTGCTAGTCTCTAGTAACTTGAACACTGCATCAAGACAAGACTTTGGGGTTGTCTCGCTATCTTCAAGATGTTTCGCTTTCTTTGCTGCAATATATGTTGGGTTTGTCTCACAACCTTCAGAGACTTGTGCATGCCATCAGGAATATCACCCTGAAACAAAGCAGAGAGATGACTGGTTTTGCATGTGTATAAACAAAGATGATAACTGTGCTGTCAATTCCATCCAATTTCAAATTAGAAAATAAAGAGTAAGTTCAAAATATCAATAGCATAATTTGGCGTTGTTCATAATGCTGGGAGCTTCACCACACTACTGGATTACCATGTCAACATAACAAGCATAGATGAAGGGCAAAGAAAATCATTGTATCTATTTTGGTTAATGTGCGTGGCATGTTGTTCATATCATCAGCCACGTCAGTAAGATAAAACAGGAGATGACAAGCGGCAAATGTGGGCTGCTTCACCACACACTGGATAATAGATCCACAAAAAAAGCATACATATAGGGAGTATTGAGTAATGTGCATGGTACGAATAAGGAATTTGGTTTTATAAGTAAAACTTAGAACTTACAGTTCTTGCGAACATGCATTTGGTAGAAACAACAAACTAAACAGCAGTGAACGATAGGGAGTATGAGAAAATTAAACAACAGTTGAGGATCGTCAGTGTCAAAACCGGCGGATCTCGGGTAGGGGGTCCCGAACTGTGCGTCTAAGGTGGATGGTAACAGGAGGCGGGGGACACGTTGTTTACCCAGGTTCCGGCCCTCTCGATGGAGGTAAGACCCTACTTCCTACTTGATTGATCTTGATGATATGAGTATTACAAGAGTTGATCTACCACGAGATCGTAGAGGCTAAACCCTAGAAGCTAGCCTATGGTATGATTGTTGTTCTACAGACTAAACCCTCCAATTTATATAGACACCGGAGGGGGCTAGGGTTACACAGAGTCAGTTACAAGGGAGGAGATCTATATATCCATATTTTCCAAGCTTGCCTTCCACGCCAAGGAGAGTCCCATCCGGACACAGGACGAAGTCTTCAATCTTGTATCTTCATAGTCAAACAGTCTGGCCAAAGGATATAGTCCGCTGTCTCGGATACCCCCTAATCCAGACTCCTCAAGAGCCCCTGAACCAGGCTTCAATGATGATGAGTCCGGCGCGCAGATTGTTTTCGGCATTGCAAGGTGGGTTCCTCCTCCGAATACTCCATAGAAGATTTTGAACACAAGGATAGTGTCCGGCTCTGCAAAACAAGTTCCACATACCACCATAGAGAGAATAATATTCCACAAATCTAATATGCTGATGCATTCGGTAGCATGACATCACACCACGGCCTGGTCATTATTCAAACCGTTTTTCTCAACCAGCCTCGGCACATATTGCAAGACGGTTTCCGTGGCACGTCTTATCGAAGCAGAGATCGTGTACCCTTATTATAGGATTCTAATCAATATGGATGTGGGTAACCCAACCGCGCCATCAATTACAGCGTTTGGGGAATAAGAGGTTTTACCAGGTAAGTGGGAGGCGCATCACCTATTCCGTCCTTATAAGGGGACAAGGATTTATTCTTCTCACCCACGCCTTCCTCCCAGCTCATTCCCTTCTGTTCAAGCTCCAACGCTCAAGCATTCCTCTTCCCTGTCCACTAGAGATCCTCCGAAGATGTCCAGATCCGGAGTGGGAGGTAAATGGACGGCCTCTACCATCCAAGAGAAGGATATTAAAAAGCTTCGGAAGGCTAGGTATCTAGCCAAGAAAATCAGCCACCGTCTCCCGACGGCGGGACAGATCGTCCCTACTCCGGAACCCCACGACAGGGTTGTATTCCTTCCTCATTTTGTCCGCGGGCTGGGGTTTCCCCTCCACCCATTCGTTCGCGGCATCATGTATTATTATGGGATCGATCTTCACGATATGTCTCCTAATTCCTTCCTCAACATCTCGACATTCATTGTCGTGTGCGAGGCTTTTCTCCGCATTTCTCCGCACTTCGGCTTATGGCTGAAGATTTTTAATGTGAAGCCCAAGGTAGTGGGAGGCGAGCATGCCGAGTGTGGGGGCGCTATGGTGAGCAAGATGCCCAATGTCATACGGCCAACATGCACCTTTAATGATTCCGTCAAGGAGTGGCAACAGCAATGGCTTTATATCACTGAGCCGCGCAGCACGGAATTGGCTGCTACTCCTGAATTTCAATCTGGCGCCCCCTTGCAGCTTACATCCTGGGTCAAGGGCTTGAACCGGTCCTCGCCCGACGAACTGTCGGTGCTCCAGATGCCCATCAAAGATATGGGAGACAAGAACATTGAACTTGTCAATGTGGTCCAGGTGATGCTAGTCCGCCGGATCCTGCCTTGCCAACACCGGACTTGCAATCTATGGGAATTCGATCCGCCAAGCACTGCACCTTATGAGAGCTCTTCGGCTCATCACACAAGGACATCTGGAGGGTGCTTTTTAAGTCCAGCAAATCATGGCCGGACTCCGCCGAGGACCGCGGGTACCAACTGTCCCGTCCTGCAAGTTCGGTAAGTCATCATACCTTTTCCTCGCGTAACCCAAAGGAAACGCTTAATGTGTTTTGCACAATCTCCAGGGCTGGACAAAGAAGGCGGAGCGGATCCATTGTCCGGCCCCGCTGCCCGAAGAACCGGCCATCCCACTTCTGACGAAGATGCTGGTCCCGGCGCCTTACAAGGTGCCGAAGAAGACAGCCGAGAAGGAGGCCAAAAAGACCCGGGGCGTCCTTCGTCGTCATGGCGCTTCGAACACAATATCCGAAGGTTCCGATGCCCATTCCGCCTCCGAAGAGGACGAGGAGGAGGAGGAATATGATTCCCCTGTGGGGGGAAGAAAGAAGAGGACAGCCTCCGCACACTTGGAGGCCGAGCTGCCCAAAAGTGGAAAGGTTCCTCTTCCGGGGGAGTCGACTACCACCGCCGACAGCAGCCTGGCATGGGATCCCAGGGACCAGCCCCTGGTGAACTTGTAAGTATATAAAATCCGAGTACGTTTGAGGCGTCCGGACTCATTGTGGCTTAGTATTTTAACTTAAGCCATATTTTTTGAGGTCCGACGAGGCCCCGTACCGAGCGATCCTCATCAGAGGACCTGCTGAGCTCAAATGCTATGGAGAGCGGGACGCCCCCAAAGGCCCCTTCCTCCGAACAGGCATAACACTAAGGCTTCGTCCCAAAAGGACCCCAGCCAAGGAGGAAAGGAAAAAACCATGAAGGCGGCGCCTGGAGGTCAAACCTCAGGGCCGGACACGTGAGGGAAAAGATTCCCATGGGGGCTGACGGCGAGGGAGATCCTGAGTTTGGCTCCCAGCCGGATGCGATTCCAAAGACCTATACGGCTCCATAATCAAGCAGGCAGCCTCCTTCACCGGAAGGGGCGTGCTCGTTTGCCGGGCGACCTCTGTCTACCCAAAAGTGTCGGATGCTTTGTTGGTGGCATTGAAAGACGCCTCCATCGTTGATGAACATCACGCCCTTATGGGTGCGGTGATTAAGAAGATTCAGTCAACTGAGAGTGGACTGAACAAAGCCTGTATCAGCCTTATAAGAGGCTTTGAGGTATGTTTTATGGGTTGTCGAAGAGTGTCATAGTATAGATTGTAGCCCCTGATACACTGTTCGGTGAAAGGAAGAGCCGAACAGAGGATCAAATTTATGATCGCAGGAAGACTCAGTGAATGACATCAATTTCTCTTCTGTTATATGCAGGCGTCTGTAGCGGCTGCTGCTTCTCATACTGCGGAGATCTCCGGGCTGAATCAATGTCTGGAGCGGGCCATAGAAGAACTTGGCCAATTGAAAATGCAGTTGAGGGATAAGCAAGGTATGCTCTAGTCATGTCCGCGTTTATTGCGAATGAATTTTTAGTATGAACTGAGCTTTATGACTTGCACTAGGTATTGTGACCGAAGTTGAAGCCCTTAAGAAGGCTCTGGCTGAGGCCGAGAAAAAGGCAGCCACTAAGCAGGCTCTTCGTGAGAAGCACGAGGCCAGGGTCATTAAAGCTGAGCAGGAGCTGCAAGAGGCCGTGACGGCAAGTAGACCTTGGAGCAGAGTTTAACGGAGAAAGAATTCGAACTTACTAAGGCTCATCGTGCCATGAGTGAGGCCCGGAGGAAACCCACAGCGTCCGGCAGGAGATCCAAGAGGCGCGGAAGATCGCGGCGGGTAAGGATTTTTCTCTGTAAAACAAGTATTTGCGGAGAGAATTATCTTTCTAATTTTAAATTTGGAATTCTCAGGGGTATTTGTGGAGCTGCCCCACAGCATATCAGATGCTGCCCATTTCTACTGAGCCGAAGAAAGGAACACTTCGGATAAGCTCTTCTGGTCGCAGTATTTGGCTACGAATTATCCGGTGCCTTTTGCCGATCAACTAAAATAGCTGAGCTAGCCATGAAGGATTTGATTATCCGGCTATGGCCTGCCGAGCCAATTCTGAATAGCTACTTTGGGCTCGTGAAGTGGCTTGTAAATGTCTGCCCTCGACTTGACGTCATCAAGCGGTCGGTCTGTATTGAGGGTGCGAGAATGGCCTTCTCCCGTGCAAAAGTGCACTGGGGGAAGATGGATGCTGAAAAGTTGATGACCGAAGGACCGCCGGAGGGGAAGGAGCACTGCAAGCCCGAATTATATTATGAAGGGGTCCTGAAAGGATCCTACCTTACGGCAGAGCAATGCGCCAAGGAAATTATATTTCCATGAATGTCAATCATGTTATCCTTTGTGAAGTTTGAACAGGGTCGTTTATTTATTGCCTGTTGTATAAAAGTTTACCTTCCTATGCGGCCGTTTTATATGTTAATCCTGAGAGTTGGCCAGTCGTCGGCTTCTGCCCCCACGTAAAAATACGGGGGTGTTCGGGATAAACCTGAGCAATCTTTATCCCAGTTTTGGGTCCTTCGAAGGAGGTGCTCAGCACAACGAACTAGGCAATCGGACTATAGGGCTTTATCACTCTCACTTAGCCATAGGAGCTTTAGTATGGTAGGCGCAGCCCCTGGTGTTCAGAAGACCGCACGAGGGGCTCTATAGGAACCTGATCGGAAGAAAAACCAATCCATCGCACGCTGCATTGGTTATGGCATTATGCGGAAGAAATCCTTAAAGATTTTGCAACCTCTCGAACAGCTGACCAACTCTCGTCGTATCATGACAGTCAGTTTTGGCTTTCTCTACCGAGGTGCTCGTCCGGAAGAACCGGGACACAATCGCAGTAGTTCTCCCAGTGCTACCTTAGCCGATATAGTGGAACGTAAGGTACCAAAACATGGGAACCGGGCAAACCCAACTATTGACCAAAGACATGATCCGGAGCTGATGCATATAGTGCTATAAGTTCGGGGTGCCGAACTTCCATGAAGGTGTTCGGACTTTATTTCCGTATTATGGGGAAGCCCCTGGCGTATTTTAAGGCATATCGCTATGTGCGGATGCCACTTTGACAAAAGAATTTCAATAGGAAATAACAGCAGATAAGCGTCATATAAATCCACATGTTGTATTTGGGTGGCACGTCTATGCGTATAGGTACAAATAATGTGATATAAAAAAAAGGGAATATTATTGCGAAACCTGCTGAGACCAGGTGGAAGAGGCTGAGTGCGGATCCGTAATATAACCGGATGGTCATTGCGGGGAATGTCTAAGGGTTCCCTTACGCGTTCAAGCTGCCTTCATGTAGCCCGTATGGTCGGCGCAAAGGTGAACCTGCGAAGGAAATGTAAGAAATATTTATGTGCCACAGGGCGGTTGAGCCGCCGAGTTCGGCATGTCCTGGCCTTCGCCGGAGTGTTTAGTTGAGCCCTGGACGGGCCGGGCTATCCTTCCGCGAAGTAGGTCGGAGTCCCTTGACGGTGTCTGGAAGCCTGGACGTTGTCGGCGTTCCGGGAACGGGGGTCCCCAGACTTGCCTGCCTGCGGCCTGTGGCGTGGCTCAAGTGGGGGCCCAGCACGGCCCAGCTTCATCAGCTCAAGCTCAAGACCCTCGCGAGGGGCCAAGCCTCGCGGGGCGACGACAGGAACCTCCCTCAGGAATAGCCTCGTCAGGCAGGCTCGCGAGGAGGAGGACAGATCAAGGCAGGGTACCTCCCGAGGGTGCCCCGTGACGCAAGCCATGACGATCAAGGCCAGGAGGGTGCCAGCCCGCGCAGTGTCCTCATTACCCCTTTGGTGCGAAGGAGGCAAGCACAGGCCAAGGCATCAGGCAAAGGTTACCGCTTCGGTGCAACGAGACCAAGACCAGCAGAACGGCAAGATGGAGGTCATTGTGGAGCCCAGGACGGCGTCACTGTCAGAGTCTTACGCAGCCGAAGACCAACTTTAGTCAGGACAAGTGTACTAGATGTTCCCCTTCAAAATGGCCAATTGTTGGCGCCCTTCCCGCTCATTATTTGGGAAGAGGCCCAGGGCCTCCCTCTCTAAATAGAGCTAGCCACCACAGAGTGAGGGGGACGAACACGAGAGAGAGAATCACGATCACGCATAGAGAGAGAGAGGGAGAGAGAGAGATAGAGAGAGAGAGGCGACCGAACTCACCCAAGCAGTTCATCGAATCAGCCCAAGAACAGCCCCTCGCGAGGCTGTTCTCCCCTTGTATTGTTCATCATCAGCCCCTGAGGCAATCCACCACAGCACACACTGGAGTAGGGTATTACACCACAACGGTGGCCTGAACCAGTATAAACCTCGTGTCTCTTGTGTTGTTCATCGTTCCTAGTTTAGATCCCTTGCAATCCATTCACGCGTGAACTGGTAGGGGAAAGATCTCCGTGCGCACCCCAGTGTTCGAACCTCAAGGATCTGCCGAAACCCGAAATCCGACATTTGGCGCGCCAGGTAGGGGTGCGCCGGGATCTTTCCTCCGCTGGTCGCGTGTGATCCTCCGTCGTGTCCATGGCTGACGCTCGCTGAGCTCGCGCCGCTCGAGTCGCCCAGACGGCTCCCATCGGTGGACACCCCCGTCGTTCCCCGTCGCCTGCCGCCAACGCCGCCACCGGTCCTGCGGGGAAATAGCAGCAAGCTTCGTCCCTACATCCATCGGTGAGGCGAGAAGGCCGCACCACCACTCTTCGCCGCCTCGCTGGTTTTTCGTCCCCACAAGACCAAGACGCCCATGGAGGCTCGAGCCGCCATCGCGGCAAACGAGCTCCCGTGCATCGCCTGCCGACGACGTCTACGAGGAGTGGCTCGACCGCGTCGCCGAGCTCGTCCGCGCCGCAGGGGGCTCCCCCGCGCCGTCCCTCTCGCTGCCTCGCCCTTCACCCCGCGCGGGAGGCAGGGAGCCGGAGGTGCCCCCGCCGCCTCCTTCCCAAGAAGGCACCCTGGCTCCAAGGCGCGTGGCCCCAGGCCGAGACCCTCCGCTTCCGGCGCCCGCGCAACAAGAAAGGAGCTGCCAGGAGATCCCTCGTCCCCAAGAAGGTGCTCGCGTGTTCCCAAAGACCGAGCGCCATGACCTCGCCCAAATACCACTGGCCAAGACCCCGTGCTGCTCCAGGTAGCAGTGCGCGGGAACCCACAAGAGCAAGCCCCGCATCATCACAGAGCTACAGTGGCCACTGCAGGCTGCCGCGCCTTCATCACCGAGCTACGTAGCGTCGTGTGGCCCAGCAAGTTCAAGCCAACCTGCCTCCTCGCTACGACAGCACTGTCGACCCCGCGGAGTTCCTTCAGCTCTACGAGCTGGGCATCGAAGCCACCAACGGGGACGAAAAGTTCATGGAGAATTGGTTCCCCATGGCGCTGAAGGACGGGGCCCGAACCTGGCTCCTGAACCTGGCTCCCGGCACGATCTCCTCCTGGGACGAGATGCGCACCCGCTTCATCGCCAACTTCCAAGGCACTCGCGACCGGCCTCTGGTCGTGAGCGACATGCGCCGCATCAAGCAGCAGCCAGGAGAGAACTCGCAGTACATCCAAGCTTCAACAACGCCTCCTCTAGATTCCCACGGTGACCGAGGAGGCCATCATCTCAGCCTTCTCCGATGGCGTGCGTGACGTTAAGATGAAGGAGGAGCTAGCAATGCATGAAGACCTGTGCACATCTCTGGAGCTGTTCAACTTGGCGACCAAATGCGCCAGGGCTGAGGAAGGGCGCCTCTCCTCCTCGAGCTTCCGCCGCCGATCCGTAAGAGAAGAAGCCCAAGGCCAAACACGTGAAGCGCAAAGGCTGCCATGCTCATGCGCAGTAACCGCACACCAAGCGAGCCAGGGATCAGCCCGAGTCATCCAAGGGCAGCCGGTACTGCGTGTACCACGATCTCCACACCTACAACAGCAACGAATGCCAGGAGCTCAGGGCCGTGCGAGAAGGCCGTATCGGCCGACGCCCCGAACACAATGATCGGGGCTACGGCCGAGGAGGAGGAAGAGGCGCATGACGATGGGAAGACCGTGGCCCTCGCCAGGGATGGCGTGCCAGACCTCGCGAGGACCGCTGGCAGGACTAGCCTCACGAGGGAGGTTGGAGAGACCTACCTCGCGAGGATCGCCCTCAAGGCAACGCAAGGCTCCCACCTCTGCCTCAGCCGCCAAGGAGGTACGAAGACAATCATCAGGACGAGGGGGCTGGGGGCTTCCAGGAGCCGCGCGCGATCGCTTGCATCCTGGGTGGTGCTCAGGCCCCAGCCTCTCAGCGCATCTTCAAGCAGTTTGCTCGCAAGGTGAATGCAGTCCTCCCCAAGCCAGAGGCCACACGCCCTCTCAGGTGGTCATCGTGCGCTATCACGTTCAGCTTAGCGGATCAGCTCAAGTGCGCGGCAACGGCAGGAGTCCTCCCCATGCTCTGCTCACCAGTCATTAGCAACATGCAAGTCACCAGGACCCTCATCGACGGAGGAGCAGGACTCAACGTCCTATCTGTCGAGACATTCAACAATCTCCAAGTGCCATACGATCAGCTTCAGCCGACCAGGCCTTTCTCAGGAGTCACCGATGGTTCCACCGTCCCGATAGAGCAAGTTCGCCTTCCGCCACCTTCGACAGCGCAACAACTACCGTGACTGAAGCTCATCGACTTCGACGTCGCCCACATTCGCCGCAGACAATGCCATCCTCGGGTACCCAGCTTTGGCCAAGTTCATGGCAGTGACTCACCATGGCTACAATGTCCTCAAGATGCCAGGAAGCGGAGGAGTCATCACAGTGCCTTGCGAGGAAAGGGATGCAGTGTGCTCTCTTGAGCGTGCCTTCCAAGCCGCAGCAATCGAAGACCCAGATCACAGGAGCGGGAGACTTCCCGAGACGACCCCCAAGAAGAAGAAGGCTTCACCTGTTCCAAGCCCTCATGGGGCAGGCACCTCCGGAGGTGTGGCAGCAGGACCTACGCCCGTTCAAGGGCCGCCACCCTGTGACGCATAGGAAGGCGCGCCTGGCGCCCTCCTCAGGCAGGGCTCAGGGGCTCTTTCATGGCGAGCCACCGACCTAGCCGGAGTCACGAGGGAGGCGCTCGGGCACCACTTGGAGGCGTGCTTCAATGCACGTTTCCGTCAGGAAGGTATGAGGCAAGGAGGGCCAAACCCTCCATAGTTCATCGTGAGGAGCACCCAGGAGCTACAAGAGTCAAGAGTCATGCGCGGCTGTCGCCGCTTGCCAGTCGTTGCCCCACATCCAGGCGAGGATGTTGGGCTGCGAATCTGCATCAACATACCAAGGCTCAACCGAGCCGCGCCTCAGGAGCGCCTCTGGCCCTCATGCGTGGGGCATTGCAAGGGTCCACCTCACAGCTACGTTCGCATGCCTTTCGGCCTGCCGAACACGATTGCCGCCCATCAGCGCCTGCTGAGGTGCTCTCTGGAGGCTCAGGAGGTCAAGTAGCACGCGGTCCTGGCGGAGATGGAGATGGCTCTCGAGGAACCCCCGTACCCCCGGAGCCTCCGGAGGCTCCAGGTTCAGAGGGCTCGTGAGGGCTGGCTTCCTCGTCACGCGTCATCTGCTACCTCAACACCCCGCCGTCTCTGACCATATCAGGTGACACCTTTCCAAGTTCCGTTTTCAGCTAGGAGCGCCCCTCGGGCTGCATCATTCCTAGGCTGCGTGGGTCCATCCCTGCGGCATGTATCCGTTTTGCTTATGTTCTTTACTTACCTTGTTGGGGCGCCTCGGCTGCATTATCCCCAAGCTGCTCGGGCTGCACCCGGGGCGTATGCTTTCTCCGCACCTATCTAGATGAATTTTCTTATTCATACATAACATGCTTGACCTCATCGCCTGCTCGATTGTCACCTACCTTTGGAGCCGCTCGGTCCGGCACGGTGCTTGCGCACGGGTCCGTCCCTGCAACACTGATAAATCTGAGTGGCTGAGCTCGTCATGCAGCCCCGCAAGGCGACACCTCACCAAGCCCTCAGTGCCCCCGATCACTCCCTCGGAGCGACCAATGGTTGGCTGGCAGCCGGAACGACGAACCTTGTTTCGCCTCGTGATTGGTATGCAGGACCCGCTCCAGGATTAACGCTGGTGGCCTCATGAGCCTTCTCTCCTCCTCTCCGGCGCGATCCGCTTGCATGTTAAAAGGGGGGTACCTGAGCATCGCGACTCATGGGCTCTTACTGGCTCTCCAGCCCTCACCCCCTGGCCTTGACCCACGGCATCACGACCTGTCATACCAGTGGCGGCTGAGCTTGCTCGAGGGCCGGGACCTGAGGACATAGAGCATTAAGGAAAGCGCGGGGGAGAGGGAAGAAGCTCGCGAGGACCCAACCCAAAGCAACACCTCACCGCCGTCACAGACACGACACCTCATCGAACGCCGCCCAAACACGCAAGATAAGTCACGCCAAAACTGATCCGACTCAGCGCTAAACCTCGCCATCACTGGTCTCGCCATGGCAAAGCTGCCTACCTTTCTTGCCCAAATGAGGCTACTTGAGCGCTTAAAGGGGACTCCCGAGCATCGCGACTCAGAGCTCTTATCGACCTCGGGCCGCCACCTCCTGGCCTTGACCCACGGCATCGCGATCATTATACCAGCCTACGGTGAAGCCTACCTGGGACCGGACCTCACAACAAGATAGCACCAAAGCCCTCGTGAGGAAAGAAAGGGAAGCTGAGTCAGTAACAAGCATCTCGCACCGATTCATCATAAGGACATAATATTCACAAAATATGGCCAGCTCCTTACATACCCCCGTGGGGTGCTACTTCGATTCTTTGCAGGAAATAAAAGGTGCTAATCCTAAGGAACACCAACTACGCGTGCCTCCGCAGGAGACGCCATCATCAACAGTGGGCCACCAGGCGCCGGCGCCAACCCCATCCAGATCACCGGCACCGGTAGCCTGAAGCGCCAACCTGGCTCCGGGCGCGACGCGAGCTCGGAGGCTCGTAGCTGTCGCCGCCGCCTCCGAGTCGCCAGAAGCTCGGCGGAGGCGCTGACCCTCCGTCCCTTCGCTGCTGCCCGAGGAGCTGCCGAGGGGTCGACCGGCGGGCCTGGTCCTTGCCACGACGACGCCACGGCCGCCCTTCTCGGGGCAGCATTCCATCCGGCGTCCTTCCGCGTCGAAGACCTTGAAGAACATCAAGGAAGCGCCATCGTATTCTAGGTGGATCACGAGGGCGCCCCTCGTCCGGCAGACTCGGGCGATCTCGCCCTAGCGTCGGGTCATGTAGACCTTGCCCGGAGAGACAACCGCAACCTCCGCTCCGGTCGCAGGGGTGCTGCAGCCAGCGTGCTGCAACCGGAGCTCCAGAGAGCCCCTCTGCGCGATCTCGAAGGCGAAGGAGGGCGGAAGACGAATCCAAGATTGAGGAGGCATGGCGGCGTGGAGAACAAGCTCTCGGGAGGAGCCCTCGGCATGGACTCCAAGAGGAACAACGCACACCGCCGTGACCCGCCGGCGCCGTGGCGCTCGGCGTCTACTCCTTCAGGGCCCTCAATGCGGGCGTACAAGGGCAGCGGGAACCCTGGCGATGGCCGCTCGTACCAGGGCCTCGACCCCTCCAGCCGGGCGCCCTCATCTTGGTGGCAGAGGGCTAGCCGTTTCTTCGGCGGAAGCGGGTCGGGACCCTCTCGGGGGGGCCTTCCCCTTCTCTTCCGCAGAAAACCGGCGGATCAGAGCCATTGTCGCAATGCGGAGCAAGGGCGAGGATGGAGAAGAAGGAATAACAAGAAGAGATGGACTGGAAGGGCTCGCGCCGTTCCGTACTTATAGCCAGAGGAGGCCAACCGTCGGCCTCCATGATCGCAGGTAATCATGACCCATTTCTGCATGCATGGACTTGTCAAGTCATGCGGTTGCCGAGGCATTGTGGGGAAGTGGAGACGCCCGCGACCAATCAATCGCCACACGGCGCCCAAGGCCGCAGGCTGTTGGGGCCCGGCGCTCGTGACTTGCCCTTCGCTTCTCGCTAAGCCAAGTCCGGGCGCCGCTTTGGGCCCGGGGCTACTGTCGGCGCTTCCGGGAACGGGGTCCCCAGACTTGCTCGCCTCGCCTGCGACGTGGCTCAAGTGGGGGCCCAGCACGGCCCAGCTTCATCAGCTCAAGCTCAAGACCCTCGCGAGGGGCCAAGCCTCGCAGAGCGGACGACGGGAACCTCCCTCAGGAACAGCCTCGTCAGGCAGGCTTGCGAGGAGGCGGAGAGATCAAGGCAGGGTACCTCCCGAGGGTGCCCCGTGACACAAGCCATGACGATCAAGGCCAGGCGGGCGCCAGGCGGCCCCCAGCCCGCGCAGTGTCCTCATTACCCCTTTGGTGCAAAGGAGGCAAGCACAGGCCAAGGCATCAGGCAAAGGTTACCGCTTCGGTGCAACGAGACCAAGACTAGCAGAACGGTAGGATGGAGGTCATTGTGGAGCCTGTGACGGCGCCACCGCCGAGTCTTTGGCAGCCGAAGACCAACTTTAGTCAGGACAAGTGTACTAGATGTTCCCCTTCAAAATGGCCAATTGTTGGCGCCCTTCCCGCTCAATATTTGGGAAGAGGCCCAGGGCCTCCCTCTATAAATAGGTCTAGCCACCACAGAGTGAGGGGGACGAACACGAGAGAGAGAATCAAGATCACGCATAGAGAGAGAGAGAGAGGCGACCGAACTCACCCAAGCAGTTCATCGAATCAGCCCAAGAACAGCCCCTTGCGAGGCTCTTATCCCCTTGTATTGTTCATCATCAGCCCTTGAGGCAATCCACCACACCACACACTGGAGTAGGGTATTACACCACAACGGTGGCCCGAACCAGTGTAAACCTCGTGTCTCTTGTGTTGTTCATCGTTCCTAGTTTAGATCCCTTGCAATCCATTCACGCGTGAACTGGTAGGGGAAAGATCTCCGCGCGCACCCTAGTGTTCGAACTTCAAGGGTCTGCCGGAACCCGAAATCCGACAGACGTCCGCTCGACGTTCGGCTGCGAGGTGCTGCTCGTTGTTTCTGTTACTGGGGCAGTGGTGTGTATGTTGGGGCCGGGGGAATGTTCGGCCTTGCCATTAACCGCGATGACGCCACGTGGACCTGGCATCTTGAGCTTAAGGTAGGCATAATGTGGCACCGTGTTGAACCGAGCGAATACGGTTCGTCCGAGCAGTGCTTGGTAGTTACTTCAGAAAGGGACGATTTCGAAGACTAACTCTTCGATACGGTAATTTTCTGGTGGTCCGTAGACTACCTCAAGGGTAATGGAGCCTGTATAGCAAGCCTCCTCACCTGGTATGATGCCTCTGAAAGTGGCTTTAGTGGGTTTGATCAATGAATGATCAATAACCATCTTGCGCACCGTGTCTTGGTAAAGCAGATTTAGACTGCTACCACCGTCCATAAGGACTCTAATGAGGCGGAACCAGTATATTATTGGGTCCAGGACTAGTGCGGCTGGATTGTCCTGACTGGCGTTGATCGGACGATTCGTGCGGTTGAAGGTGACTGGCCCTAGTTTATATTGTGGGACGACAAGTTTCGTTGAGGCACCATCCCTAAGGATGGATATCCGGTCCGAGTTGGTAATTTGGGTGGTATGTACCACGTTCACCGATTGAATATGCGGGGGAAATTTCTTTTGTCCTCCTGTGTTCGGTGGTCTGGGCTCTTTGTCGCTATCGTCGCTTTGAGACCCCCCTTTGTCTCTGCCGGCTTGTTTGAAGACCCAGCATTCTCTGTTGGTATGGGTGGCTGGTGTTTCTGGGGTGCCATGAATTTGGCATTGGCGATCGAGTATGCGGTCCAGACTGGAAGGATCCGGATTTTTATTTTTGGTTGGCCCATTCTGCTGACCGGACTTTGAGCCCCTGAACCCGGCATTAACTGCCGTGTTTTCGGTGTTTTCACCATATTTGCGGCGCTTATGTTTGTTGCATCGTGGCTTGCCGTTGCTATCCCTGGCTTCTGATGTGTCAGGCTTGCTTGCTGTATTGGTACTACGAGCCAACCAGCTGTCTTCGCCCGCACAAAAGCGGGTCACGAGTGTCGTGAGGGCTGCCATGGATTTTGGCTTCTCTTGGCCGAGGTGTCGGGCGAGCCATTCGTCACGGATGTTATGCTTAAATGCCGCTAAGGCCTCTACATCTGGGCAGTCGACAATTTGGTTTTTCTTGGTTAGGAACCGTGTCCAGAATGTCCTAGCCGATTCCCCTGGCTGCTGAATTATATGACTTAAGTCATCAGCGTCCGGTGGTCGCACATAAGTTCCTTGGAAGTTTTCGAGGAATGCATCTTCCAAATCCACGCAATTGTTGACGGATTCTGCTGGCAAGCTATTCAGCCAATGCCGAGCTGGTCCTTTGAGTTTTAGTGGGAGGTACTTGATGGCGTGTAGATCATCACCGCGGGCCATGTGGACGTGGAGGAGGAAATCCTCAATCCATACCGCGGGGTCTGTTGTACCATCATACGATTCGATATTTACGGGTTTAAAACCCTCTGTGAATTCATGATCCATTACTTCGCCAGTGAAGCATAGGGGGTGTGCGGCGCCTCTGTGCTGGGCTATATCACGACGCAGTTCATATGAGTCTTGTGTGCTGTGTTCGGCCCGGCCGGATTTACTTTCGCTGTATCCGGTGTGACGATCATCGTCCCGCGTAGGTGCGAGCCCCCGTGATCCATAGATAGATCTTGCGTATTTTGCCCTGTTTTCCATTATGTCTCGCAGGACCCGCGTGTTGCCCCGTGCCTTGGTATTTTTGTTTGAGTGGCGGCGGGTTGCAGGCTGGGTTTCAGGCTGTAATGCCTCTCTGTCTCGGCCATGAGGTGGCCGATCAGCCGCATCATACGCTGGTGATGTAGGTTTCAATGCTTCCTCCTCGAGTCGGGGTAGCAACCTGTGCTTGGGGTAACCCTTAGATGGGCGTTCGAGTTCGTATTCCTCGGCCACAAGGACTTCAGTCCATCTGTCTACTAGCAAATCTTGATCAGCTCCAAGATGTTGCTGCTTTTTCTTCAAGCTATTTGCTGTGGCTATAAGCCGGCGCTTAAAGTGCTCCTGCTCGACGGGATCCTCAGGCACGATAAATTCTTCGTCGCCGAGGCTCACCTCGTCTTTGGAGATAGGCATGTAATTGTCATCCTCCGCTTTTCCGTCTGCTGCTTACTCAGGAGGGTTGGCTTGTTCATCCTCCGGCTCTAAATCTTGCTGGAGGGGATTGTCGTCGTCTTTGGCACTGTCCGGAGTGCTATTATCTCCTGTGCCGGCATCACCACTTTTGCTGTGGCGATACTTAGAGCGGCGCCGCTGACGTCGGCGCTTGGGTTGCTTCTTGGAGGGATCATCCTCTGTTGTCTTATCACCATTGCCTTCTTTGGGTGTATCCACCATGTACATACCATATGATGAGGTGGCGGTCCAGTGCCCTGTGAGCAGTGGTTCCTATTCGTCTCCTGCATCGTCGTCCATACCGTCGATGTCTTCGGAGTCGAAGTCGAGCATGTCGGTTAAATCGTCGATAGTGGCTACTAAGTGGGTGGTGGGTGGGGAGTGAATTTCTTCGTCGTCTGCATCCCATTCTAGCCGGACATAGTTCGGCCAAGGTTCTCCTGACAAGGACAGAGACCTCAATGAGTTTAGCACATCGCCGAAGGGCGAGTGCTGAAAGATATCCACGGAGGTGAACTCCATGATCGGCGCCCAATCGGATTCGTAGGCATGGGCGCAGGCAGCTCAGAGCCTGTGGCCGGGGACGAATCCAATTGTTCGGAAGCACGGTTCTCGATAGGGGTAAAGTCAATACTCGGCTCTATCACCACTGAGAGTGCGGGCTCCAAGGCGGGGTCTATCTGCCCGTCCTCGGATGGCACAATTTGCTCCGGATCGGGGGCCGGAGTGATTACAGGTGTGATCTCCTGAACACTGTCCGACGGTAGAGCTATATCATGCTCGTCGTGATCGTGCGGCGCACCTGGCAAGGGCTCGAATCCGTCGAAGATCAAGTCCCAGCGGATGTCGGCAGTATAATTTAAGTTTCCGAACCTGACCTGGTGGCCAGGGGCGTAGCTCTCGATCTGCTCTAGATGACCAAGCGAGTTGGCCCGCAGTGCGAAGCCCCCGAATACGAAGATCTGTTCGGGGAGGAAGACCTCACCATGGACCGCATCGTTACCGGTGATCGAAGGAGCCATCAAGCCTTGCGGTGACGGCACAGAGGAACTCTCAATGAAAGCACCAATGTCAGTGTCAAAACCGGCGGATCTCTGGTAGGGGTCCCGAACTGTGCTTATAAGGCGGATGGTAACAGGAGGCGAGGGACACGATGTTTACCCAGGTTCGGGCCCTCTCAATGGAGGTAATACCCTACTTCCTGCTTGATTGATCTTGATGATATGAGTATTATAAGAGTTGATCTACCACGAGATCATAGAGGCTAAACCCTAGTAGCTATCCTATGGTATGATTGATGTTCTATGGACTAAACCCTCAGGTTTATATAGACACCAGAGGGGGCTAGGGTTACACAGATTCGGTTACAAGGGAGGAGATCTATATATCCGTATTTGCCAAGCTTGCCTTCCACGCCAAGGAGAGTCCCATCCGGACACAGGACGAAGTCTTCAATCTTGTATCTTCATAGTCCAACAATCCGGCCAAAGGATATAGTCCGGCTGTCCGGATACCCCCTAATCCAGGACTCCCTCAAAGATAAAGGCTTTAGAAGGAATGACTTACATTAACAGTTAACACCGGCTTTATAATGCCCTTCTCCATGTCAATGGAAGGATAACTAAAGAATTTCAGCGCATAATCTTCTTCAATAGCATTGCCTGTACTCTACATTTTGTAGAGAGTAATTATAGATATGATAATACTGGAAGGGATAGAGGATAATGAAGATAAGATGCAGATTTATGCTACATAATCAACTACCAATCCCTGGAAGTACAAGTGTTAGAGGACAAAATGTACTGACAAGAGCAATGGGCTACACTTCAAGACCGGCATTGTCTGTGGTATTCTACTTTTTGGTAAGATTAAATATAGATATGATCTTTTTAGTGAATGGTGGGCGAGGGAGATAAGATGCAGAATGCTACACAATGAACCAATCCCTCTTCCCATGATACAAGAGTGTTTTGAACACTGGTGTACTGTACAAAACGTTCTTATATTATGGGACGGAGGGAGTAGCTATTAATGCCAGTACAGTGATAGACGACGTTCAGTCCTTACAAGAGGACTGCAGAGCTAAACCTCTTCAAAAGCATTGGGTTGATTCTAAATTTATGTAAGAGTCCATACGGATCTTAATATGTCCAACAAATGGACGATAACGAGGCTAACATGTGCAGTGATGCTACATAATCAAACAGCTATGAAAGTAAGTATGGTCATACATGGAAAGAGGTACTCACAAGAGCAATGCAGTGTGTAGTATAGTTGCGAGATTTTGTGGTCCCTTGAGAATGAATGTTCTTTTGCTAACAGTTTTTGTACAAGTGAGACATTAAGGCAAATGCAGAAATGTAGTTCAAATTGTGATGTGATATCATAGACAGTACCTTACGCTGCAGCCGAGACCAATGTGTAACAAGATTATAGCAGTCACCATCGGATAAATGTAGCATCAGAGACTTTACAGAAATTTCGTTTAGAGGCTTGCCATCGAAGTGCGCTTGCCTCAGGTATGAACGATACTTCATCAACGAGTGCTTGAAAAGCGCAACCAACCCTTGCTCGTCTTCACAATCCAGTTTGGTCCTTGCCTATTTAAAAGAATGAAATCTTGTGTCTTTTATCAGCAGAAACATATGCAGTAATGACCATGAATAACATTAGTACATTACTTACGCGTAAGTTGCGGAGGAAGAATGGAAACTGTTTTGTGCCTGCAGTATAATCTTTCCATGAAGGAAAGATGCACACAAAGTTCCTGACAACAATATAAGCTTTGTTTTCTAAACTGGGAACAAATGGAACAAGGGTCCTATTTGCTGCAATTGGGGCTCTCTCTGGTTCGAAAAGGGATTTGGCAACTGAATTTGGTTTACTCTTTGCTGGACTGGGGGTTTTGCATCGTAGAGCTGGAGCTATGTCAACTGGCATGATCATAATGTTTGCTGCAGTTGGGGTCTACTGAGTTGGGGCATCAGAAATGACCAGTGTAGTAGGGATAGAGTCTCCTAGAGTTGGGGTGTTTTGTGGGTCAGGTGATATTGCAACTACACCTAATGGGCTATTTGATTTATCAGGTGCCACTACCTGTGCCAAATACTTTGCTTGTGCTCCTCCACGATCAGCAATCGCCCTCTTCCTTTTGAATGTCTGATACACAAGAACATCATTTGAATGGATAAATATGGTATGTTGACAGATGGAATATGTACTGAAAATGGATAGGCAGGGCGTATTAACATACATGATGTGTAAACTAAGCTAATGGCAGTTCAACAAAGTAGAAGCAATGCAAAGCATCAGTTGCAAGATATGTGCGACCAATATAACCTTGGAAAGTTAGAGAAAGCACCATGATGGGTGAATAAGATAGGGCATTGTCACGCCCAAGATGCGACCCTATCCTAAAGGAACTCGAAGGTCCCACCAAGGATAGAAGCGCATCTTGTAGACGCTTTTGCAAGGTGGATATCATTACATCAACATTACAAAATAGTGGGGATACATACAAAAGGCATACAATGCCACACGAATACAACAATACAACATACAAGATCAACATCCGACTACGGATGAATCATAAATGTAAACTCAAACAATATCCACCTCGCTAGCCCAAAGGTTGCCGACCGAACCTATCCCCGATCAAGAAGCGTAAGAGGAACTCCAAAACAAGCAACATCGCTCTCGCCATGATCATCGCAACCTGTACCTGCAATCGGTGTTGTAGTAATCAGGAGCCACGAGGACGCAGCAATCCCATTACCATGGGTATCAAGACTAGCAAAGCTTAATGGGAAAGGAAGGGGTAAAGTGGTGAGGTTGCAGCAGCGGCTAAGCATATATGGTGGCTAACATACGCAAATGAGAGCGAGAAGAGAGTCAAAGGAATGGTCGTCAACTAGTAATGATCAAGAAGTGATCCTGAACTCCTACTTACGCCGACATAACCCGTAAAACCGTGTTCTCCTCTCGATCAACCCCGAAAAGAGACACTCACGGTTACGCATTAACCGGTTGGTGTATTTTAGAAGAGTTTACTTCAAGTTTACTACAACCGGATATTAACAAATTCCCATCTCGCCACATAACCGGGCACGGCTCTCGAAAAGTTTATACCTCGCAGGGGGTCCCAACTTAGCCCATGATAAGCTCTCGCGATCAACAAAGGATATTCCTTCTCCCCGAAGACCCGATCAGCCTCGGAATCCTGCCACAAGACATTTCGACAAGAATAAAACAAGACCAGCAAGACCGCCTGATGCGCCGACAATCCCGATAGGAGCTGCACATATCTCGCTCGTGGCAACACCGGATGAGCAAGACGTGACGGCAACCGACGATACCCTAAGTTGCCTAGGGCGGCACCGCAAGTGGTTCGGGTTTGGACCAACACTTAGACAAGCATTGGCCCGGGGGGCTGAATAAAGATGACCCTTGGGTTAATTACTCCCAAGGGAAAGTAGGTGGTGGTGAGGCAAATGGTAAAACCAAGGTTGGGCCTTGCTGGAGGAGCCTTATTCAAAGCGAACTGTTAAGGGGGGTCCCATAAATCACCCAACCGTGTTAGGGACGCAAAATCCGGGAACATAATACCGATATGACGGAAACTAGGGCGGCAAGAGTGGAACAAAACACCAGGCATAAGGCCGAGCCTTCCACCCTTTACCAAGTATATAGATGCATTAAAAAATATAAGAGATATTGTGATATCCCAACATAATCCTGTCCATTATGGAGCAAACTTCATCTTCACCTGCAACTAGAAACGCTATAAGAGGGGCTGAGCAAAAGCGGTAACATAGCCAAACAACGGTTTGCTAGGAAGGGTGACAATGGTTAGAGGCTGACATGGCAAATTGGAAGGCTTGAGCAGCAAGTGATAGGTACCGCAGCATAGCGAAAGAACGAAGCAACTAGCATAGCAATGATAGTAATGAGATCCAAGGTGACGGTCATCTTGCCTGAAATCCCGCAAGGAAGAAGAACGAGTCCATGAAGAAGACGAACCAAGCGTAGACGAACGAATCCTCACGATCGCAACGAAACAGGAACTATCGAGAAGAAGCACACAACATAGTAAACACACCACACATGAACATGACATGATGCACAACAAGCATGATGCATGACAAAGGCTACATGAAGCTACTCATGGCAAGAGATGATGCGAACAAGAGCAACACATCAAGGCAAGTTTAAATAAGGCCGGAAACAACATATAACAATTCCGGTAAGTCCTCATATGCAAATTTCAAAATTGGTCCAGATCTGAATAAACATTAAGTTGAAGTTGATAAACAGCAAGTTAATATGCACCAAGAGGATCTACATGAAATTCTATTCAAGTTACATATAAAGTTCATTTAGTTCGGAGCTACGGCCTAGAAGATATGAGCAAAACAAGTTAAGCATGGCATTGATACAAAATACATACAAACATCAAGCAAACACCTCAAAACATGGATGCACTATGATAATATGAAACTACATGCAAAATCAAGCAAGTTTCATATAGAGCACACTCAAAACGGAGCAACGGTGCAACACATACTCTACAAGGCATAACAACAATCTTTCCAAAACAACAACTAGGCATATTGCAAGCACCAAAACACTATGCTACAGCATCTCAACGTAAGAACAAAAGGCATGGGCATGAAATAAAGGTAAAGCATGATAAAACAAGAACACTGAGCTATCTCCAGAAATCACTAGAACATGCTCAAAAAGACATGGCAAGAATGCAAATAATAACAGTTTCAGGCTTAGCAGAAATAACATCAGTTTGCAATGTTTAGAGCCATCAACCAACATGTTACAGGAACTTATCATGGCAAAAAAAGGAATGGCATGATACTACTAAATGCATAGAACAAAAGTCCTTTACTGACGAAGAGCCAAAAAGGAGCAGAGGAAATGATGGCACCCATGTAAACATAGCAAGCAATATGACAGATTCATACATGGCAGGAACAACAATACGTAGGCATGTTGGTGAGCTTGAACCACTCACCACAGAGCAATACATGGCATGGCAAGGCAACTCACAGTAGGAA
Source organism: Aegilops bicornis (assembly GCA_021605145.1). Taxonomy (NCBI): domain Eukaryota; kingdom Viridiplantae; phylum Streptophyta; class Magnoliopsida; order Poales; family Poaceae; genus Aegilops; species Aegilops bicornis. The sequence continues at coordinate 472,059,264 of CM038672.1, read as the reverse complement.
GACATGTTTATGAAGCTAAGCATGGCAAGAGAAAGTTTATAGCATGCAAGTATCACTAGCAAAACACATGGCAAGAACTGAACTTAATGTTAACAGGCTGATAGCAACATTGTTTAGCAATCTTAGAGCAAGATTACAACAACCTACAGCAAACCATAAATGCAACCAGGGGCATGGATGGATATAGCATGACATGTAGAACAAAACATCCTTAGTGAACATCTCCAGATTATGCATAGAATGACTTGTAGCAGCAGGTTTACATAGCATCATAATATAACAAAATCAGCCTAGCAAAACAGCAACAGCAAGTACCCTACTTAACAAGCTTGATGCACTCACTACAGGAATCACAAAAATACATGGATAGCACCCATGTAAATATGGCATGACATAGATCAAAACTCATGTAGAGATCATGCTCATAAGATACACACATCGAATGCAACAAAAATGACAAATCATCAAGTTATAACAGTTTCAGCAGGTTAATATCATATATCACTCTTTTAACGAAGATTCAGGCATCAAGATGAACTCAAATGAGCATTACACAATGGAATGAAGTGAAGTACTCGTTGAGGTGAACAACTTGACATATTATACACACGAAACGGAGCAGCATACAATAAGTTATGGTGCGATGAACATGGCATGATTATGCAAAATATTCGGGACTTGGGCAAAATCGATGAAGGGGAAAAGTCAACCTCCGAGATCCGAATCTGGATCTGAACGGCGCGGATGCTGAGGCGGGCCGGGATCTCGCCGGAGATGGCCGCGGGAGGTTGCCGGGGAGGTCAGCGGAGGCGGCCGGGCGCCGGGAGGAGACCGGCGACGGAGGCGCCGGGCGCGGGGGCAGAGGCGGGCGGCGTAGCCCCCGAGGGCGGCGCGGCGCCGGCGGAGGCAGGTGCCGGCGAGGGAACGGCGCGGAGGCGAGGGGGCGCGCTGGGCGGCGCGGGCGAGATCGCGCGCGGGACGAGGCCGATCCGTCGGGAGAAGCGCGCTGGGCGGCGGCGCAAGACGCCGCGAGCGGGCGCGGGCAGCGGCGGCCTTCATCGGGCGGCGGCGGAAGGACGGTCTTCGGCGGGCGGCGCGCGGGCCTGTGGAGGGTTGGCGATGGGCCTCATGGCTTCGCGCGCTGGACGGGCGGCAGTGACGTGGCGGCGCGAGTGGCTGAGGCGGCGGAGGAGGTGACGTGGCAGGCCGCGATTGGCCGGAGCGAGGTGGAGGCTGGACATGTCCGGCGAGGTTGGACATGTCCGGCGCGCGAGGGGAGCGGGGCTAGGGTTTGATCTGCGGGATTTTCGGGGAGAGCACATATAAATAGGTAGAGGGAGCTAGGAGAGTCCAAATGAGGTGCGGTTTTCGGCCATGCGATCGTGATCGAACGGCCGAGAGCATGGAGGGGAGTTTGCTCGGTTTTGGGCCACTTTGGAATGACGTTGGGCTGCAAAGAGAAAGGGGCTTTTGCGGTTACCCGGTTAACCGTTGGAGTATCAATCGACCTCCAAATGACCCGAAACTTGACATGCGGTCTACCGGTGCTATACCAAGGCTGCTTGACAAACCTCGAGCCATTCCGAGAAAGTTTAACACCCACTCACAACGAGAGACAAAAGGGGAACGCCGGGGAACATAGGAGTGCCGGATTGCAAAACAGACAACCGGGAAAATGCTTGGATGCATGAGACGAACACGTATGCAAATGCAATGCACATGACGACATGATATGAAATGCAGATGATGACATGGCAAAGTGCAACACGCAAGCACATGACATCGCAAAGATGGCGAATAACTGGCAGACACCTGGCGCATCGAATCCGGGGCGTTACAACACTCCTCCACTAACAAGAGATCTCGTCCCGAGATCTTAGGACCGAGACTGAAGGAAAAAGGGATGAGTTGAAACAAGAACTCAAAGAAAAAGCAAGGAATCAAGAGCACTCAAGAAGAAGAGAGGAACGACGAGAATGACGAGAATCGAAAGCTCACGGAATGAGATAGACTATGGAACCACTCCGGTTAGAACGAGATAAGAAACGAATAAGAATGAAAGGATTTAGGAAGCACTCTGACTGAACATGGAAAGAATAGAACATGAACTTGAGAAAATGGAGTGATACTTGATGAACTCTTGAAGAATGAATTAAATCATGAAGAACCACCGTGAAGAACTCCGGTAACAAAAGGATTATGAGATTCAATGAGGGATGAAAAGAATAAGATTAACTCTTACGATGATTTAGATGGAGGTTACGAATTTAAATGGCCGAGGAAATATGAACTCCGAAAAGAAAAGACGAACGACTTAGATCCAAGAAAATCACTCATCACGTAACAATCTCCAAAGAAAGAATTAATCAACTTGACCACGATGAAATGAGAATAAGAATTATGTTATGCTTATCCTCCACCAATTAAATTGATGAGAAGCAATGGATTTGCATACTACTTATTCTTGATGAAAAGGATTGAGAAGTGACATATCGCAAACTTGAGAAGGTCTTCATGAACCACCGGTAGGATTGAAAAAAAACGAATGGATTAATATGATCATCAAAGAAAAGAATCTTGAACGAACACCGTAAGAATTAGAAAAATGACTGATGAAAGAGAATGAATCACCGGGAAGAATTAGAAGAACAAAAATGATTGAGGGGATTTAGATACAAAAGAACGGGAAGACTACAAACTGATTAGAGAGCACTTGAACAAAGCGTCGGGGTAATCGGATAACGTTAGCTGAAATGTGAGGACGAAGAATTCTTCTGGAACAATGGCCTCCGGTGAAAAGAAACATAAATCAACTCCTGACAAACTCCGAATGGGTAGGAAAAGAATATCTAACAAACGGAATAATATGAGAGGATAACATGAAGCTAGAACCACGAAACTTCGCGAGAAAGGGCAAGATTTAGAGGAAATACTCTTCTTCAATCTTTAAATGATGACGAGAAACACCACCGAAATTACTGAGATACTCCGGTAGAATGAAAAGCAGAGAGGTTGAGCCAACAATGAAAATGATTTGGAATCCATCTTGGAAAAGGCATGTGACTGACGTGATCCATTCTTACATCACACTTGAAAAGAATTGGGAATAGCTCCGGGGAAATTATAAGAGTCAGGTAAGATCCTGGGAGAGACCTGTGGGTTAGGGCCCACTAAAAGAAAACACCGTTGGAAAGGGATGTTGAACAGATAGATGATGCACCGGAAGAACTGAAATATTTGACTGAAGTGACAACCTCGAATTAATTGGAACACCGACAAATCTCCTGAGATGTCTTCCGAACTCCGGAATGATTGAATAGCGAGAGGCAAACGAGCAAGGAGAACACTTGATCCAAGGGAAAAGAATATAATCACTACCAAAAGTTGGAATTGAATCCACCGAAGAAGAAAAAGAGATGGGGAATGTCGAACAAAATGAGAATTCACCGGTTGAAATAATTTACGAAAGACTGAAGAGGTTCCACATGAATGAAATTGATGCTCAAACAGGACTCAGTGCTCCGGGAAGAATAGGGTGGAGGGCGGAAAACAAAGGAAACTTGGAAGGGAAACCGACGAATATCTTGAAGAGAAAACACCGGTTGAAATCATTGAGGAAAGAAAGCAAAGACTTCGCACGAGTAGGATGGATACTCAATTACGGACTCCGGTTCCGAGAGGAAGAAGGGAGGGCGGGTGGGAAAAACAAGGACAACTTCGGACAAGGAAAAACAACGATGTCGGAGGAAGAACTGATGATTAAACTTGGCAAAGATGAAGATGGTCGAGTCGACTTGACGAGAAATGCACCGGATAAAAAGAGCTGAGGAACAACTACCGGAAAACCAACTTTGTGAACCTAAAGAAAAATTTGAAGGGGAAGAGGAGTAGTTCAAAACACCTACGTCAGGATTCCTTACCAGAGCGACGAAGGGGCTGAGGAGTAAAAAGAATTCCTACTCTCCGATATAACTAGACTCAAAAGTTTTTCTAGACTCGACATCGGCCAAACTACACGATCAATCAAGGGGCTCCTAAGGTCGGTCGAGGCTCGATACCAACTTGTCACGCCTAAGATGCAACCCTATCCTAAAGGAACTCGAAGGTCCCACCAAGGATAGAAGCGCATCTTGAAGACGCTTTTTCAAGGTGGATATCATTACATCAACATTACATAATAGTGGGGATACATACAAAAGGCATACAATGCCACACGAATACAACAATACAACATACAAGATCAACATCCGACTACGGATGAATCATAAACATAAACTCAAACAATATCCATCTTGCTAGCCCAGGCTGCCGACCTGGAACCTATCCCCTGATCGAAGAAGCAAAAGAGGAACTCCAAAACAAGCAACATCGCTCTCGCGTCATGATCATCGCAACCTGTACCTGCAACTGGTGTTGTAGTAATCTGTGAGCCACGAGGACTCAGCAATCCCATTACCATGGGTATCAAGACTAGCAAAGCTAAATGGGAAAGGAAGGGGTAAAGTGGTGAGGTTGCAGCAGCGGCTAAGCATATATGGTGGCTAACATACGCAAATGAGAGTGAGAAGAGAGTCAAAGGAACGGTCGTCAACTAGTAATGATCAAGAAGTGATCCTGAACTCCTACTTACGTCAGACATAACCCAGAAACCGTGTTCTCCTCTCGATCAACCCCGAAAAGAGACACTCACGGTTACGCATTACACGGTTGGTGTATTTTAGAAGAGTTTACTTCAAGTTTACTACAACCGGATATTAACAAATTCCCATCTGCCACATCACCGCGGGCACGGCTCTCGAAAGTTTATACCCTGCAGGGGGGTCCCAACTTAGCCCATGATAAGCTCTCGCGATCAACGAAGGATATTCCTTCTCCCCGGGAAGATCCGATCAGTCTCGGAATCCCGGCTACAAGACGTTTCGACAGTAATAAAACAAGACCAGCAAGACCGCCCGATGCGCCGACAATCCCGATCGGAGCTGCACATATCTCGTTCTCTGGGCAACACCGGTTGAGCTGTACACACGGCAACCGACGATACCCCAAGTTGCCTAGGGCGGCACCGCAAGTGGTTTCGTTTGGACCAACACTTAGACAAGCATTGGCCCGGGGGGCTGAATAAAGATGACCCTTGGGTTAATTACTCCCAAGGGAAAGTAGGTGGTGGTGAGGCAAATGGTAAAACCAAGGTTGGGTCTTGCTGGAGGAGTCTTATTCAAAGCGAACTGTCAAGGGGGTCCCATAAATCACCGAACCGCGTTAGGGACGCAAAATCCGGGAACATAATACTGATATGACGGAAACTAGGGCGGCAAGAGTGGAACAAAACACCAGGCATAAAGCTGAGCCTTCCACCCTTTACCAAGTATATAGATGCATTAAAAAATATAAGAGATATTGTGATATCCCAACATAATCCTGTCCACCATGGAGCAAAATTCATCTTCACCTGCAACTAGCAACGCTATAAGAGGGGCTGAGCAAAAGCGGTAACATAGCCAAACAACGGTTTGCTAGGAAGGGTGACAAAGGTTAGAGCCTGACATGGCAAATTGGGAGGCTTGAGCAGCAAGTGATAGGTAGCGCAGCATAGCGAAAGAACGAAGCAACTAGCATAGCAATGATAGTAATGAGATCCAAGGTGACGGTCATCTTGCCTGAAATCCCGCAAGGAAGAAGAACGAGTCCATGAAGAAGACGAACGGGTGAAGCCGAACCAAGCGTAGACGAACGAATCCTCACGATCGCAACGAAACAGGAACTATGGAGAAGAAGCACACAACATAGTAAACACACCACACATGAACAAGACATGATGCACAACAAGCATGACGCATGACAAAGGCTACATGAAGCTACTCATGGCAAGAGATGATGCGAACAAGAGCAACACATCAAGGCAAGTTTAAATGAGGCCGGAAACAACATATAACAATTCCGGTAAGTCCTCATATGCAAATTTCGAAATTGGTCCAGATCTGAATAAACATTAAGTTGAAGTTGATAAACAGCAAGTTAAGATGCACCAAGAGGATCTACACGAAATTCTAGTCAAGTTACATATAAAGTTCATTTAGTTCGGAGCTACGGCCTAGAAGATATGAGCAAAACAAGTTAAGCATGGCATTGATACAAAATACATACAAACATCGAGCAAACACCTCAAAACATGTATGCACCATTATAATATGAAACTACATGCAAAATCAAGCAAGTTTCATATAGAGCACACTCAAAACGGAGCAACGGTGCAACACATACACTCTACAAAGCATAACAACAATCTTTCCAAAACAGCAACTAGGCATATTGCAAGCATCAAAACACTATGCTACAGCATCTCAACGTAAGAAGAAAAGGCATGGGCATGAAATAAAGGTAAAGCATGATAAAACATGAACACTGAGCTATCTCCAGAAATCACTAGAACATGCTCAAAAAGACATGGCAAGAATGCAATGTTTAGAGCCATCAACCTACATGTTACAGGAACTTATCATGGCAAAAAAAGTAATGGCATGATACTACTAAATGCATAGAACAAAAGTCCTTTACTGACGAAGAGGCCAAAAAGGATCAGAGGAAATGATGGCACCCATGTAAACATAGCAAGCAATATGACAGATTCATACATGGCAGGAACAACAATACGTAGGCATGTTGGTGAGCTTGAACCACTCACCACAGAGCAATACATGGCATGGCAAGGCAACTCACAGTAGGAAGACATGTTTATGAAGCTAAGCATGGCAAGAGAAAGTTTATAGCATGCAAGTATCACTAGCAAAACACATGGCAACAACTGAACTTAATGTTAACAGGCTGACAACAACATTGTTTAGCAATCTTAGAGCAAGATTACAACAACCTACAGCAAACCATAAATGCAACCAGGGGCACGGATGGATATAGAATGACATGTAGAACAAAACATCCTTAGTGAACATCTCCATATTATGCATAGAATGACTTGTAGCAGCAGGTTTACATAGCATCATAATATAACAAAATCAGCCTAGCAAACCAGCAACAGCAAGTACCCTACTTAACAAGCTTGACACACTCACTACAGGAATCACAAAAATTCCTGGATAACACCCCTGTAAAGATGGCATGACATAGATCAAAACTCATGTAGAGCTCATGCTCATAAGATGCACACATCAAATGCAACAAAAATGACAAATCATCAAGTTATAACAGTTTCAGCAGGTTAATATCATATAGCACTGTTTTAATGAAGATTCAGGCATCGAGATGAACTCAAATGAGCATGACACAATGGAATGAAATGAATTACTCATTGAGGCGAACAATTTGACATATTATACACACGAAACAGAGCAGCATGCAATAAGTTGTGATGCGATGACCATGGCATGATTATGCAAAATATTCGGGACTTAGGCAAAATCGAGGAAGGGGAAAAGCCAACCTCTGAGATCCAAATCTGGATCTGAACGGCGCGGATGCTGAGGCGGGCCGGGCTCTCGCCGGAGGTCAGCGGAGGCGGCCGGCGTCGGGGAGGAGACCGGGTGGCGGAGGCGCTTGGCGCTGGGCCGGGTAGAGGCGGGCGGCGCAGCCTCAATGAGGGCGGGCGTAGCTGCCGGCGGAGGTGGCGCCGGCAACGAGGGAACGGGCGTCATGAGGCGCGGGCGCCATGGGCGGCGGCGGTGGCGGGTGAGATCGCCGCGGGCGCAGGCCGATCCGGTCGGAGAAGCGCTGGGCGGCGGCGGGCGCAAGCGGGCGACGGGCGTTGGCAGCGGTGGCTTCGTCGGGCGGCGGCGTAAGGACGGTTCGGCGGGCGGCGCGGCAGGAGTCGGGCCTGCGGCGCGCGGCGGCGCTGCGTGTGGGCCTGTGGAGGGTCGGGCGATGGGCCTCGCGGGCTTCGGCGGCGCGCGGGACGGACGGCGGCGACGTGGCGGCGCGGGAGTGGCTGAGGCGGCGGAGGAGGTGACGTGGCAGGCCGCGATTGGCCGGTGCGAGGTGGAGGCTGGACATGTCCGGCGCGCGAGGGGAGCGGGGCTAGGGTTTGATCTGCGGGATTTTCGGGGAGAGCACATATAAATAGGTAGAGGGAGCTAGGAGAGTCCAAATGAGGTGCGGTTTTCGGCCACGCGATCGTGATCGAACGACCGAGAGCATGAAGGGGAGTTTGCTGGGTTTTGGGCCAGTTTGGAAGGGCGTTGGGCTGCAAAGAGAAAGGGGCTTTTGCGGTTACCCGGTTAACCGTTGGAGGATCAAACGACCTCCAAATGACCCGAAACTTGACAAGCGGTCTACCGGTGCTATACCAAGGCCGCTTGACAAACCTCGGGCCATTCCGAGAAAGTTTAACACCCACTCACAACGAGAGACAAAAGGGGAACGCCGGGGAACATAGGAGTGCCGGATTGCAAAACGGACAACGGGGAAAATGTTCGGATGCATGAGACGAACACGTATGCAAATGCGATGCACATGAAGACATGATATGAAATGCAGATGATGACATGGCAAAGTGCAACACGCAAGCACATGACATGGCAAAGATGGCGAATAACTGGCAGACACCTGGCGCATCGAATCCGGGGCGTTACAGGCATCTTCCTCTGACTCCTCCACTAGGGAGCTACATTGACTTAGGTCTCCCTCTAACTCAGAATCACTGTTAGGATCATATTCTGAGCATGAATCTGTAGGTGGAGAGCATTTGCATTGCATTGCATCCAGACTTGATTTCAGTTCCGTAATGCCAAGTTTGACAGCCATGGCATTGTTCTGCTTTATTATTTTCATGCGCGCAAGCTCAAAATCATTATGATGCTGTTCAGAATCTGAGATTCATGAAAACATAAAAAGTAGTCAGATTATCTATGGAATGCATTGCAGATTCAACTCGAAGAGTGTCTCCCTATAAACCCCTGCATATGCAAAGTTCACCCCCCAACCGTGCTGACCAGACCACACACAGAAATACAAACCCCTTATGTCTCTATAACAGGCAGACACATTTCAAAACTGAAGTAGGAACATTAGAATCATATGAAATTCATATTTGAACAAATAAACTAAGGAATTATGAGTGGCATAATGTTTAGCTTCAAGGGTGGAGTGTTGTTAGTGCGACACAAGGCAAGTAGGAAGATTGTATTCCATGTAAAAGATCGAAGCCTATGTAAAAGCTGGAAATGACACTTTCTTTCTATACAATGGAGTGTTCGTTGCCCACACAATGGAGTATTTAGAAACAGGATGGTCCACCCTAAAGGAATATTGACAACAAATATGACAAGGCAAGCATAGATGTAGTGAATCAATCATTTACTTGTGAGCTTACTAGGACAAGTATGGAGAATTGTAACTGCAGTAAGAGACCGTCCAAAATCTGAATCAAGAATTTTGTCTAGCACTTATTGTTTGCAACTAATCGACGTGAATAATTGGATATTATACCAAATGAGTAAGAAATACAAGTAAAATTGTCAACAAACCTGGCTTGCTGTAGTAATCTGGGTCAATGCCACTAAGACCAACAGTCCAAAATGACTAGTGTCTGTTCCTAGGGCCGGAATTTTGAAAACCTCAGAACTTTACAGTACTAAAGATCCGAAATACATCTGAACCATTAAGTGTAGGTAGCACTGAGCACACAACAAACCCTAATGAAAGTCCTGCCTAATGAGTAATGAATCAATTAGAAAATGGGTGATGAGGAGTGGCTGCTGAGTGTTGAGGACGTATCTCAGGATAAATCGGGTAGGCTTAGTGGGTGTTGCATGCCTGAGCCCTTAACGGACTGGGAAGGTAGGCACGGTGGCGCGCTCGGGCAGCGGCGACGCTGTTGGGTGAGCGGATCCTGACCTCCTGTTAGTCCGGCGTCTCCTCCTAGAGTCATGCCGTCCGGGGACGGCAAGTCGCCAAAGGCAGGCTGGGGCGTAGTAGAGATCGGAAGCGCCGCAGCAGTAACAAAGGGAATCGGGGCCTGGGACGACCCAAAATCCCAGGGTGGGCCGGCCCACCGTGGGCACCCTGTAGAGATACACATCCGAGCGGCGAACATGAATTTTCGAAACTAATTTAGGAACATTTAGCTGACCAATTAAATGACTCTGTTTTAATAATATCAGCTTCGTATTTGAACAACTAAGCTTGTTTAGCTTGATGGGTGGAGCAGTACTATTATGACACGAAGCACGTATTCTGATCGTATAGTAATCATAAAAGGGGGAAACCGGAGAAATGATATTTAGCAGCCATTGTTTGCTTCGAACTAAGAACTAAATTCTAAGAGCTGGAAAGAAAGTGGAGTAACCAAGTTAAGATCTATTTTCTGGTTGAGATCAAAAAGTTGAGGAGATATGAAGTACCACCTCTCTTGCGGCGCCGTGTAGGCATCGGGGGTGCGATGGCTGTCGGTGGCGTTGAAGCAGATCTACGACGGTAGACGGGTGCATCGGGGGATACGGCCTGTTGCGGTGGAAGAGAAGGTCGTGTGAGCGGCCCCGACAAAGAGGACGACGGCGCCTATGAAGCGAGAGGACGTGATGCAAGGCTCTTGGTCCGTCGCTGTGGATGAGAAACGTCCATCTCTAGAAGTGGATGACGCGGTCTTCGTAGGCGCTCCGGCATGGTGGAGGATGGTGGCGATGGATGTGGTGGAGGATGGCGGCGATGGATGGGGTGGAGGATGGCGACGATGTATTCTGATACGTCCATTTGGCATCATGCTTTGATATCAATATTTATTGCATTATGGGCTGTTATTACACGTTATGTCACAATACTTATGCCTATTCTCTCTTATTTTACAAGGTTTACATGAAGAGGGAGAATGCCGGCAGCTGGGATTCTGGGATGGAAAAGGAGCAAATATTAGAGACCTATTCTGCACAGCTCCAAAAGTCCGGAAACTTCACGAAAGTCATTTTTGGAATTAATAAAAAATACTGAGCGAAGAAACTACCAAAGGGGGGCCACACCCTTGCCATGAGGGTGGGAGGCGTGCCCTGCCCCCTGGGCGCGCCCCCCTGCCTCCTGGGCCCCCTGGCAGGCCTCCGGTGCCCATCTTCTGCTATATGAAGTCTTTCGTCCGAGAAAAAATCATAAGCAAGCTTTCGGGAAGAAACTCCGCCGCCATGAGGCGGAACCTTGGCGGAACAAATCTAGGGCTCCGGCGGAGCTGTTCTGCTGGGGAAACTTCCCTCCGGGAGGGGGAAATCATCGCCATCGTCATCACCAACGATCCTCTCATCGGGAGGGGGTCAATATCTATCAACATCTTCACCAGCACCATCTCCTATCAAACCCTAGTTCATCTCTTGTATCCAATCTTTTCCCAAAGCCTCAGATTGGTACCCGTGGGTTGCTAGTAGTGTTGATTACTCCCTGTAGTTGATGCTAGTTGGTTTATTTGGTTGAAGATCATATGTTCAGATCCATTATGCATATATATACTCCTCTGATTATGAACATGAATATGCTTTGTGAGTAGTTACGTTTGTTCCTGAGGACATGGGAGAAGTCTTGCTATTAGTAGTCATGTGAATTTGGTACTCGTTCGATATTTTGATGACATGTATGTTGTCTTTCCTCTAGTGGTGTTATGTGAACGTCGACTACATGACACTTCACCATTATTTGGGCCTATAGGAAGGCATTGGAAAGTAATAAGTAGATGATCGGTTGCTAGAGTGACAGAAGCTTAAACCCTAGTTTATGAGTTGCTTCGTAAGGGGCTGATTTGGATCCATATGTTTCATGCTATGGTTAGGTTTACCTTAATACTTATTTTGTAGTTGCGGATGCTTGCAATAGGGGTTAATCATAAGTGGGATGCTCGTCCAAGTAAGGACAACACCCAAGCACCGGTCCACCCACATACCAAATTATCAAAGTAACGAACACGAACCATATGAACGTGATGAAAACTAGCTTGACGATAATTCCCATGTGTCCTCGGGAGCGCCTTTCTCTATATAAGAGTTTTTCCAGGCTTGACCTTTGCTACAAAAAGGATTGGGCCATCTTGCTGCACTTTATTTACACTTGTTACTTGTTACCCGCTACAAATTACCTTATCACAAAACTATCTGTTACCGATAATTTCAGTGCTTGCAGAGAATACATTGCTAAAAACCGCTTATCATTTCCTGCTGCTCCTCGTTGGGTTCGACACACTTACTTATTGAAAGGACTATGATAGATCCCCTATACTTGTGGGTCATCAAGACTCTTTTCTGGCACCGTTTCCAGGGAGTGAAGCGCCTTTGGTAGGTGGAATTTGGTAAGGAAAATTTTATATAGTGTGCTGAAATTTACTGTCACTTGTTACTATGGAAAGTAATCCTCTGAGGGGCTTGTTCGGTATTTCAAAAGGGCTTTGGCAAAGGAGGTTCACCTTGCCTGCTTTCCTTGTCCTCCGTTCATCGCCGCGAATGAACCTTCGGTTCTTCCCAAGAACAAGGAGACACGAACTAAATAACTCGGTATCTTCACCCCGACCAGTAGAGCAAATAGTTGCTCCTCAACCTTTTGAACCTACTGAAAATGTTTACTTTGAAAATCCTTCAGGTGTGATAGAGAAACTGCTAGCTAATCCTTTTGCGGGAGATGGAACATTGCATCCCGGTTTACACTTAATCTATGTGGATGAAGTTTGTGGATTATTTAAGCTTGCAGGTATGCCCGATGATGATATCAAAAAGAAGGTCTCTCCTTTATCTTTGAAGGGAGATGCATTGACATGGTATAGGCTATGTGATGATATGGGATCATGGAACTACAAACGATTGAAATTGGAATTTCATCAGAAGTTTTATCCTATGCATCTTGTTCATCGTGATCGTAATTATATATATAATTTTTGGCCTCGCGAAGAAGAAAGCATCGCTCAAGCTTGGGGGAGGCTTAAGTCAATGTTATATTCATGCCCCAATCATGAGCTCTCAAGAGAAATGATTATTCATAATTTTTATGATCGGCTTTCTCGTAATAATCAATCGATGCCCGATACTTCTTGTACTGGCTCTTTTATGGTGAAGACTATTGAATTCAAATGGGATTTATTGGAAAGAATTAAACGCAGCTCTGAAGATTGGGACCTCGACGAAGGTAAAGAGTCAGGTATAACACCTAAGTTTGATTGTGTCAAATCTTTTATGGATACCGATGTTTTCCGTGAATTTAGCACTAAATATGGACTTGAATCTGAGATAGTAGCTTCTTTCTGTGAATCCTTTGCTACTCATGTTGATATTCCTAAGGAGAAGTGATTTAAATATAATCCTCCCATTGAAGTAAAAGTAGTTGCACCTATTAAAGTTGAAGAAAATACTATCACATATAATGATCCTATTGTTTTCCGTGAATTTAGCACTAAGTATGGACTTGAATCTGAGATAGAAGCTTCTTCCTGTGAATCCTTTGCTACTCATGTTGATCTCCCTAAGGAGAAGTGGTTTAAATATAATCCTCCCATTGAAGTAAAAGTAATTGCACCTATTTAAGTTGAAGAAAATACTATCACTTATAATGATCCTATTGTTCCTACTGTGTAGCGACCCGACCTCATATGGTCAAGTCTCTGTGTTTCATTGTCATCCCTGGATCGGTAATGCTGACACACACGGTACTCGAAGGATTTATAACAGAGTAGCAATCACACACTTATTACATCGAACGTCTCAAAAGAGAACTTATTACAATAATATGGCTTAGGGCCATCTAATACGATAACAGCGGAAGGCTTGGAAGATAAAGTGAGTCCATCAACTCCAACGACATAGTTGAGCTGCACGGCAACGACCTATCGAACCTTACTCCTCGTCTGAAAAGACTGCAACATAATATGTTGCAGCCCGAGAACGGGTCAACACATGGAATATGCTGGCAATATAACACAGTAGAGCAAGAATAAACTATCACTACATGCAGTATTTGGCTGGTGGAAAGCTGTATGGTTATGTTTTTGCGAAAAGCCAATTTTTTCCCTACAACAAAGGAATAAGTTTTAATTTAACTATCATGGTGGTTGAAACAACATTGAGAAGGTATAACCCCAACTCAATCCCAATTAGAGTAATTAACATCCCAGCAATATTAATTAAGAGTGTTGAGATACATGTGAATACTCAAATACCAGATACTCAGAATTGTCCATAACCGGGGACACGGCTAACCATGATTAGATTGTACACTCTGCCGAGGTTTGCGCACTTTTCCCCACAAGACTCAATCGCCTCCGTTGGATTTCTCGCACTACATGATGTTTGAGAAACCGATGACCGAGACACAGTCTTTCAGAAACATTAACTCTCTACTCACGGTAGACCATACCATACCAAACATACCAAACATTAACTACCTGCTGATCTACCTCTTCAAGAGCTTCACGTAACTTACTCAACTATGCTAGAGCCCATAGTAGCTTGTGGCTGCACACGGAAGTTTCTAGAATGAATAAGCTCAGTTCCCTTTGAGCCTGGGTGGCGGTCCATAGGAAGATCACACGGCACCGGATTTCCAAAAAAAAGCATAACAACCGGGTTCCCCAGGTGCCTCAATCCACCCAGATGTGTATTAAAGTAGCCACCTTAAGTTAAACCAGTAATTAACAATCTCACATCTGTCATGGAATACACTCAAACCAAAACCACGTCTACAAGCATAGCATAGCAATATAAGCAACACGTAGAAGTAACTCCCAAGGGTTTGATAGTAAAAGGGCAATAGGTTCTACCTCAACTACTACTTCCCAACCCACAAATTAATGACATCCTAATCATGCAATGTTTGAGGATTGATCTAATGCATAAAAACTAGGTATGAAAAGAGTATGATCAAAGTGTTAGTTGCCTTGCTGATGATCCGTGAATCCTAGAGACTCGTAGTAACACGCTTCGCACTCCGGGAATTCTATCGCAAGCAAACAATAACATACATAAGCAACAAGAAAAGATGCACCAGTAAAACTCAACTAAAAGAGGCTGACCAAAAAGTTCAACTTAAGAACTCCGGTTCGCAAAAAGAATCAAACCAAACCGAACAAGGAAACTCAAACGGCAAAAGAAATAAGATCCGTTTACTAATCTGAACTAGGGTCAAATTTTACAGAGGCAAAAACTTGTTTGAGTTTGTTATTCAGAAAGAGGGTTTCGAGATGAATCTCCGGGCGCTTGAATCGCCTGATTCCGATAAACGAGCGAAAAGTTATACTAGACCGAACATCGGATCAGAAATCGCGATTAGAAAAATCACGGAATAAATCCGATAAAAAGAAAAACGACGAACAGCTTAACGAATGAACGTTCGTTAACTGAGACTAAACGAAGAACGCGTTCGTTACGAACGAGTGAACGCTCGCTAAAAAATAAACCGGAGAATAAAACCGATCTATTTAAAAAACGAATCTAGGGCTTTTCTAAAAAAAACCGAAGTGGTTTTTTCAAAAAAAAAACGGCGACTCGGGCGGTACCTCCGGCGAGGTCCTCCCGGCAAGCGGGCGGCTCAGCGGGCTAGCGAGCGGCGGGGTGCAGCGGGAGGGCTGGCGGCGGCGGCGACTCGGGCGGGCGACGACTCGGGGCTCGGGCTCCGGCTCCGGAGGCGGTGGTGGTGGTGGTGGTGGTGGCTAGAGGGGGGGTATTTATAGAAAGGGGGTCGGTGCCTTGGGAAGGGGCAGGCGGCGGCGGAGTCCGAGCCGGACTCTGGCGGCGGCGGCGGAGGAAGGCGGCGCTGGGCCGGCCTGGCCGGGCTGGCCTAGGCGGGTGCGCCATGATTTTTTTAAATAGTTCCATTGACAGAAAAATTCATAAAAAATTAAATAAAAATCTAAAATTGCCAAAACAAGTTTTCACCGTCTAAATGAAATATTTAGAACAAGATGAACATTTTCTTGGCCCCTAAAATGCAATTTTTAAAACGTGCAAATTTTTCTAGGGCAAATGAAATTCCAAATAAAATCAAATAACATCCAAATAATGATTTTAACATTTTCCCTCCAATATTTCAATTATTTTGGAGAAGTCATATTATCTCCCCTCCTTTTTTTTAATATGAAATATTTTCTGAAGAGAAAAATAATTAAAATCAAAAATCCTCGTTCTCAGTATTTGATAGAAATCATATATGAAAACCGGAAAAATCCCCAACTCTCTCCGAGGGTCCTTGAGTTGCTTAGGATTTCGAGGATTGCGGAACGAAGATGCAATAAAATATGATATGCATAGATGACCTATATAGAACATTCCAAATTGAAAATTTGGGATGTTACAAACCTACCCCCCTTAAGATGAATCTCATCCTCGAGATTCGGGTTGGCTAGAAAATAGGTGCGGATGGTCCTTGCGAATATCATCTTCTCGCTCCTGTGTGGCTTCTTCCTCGGTATGGTGGCTCCACTGAACTTTGCAAAACTTGATAACCTTGCTGCGAGTGACTCGGCTGTCAAAGTCAAGAATCTTTACTGGCTTCTTCTCATAGGTCAGATGACTATCCAACTGAATCGCCTCCAGGGGCACTATATCTCTTAACGGTATATCGGCCATCTCAGCATGACACTTCTTCAACTGCGATATGTGGAACACGTCGTGAACTCCTGACAATCCTTCAGGTAACTCCAGCTTGTAGGCAACTTCTCCCATCCGTTCCAAAACACGGTACGGTCCTACAAATCTTGGAGCTTGTTTTCCCTTAACTCCAAAACGTTTCTGTCGGATTTCGGGTTCCGGCAGACCCTTGAGGTTCGAACACTGGGGTGCGCGCGGATATCTCGCCCTCTACCTACCTGCACCCCGCCGCCTCGCTTGGATCTAAACTACGAAAGGAACAACACAAGAGACGCAAGGTTTATACTAGTTCGGGCCACCATTGTGGTGTAATACCCTACTCTAGTTTGTGGTGTAGTGGATTGCCTCTTGGGCTAATGGTGATGAACAATACAAGGAAGAACAGCCTCGCGAGGGTCTGTTCTTGGCCGGGGCGATGAACTGCTTGGAGGAGTTCAGTCGCTCTCTCTCTCTCTCTCTCTCTCTCTCTCTCTCTCTCTCTAGATTGCTTGGCCTCTAGCTCTGTTCTGCATCCCGGATCCAACACTCTATCTACCCTGTGGGAGGCTAGTCCTATTTATAGGCGAAGGCCCTGGGCCTCTTCCCCAAATATTGAGCGGGAAGGGCACCAACAATTGGCCATTTTGAAGGGGAACATCTAGTACACTTATCCCGACTAAAGTTGGTCCTCTTTGTCAAAGGCTCTGGTGGTGATGCCTGCTTGGGCTGCACAATGACTTCCTTCCTGCCGTTGGGCTGGTCTTGGTCTTGTTGCACCGAAATGGATGCCTTTGCTTGATGCTCTCGCCTGCGCTTGCTCCCTTTGCACCAAAGAGGAAAGGAGGACACTGCACGGGCTGGCGCCCGCCTGGCGCCCTTGGTCGTCATGGCTTACGTCATGGGCACCTCGTGAGGTACCCCACCTTGATCTCTCCGCCTGTCATGGGCACCTCGTGAGGTACCCCACCTTGATCTCTCCGCCTCCTCGCGAGCCAGCCTAATGAGGCCGTGCCTGAGGAAGCTCCCTGTCGTCCGCCCCGCGAGGTCTGGCCCCTCGCGAGGGTCTTGATCTTGTGTTGATGAAGATGGGCCGTGATGGGCCCTCCTTTGAGCCACGCCGCAGGCCGCAGTGCAAGTCTGGAACCCCATTCCCTAACGCCGACAAGAGCTCCCCCGGGCCCAAGGCGCGCCCCGGTCTTGGCCGAGCAGAGAGGCGAAGGAGCAAGTGCGAAGCGCCACGGGCCCTAACATCCTGCGGCCTTGGGCGCCGCGTGGTGGTTGATTGGACGTGGGTGTCTCCACTTCCCCACGACGCCTCGGCAACTGCACGAATTGACAAGTCCCTGCACGCAAGCGGGTCATGATTACCTGCGATTGTGGAGGCCGGCGGTTGGCCTCCTCTGGCTTTAAGTACGGAACGGCGCATGCCCTTCCAGTCTGTCCCCTCTTGCTTCTCCTCCTTCTTCATGGCTCCGCCGAGGAAGTTCTCGGCCGCAGAGAAGGGGAAGGCCCGCCAGGTTGAGCCTGCCTCTCCCCCGCCCAAGCGCGGTCGAGGCCGCCCTCGCAAACATCCTGTGGCTCCCACGGCGACTCCCCGTGGCCGCGGAGGTGATCTCCCGCGCGGTGATGGACGGCTGGCCGCGGCCGGGGGCGCGCTACGGCCGCGCGACCCCCTAGGCCGCGCTTCCGCGCTGCGGAGGTGTTGCCGGAGTTCGTTGTGTGGTCGGCGGAGCCGACTTGCGCCCGGCTTCAGCTTCCTCGCTTCCTCCTAGGTGAGCTCCCGGCTGGCGCCCCGGGCGGCCTCTGGCTCCAGGCAGACGACTGCTGCAGTCGGGCCTCCTGGGCTTCGTTGGAGGTCTCCACAGCCGGGAGATCGGCCCCTGACTTCGCGGTCGGCAGACGCGTTTGCCAGCTGCGTGGCTCGAAGCCGTCGGTGCACCCTGCACTTCAAGTTCGACGATGATGCCACCCTTTACGTGAGGGTGTTCGGGGAGGATGGTCGCCGCGCTGGGTGCTGCCCTGAGGACGACGACCGCGGCTGGGGGCCCAGCCCCGGCGACGACGGAGAGGACGGCGCACGCGTGGTCGGCGTCGCTCAGGGCTCCTCGAGCTTCATCGATTCTTCTTCGGGCAGCGACTCTTCCAAAGAAGCGGTCGATCAGCCCCCACGCCGTGCAGGCTCGCTTGAGGGTGGTAGCGGGTCCGACCGCCGTCGCGCCTCGGTGTAGCGTGAGTGTGAGTGCACCTGAGCCCCGGAGGCGGATGGAGTCTTCCCTACGGGCTGTTGTCGGGGCGATACGCGCCTGATTTGTTCTTCCTTTTTCTTTGTCCTGCGAGAAAGACAAGAGTGTGGGGCCCCGTGGGGCGTGTTTGACTTTCGCCGTTAATCATCGTCTTTGTTTCGCTATTTCGTATCGCGTGCCTTCGGGCCGCACGGCTGCGCGTAGGTAGTTCCCAGCCTCAGCCGTGGGGGGGGGGGGCGACCGACCCAGGTCCTGTGTTCGTGTCGCGATGCCCGTGAGGCATGGACTGGAGGGGTGCTCCTGTGGTGGACCCATGTTGGGAAACCTTGAACGATAAGGGCAGAAAACACTCGCGAGGGTGCTCAAGCTGCCCCCTCGCGAGACCTTGCGCGAGAGAAATCGAGGTAGGAGGGCGAAAAGTCGAAGAGCCACAAATCAAAAACGGCAACAGCTTCGATAAAACTTCAAATGAGAATGAACAAGCCAACTGCAGAAAGCAAATGAAAAAGCCGCGTCCGACACCTAATCTAGTCTTCGAAGTCTTCTCACCAAATATGGAGCTAAGTGCTGCCACTGGGCATGGGAGGGAGCCCTGTGGCCCGAGGCCGGGCGCCTCGAGACTCCGGGCGTGTACAGCCCCAACTCATTATTACGTGAGAGTGTCACGGGCGGCGAGCCAGAGGCTGGCCTTCTTCACAGTGCTCCGGCCTTTCTTGGGGGAAGCAAGCTTCACGGGCATTGGCCCTCTTCACAGTCTCTGGGCCTTTTCCAAAACGCGACAGCTTCACAGGCATTCGCCTTCTTCACATGCTCAGGGCCTTTTCCAAAAAAATAAGCTTCACATGCATTCGCCTTCTTCACGTGCTCTGGGCCTTTTCCAAAAGATAAGCTTCACAGGCATTCGCCTTCTTCATGTGCTCGGCCTTTTCCAAAAGATAAGCTTCACAGCATTCGCCTTCTTCACGTGCTCTGGGCCTTTTAGGGTAAAACCTCCGGAGGTGCCGGATGTTCCACGCGTTACGGACTGGCACCACCTCCCCGAGTCTCCAAGCGCCGGAGCCGGGCCCGGAAACATGAACAACCTTGAATGGGCCCTCCCACATGGGAGAGAGCTTATGCAGTCCCTCCCCGAGAGAACCCGCCGAGCACGAGGTCCCCTACGCCAAGAGTTCTGGGCGGATGTTGCGGCAGTGGTATCGTCGCAGTGCTTGTTGGTACCTCGCCGCTCGCAACGTAGCTTCCCGACGACGCTCCTCCCCCAGCACGAGGTCCGTCCCCCGCATGGCGTCCTGCTACGCCTCGTCGAACGCCAGGACCCGTGCGGAACGATGTCTGACCTCGTGAGGGAGGACCGCTTCTGCTCCATAGACCAGGAAGAACGGGTTCTCTCCAGTTGGCTTGGTCGTGGTCGTGCAGATGGACCACAGCACGGACTGAAGCTCGTCGTACCAACCTCTGCCGCAGGCCTCCAGTTTCTTCTTGAATGTTCTGGTTTTGAGGCCCCTCAGGACCTCTGCGTTGGCCCGCTCGGCCTGGCCGTTGCTTCGGGGGTGCGCCACCGAAGCGTAGCATATCTGCGTTCCAAGGTTAGCACAGTATGTTTTGAACAGGTTACTGGTGAACTGCGAACCGTTGTCGGTGATGATGCGGTTCGGCACCCCGAACCGGCTCACGATGCCCTTGACGAACTTGACCGCAGAACCTGCGGGGATGGTGCGGACGGATTCCACTTCACCCCACTTGGTGAACTTGTCCACGGCGACGTAGAGGTAGCGATAGCCCCCTGGCGCTCGACGAAACTGGCCCAGGATATCCAGCCCCCAGACTGCGAATGACCACGACAGGGGTATAGTTTGCAGACCTCCTGCCGGCTGATGGATCTGCTTGGCATGGAATTGGCAGGCTTCGCAAGCCTTCACTAGTTCGACGGCGGCGTTGAGCGCAGTAGGCCAATAGAAACCGCTCCGGAACACCTTGCCCACGAGGGTTCGAGATGACGAGTGATGCCCACAGTCTCCATCGTGTATGTCCACCAGCAGTTCTTTCCCTTGCTCCCTGGAGATGGAGCGTAGGCACACATCATTTGGTCGCTTCCGATAGAGCTCTCCATCCCTAATGCAGTACGCTGTGGCTTGCCGCGCCACACGCTCCGCTTCCTCCTCCTTCTCCGGCAGGGTCCCTTGCGTCAAGTAGCTCTGGAGCTCGTGATCCAAAGACCTCCCGAGGCTCCATCGCCGAGCAGCGCGCCTCCCGAGGCCGGGCCACAGACTGCTCCCGAGGCAGGTGGCTCGGGAGCTCCTCCCGAGGCTGCGCCTGTTTGATAGTGATGGCATGGCCGAGGGCTTGAAAAGCCGCCTCAAGATGCCAGGCTCCCGAGGTAACCTCCGGATGCTCGTTTGGCGATGTCGCCGGCCTCCCGATTGGTGCCAAGGCACATGCTGCAACTCCAACCCCCAGAACTGCTTCTCCATCATGCGGACATCCGCAAGGTAGGCTTCCATGTGCCCATCTTTTGGCTCGTACACCTTGTTGGAGAAATTGACGAGGAGCTGCGAATCGCCCTTGATGGTAAGGCGCTTCACCCCTAGGGCAGCTGCGGCCTTCAAGCCCGCTATTGGACCTTCATACTCCGCTATGTTGTTGGAGACCTTTTCACCTTGCTGGAAACAGAGCTGCACAAAGATAGTAGAGCTTGTCCCGAGTGGGAGATATGAGCACCGCCCAACCCCAAATACCATGCTTAGAGAATGCCCCATCGAAGTACATGACCCAGCCTTCTGGCGCTTCGCTTCCCGGGGAGAGGGACCGATCCTCGTCGGCCTTGAGGCCCGATGCCTCCGTCCATTCTGCCATGAAATCCGCTAACGCGGCCCCCTTGATGACTCTGGTCATGCTGAATTCGAGCTGAAACGCTTGTAGTTCAATGTTCCACTCAGCGTCCCTTCCGGCTGAGTTAGGGCTCCTGAGCACCCTTTCCAAGGGGTATCTTTGGGGCGACCTTGATGGGGTGACCTCGAAAATAGTGCCGCAGCTTGCGCGAGGCCACCAAAGAGCGCGAGGAGGAGTTTCTGAGGCATGGGGTACCGTGCCCTCGCGTCCCGCAACACCGTGCTGACGAAGTACACTGGGTGCTCAACAAGGTTTGGAGCGCCAGTGCAGATGGCGCCCTCTGGGGACCGTGGCGCCTCCTGAGGCGATGGAGCCTCTAGAGGCTGGTAGTCTGGGGGAGGGACCTCTTCCGTTCCCAGTGCGCTCCCCTGCATCGGTTGATCCTTCTCTACCGTGGTAGTGGTTTCTGTGGGTCTTCCTTGTTCCTGCTTTGCCTTGACATGGGCTGCTGCTGTTGTTTTGGTTTGACGCTCTTCCCTAACCGCCACCAGAGCTGCGCTGGCGGAGTAGGGAGTGGCGGCGAGGTAGAGCACTGTGGGTTCCTCGGGCGTGGGGCCACCATGACCCAGGGCTGGTTAGGCACCTCTTGAGATCTTGAAACGCCTTGTCGGCCTCTTCAGTCCATTCAAAGGGTCCCTTCTTCTTCATTAGCTGGAAGAAAGGCAGCGCTCATTCCCCCAACTTGGAGATGAATTGCCCTAGTGCAGTCACGCGCCCAGTGAGCTTCTGCATTTCCCTGAGGGTCTTTGGCGGGCTCATGTCCTCGACCGCCTTGACCTTTTCTGGGTTAGCCTCGATGCCTCGGTGGGATACGAGGAAGCCCAAGAGCTTGCCCGAGGGGATTCCAAACACACACTTCTCCGGGTTGAGCCGTAGGTTCACTGCGTTGAGGATCGCGAAGGTTTCCTCCAGGTCCTGTATCAGGGTTCTGGCCTCCCGAGACTTCACCACAATGTCATCGACGTAAGCCTCAACATTCTTCCCGAGTTGGGGACCCAAGGTGATGTGCATCGGCCCACCGGAAGGTCGCCCCTGCGTTCTGCGCAGCCCGAATGGCATGCACGTAGCAAGACACCCCACACGGGTCGAAGGCCATCTTTTCCACGTCTTCTACCGCCATCTTTATCCGGGTGATACCCGGAGAAGGCATCCAAGAAGCATAACAGGTCGCACTCAGCGGTGGAATCGACGATCCGTCGATGCGAGGGAGCGGAACGGATCTTGCGGGCATGCCTTGTTGAGGTTGGTGAAGTCGACACACATGTGCTCCTTCCCTCCCTTCTTTGGCACAACGACAGGGTTGGCCAACCAATCCGGATATCGGACCTCGCGAATGACCCCAGTGGCTTCTAGTTTGCGGGTCTCCTGGACGATGAAGGCTTGCTTTTTAGTGGACTGTCGCCTCGCTTTCTCCTTCACGGGGCGTACGTTGGGGCACACGTGGAGGTGATGCTCGATTACGCCCCTAGGGATCCCCGCCAACTGATCAGGCTCCCAGGCAAATACCTTCTTGTTTATGCCACAGAACTTGACCGAGGCCTCCTCACCTTTCGGGCTCGAGGTTGGCGCCTATGGTGAAAGTGGCATCAGTGGACCCGTCCTCGTCGACGGGTATTTGCTTGGTCCCTGCCTTGTCTTGGGTGAACAACTGTTTCTCCTTGGTTGGTGTAGCCCCCTTGGGCTCAGGGGTCTCCAGCCGGGCGGGCCAGGCCGGGCGCCGCCGTCTTGAAGGCGAGCTTGAGCACTCGCAGCGCATCTCCGGTGTCCCCGGGCACGGTGAGGACACCGTTTGTCACATCCCTAGCCTTACCCTGCACTAGGCTAGCACTTGTGTGTTGCATCATGTTTAAATTCTTTTCAAACTTGAAATGGGGATTGCCTAAGCCCTAGCATCAAGTGAATTCACTAGGTTCACCTAAAATATTTTCAGTAAATCCAAATGGCTATCAAAAATGTTCATCATTTTTGGAGAGTACCGTAAATGTGAGCTGAGGTGATGCACATTTTTCCATGACTTATTTGGGCTCTGAATTAAACCATACTCTATTTGAATTTGGGCACTTAAATACTATAAAATATTTAAAATGTCCAAATAACCCTAAACTGAAATGTTCCATGTTGGATATATTCCAAGCACTGGCCATGAGTAGTTTGGTGATTTTTGAGTGCGCCTAAGTATTTTTAGTAAAGCCAAACACAATTACAGAAAATAGAAAAGAGAAATAAATATAGGAAAAGAATAGAGGCTCACCTGGAACTTACCTGGTGCCCACCAAAGCCACCTGGCCGGCCCGGTTGGCCAGCCCAGCCCACTGGCCGCCCCCACCCTGTCGCCTTCCTCCTCATGCCAGTAGGCACAGGCGCGTGGCCGACGCACGCAGGCGCGCCCGGCCACCTCCTGCTTCGCCGTGTCGACGCCTCCTTCCCCCCCAACCCCGCGCCAGGAGACGTGGACGAGGCCGTGCCGACCCCCCCCCCTTCTTCCCTGGCCATTTCCCCCCTCTCCCTCTTTGTTCTTCGCCCGAACAGAGAGCCGCCACCGCCGTTCACAGCCAACATGGCCACCGGCTAGCCCTAGACCCATGGACGCAGCCCCGAGCTCCGCCGTGCCTCCCTCGTCCTCCCCGACAACTCACGTGACCGGAGGAGCCCCGAAGCGCCGCCCCGACGCTTTTCCCCTCCTCGGCGACCGGAGATCGGCCTCGCCGCCCCGCTCGCTCCGGTGCTTCCCCGAGCACGCCGAGGACATCTCTGCACCCGCCGTGAGCTCCTGCCCCTTCTCCCCCTCTCCGTTCTCGCTCTCACACGCCGTAGCCGTCGCCCCCTTGTTGACCGAAACCCGCCGCCGCCGCGCTCGTCGCCGATGATGCTTCGGTGACCATTTGGTCCCGGGCATGCACCCATCGTACTCACCGCACCCCGTAGACGCTGTAGGTGCTAAACACACATCACGACGGCACCGCAACGGCGTCCCCGCTCGTGTCCGAACTCCGGCCGCCGCCCAAGTGGTCGTCGCCGTCGACCCCGGCCTCCCTGCGCCCAGCTGCGTGCACCCCTGGATGCGGGTGAGCAAGGGCTTCCTCGTGGTGCCCCCAGCGCGTCCAGCCACCGCCAGTAGCGTGTTCCCGAGTGTCGCCGCCGCGTTCGTGTGCTCTCCGGCGTTCAACTCCAGCATGCTGACGTGGCACGGTCATTAGCCACTAATGACCCAGCTAACTAACCCTCTGGGCCACTGACGCATGGGCCCCACGCCCTAATCAACCCCAGCTTTATTTCTGCTTAGTCTAACTATAATCCAACGGGACCCATTTGTCAGGGTTGACCCTGCTGACGTGGGCGTTGCCCAGGCCCACCTGTCTGCGACCCTAACCAGCTCGAAGTCATCGACCAAGGGCCCCATCGGGTCGATTTGACCCGGACCAGCCCTGTTGACTTGCTGACATCATCATGACGTCAGGCTGACGCAGTAATCATTTTCTGGAATTTAATAAATCTTAAATGATTTGTTTAATTCAGAAAATGCCCAAAACTTCTAAAAATCATAGTAAATCAACCGTAGCTCCAAATCAAACAAACTATATATGAAAAATGATCAGAAAAATCCAATCTATCCATATGTACCATTTTCATGCATGTTGGAACAACTTAAAGTTGCTGTTTAGGACATTTCAATTGAATGGCATTTAAATAACCATATGTGGAGTATGAATTTGAACCTAGGGTTCAAACCAACTTCATTTAATCTGCTGCTAGTTGCATTAGCTCAAACCACAGCATATTGTCATGTCATGATCATGCATCATATTGTGCATTGCATTTATTGTGTTCCTCTTTGTTTGCCGGTATTTGTCCCCTCTCAGTAAGACGTGTACCGACGATGAGATCGATGACACTGATGAAGAGCTATATTATCTTCGAAAGTGCCACGCAAGCAAAACCCCCTTGTTCATTCTGATACAATCCCACTCTCTCGCTCCTGCTCTTTTTTATTCCATTAGGACAACAACGAATCGTCTGTTACTTGCTGCGGTAGCTGAACCCCTTTATCCTCTCGTGATGACTGTCATTCCACAAGAAATACATGAAACCGACTAGCATGAGTAGGAGTTGTTTGAGCCTGTTGTGCCTACTCATTCATGCTTGTTTGTCATGCCTGCTACTGCTTAGAGTTGAGTCAGTCCGATTCATCGAGGATGAATCAGAGGTGTGTGAACATGTCCTACTGTGTGAGCTAAGTGTGCGAACACGATTTGGTAAAGGTAGCGGTGAGAGGCCATGTAGGAGTACATGGTGGGTTGTCTCATTGCAGCCATGCTCAGGAACTGAGTTCTGTGTTTGTGATCCATGAAACAGTTACTACCACACATTGGGCTCCGGGCACTCCAAGCTCTCTCGACTTATTAATCAACTTGATCTTTGTCCAGGAGTTGCAACTAGTTTCTGGTGTTTGCAGGACATGTGTTGGGGGCCGTGCGTAGCGCTGACCCTAGGGGTGGGCTATGTTGCGGTAGATACACCGAGGCACGGTGTACCGACGCCTGCTTGGTGCCTCAGAAACCTGCTCTCATCGTTTGGGGCCGTGGCGACACCCGGCGGATCTCCTCATGGATGGAACCCGAATAGGCGATAAACCTGGACTAGAGACTTGTGTGGTTAGTCAGGTCGTGGCCGACTCCTCGCCAAGGCTTCCGCTTGAAGGTTGCCGAGATACACGACGTGTACATGGTGGTAAGTGGCGAGAGCGTGTGTGAAGAAGTACACCCCTGCAGGGTTAACATCATCTATTCGAATAGCCGTGTCCGCGGAAAAGGACTTCTGGGTTGCCTATAATAGTTCATAGACAAGTGAAAGTGGATACTCTAAAATGCGCAAGATAAGCGTGAGTGCTATGGATGGCGTTCTCGTAGGGAGACGGGAGCGGATCCATAGTGGTGTTTTGATATGGTGAATATGTGGACTCGTGTGTGCCACCTCAAAGAAGTTAGTTGCAGTCGTAGTTTAGGATAGCCACCGAGTCAAAGCTGGCTTGCTGCAGTCAAACTCCCCAACCCCCTTTGTTGATAATGATGCATATGTAGTTAGTTCTGATGTAAGTCTTGCTGAGTACATTTGTACTCACGTTTGCTTATTTTATGTTTTGCAAAGAGACGTCAGTCCCGCTAGTAGTTCCGCGTGGACTTCGACATTTAGCTTGTTACCTCAGCTACGATCTTGTGCCCTCGGCAGGATCTGGTAGATAGTCAGGCTTCTCAGCCTTTTTCATTTGTAGATGTCTGTACTCAGACATGTTAAGCTTCAGCTTGTGCTTGTTGCTTGTATGCTCTGTATGTTGGGTCATGAGACCCATGTTTGTAATATCTCGCTCCTCGGAGCCTAATGAATAAATACTTGAGTCGAGAGTTATGTTGTGATGCCATGTTGTATTTACACATATCGAGCATATTGTGTGTATGTTTGAAATGCTTGGTATGTGTGGGATCCGACAATCTAGTTGTTTCTCCTTGGCAGCCTCTCATATGGGGAAATGTAGTCTAGTGCTTCCTGAGCGATAGTAGTCCGCTACACCGGTTCACCGGAGTCCTGCTAGCCCAGACTACCGCTCTGGACACTTGACTGGCCGGCATGCTTTCACTTCGCTCTCGTTCTGTTCCCTTCGGGAAATGTCACGCGGTGACATCCGAGTCCCGCCTAGCTGCTACAGCCCGGGTTCCCGGAGTCCTGTTAGCCCAGTGCTACAGCCCGGATTCACACGCTGCTGACCGACATGCTTGAAGTTGATTCATGTATGCATGTCCCCATGGGTTTGTGCCGCTTTGGGTTCACGACTAGCCATGTCGGCCCAGGTTCTCTGTCATATGGATGGTAGCGACACTATCATATACATGAGCCAAAAGGCGCAAACGGTCCCGGGCCATGGTAAGGCGACACCCGTGGAAATACCGTGCTTGAGGCCGCAAAGTGATATGAGGTGTTACCGGCTAGATCGATGTGACTTGGAATCGGGGTCCTGACAGCTTTGGTATCAGAGCCCGACCGCAGAGGGATTACCGAGCCAAACTGGTCAAAGTTGTGTCTAGAAATGCTTTAGTTATGTAAGGGAATTGATTGTGGAAGGGAACGTAAGGCTCGTTTTACTCGTTATACCTCATGCCCTTCTGATCTGAGTCATCCTCTTCTTCTCTACGGGGTTTAAGAACTAGGCTTCTCATCTTCTATCAGGATGACGTGTTACTAATCCATAGACTTTTAAGATTGTTGATTATCGACCTCGCCCGCTTTCTACTACTTTTAGTATGTTACCAGTTGAACCAGAACCTTGATATGATGTTGTTAAGTGACTATGCAAATCCTTGTGAATGTCTCAAATCTTTTTCTGAGCATTTACAGCCGTTAAGATGTCCGAGTCATCCCAGGTTTCTAATACAATCTGAAGCATTTGCAAATCCCTTCCTCCCATTTTTGATGTCCCTTTGGGCCAGATTAACCACACCAATCGGTGAGTTGAGTTACTTTGTTGCCGCTGCATATATGTTGGAACTATTATGATGACCCTAGGTGTCTAGAGTATCACCTAGTAATCCAGCCATGCTTTGTGTTCCCGACGTGATGATTCTGGCCACCATTCTCGAAAGCATCCCGTGATGCCATTTAGTAGTAGGTATTCTATTCCTGGGTTCTTGAACCCGAGGTTCGCCCTACTTACCTCGTGTTGATAGTGTTTGCTAGTTCCTTTAGGATATTAGTAACCTTGCATTAGTCCTTGAGGTCCGTAGTATTTCTTTCTTCCGAATACCATGAACCGCTTATGGCAGAAGTTCCTCGCTGAACCGAAGGATCACAATCAGAGTACTCTTGAGGAGTTCTCCATTCATAATTGTGAATCTGCCAGTTCTACCTTTCCGCATGGGTTATCCGGAAGAAATGTTGAGCTTCGCTCGACATACTAATCTATGCATCCACAACTCAGAAAATTATATCTTCCTTTGAGTTGTCCCCCTTTAGTTAGTCTTCTGACCTTCGTCTATCAATTGATAGTCAAGAGTATGCGTGCATTCGCTCATCGATCCCTATTACTCTTGTGGTCCGTCAAGCCATTCTATTCTGGAATGACCAGGAGAATCAAACTCCAGTATCTCATCCATTTTCAGGATTGGATCAAAGCAATTGTATTCCGCGGATCAAAATGCCAAACCAGCTTTTGCTCTGCTGTACCTTGGAGTGTTACCATCTTTATGTCAAGAGTGTCATGAGAATTGCACCACCTCTTATGAATTCTTGACGCAGTAATACTTCTTGCCATCATTGTTCATTCCTCGGTTTCCGTGTTATTGTAACTGGAATGCCGACAAGTAAACCGTGATGTGTGAAATCAATACTCCTAGCAACTCTGTTGCTTGGTAGTTAATGGACAATAATCTCATTCTTAGTGTGTTAGTTACTGAATTATCATTCTAAGACTGATTGTGCTACCTAGTCCTTATTCCCGGTGCACTTTTCAACCAATGAGTTAGGATTGTGTCAATCCCTCGCTCTTTGGATCATATCATCTTGCCTCGCAAGCAAGATTTTTCTCGAGCTTAGTAGCATATTGGTGGTTCGTGATTTTCCGAATATCTTCTCGGAAGTATTACCAGGTTGTCACCTGACTGCTATGTTGAGTTCGTGATCAAGTTGGTTTTCTTGTAACCACCCTTTCTCCAAGAATCTGTGCCGGATACCCTGAGCTAGTTGGTTAAGCTAAACAACAACTTGGAGAGTTGGAAGATAAAAGCTCGTCCGCCTTAGTTCATTTTAAGGGATATCTTGTATGTGTGTTGAAAAAAGATGATATGCTCATCGATTGGTTCCCGTGATCAGTTGTTGAACCTATTGTCTCATCAAAACTTTGATTTGAGTGTGGGCTATCGTCAAATCAAATCAGAACCAACGATATTCGTAATGTTGTCTTACTCGTGGTTGATTCCTCGAGCATACATCATTATATTCTTTGGGTCTGACCAATGCTATCACCGTGTTCACTTAATTATGGAATCCCATTTATATGGAAACCTAGATGAATTGATGTTGAGCCCATCGACAACATCCATGTCCTCCCCATGATTTTGCTGAACATTAAGCGAGTGTTGGAAACTTTTGAAAGCATCTCTTCATGCTAGCTCATGAAGCATATGTTGGATGAAAGAAGTGACTTCCTCTGATTCACGTGCATTTGGTGTAAGTTGTCGCCGTGAGTTCGAGAAAGTTAGTTTTGCTTCCTCTGGAATCATCCCAAGTCAGTCATGCACGTGTGAAGTATTCTATGGTATGATAGACTGATCATCTTCATTCCATATGAATTCCATAGCACACTAAGCCACTGATTGACCTGTTCCAGGAAAAGGAGTTGTTGTGCTATCCTAGATCATGCACAAGATTTCGATATCCTCAATGATGGTTCCCCACCTGAACTTGGTAGTGTTTTATTATAAGACTACTACGTGGTCATGCTTGTTTTGGACAACATGTTCACAGGTTTGTAGCAGAACTAGCTGATGTTTTGGAGCTTGCTATCGCAGTTCATCTCCTGTGAGTCTTGCAGCATTATCTCGTCGATTTGTGTTGCAACTCTTCTTTCAGCCATGTGAGTCTGAAGTATCCCGTTTCTAACCAGATCTGAATCTCAGGCAGATATGATGGTTGGAACATTCCCAACAGTTGCGTCTTGTTCCCAGCTTGCACCCCATCGTGCAAATTTTCCATGGGCTGTCCTTCTCAGCAGTTGCTGTCCAAGATCATCTTAATAGTGGACTTGTCACGAGTCCCATCCGTTTCCGGTGATAAGCAAAAGTCATCCATTGCGTTGTCTTCAACAAGGTAGTCCACATCATCCATTCTAGTCCGGGTATGCCATTCCTTCGTACTCCGTCAGATGATCGTTTGTGAAATTGCCTTAGGTTGGTATAAGAGTTCCAATGATCTATGTATCAAAGTAATTCTTTTGCCACTCCAGGATAAATCTACGAGGCGCCTCTCCCAAGGTGCCCCGTTATGGGATCATGGCAATTCCCCCTCGCTAGCTGAAAACCCTTGTCAAGCTGTTTCCTCCGTCCTTCCGATGCAGTTTGTCTCACAGCTCCAGAGATGTTTCCATGTCTCCCTCCGAGAGTTGGTCCTGAATTGCTCGATCCTCGAGAAGATCGATCCTTCTAGAGTTTTCTTTTTGCTCTCGTTGTCATGTTGGTTAAAGTTTCCGGAGCAAGACATCGAGTCAGGCGATGATCGAATTAACATTCTTATGAAGTGCACCTTGGATCGTGAAGACTGTGTTAGTTTGTGTTTCCCCTTCATCTTACCCTACGCTTGAATCTCGGGACGAGATTCTTGTTTAGTGGGGGCGAGTTGTCACATCCCTGG
Source organism: Aegilops bicornis (assembly GCA_021605145.1). Classification (NCBI taxonomy): domain Eukaryota; kingdom Viridiplantae; phylum Streptophyta; class Magnoliopsida; order Poales; family Poaceae; genus Aegilops; species Aegilops bicornis. The sequence continues at coordinate 472,028,216 of CM038672.1, read as the reverse complement.
CCTTACCCTGCACTAGGATAGCACTTGTCTGTTGCATCATGTTTAAATTCTTTTGAAACTTGAAATGGGGATTGCCTAAACCCTAGCATCAAGGGAATACACTAGGTTCACCTAAAATATTTTCAGTAAATCCAAATGGCTATCAAAAATGTTCATCATTTTTGGAGAGTACTGTAAACAGTAGCCAGAGGTGATGCACATTTTTCCATGACATATTTGGGCTCTGAATTAAACCATACTCTATTTGAATTTGGGCACTTAAATACTATAAAATATTTAAAATGTCCAAATAATCCTAAACTAAAATGTTCCATGTTGGATATATTCCAAGCACTGGCCATGAGTAGTTTGGTGATTTTTGAGTGTGCCTAAGTATTTTCAATAAAGCCAAACACAATTAATGAAAATAAAAAGAGAAATAAATATAGGAAAAGAACAGAGGCTCACCTGGAACTTACCTGGCGCCCACCAAAGCCACCTGGCCGGCCCGGTTGGCCAGCCCAGCCCGCCCCCTGTCGCCTTCCTCCTCCTCGCGCCCGGTGAAACAAGTAGCGTGATCGGCCTGCCTTGGCGCCCAGCCACCTCACCTGCTTCGCCCGTGTCGACTCCTTTCCCCAACCCGGCGCCAGAGGCGTGGGCGAGGCCGTGCCGACCCCCCTTCTTCCCGGTCATTTTCCCCTCTCCCGAGCAGAGCCGCCGCCGTTCACTGCCACCATGGCCACCGGCTAGCCCTAGCCCCATGGACGCAGCCCCGAGCTCCGCCGTGCCTCCCTCGTCCTCCCCGACGGCTCACGCGAACGGAGGCGCCCTGAAGCGCCGCCCCGACGCTTTTCCCCTCCTCGGCCGCCGGAGATCGGCCTCGCTGCCCCGCTCGCTCCGGTACTTCCTCGAGCACGCCGAGGACATCTCTGCACTCGCCGTGAGCTCCCGCCCCTTCTCCCCCTCTCTGTTCTCGCTCTCACACGCCGTAGCCGTCGCCCCCTTGTTGACCGAAACCCGCCGCCGCTGCACTCATCGCCGTTGATGCTCCGGTGACCATTTGGTCCCGGGCATGCGACCATCGTACTCACCGCACCCCGTAGACGCTGTAGGTGCTAAACACACATCACCACGGCCACCGCAACGGCATCCCCGCTCATGTCCGAACTCCGGCCGCCGCCCAAGTGGTCGTCGCCGTCGACCCCGGTCTCCCTGCGCCCAGCTGCGTGCACCCCTGGATGCGGGTGAGCGAGGGCTTCCTCGTGGTGCCCCAGTAGCGTCCGGCCGCCCGCCCGTAGCGTTCGGCGTCACCGCCGCGTTCGCGTGCTCGCCGGCATTCAACTCCGGCGTGCTGACGTGGCACGATCATTAGCCACTAATGACCCAGCTAACTCACCCTCTGGGCCACTGACGCATGGGCCCCACGCCTTAATCAACCCCATCTTTATTTCTGCTTAGTCTAACTATAATCCAACGGGACCCATTTGTCAGGGTTGACCCTGCTGACGTGGGCGTTGACCAGGCCCACCTGTCTGCGACCCTAACCAGCCACGAGTCGGCGACGGTGGGCCCCATCGTCGATTTGACCCGAACCAGCCCTGTTGACTTGCTGACATCATCATGACATCAGGCTGACGCAGTAATCCTTTTCTGGAATTTAATAAATCTTAAATGATTTGTTTAATTCCGAAAATGCCCAAAACTTCTAAAAATCATAGTAAATCAACCGTAGCTCCAAATCAAACAAATTATATATGAAAAATGATCAGAAAAATCCAATCTATCCATCTGTATGATTTTCATGCATGTTGGAACAACTTAAAGTTGCTGTTTAGGATATTTCAATTGAATGGCAATTAAATAACCATATGTGGAGTTTGAATTTGAACCTAGGGTTCAAACCAACTTCATTTAATCTGCTGCTAGTTGCATTAGCACAAACCATAGCGTATTTGCCATGTCATGATCATGCATCATATTGTGCATTGCATTGATTGTGTTCCTCTTTGTTTGCCGGTATTTGTCCCCTCTCAGTAAGACGTGTACCGACGATGAGATCGATGACACTGATGAAGAGCTATATTATCTTCGGAAGTGCCAGGCAAGCAAAACCCCCTTGTTCATTCCGATACAATCCCACTCTCTCGCTCCTGCTCTCTTTTACTGCATTAGGACAACAACGAATAAATGCATTGCTACTTGCTGCAGTAGCTGAACCCCTTTATCCTCTGCATGACCTGTCATTCCACAAGAATAGATGAAACCCACTAGCATGAGTAGGAGTTGTTTGAGCCCTGTTGTGCCTACTCATTCATGCTTGTTTGTCATGCCTCCTACTGCTTAGAGTTGAGTCAGGTCTGATTCATCGAGGATGAGTCGGAGGTGTGTGAACATGTCCTACTGTGTGTGAGCTAAGTGTGTGAACACGATTTGGTAAAGGTCGCGGTGAGAGGCCATGTAGGAGTACATGGTGGGTTGTCTCTTTGTAGCCATCCTCGGGAACTGAGTTCTGTGTTTGTGATCCATGAAACAGTTACTACCACACATTGGGATCCGGGCATTCCAAGCTCTCTCAACTTATTAATCAACTTGATCTCTGTCCAGGAGTTGCAACTAGTTTCTGGTGTTTGTAGGATATGTGTTGGGGGCCGTGCGTAGTGCTGACCCTAGGGGTGGGCTATGTTGCGGTAGATACACCGAGGCACGGTGTACCGGGACGCCCGTTTGGTGCCTCGGGAACCCTGCTCTCATCGTTTGGGGCCGTGAGCGACACCCCGGTCGGATCTCCTCGCGGATGGAACCCGAATAGGCGATAAACCTGGACTAGTGACTTGTGTGGTTAGTAAGGTCGTGGCCGACTCCCTCGCCAGGCTTCCGCTTGAAGGTTGCCGAGATACACGACGTGTACATGGTGGTAAGTGGCGAGAGCGTGTGTGAAGAAGTACACCCCTGTAGGGTTAACATCATCTATTCGAATAGCCGTGTCCGCGGAAAAGTACTTCTGGGTTGCCTATAACAGTTCATAGACAAGTGAAAGTGGATACTCTAAAATGCGCAAGATAAGCGTGAGTGCTATGGATGGCGTTCTCGTAGGGAGACGGGAGCGGACCCATATTGGTGTATTGATATGGTGATTATGTGGACTCGTGTGCGCCACCTCAAAGAAGTTACTTGCAGTCGTAGTTTAGGATAGCCACCGAGTCAAGGCTGGCTTGCTGCAGTCAAACTCCACGACCCCCTTTGTTGATAATAATGCATATGTAGTTAGTTCTGATGTAAGTCTTGCTGAGTACATTTGTACTCATTTTTGCTTATTTTATGTTTTGCAGAGAGACGTCAGTCTCGCTAGTAGTTCCGCGTGGACTTCGACGTTTAGCTTGTTACCTCAGCTACGATCTTGTGCCTCGGCAGGATCTGGTAGATAGTCAGGCTTCTCAGCCTTTTTCATTTGTAGATGTCTGTACTCAGACATGTTAAGCTTCCGCTTGTGCTTGTTGCTTGTATGCTCTGTATGTTGGGCCAGAGACCCATGTTTGTACTATCTCGCTCCTCGGAGCCTAATGAATAAATACTTGAGTCGTAGAGTTATGTTGTGATGCCATGTTGTATTTACACATATCGAGCATATTGTGTGTATGTTTGAAATGCTTGGTATGTGTGGGATCCGACAATCTAGTTGTTTATCCTTGGCAGCCTCTCATATGGGGAAATGTAGTCTACTGCTTCCTGAGCGATAGTAGTCCACTACAGCCCGGTTCACCGGAGTCCTGCTAGCCCAAAGACTACCGCTCTGGACACTTGACTGGCGGCATGTGTTTCACTTTGTTCCTGTGGTTCGTCCTTCGAGGAAATGTCACGTGGTGACATCCGGAGTCCTGCCTAGCCTGCTACAGCCCGGGTTCCCGGAGTCCTGTTAGCCCAGTGCTACAGCCCGGATTCACACGCTGCTGACCGACATGCTCGAAGGTGATTCATGTATGCCTGTCCCCATGGGTTAGTGCCGCTTTGGGTTCACGACTAGCCATGTTGGCCCGGGTTCTCTGTCATATGGATGCTAGCGACACTATCATATACGTGAGCCAAAAGGCGCAAACAGTTCCGGGCCATGGTAAGGCGACACCTGTGGAAATACCGTGCGTGAGGCCGCAAAGTGATAAGAGGTGTTACCGGCTAGATCAATGTGACTTGGAATCGGGGTCCTGACACCGTTGCTCCCGGGCATCTTCATGAGGTTGTACGCCAGGTGAGTCGCAGCCATGAATTGGGCCAGTGCTGGGTAGCCGAGGATGGCGTTATAGGGGAGGCCGATGGGGGCGATGTCGAAATCGACCAGCTCCGTGCGGAAGTTGTCGTAGGTGCCGAACGTTACCGGGAGCTGGATCTATCCCAAGGAGCTGGATGACCCGCCCCCGACGCCCAAGAAGGGCCGGCTGGGCTGCAGCCGCTCCCGGGGTATGTAGAGGAGGTTGAAGGCCTCAACTGAGAGCATGTTGAGGCCCGCACCGCCGTTGATGAGAGTCCTGGTGACGACCACCTGGCAGATGGTGGGGGTGCACAGCATGGGGAGCGCACCCGAGTAGGCTGAGTTGGAGGGGTGGTCCTCCCAGCTGAAGGTCAGACTGACCTTGGGCGCCGACCGGTCCGGGGGGGCTCCCTGCCGTGTGGAGGCGGCGCCGACCCGGCGGACGAATGGCTTGGCGTGGTGACTTGAAGGCGGCGCCTGCGAGCCGCCCAGGAGGGCCGCGACGACCGGGGGTGCCGGCGTAGTGTGGTGGGTGAGGAAGAGGCCGTGCAGCTCTTCCCAAGAGGCCACTGAGGCTGCCGGCAGGTGGAGCAGCCATGCGCGCGGAGCGTCGGTGAGGGCCATGGGAAGCCAGTTGTCCATGACCCTGTCGTCACCTCCAGCGTCGAGGACGGCCTCCTCTTACGCCAGCAAGAAGGCCGGATCGGGCCGCGCCACAGCGCCGGGCGCTGCCGGGCTTGAATTTGTCCGCCACCGCACCTGCTGCAAGGTTGGGGCCAGGCTCGAGCCCCTCGCCTCACGCCGCGCCGGGCGGCCGAGCGGGCGGCGCGCTGCTCATCGCGAGGCGGGTCGCGGCGGTGGCGGAAGGGAAAACTCCGGCGCACCCCTACCTGGCGCGCCAAATGTCGGATTTCAGGTTCCGGCAGACCCTTGAGGTTCGAATACTGGGGTGCGCGTGGAGATCTCACCCTCTACCTACCTGCACCCCGCCGCCTCGCTTGGATATAAACTACGAAAGGAACAACACAAGAGACGCAAGGTTTATACTAGTTCGGGCCACCATTGTGGTGTAATATCCTACTCTAGTTTGTGGTGTGGTGGATTGCCTCTTGGGCTGACGGTGATGAACAATACAAGGAAGAACAGCCTCGCGAGGGTCTGTTCTTGGCCGGGGTGATGAACTGCTTGGAGGAGTCCAGTCACTCTCTCTCTCTCTCTCTAGATTGCTTGGCCTCTAGCTTTGTTCTGGATCCCGGATCCAGCTCTCTCTCTACCCTGTGGGAGGCTAGTCCTACTTATAGGCGAAGGCCCTAGGCCTCTTCCCCAAATATTGAGCGGGAAGGGCGCCAACAATTGGCCATTTTGAAGGGGAACATCTAGTACACTTATCCTGACTAAAGTTGGTCCTCGCCTGTCAAAGGCTCTGGTGGTGACGCCTGCTTGGGCTCCACAATGACTTCCTTCCTGCCGTTGGGCTGGTCTTGGTCTTGTTGCACCGAAATGGATGCCTTTGCTTGATGCTCTCTCCTGCGCTTGCTCCCTTTGCACCAAAGAGGAAAGGAGGACATTGCACGGGCTGGCGCCCGCCTGGCGCCCTTGGTCGTCATGGCTTGCGTCATGGGCACCTCGTGAGGTACCCCACCTTGATCTCTCCGCCTCCTCGCAAGCCAGCCTGATGAGGGCCGTGCACGAGGAAGCTCCCTGTCGTCCGCCTCATGAGGCCCTGCCTCGCGAGGGTCTTGAGCTTGTGTTGATGAAGATGGACCGTGATGGGCCCCCCTTTGAGCCACGCCGCAGGCCGCAGGCAGGCAAGTCTGGTGACCCCTGTTCCCAGAACACCGACAGTTTCACTCCTCGAAAGGGTGATACTCGCAGATAGGCTCGGTCTCCAATTTCATAGGTTACTACCTTGCGTTTTGAATCTGCATAACTCTTACGCTCGGATCGAGCAATCTTTAATCTGTCTCGGATCAGTTTAACCTTCTCCTCTGATTCTTTGATCAGATCTGGTCCAAACAACTGACGGTCTCCTACCTCATCCCACATCAGGGGCGTTCTACATCTGCGTCCATACAGAGCTTCAAACGGTGCCATCTTCAAACTGGCCTGGTAACTGTTGTTGTACGAGAACTCTGCGAAAGGCAAATTGTCATCCCAACTAGAGCCATAATCTAGCGCACAAGCTCTCAACATGTCCTCCAGAATCTGATTGACTCTCTATGTCTGTCCATCCGTCTGCGGGTGGAATGCGATACTGAACTCCAGTCTGGTACCCAAGGTCTGGTGTAGCTGACGCCAAAATTTTGAAGTAAATTGTGTTCCTCTATCTGATACAATGGTCCTCGGAACTCCATGCAAACATACGATCCTGGACATATATATCTTGGCCAACTTTGCACTTGTATAAGTTGTTTTCACTGGGGTGAAGTGAGCTACTTTGGTCAAACGATCCACTACTACCCATATTGAGTCATATCCTGCTTTGGTTCTGGGTAATCCCGTGATAAAGTCCATTCCTAGTTTATCCCACTTCCATTCGGGTATCGGCATGGGCTGTAACAGTCCTGCTGGCTTCTGATGCTCTGCCTTCACTCTCTGACATACATCACATACGGCTACATACTCGGCAATATCCTTCTTCATACCAATCCACCAGAAACGTTCCTTCAAATCCAAATACATCTTGGTGTTTCCGGGGTGTATCGAGTATGGTGAGTCATGGGCCTCTTGAAATATTAACTTCCTGATCTCTGGGTTGTTGGGCACATGAACTCGGTCCTCAAACCGTAAGGTATCGTGCTCATCCTCGCGAAAACCTTTGGATTTACCTCCGCTCATCTTTTCTTTTATTTCCGAAATCTCTTTGTCTTCCTTCTGAGCTTCTCGAATCTTATCCAACAATGTCGACCGAACATCCATTGTTGCAATGAAACCTCTTGGGACAATCTCCAACCGTAGTTCCATGATATCCTCAGCTAACTCCTTCGGCAATCCTTTACTTTCGAGGATATTGGCATAACTCTTCCGGCTCATGGCGTGCCTTTCACGACATTGGCCTTTCCGGGATGATAGTGTAGCTTCATATCGTAATCCTTTATAAGCTCCAGCCATCTCCTTTGTCTAAGGTTCAACTCATACGTGTGAAAATGTATTTCAAACTCTTATGATCCGTGTACACATCACAACGATTTCCAATAAGATAATGTCTCCAAGTCTTCAATGCATGTACTACCACTGCTAGCTCCAAATCATGCGTGGCATAGTTCAACTCATGAGGCTTCAGTTGTCGTGAGGCATACGAAACAACCTTTCCGTCCTGCATAAGCACACATCCCAGTCCCAAGCGTGAGGCGTCACAATACACTTGAAACTCCTTATGTATATCTGGCAAGGTTAGCACTGGGGCTGTAGTCAAATGTTTCTTCAACTCCTGAAAACTTGCCTCGCAATCTTCTATCCATTTAAACTTAGTATCCTTCTTCAACAATTCAGTCATTGGTTTAGCAATCTTGGAAAAATTCTCAATGAATCTCCGATAATATCCTGCGAGTCCAAGGAAACTGTGGATCTCGCCAACTGTAGTGGGTGTCAACCATTCAGTGACTGACTGAACCTTACTGGGATCTACTGCTATACCTTCTCCTGATATAACATGCCCAAGAAATCCAACTTCCTTCAACCAAAACTCGCACTTGCTGAATTTGGCGTATAACTGGTGTTCCCTGAGTTTCTCGAGAACCAAACGCAAATGCTCCTTGTGCTCTTCTTCGTTCTTCGAGTATACCATAATATCATCAATAAATACCACCACAAACTTGTCCAAATACTCCATGAACACCTTGTTCATCATACTCATGAAGTAGGCAGGTGCGTTAGTCAGTCCAAACGACATGACTGTATACTCATATAATCCGTATCGCGTGGTGAACGCTGTCTTTGGTATATCCTTTTCTCGGATCTTGAACTGGTGGTATCCCGATCGTAGATCAATCTTCGAAAACACCTTAGCTCCTTGCAACTGATCAAACAGATCATTGATCATTGGTAGTGGATACTTGTTCTTTATTGTTACTTCGTTCAAGGCTCGGTAATCAACGACCATCCTCAGGGATTTATCCTTCTTCTCGACCAAAAGTACTGGTGCTCCCCAAGGTGATGAACTCCTTCAAATATAACCTTTCTCCAATAACTCCTTGATCTGCTTCTTAATTTCCTCCAGATCATTCGCGGGCATCCGATATGGTCTCTTGGATATCGGCCCTGTACCTGGCAATAGGTCTATCAGGAACTTGATGTCTCGATCTGGTGGCATGCCTGGTAACTCCTCTGGGAAAACATCCGGAAAATCTTTTACTACCGGCACTTCCTCCTGTACAACTCCCGTGAGGGCATTCACTTGGCTCCTCCTAGGCACATGCCTAGATACATACTTAATCCTTTTTCCCTCCGGGGTGGTAAGGTAAATTGACTTGCTAGCACAGTCAAGGCTTCCTCCATACTTTGACATACAGTCCATGCCTAATATCACATCCAATCCTTGCGACTCCAAGATGATTAGGTCGGACGGAAAAACATGCGTGCCAATGGTTAGTGGTATCTGGGTGCACCATCTGCTAGCCATGTACTCTGCTCCAGGCGAGCTCACTAAAAGAGGGGTCCTAAGGGTTTGGGTTGGTAACTTAAACTTATCCACAAATCCCCTTGATATGTATGAATGCGATGCACCAGTATCGAAAAGAACAAGAGCAGTAAATGATTTAACCAAAAACTTACCTATTACCGCGTCCGGCTACTCTTCAACTTCCTCCACGTTAACGTGGTTCACTTGTCCTTTGTTGAATGGATTGGGCTTCTTCCCAGCGCTCCCATTTTCGTTTCCATTCCTTCCTTTAGGGCAATCATTGGCATAGTGCCCTGTCTTCCCGCACTTAAAGCAAATAACTTGGCTTAAGTCCCTCTTGGCGGGTGTAGATGGGTTAGAGCGGTTCTGATTGTTATTGACTCCGTTCCCATTCCCATTCTTCGCACCATTTTGGTTATGCAATCCTCCTCCAGTATGGTTATGACCTCCATGGTTATGGAAAAGTCCTCCCGAGTTCGGGGTTAAACGAGGCTTCTGGTGAGCTCCTGAGTTGTACTTCCCTTGTCCATACTTCCTCTTACGGCTCTCAATTTGCTGTTGCTTCCCTTCAATCATAAGGGCCTTGTCTACCAACTCCTGGTAGTTGTTGAAAGTTGCCACCATCAACTGCATACTCATCTCACCATTCAGCCCTTCCATAAACTTCTCCTGCTTCGCGGCATCTGTGGCCACATCATCAGGGGCATAGCGTGATAACTTACTAAACCGATCCACGTACTGGGCCACGGTACGGTTCCCCTGGCGTAAGTTGCAAAACTCATGCTTCTTCATTTGCATGGCTCCAGTTGAGACATGGGCCGTGCGAAAAGCCTGTTGAAACTGGTCCCAAGTGACATTGGCTATAGGAAAAGTAGCCGTGTAATTCTCCCACCATGCGGCTGCTGGTCCATCCAATTGATGTGCGGCAAAGCGCACCTTCTCAGCATCCATGCATCCTGCGGTGGTTAACTCCCTTCCAATACGGCGTAGCCAATCATCAGCAACTATTGGCTCGGTGCTACTGGAAAACACCGGCGGTTGTAACCTCAGAAAACGGGCTAAATTGTCTACTGGCGGCGGGTTGTTTTTGTTGTTGTTGTTGTTTCCCTGGTTCTGAACTAGCAATTGCATCAAGGCATTTTGCTGCTGAATCAACTGGGTGAGCTCCGGTGGAAAAACAAAACCGGTGTCACGTCTCGGAGGCATCTGAGGGTTCAGATGGAAGAGATTAGAATAGAAAAAAGGTCTAGTGAGAAAACACTACCCATATGCATATGAGGCAAACACAATCATTTCACTCAATGAATCAAGCAAGGGCATACAAACGGTCTAGGACTATCGCGAAAAGTGCTCAACTACTACTAGTTACATGGGGGAAATACTACTAATATATGGTGGTCATCTAGAAATTTTGATCGGTGGAAGACTCCATGATGTCTGCTCCAGCTTCGTCTTCATAGTCATCATCACTTGGATCAGAATCGGTGTCGTCGATGATGATGTAGTTGTCCGGGCAAGTGGGATCTTCTTCCTCTTCTTCCGGTGCGGGTCCTCCCATGAATACTCCGATCTTCTTGACTAGGTCGTCGTTCTTCTCCAGTAGTATCTTGATTTCCTCCTCATATCCATCACGGGTAAACTTGAGTTCTTCCTCCAGCTCTATGATCCTGGTCTTTGCCTTGTTCAACTCCATCATGTCTGCGCACATCTGGTTCTCCTGACGTCGAATGTGCTGGTTTAGCTCATGGATGAAAGCTGCAATGGATCTATCCTTCGTGGTGCTGATTACTTCCCATTGCTCGTCTCGGCGCCCACATATTTGATAGATGATGTCTTTAAGCTCCCTGTTGTAGACTTCTCCAATGCGTCCCATGGTAATGTGAGCTGCCATACTCTTGCCTAGACTCCAGGTGGGTGCTTCGAAAGAAAACTCTATGGGCTTAGAAGTTGGCGAGAACGTCCTTCCTGGAACTTGTACTTGAATCGTCCAGCTCCTCTTACGGTAAAGTGGCGTTATGCGTCCGGTGAAGCTTGGTATTCCAATGTTCAAGTACCTAGTGACTTCCTTCAAGTGGCCTCCAAAAGGTGTGTCTTCATCCGGTTGTGCAAACTTGTTCTTCATCTCCGTCATCCTAGAGAGTGGAAAATGGAGAAGAGTCAGAAATGAGTGGAGAAGAGTGACCTATGGTTTATCTTAGTGGTCATGTCCTACACTCAGCGTGTGCTCTGATACCATCTTGTAGCGACCCGACCTCAGATGGTCAAGTCTCTGTGTTTTAGTGTCATCCCTGGATCGGTAATCTTTGACACACACGATTACTCGAAGGATTTATAATAGAGTAGCAATACACACTTATTACATCGAATGTCTCAAAAGAGAACTTATTACAATAATATGGCTTAAGGCCATCTAATACGATAACAACGGAAGGCTTGGAAGATAAAGTGAGTCCATCAACTCCAACGGCATAGCTGAGCTGCATGGCAACGACCTATCGAACCTTACTCCTCGTCTGAGAACGGGTCAGCACATGGAATATGCTGGCAATATAAGACAGTAGAGCAAGAATAAACTATCACTACATGCAATATTTGGCTGGTGGAAAGCTCTATGGTTATGTTTTTGCGAAAAGCCAATTTTTTCCCTACAACAAAGGAATAAGTTTTAATTTAACTATCATGGTGGTTGAAACAACATTGAGAAGGTATAACCCCAACTCAATCCCAATTAGAGTAATTAACATCCCACCAATATTAATTAAGAGTGTTGAGATACATGTGAATACTCAAATACCAGATACTCAGAATTGTCCATAACCGGGGACACATCTAACCATGATTAGATTGTACACTCTGCAGAGGTTTGTGCACTTTTCCCCACAAGACTCGATCGCCTCCGTTGGATTTCTCGCACTACATGATGTTTGAGCAACGGATGACCGAGACACAGTCTTTCAGAAACATTAACTCTCTACTCAGGGTAGACCATACCAAACCTACAAAACCCACTACCTGCTGATCTACCTCTTCAAGAGCTTCACGTAACTTACTCAACTATGCTAGAGCCCATAGTAGCTTGTGGCTGCACACGGAAGTTTCTAGCATGAATAAACTCAGTTACCTTTGAGCACAGGTGGCGGTCCATAGGAAGATCACACGGTACCCGGGATTTCCAAAAAAACAGACAACACTGGGTTCCCCAGGTGCCTCAATCCACCCAGATGTGTATTAAAGTTGCCACCTTAAGTTAAACCAGTAATTAATAATCTCACATCTGTCATGGAATACACTCAAACCCAAACCACGTCTACGAGCATAGAATAGCAATATAAGCAACACGTAGAAGTAACTCCCAAGGGTTTGATAGTAACAGGGCAATAGGTTCTACCTCAACTACTACTTCCCAACCCACAAATTAATGACATCCTAATCATGCAATGTTTGAGGATTGAGCTAATACATAAAAACTGGGTATGAAAAGAGTATGATCAAAGTGTTACTTGCCTTGCTGAGGATCCGTGAATCCTAGAGACTCGTAGTAACACGCTTCGCACTCCGGGAATTCTATCGCAAGCAAACAATAACACACATAAGCAACAAGAAAAGATGCACCAGTAAACTCAACTAAAAGAGGCTGACCAGAAAGTTCAACTTAAGAACTCCGGTTCGCAAAAAGAATCAAACCAAACCGAGCAAGGAAACTCAAACGGCGAAAGAAATAAGATCCGTTTACTAATCTGAACTAGGGTCAAATTTTACAGAGGCAAAAACTTGTTTGAGTTGGTTATTCGGAAAGAGGGTTTCGACATGAATCTCCAGGCGCTTGAATCGCCTGATTCCGATAAACGAGCAAAAAGTTATACTGGAACGAACATCGGATTAGAAATCGCGATTAGAAAAATCGCGGAATAAATCCGATAAAAAGAAAAACGATGAACAGCTTAACGAACGAACGTTCGTTAACTAAGACTAAACGAAGAACGTGTTCGTTAAAACGAACGTACGAGTGAACGCTCGCCAAATAAATAAACCGGAGAATAAAACCGATCTATTTAAAAAAACGAATCTAGGGTTTTTCTAAAAAAATGAAGTGGGTTTTTCAAAAAAAACGGCGACTCGGGCGGCTCAGGCGGTACCTCGTGAGGTCCTCAGTGGGCAGGCGGCTCAGCAGGCTAGCGAGGCGGTGGGGTGGCGGTGGGAGGCGGCGGCGGCTAGAGGCGGCGGTGGCAACTCGAGGCGGGCGGCGGGCGACTCGGGGCTCGCTCCGGAGGCGGTGGCGATGGTCTTGGTGGCTAGAGGGGGGGTATTTATAGAAAGGGGTCGATGCCTTGGGGAGGGGCAGGCGGCGGCGGAGTCCGAGCCGGAATCTGCGGCGGCGGCGGGCGCGGGAGGAAGGCGGCGGCTGCTTGGGCCTGCCTCGGCTCGGGTCATGGGCCAAAAGTATGCCATGAATTTTTTTTTAAATAGTTCCGCTGACAGAAAAATTCCTATAAAATAAAAAACAAGTTTTCACCGTCTAAATGAAATATTTAGAATAAGATGAACATTTTCTTGGCCCCAAAATGCAATTTTTAAAACATGCAAATTTTTCTAGGGGAAATAAAATTCCAAATAAAATCAAATAACATCCAAATAATGATTTTAACATTTTCCCTCCAATATTTCAATTATTTTGGAGAAGTCATATTATCTCCTCCTTTTTTAATGTGAAATATTTTCCGAGAGAAAAATAATTAAAATAAAAATCCTCGTTCTCGAGATTTGATAGAAATCAAATATGAAAACCGGAAAAATCCCCAACTCTCTCCGAGGGTCCTTGAGTTGCTTAGGATTTCGAGGATTGCGGAACGAAGATGCAATAAAATATGATATGCATAGATGACCTATATATAACATTCGAAATTGAAAATTTGGGATGTTACATACTGCTTATGTTGAGAAACCACCTTTCCCTGTTAGAATGAAGGATCATGCTAAAGCTTCAACTGTAGTCAACAAAAGTAATATTAGGACACACAAACCTCCTGAGAAAGTTACAGTTGAACCTAAGATTGCAATGTTTAAAGTTCTCTTGGCTGATAATATCGATGGGCATGTTATTTACTTCTGTGATGAGACTGCTAGAATTGCTAAAAATGGTGCTAAAGATAAACATAGACCTGTGGTAGGCATGCATGTTATTTCTGTTAAAATAGGAGAGCATTGTTATCATGGCTTGTGTGATATGGGTGCTAGTGCTAGTGCAATGCCTCATTCTTTATATAAAGAAATTATGCATGATATTGCACCTGCTGAGATAGAAGATATCGATGTTATAATTAAGCTTGCCAATAGAGATACTATTTCACCAATTGGGATTGTTAGAGATGTTGAAGTCTTGTGTGGGAAGGTTAAATATCCTGCTGATTTTCTTGTTCTTGGTTCCCCACAAGATAGCTTTTGTCCCATCATATTTGGTAGACCCTTCTTGAACACTGTTAATGCTAGGATAGACTGCGAAAAGGATGTTGTTACTATTGTTCTGGGTGATATGTCTCATGAGTTTAATTTTTCCAAATTTCATAGACAACCCCGTGATGAGGAATTGCCTAGTAAAGACGAAATTATTGGTCTTGCTTCTATTGCCATGCCTCCTAGTGATCCTTTAGAACAATATTTGCTAGACCATGAAAATGATATGTTTATGAATGAAAGAAAGGAAAGAGATGAAGTATTCTTTAAACAAGGACCTACTCTAAAACACAACTTGCTTGTTGAAATCCTAGGGGATCCTCCTCCGCCCAAGGGTGATCCTGTGTTTGAGCTTAAACCATTGCCTGATACTCTTAAATATGCTTATCTTGATGAAAACAAGATATATCCTGTTATTATTAGTGCTAACCTTTCAGAGCATGAAGAAGAGAAAATATTGAAAACTATGAAGAAGCACCGTGCTGCTATTGGATATACTCTTGATGATCTTAAGGGCATTAGCCCCACTCTATGTCAACACAAAATAAATTTGGAGAAAGACGCCAAACCAACTACTGATCATCAACGACGGGTAAATCCTATGAAAGAAGTGCTAAGAAAGGAAATATTAAAGCTCCTTGAGGCAGGTATAATTTATCATGTTGCTGATAGTCAGTGGGTAAGTCCTGTCCAGTGTATCCCTAAGAAGGAGGTATTACCATTGTTCCTAATGATAAAGATGAATTGATTCCACAAATAATTATTACAGGTTATAGATGGTTACTCTGGTTTCTCTCAAATACCTGTGTCAGCTGATGATCAGGCAAAGACCTATTTTACTTGCCCTTTCGGTACTTTTGCTTATGGACTTATGCCTTTTGTTTTATGTAATGCACCTGCTACCTTTCAAAGATGCATGATGGCTATATTCTCTGATTTTTGTGAAAAGATTTGTGAGGTTTTCATGGATGATTTCTCTGTTTATGGATCCTCTTTTGATGATTGCTTGAGCAACCTGGATCGAGTTTTGCAGAGATGTGAAGAAACTAACCTTGTCTTGAACTGGGAGAAATGCCACTTTATAGTTAATGAAGGAATTGTCTTGGGGCATAAAATTTCTGAAAGAGGTATTGAAGTTGATAAAGCTAAAGTTGATGCTATTGAAAAGACGCCGTGTCCCAAGGACATCAAAGGTATAAGAAGTTTCCTTGGTCATGCCGGTTTTTATAGGAGGTTCATTAAGGACTTCTCAAAAATTTCTCAGCCTCTGACTAATCTATTACAAAAAGATATACCTTTTGTCTTTGATGATGATTGTGTAGAAGCATTTGAAATACTTAAGAAAGCATCAATTTCTGCACCTATTATTGACCAACCTGATTGGAATTTACCCTTTGAAATTATGTGCGATGCTAGTGATTATGTTGTAGGTGCTCTTCTAGGACAAATAGTTGATAAGAAATTAAATGTTATTCAATATGCTAGTAAAACTCTAGACAGTGCTCAGAGAAATTATGCTACTACTGAAAAAGAATTCTTAGCAGTTGTATTCGCTTGTGATAAGTTCAGACCTTATATTGTTGATTCTAAAGTAACTATTCACACTAATCATGCTGCTATTAAATATCTTATGGAAAAGAAAGATGCTAAACCTAGACTTATTAGATGGGTTCTCTTGCCACAAGAATTCGATTTGCATATTATTGATAGAAAGGGAGTTGAGAACCCCGTTGCAGACAACTTGTCTAGGTTAGAGAATGTTCTTGATGACCCACCACCTATTGATGATAGCTTTCCTGATGAACAATTAAATGTCATTAATGCTTCTCGTACTACTCCATGGTATGCTGATTATGCTAATTACATTGTTGCTAAAATTATACCACCTAGTTTCGCATACCAGCAAAAGAAAAGGTTTTTCTATGATTTGAGGCATTACTTCTGGGATGACCCACACCTTTATAAAGAAGGAGTAGATGGTTTTATTAGACGTTGTATATCTGAGCATGAACAGGAACAGATCCTACGCAAGTGTCACTCCGAAGCTTATGGAGGACACCACGCTGGAGATAGAACTGCACATAAGGTATTGCAATCCGGTTTTTATTGGCCTACTCTCTTCAAGGATGCCCATAAGTTTTTCTTATCTTGTGATGAATGTCAAAGGATTGGTAATATTAGTAGACGTCAAGAAACGCCTATGAATTATTCACTTGTTATTGAACCATTTGATGTTTGGGGCTTTGATTATATGGGACCGTTTCCTTCCTCTAATGGGTATACACATATTTTAGTTGCTGTTGATTACGATACTAAGTGGGTAGAAGCTATTCCAACAAGTAGTGCTGATCATAACACCTCTATTAAGATGCTTAAAGAAGTTATTTTTCCGAGGTTTGGAGTCCCTAGATATTTAATGACTGATGGTGGTTCACATTTTATTAATGGTGCCTTTCGTAAAATGCTTGCTAAGTATGATGTTAATCATAGAATTGCATCACCATATCACCCACAGTCTAGTGGTCAAGTAGAATTGAGCAATAGAGAGCTCAAATTAAATTTGCATAAGACTGTTAATAGATCTAGAAAGAATTGGTCCAAGAAACTTGATGATGCATTATGGGCCTATAGAACTGCATATAAAAATCCTATGGGTATGTCTCCATATAAAATGTTTATGGAAAAGCATGTCACTTACCTCTCAAACTAGAACACAAGGCATATTGGGCCATTAAAGAGTTCAACTATGATTTCAAACTTGCCAGTGAAAAGAGGTTATTTGACATTAGCTCACTTGATGAATGGAGAACCCAGGCTTATGAGAATGCCAAACTGTTTAAAGAAATAGTTAAAAGATGGCATGACAAAAGGATAAAAAAGCATGAGTCTAATGTAGGTGATTATGTGTTGCTATTCAACTCTAGTTTGAGATTCTTTGTAGGAAAACTTCTCTCTCAATGGGAAGGACCTTACATTATCGAGGAGGTCTATCGTTCCCGTGCCATAAAAATCAACAACTTCGAAGGCACAAATCCGAAGGTGGTGAACGGTCAAAGAATCAAATATTATATCTCAGGTAATCCCATAAATGTTGAAACTAATATTATTGAAACCGTAACCCCGGAGGAATACATAAGGGACACTTTCCAAAACTTTTCAGACTCCGAAAAGGAATAGGTATGTGGTACGGTAAGTAAACCGACTCCAAAACAGTTCTAATGGAAATTTTTCTCCTTTTTGGAATATTTAAGAAAATAGGAAAATAAGAAGAAGTCCGGGAAGGACACAAGACTTCCACGAGGGTGGGAGGCGCGCCCTACCCCCCCTGGGCGCGCCCCCTTCCTGGTGGGCACCTCGTGCGCTCTCCGGACTCCATTTTCTTGCACGATACTTCTTTTGGTCGGTAAAAATTTATTATATAATCTCCCGAAGGTTTTGTTCACCGTATCACGCAAATATCCTCTGTCTTTTTTTTGTGTTGTCTCTGCCGCAGATTAGAGCAAGATGTCATCTCAGGATTCCGACGGAGGTAGCTATGTCTCACACCTCATTTCTGACCTAAAGACATATGGGGATCTATCTCCTTGTGGTCGAACTATGGATGAGGAGGAGGATTCTCATTTGATGAGGATCAATGATTCAAGTTCCGAGGAGGAGGATGTCCCTCTACCTTAACCCGGGGATATGCATGTGAAGTTCAAGAAATCTAGTCTCCCTGAGAGAGCTAAACTATCTAACAACCGATCTATTCCTTCTCGTTTTCGGCAGAAAAGCAAAGGAGATTTATGTGACAAAATTTTGAAGCTGGAATCGGAGATTGATGATTTACAGGAGGAAATTTCCCTTCTCAATTACAATATGAAAAATATGAAGGCACAATTATCATCATCACCACCATCTTCCTCACCTCCGAACAAAGAGACATAATCACATGGGTATGGGCACTCCCCTTGGCAACTGCCAAGCTTGGGGGAGGTGCCCTGGTATCGTATCACCATCACACTCCTATCTTTACCGTTTTTTTAGTTTGATCCTTTTGGTAATATCTTGATCTAGTAGAATAAAGTTTTAGTATTATTTAGTTTTGAGTTTTGCTTTATGATCCCTCTATGTAGTCGAGTTCGTGAGCTATATAATAAAGATTAGTGTTGAGTCAAGGGCTTGATTATATTGCTATGATCTTGGGGAAATAAAAGGAAAAGAATGAATAAAAAGAAATAAAGATATCATATTGATCTTATGGAGAGTAATGACTTCACATATAAAGAGTATGATGAATAAAAGTTGTTGAGAGTTGACAAACTTAGTTTTGATCATCGTTGCAATTAATAGGAAGTAATAAAGAAAGAGAGGTTTCACATATAAATATACTATCTTGGACATCTTTTATGATTGTGAGCACTCATTAAAATATGACATGCTAAAGAGTTGATGTTGGACAAGGAAGACAACGTAATGCGTTATGTTTTCTTATGGATCATCCAACATGTTGAGCTTGCCTTTCCCTCTCATGCTAGCCAAATTCTTTGCACCAAGTAGAGATACTACTTGTGCTTCCAAATACCCTTAAACCCAGTTTTGCCTTGAGAGTCCATCATATCTACCTATGGATTGAGTAAGATCCTTCAAGTAAGGTGCCATCGGTGCATGCAATAAAAATTGCTCTCTAAATATGTATGACTTATTAGTGTGGAGGAAATAAGCTTTATACGATCTTGTGATGTGGAAGAAATAAAAGCGACGGACTGCATAATAAAGGTCCGTATCACATGTGGCAATATAAAGTGACGTTCTTTTGCATTAAGATTTCGTGCATCCAACCATGAAAGCGCATGACAACCTTTGCTTCCCTCGGCGAAGGGTCTATCCTTTACTTTTACCTTATGTAGGAGTCACGGTGATCTTCACCTTTCCTTTTACATTTTATCCTTTGGCAAGCACATTGTGTTGGAAAGATCCTGATACATATATCTAATTGGATGTAAGTTAGCATGAGCTATTATTGTTGACATTACCCTTGAGGTAAAAGGTTGGGAGGCGAAACTATAAGCCCCTATCTTTCTCTGTGTCCGATTAAAACTCCATACCCATAAGTATTGCGTGAGTGTTAGCAATTGTGAAAGAATAAATGATAGTTGAGTATGTGGACTTGCTGAAAAGCTCTTATATTGACTCTTTCCGATGTTATGATAAATTGCAATTGCTTCAATGACTGGGATTATAGTCTGTTGGTTCTCAATGAAGTTTCTGATTCATACTTTACATTGTGAATAGATTATTACTTGAGCATAAGAAATCATATGACAACATCCATATATGTTGTTGTTATAAGAATGATCATGATGCCATCATGTCCGTATTTTATCTTATAGACACCTCTATCTCTAAACATGTGGACATATTTATCGTTATCGGCTTCCACTTGAGGACAAGCGAGGTCTAAGCTTGGGGGAGTTGATACGTCCATTTTGCATCATGCTTTTATATCAATATTTATTGCATTATGGGCTATTATAACACGTTATGTCACAATACTTATGCCTATTCTCTCTTATTTTACAAGGTTTACATGAAGAGGGAGAATGCCGGCAATTTGGGATTACAATTTGGAAAAGGAGCAAATATTAGAGACCTATTCTGCACAGCTCCAAAAGTCCTGAAACTTCACGGAAGTCATTTTTGGAATTAATAAAAAATACTGAGCGAAGAAACTACCAGAGTTGGGCCACACCCTTGCCACGAGGGTGGGAGGCGCTACCCCCTGGGCGCGCCCCCTGCCTTGTGGGCCCCCTGGCAGGCCTCCGGTGCCCATCTTCTGCTATATGAAGTCTTTCGTCCGAGAAAAATCATAAGCAAGCTTTCGGGAAGAAACTCCCCCGCCACGAGGCGGAACCTTGGCGGAACCAATCTAGGGCTCCGGCGGAGCTGTTCTGCCAGGGAAACTTCCCTCCCGGAGGAGGAAATCATTGCCATCGTCATCACCAATGATCCTCTCATCGGGAGGGGGTCAATCTCCATCAACATCTTCACCAGCACCATCTCCTCTCAAACCCTAGTTCATCTCTTGTATCCAATCTTTGTCCCAAAGCCTCAGATTGGTACCTGTGGGTTGCTAATAGTGTTGATTACTCCTTGTAGTTGATGCTAGCACTACAAAAAAAGACACATCGGTGACATTTTGGGCCGAACGAAAAAAAATTATGTCATACATATGACACTTCTATGATGATAATTGTGACAAAACCAGGTATCATCATAGATGTGGTGGGCTCCTACTTCTATGACAAAAAATCATGACAGAAAATGGGCTTTTCGTCCTGGGCGGGCCGGAGACGTAGCTGCATGACATTCTTTGGGCCATCCATGACGGAAAAAACCATGGTAGAAGCGAGGGGGAGGAAAATTTCGGGGAGTTCCCGGTTATGGTGGGAGGTCGAAGGCCGAGCGATGCACGTTTTATCTCGTACATGTGCGCACGTGTGTGCGAGGCATTGGCTCTAACTGAACCCGAGCAAGGCGTTGGGCTCTAACTGAACCCGAGCGATTGCACTGCAGGCTACGCGTTACTGAACCCGAGCGAGCGATTCCTTCGCTACTGCTGCTAACTGAAGCCGATCGATTGGATGAACAGTGAGCGTTGTGGGGGGTTGGATGAGCGATTGGCGGTGGCGTTGCCTGGATGATCAGGACCCCGTGGTGTGGAGGGCTGGATGAACAGTAGATGGTGGAGGGGTGCCCGTAGAGGGGTTGTTGAACAGGACCCCGTGGTGTGGAGTGCTGGATGAATAGTAGACGGTGGACGGGTGCCCGTGGAGGGGTGGTTGAACAGTAGCTGGTGGGGTAGCGCGCGGTGGAGGCTGGATGAACAGGAGCCCATAGAAGCTGGAGGAGGTCGACGGTGGAGATGAGCAGTATCCCATGGAGTCCCGTTTTGCCGTACACCGCACCCCTCCCGATGAACAGGACCCCCGTTTCGACCGTAGCGCTCCAATACAAGTCCGTATCGTCCGTTTTGCGGTACGCCACACCCCTCCCGATCAACAGGACCCCCGTTTCGACCGTAGGACGTCCGTTTCCTCCGTTTTGCGGTATGCCAGGCCCCTCCCGATCAACAGGACCCCGTTTCACGTGGCCGGTCGAACACAAGGCCGTTTCCTCCATTGTGCGGTACTCCAGGCCTCGTTTCCATCGCCTGTTCCGTCCAAGCCCTCCCGATGAACACGACCACACATTCTGTTCTGACCCAACCGGTTGGCTCCCCATGAACACGACGACGACGTTGTTTCTCCGTTCCGACCCAGCCATGTACGTATGCACGATAGGCGTTCGAGACCCTGCCCGTATGTACGTACGTGGCCGTATTTTCTTTCTTGCACCCTCGCCGCTGTACGTGCGCGCCTCTACTACGACACGTGCGCGCCTCTACATCCACCAGTATATATGTACGTACATGTTCGCGACCAGAATGACAACGCTACGTACGCTTCGACCAGGTGGGTCCCAACTGTCAGGCACTTCCTTGCATTCGAAGATGTAGCTGGTGGGTCCCAGCAGTCAGGGGGGCGAATTGTTTTTTTTTCAGACGCACTTCCTTGCGTGCGAAGATGTAATTGGTGGGTCCCAGCAGACAAGGGAAACTTTTTTTCGCAAAATACGGTGGCCCGGCCGGTGGGTCCCC
Source organism: Aegilops bicornis (assembly GCA_021605145.1). NCBI lineage: Eukaryota > Viridiplantae > Streptophyta > Magnoliopsida > Poales > Poaceae > Aegilops > Aegilops bicornis. The sequence goes on along the minus strand of CM038672.1, from coordinate 472,006,244 downwards.
GCTGTCAGGTGGAGAAAAAATTATTTTGCGCGTAATAAGGAGGCACTTCCTTGCTGCGGCCATGGACCCAAATCGGCCTCTCCACGTCTGATCCATGTCCAATGGAAGGCAATCCTTGACCACGTTGACCACGCGCTACCGAGAGCACCAGTGGCGGTGGACGACGGCAGGCCTTGAAGGGGATGACGCCGAGCCGGGAAGACGCGACGGTGGATGCCCACGCCAGAGGAGTATGAGGGTTCACCTGCTCGACTACAATGTGAGGCTGCCGTCGCCAGCAGAATAACAGGGGTGTGGGTGTGTAGAGGGATGGCCTGGCCAGCGGTGGGAGTAGTAGGGGCGCTGAGGCCTCCAAGGCATCACAACCCGGCCATGGGCGGCAGGAGCGGGCACGACCGGGCGCTGCTTTGGGTGGCTGGAGCAAGAAGACCAGAGGTTGAAGAAGCACTACGGCCGTTGGATGGACATCGTACGGTCACTGGAGCTAGAATCATTCATATATTGACTAAAATTGACAAAGGCCTCCGTCCCAGTCAACTTAGTAGGCCCACAAGTCAGCCTCCCACCAAGGTTGGTCCCACCTAGCAGGGGCTATTCATTTTTTGTGCGTAATAAGGAGGCACTTCCGGTGGGGCCGAGCTGACAGCGGGTGGAGCGTTTTTTTCACGAAATACGATGGCCCGTCCTATGGGTCCCAACAATCAGGGGGAAACGTTTTTTTCGTGAAATACTGGTGGCCCGTCCGATGGGTCCCTGCTGTCAGGTGGAGGAATAATTATTTTCTGCGTAATAAGGAGGCACTTCCTTGCGGCCGCCGTGGACCCAGCTATCAGCCTCTCCACGTACAGTACTCTTCGGATAGAAGTTGGTCATTAACCACATTGACTACGCCGCGGCGAGAGCACCACGGCGGTGGACGACGGCGAGGCCTAGGAAGGGGACGACGGGGAGCCGGGGAAGACGCGGCAGTGGAAGCCGGCACGGAGAGGAGTACGAGGGTTCACAGGTTCGGCTGCGGTGTGAGGCTGCCGTCGCCGCAGGGCCTGGCCAGCGGTGGGAATAGTAGGGGGCGGTGAGGCCTCCGCGGCAGCACAGCCGGCCATGGGAGGCAGGAGCATGCGGCACGACCGGCGCTGCTTTGGGCGGCTGGAGCAAGAACACAAGAGGTTGAAGAAGCACTACGGCCGTTGGATGGCCATCGTCTGATCCTTTGGAGCTAGAATCATTCATATTGACTAAAGTTGACAAAGGCCCCGTCCCATCAACTTAGTAGGCCCACAAGTCAGCCTCCCACCATGGTGGATCCCAGCTAGCGGGGGAGTATTCATTTTTTGTGCGTAATAAGGAGGCACTTGGTGGGTCCGGTGACAGCTGAGGAACGTTTTTTCACGAATACGCTGGCCCGTCCGGTGGGTCGCAGCGGTCGGGAAACGTTTTTTGCGAAATAAGGTGGCCCGTCCGGTGGGTCCCTCGTCGGTGGAGGAATAATTATTTTGCACGTAATAAGGAGGCACTTCCTTGCGGCCGCTGGACCCAAATTGTCGGCCTCTCCACGTCTGAAGACTCTTCCGATGGAACTCGGTCATTGACCACGTTGACCACGCCGCGGGAGCACCAGGCGTTGGTGCGGACGACGGCGAGGCCTAGGAAGGGGATGACGCGGAGCCGGGGAAGACGCAGCAGTGGTAGCCCGCACGGAGAGGAGTACGAGGGTTCACTGGTTCAGCTGCGGTGTGAGGCTGCCATCACCGCAGAATAATAGGGGGTGTGGGTGAGTAGAGGGATGGCCTGGCCAGCGGTGGGAGTAGTACGGGGCGGTCAGGCCTCCGCGGCATCACAGCCGGCCACGGGAGGCAGGAGCACGCGACACGACCGGCGCTGCTTTGGGCGGCTGGAGCAAGAAGACCAGAGGATAAAGAAGCACTACGGCCGTTGGATGGACATCGTACGATCACTGCAGCTAGAATCGTTTATATTGACTAAGTTGACAAAGCCATTGGTACGCGTCAACTTAGTAGGCCCACAGCTCGGATTTCGCAGAGAACATATAGCCCATTTGTGATTTGTAAGAATGTACATCCCATTTTTCAATTCTAATGGAATTTACTACAGCCCATTTACGGGTTTGTTAAAAGTACAGCCCAACTACTAGCTAGGACAACGATTAATAATTTCAAACAACCGCTCAAAACAGAATTCAAAAAAAATCCCACATTTTGATGGGATCCGAAATATTTTTATCCGAAATTTCCAGTCAGGTTAAATATAATTTCAAAATAAAGTTGTGTAACGTTAAAATCCAACGAAATATTGCGCGCGCAACAAGTAATGAAATTAAAATTTCCAAATTCCAAATATAATATATTTTTCAAACTAATTACGTGTTTGGTGCATAGTAATTGCCAGTTATTATAATTACATCCCATTTATTATTTCTTAAAGTCCATTTTCTTGTTAAGCCTAATGCATACCTCCTAGGAAACTTTGCAGCCAAATGCGGATAACAAGTTGACCCGGATATTGTGTACAACTGTCGGCCCAGTTGCATTGCTGATGTTGAAAAAAGGTTTGTGTAGTACAGTACAACCTAACATGGTTACTCAGCCCACATTCAGGGACGCCGGAAAGGCCCACAAGGCTTCTGTACAACTTTTTGAAGTCACTGAGCTCAATTAATAACTTAAGAAAAAAGTTAGATTACGGTGGAACCTAATTAAAAGCTTTCACGAGCAAATAAATAATTCAACGGGTCCCACTTGTGCGTGTGCGCGTGTGTGTGCGTGTGAGAGAGAGAGAGAGAGATAGAGAGAGTGACCCATTGGTCGATGGTCGTAAATACATCTTTCAGCCATATGCATTGCTGATGCTCAGTAAAAACTTATATAGTTGACACAATCATATAGAACATCATAGCACACTGAACTTGCATACAAAAATTTCACGCAGGTGGCACAATCTGGATGGAAGCGGTGGATCGCTACGGAAGGGCTATGTTGAAACCAACGAAGTCGTACATAACAGTTCATCGCCTTTATAAATGACGGAAAATATCTTGAATGTTGTGCAAAGAAAATGCATGCACAACACAATAAGTTCTGCTAGCACATTAAGTTGACGTACAGCCCTTTCTAAAAAAAGTTCAGGTACAAAATTAGGACAGGTACAATCAAATGTACTGGCATATCAGTGCTTCAGACCCGTAGCTCGGATTTAACTAGTACTATCTGACAAGATTCAGTTGTTACCTCAAATTAGAGCACATCCAGGCAGCCAGCCCTGCCTCTTCTCCCAAAGAAGTAGTGGCCTTCGCCACGCGATGGAGTAGGCCCTGTGCCATCCATCATTCCGAGCAACATAGGGAAAGTCTGACGTTGACTCCTGTAATGGACGTCGTCAACGGACCCTGGCACCAGCGGCGGCAGCAGGACTTCGATCGATGGATTGACCACTTCTTCGAAATGCACGAACACTCGATACAGGTACATCCCTAACGTGGTCCGCGGCGGCCTTGGTGGCGACGAATAGTACAACCCCGGTTCCTGCACCGGTATCTCAACACCAATCACCTTCGGTATGGTGGACGACTTCTTCATCCATGCCATAACCGTCAGAGCCCAGCTGTCTGGAGGAACAAACATACTTACGAGCTCACCTCCAAGGTCGTTGATAAGCTTGTTCATGGACTCATTTGTTCCAAGCACGTCGAGGCATGCCGTGGAAGGTAAGCTTTGTTAAAAACTCAAGCTCAGAGGGCACCGAGCCCCATCCCGGGTGCCACCGATCAAAGCTCACCAGTGCGCCATCGTAGAACAAACACCGGGAAGATTCAAACACACGACTGCAGTCGAAAGTTGTTCGGAACCTGATGAAGAAATCAGCCGTTGGCGGACAGACTTCGATGAGCAAGTCACTTATTTGGATGCCGTGCGCAATGCCAAGAGCTTTGACAAGGTAAATGCGGCGAGACGGGAGGCCGGTCGCCGTTGATGGTTACCATCGGCACTTTGCCGCAAACTGGTCGTCAAGCGCCGCCATGCCACCGCTGAGCGACAAAGACGCAGACCAAGGCGGGGACGGACCTCAGGATCTCTGGCTCGGAGATCCGCGTTGATCGGCGACATGATTGTGCGCTTGAGTATAGGGAGTACAGGAGGGGGATTTGGGGGAACTGGAGTAGGAATCGAGATTCCAGAGGTGAGGGAGGGGTGGGAGACTGGGGATGAAAAGGTAGCATGAATTTCGAGCACGCGCCAATATGTTTCCTCGGCGGCAAGCGCTGAAAAACACCGGTGGCGCCTAATCGCCGGCCTAAGAGTCCTTATTCTTTCTTTTTTGGAGAGCCCAGCCTTTTTTTCAGGATCTTTCGAGAGCCCGGCCCGAGAGTCATAATTGACCTGTTTGGCATTGCGTTACTACTCGGCCCATATTCAATGACACCTCACTGGCACAAACAAGTGTACATCATCGAAAAGACAGTAAGCTCAAATTATATAACTTGAAAAAAGGAGATATACTCTGAACACTGGAGAATGGTGATGCCCTCATTTAGCCCACCAGTAGTTCGAGACAATAAACAGTTCAAAACTACGATATATACAACATTCAAACACTGACTAGTGACTACTACTGACATAAACAGCAAGACATGATAGTTCATAAGAAGTCTAGCTACACCACCAAAATGTACCCATCTGCAGCACTCGGACTCTCGTGATCCGCATTTAGAATGACATTCTAAATGTAGCAACTATTACATAGAAAGAGTGACATAGACGAGGATGACCAAATGACAAGGAATATGCATAACAAAAGAAAGAACTACCCATCCGTAACCAGCAGCAAAGACAACAAAGTCATTCAAAGAGATGATCCAACACCATCATAATTTGCGGCCCGCTTGACAAAGTGATCCGGAGACACCAGTACTCCACCCTTTCGATGCAACAGCCCAATTACCTATCAACCTGAAGGCTTGAACCACACCACTCCTGTCGTAATAGAGACATCCAAGGATCAAAGTTAATCCGGATGCCTTTGTCATTCTCACCATCTTTTGGCTGCAGGTTGTATCGTTGACAATCAGGGGGGTATGCTCCCGAACTTCTAGGGCTCGCAGTGTAGACACAATTTTCCATAGAAAACAGAGCCTCTCTGCCATCAAGGTCCTTGCCAACGGTGATTTCCTGGTTAATCGGATAATTGAGTCCGAGAAACATAGAGTGTGAACCAAGGCTGTTTACCCGCCTCCAACTAAAAAATCCTAAAGGCCCCAACAAGCTGGTATCCTGCTCATAGACGGAACAAACACTGTCCGGATACTCATGTATTACACGGTGCTTGTATACAGTGGGGTTTTTGCAATATAACTTTCCCGGCTCATGTGTCCGAATGATCATCAGTCTTTTGCCATCGTCTGATCGAGCGAGGAACCAGTTGTGCTTCCCTGTTTTTGGCAAAGGTGGTGTAATTACAAAGGGCAAGAATCAGAGGGACACTGCATCATATAAAAAAGGACAAGCATTGTTAATGTAAGATCAGCATTGTTCAGAGTATGAGTAGGATAATTCAAGAAATAGCATTGATATGTCCCTATTGGAACTGGGAGGAGAATACAGGGAAATGTATACTGTGTTTGAAAATATAGAAGTGCCATGCATGGTTATACTCATGTTATCTCGCAATGGATTCTTCACAGGAAACTACCATGTCATGCATGTTATGTAATCATGTTCATCCTCACAAACAAATTCTTCAAGGTAACTAACAGACCATGCATTGTTATATACTCGTGTTCTGTGGGCAAAAATTGTGTGAGGATATTATTCTAGCCATTGATTGCTGAAGGGCGAATATAGGTATGTACACATGGTAAGCATTGCAGGATTTCACTAATCGAAAAATAGAGTTCTCCATATGCACATTTACTTCCCTAATGTATGGTTAGATGAAACCAACAGTGTGGTGCATGTTTCTAGATCATGAAAATGAGGAAACTAACATGGCCATTGATACACACTCATATTTAGTAGTAGTATATAGATTACTGTAAAATAAGGACAATATCCATATATTCCTAACTGTTTGATTATTCAGGGTACAAATTGGTTGTAATGACATGGTCACAATCGCATGAATTAACTCATTCCAAATATAGCTGATTTACGATGTCTCTAATATATTGCCATAGTTCTACTCAAATTCTGCTCAAACAGGGATATGCCAATCATCACAAAAAGTTCAAACAGTGTCATGGCGTCATCATTAACATGAGAGGGAAACAACTTACACGCTACCGTCCAAGAATACATGGTGCCATCTTTTGTCGATCAGCGTAGATGATGCCATTGTGTTCAATAGCATCACATAGGTGTGTATCAGCTTTGACGATGATCCACTGCGAGCCGAGTTGTCTCCAGCTAAAAAAGGCACCGGCGTAAAGATAGGCGAGTCCGCGGTCGAACAAGGCAATTAGCTTGAAGTCTACGTAATTCGCATGTCGTGTGGGTACTTGGCAGATTACAATCTTTTGCAAAACAAGGTCCATCCAACTGACGTAGTAATCTAGATGACTTGGACCGCGATGGTAATACTCTATATAATCCAACGGAGGAAGGATAATCTCATGGGAGGTCTGGAAGTTCACGAGCACCAACTTTTTACCGTCTTCTCTGAAGGCAGCCATCCAGTGGGAGTTCATGCCGACCTAGTACATACCTGCCAAGTAGATTCGGGCGATGGTGATCGGATCGAAGTCGAGGTAAATGATTTACGGCGACACACTACAAACCTGCAAAGAAGTTTAGGCTAATGGAGATCGGATTGAAGTCGAGGGCATCATGCTCACCTCAGATCATGGTGAGCCAATCTCGCAAGACCAGATAGCAGCAAGCAGGGTGTCTTGAAAAGCTTAGGCCTCGCTCGATGATGGCCGTGTGCATGTCCCTCCAAAGATGCAGCCAAAGCGTGGCGGTCAACATATCCATACCACGAACAATAGAGGTCGAGGATGTCATCGGGGAGATTGCTCCAATCGCGGCTCATATGGATCTTTCTTGTGATTCGCGTTTGGCCATGGTGGAGTTTGGAAGGGGGCTTGATTTACGGGGGAGAAGGATGTCGGTGCTGGAGCGGCTAGCAAGGGAATAATGGTACTGGGGGAGGCGAGTGAGGCGACCGTACACGGGGGCACAGTGAGATGGAGACGGAGATGGAGATGGAGAAGGAGATGGAGATGGAGTGGTGCTATGGGAGCGGAGAGGGAGACGAGGCGAGGCGCCAATGTCTTTGTCAGGCGGTGACAGACTGCAAAGTGCACAGGGTGAGGCTGGCTTTCGTAACCCGAACACGCCACCTCGCCTGGACTAGTGTCAAGCGCAGGGTGTTGTCACTTCACTGTGAGGACTGGATGAATAGTATTTTGACCATCAAGTGTACCACAGTTGTACTACTACTACTACTAGTAGGAACATGAGTACTCCAGTACTGTATAGCGGAAATAGGTCTCCCGTGCTAGCATGCCTGTTCACTTCATCATTCAGGTATCATCCATATTGCGAGCAGAACCAAATTCTCGTGCATGCCCAATCAACGCCCTGCCGCGATGCATGCAGTGGTCGTTCTGGTGCATCAAGGACGGCATGCAGATCGTTCCACACTTGAGAAGAGGAAAAATGGAAAGGTAGAACGCGGCAGCAGAGGAAGAGAACACTGGCTAACGAGGCTGGGAGGGGATCGGCGGTGAAGTTAATGCTCCACGCCTAAAGGTTTTGGGAAAACCTAATTGTCATAAGGTGACTTATACTCACCTAAACGGAGGGAGTATTCCTTAACCAGAGAATGTTGTGTCTCCCACTCACGCACTCTAAAAAAAGCTACGACACATTTTTTTTATCTGTTTGCATAGGTCCCACCTATCAGGAAGGATGGGCACGTACACGAACAGGTATGACTCCTCAGTCTACCCGCATAGCCTTTTCGTTTAGTCTACCTAGTCGTCTAATCAACTGCCTGCACGCCACTTCTCCCATTTACTTCTCCATCGGGAACCGATTCGCCTGGGCTTCTTCACCTCCCCTTCGTCTTCATTTGCATCCAAACTCCACTGCGTTCACATTGTTTTAACCTCTTTAAATAATCATCTACTACTTCAGTTAGACTAGCCATCTAATCCTAATTCTCCAAACCATAGCCCTCTTTTCCAGCGGTTCCAAATGGCGAAAGAGATCGAGATGCAGGTTTTTAGCGTCCAACATGTCCTCGTCGAAGGCTCGATGCGCATAGTTGCCACCTTCACCGTCCACCCAAGGGTTGTTCGGCAGTGGATCACCAATGTATCCAACTCCCTCAAAAAGGTAGAGATGAGGTTCATCGGTCTCGACGCAGAGTACATGGAGCGTGCCCCTGGGAAGATCCAGCGCGCCGCCGTCCTTCAGCTGTGCCTCGAAGATGATGTTTTGGTGTACCAAATCATACACTCGCCCTCCATACCAGGTGAACTTCATGATTTCTTGTCTCGGGAGGACGTGTACTTCTGTGGGGCAGCCATCGAAGGGGACAAACAGAAGCTGGAGCCATACAACCTTGATTTGAAAAGCATCGCTGACCTATAAACCAGAATCAAAATTCCTGTAGAAGATTGTGCTAAACAGACACCATCCCTATTCGACGTAGCAAATTTTGTGCTCGGTACATATCTTCAGAAGGGTGATGAGACGGTGGCATTAAGGTCGTCTGGATGGGAGAATTATCCCTTGACGTACGAGCGGATAAAATATGCTGCCCTCGATGCCCGTGTGAGTTTCAAGATAGCTGCATGGTCCAAAGAGCTTGTTGCGAAGCCGTCTCCCACAGAGAATGAGAACAAGAAGAAGAAGAAGAAGAAGAAGAAGAAGAAGAAGAAGAAGAAGAAGAAGAAGAAGAAGAAGAAGAAGAAGAAGAAGAAGAAGAAGAAGAAGAAGAAGAAGAAAACGCTGCACCAAAGGGGAGGGCATTATGGATGGATGAACTATTTCCTCTCTTGTAAAAAAAATATTCCCTCTCGGTGTATATTGATATAGATGGACTATTTCGATGGTGTGCATGTCTTTGGAACAGAGTAGTAGCGTGGGTCCGCTTGACTATAAGGAACTATTTATCCGCATATATAGCTTTCTCTGGTACTCCTTCCAGTGATCGGTATGCAGTGCATGTGTCCGTAGACATGATAGCTTGTCCATGGAAGTTCAACTACGGCGACCATCACGCTTCATCTCGCGATTCCCACGACGCCTCTCCAACCCACGGCACCACGCCCCCCGACGTGAGCCTCACCCCTCTCGGCCGCACCGCCCCTCTGCCTTTGTGTGCATGACATGTGGGCCACCTAAAATGCGGCGAGCATCAAGTTTCTACCACAGCCACCCACGATTCCCACGACGCCACTCAAACCCATGAAACCACACGTCCCCCGACCTGCGGCTCAACCCTCTTGGCCCCACTGCCCCTCTGCCTTCGGGAGCATTACATGTGGACCAGTCACCTATCGGGTCCACATGTTATTGACTCAAAGGTAGGTGTAGTAAGGCGCTGAAGCTCAGTCCCGACGGCCCTGAGAGGGAAATGTAACTCTTGCGCCAAGGCTTGTGGTGCTCCCGCAGCACGAACTCGTGCCAAACTCGAGATTTGTTTCTTTACTATACATGCATAGCGATTTAATGGACATTGTAATATCAACATGTGACGGGAGCTCTAAATTTGAATTTGAAACTTATAAAGCGAAAAGATTCAAAACAAATAAACTGGGAGAGAGGAGTATATCGTAGGATGTGTCCCATACAAAATAAGTCCCTGGTTTGTCACATGAAGATGCGGTTAGAAAGGAGCACCGCGTCTTCCTACTCAGACGGCAACAAATCGGCCACGTACAAAGCATGGTCCGCCTTTGACCGCCATGTGCAAGGTTCGTGCTATCTTTTATTCAATCTCACCGTGGTTCCATCGTACCAATTCATGCGGTGGCCCGTTGCATGGTTGATCCCAATGTTGGACAAAGGTTCTACGGGAAGGGTGTCACCGTTGTAAATGTTGTGCAAATTGATGTTGGTACCCTCCCATACATATGCAAGCCAATCTCCACTCGCACCGAGCCTAGCCTGTGAAACAAGCAGGCGGGGAGAATTAGGAAATGGACACGGAAGTAGTCTTTAGAATGCATTTACTACGTGATCAAACTCATCTTACCTGCTCATTGGAGGAAATCCGAGTGCCCCTCAACGCCGTCGGCATCTAAAGGCGTCAACTTGCAACTACGGCCACGCTTGTTGGAGAGACCACCAAGGAAACATCCTCGTGCATTCCACGGAACATCAAGATGCATTTGTATGAGTAGTTTATCTTGTGAGAGAAAAGTATGAATGAGGGAAGGCCTCTAGAGATAGAGATGGACACTACTACTACCAATGTGTTGGCCCGTGCATTACAATGGATCCAAACTAGTACTAGAATAATACTTGTTCACGTGCTTGAAATATAAACACTAGTTTTGATATACATGTGTCAGCAGACACGACAGCTTGTCCATGGAAGTTGAACCACGGCGACCATCACGTTTCTTGTTTCTACCACTGCCACACCCACACGCGATTCCCACGACGCCGCTCCAACCCACGGCATGACGTCCCCCGACGTGGACATGGATCCTCTGACGTGGCTATCAACGCCTTGCCTGCCTTTCCTTCATTGAGAGGTGGGACCCATGCTTATGGGTCCCACATGTCGATAACAGAATGGTAGGATTGTTCGTGCCCTCATCCCTCTTGGCCCCACCGCTCCTCTGCCTTTGTGTGCATGACATGCGGGCCAGCTGAACTGCGGCGACCATCAACTTTCTACCACAGACACACCCGATTGGACGCGGTTTGCCTACTCCGCTGCTGTGCTTCAATCCGTACTCCCGCACCATCGAATTTTCATCCAGCCGCTATGACACATTTCGTCCAGGGCATCAATCCTCAGCTGGAGTACTTATGTACTACAGGTAGTACCCGCCGGTGTGGCCATCTACGCCTCGTAACGCCCCGACGCCCAGCTGTGGTACCCTCACCACAGCCATGCCACCACCGGCCGGTTCATCTCGAACGAGTGAGTCGCGAACCATGCCACCACCATGAGAATGACATGTGGGCCAGCCGCATTTAAGGCCCGCATGTCATTGACTCATAGGCCGGGCACTAAGCCATTGAAGTTCGATCTCGTGGGCCCCGAGAGGGAAATATAACTCCTGCGGCAGGCCTTGTGGTGCTCCCGCAGTATGATCTCGTGCCAAAACTGGAATTTGTTTCTTACTACTACCAACTAGTACTAGTAAGGTACACGTGCATTGCACGCATGAGATTTTGGTGGTTTGTGCATTATGCTTCTACATGTGGAGTTTTACGGATTCTAACATGTGGCAAAATCTGGTGGAATGTAAGGTTAGGCAAGTTTGATTAACAGGTGAGTGTTTGGTTCAAGCCACACCTTAGGCAAGCCACACTGGCCCCACATGACATACACACAAAAAATGTGGCAAGATTCCCTTAGGCTTGCCAACTTGTGGCTCTCATTTTGAAGAACTTATTAATTACTTTTCCTGAGCTTAGTTGTGGCAAAGTTAGTCATGAATTAAGTTCAACCATGGAGTCTTCTAGATTATACATGTGGCAGAATCTGGTGGATGATATCCTATGGCCGATGGTGCTCGGATTTGCCATCTTTGTACCATCGGATTGGCTTCATCCAACGACCAAGTTTAAAAGTTTTTCACACACTATATAGGGGGTATAGATATAGATGTGCCGGTCCGTTGCAATGGATCCAAAGTATATCTATTTAGTGGATTGCACTCTAAACACATTATCTTTTTATTCTTCTCTAACCTTCCGTAGCCATGCAACCAAGCCACATAAGCTTCATGGGTTCCCCCCACATCATATTATTCATACTACGTTGATTGAAAAAAAGATAAATCACCCAAAACAAGATCTTCCCGTTTTTTATTCCTACGATGTTGTGCCGTGCGTATCTACTAGTTGTATAGTGGTAGTACTAGTAATATAGTATTAGGAGTACAAACTTGGTAAGTACTAGTAGGAGTAGTACTAATGCACGGAATGCTCCTACTCTATCAATGAGCCCCATGCTACAGCTAGATCTTCCCTTGTTTACATTTTCCAACCCAGCGACGGGCGGGGTGTCGGTTTGCTCAACGGGCGGTCCCACATGAAAGTGAAAATGCTAGGCACAGGGGCGGAGCTACGTGAGGGCCAACACATGCCCTGGCCCGCCCAACCTAGCAGGATTTTCGTAGTTGTACATCCAGTTTTGAGGCATCGAACGTCAACGCAAGGGTAATTTCTATAGCTCGCTAGACTGGCACGCCTAACGTTTTGTTTCAAGCTCCGCCATCGCTAGGCAACACGCCTTCCCTAAGCTATGTGTCGTGCGGACGGGCTGTGTTGTACTCCGATTCCCGGGCGTGTGGGTGTGCGGCCTTGAGCGTGGCAGGTCTTTTCCTTTTACTAGCAATGTGCCCGTGCTATGCAGCGGATCCAAAGTAGTAGAATAGTAGTATTTTTCACAAACTTGAAAGAAATCACTATTGTTTTGATATACTCCTAATATATTACTCCCTCCGTACCTAAATACTTGTCTTTTTGAGATTTCAAATGGACTATCACATACTGATTATATAGTCATATTCTAGTGTTTCTAGCAAGATGCCCGCGCGTTGCACGAAGTTGATGGAAAAGGTAAGCACAACTTATAAATTGACGGATGGAGTACTAGTTACAGTGATGCATATAATTAAGGAAAGGGATCGCACATGTCGGTATTGACTGGAACGAGAATGCAACATCACAATAAGAATTAAGGCCACGATGATGCGATCGCGATGGTGGTTCTGAAGGCAAGAAGAAAGATGGATCCACAAATGTACGACCTCCTCCTCCTCAACTTAGTGCGCCGGGCCACCGACCGGCGGCTAAGGAGCGGCGACTTTTGTGGGAGAGGTCGAGGTGCTTCTCAACAAAGGCATCCAATGTTTCCAGCCGGTTAAGGAAGGCCAACGTCGTAGCATCCTCACTAGCCTTGTAGATACCTATGTACACGATTTGCTCGTACGCGTGGATGTGTAGGTCGACGAATTCTTGTAGGGCGAGGCGCCTCACGGAGAGTGCGACCTCCAGGTGGACATTCTTCGTGGCGTCGGCGGGCAGTCGCAGGGCCACCAGTGCTTGAAAGAGGTTCTGTCCATGGAGGCCGATTAGGGTGGCAGGCAATGAGGAGCCCGGCGCTGGGCTGGAGGAATCTGGCGATGTCGTCATGAAGCTTCTTGAGGACGGTGAACTTGTTGCTGGTGGCAACGATCATCCGTCCAACCGAGAGTCGTAGTTGGCGTCGACGGCCATCCACCAGCCGGTCTCCAACACCGTCTGGAGACGATCCTCGGTGCCATCTTGCAGTCGGCGTCGTGGACCATCTGGCGCAGCTGGCGCTCACGCAGCGCGCCGCCGCCATGGAGTGCAGGCGAGCTCTTTTGCGCTTAGTGTAGGTGCTTAGGTGCGTATGATGTAGTAGATGCATTGGAATGGAGGAGGGGCGCCTTTATATGAGGGCAATGAGGGCAAACTGTGTTGCATTCACATCGTGCAACCTCTTTTCCCGGACCTCCTCCCATTACTTCCCTCATGCATTAATTGAAGGAGGATGCATTGGTCGTTCAACATACCGGGAACCGCTACTCCCTCCCTCGTCTGCATTAAAGGCGTATCAGGAACTGTGTCGCCCGCTGTCAAATCGAATACTCCCTCTGTCTAGGTGAGTATTAAGTCATCTTATGAAAACCAAATACTTGTAAACACATAGACGTGGTGCATTAACTCTCACATTGTTTTTTATTTTTTTGACATAAATAGAGGAATCAACCAAGAAGAGATGTGGGGCTTGTATGCTTTTAATGACTTGAGACTATCAAACATGACATGCAGTGGTCAGTTCGTTGCACAAGAACAAATACAACCCACGCCAGCACACACGCATCTTATAGAATCACATCCAATGGCTATAAAAGATGAATGAGACCAAATTATATCTCATCTAGATGAGTTCTAGCAAAACTGTATTAATAATACATAGTACTCCTGCGCCATCTATCATATAAGTATCATGTAGTACTTTATTTATTGCCATGCATGACACATAGTTCACGAGCGCACTCTATATGTACCACCTTTTTTTTAATTTCAAGTTTTGCTCCATGGCACAATTGTAGGACCTTGAAGTATGTCTAGAGGGGGGGTGATTAGACTACTTGACCAATTAAAAACTTAACATTTTCCCAATTTTAGACTTTGGCAGATTTTAGCTATCTTTGAGCAAGTCAAGAAATCTACACACAATTTAAGCAAGCATGCAAAGATTATATAGGCAGCGGAAAATAAAGCATGCAACTTGAAAGAATGTAAAGGGAAGGGTTTGGAGAATTCAAATGCAATTGGAGACATGGATGTTTTTGTCGTGGTTCCGATAGGTGGTGCTATCGTACATCCACGTTGATGGAGACTTCAACCCACGAAGGGTAACGTTTGCGCGAGTCCACAGAGGGCTCCACCCACGAAGGGTCCACGAAGAAGCAACCTTGTCTATCCCACCATGGTCGTTGCCCACGAAGGACTTGCCTCACTAGCGGTAGATCTTCACGAAGTAGGCGATCTCCTTGCCCTTACAAACTCCTTGGTTCAACTCCACAATCTTGTCGGGAGGCTCCCAAGTGACACCTAGCCAATCTAGGAGACACCACTCTCCAAGAAGTAACAAATGGTGTGTTGATGATGAACTCCTAGCTCTTGTGCTTCAAATGATAGTCTCCCCAACACTCAACTCTCTCTCACAGGATTTGGATTTTGTGGAAAGAATATTTGAGTGGAAAGCAACTTGGGGAAGGCTAGAGATCAAGATTCTTGGGGTTGGAATGGAATATCTTGGCCTCAACACATGAGTAGGTGGTTCTCTCTTAGAACTGGTAAGTTGGAAGTGTAGGTTTGTTCTGATGGCTCTCTCCACGAGTGAAGAGGAGGTGGAGGGGTATATATAGCCTCCACACAAAATCTAACCGTTACACATAATTTACCAAACTCGGTGGGACCGAATCATCAAACTCGGTCGGACCGATTTAGTAAACCTAGTGACCGTTAGGGTTTTCAAATGGGATCGACATGCAACTCGGTAGGACCGATATGATTAGGGTTAGGGCATAACGTAATCTCGGTGAGACCGACATACAAACTTCGGTGAGACCGAATTTGGTAATTAGCTAACCGGAGAGTTGGTCGAGTAAACTTCGGAGGGACCGATTCGCTCTTTCGATGAGACCGAAAAGTTACGAGCGGAAGCAGAGAGTTTACATTGCAATCTCGGTAGGACCGATCGCTCACTTGGTTAGACCGAAAGCGTTACGAAGGGAAAGCAGAGATTACAATCCCATCTCGGTGAGACCGAGATCCCTATCAGTGAGACCGATTTGCCTAGGGTTTGTGGCGATGGCTATGACATTTGAACTTCGGTGGCGCGGATAGTAAGAATCGGTAGGGCCGAGTTTGACTGTAGGTTTAGGTCATATGTGGATGTGAGAAAGTAGTGGAGGGTTTTGGAGCATATCACTAAGCACATGAAGCAAGAGGCTCATTAAGCAACACCTTATCCCTCCTTGATAGTATTGGCTTTTCCTATAGACTCAATGTGATCTTGGATCACTAAAATGTAAAATGTAGAGTCTTGAGCTTTTGAGCTTGAGCCAATCCTTTGTCCTTAACATTTTGAGGGATCCACTTTCATCATCCATGCCATGCCATTCATTGAGCTTTCCTGAAATATTTGTCTTGGAATAGCATTAGCTCAATGAGCTATATGTTGTTATGAATTACCAAAACCACCTAGGTATAATTGCACTTTCAATCTCCCCCTTTTTGGAAATTGATGACAACATATAGATCAAAGCTTCGACAAATGAAAATAAAATTGAAAAACATCATCGCTTTGAGAAGTATGTGATAAGCAAGAGCTCCCCCTAACTTTGTGCATATTTCAAGATTTGCTTTGGACTGCAAATGCATAAGGAATTAGGCTCATGGGTTACTCTTCCATGTCACATACATCTTGGTGGAGCGCTCAAAATAATAAAGATTGAATACATGCACTGATCACCGAGAAAAGTGAATGATCTTATAAGGATAAGTAAGATAATAACATATAACAAGCATAAGTGTAGTTTATGATCAAACACCATATCATCAATGTCTCACAGGTAATTGCATAGTATCTCAAGCAATCAAAAGCTAACAGAGTTCAACCAAGAAGACAAGAGAGAACAAAAGCAGCAAATCTCTCTCTCTCTCTCGAAGCCTATGATCTATACATTCTTCTCCCCCTTTGGCAACAAGTTACCAAAAGGTTCCTAGAAAATGCATACGACTATATCGTCTCTTAGGCTTGGTCTTCAGGTGGTGGTTTCCGGAGAACTCCAAGAACGAAGGCTTCAGTAGATGTGGAAGGAGCTGAAGGAGTGGGTGCTGGAGCTGGTTGCGCTGGAGCTGTAGCTGGAGCTGATGAAGTAACTCTGGTGACTGGCTCTGCAGCTGATCTCTGAGCTCAAGGCACTCTGGCAAATGCATCAGTTGTTGTCCTGCCCTTCCTCTCCTGCATGTCATCATGTAGCTGCTCCACAGCTGACTGAATCTCAGTTACCTTGACATCAAGATCATAGAATTTTTGTTCCATGATTCTTTCCAGGCTCTCCTGGTTTTGAGTTAGGGTGGCCAACCCCTTCTCAATCCGCAGAGTTGATGCTATCGAGTAACCAAGCTGCTCATGCTTGTTCTTCAGAAAGTACTCAGATGCCTCTGCTTGAGTTGGCATCTTGGCAGCCTTCTCTTTCCTTGCCTTCTCCTTCTTCTCTTAAGCTAGTACTGATGATGGTTCATTCTCAGTCATGACAACTTGATTGTCCTCAAATTCAAGATAGAGAACCAAGTGTTCCTTATCCAATGTACTTCCTCGTGCCCATCTTTGAGTTAATCAACTCCTGAATCATGGGGCATATCCACGGCTCCTCTTTTGGTCTGCTTCTGTCCTCTTGATAGTTTCAACTATGAGGCTCATGACCTTGAATTTACAGGGCACATCAAAAATGTGAAGCAAATTAATTGCATGCCCTCTGATCATGTTGTGGTCACCTGATTTGGGCAATAGAGTGTGCCTTAGGATCCAGTTGATTGTAGGCAGCCCTAACAGAAGAAAATGAATTGATCCAAACTTGAAAGTCTCAAGTGCATCATTAGAGATCTCCTTGTACATCTGTGACATTGAGTTATGATCCATTTTCTTCTTGACATAAATGTCCAAGTCGTTTTCACTCTCCTTGGGGGCATTGATCAGACTTGCCCATTCCTCTATGGTTGATTGGTATCTTGTTCCTTCAGACATCCAAACTATCCTGCCATCTGGATAGAAATGTGCTGTGGAGTAGAATTTCATAATGAGCTCGTCATTCCAGTTTGTGATCTTCTGCCCAACAAAATCTGCAACTCCACATGCACTGAAGCTGTCATACACTCCAGGATAGTGTTCTGCATTCTCCTGAATGTAGGTCCAGTCGACCCACCTCATATCACAAACTATGGGCTTCTTATCCAATAAGATGGTCTCATAGAAGTCCTGCTGCTCCTTGGTGTGGAACCTGTAATCTACAACAGCCCTTCTCCTGGTGGCATATGGATCTGACTCTCTCCATATCCTCAACCCTAGATCTCTCCTGATCTTCATGTTCTCAGCCACAGGATGAGCATCATTGTGGTCTGGAATCTTGGGTTTGAGCTTCCTTAAGACTTGCCCTTCTTCATCTTCCTCAGCAGCAACATCAGGCATTGGGGCCTTGTTCTTCTCAGCTCCTGGTATACTCCTGGTATTCCTCGTTGGTGCACTCTTGGGCTTGGGGGCAGCTTTGGGCTTTGAAGTTGCAGCCTCGACTTTATGGCATCACCCATCGCCTTTTGTGCCTTGGGTGCTTTGGTTCAGCAACCTCTTCTTCTTCCTCTTCCTCCATCATAGAAGGCTTCCCAATCACTCTGGCCATGGTCTTCTTGACCCTTTCCTTCCTTTTCTTTCCTTCAGTAGCAGCAGGTTCTCTGGGTTAGGATTCCAAAGAAGCTTGAGTGGAGACTCTGGCTTTGGACATTGGTTGTCTACCTGCAGGCCTTTTGATCTTCATGCCTGGCTTTACTGCAGTTGAGCTGTACTCCTTCTTGAGCACTTTCTTCTTTGAACTTGCCTCATCCTCAACTGCCACATAATCTTCATCCTCAGACTCTGAGGTCTTCTTCTTCCTTGTCCTTGTGGCAGCCTTGGGCAGATTGCTAGGAGTGCTTCTGCTCCCCTCATCTGAGCTGCTAGAGGGACTAGTGCCCTCACTCATGTGAATCTGCTCTTCTGACCTGTTCTGGCTGTCAATTTGGTCTGACATCTTTGCGCTGCTTGACTGCTGACCACATGAATAGTTATAGATGAGGTAGAGTGGATGAGCATCACAAAATGCAGAGATTTTTGCAAAAGAATGATTCAAAAAACTTAGTTTTAGTTTTCCACAGAAAGCATTTTGGATCTACCGATTTTCAAACTCGGTGATACCGAAGCAGTTTTGGAACCTAAACTAGCGAACTCGGTCAGACCGAGTCACAGTTCGGTGGCACCGAGACTGCTAGGGTTTCACAAAGTTCTAAAATCAGTCACACCGATTTGTAATTCTCGGTCAGACCGAGACTTACTGGTGCAATGGAGTTAGCCAGATCGGTGGGACCGAGTTTTTCAACTCGGTGTATGCATTACGAACACAATGTGCTGAGAATCAGACAAGGATAGCACTGTGATCGAGTTCGTACCCTAGTTCGGTGGCAAACTCGCTACGGCGGAAACGGCGGAGAAGAATTCCGTTGACGGCGGTGGAGACCAGCGACATGAGGCGGCTGGCGACGAAGTCGACGATCTGGAGACCTAGTAGGCAGAGCGAGCTATGCGCGGGCGAGGAGTTTTGGAGAAGGTTTTCCAAAATTTGCCCGTTTGAATATATAGCCCGACACTGTCGGTGTAACCGAGTGGAACAACTCGGTGGCACCGAGATGCATAACTGATATGATTCTGACAACTCGGTGTGACCGAAAAGTTAAAATCGGTTGCACCGAGATGAAAACCTAGATCGACTTAGTGATCTCGGTACGACCGAAATGGAGGAATCGGTCAGACCGAAAATCACAAAGAAGTTTTGGAAGTTTAAGTCTATGACGAATCGGGGACTCCGAGTGCTCCTCACAGAGTGGTTCGAATCTGACTTGATCAAATTTTGTGATGTAGCATGAATAGAGTTTGAGACGAGAAAAGCATAGATAGCTAGAGAAGGTTCTTAGGCATTCTTGTCCATCCACTTGGCCAAAGAAAAAAAGCCAATCAATCAAAACAACAAGTGGATGTCCTCGAATGAGTAAAATATGCATCCAACATGCTCACACAATAAAATGACAAATGAAATATGTGACAAAGCATGCACAACCAATTCTAGCATCTATCAAACAATTGGCGATGACTAGGTCATCTATATATGAGTATATTGACTTAGGAGTCAAATGAGAACATTTGATCATAGGTCATACTCATCGTTTAAGCTCAAGTGGGGTTACCACTTTTACATAAAGCATTTATGTGTTCACATCATTAGAGTTGCTTTGACTCAATCCTTAGAGTTAAGCTCCCCCTAGATGTGAGATCCCCCCTTAGAGGGATGAACTAACCTTGGGTTTTGTCGATGATGACTTTATGTAGGTGTTGAAGATGTGGATGCTCAATGCTGATGTAGATCTCTTGGAGCAATCCTTTGGAGTGAGTTTGCACTTTCAATACCTACACGGGTTAGTCCCACAAGGAACAAACAAGAATATCCATAGACATAGAGTGATGCACACACAAAATGATGTCCATGAAAACATTAGGTTACCTTGTCCCTTGCCTTACCAACATGAGGGTTTGTGACTCCTTGAACTAGTGCAAGATATGGAAGGTGGTTGCACTTGTCCTTGCCATAATGATATGAGTGAAAAATGTTGGCGGAGTCACCCTCAAGAACTCTCTAGTTCTTCTTCTTAGGATCCACATCATCTTGATGGGAATCCTTGGTGTAGTAGTTGTGCTTGATGAAGTAGAACTTGACGTAGTCTTGGGAACCCACTTGACCAAGGCCTTAGGTGCTTCTTCAAATGCATCAATCTCCTCTTGAAGCTTGTCCTTGCCTTTGTTCTTGTGGTTTTGTGGTGGAAGATCATCTTGTGCTTATGTTCCCTTGAAGGAAGTAGGATCATACTTCTCTTGTTGAGGAACAAACTTCGTCTTGGGGTATTGATCTTCTTCCCACTCAACTCCATTGGCGTTGAACTTCCATTCAAAACCAACACCTTGATTCTTCCGGTGCCTTCCTTGCTTGCGTACAATTTCCTCAAATTGCTTACTCCCGGCAAGGCTCTTGTAGACACCTTTCTCTATAATTCCCTTCAATAAGCTATTTTCTTTCTCAAGTGTAACTTGGCTAAGAGAATCGTTAGTGGAATCAAGAGAACTACTAGAAGCAACAGCATTTGATTTAGCATGATTATTGTTACTACTAGAGGAAGAATCTTTCTTGTTCTTGTTACTAGACTTGACTTGAGGCATGTAAGTGGATAAGAGTAAACGCTTGGCAATGTAAGAAGAACTTTTCTTGCGAAGATCATCATTGATTGCCTTTAAGAACTCATGCTCTTGCTCAAGGTTGAGCTTTTCAAAGCGTAATTTCTCATGAGTCCTTAAAAGTTCTCGATGATCTCCTAAGATTGTTTCATGAGCTAACTTAAGAGTGTTTAGTTCTTTAGTTAGAGACTCAATCTTCTCCTTATCATTGTCATTCATTTTATCTTGATTATCATGATTAATTTACGTTTCATCATAGTATTCATCACTAGAGTTGTCAACAAGTAAATCATCATCACCTAACAAGTCATCTTCATCACTATTGAAATCAACATACTCGTGTGATACCTTTGGACCTTTGGCCATGAAGCATCTTCCAATTACTTCATTTGGTGAATCAAATATGTCGTAGGAGTTGGTTGACACAAGTGCTAGACCGGCAACACCTTCATCTTGAGTATATTCAGAGTCGGAGTGATAGCTTCTCTCGGAGTGATTGTCGGAGTCGGAGCCGGATACCCATTCACCAACATGAGCTTGATGTCTTCGTTTTGTGTAGCTCCTTGATGACTTGTCCTTTCTTTCTGAATCCTTGCTTCTCCGTGAGGGTCTTCGTTCATAATGATCATCCCTACTCCTTCTCTCTCTTGATGGTGATTCTTCTCTTCTACTTCTTCTTTTGGGGGAATCTTCTCTTCTTTTGTAGGGGGGCATACACTCATTTGAATAGTGTCCGGGTCTTCCACAATTGTAGCAATTACGCTCTCGACTAGAAGATCTTTTGTCATTGTAGGACCTTGACTTGGAGATTCTCTCTTTGCTTCTACTCTTTTAGAATTTGTTGAAGTTCTTCACCATTAGGCTCAATTCTTCATTGAAGGTTTGTTTCTCACTTGATGATGTGGGGGCTTCACATGAGGCTTTGTAAGCACCACTTGACTTGTTGTGAAGTTCCTCCTTATCCTTGAGTGACATCTCATGAGCAACAATTCTTCCAATGACTTCCGTTGGCTTGACATCTTTGTAATTTGGCATCATTTGGATCAATGTGCACACGGTATCATATTTTCCATCTAATGCTCTTAGGGTCTTCTTGATGATGAATCTGTCGGTCATCTCTTCACTTCCTAAGCCGGCAATCTCATTTGTGATAAGAGCAAGCCTAGAGTACATTTCAGCGACACCTTCACCATCCTTCATTTTGAACTTGTCAAGCTAACTTTGGAGCACATCCAACTTGGATTCCTTGACGGAGTCGGTACCTTCATGCATATCAACCAAAGTATCCCAAATTTCCTTTGCATTCTCAAGATGGCCGATTTTGTTGAATTCTTCGGGGCACAAGCCATTGAAGAGGATATCACAAGCTTGAGCGTTGTATTGCAGCATTTTCAACTCTTCCGCGCTAGCTTCACGGTTCGGTTCTCTCCCATCAAAGAATTCACCTTGCAAACCAATACACACAATAGCCCAAACGGCAAGGTTATGTCCGAGAATATGCATTTTCATCTTATGCTTCCAACTAGCAAAATTAGTGCCATCAAAGTAAGGACCTCTATGGTGATAATTTCCCTCGCTAGACGCCATACTCTCCTAGGTTGTGAAACCAAGGCTATGACCACCAAAAGCTATGGAAATCAAAGCAAATGGAGAACAAAGCTCTGATACCACTTGTAGGACCTTTAAGTATGTCTAGAGGGGGGTGATTAGACTACTTGACCAATTAAAAACTTAACCTTTTCCCAATTTTAGACTTTGGTAGATTTTAGCTATCTTTGAGCAAGTCAAGCAATCTACACACAATTTAAGCAAGCATGCAAATAGTATATAGGCAGCGGAAAATAAAGCATGCAACTTGCAAGAATGTAAAGGGAAGGGTTTGGAGAATTCAAACGCAATAGGAGACACGGATGTTTTTGTCGTGGTTCCGATAGGTGGTGCTATCGTACATCCACGTTGATGGAGACTTCAACCCACGAAGGGTAACGGTTGCGCGAGTCCATGGAGGGCTCCACCCACGAAGGGTCCACAAAGAAGCAACCTTGTCTATCCCACCATGGCCGTCGCCCACGAAGGACTTGCCTCACCAGCGTTAGATCTTCACGAAGTAGGCGATCTCCTTGCCCTTACAAACTCCTTGGTTCAACTCCACAATCTTGTCGGAGGCTCCCAAGTGACACCTAGCCAATCTAGGAGACACCACTCTCCAAGAAATAACAAATGGTGTGTTGATAATGAACTCCTTGATCTTGTGCTTCAAATGATAGTCTCCCCAACACTCAACTCTCTCTCTCACAGGATTTGGATTTGGTGGAAAGAAGATTTGAGTGGAAAGCAACTTGGGGAAGGCTAGAGATCAAGATTCTTGTGGTTGGAATGAAATATCTTGGCCTCAACACATGAGTAGGTGGTTCTCTCTCAGAACTGGTAAGTTGGAAGTGTAGGTTTGTTCTGATGGCTCTCTCCATGAATGAAGAGGAGGTGGAGGGGTATATATACACTACTGGAAACTGGGAATTTGCCATCAGCCAGCTCTTTGCCATCTGCCAGCTGATGGCAAAGAACGTCTTTGCCATCTGCTTATAAAAAACAGATGGCAAAGAACTGACAGACGGCAAAGAACATGGTTGCCATCAGCCAATTCTTTGCCATCTGCTAGTGGATGGCAAATAATCTTTGCCATCTGCCAGCAGATGGCAAAGAGGTGGGTAGGGGTCCAGTGCTGTAACGGCCTGTCAACCCACCTCTTTGCCATCTCGCCAAATAGATGGCAAAGAATCTTTCCGTCTGTTGGCGGATGGCAAAGAAGTCGGTGGGGCCCAATGGATGACGGCCAGAACGCCCAAGAGGCCCCACCTCTTTGCCATCTGCCGACATTAATGATGGCAAAGGTATGGGCCTTTGCCATCCGCTGGCTGATGGCAAAGAGGTCGGACTATCTCCTCCCGTCTCTCCTTCTAAAAAACAATTCTCCTCCCCTCTCTCCCAGCCCGGCCCCACCGCTCTCTCTCTCTCCCAGCCCGGCCCCCCCCCTCTCTCTCTCTCCCCCCACCTCACCCACCCATCACTTGTCTAAAAAAACGACCCCAAACCGCACCCGCGCGCCCCAGCCGCCGGACAACCCCAGCACCGCCGCCGGCCCGCCCCTCCCCGCCACCGCAGCCCTCCCCCGCCCCTCCCGCCACACGCAGCCCGCCCTGGCCCGTCCCTCCACTGTTCCAGGCCACAGCCGCCTCCCTCCCAGCAGCCCTCCCGGCCACCATGGCGTGCCCATGACCCTCCCGCCACAGCCCGCCCCTCCACCGAGCCAGGCCACGGCGCCCCTTCCCAGCCCTCCCCGCCACCATGACCCTCCCAGCCGTGACCGCCGTCCGCTGCACCAGATCTGAAGCTTCTCCTCCCCTCTTCCTCACCCCAGTCAGATCTTCTTTGTCTCGTGCTCCTCAGCGCCACCGCCGCTGGTCCCCGACCTCATCCCACCGTGGATTTGACACCCCGTGCTCTTCTTCTCTTGAGCGGGTGAGCCCCGTCCCTCCCAAATTGGTCCCTCCTCCTCTCTGGTCAAGTTCTGCCTCTGCTCTTTGTGTAGGGTAGTGTTGATCGCTAGTGTTGTTGCTTGCTGGCTGCCGCTTGATTTCGTTCTTTGGCTTGCTGCTACTAGATGATGTTGTTATTACGTCTTTCTTTGTTGGCTTACTCTGCTGCTGGCACAGTGCTATTAGCTGCTGCTTGTTGTTAGCTGCTAGCGTGCTACTACTAGCTAGCTACTACCGCTTGTGTTACTAGTTGTTGCTGCTGCTACTTGTCGATACTACTAGCTAATGCTGCTGCCTACTGGTGCTACTAGTCTTTGCTGCTACAAATATCTTCGTGAATCGAACTGACCATAATCAATAGGTGTATATAGGATTTTATGGTTTCTATTTTATAAATAATGAATGTAACAACACTAGCGATCTTTCAATTTTGTCGAGTAAATCACGTAAGATAGAAGTGTGCCTATTTGTATCACATATTGGAGTGAAGTCTTTGTCACTACCAAGTATCAAATGCAGCTTAGGTTCAGATAAGCTTTTCCCAAAATTAAAATACTACCAAGGGATCACTCCTTGGCATTTATTTTGTATTTTTCTTTATAACACATCTCATGCCTTGCAGGATCGACTTCCTTCTCAATAGTGAAATTGCTTCTATTGTTCAAGTGAGAGAAACATGCAGGTATCTTAATGATCCACTAAATTATTTTTGGTAAAAGTTTGCTTCACATCCATTGTGTAATATGAAGAGAAATCATGGTGCTTTTCCTTTAAATGCGTGTACAAAATTGTTTCCGTCCATTACTTAACTTGTAGATGAATAATAGGGTACTTATTATTTATGCGTGCATGGATTTCATTCAAATAGAATTTTCAAAGACAAATTAAATGCCATACCTTACTAAACTCAGATTAGCGCATCCAAATTGAGAAAAGTTGTGTACTTATTCCTAACAGTACCAAATAATTTAAATTACGAATGGTTTTCACAAGCAACTATTGTTAGTTGTCTTTGCAATTCCACATAGTAATTAGTTATAACTAGTAAGATGCCCGTGCTACGCTACGGAATCACAAAATATAAGAAAAAACACAAGAATGTACTGAGACATTGATCAAATCGATATCATATAGTTGATAGGTACACATCTAGCACAATCAAAAGTACTTGATAGGTACACATCTAGCACAATCAAACATACTTGATAGGTATACACATCTAGCACAATCAAACATACGGTTTCCAACTAATAAAATCCTTCTTCTCAGCCAACCATTTAGATCTCACCGAACCTACAAAAATTAAGGAAAACCAACAACATAAATATTTGCAAATGATGTAGGTCAAATAGTAATCAAATAACTGCACGAGAACAACTGAGCAAAATTTGACAAAATGTAAACTGCAAGTGTCCACAAGCACACATAATCCTTGAACTAAAATAGACATACTCACAACCGTAATGCGCTGAACATGCTAAATTACAAAATTTGGTCTAGCGGTTGTTGCCTTGTAACGCCTAAATAGTGTTCAACATAAAGTCAATGGCGTCATTTTTAAGGGAATCTAAATCTGCCAAGACACCATATAATGCAAAAATCTAATTTGGTCACAGTAGTCTCCGGCTCCACTTCAAGCCCTCGGTCTCATCTCGACCATGCTATGCTAGCCCATGATATGGTGTGTTTGGTCGACTATCTGCAAAATAAGAGTCGATAGGATTTGCTCGCCATGGAACTAAACCAATTAAGATGTACTCCTCCGTGAACTAATAGATAAAGATCTTATATTAGTTTACAAAGGAATACTTCTTTAAGAAACATTCAAATAATTTCATGGTTCATGTAGGCATATGACTGTCTTAGAAAAAGAATAGCGCTATTTTCCATGGGATTTCAAGCTTATAGAACTTACACAATATCAAAATTTACTTGGAGTTGGGAGGCACAGCTTGAAGTCATAAAAAATTTATCTACAAGCAACACTGCACTCATTAGCACATATCGGACCACAAATCGGAAGGATATTATTAATGCTACATATATTTTATCATATAGCACTTCCAAGTAGATCTCACACAACAACACAAGTATGCATATGTTTTTTTGTAAAAGTGATTATTTCAAATTATGTTAAATCTGAGACTAATATTTTTTCAAGATGGGAAGTTAAAGTACTTGATACAAGGTGTGGGACTCGAGAACTTATCTACTAAATAATACACTTAGTCATCCTTGATCATGATCCCCTATTTACCTTACACCAAATCAGGCCAAGTACAAAAATCTGACACACGTCACAATTAAAGTATGGTCTAGATACTGAATAGCAAATATGGTACCAACCCGAGGGATGGAGTACAGTGAATTTCAGCAAGGATGAACTGCGAGCTTCTACAAGGAATCAAACAGAAAGTCTAATTGTGCAGCTCACAAGGTGCTATGCGGATCCGCAACCGATTCATTCTAAACATTTAGCAAATCACATGTTTAGGAGAGAGCGCGGTTTCAATTCTTGCACGATCTCGATACACATCTTTACTCCAAAAATGACCAATTTCTTGGATCTGATAGGACACATAACTTATGGAGGGATGATTGCGGTTAGGAGGCGGACACAATGGCTTGGGGTAATTGGCATCAAGACCGCCAGAACGACATATGGAATGATGGTATAGCATGTTACCGTAAATCGACCACTCATTGCAAGTTGGACATAAATGGTCAGGTACAAATTAAGAAATATGCAAGCAGATTGTTTTGCCAGGCGGTAAAGTAGGAGACCAACCTTTCTGTTTTCCTTTAGCACTTTGTTCGCACAAGGGCTATAACATTTGGGGCGTAAGACTTGCTGCCTCTTTGACCTTGTAGTTCTTCAGCTTCAGACCTAAATCCAAGGGTTTATCCGGGAAACTCCTAAGCTTATCGAACATCTTTTGGACCTACCATGTAAATCATCAATTTTCAAATATTTCAGTGATTGGTGAGAACAAAAATCCAAGTGTAGTTGGAGCTGATCTCGAGTATATATGTGCATATGCCCCATTTAATTCATGCGATTTTATATAAAGGACATCATATAATCACTCTGCATACATAATTGCCTCGTGTTACATCTGCACAAAGGAAAAACTGAGCTTGTAGTGTATTTAAACAAAGCAAAATGTATAGTAAGAGATGCTTTGGAATCATGTGCATATAGAAGTAGCGAGCGTACATGTGCATATACACACACACACAAAAAATGCACCGGGCCTCTTGTAAATTTCTGCATTTTCTGTTGTTCATTCGCGCTGTTAGATTATCCAGGATCACATTTAACTTGGTAGTACTTAAATTGCTGCAACTTCACTTTTTTGTCTGTTTAGTGAATAACGTGTGTACATTTGTTCTTTCCTATACAATATCAGATCTGCCATATGCATGAAGTGGATGCACCGACCTCAAACCAGAGAATTTCTTGTTTGCAAACCGGAAAGAAACGGTTGCAATCGGAAGCAATTGATTTTGGCCTGTTTGTTTTGTTTTTCACTCCAAGTAGAGTCAATCCTAATATCCTATATGGCTATCGTTGAAGCTTTCCATTTTGACCCGCCTGTCACTTGTCGATGATATGGTCAGAGGACAAAGCTGAGCTGATACAGTAGCCTGTCTTATGCTATATTTTTTTTTACTTGGTAATGTTTGCCTAATGTGCTATTTGTTTGTGAGGTGTAGGTGAATGGTTCACTGAGATTCTTGGAAGTCCTTATTACATGGCTCGAGAAACTATGGCCAAGAGGTTGATGTTTGGAGTGTAGGAGTGATTCTTTACATTCTTCTTTGTGATGTCCCTCGATTACGGGCAGGTCAGTTTTGTAGCATAAGTGGTGTCCCTACATTCTGGGCAGGTCATTTTTTGTAGCATAAAATAGTCAATTGTTTCGGTGGCATAGGTCAACTGCATTAAACATTTAGGGTACTTAAAGTGAACTGTGTTCTGATGTCCTGTCTGCACAAAGCGGCCATGTGTCACCTTCTACACTGAAGTTTTGTTTTCCTTATTTTTCCTCTGGCGTGATTGGCCTGTGGACTTTGGTTCAGAAAAATATATTTATCTTGTCCCATTGAATGCTCTTTCTGAATAATATGTTTGTTGCTTCCATTTTATAACGCAGAAACTGAACAAGGTTTTGCTCAAGCAATTATCCGGTCTCTCATTGATTTTAAAAGAGATCCATGGACGAGGGTATCAGATAATGTAAAAGACCTTGTCAGGGCCCAGATCCAAGGAGGCGTTTGACAGCTCAACAGGTTCCTGGTAATAATCAAATTTCCACACAAGTTAATTGTACAGAATTGCATTCCTTCTGTTCTTCTTAAATGGATACATAATTGCTTTCCTTGTGTAAATTTCTTAAGATTTTCACCTTAAGATAACTTAATTGCATTGCTCGTGTCTCAGGTCCATAATTTGTATTTTCTTCCAGTTCTTCTAACTTTCTTCTTTCCCATTTTACAGATTTGCTTAAGATCACGTAAGCTTGGGTTGATGGAGTGCTTGTATTTAGTTTTTTTTTGACCTTGTGAAACTTGCTACCTATGGATGAAACTGTGTAATATTGATGAAACTATGTATATGTACGGATGAAACTTGCTACTATTGGTAACATGTGTTGGATATATATGTGTTCATGACTATTGGTAATATGTGTTGAATATGCTATATTGTTCATATAAATATATTTGTGTTTGATTTTCTGTGAAAATGAATTGATATAGGAAAAACCAAAATTAAATGGGGCAATATAGTCACTTTGCCATCTATTTGGCGGATGGCAAAGAGCTTTGCCATCACCGCCGGATGGCAAAGAGGCCACGTGCCATCTACATGTAAAATTTGGGCTGGCTTATTTGGGCTCTTTGCCATCCGCCAGATGGCAAAGCTCTTTGCCATCTGGCAGACGGCAAGATGCAGCCTTGCCATCTGGCGCCGGCAAAAGAGTCGCAACCTTTGCCATCTATTTGGCGACGGCAAAGTATGTCGTTAGCCTTCTAACGGAGCTAACCCTGTTAAGAGGCTTTGCCATCTGCGGCGGATGGCAAAGTTACTCTTGCCATCAGCCAGCCAGATGGCAAAGAAGCCTTTACCGCGAGGTTTCGCATTTAACTGTTTGCCATCTGCTGGCAGATGGCAAAGCCTTTGCCATCCGCCGACCATGCCTTTGCCGTCTTCCATGGCAGATGACAAAGTGCCAGATTCCAGTAGTGATAGCCTCCACACAAAATCTAACCGTTACACATAATTTACCAAACTCGGTGGGACCGAATCATCAAACTCGGTCGGACCGATTTAGTAAACCTATTGACCGTTAGGGTTTTCGGTGGGACTGACATGAAACTCGGTAGGACCGATATGATTAGGGTTAGGGCATAATGTAATCTCGGTGTGACCGATTACACAAACTCGGTGAGACAAAATTTGGTAATTAGCTAACCAGAGAGTTGGTCAGGTAAACTCGGTGGGACCGATTCGCTCTTTTCGGTGAGACCGAAATGTTACGAAAGGGAAACAGAGAGTTTACATTGCAATCTCGGTGGGACCGATCGCTCACTTCGGTTAGACCGAAACATTACGAAGGGAAACAGAGAGATTACAATCCCATCTCGGTGAGACCGATTTGCCTAGGGTTTGTGGCAGTGGCTATGACATTTGAACTCGGTGACGCCGGATAGAAAGAATCGGTAGGGCCGAGTTTGACTTTAGGTTTAGGTCATATGTGGATGTGAGAAAGTAGTGGACGGTTTTGGAGCATATCACTAAGCACATGAAGCAAGAGGCTCGTTAAGCAACACCTCATCCCTCCTTGATAGTATTGGCTTTTCCTATAGACTCAATGTGATCTTGGATCACTAAAATGTAAAATGTAGAGTCTTGAGCTTTTGAGCTTGAGCTAATCCTTTGTCCTTAACATTTTGAGGGATCCACTTTCATCATCCATGCCATGCCATTCGTTGAGCTTTCCTGAAATATTTGTCTTGGAATAGCATTAGCTCATTGAGCTATATGTTGTTATGAATTACCAAAACCACCTAGGGATAGTTGCACTTTCAGCAATCCATCGATACTACTACTATACAAAAGTGGAGTATATACATTTTTTAAAAGGCTAGAGGGCGGCGCAGTCTAGCTCGGTCGGTTTCACGAGAGGTGATGGCCTTTGTGATTTGATGGCTCATTAATGCTGTCAAATCGAATAGTATCAAGGCCGCCGCTGCACGCCCGGCACCTCCATTAAACCCTCCATTAAACCCGCATGCAAACCGAGAATCCTACTCCGGCCACACGTCTGCTCATGAGCGGGCCGAATTAAACGCAACACCGCCGAGCTCCTCCCATCCGCCCTCGGTTTAAACGAGGCGGGGCGTGACCAAGCTCCTACCGTATGCCGTCTATTTACACGAGGCCAGACAGACAGCGGGCAAGAATCGCACCCCTCCGCCGCTCCCCCATCTCCTCCTTCACCATTTTCTCCACCCTTCCGATGGCTTCCGATGAGCCGTTCTCCGGCATATGACCTAGCTGGGTGGCCCACCGAGCCCTCCGGATACGGGCGAGGCCGCTCGGTGCTTCACCAACCTTGCTTGGCCCGACGGAGCCAGTTGCCGCCCCAAGCAGGCGCGTGGTTCAGCAACTCACCGCTCCAGTTCAGCTCGATGAGGAGTGGCGAGTTGCTCCACGCCGGCACGGCAGCAAGCACACCCGTACGGCGTCGTCGCTGCCGCGTCGTACCGCGCCACTAGTGTCTGCGGTGGACGCGCCTCCCGTGTCTGTGGGCGCGCCTCCCGTGCCTGCGGCAGCGCCATGCAGGCAGAGACAGAAGCCGGGTGCATGGAGAGCGACGAGTCGGTGGCCAGCTTCTCCGTGTCCGCCGCGATCATCGAGGAGAAGTAGAACACGGGAGGCCGCCGCCACTTGGGACCCATGAAGGCCACCGCCGAGGCGACGACCATGATTCGGTGGTTTCTTTGCTGCTTCGTCTCTTCCGAGGACCTTCATCGACCCGCAAGTGTCCGACGGACATGAGGAAGACAAAGGGATCCGTATGCCATTTAGAACTAAAATAAGTCTAGATATATCCATTTCTACGACAAGTATTTCCGGACGGAGGGAGTATTAATTATACAAGAGAGCCGGATTGGCACCTCTTAGTTCATGTAAATGTAATGAAATCCATCATGTTTATATGAAGATCCGGATTTTTTATACGAAATCCTTTATGCTTATATGAAATCAGTCCGTGTTTGCACGAATTTCATCTGGTTGGTTAGAGTTGTAAAAATGGTTGTCGCTGGCGTTTGATGTCGTCCTCCGCGGAAGGAAGCGGGAGGACATTTTCCGGCTGCCATTGGAGATGCTCTTTATGCTGGAAATAATAGAGTGACATCCAATCCATTTGAGTTAATTTCCTGTATGATTGTCCCTCTATAAAAATTTAATTGCATATACAGTGTACACGTGACTTGCAGGGTGGCTACAGCTTCATACAGAAAGTTAAAAAGAAAACAAGTCCATCCTTCATATTCTAAGTACTCTGTGGGTTCCACTGTCAATACAGTAGCGAAAGAAGTATATATTAAATAAGTAGAGTAATATATAATATACAAATCTAAAGTTAAAAGATAGAATTCGAACTCATGTCATCGTGTTGCGAGCATCCGGCGCTAACCAGCCCAGCACATTTTTGTTGTAGACCATGCTGGAGATATATCTCCATGTCTACTCTTATATATACTCCATTCGTTCCTAAATATTTGTCTTTTTCAGATTTCAAATGGACTACCACATACGAACGTGTATGTAGACATATTTTAGAGTGTAGATTCACTCATTTTGCTACGTATGTTTTCAGGAAGGGTTCAAATTTGCCCTTGATTTATTTATGAGGTATCCAGATGGCACTGCACCGCCAAGAAGAGAGGGTAACATCAAAATTATGCACTACTTTTTTGAGTATGTTGGTAAGGTCCGGTCATAGTCACTTGTTGAATTTTCTAAAAAGACAAATACTCCCTCCGTCCGGAAATATTTTTCATCAAAATGGATAAAAGGAAATGTATCTAGACGTATTTTAGTTTTAGATACATCTATTTTTATCCATTTTGATGACAAGTATTTTCGGACGGAGAGAGAGTAGAAAACAGAGTTGGTGATGATGGTGTGCGTGCCATCCTGCAATATAGGCCGTCGGATTTATATCTAACGGATAGGAAAGAAACTTTGGCAATTTTACAAAAATATACCCACATGTCTCTCCACGTTCGCAAATAAGGCCTTCGCTCGTTCAGCCTTTTCTCTCACAAGATAAACTACTCATACAAATGCATCTTGATGTTCCCATCAACGCACGGGCAGCTAGCTAATTTCTTTTAAAATAGTTGCTGCGATAATTGGGTTGAAGTGATATATTTTATGTCTTCCCTGAATGATTTCAGATTCACTAGTAGTAACAAAGAAAAGGTTGCCTTGTTAATTAACAGAAAACAGGGTGAAAACTATCACATGAGGCTGGTAAAAACAAGGCACACTGGGCTCAAAGATCATCGTCACTACAGCTGTGCGCATAGAAGTCTACATATCGAGGGGGCTACCGAGCGAGGCACCGAGACACAATGTTTGAGAGAGAAACCAATTGACAGATTATGATCAGATCGAGTTGTCACCCTTCTGTTGTCATTGTTGGGGGGGGGGAGGGAGAGAAAGACGTATCGAGAGTGTGCGCGGTAGGCACAGAGGCACAACTAGCGAGTGTGTGTGTGTGTGTTTGAAAGAGGAGTCGATAGATTATTATCAAGATCGATGTGCCACCCTACTCCTTCGGTGCCGGGTAGTGTGTGTGTGTGTGTATGTTTAAGAGAGAATCCAGTCGATAGATTAGTATCAAGATCGAGGTGTCACCCCACTCCTTCGGTGCCGGGTAGTGTGTGTGTGTATGTTTGAGAGAGAAGCCAGTCGATAGATTAGTATCAAGATCGAGGTGTCACCCTACTCCTTGATTGTTGGGAAGTGTGGGTGTGTGGGAGGGGGGGCAGTGACACTCACATATCTCTACTCTTATAAAAAATAGAGTTGGTGATGATGGTGTTCCTGCCATCCTGCAATATAGGCCATCCAATTTATATCCGACGGACAGGAAGGAAAATATGGCAATTTTGCAAAAAGATACCCACACCCATCTCCGCATTTGAAAATAAGGCATTCCCTCGTTCATCCTTTTCTCCCACAAGATAAACTTCTCATACAAATGCATCTTGATGTTCCGTTACAGCACCATGGGCATCTTGCTAGTAGGGAGGCGGAGTTTGTGTGACACATATCTAGCTATATTAAGGGATAAGTAGATAGCATATGTGTGAGAGACATTATTATACTTTGAGACATTAGTGGCTGTGGGTGGGCGGAATTAAAGGGGTGGGCGTGTTAGACATTGAGAGCGTGTGTGTTTCTGTGTGAGAGACTTGTAGGACGGGGTAGAAAGACGAATTTAACCCTGACGGAGGGAGAGAAATACACGAAGTGCGCGTGTGTGATTCCGATGCCCACAGGGAAATGAGATATGTATGCGTGTGAGAGAGATTGCACAATTCATTCACGTATCACTATCTAGCGATCGTGGACGTGCATCGCTTGAACATAAGTCAATATCTACTTCGTATCGTGGCCAAAGGTACAATATCGATTCAACGCTATAAAGATTGGACACTCACATATCACATTTTTTCTATTTAAATAAACCTTTTCAGTTGTGCATGCCAAAGTTACAGTGATGTTTCTTCAAACAAACAATGTAGCTATCATGCACATGCACCATTGTTACTCTTGCATTCAAATTCATTGTTCTTGGATGATTGAAGTTTCTATTTTGAAGTAATATATGTAATATTCATATATGATTTCAACGGGTACGCAATTTATGGAATGGAGGCTATGTAATCATATGAGGTAACACTTTTAAGTAGCTAACTACAATATCCATTTCTTTTTGTGCGCCTCTACACTAACACGTCAATGCATTATGTTTAAAGTAAATAACCAATGGCACTAAATTATCTATTTACACGACAAATACATAGGCTGAGTGTTTGATACCTTTTTTGTGAACGCGCCACTACACCCGTATGATTGGTTGCGCCCGTGTGAACATCCAAGTTATCGGCGCATCATCCCGAGTTATTGTCTTTTTTTCTTGGGTAGACTTCACACCAGTTATTAATCTTGGCGTGTGCCCGTGTACCATCTAGCATGACCTTCCCGCTAGCACGATCCAAAATTAGTTGAAACTGGATACGAACAATCCCGCGGGCGGCAAAATCTCCTGCCTCCTTCTAAAATTTCTACCACCTTAGTCTTTAGCATGCGAAATTCCCCTTTTGTCCTTGGTGCATGGAGACCAACAGTTACAATACCGCCCTCATCTACATGATAGGTCAGGGCTGCTTTGGTAACTTCTGGTTCCCCCTACTACACGGCAACCCCATTTCCTCTCCCCTCCCGCAAAAACGACTAACTCCACAGCACCAGAGCATCTTACATCACGCCGTCCGTACTTCATCGCCCTTTCTCCCCTCGCCTCTCGAAACCCTAGAATGCTCATCCACCGGCATACCATAGCCCATTCACTGCCAGCGGCGTCCACCTCGCCGGATCTGCTTCTGCGGCCGCATCTACCCCTCCCACCTCCCCTAGAAACAAGTAGACTGCTCATCCACCACTGTACCACAGCCCATTCAGTGTCGGCCTTGTCCACGGCGCTGGATCTGCTTCGCCCATTTCGCCAACCGGCCACAAGATCTGCAGCGGCTCATTAAATCCTCCCCACCGAGACGCTTCGTCCACACCCCGAGCCGCCCCACCGACGCCCGTCGACGGCCTCTGATCCTCTTCTCCGACACCTTACTCAACCCTACCGGGCAGCCGCCGACACCTTCCTCAACCCTCTGGGCAGCCGCCCGACACCAGCGTCAACCCTACGGAGTAGCCGCCTATACCATTCTCAACCCTACCGGGCCGCTTTGCCAACTCACAAGTCCACGGCCTCAGATCCGCTTCCTCGCACCCTCATCCAACCTACAGGACCATCTTCTGGCGCCCCGTCCATGGCCGCAGATCCGCATCGTCGACACCACCCTTAACCCAACCACCGGAACAGCTCCTGACGCCCCGTCCACGGCCGCAGATCCGCATCGTCGACACCATCCTTAACCCAACCATCGAAGCAGCTTCTGACGCCCCGTCTACGGCCGCAGATCCGCATCGTCGACACCATCCTTAACCCAACCACCGAAGCAGCTTCACCTACGCCCTCATCCACGGCCACAGATCCGCTTCGCCCACACCGTAGTCCTCCCTACCGGAGCCGCTCCACAAACACCCTACTCGACGGTTCTAGATCTCCTTACCGGACCCGACAGCCAGCGCAGCATCATCACCCTTGATGTTTCTAACCTGATTCCCATCGTCTGGATAGATGCCAAGCACCCGCCATGGCCTAGGTACTTGTCACCTTTAAACCCGTCCAACATCACCTGCCCGATGTACTTCAAATATACTAACCGGTCATTTGTTACATTATGCGGTGGCAAAAACTACAAGGACGATGTTTCTTCTGGATCTAACAGCTTGGCCAACCAAGATCCTTGACTGAGGCATTGCTATGATCTTGTAGGCGCGTCTCTCTCTCTCTTGTATTGTTCTATGCCTGCCTGCGTGCTTTGCTAGGATTTTTGACCAGTAATCCCTTTGTGCAGACAATGATTTCTACTACTGGCTGCTAAATTAGATATGTAGATGTCATACATGATACTACCTCGTACCTCCGTTCCTAAATATAAGTCTTTCTAGAGATTCCACTATAGGCCACATACGGAGCAAAATGAGTGAATCTACACTCGAAAATGGATCTATATACATCTGTATGTGGTCCATCTTGGAATCTCTACAAAGACATATATTTAGGAACAGGACAAGACATTACACAAAATCATAGGTGGCATGTAGGAATTCCGATTGCACTACATTAGGCTCCCTTAGAGTGTCTGCCGATCCGAGCATACTGAGTCATGGCTAGTTTATGGTACGCACACAATCGTTAATTGGTGGTTTAAATATGCGAAAGGGATATGCAATGTAGTATCATGTAGAGATGTCTCAAATTAGCCGTGTCAACTTGCGTATAGGGTTACACAATGAAAAAGTACAAGATGTATGTGGCAATTTCATGGAACATCGCAAAAAAGGAGAGGCAACGGTGAGCCTATACGAAGTGCTATATGGTACGTCACTCCTCCATTGCAATCATCGTGACATGTTATTTGTATGCCAGTTCTATTAGCCGAGTTTCTTAGGGACAGTTATTACGAGTTATCCTAAGAAAATAAGCACCTGTGAATATAAGCTCCATTTAATACGCCAACCAGTTCTTTTCATTGCGTTTTCAGCTTATCTTTGGTATGATCAGTGGAAAGTCTAGATTGCATTATATATTTTTTTTCATTTTGCTGCCCATATGGAAATTAATTTGACTTGCAAACATCACAAATTGAACCCAGTGCAGTAATTAATATGATAGGAAAACAGACCATCACTATTTTCTCAAAATGCAAATACAAAGATACCATCTACTTGGCACAATCTACTCTGGTCAATGTTTTCCATAGAGATCCCATTGCCTAATTTAAACGAAGAATGCATGACCCACATTTAAATGAAGAACAATTATTTATTGAAATTGATGGTCCAAGTGGCTGGTTATTATCATATAGCAGCACCACGAAAGCATCATATAGCAGCAATGACAGCTCATAGCAACTCATCATACAGCAGCAGCAGTCTACAATTCATCATATACCAGCAGCAGCTCATAGCAATTCATCATATAGCAGCAACAGGAGCAGCTCATAGCAATTCATCATATAGCAGCGAGGAGCAGCTCATAGCAATTCATCATATAGCGGCAGGAGCAGCTTGTAGCAACTCATCATATAGCAGCTGCAGCAGCTCATAGCAATTCATCATATAGCAGCAACAGCTCATAGCAACTCATCATACAGCAGCAGCTCATAGCAATTCATCATATAGCAGCAGCAGGAGCAGCTCATAGCAATGCATCATATAGCAGCAGCAGAAGCAGCTCATAGCAATTCATCGTATAGTGGATCAGAATGAAAATTTGGCAAAAAATCAGAGGAGATCCTCACCTTGTTTTATGAACTCATCCTTCAACAACATCTCAAGGCCATGGCCTGGGAGGAGGGTAGGGGGAACAAGGTGCCTTCTGCCGCAGTAGGGCATCAGCCGTAGTTGTGCAGCGCCCGCCGGAGTAGTGCGTTGGACGAACCACAGTGGAGCAGGGCGGCGCCAGAGGGAGGAGCAGCCAGGTAGATTTTCCCCTACCCGCCGGCCATGTAGCCTAGCTGGACATAGCATCGTCGAGGAATAGGCCAGATGGGACCAGTGGCGACGGCTCGCTGGAGGAACCCTAGTGCTGCAGGCAGGGGATCGAGGTAGAGAGAAAGGGGAGAGGAGATGCAAGCGGGCAGGGCAATGAATGCTTGCGTGTTTGTTTTTACTTGAGGGTCGAGGTGTGACACGGGCGTCGTGATTGCATTTTGAGTGTAATATAGGCAGACAACAGAGTCATTTCACTATTCCCCTTCCCTTCAATTTTTAGTGAGGTTCTACCCGAAAAAACCCCCTCCAAAGCGAAATTAGTTAAGCCCAAGCCCGTAACTCAAAAATGACTTCTTTACATCTTTTATGGCTTATTTCGACAATATGCCCTGAAAAGGCGGAATCGAACTGGCCCTTAACCTGCAATTCAATTGTGCGTGCAATTATGAATCACTCATGCCTGATATCTGTACATTTAGGCATCATCATACATGGCATAACCTAATACATGTGCATTCCGTTGTAGAATCTGGAATATGCAATGTTTATGTTAGTTCATACGTTGCACATGATGTTTAAATGCCCCTTAAATCTGGTCAGTCAAGTGATGGTCTTTAAGCCTCCTTCTTTGCTTCTTTTCTTGATATGTAAGATTTTCTCACACATCTGTTCAATTGCTTGTTTGCATCAGCCAGCCATACTAGGACTGTTTGCTTTGATTACTTGTTGTTCTTGACCTAACACTCTAACTGAGCTTGTCAATGATTTAAACACTAAGGTCTGCTGTAGTGGGGCCTTGTCTAACTCATAGGTGACATAAAGGTTTGGTCAGACACTACGATGGGATCTCCAAGAGTACCTGGAGATCCATTTCGAAGGTATGCCTAGTTTTTACATAGTGCAGACATAGTAAATGCTCATTTCATTGTGTGCAAGTGCAAGAGATGCGGCATGTTTCATTATGTGGTGTTGTTTTGTTATAATATCATCCTTTTGTGTTCACAGACTGGAAAGTATGCATATTTATCTTCCAAGGAGACGAGTAACTAGTTTGTGTCACCTTGCGGAGGGGTGCAATGAAGATAAGATTGAGGATTTCCAAGTACAAGATGTTAGGAAGGAGCCTTGCAAGAGAAGTAGGAGCTGTGCTGAGCCTCTTCAACCTGCTAAGGTAAGTCACTGTATGCAACTCAATAGTTCAATTCCTTGTTTGTTTCAGGCATAGTTAATTTTCTCTTTTCAATTGCTTTATTTGTCCTCACTTAATGAGATGCCCAAATAATTATGCCTGATGTTCGGTACTTGTATCACTATTAG
Organism: Aegilops bicornis; assembly: GCA_021605145.1. Lineage (NCBI taxonomy): Eukaryota > Viridiplantae > Streptophyta > Magnoliopsida > Poales > Poaceae > Aegilops > Aegilops bicornis. The sequence goes on along the minus strand of CM038672.1, from coordinate 471,967,181 downwards.
TTGACATAATTAAAGGCCTTACCATTTAATTACTCTGTCGAAGTGTGCCTGAAGCTTTGAAGTCTATTAACCAACTATTATTGCATGAGGCTCACAATCTAGTTTATACTACGCTAATGATTGCATAGTTTTGCCTGCTGTAGTATGTTTGTATGAAACCCTCTGTTGTTCATTATGCTCCCTAAGACTTTAATTGAGGTACAGAATGGCCAACTGCTTGCTCTACGCAACATGCTGTCTAAATTTGTAACTTGTCTGTGTTTTCGATTGGGTCCCAACTTCATGCTCCTCTGGTGAGCTAAGAGGGATTTCTGTATGCAGGCTGCACAGACTATCTTTTTTATAATTTTTAAAATATCACCAGCTTATGCTTCATGACGTGTAACATTTTTTTGTGAAAGTGATGTGTAACATTATTGTTAGTCCTGTTTTGCCATGTAGTACAAAATAGTGTCTTGTTCGCTTCACTGTTGTAACTATATTTTTGCCCTAGTCATGTGTACTTACAGAAACATTTCAGGATGAAGTGACATCAACACAAAAATCAGCGAGCAGTGCGGCATGGCCGTTACCGAATGATTATGGATTGGAATTGGAATGTGCTGATGTTCCCGAACATCAACTAGAGGTGGCAAGACAACGTGTACATGATTGTCAATGTATAATCAACAAGTTGAGATTGGACATGCAGGTTTTAGATGCAGGAGTCAAAAAAATGAAATAAGACACCGAGGTAACCATGAAGGAATTGGAGATTTTGCAGACTGAAATTTGTGCTATCTGAATCCGGCCAATCCTATTTTCTGAAGAGATTATAGTTCAAATGGAGTTAAGTTGATGCGCGTCCATGATGTATGAGCCCTATTTGCCCAGTGTATGTCATTTGCTGTTTGTGTATGCTTTATTATCACCTGTGCCATACCATAATGCCCAGTGGGTATAATCAGCTGTAATTTCTTTATTGTGTAGTGTAGGATTATCCTACCTTTCTATGCCTTGATCTCTTTGTTGTATAGTGTATGCTTTTTAGAGGTGATAGTATTGAGTAGGATAATTCTTTGAATATGCTATATCATTCAAACGGGGGCCAACTCGCCCGACCATGGGCCTTCTACGTCTCGTAGGATCCATGGGCCTTCTACATCTCGTAGGATCCATGGGCCTTCTACGTCTCGCAGGATCCATGGGCCTTCTACGTCTAGCTGGATCCATGGGCCTTCTACGTCTCGCAGTGTTCATGGGCCTTCTATGTCTCACAGGATCCATGGGCCTTCTACGTCACGTAGGATCCATGGGCCGCCGACTCATTTATGGGTCTTGTACTGGCCTTTAATGGGTCGTAGACGGGCCTATAACAGAAATCGTACGTTTTATGGGCTGACCATAACGGGCCGTTAATAGGCCGTATTTGGTGATGCTATGAAAATGGCCCAATGTACTAACGGACCACAAACGGGCCGATCGTAACGACGGGCTGAATTTGGCCCACAAGCGTAAAATGACAAGAACGGGCCGTAAGAAATGTATCGTTGCAAATGAGCCCAAGAATAAATGGGCCCTCAGAAGGCCGAAAGTTAACTTGGGCTGGAAATGGCCCAACGGAATAATGGCCCGTTAATGGGTATAAAGTGTTACACTGTTCATTACGGGCCAGTTTCACCGCGGGCCGTTAATGGGTGTAAAGTAATACATTGTTCATTACGGGCCACTTTCAGCACGGGCCGCTAATGGGCCAAGAGTTCCAAAGGGCCTCATATGGGCCGAAAGACGTCATGGGCCATACATGGGCCAGAAGTGAAAACGGGCTGGAATCATATTGGATGGCCTAGATGACGCTACTGGGCCTAATTCGCATAGGGCGTAACGGGCCTTGGGTTAGCGGGCTGTAAATGGTCTATATGCTAACAAGTCGTTAACAGGCTTTCCATGGGCCGGCCCGCCAGCTTTTGACCAAGTCAAACGGGCCGGCCTTTTCACAGGAATGGGCCACTGTTGGGTCGTGCCACGTGTCGATGTATCATAGGCGCCTTCTGTCAAGTGAGTGGATGACATATGTCCCAATGATGAGCCGACACATGTTTCCTCCAGCCAATGATGATTTTACATGTGGAAAATCCCCATTGGTCGGGGCTGTTAACGGGTTATCAGATCCAAAACCCGACCCGATAGCTTAACAGCGTTCCGTTATGGTGGATGCCACGTGTTGGTCACCCTTGACGAAAGCACTTCTGTGACGCGCGATTTATCGGCATGGAAGTGCACACTTCCATGATGATAATTTTGGTAATGTCATGGAACACTTCTACGACAGGTATGACTATCTTGATTCTGTCATAAATTTGTCATGGATGTACATGCATGACAAAAAACGCGACCTACTGTGACAAACACGTATCATCACGGAAGTGTATTTTTTGGTAGTGTAGTTGGTTTATTTGGTGGAAGATCATATGTTCAGATCCATTATGCATATTAATACTCCTCTGATTATGAACATGAATATGCTTTGTGAGTAGTTACGTTTGTTCCTGAGGACATGGGAGAAGTCTTGCTATAAGTAGTCATGTGAATTTGGTATTCGTTCGATATTTTGATGAGATGTATGTTGTCTTTCCTCTAGTGGTGTTATGTGAACGTCGACTACATGACACTTCACCATTATTTGGGCCTAGAGGAAGGCATTGGAAAGTAATAAGTAGATGATGAGTTGCTAGAGTGACAGAAGCTTAAACCCTAGTTTATGAGTTGCTTCGTAGGGGCTGATCTGGATCCATATGTTTCATGCTATGGTTAGGTTTACCTTAATACTTCTTTTGTAGTTGCGGATGCTTGTAATAGGGGTTAATCATAAGTGGGATGCTTGTCCAAGTAAGGACAACACCCAAGCACCGGCCCACCCACATACCAAATTATCAAAGTAACGAACGTGATGAAAACCTAGCTTGACGATAATTCCCATGTGTCCTCGGGAGCGCTTTTCTCTATATAAGAGTTTGTCCAGGCTTGTCCTTTGCTAAAAAAAGGATTCGGCCATCTTGCTGCACTTTATTTACACTTACTTGTTACCCATTACAAATTACCTTATCACAAAACTATCTGATACCTATAATTTCAGTGCTTGCAGAGAATACCTTGCTGAAAACCGCTTATCATTTCCTTTTGCTCCTTGTTGGGTTCGACACTCTTACTTATCGAAAGGACTATGATAGATCCCCTATACTTGTGGTTCATCATATTCCACTATCATATATGAATATGCTTTACAAATGCCGATACTCAAATTCAGAAGCTAGAATCCATTTTAAGGTGAATTCGTATATTTGGAACACTTCATGTCCAACTCAAATGTCACACGCAGCATAATATGCACTCCTATTTAGATATGTACACAAGCGATGTATCAAGATTCAAATACCAAGTCAATCAACCAAGATTGTACAGAACTAACATACATATGAACACTTATAGAGTATATGGATCAATAATATCAACTAACATACATAAGCCAAGCCGCTGTACTTTTTTTTGCTACAACAGCATCCTTTTTTTAGCCAAGCTACTACAACATCTTGGCCCTTTCCGATGCGTGCCACTTATGGTCCATCTATACTACTATTATTGCTAAATGCACATCCAGCCCGATTGGCATATTTGTAGGTCTAGCACAACAATCAAAATGAAATGTCTCCTAGTCTTATCAACTAATACAGACTTGTGCTCAAATAAAATTACAAACCAAAAAACAAAAAATAAAAAACAATTATTACATGATCTCTAAAACAAATGGTTTGATTGATTACATGAACAAACAACACAAAGGTTATTCAACGATGGAAAGAACATTTCACCTATGATTTACCAAGTGGGATTTTTTTCCTTCAGGACCTTAACAATGTGGTCAGTCTCAGCTTGCTTCGTTTTGAAATCCACCAAATATTTAATGGTTGTCTTGAGTACTGCTACTGATTGTGTTGTTTGCTTCCTCAACCTGTCAACTTCATCTCTAAGTGCGTATGTAATCTCTTTCTACCACTAGTTTAGCCTCTAGAGCATCAGCAGTTGGCAATTCATAATGAACGATTGGGCCGGTGCCACTGTTGTGGGATGATACAACGTCCATGGGGACCTCGCTCTTTGATCTTGGGCTAACCTATTTTGCCATTAAAGTTCCGATTGGATTCAGATAAGTTGAAGTTAGCAAAACATCTCAACTGGGAGTTATAACAGTGAACCAGTTAAACAAACAAGGAATTAAAGAGTTTCAATTCGATGCTGAAAAGTAGTTATTAACATCATTGTAACCCGTTGTTGCAGCAGCAAAGCAGTTAAACAAACAAGTAGCTATTTAAGTTCAGGCAAACAGGTAATTCTTAACAGTAAGTATCAAACACATAGATAGGCACAGTCTATAATAGGATTAACGGACTATGGCATTATGTAATCAGTAGCAAACTAAATTAAGCCAAGAAACGTAATTGAACAATTTTGCAATAAGTGGCTAATTAAAATTCCGAGAAGCAGGTAACTGAACTTACGCTAGTTCTTTGTACAAGCACACTGCAGCTTCTTTTTCACTTACAAGGTTGTACGAAGGAGTCCATGGCATCAATTGCTTGGATACGCAGTCCCAATACTTCTTTCTTCCCACTCTGCATTGGTAAGTCGAATGGTTAATCTGGTAAGATGGTGCATCCTTTATATGTTATATGAGGACGTGTAGTCAGACTAGTTGTAGCCACACACATCACACTGGCTTTTACTGTATATTTCATGCGATTACTTTTGGCATATCGAGATCTAAGCAATTTACAATAGGATGAAAAGACTGGCATCCTTCACATTATTGGCGAACTCAGTTCATAGAAACAAGCAATTCAACCATTCTGTGGGTAAATCAAAAGTAGGGATGAAAACAGAGCGGAAACGGACGGTACTCGGTGCTACCATATTTGTTTTCATTTTTTTTGCAGAAGCGGAAATGAATACGGAAACCCCGGAAATGAATACGGAAACAAATACTACCGGAAACAGACACGGAGCGAATACAGAGCGGACACGAAAACAGAATGGTGTGTTGACCGGAACTTAAAACTCCCTTGAATCATAGAGAAATACACACAAAAAACAAAGAAATTTAAGAAATTTTTAACATCGCTACATGATAATATGGTTGTGTTGGTAACAAAGGGTAGTATTGTAATAGTACATGACAATTCCGTATTGTGTCTAGTTGAGAATGTGTGTGGAAGTAAAAGTTGATCCTCAAATGATACAGTCTGCTCATTGTGTCATTATGTGTTGTTTGGTAATTGGGCTACAAAGCAGCCATGGGCCTATAGTACAAACGGAAAGTTCCGTTTCCGCGTCTGTTCCATCGGAAAACACCTTTCCGTTTTTGTTTCCGTTTCCGCATAAAAAATTCCACTTCCATTTCCATTTTGCAAATTTCCGTTTCCGTTTTCATATTTCCTCTCCGTTTCCATTTTTCCTCTGGAAAAGCGGAAACTTTCCACTCCATTTTCATCCCTAATCAAAAGCGCCACTGGAATATTTTTCACTACCCCAATCATACACGCAAAAAGGGGCGACGCCACCATAGGGGCTGGTATGGACGGCCGCCTCGGGTGGCTCGAAAGTGTGCACCTAGTTTGAGTCGTCTAGGTTGGCCCAGGCTAGTTTTGTTCGTCCCAACGCACGAGCAGGCAATGTAAAAAATGAAGAAAAATGTTTCAATTTGGATAGGCCAATAACATAAGTGCACGGCTGGCCCTATAGCAGGCTCGCGGCTCGAACGAGCGCCTCCCATATCGATCGACAGCAGGAAAAATCCCAATTCATCCACTCCAGCCTCCAGTCTGGTTCGCTCCTAACCTAGCCGCCGCTGGACAGACCGACACAACACTTCCTCGCGCCCTCATTGGAGGGCGGTGGTCGGGCTTCAAGCGAACGGAAGGACAAGAAGATGAAGATCCAACCACAGGTGTAGCTCTGCGTGGGAGGCAGCGGCAAGACGGGCATGGCATCGAGCTTGCATAAGCAGACGATCGCAGCTTGCAAGAGTAGAATGCACAACGAAAGGTGTACATCACATCCCTGATTATATCTAATTCAACTCTTCAATTTCTGCCAATAGTTAAACCCGACGGTGTTGTAAAACTGCTTGTATGTAGGGAATCGATGAGAAAATGAAACCAATTTCTACTTATTTTATAACTCCCCAATCAATATCGAACTGATCAATCGATGTATCTAATCAAGTTTCGGGGTGCAAACATACAAGCTGATGTTGTTCTTGAGCCTGAAGTGTCTAATGAACAGACTGCTAATGAAGGATTTGATGCAAACATTTTACATGCTCCTGGTGATGAACATATAGTGTCTAATGAGGCATCTAATGCTCTAATGATGATCTGCTATGTTGAGAGAGACATAGAGATTTGCAGGCATTGGTGACAAGCAAATTATAGTGCATTTTCATGGCTTGAGGAAACATCGAGGCCATCTACTAGAAAGTCCCCGTATCATGACAACATAGCATAAATACTTTTCTAATCTATTGTTTGAAACTATTGGCATACTTGTGCAGGATAGATATATTGATATGCGTTTATGACCGATTATAGGTGCAATTACACTTTGGTATTTTCAACCAGAGAACGAATAATTCAAGCAGGTACAGACCATGTTTGTAGTCCTTGTACACCATGTTGCATTTTGTGCTTGCATCATTTAGTGTTTATAATCTGAACTACTTTGGATCATTAGCTGGTTTTCAAAGTGCATGTAGCTTCACATTCTCAAGTTATGTTGATTTCCGAAGTGCAAGTGCCTTCATATTTTTTAAGTTAAATGTTCACCCCTGGTAACTTGAATTCATGGATCCGCCACTTCACACAAATCATACACGAATGCCAGTATGAATTAAAAGAAATGCAGGGACTTGCGCTAGCTCATTGTACAGGCTCACTGCAGCTCTGCTTGCGCTTGGGATGTTCCATGTACAAGTCCATGTTACCACTTGCTTGGATGTGCAGGCCTTGTGCTCCTTTCATCCCCCTCTGCATTTTTGACACGGCGACTGGTTGATCAAATAAGAGGAATCAACCTTGATGTTGTTCCGGAGGACAGATACTTACAAGGTTATACGGGTGTGCAGGATATGTACCAGATCCCGTAGCGCCGTCATGCTTCGCTAGAAAATGGATTTGCTTGTTTCAGATGATATCTCCAGAAGAAATAAGAGTTAAAGTCATAGTTGGATAGGCGTGTAAGCTAAGAGAGTAGTGAAAGGATATCCAAACATCATCGGAACAGTGCACAAGGGAGTGATGTGTGGATACCTAGTTCGGGCCGGCGTTTGGGCATGCTCACCTAGCTAGAGTGCGGGTCACTTCAGAGCCGTTGAGGTGATGCGCTGGCGTTGGCTGGCCGCGCACGGATGTAGATCTTGAGTGGTAGCGGAGTGCTACGATGCGGTGGACGAGACCGTTGGTGAAGCCCCAGCGGCCTCGGGGGCGGAGGCGCGACGATGTGCTCGGTGAAGTAGCCCCGGTGAGCTGGGAGACGACGTCGGTGAAGCGCACCTGATGCGGTGGAAGTCGGTGTCTGTGAGGCACGTCGGTTGCGGCGGCCGACGTTGTCGGTGGACCACCCGGTGCGGTGGACGAGGGCGTAGATGAGGTAGCTCCGGTGCGGTGGTGAAGCGCGACCATCGTCTTCGTGGTCGTCGTCCGGCACAGGGGGGGGGGGAAGAGACGAGACGAGGGGCGATTCGAACTTTGCTTGGGTTGGCGGTGAATTAGGGATTTGAGCAATCTGGGCGTGGAAGGGGACGGTGGAGAAGGGAGATTTTGCAGGGCTGGAATTGGGGCCGCCAGATATTTCAATCTGAAATGTGGAAACGCGAACTGATTTTGTCGTCGTCCTTTTTTTTGGGGGGAGGGGGAGGGAGGGAGGGGGTGGGTGGCTGGGTGCTAAGCGTTCGTCCGACACACGCGACCACCACGACACGACCCTGGTCTGCCTGGTGTGCCTACATTTGAGAATGCAAACGAATCTTCTTTCATTTGCAAACGAATCTGTATGTATTACCATGCCCGTGTTTTCCTTGCAATAATTAGTCATTCGAAACGAGGTACTATAAATTAATTGATGAGGAGTTATTTGAAAAAAAATCGAAACGGTATCCACGCTAACGTGGATTAGAGTGTGTGTCACATAATTAGTTATTTTAATTAGAGTGTGTGTCACATAGCGATCTCCAATTCTAACGTGGATTTCGCTTTTCACTGTATCCACGCTACGTTTTTAATACAAATTCATATGTATGGTAGTGAGAAAACTTTTGGATGGATTCAAACATATGACCTACAAAATAGCACAACAAATCGAGTCAATGTCAACTTTTCGAAACCTAGTATGGCACCAATTCGAAATAATTACCAATATGCATGGTCCTCAGTTCAAATCTTACAATGTACACCGAATTGAAACATCGATATTAAGTCTCGTACTATCTACATTAAAATGTTGTTTTTAGCCCCCCCCCCCCCCCCGCACAAACACTACATACTTCCTGTATCGGTCAATCTTCCCCACCTAACCACCTTAGGAAGCTATCGGTTTCCAACACACATCCATTCTTTCTCTCCATGTTTCGATCTCTAACTCTCTCAACTACACAACCCCCTTTTTCCACTCTGTTACCAAATGTATTTACCTCACACACCTGCCATTGCACCCCATGCCGAGCTCTCTCTCTCTCCCTCTCCCTCTCACCCTCCCGCGCTAAATACATGCATTGCCTATCTAGCCCCCAACCTCTCATGCGCACGCACGCACGTTGTCTATCTAGGTCACTCCCTCGAGACTGTCTCACTCTTTCTTCCGCACGGCTGGCCACACTCTCTGAATCTCGCTCTCTTTATCTGAGTTTCATTTAACCTTGTTTTGTTTCACACACAAATGATATATCTCCCTGTTCGGGCCTCGATCGACACACTCTATACTCTCTCACGCAGATTGTCTATCTAGGTCAGTCCATCGAAGCCGCCCCCAGTCTTTTGACCTCATGGCGGGCCACGCTCGCGCACTCTCCCCCCCCCTCTCTCTCTCTCTCTCTCTCTCTCTCTCTCTTTGTATGTCTTGATTGAGATCGCTCTTTCTCAGACAAAAACGACATATCACCATGTTTGAGCCCAATTCGACTTATTCACATTGTATACTCTCTCATGCACATTGTCTATCTAGGTCACTCTCTCCAACCCGTCCCACGACGACCCTATGTGATCGATTGACCTTGCTTCCTCCCAGGCACAAAATATATCTACACGTCTGTGACTGGATCATGTCTCAAGCTCTACCTTACAACCCTCACCCTTGCCAAAAGCTCAATCGGACAATATCTCTCTAGAGCATATATATCTGTTCAATGAATGTCGGACGACACTCACTTTGTCTCTCTATCTATATATCTCTCGATTGACCTCGCTTTCTCACGCCATATCTTCCACACATTGAAGCTACCTCTCCATCCCTCGCAAAGCCGGAGCTATTTACATTGCGAGGGGCACTCCAACCTTGAATTAATTTGTGTAGGCATTTATTCCGGTCGGTTTAGATTATATTTTCGTAGCATTCGGCCCACAACTACTCCAAACACTGTTGCAACCCCCGCAACTCCCCTAGTTGATTTTCCTCTGGCTCAGTCATCGCTCTCTCGCACGTTCTTTCTCGCTTTCAATGTCGCACCATGGTATTATTGCAAAAAACTCTGTTGTTCTCTTTAATTATTATAAATAAGCTACAAAACTACACACCGATAGTCCACTTGGAATGGAACAAATTTCGACCCACAAACTAAAGTGCTACAAACTACACACCGAGGGGCCCACATGTCATGAAACAAATTTGGACCCATATACAAATTAAAAATAAAGGACGAGGATCGAACATGCGACCAGGGCCTTCAATCCGCACGTCAATAGGCAACATACGTAGAACAGCAATGTTCGTTGTACCTCCCTTTGTTCACATAATGTTTTTATATTACCACATCCTATTTAATGGATAACATGTACTATTATTTTTAGTATTATTCGCCTTCACTTACTGGTGGGTTCCATGTGTGCTCTCTCTCTCTCCTCCCCTTCTGCGTTTAGGCTTGCGGCAAACACGAAGAACTTCATGAGGCGATGTTGCCGTTGACCATATCTGGACGCGTTCACAAGTTACGGCACCAGTTTCACGTGCTAGCAGCACTAGTCAGTGTGTATGTGCAATGCACGTTAATTTGGAAGTATATTAAGTGCATGCAGATATTAAGTACGATATTATTTGCGTGTTATTATGCGATTAGTACTATTGTTGGCATGAAATTAACTGCACGCTAAACGTGTTGAGTGCTCGACATTGAAGTAGTCTAGGTCATTGGATAACAAGGAATACTTGTGGCTTGATGACGTTTTATATTTAATTTGATATGGCTCTAGCAGAACATTAAATGGATTAAACCATAGATTTCGTTCAGTCTGACTCCGACTTTAAATTATACGAAGATCGATTAAACGTTCGGATTTTAAGCATGGCAATCCGAACGTTTTACATGGCAAATTTAGATTATGCGGCGGCAGCGGGGGCGCCTTGCAGTGGGAAGCGGCTCCTCTGCCGTGCTTTGTGTGTCGTCGGTCCATTGACCGACGGCGACGGCGAGGCCTTGTGCCGTTGTTGGCGTACTCCTGGACGTTGGCCTAGCTTCAAGGAAGGACAAAATATTCTGGACTTCGGAGCGAGTCAACTAGCGGGAGGAGGCGACTGGCGTTGGTGCAAGGAAACGGTCGACGGCGGCCATCCATGCCGCTGAGGGGTAACCGCACCAGCGAGGGACAGGCGCCATCACGGGCGCGGTGGAGACATTCGTGTGCACGAAACCGGCGCTGGCGCGCGTCGGTCTGCCAGCGCATATATGCCGGTAGGTGCACGGCACCGGCTGCAGGCGTCTGCGTCGATGCCTTGCAGCGAGCATGCATCTTGTTGGCAGGTGCACGGGCGCGTGAAAGTCAGCGGGGACCTCATGGAACCCCGTGGAATCAAGCTCGGCGACAATGTGCGGCTCCCAGCCCATCAATTCCACGGGGATGGGCACTGGCGCAGTCGGGGCGAAGGGGCCGAGCAGGGCGGGGGACGGTAGCGACGTCTTCCCGCAAGGCCGATTCAAGCTCGTCCCAAAGCGCCTTATGTTCTTGAGTCTCCGGCTGGGTGTCTTCCTCAGGAAACTGGAAGACTAAGGGCAGACCATCGTGATGCAGCATGGCGTACGTTTAGGTGAGGCTGGTTGGAGGTAGACAACAGGAGAATCGGAGAGGAAAAGAGAAGATTGTAGCGATACCGGGTAGTGCGGGGTTGATTTTAAACTGCGGCTCCGGTGAAATTAAAAGTGGGAGCAGTTGGGACGAAGGTGGGCGGCAGAGCCTGGTCAAAGGGCTCACCTCCCGGTGAGCCTGCACAGCGGTCTGCTCGCACGCCTCCCTATCAGCCGGCGCAGCGGTCTGCTTGCATGCCTCCCGTTGACTCACACGCTTGCTCGGACGACACCTGTCGATGAGAAGCAGGACTCATGGCGGCACGTAAACTCCCATGGTTTCAATAGTGAAAGTGTTCGCCTTAACGTGACAGGTCTTTGTTCCAAAATACCGTGGCTCTTCATTTGTGCAACTTGTCATAAGCAGCTTGTCTCAAATTGAAGAAGAAAATTACGAAGTAATATTTGTGCCATATCACGTGACCATGCTCAGTTTCAAGAATTTATGGTCACTTTTGGATTTTCTGAAATTTAAGATCCGGGATTCAAACAATATCATAACCTGCATCATGCAATAAATTTTCAAGCCATACATCATCTGTTGTATTTCTTAAGAAAGGATTGGTCAAACATTTTGCTTAGTTAGACTTCAGACAAGTTATATATGCAGAGCAAAAGGATAATCCCTCCATACCAGTGCATTGCCTGATATATTAACTCAAGTACTAGGCACGAACAAACGGGCTCAATTCTGTGCTCATCCTGGTGTAGTAGTAGTAGTATTAGGCAATGTAGTTGACGAGTGACCTTGGCGAGCGGCGACCGAGGGAATTGAAACGTGCTCGACATGGTAGGTAACGTTGTCTAGTTACTAAAGCATCCCTCCGTTGTTCATCGATAGTCATTATGGACCGGGGACATGAGAGGAATTTCCTAGGGCTAGAATTCTGGCCGCCAGATATTTCGACTCGAAACACGGAGGCTCGACTGGTTAGTGTTGCCTAATGTGCGTACCACGCACGCCACCAGAAGGACACGAGCCCGGTTTTATTTTTTTATTTTTTTAGGATCAACACGAGCCAAGGTCTGGCTGGTACGCCGTTGGGTCCTACCATTCGAGAATACGAAAGGAACCTTTTAAATTGCCGAACGAATCTATGTGTATTACAATGCTCGTATTTTCCTTGCAAATACTAATCTCAACGAGGTAATTAATTTATGACGAGTTGTTGAATTAGAGTGAGTTTGTGATATAGTGATCTCAACGTGGATTTCACATTTCATGGTATCTGTAGTAAGTTTTTCAATGCAAATTGAAATTTAAAAGATGAACAATATGGAGGTGAGAAAACTTTGTATGTATCAAGCATATGACCACACACACACACACACACACACAGAGACACCCACACACGAACACAACAACAATCCAATAAGTATAGTGCATCTATTTTCCAAACCATGCATGTATCACATGAATTCAAAAATACTCCTTCTGTTCTTAAATATTAGTGTTTTAAAGATTTCAACAAGCGACTACATACGGAGCAAAATGAGTGAATGTACACTCTAAAATATGTCTATATACATCTGTATGTGCCAGTCCATTTGAAATCTCTAAAAAGACTAATATTTAGGAACGAAGGGAGTAAAATGTAAGACATGCATGGTCCTCAATTCAATATTTAAAACGAAGATGAAACTGAAACATGAATATTAAGTCTAGTACTACAGTACATGCAAATGTTGTGTTTAATTAGGCGGAGCTATGATTGTCGGGGGTCAACCCCCCGATCTTAGATAAAATTGTGAAGCTCTGTTTAGGGTTGTTTAGATTATATTTGTCCCCACCCTCCCAACCACCGATTAGTTGTGCACCCCCCACCCCTCCTCCCCGGGAGAATATCATGTGCCCCCATACCTTAGATGCTATATGCCGATACGAGTTGCTTGGAGCTTGTAGATCTGAGATATAGCAGCTCACCTGATGTCTTAATATTTTTACAGGAAACCTTGATGAGTTTGAGAATTGCACACAATCTATACAAAAACTACTCAGATGCCCTTGGATCCCATATCCAACAACCTCGAAGCTCGTATCACCATAGCATCTAAGATGAAGGAGGACATCATATTCTCCTGTATGTAAGAATATCATGTGCTACCACACCTTAGATGCTTTGGTGATACAAGCTCTTCGGAGCCATTGGATTTGTGACCCAACACCTCCTCGGTGGTTCGAATGGTTTTTTGCATAAAAGCCCCCAAAGAGTTCAGCCACTGCTTACAAGCACAAAGACTGCTTAGATGCCATTGGATCTCAGATCAAACGACCTCGAAGCTCGTATCACCGTAGCATCCAAGCTGCGAGAGCACCTTATGTTTTCTCGCACGGGAGAATATGAGGTGCTCCCGCACCGTAGATTCTATGGTGATACGAGTTCACGGAGATCTAACGGCCCACAGTAGGAGGTTTGAATGTTTTTGCAATATACGGCTGAGAGAGTTTGGGAATTGCGCAAAAAGTACAAGAACTATGCATGTGCCATCTGATCACTGATCATACGACCTAGATGATCATATCACCGTAGCGGGTAATTAAGCTACGGGGAGCACCTAATATGAGCAATGGGGAGCCGTTGGATCCAAGATGCAGTGGCACGCACGAGGCCTGAATGTTTTATTTGCAAAAAAACCTTTGGAGAGTTTGGAAATTGCGCATAATTACAAAGACTACTCCCAAGCCATTGGATCTCACTTCCAACGGTGTAGAAACTCGTATCACCATAGCATCTGAGCTGCAGGGTGGATGTGATATTCTATGTCACTGTCATTTTTGTTCGTTGCAAAATACGTGTAACACGTGCTGTTACTTGTCTAACCGCGCAAAGTGCTTGTTCAAAAAAACCATCCTAAACTGAAATATCGGAACAACACACGGGGGTCCCACTTGTCATTAATCAAATTTGGACCTAAAACAAACAAATCTGAAAGATGAGATTCGAACTGGCAACCTGGACTACAAAGCGTAAGTCGATAGCCTGCAATAACAATGGTTGTTGGCTTTGTCCCATAACTTGATTTTATACAGTATTACGTTGAGTAGAGTAGAGGGAGTGCCTCCTCAACACGTGCATGACCGTTGACTCACTTACTGGTGGGTCCCAGGTCTGCAATCTCTCTCTTCTCTCCATCGTCTAACCTTTGCACGGGCACACACGAAAAGCGGCGCTAGCTTGCCGTGGTGTTATTACAACTAAAAAAAGCTTGGAAAATAGAAGAATTGCCTAGAACAAGATATTTTGTGGCTGGTCGAGACGGAGCTAACCACACCTATCCTCCGTGCCATGTTAGCATGATGAAGCTGTGTGGCTAGTGGGGTGTTTTCGACCGACTGGCAGGGTCCCGAGGTCAAACCATAGGTACTACGTCTGATATAGTAAATTTTTATACGCACATTTTTCCTTCGTGCCGAGACATGGCACACCCTACCGCGCGGTTTCGGGGTCCTCCCGGGTGGTGCACGCATATATTCTTCCTGACGTGGGAGGCCCTACCGCGCGTTTTCGCCGAAGCAAGTAAATGAGTCGCCAAATCACGAAAGACCAGCTTTCCCGCCGAGTACATCAGTGAAGCACGGTGGTTAGCAGTTGGGCTAGTTCGACAGATTAGCTAGGGCGCCGCCACATTTTTTTTCACCCCTTTTTTTATCTACTTGCCGGCAGGTAAATTTAAATATCCACCACGGCATTGCTCTGGTGTTTGAGTGCGGCAGGATTTTTAATTTTTTGATTGACAGGAGCAGGCGCGGCAAGATTTTTAATTTTTTGATTGACGGGAGCAGGCGCGGCAGGATTTTTAATTTTTTGATTGACGGGAGCAGGCGCGGCAGCAATTAGTCACGATGACTCCGCCTGTAAAACCCACTGCTCCCTGATGTGAGAAGTCGTCGACTGGTGTTTTACCATGGTGAAAACCAAAAGATTCCCCGCTCCTCGGCTGGCTCCCTCCGCCTTCCCGTAGATTGCATTGCCTTTCAGCCATTTCGCCCCCTGCATCACCAATGTCGTGCGCCTCGATAAGCAGAGGGACTTCGGTGGTGTTTAGGCGCCCTCTGCATGGGCATGTCCATGTCTCCGCGCAGCATGACCGTTGGATCAAACTCAGACGGTGCAGATCAGTCAATGTAGCACAAAGCGTGTGGGTGTGTTTGGTTGCATTCTCATCTCAATATAGTTGTTTCCTCTTCGTGTATTTGTGTTAACCTACTAGTGTGGACTCATGCACCCTTCATACACCGTGCCTAACACTATTCGTGCTTCATATGGTTCATGTTTCGTGGAGTACTGTAGCACCGTACTCTCCGTGCGCTGTAGACCTAGTTCTATTAACATTGATCTCACCGTTCATTCTCGACCGGACAGTTGAAAAAGCGGTACTATGTTACTACATTACTGTTCATATAGTTGACATGTGCACAACATCATTTGTTGTCGTCATGTCTTACTACACTAGCAACAAGATTATGTAGTACTGATGTATGAACCACTGCACATGCCTAGTAGTAGGAGCATTGTGTATGTTCAAGTGGCTGCCGTGTTTCGCACTCCTCCGTCGTAAGAGTCGAAACGCTTGCTGTAATCATTTTTTTCTTCAGAAAAATAGTGGACACGCTCTACCGTGCGGATCCTCCTCCAGCCATGCACTAAATTACTCACTTTCACCGATGTGTGGGACAGCCAGCATCAGGGTCCACCAGCCATGCACTAAATTACTCCATAGTAGAGTGATGGTAGACTATCCCGATCGAAGCGCCGCAGTAATGCCCAATGAGCCGTCAAATCACAAACCGCCCTCCTTTCTAGCAGTAAGTTGGGTGGACGAAGCAACCATCATTTCACTCTTCTCTCTCAGCTTCCTCTCTACCCAACTCGCTCCTCCCTCATCTCGTTCCTCATTTCTTCAAGAAAACCCCGACCTGCTTCTGCCATTGTTCTTCTCTCCCAAAGAAGGAAAGGTGAGTGCATCAATGGTGTTGATTCTGGCCAAGGCCGGTCTTGCAACCCCGAGACTGATCCTATAACTCCCTCTCTTTTCTTATTTTGGGTTTGTGAATATGGTTTATTTTATTATATTTCTATTTGACAGTTTCTTGATGGACGCTGGAGCACCGGCCGAAGTGATGTCTATGGCTCTGGCCAAAACCGTCGAGGCTCATGGTACGAAGAAGCGCAAGCATCCCCGCCGAGACTACCGCAGACAAGCTCAAAGCCATCGCCCTGTCCAAGCCCCCCTCTCCGGGATCCCTCATTACGGAGGTCCATGTAATATCTCTTGTTCATGATCTTTTTTTCGATCTTGATCGTGTTTTTTCATCTAACACGCAGTACTAGTACTAGTAGTACAACTTTCTGAGTGATCTTGCATGTGATTTTTGTGTGCCAAATGACGGTTCTAAATTCCTCTTTTGACCAAAACATGCGAGAGGTTGACACTGATTTCTTATAGATTACTTTCAACTACTCCCTCTGTCCCAAATTTCTTGTCTTAGATTTGTCTAGATACAGATGTATCTAATACTAAAATGTGACTTGATACATCCGTATCTAGACAAATCTAAGACAAGAATTTTGGGACGGAGGGAGTACTTTACGAACATCAATGCTACCTTTGAAGAGGGTATATTTGCCTCAGTAACTTGTGTTATGGATATTGCAAGTAATCCCTCTGCTCTCATGCCTTTGAATACATGTTGTAGTGTATTTGTTCACTCATTTCTGTGCGTATATGTAGTCATATATGGAGTATAATATCGAAAATCATCTTATATTTCTGAACGGAGGTAGTAATAAAATATGGTTTATGTTTGAATTAGAACCAGGTCCGCGGTGGAGATGAAGTTCTCAAAGTCATGTTGTGTGAACTGGAAGACCTAAGGATGAGCTCTACTGCTAAACTATCCAGCTGATGTGTCCTTGTCGCCAGGTGTCCTGGACTAGTGTTTTCCTGTAGCATTGTTGTCAGGCGTGTTCTCGAGGTTGTACTTGACCACAACAATTTCATGGATGTGCCTTCGATTACGAAGGGTGTGGTTCTTGTAAAGCTTCCCAACAAATCTGATGCGGCCTGTCTTCGTCATCATGTTTATGAGTGGAAAGACCACTCTGTTAAGTTCTCCAAGGTTGACGAGCTGGTGATGGTGCATGTAGACATCTCTCACGAAGTCCATGGCCTAGTCAGTTATGCAGGCTTCATCCGGTAGGTCGGTGGCAAGAAATAGTCTGCAGAGTTTAATTAGTGCAACTTTGCTTGTCTGTAGTAAGTACTATTGTTAGGTACTTGATTTGTGTTTGTGAACCCTGTATTGTTTATAAGTACTGCCGCTTTTGGTGCGTGGTCAGTCCTGAGAATGATCTATGTTAATGTCTGTCCACTCAATTCAGTCTGTATATTTTGAAGTGTCCAGATCATCTTTCTTGTGAGGACGGTTTATCAATTATGGTTACACTCCAATATCTGTATGCATTGCACGGTTTATCGCACCCACCAGGATTTCCAGTCCCATGGATGTTCAGTCCATACGATTTGTCACGACCTTTGGATTGTCCTGCTTGTTTGAGTAGGCGGGGCCCCTGCATGCCACCCGTAGTTGGACGATCAATCTTATGTTTAGTACTTCAACATAGTGATTTCCTGGTAAGGATCACTCGTGTCACATCAAGTAAATCTTATTGATTTAATGTCACGTTTTCTTTCTTTTCCTGCAATTTTACGATGCAGGTTTTGCCATGTGACATTCATCACAGAATAAATTGTTTGGTTTGCTCTACGATGGCTATTTTTGCAGGTTTCACTTCTTATGTCATGTCAGTAATGGAGGCACTGTCCATCACTTATATTACTGGAAAAAATTGGATCAGTCTGTTGTCTGAGTACAAGCTGAATCCCTATGATGAACTACAGTTTGGTTTAACAAAAACACCACAATTAGTCCTTCTCGCGTTTAAAAGAAATGAAGAAAAAACTGGATCGGTCGAAGCCTAGTCAAGTTAGAAAGCTGATCATAGCAGACCAGACACGATCGTCGATGTCTCGCACATCGGTACCACCTTCAGCAATGGATCGAGCACCGGTAGTTGCTCTAGCACTGACAGCGGTAGCAGCTCAGTTTGATCCAGCTGAGGATTGGGCACCGATCGCGTCAGCGGATCAAGCTGATCTACCGGAGGATCAAGCATCGACACCGGCACCTGCTCCGACACCCGCACGAGCTCTACAAGGAGCACCATCTCCGGCAGCAGCAGCGGCTTCGGCACATGCACCAACACTTGCACTTGCATCTGCTCCGACCGTGCAGCGGCAACCGAATGAGCAGTTGCACCGGCAACAGACTAGGCTGCAGTTCGCACTTCATATACCAAAGTCCTTACAAAACCTTACATGTCCACCTTCTTGGTAAGCATTGGCCGCCCAAGTGTTTCATTCTTTTTTCTTTCCATGTTGTTTCGCATGATTCACTGTGTTGATCTAACTGTTTGGGTATGTCTTCTTGTTTGCAAACAGAGAATTCCTAGATCAACGAGGGAGTCGTTCAACAATCCGAGCGACAGCGGCCATGTTTCTCTTACCATGCGCAGCCTTGGTGTGAATGAACCTGCTCAATATACTGTAAGTACAAAGGATGGTCGCATGATGATTGATGCTAAAGGATGGTCAAGGTTCAAATCTAAATCTTATCTTGCGGTAGGGGATGATCTCAAAATCAAACTTTCTCGGCAAGGAGAGCTGGTCCAAATCAACTTTGAAATTCTTCAGTAGCAGCACGCAAATGCCGAACTGATCTATCCTCCGAGAGATTTTGATGTAATAATCTAGCATGGTGAAACAAGTGTCATGTGTGAATAAGTAATACGACAGTATTGTTTATCACATGGTATATCGTTGATAGAATTGCAACTCTCATTGCTGGTTAGGAACTGTCGTTCGATTTCATTCCAACAGCTGACGTGCTTTATTCAATTTTGTGTATTCGCCTTGCGACAGCATCTAAAACCAGCGCCGTACCGATCACTTGCAATATGAAAAGCGCTGAGATAGAACACATGGCCCCCCAAACATGCAGGGTGGGCGTGCGGCCCAAAGTCCAGAACCGTGAGCCTGTCTGAGTATTATATTCTCAACTGAACCCCCATAATGCCCGTGCGTTGCACGTAACATCAAGATGCATTTGTATGAGTATTTTATCTTGTGAGAGAAAATGATGAACGAGGGAAGGCCTTATTTGCAAATGTGGAGAGGTGTGTGTCGGCGTTCTGGGAACGGGGGTCCCCAGACTTGCCTGCCTGCGGCCTGTGACGTGGCTCAAAGAGGCCCAGGACAGCCCATCTTCATCAACACAAACTCAAGACCCCCGCGAGGGGCCAAGCCTCGCGGGGCGGACGGCAAGGATCTTCCTCAGGCGCGGCCTCGTCAGGCTGGCTCATGAGGAGGCGGAGAGTTCAAGGCAGGGTACCTCGCGAGGTGCCCGTGATGCAAGCCATGACGACCAAGGGCGCCGATCGGTGCCCGGCCAGCAGCGCCCCTCCTTTCCTCTTTGGTTCAAAGGGAGCAAGCGCAGCGAAGCATCAAGCAAAGGCATCCATTTCGGTGCAACAAGACCAAGACCAGCCCCAACGGCTGGAAGGAGTCATCATGGAGCCCAAGCAAAGGCGTCATCACGAGCCTTTGGCGGCGAGGACCAACTTTAGTCGGGATAAGCGTACTACTGTTCCCCTTCAAAATGGCCAATTGTTGGCGCCCTTCCCGCTCAATATTTGGGAAGAGGCCCAGGGCCTTCGTCTATATAAGTAGAGCTAGCCACCATAGTAGAGCCTCTCTCTCCTCCCGGTCTGGCATTTTGGAATCCAGAGAGAGAAAGATAGAGACCCGATCCTCAAGCTAGAGCGACGGGACACCACTTAGCAGTTCATCGCTTCCACCAAGAACAGACCCTCGCGAGGTTGTTCTTCCCTGTACTGTTCTTCATCAGCCCTAGAGGCAATCCACCACACCACAAACTAGAGTAGGGTATTACACCACAACGGTGGGCCGAACTAGTATAAATCTTGCGTCTCTTGTGTTGTTCTTGCTAGTAGTTTAGGTCCCTGCGGTTCGGCGAGGTAAGAGACGGTGGAGGGTTGGATCTCCACGCGCACCCAAGAGTTCGAACCTTAAGGGTCTGCCGGAACCCGAAATCCGACATTTGGCGCGCCAGGTAGGGGTGCGCCGGAATCCACCTTCTGCCATCTCGTGTCCTGCCGCATCGCCACCACCATGTCCGGCGACCAAGCGGGCAACCCAGATCCTTGGGCGGCGTGGGCCCGACGCAGAGCCGCTTCGCCTCGGGGCTGCGGGCGGGTCGGGGCGACGCGACAGCCTCGATGGTCTCACACGCTGTAGGCGCGGTCGGGCAAGAGCCTCCAACCACGCCGGACCACATCACCGCAGACACCCGCCGGGAGCAGCGAACTCGAGGGTCAAGGCCACAAGTGGCCCGAGAGCTCTTGCGGCAGCAGGCTGGCCGGAGAGCGGCCCGACGTGCCGGAAGCGAGTGTCGAGCTCCTGGCTTGCCGCCAGAGGGCTCACCCTTCGCACCCAACTCCCACCTCAGGCCGAGGCGGCTGCAGAGGGTTCCACGCGCCTCGCTGGCTCCAAAGCTACTCCAAAGACCGGCGAAAGCTGTCGGTAGCCGGGCGCGGGGTTGCCTCCCGCCCGCCCGCGGGAAGATGGACTCGGCGCCACTCACAGTCTGGTGGACCGCGCGCCACCACCCCACGGCGGGCGCCTCAAGCGAGCAGCAAGGCACGCCAAAGACTACTGGCGTGGGTTTTCGGGATGACGGCGCCGGAAGAATACGTGCCCACATGATGGACCAAGGGTACCCGCATGAGGAGAACAAGACTCGCTCCTCAGCCCAATCTGGGGGATGAGGCGCCCAGCAGCGCTCTTCCAGAGTCTCGAGACGGTCCCACTGGTCACGCCGGGGCGACGATTATCGGTACCGCTACTTCCTCAAGAGCAAACATACGCTAACCATAGGTCGCAGGAGGTACAGGTCGCCACGACGGCGGCTGCCCGCCTCAGCGATCTCCTACCCCTCGGGAGGGGGGCGCAGGGAGCTGCCGGAGAGGAGCAAAGATCCGACATCACCACCGCGGCGTTCGGAGCAAGGCGTTCTCAGGAGGTAGGCCCTCTGCTGGGGAGGTGCCTCAGGGCCTGCCCCTGGCGGAGGACCCGTGGTCGTCGGGGGAACCGCTGGCGACCGCTCTACCCCACCGGCGGCGTCCTGGTTTCCGGTCATCGTTGGTGGCACTAGAGTGTTGCGCAAGGCGGGGCCCTCGTCTGGTGATATGAAGCAAGGCGGTACATGAAGAAGGCCCGGTGCCTGTGAAGCTTCGCCGCCCGTGACACTCTCACGTAATAATGTGTGGGGTTGTACACGCCCCAGTCTCGGGGTGCCGGCCTCGACCCTGGGCTCCCTCCCTCGCCCAAGAGCAGCACTTAGCTCATTTGGCGAAAGACGTCCAAGACTAGACTAGGTGCCGGACGCGGCCTTTTTCTGATTTCATTTGGTTTTCCCTCTGGCTGTCGTTTTCCCCTGTTGGATTTAAGTTGAATTTGAGCTCGGAGATTTGCGCGTATTCGGGGAAGGGGTGCTTAGTCTCGTTCGAGCAAATTTCTCGCGTTTCGGTTACAACTCCGCCTCAGCTGCCTCCCCTCGCGAGCCTCGCGAGCCGGGCCAAACCAAGCTCACAAGAGCCCTGTCAGCCGCTGGCCCTCTTCGGAGGGTTTTTACTGCAGGTTCTACGGATTCGATCAGTAGACACTCAGATCGCCGCAGCCTCCCAGAGGCTATCTCGAGGCTCGTACGAAACAAAGGTAAACCATCCAACTAGCGCGCCGCTTAGCCAACCACTTGGCGCAGGCGTATCGGTGATGTAACACCTGCTAATCTGAAGAACACAAGTCTTACATGAGTGGCTCCCCCTCCCAAAATTCTCTCACCTACATCAGGCAAAAACCTGAGTTCTATTCATGCAGGTTAATGGAACAAGGACAATACATGATTAGTCGGACAAATCCCCCAATGCATCCTCGGGAGCACCTCCCGAGCCGTTCTTTGGCGTCGCCTGGCCTCGCCGTCCCTCGTCAAGGTGATTGTCGTGGCGTCACGGGCGTTCACCACGCCGCCCTCATCGGCGGCCACAACCACGCCGTCGTCGTCCGAAGCAAAGGCCCGGACGAGGGCATCCACGTTGTCTTCCACCCAGTGCGCCAGGTCGCCCCGGACGGCCTGGGGAACTGGGCGATAGCTGCGTCGAAATCAAAGTGGGGGTCCATGTCCCGGAGATGGCTGAAGACACGAGAGAAGGCGCGCCCGAGCAGCGCGCGGCTCCTCTCCTCCACCAACCTGTTGGCCCTGACAGAATCGCGCCTCGGCCGCGCCACCACGTCGGTGAAGAACTGAAGGTTGCCGGCGTAGTTAACCGCGTGCGGCGCGCCTACTGCCGCCTTGCAGATATTGTCCAAGGCTGTGTTAGCTCTTTCCCGGAGCGTGGCGAGCATGGGACCGTGCTCACGCTCCAGATTCGGCCACGCATCTCGTCGTCCGCTGCTTACGGCGCGGACGGCCTCGGCCTCCTCCACCCATTGGCGAAGAAGGAGCGCCTCGGCCTGAGAAGTGGTGGACTCCCTCTGCGCCACCTCAAGGGCGGCCCGAAGAGCATCGGCCCGCCGCGTCGCCTCCTCTAGCTTGGCCCTCAAGGCAGCAATCCTGCCCTCAGCCTCGGCCTTGATCAACCCCAGCCGCTCCTCAAACTCGCGCTCGAGGCTCGGCGCGCCGCCGCCACTCGGCGTCCGACCTCCTCAAGGCGTGGGCTTCCCGTCTTGCGACCTCATCCTCTGCCCGCGTCGCCAAGTGCTCCCCGTCTCCAAGCGCTCGTACTGTGGCGTTCGGCTTCAAGCGTCAGCGCCGCCTCACGCTTCTGGAGCTCCGCCGAGTCGCCGGAGGCCACCTTCATCGACGCAAGGGCTGCCTCGCGCAGCTCCGCTTGCTCCTCCAACGAGTGACACCGGGCCAGGAGTTCTCGTGTCCGCTCCTCCGCCGCCTCTCGCCGCCTGTTAGCTGCTCGGGCCTCCTCGACGGCCCGAGAGCAGGCCTCCCGAGAGGCTGCCAGCAACGCTTTGGCCTCTTCATCATCAAGATCACGCTGGTGGCGCGCAAGGGCGGCAGCGCCCTCCAGTTCGCGCCTCTCTGCGGCCAGGCGCAGGCCCTCGGCCTCAAGGCGCGCGTCTTCATCAGCAAGCTCTTCACCAAGAAGGCTCACCGCGTCGGCCGCCCTTTGAAGAAATCCTTGGCGAAGGGCGCGGCGCTCCCGGGCGTGCTCGCGCATGTCCTCCACACCATCAACCTCCCCAGGCGGGCGCCGGGAGCCACGAGTCAACACTCCCCCTCCGGGCAGGGGGCTAGGGGCTGGCACCCTCGCGACGGCCGGGCGCGCTGCGCCAGAAGCCCGGCCTGGAGCCAGCCCATCCCCAGACGAGGCGCAGGAAGCGCCTCGGCCAATCGCCGTCCACGACCAGGCGATAAGCCCACGGCAGGCTAGCTATGCCACGGAAGGCTCGCGAGGAAGGATCGCGAGGCGCTGCAGGGCCACGACGCCGCCACGGACGGTTCACCTCCCGGTCGCCCTCACCACAAGGGCTCCACCGCTTGGGGCACTCGAGGATCGGGAGGCGGGCGGAGGGACGGCTCCTCACCCGTCTCCGTGAGCTCGGCGAGGGGCACTGCAGGCAAGGATCAGTACAAGCAGCAGAAGAATCAGGAGCTGGAGAAAGGAAAGGCTTACTCATCAGTGGCGAAGTACTTCCTGCGCTTCAGCAGGCGACAAGGGTAATCATCGCCCAGGGCCTCCCTTCTCTTCCGAAGGGCCTCGAAGTTCATGCGGAAACGACCCAAGATCTGAGCGCAGGGATCAGCCTGCGGCGAGGGAGAAGCATCAAGGCGGCTTGCATCAGGGGCGTCTGCCTGACGCACGCTGCTAGTCGCCTCACCAAGAGAAGCAGCAGGGGCATCAGGGGCTCCGTCCGCGGGCGCTGCGGGCGGCTGCCTGCCGCCCTCAGCCGCAGCGGCATGAGCCTCAAGAGCTGCCCCCTCACGAGCATCGCCCGGTGCTGTCACCCCGGGGGGGTCCCTTCGGCCTCTCGCGGCTCGTGCCTCCCTGCTCCGCCACTTGAGGAGGAGCCGCCTTGGCCGACTGGAAGGGCTGTCACCACCACTGGATTCTCGCGAGGCCCCTGTAGACCAGCGGGGCGCAGCCCCCATTCATTGAAGATAGGCATCTAGTTCACCAAATCACCCCTGTTCCGGCAAAGGTACAGGAAGGCCCCTTCATGACGGATGCCACCGAGGTTAGGATCGCCAGTCAGGACCAGGAGCACTTTCCTTAGCGCTTCTGGCGTCAGGTCTTCTTCCTGGAGCCTCATACGATCACCAGGCCCGCCGAAGGCCCACATCCGGTGGGAATGGCATTGGAGAGGAGCAATGCGGCGCATCAGGAACTCCTTCACCACCTTGGGCGCTGTCACAACAAGCGACCTCGGGAACCAGCGGCGCCCAGACGAAGATGAGCCGAGGGCTTGAAAGCGTCTCTGCCCCAGCTGAATTGGGGACAGCAGCGAAGTTGGCTCCGATAGCGGGGCTGGGCACCCCACATCCACGCATGACCACCTCTCGCGGAACTCAGCCAGCGGAGGCAGGCTGAAGTCAATCCACGAGGCCGTTGTCTCGAGGCGCGGCGACGAAGCTCACGCGCCCGAGCATTGAGTGGGGTCGACAAGGCGCAGAGAGAAGAAGTGGCACAGCAAGGCAACCGAGGGAAGGATGCCCATCATTGCCTCACAAACGAAGGCGAAGACCGAGAGGAGAGTAATGGACTCAGGACCCAGATGCATCATGTGGATCTGATAGTGGGAAAGCACGGCATTGAGGAAATCAGAGAAGGGGGGAACCAGCCCCGCCCACCCCAAGGCCAAAGAAATACCTGACCTCGGTGACTATCCTGTCGATGGCGAAGTGGGGACGCGGGCGGCCGTCGTCCTCCCACATTCATCGAAGGAAGTGGCCAGAGCTGAACCGACCTTGCCCAAGCCCTCCAGATTGAGTATGATCGACGGATCGACAGCGGAGGCCGCCGGGGGCGGCGAGCGAGGCGAAGGCGCAGGTTTCTTCCCTTTCCCCTTCTTCGTCGGAGCCATGGCGATCGAAAGGGGGAAGGGGAGATTTGAGATTGGAAATGGAAGCTGGAGTTCGAGAGAGGGAAGGACAGGAGCGCACAAGCAGCAGGGAGGAGAACGGATGTGTACAGCAGCGTGTCCGCCTAGCAAGGCACGAAATAAGGAGGCGTGGGGGAACAGTGCCCACGCCCAATCAACCGCCACGCGTCGCCCAAGGCCTTAGGCTGTTAGGGCCCTTGACGCTTCCGCCTTGCCCTTCGCCTCTCTGCCCGGCCAAGTGCGGAGCGCCTGGCCCGGGGCTACTGTCGGCGTTCTGGGAATGGGGGTCCCCAGACTTGCCTGCCTGCGGCCTGCGACGTGGCTCAAAGGAGGCCCAGGACAGCCCATCTTCATCAACACAAACTCAAGACCGTCGCGAGGGGCCAAGCCTCGCGGGGCGGACGGCAAGGAGCTTCTTCAGGCGCGGCCTCGTCAGGCTGGCTCATGAGGAGGCGGAGAGTTCAAGGCAGGGTACCTCGCGAGGTGCCCGTGACGCAAGCCATGACGACCAAGGGCGCCGATCGAGGCGCCACAGCCCGGCGTCCTCCTTTCCTCTTTGGTGCAAAGGGAGCAAGCGCAGGCGAGAGCATCAAGCAAAGGCATCTGTTTCGGTGCAACAAGACCAAGACCAGCCCCAACGGCTGGAAGGGATCATTGTGGATCCCAAGCAGGTGTCATCACCAGAGCCTTTGGCAGGCGAGGACCAACTTTAGTCAGGATAAGTGTACCCGATGTTCCCCTTCAAAATGGCCAATTGTTGGCGCCCTTCCCGCTCAATATTTGGGAAGAGGCCTGTGGCCTTCGTCTATATAAGTAGAGCTAGCCACCATAGTAGAGCCTCTCTCTCCTCCCGGTCTGGCATTTTGGAATCCAGAGAGAGAAAGATAGAGACCCGATCCTCAAGCTAGAGCGACGGGACACCACTTAGCAGTTCATCGCTTCCACCAAGAACGGACCCTCATGAGGCTGTTCTTCCCTGTCTTATTCTTCATCAGCCCTGCAGGTAATCCACCACACCACAAACTAGAGTAGGGTATTACACCACAACGGTGGCCCGAACTAGTATAAATCTTGCGTCTCTTGTGTTGTTCTTGCTAGTAGTTTAGGTCCCTGCGATTCGGCGAGGTACGAGACGGTGGAGGATTGGATCTCCGCGCGCACCCCAGAGTTCAAACCTTAAGGGTCTACCGGAACCCGAAATCCGACAGTGTGTGGGTACCTTTTTGCAAAATTGCCATAGTTTCCTTCCTATCCGTCAGATATAAATCGGATGGCCTATATTGCAGGATGGCAGGCACACCATCATCACCAACTCGTCCATACCGTGTTAAAAACAACTCTGTTTTTTATAATTATATATGTTATATATATTCCCCTTGATTTTTCTTATGTATAAAGTTGTGATATAAAAGATTTGTATATTTCTTTACAGAGGGAGTATCTGTGTCAAAAATATATTTTTGTGTAACTAGTTACTCCTGTCTTTCTACTTCCTTTCGCTGATATGTGGGGCATCCGGCAATGGGGTCCACGTGCCATATGCACAAATTAGAGTGCACAACTGCACGGTAGACACACCCCGGTCGTAGCGCCGCAGTAATGCCCAATGAGCCGTCAAATCACAACCCCCCCTTTCCAGCTTTAGCAGTAAGCTGGACGGACGAAGCGACAATATTTCACTAGGCCTGAATCCCCTTCTCCCTCGTCTGCTTGTTCAGAGAAAACCCCCTCTCGGCGATTGCATAGGGTTTTCTCATGGAGAACTAGGTACGAATTCTTCACCCATCCCCAATAAATCCAAGTACCTTGGTCGCGGGTAATCCTAGGATGGCAGCCGCCGCTGTTGATGCATTTTTCTTCCTACTGAATCTAGTGTGTTTCATTTGCAGTGCCCAAAGTGCGAGGACCCTACAGGTTTCTGCGCCCTCGGCGAGACGCCACACTTGTTCCTTCTCATCCTAACACAGGATTTTAAAACGTGCACAGTATGTTCCTAGAATCCTCTTTTCTATCCGGGAGGGTGGGGTTTTTTGAACATGCTGTCGACTAATTTGGAAATTTGGATTGCTATATTTGGATAAAAGGTACTACCAGTACGATGGTCAACACTGACGTGAAGGAGGAAGTTATTTATAGATTTGGATAGGGAATACATTGTGTTCTCATATTATTTTTCCTGCAGTGCATTATTTGCTCTGCCAGAACACATGTACTCAAGATGCTCGGCCTTGCCATAACTGAATACACCAGTTTAATGGTCACAGTGAAGACAAGCCATGGATATAAGTTCGAGTTGGGTTCATGAACCAAGAAGATCGCTGCTTTTTTATGGCTAAACTTGGATAAACTTTCTCAAGTGTTACAGGTGAAAGTTGGCGCATTTAATGTTGATGGAAATAGCAGAAGCCGGTCTCATCTTCACTGCGATCTTCCACCCCGACGTCGTTCCAATTGTTCATCCATGTTAGTTTTGTATCTGGTTCTTGCTTATTGCCTCGATTACTTCTTAATCCACCTATTATGTCTAACTAATCACAATTTAACTTTAGAAGTAGCAACGAATCTCTCACGAAGATGCTACTTCTAACTAATATTTTCTTAGAATTGGTGGCACGTGTAGGTTTTTTCAGAGTTAAGCAGGCTGCTCGTTTGTTATTCTCAGAACAACTCGGCTGTTCTTGATGGCACTAAAGTTGACTGGGACGACATCCACAAGTTCCTACACTTTATTGATCGTCTTGAGGTCCTTGTGGGGCGTTTCAATGGTGGAAGGCCACGTGGGATATGTGTGCCACTGCTGCACTCGTTGAACAGGTCCAACTGTGTAGAGAAACTTATGGTACAAGCTGTTTTCTGTTATATATGTTGTTCATAAACTATTGCTTATACACAGTTTTACAGCTGTGATCTTCTTGAAACAGAAACTGCCCATTTCTATTGTTCCTATAGAAGGTCGGGTCAAACTTGCGCTTGGTCACAACATGATGTTTATGTCGACCTACTCCGGTCCATTTGGAGGTGAAAAGATACTTATTCATGGGTGGTCTCAAATAATGAAGGCCCGTCCATCTTGGAGAATAGGACAGAAGATTATGTTCCTACTTTTGCATGGCTCTAAAGTAAACATCATGTTTATTGACCACATTGCGAGATGAAGTCGCTTTCAGAAGGTTGTGGATGCGCGGGGTGGCGCCTGGGCCTTGTCCTGGGGCTTGGCGGCCTCACCCTTGGTTAATTGTAGGCAAAGTAGCACTATTCGAGGCGTGCTTTGTACGGTTGAACCTGTATAAGTACTCATACTGCTTTCAGGTATGGTTGTTAAGTGTCCCTGCTGGTTTCAGCTAAGGTTGTTAAGTACTCCTGCTGCTTTTACAGTCTATTGTGTTTCTTCAGTCCTGTCTTCCTCCAGCCAAAAAACCAAACCAGCGCGCCCGGTAGCTTCGCCTTCCGCCTCCCACGGCTGGCTGCGCCTCAGCGCACGCATCACCACCCCATTGTCTCCTAAATCGTTAACACCGATGTCTGAGGCCTCGTTGTCGTCCTCCGTGCGCTTTGGTGCGCTTGCCGCGGTGCCGCCCTCTCGCGTTGTCAACATGGTCAACAAACAACAGGAATCGGCAGAAGTACGTGGAGAGGATGACAGTAGGGGCCGACCATGTTAGCGTATGGAAAAATAAAATGCTTCCTCCTAGTCTTTTCCTAACATCTGGGACCCACGACATTGTGAGCATATATAGTCAACAGACAAGAGAACAGCACAAGATCGGCTGACACCTGGACGTAGCTGCTCGAGCAGTATTTTTTTGTTATTGTTGAGACGGAGCAGGGTTTGAACTGGGTTGTCGCCCGTCTAGCCCAGGCTTGTATTTTATGTTCACCCTGTGACCGCCCAGCTATTTTTTCTTTGTGAAAATGAGCCCAGTTTGTTTTTTCTGAAGAATACCCAATCCAGGCCTACTTATTCTTCTATGCCCTGATGGGCTGCAACTCTTTCAAGACGCCTGCAAATCTTGAAAGTAATATGAAATGGGTTGTAAATATAAAAACGGATGACAAATTGGCAATTACTTTATAATTTCTAAAAAAAATCACATTTTCAGATTCCTATTTCACTGGGCATTAACCTAATTTAAATATATCTTCAAAGTATTCTAAATCTGGCTCGACATTTCGGTATTAAAAATAGTTTGGAACCCACAGAAATATGCGAAATTGGCCCTGGCCAACAAAAAACGGACTGCAATAAATTGCATAAGAAGTCGCAATGAGATATATATAAATTATTAAAAAAAGAGGGAATGGTCTGACTTGTGGGCCTATTAAGTTTACGCATATGCAAGGTTTTTTTAGTTATTATATACGTCAACAAACGATTCTAGCAGACGTAACCGTTGGATGTCAATCCAACGGCCGTCGTGTTTCTTCAATCTCTGATCTTCTTGCTCCAGCCGCCAAATCCAGCGCCGGCGGAACCACCTGCTCCCACCTCCCGTGCAGGCCTCACCGCCCCCTACTACTGCCACCGCTGGCCAGGGCAACCCTCTACTCACCGACACCCCCTATTATTCTGCGTCGACGGCAGCCTCACACCGCAGCCGAACCAGTGAAACCTCGTACTCCTCTCCGCGTGGCCATCCATTGCCGCGTTTTCCCCGGCTCCGAGTCGTCCCCTTCCTAGGCCTCACCATCATCCACCGCCCTGGTGCTCTCGGCGCGGTGTGGTCAACGTGGTCAAGGAACGACTTCCATCAGAAGAGTACTGTACATGGAGAGGCTGACAGCTGGGTCCACGGCAGCCGCAAGGAAGTGCCTCCTTATTACGCGGAAAATAATTATTCCTCCAACTGACAGCAGGGACCCACCGGACGGGCCACTGTATTTGGCGAAAAAACGTTTCCCCCTGCCTACTTGGACCCACCAGACGGGCCACCGTATTTCGCGAAAAAAACGTTCCCACCGATGTCAGCTCGGACCCATCGGAAGTGCCTCCTTATTACGCACAAAAAATGAATACTCCCCCTGCTAGTTGGGACCCACCTTGGTGGGAGGCTGACTTGTAGGCCTACTAAGTTGACGGGGACGGAGTGCTTTGTCAACTTAGTCAATATGAACAATTCAAGCTCTAGTGACCGTACGATGTCCATCCAACGGCCATAGTGCTTCTTCAACCTCTGGTCTTCTTTCTCCAATTACCAAAGCAGCGCCGGTCGTGCCGCATGCTCCCGCCTCCCGTGGCTGAGATGTCGCCGCGGAGGCCTCACCGCCCCCTACTATTCCCACCGCTTGCCAGGCCCTGCGGCGACAACAACCTCACACCGCAGCCGAACCAGTGAACCCTCGTACTCCTCTCCACGCGGGCTTCCACTGCCGCGTCTTTCCCGGCTCTGCGTCGTCCCCTTCCTAGGCCTCGTCGTCGTCCATCGCTCTGGTGCTCTCGGCGCGGCTTGGTCAACGTGGTTGTCCGTGTCAAAACCGGTGGATCTCGGGTAGGGGGTCCCGAACTATGCGTCTAAGGTCGATGGTAACAGGAGACGTGTCAGGACCCCGATTCCAAGTCACATCGATCTAGCCGGTAACACCTCATATCACTTTGCGGCCTCACGCACGGTATTCCCACGGGTGTCGCCTTACCATGGCCCGGGACAGTTTGCGCCTTTTGGCTCACGTATATGATAGTGTAGCTAACATCCATATGACAGAGAACCTGGGCCGACAAGGCTAGTCGTGAACCCAAAGCGGCGCTAATCCATGGGGACAGGCATACATGAATCAACTTCGAGCATGTCGGTCAACAGCGTGTGAATCCAGGCTGTAGCACTGGGCTAACAGGACTCCGGTAACCCGGGCTATAGTAGGCTAGGCAGGACTCCGGATGTCATCGCGTGACATTTCCCCGAAGGGGATGTAACAGAACGAAGTGAAACACATGTCGGCCAGCCAAGTGTCCCGAGCAGTAGGCCGGGCTAGTAGGACTCGATGAACCGGGTCAGATCGGACTACTATGGCTCAAGGAAGCACTAGACTACATTTCCCCATAAGAGAGGCTGCCAAGGATAAACAACTAGATTGTCAGATCCCACACATACCAAGCATTACAAACATACACACAATATGCTCGATATGTGTAAATACAACATGGCATCACAACATAACTCTACGACTCAAGTATTTATTCATTTGGCTCCGAGGAGCGAGATATTACAAACATGGGTCTCATGACCCAACATTCAGAGCATACAAGACAAAGCACAAGCGGAAGCTTAACATGTCTGAGTATAGACAACTATAAATGGAAAAGGCTGAGAAGCCTGACTATCTACCAGATCCAGCCGAGAGCACAAGATCGTAGCTGAGGTAACAAGCTAAACGTCGAAGTCCACGCGAAACTACTAGCGAGACGGAAGTCTCTCTGCAAAAACATAAATTAAGCAAACGTGAGTACAATGTACCCAGCAAGACTTACATCAGAACTATCTACATATGCATCGGTATCAATAAAGGGGTGGTGGAGTTTGACTGCAGCAAGCCAGCTTTGACTCGGTGACTATCCTGAACTATGACTGCAAGTAACTCTTTTGAGGTGGCGCACACGAGTCCACACATTCACCAAACAATACACCACTATGGATTCGATCCCGTCTTCCTACGAGAACGCCATCCATAGCACTCACGCTTATCTTGCGCATTTTAGAGTATCCACTTTCACTTGTCTATGAACTGTACATGCAACCCAGAAGTCCTTTACCACGGACACGGCTATTCGAATAGATCATATTAACCCTCCAGGGGTGTACTTCTTCACACACGCTCTCGCCACTTACCACCATGTACACCTCGTGTATCTCGGCAACCTTCAAGCGGAAGCTTTGGCGAGAGTCGGCCACGACCTGACTAACCACACAAGTCTCTAGTCCAGGTTTATCGCCTATTCGGGTTCCATCCGCAAGGAGATCCGGCCGAGGTGTCGCTCACGGCCCCAAACGATGTGTGCAGGGTTCCCAAGCCCACCTCGACGGGTGGTTCTATGCTTGGTACACCGTGCCATGGTGCCTAGTCTGTCCAAAGCCCACCTATACTGGGTGCCACTTGGTAGACTACTAACACTACCTACAAACACCAGAAACCAGTTGCAATTCCTGGACAGAGATCGAGTTGATTAATAAGTCGAGAGGGGTCGAGTTACCGGAACCCAATGTGTGGTAGTAACTGTTCATGGATCACAAACACATGTAACTCAGTTCCCGAGGACGGCTTCAATGAGACAACCCACCATGTACTCCTACATGGCCTCTCACCACTACCTTTACCAAATCGTGTTCACACACTTAGCTCACACACAGTAGGACATGTTCACACACCTCCGATTCATCCTCGATGAATCAGACCTGACTCAACTCTAAGCAATAGCGTGCATGACAAACAAGCATGAATGAGTAGGCACAACAGGCTCAAACAACTCCTACTCATGCTAGTGGGTTTCATCTATTTACTGTGGAATGACAGGTCATCAGAGGATAAAGGGGTTCAGCTACCGCAGCAAGTAACAGATGAATCATTGTTTTCCTAATGCAGTAAAAGAGAGCAGGAGCGAGAGAGTGGGATTTTATCGGAACGAACAAGGGGGTTTTGCTTGCCTGGAACTTCTGAAGATAATATAGTTCTTCATCGGTGTCATCGCACTCATCGTCGGAGGCACGTCTATCGAGAGGGGACAAATACCGGCAACAGAGAAGAAGAACACAATCAATGCAGTGCACAACATGATGCATGAATGTGACATGTCAATATGCTGGGTTTTGAGCTAATGCAGTTGCTAATGAATGTGACATGGCAACATGTTAAATGAAGTTGGTTTGAACCCTAGGTTCAAATTCAAACTCCATATGTAAAGGTTTAAATGCCATTTATTCAAATTGTCCTATACAGCAACTTTAGGTTGTTCAAACATGCATGAAAATGGTAAAGATGGATAGATTGGATTTTTCTGATCATTTTTCATATATAAATTATTTCATTCTGAGCTACGGTTGATTTTATATGATTTTTAGAAGTTTTGGATATTTTCTGGAATTTCCTGATTAAAATTAAATCCAGAAAATGAATAACTGCGTCAGCACTACGTCACTGTGACGTCAGCTTGGTCAACGGGGTGGTCCAGGTCAAACTGACCAGTGGGTCCCGCGTGTCAGTGTCATCAGTATAACTAATTTTTAGTTAGTCCTAATCCTAACTGAATTAGCAGGCGGGTCCAATTTGTCATTGACCCAGAGGGGTCAAGCTGGGCCCACCCGGGGTCAACCTGTCAGCGAGGTCAAACCTGCCGGCGTTGAGCCGCCGTCGAGGCTGAGACGGCGGAGAGCGTCGGAAACGCTGCCCCGGACATGGTTCGATGCGCGGGTGGGTGCTACGGGTAGCTGGCGGTGTGGCGCATCCAACGGTGACAGTGGTTGGTGCTGGGGTGGCCGGGAACGACGACGGCGTCGAGCCGGGCGGCGGCCGGAGCTCGGGTATTCGCGGGAATGGTGCTGTGATGTGCAAACGAGACGGCTGTCGCGCTAGTTTTGCTCTACGGGACGTTGCGAGTGCAACGGACGCACGCGTGGGACCAAAAGGTCACCGGGGCTTCGCCGGTGACGAACCCGTGCGGCGGCGCATTCGGGCGCAGGTGACGCGGTTGCTACGGCGTGCAAACAAGGCAAGGGAGAGGGGCGTCCGGGACATGAGCTCACAGTGATCACGCTGGGCGGGTCGACGAACTCGGGGAAGCACCGGAGTGAGCGGAGCGGCGAGGGGGATCTTCGGCGGCCGGCGATGAAGACGTTGAAGATGGCAATGCTGTGGGGCGTCCGGGGGGTGCGTGTGTCCTCGAGGAGGCGTAGACGACGGAGGCGGATCTCCTGGACATGCTGGGGAGGCTAGGCGGTGGATGTCGCCGCGGCGAACGGCGTCGGTGGCGGCGGATCTGTTCGGTGGCTGCGCGCAGGAGAGGCAGAGGAGGGGGAGAGAGAGCAACGAGTGAGGGAGAGGGGACAGGGGGGCGCGCGGCGATGCCAGAGAAGGCCAGGGAGAAGCGGCAAGCAGGAGGTGGCCGTCGGTGGCGATCTTGGCGTCTTTGGCGCGCACACGCCTCTGCCCTCCTCTGGCGAGGAGAGGGACGATCGGCGAGGGGCCAGTTGGTGGGCCAGACAGAGCCAGCCGACAAGTGGCCCAAGTAAGTCCAGGTAAGGTTTTCCCCTTTTTTGTTTTCTTTTCTATTTTCTGACATTTGTTTCTGCTTTTAAAACAATACTAAACTAATTTATATTCTTATGCCAATGTTTGTAGGAGCTAGTGGTATTATTCCAGAGCTCCTCATCAACTAGCATAATTTTTGGACAATATTATATATATATATAAATATATATCCAAAGCAAATAATTACTGCATTAATTCCAAATGGCCAAAATAAATATTAATGAGCTCCTAAAATATTGGTTTGAATTTTACCTCTGCCCATTATTTTTAGGGAGCGACATGAACATTTTCTTGGACCCTTTTGGAGCAATTTTTATCTGGGTCATTTCCAAAAATGATTCTGAGGGTTTCACAAATCCCCATTTCAAATTTAATTGGAATTTAAACATGATGCACACAAAGACTAGCTAACCCAGAGCAGACTAGAACTAGGGATGTGACAGCTCACCCCTACAAACAAGAATCTCGTCCCGAGATTCAAGTCGTGAGGTAAGAAGTCAGAGGGGTCACAAGCTAACATGATCTTCACGATCCAACTGTCCTTCTCAAGATGTTGATTCATTGCTTCATATTGATCTTGACGTCTTTGCTTTCTAGATCTTCATCCAACTCGATGACGTTAGAAAGAAACTCTATCAGGAAGGATCATTGAAACTCTCCATACCAGGCTAAGGTAATTCACAACGATCGTTTGAAAGGGGTTCGGGGAAATGGCATATTCAGTTCGGAAAGGAAACTATGGTTATAGAACAACTCGGCAAACGGAAGGCACATTCCAATTGATACCGAGGATATAACCTAGGGACTGAGTGTGCTCTCAAGAACTTGAGCATTTCCATAGTCATCGAGGTTTTACCAACATCCGTGCCGAGGATCCTGGCAACACATCTTACTACCATGATGAATAGTGATGGATGATGCAGATACAAAGGAAGATAACACCTTCTCAGACTTCCCCTTAGCAAGGCCAAGAGAACGAAATCTGGATGATCGACCGAGAGACAGTTAGCACTCTGCTTCTGATGTTCTCCCTGATGTTCTAGCTACCACAATCATGCTTAAAAGCATCGACATGGCCATCAAGCAAAGGTCAGACTTCGGGAGCACAAAAATCCATAAGGAACAACTTGTGGAATAAGTCATACCAAATCCTCATGGAGAAGGGTTGAATTGCCTGTTCAAGATACTACAATAATAGATCTTCTGGCTAGGTGTGTCGGTCAGAACATCAACCTCGTCGGGACCTACATCATAGATCTTGGAAATGTTCCAACCATCATATCTGCCTGAGATTCAGATCTAGCTGGTAGCAGGATATTCCAGACTCATCAAGTCTAGAAGGAAAAATGAGAATTTTCAACACAAATCGACGAGATGACGATGCGAGATTCTCGGTAAATGATCTACGATAGCAAGCTCCAAAACATGAGCTGGTTCTGCTACACACATGTGAACATACTGTCATAGACAATCATGACCACATAGTAGTCTTGTAATGAAACACTACCGAGTTCAGGTGGGGAACCGTCGACAAGGATATCGAAGTCTCCACGCATGGAAGTCCAAAGGGTTAACCTTAGAACAGACTCTGTTTTTCTTGAACAAGTCAATCAGTGGCTTGGTGTGCTAGGAACACATATGGAGTGGAGGTAATTAATCTACCAAACCATAGAGTACTTAGCACAAATGCATGACTGACTAGGGATCATTCCAAAGGAAGCAAAAACAAGCTCCCTCGAGTTCACGGCGGCAACTTGCATCGATTGCACGTGAACTTAGAGGAGCCGCTACTTTCATCCAAACACATGCTTCATGAACGGAACATGAAGGCACTGTTTACAAAGTTTCCAACACTAGGTTGATGTTCAACATGAATCATGGGGGAGACAAAATGCTGCTGATGGGCTCAACAGCAACTCATCAGAATTTCCATATCACTAGACTTCCGCCATCATATGAACACGGTGGTAGCATTGCTCAGACCAAAAGATGTAATGGTGTATGCTCGAGGGATCAACCACGAGTAAGACAACATTACGAACATCGTTGGTTCTGATTCGACTTGACGATAGCCCATACTCAAGTCAAAGTTTTGGTTAGGATGATGGGTCCAGCAATTGATCGCGAGGATCAATCAATGAAGACATCACCTTTCTTCAACACACATACAAGATATCCCTTAGAATGAACTAAGTCGGACAAACTTTCATCTTCCAACTCTCCAGGTTGTTATTTAGCTTAACCAACTAGCTCAGGGGTATCCAACAGCGATTCTTGGAGAAGGGGGTGGTTACAAGGAACCAACTTGATCACGAACTCAACATAGCGGTCAGGTGACGACCTGGTGATACTTCCGAGAAGATGTTCGGAAAATCACGAACGACCAATATGTTACTATGCTCGAGAACATTCTTGCCTTTTAGGGCAACACGATATGATCAAAAGAGCGAGGGATTGGCACAATCCTAACTCATTGATCGAAGAGTGCACCGGAAATAAGGACTAGGTAGCACGATCAATCTTAGGATGATAATTCAATAACCAGCACGCTAAGAATGAGAGTATTGTCCATTTACTACCAAGCAACGGAGTTGCTAGCAGTATTGATTTCACACATCACGATTCACTTGTCGGCATTCTAGTTGCGACAACACGGAACTGAGGAATGAATAATGAGGGCGGGAAGTATCACTGTATCAAGAATTCATAGGGTGGTGTGCAATTCCATGATATTCTTGATATAAAGATAGTAATACTCCAAGGTTGAACAGAGCAAAAGCTAGATTGGCATTTTGATCTGCGGAGTACAATTGCTTTGACCAAATCCTCGAAATGGACAAGGTACTGGAGTTTGTTTCTCCAAGTCATTCCGGATAGAATGGCTTGACGGACCACAAGAGTAATAGGCATCGATAAACGAATGCACGCATACCCTTGACTATCAATTGATAGACGGGGGTCAGAATACAACTAAGGAGGAACAACTCGAGGAATATATAACTTTCTGAGTTGTGGATGCATAGGTTAGTATGTCGAATCAAGTTCAACAGGTTTCTTCCGGATAACGCATGCAGAAAAGGAAGGATTGGGAGAGTCACAATATGAATGGAGTACTCCTCAAGAGCACTCTGGTTGTGATCTTTTTGTTCAACGAGGAACTTCTGCCATAAGTAGTTCATGGTATTTGGAAGAAGGATATACCACGGACCTCGAGGACTATCACAAAAATTACTAATATCCTAAAGGTACGAGCAACGCTAACAACATGAGGTGAGTAGAGTGAATCTTGGGTTCAAGAACCCAGGAAAAGAATACCTACTACTAGGTAGCATCACGGGATGCTTTCGAGAATGACGGTCAGAATCATCATACGGGAACAAAAAACATGGCTCGATTACTAGGTGACTCCCTAAAACACCTAGGGTCATAATAATAGCTCCAACATATATGTCGAGGCATTACAGTACCTCGACTGACTGGTTAGTGTGCTTATTCTGACCAAAAGGACATCGGGAACGGAAAGAAAGGATTTGCAATGAATCAGACTATTTAGAGACCTGGGATGACTCGGACAGCATAACGGCTGTAAATGCTCAAAAAGATTTGAGACATCCTGCAAAAATGGTGGCATAACCACTCAGAAGCACAAAATCCAGGTTCCGGGACCAACTATGAACACACGGAAGTAGTAGAAACTGAACTGGGGCTCAGAACCATCAATCCTATAGGTCTACGGATTGGTAACACGTCATCCTGATGGATAGATGAGCGGGCCTAGTTCTTAATCCCCGTAGAAGAGAAGAGGTTGACTCAGATCAGAAGGGCATAAGGTAAAGGAGTAAAAAGAGCCTTACGTTTCCTTCCACAATCAATTCCCTTATATAACCAAAGCATTTCTAGACACAACTTCGACCAGTTTGGCTTGGTAATCCTACGGGCAGTCAGGCTCTGATACCAAAGCTGTCAGGACCCTGATTCCAAGTCACATCGATCTAGCCGGTAACACCTCATATCACTTTGCGGCCTCACGCACGGTATTCCCACGGGTGTCGCCTTACCATGGCCCGGGACCGTTTGCGCCTTTTGGCTCACCATATGATAGTGTCGCTAGCATCCATATGATAGAGAACCCGGGCCGACATGGCTAGTCGTGAACCCAAAGCGGCGCTAACCCATGGGGACAGGCATACATGAATCAACTTCGAGCATGTCGGTCAACAACGTGTGAATCTGTGTCATGTAGCACTGGCTAACAGGACTCCGGTAACCCGGCTGTAGCAAAGGCTAGGCAGGACTCGAATGTCACCGCGTGACATTTCCCGAAGAACGGAACCACAGGAACAAAGTGAAACACATGCCGGCCAGTCAAGTGTCATGAGCAATAGTGCTGGGCTAGCAGGACTCCGGTGAACCGGGCTGTGGCGGACTACTATGGCTCAAGGAAGCACTAGACTACATTTCCCCATAAGAAAGGCTGCCAAGGATAAACAACTAGATTGTCGGATCCCACACATACCAAGCATTACAAACATACACACAATATGCTCGATATGTGTAAATACAACATGGCATCACAACATAACTCTACGACTCAAGTATTTATTCATTAGGCTCCGAGGAGCGAGATATTACAAACATGGGTCTCATGACCCAACATTCAGAGCATACAAGACAAAGCACAAGCGGAAGCTTAACATGTCTGAGTACAGACAACTATAAATGGAAAAGGCTGAGAAGCCTAACTATCTACCAGATCCTGCCGAGGGCACAAGATCGTAGCTGAGGTAACAAGCTAAACATCGAAGTCCACACGGAACTACTAGCAAGAGGAAGTCTCTCTGCGAAAACATAAATTAAGCAAACGTGAGTACAAATTTCCCCAGCAAGACTTACATCAGAACTATCTACATATGCATCGGTATCAATAAAGGGGTGGTGGAGTTTGACTGCAGCACGCCAGCTTTGACTCGGTGGCTATCCTGAATTATGACTGCAAGTAACTCTTTTGAGGTGGCGCACACGAGTCCACATATTCACCAAAAAATACACCACTATGGATTCGATCCCGTCTTCCTACGAGAACGCCATCCATAGCACTCAAGCTTATCTTGCGCATTTTAGAGTATCCACTTTCACTTGTCTATGAACTGTACAGGCAACCCAGAAGTCCTTTACCGCGAGAGCTATTTGAATAGATCATATTAACCCTGCAGGGGTGTACACCTCGTGTATCTCGGCAACCTTCAAGCGGAAGCCTGGCGAGGGAGTCGGCCACGACCTGACTAACCACACAAGTCTCTAGTCTAGGTTTATCGCCTATTCGGGTTCCATCCGCAAGGAGATCCAGCCGCGGTGTCGCTCACGGCCCCAAACGATGTGTGCAGGGTTCCCAAGCCCACCTCGACGGGTGGTTCTACGCTTGGTACACTGTGCCACAGTGCCTAGTCTGTCCCAAGCCCACCTATACCGGGTGCCACTTGGTAGACTACTAACACTACCTACAAACACCAGAAACTAGTTGCAACTCCTGGACAGAGATCGAGTTGATTAATAAGTCGAGAGGGGTCGAGTTAACGGAACCCAATGAGTGGTAGTAACTGTTCATGGATCACAAACACAGAACTCAGTTCCTGAGGACGGCTTCAATGAGACAACCCACCATGTACTCCTACATGGCCTCTCACCGCTACCTTTACCAAATCGTGTTCACACACTTAGCTCACACACAGTAGGACATGTTCACACACCTCTGATTCATCCTCGATGAATCATACCTAACTCAACTCTAAGCAGTAGCAGGCATGACAAACAAGCATGAATGAGTAGGCACAAAAGGGCTCAAACAACTCCTACTCATGCTAGTGGGTTTCATCTATTTACTGTGGAATGACAGGTCATGCAGAGGATAAAGGGGTTCAGCTACCGCAGCAAGTAACAGATGAATCGTTGTTGTCCTAATGCAGTAAAAGAGAGCACGAGCGAGAGAGTGGGATTATATCGGAATGAACAAGGGGGTTTTGCTTGCCTAGCACTTCTGAAGATAACATAATTCTTCATCGGTGTCATCGCACTCATCGTCGGAGGCACGTCTATCGAGAGGGGACAAATACCGGCAACAGAGAAGAAGAACACAATCAATGCAGTGCACAACATGATGCACGAATGTGACATGTCAATATGCTCTGTTTTGAGCTAATGCAACTAGCAACATGTTAAATGAAGTTGGTTTGAACCCTAGGTTCAAATTCAAACTCCATATGTAAAGGTTTAAATGCCATTTATTCAAATTGTCCTATACAGAAACTTTAGGTTGTTCAAACATGCATGAAAATGGTACAGATGGATAGATTGGATTTTTCTGATCATTTTTCATATATAAATTATTTCATTCTGAGCTACGGTTGATTTTATATGATTTTTAGAAGTTTTGGCTATTTTCTGGAATTTCCTGATTAAAATTAAATCCAAAAAATGAATAACTGCGTAAGCACTGCATCACTGTGATGTCAGCTTGGTCAACGGGGCGGTCCAGGTCAAACTGACCAGTGGGTCCCGCGTGTAAGTGTCTTCAGTCTAACTAATTTTTAGTTAGTCCTAATCCTAACTGAATTAGCAGGCGGGTCCCATTTGTCATTGACCCAGAGGGGTCAAATCGCCCATCCGGGTCAACCCGTCGTGAGGTCAAACCTGCCGGGCGTTGAGCCGCCGGGCGAGGCTGAGACGGCGGAGAGCGTTAAACGCTGCCCCGGCCATGGTTCGATGCGCGGGTGGGTGCTACGGGTAGCTGGCGGTGTGGCGCATCCAACGGTGACAGTGGTTGGTGCTGGGGTGGCCGGGAACGACGACGGCGTCGAGCCGGGCGGCGGCCGGAGCTCGGGTGTTCGCGGGAATGGTGCTGTGGTGTGCAAACGAGACGGCTGTCGCGCTAGTTTTGCTCTACGGGACGTTGCGAGTGCAACGGACGCACGCGTGGGACCAAAAGGTCACCGGGGCTTCGCCGGCGACGAACCCGTGCGGCGGCGCATTCGGGCGCAGGTGAGGCGGTGGCTACGGCGTGCAAACGCGGCAAGGGAGAGGGGTGTCCGGGACAGGAGCTCACGGTGATCACGCTGGGCGGGTCGACGAGCTCGGGGAAGCACCGGAGCGAGCGGAGCGGCGAGGGGGATCTTCGGCGACCGACGATGAAGATGTTGAAGATGGCGATGCTGTGGGGCGTCCGGGGGGTGCATGTGTCCTCGAGGAGGCGTAGACGACGGAGGCGGATCTCCTGGACATGCTGGGGAGGCTAGGCGGTGGAATAGGCCGCGGCGAACGGCGTCGGTGGCGGCGGCTCCGTTCGGTGGCTGCACGCAGGAGAGGCAGAGAAGGGGGAGAGAGAGCAACGAGTTAGGGAGAGGGGACAGGGGGGGCGCGCGGCGATGCCAGAGGAGGCCAGGGCGAAGCGGCAAGCAGGAGGTGGCCGTCGGTGGCCGTGCGCGTGCTGGCGCGCCGCGGGCACACGCCCCTGTCCTCCTGGCGAGAGGAGAGGGACGACTGGCAGGGGCCAGTTGGCTGGGCCGGCACAGAGCCAGGCCAGCAAGTGGCCCAGGTAAGTCCAGGTAAGGTTTTCCCTTCTTTTGGTTTCTTTACTATTTTATGACATTTGTTTCTGCTTTTAAAACAATACTAAACTAATTTATATTCCTATGCCAATTTTTGTAGGAGCTAGTGGTATTATTCCAGAGCTCCTCATCAACTAGCATAATTTTTGGACAATATTATATATATAACAATATATATCCAAAGCAAATAATTACTGCATTAATTCCAAATGGCCAAAATAAATATTTATGAGCTCCTAAAATATTGGTTTGAATTTTACCTCTGCCCAATATTTTCAGAGAGCGACATGAACATTTTCTTGGACCCTTTTGGAGCAATTTTTATCTGGGTCATTTCCAAAAATGATTCTGAGGGTTTCACAAATCCCCATTTCGAATTTAATTGGAATTTAAACATGATGCACACAAGACTAGCTAACCCAGAGCAGACCAGAACTAGGGATGTGACAAGACGGGGGACACAATGTTTACCCAGGTTAGGGCCCTCTCTATGGAGGTACTACCCTACTTCCTGCTTGATTGATCTTGGTGAATATGAGTATTACAAGAGTTGATCTACCACGAGATCGTAATGGCTAAACCCTAGAAGTCTAGCCTGTATGACTATGGTAATGTGTATATCCTTTCCGGACTAACCCCTCCGGTTTATATAGACACCGGGGGGATCTAGGGTCACATAGAGTCGGTTACATAAGAGGGAATCTTCATAGTCGGTCGCCAAGCTTGCCTTCCATGCCAAGTAGAGTCCAATCCGGACACGGGTACAGTCTTCGGCCTTCACGTCTTCACAGCCCATCAGTCCGGCCCATGGATAACAGGCCGGACGCCCAAGGACCCCTTAGTCCAGGACTCCCTCAGTAGCCCCTGAACCTGGCTTCAATGAAGAGGAGTTCGGCGCGCAGATTGTCTTCGGAATTGCAAGGTGGGTTCTCCTTTTTCTGAACTCCAAGATAGTCTTCGGATGCGATGATAGTGTCTGGTCCTGTCACACACACACTATACACAATCGCAGAGAGAATATATTTTTACATGAGTTCCATCCGCTGACAACTTTTTTGCAGCACGACATCACGTCTGACCGGTCATAATTCCGAACCGCTTTTGTGTTCGACGCTCCACGTCCCGAGACACGGTTGCCATTGGCACGTCTCATCAAAGCAGAGATCATGTCCCCTTATTGCGGGATTCTCATCAATGCGAGCATGGGTAATCCAACCATGTCGTTTATATGGTCCTTGGGAATAGGAGAATCTTAAGGCGAGTGAGGAGGCGCTTGATATTCATGGCCTTTATAAGGGGGTAAGGATTCCCTCTTCCTCTCTCATGCCCTCTCTCTGTCTCCACCTTTCTAATTGTCGGTGTTCTGGGAACAGGGGTCCCTAGACTTGCCTGCCTGCGTCCCACAGCGTGGCTAGGCAGCGGGCCGTACGGCCCATCTTCATCAACCAGACATCCAAGACCTTCGCGAGGGTCCAAGCCTCGCGAGGCGAACGGCGCAAGACTTCCTCTGGAGTAGCCTAGCCAGGCAGGCTCACGAGGAGCGGAGATATCAAGGCGGGGAGAAGCTCACGAGGCGCTCGTGACGTAAGCCATGACGAATGGTGCCAGGCGGGTACCAGGCGGGCGCGAGTGCGCACAGCGTCCACATTTCCTCTTTGGTGCTAAGGAGGCAAGCGGAGACGAAGAGTACCGAGGCATCAGGCAAAGGTTGCCATATTGGTGCAACAAGACCAAGACCAGGAGGACGGCAAGGTGGAGGTCATCGTGGAGCCCAGGGCGGCGTCACCCTAGGGCTTTTCGCAGGCGAAGACTGCTTTTGTCAGGATAGCTTGTACTAGCTGTCCCCCTTTAAATTTGCCCGCCGTTGTTGGCTCCCTTCCCGCTCAACATTTGGGAAGAGGACCAGGGCCTCTATAAATAGGCTTAACCACCACAGTAGAAGCACGACTCGAAGAGATAGAGAAGCCAGCACTTGCACAAGAACACCTCATCCTCAGGAGGCTGTTCTTCCCTTGTACTGTTCATCATCAGCCCAAGAGGCAATCCACCACCACCACACTGGA
Organism: Aegilops bicornis; assembly: GCA_021605145.1. NCBI lineage: Eukaryota > Viridiplantae > Streptophyta > Magnoliopsida > Poales > Poaceae > Aegilops > Aegilops bicornis. Next base: position 471,922,671 of record CM038672.1, on the reverse strand, counting down.
GTAGGGTATTACACCACAACGGTGGCCCGAACCAGTATAAACCTCGTGTCTCTCTGTGTGTTGTGAGTTCGTCGAGTTCGTCCGCAAGATATTAGTGAGCTAGAGCATAGATCGGTAGGAGGGAAAGACTTCGCACGCACCCAAGTGTTCGAACCTTAAGGGTTTGCCGGAACCCCACATCCGACACCAATCTCGCGCTCCAGCGCCCAAGTTCTCATCTCCTTTCCACTCAAGCAACATTGTCCGAATCCGGAGGTCAGGGCAAGTGGATGGTATCCTCCGTCAAGGAGGAGGACATTACTGAGCTTTGGGCGGCCGGATATCTGGCGAAGGAGATCGCCCACCGTCTGCCGGTCGTGGGACAGGTCGTCCCCACGCCGAAGCCCACCAAGAGGGTAGTATTCATCCCCCATTTCTTCCACGGGCTAGGTTTTCCGCTCCACCCTTTCGTCCGCGGGTTGATGTATTATTACGGGATAGATTTCCATGATCTGTCCCCAAATTCCTTCCTCAACATCTCGGCGTTCATAGTCGTGTGTGAGGCCTTCCTCCGTATCCATGCCCACTTCGGGTTGTGGCTCAAAATCTTCAACATGAAGCCGAAGGAGCCATGGTGAGCATGCTACCCAACGTCTCCTGGCTGAAAGGCACTTTTGTGGAGACAGTAAAGGCGTGGCAGAGACAATGGTTCTACATTACAGAACCCCGCGGCACCCCGCGGCACCACCTGGGCCACGGCTGCTGAATTCCGCTCCGTTGCTCCCATGCGACTCACCTCATGGGTCAAGAAGAGTCCGAACCTGGTGTTCGCCCGATGAGCTGATAGTGTTGCAGACGCGCATCCAAAGCATGATAGCCAAGGACATCAAGCTCGTCGATGTAATCCAGGTGATGCTAGTTCGCCGGATTCTTCCATGCCAGCGCAGAAGTCGCCCTCTGTGGGATTTTAATCCGAAGAAGCATCAAACCCTGGTGAGGCTCTTCGAAAACACCCATGAAGATGCCTAGAAGTTGCTTTTTAAGGGCAACGAGAAGCCACCGGCTACGGATTCAGATCATGGTCATGATTGTAAACACCCCGCCACCGAGGTATGTTATTTCTGACGTATCCCCAACTTAATTGTTTCGAAGATGATGTCTGAGTTTATCATTGCTTTTTCAGGACTGGATGGAGAGGGCGAAACAGATCCAGTGTCCGGCTCCGCTGCCTAAAGAACCGGTCATCCCGCGTCTAGGAAAGATTCTGGTGCCGGCGCCATATAAGGCGTCAGAGAAGAAGGCCAAGGGGGCCAAGAGTGGCCTCCGTCGCAAGGGCACTTCGGACATGACGTACGAAGACGATGAAGCCCATTCCTCTGTCCTTGAGGACAATGACAAGGAAGAGGAGGAGGAGGAGGAGGAGAACAACCCTCCCCCTGAGGAGAGAAAGAAGAAGAGGGCGGCTTCGACGCATCTGGAGGCGGAAACACCCAAGAAGGGGAAGGGCGTCCCAGCGGTCAACACCGCATGGGACATTGATAGCAGTCCGGAACGACGCCCCCGCACTAAGCCCTAGGCCGCATCATAAGTGACATGGCTCGCACATGCGCACATCCGACCCTTTGTCTTCATTATCTTGATATAGTTAAATGTACTATTGCAGTCCGGCCCGCGACCTCATCCAGCGTTCCTCATCTGGAGGTTCGTTGGCTTCGTCGGAGATGGCGAGCATGTCGCCGTCGCCCGTTTATTCCCCCGGGACCAGGGACGACACCGAAGTGTTGTCCTGGAGGACTGCTCCGAGCTGGGGAGGAGCCCAGGACGCTGTCCGGGAGGTGCCACAAGGCGAGACCTCCACTGCCAGACACATGGGGGAGCAGATCCCCATGGAGACTGGCGAAGAGGGCCGCATTCAGTTCGGCCCTCAGCCGAATATGATTCCGGGGACCCATATGGCTCTGGAGTCGGGCGAGCAGCCCCCTTTGAAGGTGGGGGGTGTGCCGATTCCACTGGTGGCCCCTGTCCATCCAGGGGTGCCGGATAACCTGATGGAGGCGCTACGAGGTGCTTTCGTCGTGGACGAGCACCGTGTCCTTGTGGGTGCGGTGATCGAGAAGGTTCGGTCCACCAAGAGTGGACTGAATGAAGCCTGTAGCAACCTGTTGACAGGTTTCGAGGTAAGAAAGAGAAAAAACCCATGTAGACAGTAGCCCCTGAGACACTGTCCGGTTTTCAGCGAGAAGAACCGGACAGAGGATCAATCTTTTGTTATAGGAGACTAACGTAATATGTATGAATAAGCAGGCGTCGCTGTTGGCCGCAACCTCGCATGCTGCCAAAGTCTCTGAACTGAGGCAGAGGCTGGGGCGGACCGAGAACGAGCTCGGCAAGGTGAAGGTTCGGCTCTAGGAGAAGCAAGGTGAGTGACGACTTGCTGTGTGTTCAGGAAGAATAGGCGCGGTATGTTGACCGCAGTGTCGTAATATGTGCAGGAGCCGCGATCGAGGTCGAGGCCCTGAGGAAGGCCCTGAACGAGGCCAAGGAGAAGGTTGTCCAGCAGCAAGCCGCCCGTAAAAAGCTCAAGGCCCGGGTCAAAGAAGTCCAGCAGGGGCTCCAGGATGCAGTGAAGAAATGTGAGGCCTTGGAGCATGATGCGTCGGTTCAAGGGACTGAACTCGCCAAGGCTCATCAGAGCGCGGAGACCGCACGGAATGAGTCACATGCTACCCTCTAGGAGATCCAGGAGGCCAAGAAGATCACGGCGGGTAAGGCATTTAAGATGCAAAGCAAGTATGCGGAGAAGCAGTACCTTTTACTAACCCGGGTTCGGAGTTCCCCAAGGGCTTTTGTGGATTTAACACGCAGTGTATCGGACGCCGCGGAGTTCTACCGAGCCGAAGGGGGGGAGTTCTAGAAGCTATTACGGTCGCAATATGCGGCGCCAGAGCATCCCATGTCCTTTGCCGATCAGCTGAAACGGCTGGTGGAGCTGCATAGGGTGGCCGAACTAGCCATTAAGGATTTGATAATCCAGCTATGTCCAGCCGAAGCTATGCCAGCTGATACGTCTCCAACGTATCTATAATTTATGAAGTATTCATGCTATTATATTATCCATCTTGGATGTTTAATGGGCTTTACTATGCAGTTTTATATTACTTTTGGGACTAACCTATTGACCCAGAGCCCAGTGCCAGTTTCTGGTTTTTTTCTTTTTTCAGTGTTTCGCAGAAAAGGAATACCAAACGGAGTCCAAACGTAATGAAACCTTCGGGAAAGTTATTTTTGTAACGGAAGCAATCCAGGGGACTTGGAGTGCACGTCAGGGAATCAACAAGGAAGGCACGAGGCAGGGGCGCGCCCACCCCCCTGGGCGCACCCTCCACCCTCATGGGCCCCTCGTGGCTCCCCTGACATATTTCTTCCTCCTATATATACCGATATAGCCTAAAACCTTCGAGAAACAGAATAGATCGGGAGTTCCGCCGCCGCAAGCCTCTGTAGCCACCAAAAACCAATTGGGACCCTATTCCGCACTCACCGAGGGGGGATCCTCACAGTGGCCATCTTCATCATCCCGGCGCTCTCCATAACAAGGAGGGTGTAGTTCACCCTCGAGGTTGAGTGTTTGTACTAGTATCTATGTGTTTGATCTCTCTCTCTCTCTCTCTCTCTCTCTCTCTCTCTCTCTCTCGTGTTCTTGAGGTGATACGATCTTGATGTATCGCGGGCTTTGCTATTATAGTTGGATCTTATGATATTTCTCCCCCTCTACTCTCTTGTAATGGATTGAGTTTCCCCTTTGAAGTTATCTTATCAGATTGAGTCTTTTAGTGATTTGAGAACACTTGATGTATGTCTTGCGTGGGATACCCGTGGTGACAATGGGGTATTCTATTGATCCACTTGATGTATGTTTTGGTGATCAACTTGCGGGTTCCGCCCATGAACCTATGCATAGGGGTTGGCACACGTTTTCGTCTTGATTCTCCGGTAGAAACTTTGGGGCACTCTTTGAGGTTCTATGTGTTGGTTGAATAGGTGAATCTGAGATTGTGTGATGCATATCATATAATCATACCCTCGGATACTTGAGGTGACATTGGAGTATCTAGGTGACATTAGGGTTTTGGTTGATGTGTGTCTTAAGGTGTTATTTTACTACGAACTCTAGGGCTGTTTGTGACACTTATAGGAATAGCCCAATGGATTTATCGGAAAGAATAACTTTGAGGTGGTTTCGTACCCTACCATAATCTCTTCGTTTGTTCTCCGCTATTAGTGACTTTGGAGTGACTCTTTGTTGCATGTTGAGGGATAGTTATGTGATCCAATTATGTTATTATTGTTGAGAGAACCTGCACTAGTGAAAGTATGAACCCTAGGCCTTGTTTCCTAGCATTGCAATATTGTTTGTGCTCACTTTTATCATTAGTTACCTTGCTGTTTTTATATTTTCAGATTACAAAAACCTATATCTACCATCCATATTGCACTTGTATCACCATCTCTTTGCCGAAGTATTTCACCAATACAATTTACCATTGTATTGGGTGTGTTGGGGACACAAGAGACTCTTTGTTATTTGGTTACAGGGTTGTTTGAGAGAGACCATCTTAATCCTACACCTCCCACGGATTGATAAACCTTAGGTCATCCACTTGAGGGAAATTTGCTACTGTCCTACAAACCTCTGCACTTGGAGGCCCAACAATGTCTACAAGGAGAAGGTTGCATAGTAGACATCACCAGGCAGCTAGTTCAGACTCGTGAGGCGGATGGTGAACGCCTGTCCTCGGCTGGACGTCGTCAAGCGCTCGGCCTATATTGAAGGCGCGTGCATGGCCTTCGCCCGTTACAAGATGTGGTGGACGAAGATGGACGCCGTCGAGGTGACCAGAGGACCACCGGAGGGCAAGGAGCACTGCACACCCGAATGGTATTTTGCGCATGTCTGGGAGGGGTCTCGCCTTGCGGCAACACAATGTTCGCAGGACATTGCATTTGAATAAATGTATTCATGTTTGCCTTTGCCTTGTATTATGAAAACAAAACATGTTTGTAATATAATTTTTGTTATGCTTTAATTGTTTCCTCCTGTGCGGTCGTGTTGTATGTAATCTGAGGGTTGGCCAGTCGTCGGTTCTGCCCTCACGTAGGTAGTACAGAGGTGTTCGGGGTGGAATCTAAACAATCTTGATCCAATTATATGGTCCTTGAAGGAGTTGTTTAGCTCAATGAACAAGGCAATCGGACTATGCGGCTTAAACGCCCTCACTTAGCCATAGGAGTTTTATAATAACGCATGGGCGCAGCCCCTGGTTCGAACCAGAGTGCTGTCAGCATCTGATCGGGAAGTGCCGATGAGGGAGTCCTAGATTAGGGGGTGTCCGGATAGCCGGACTATAACCTCCGTCCGGACTCCTGGGCTATGAAGATACAAGATTGAAGACTTCGTCCCGTGTCCGGATGGGACTTTCCTTGGCGTCGAAGGCAAGCCTGGCGATACGGATATGTAGATCTCCTCCCATTGTAACCGACTCTGTGTAACCCTAGCCCTCTCCGATGTCTATATAAACCGGAGGGTTTTAGTCCGTAGGACGAACAACAATCATACCATAGGCTAGCTTCTAGGGTTTAGCCTCTTTGATCTCGTGGTAGATCTACTCTTGTACTACCCATATCATCAATATTAATCAAGCAGAGTAGGGTTTTACCTCCATCGAGAGGGCTGAACCTAGGTAAAAACATCGTGTCCCTTGTTTCCTATTACCATCCGCCTAGACGCACAGTTCGGGACCCCTACCCGAGATCCGCCGGTTTTGACACCGACATTGGTGCTTTCATTGAGAGTTTCACTGTCTTGCCGCCATCGTGAAGGATGCCTCATCCCGTCTTTAAAGACGGCACTGTTGCTAAAGGAGCTTTGGCTATCGGCCAAACTCTCCGGCTAGGCGGTTTTTGTTATGACCGCCTGTTCGGCCGCCGCGCCGACGATGACTTCTCGGGTCATCGAAAGCAATCTTCACGTCAACTCGGAACTCGCCGAGCAGTTAGATCCGATGGAGCTCTCTTCCTTAAACGATCTCTTGGATCGCATCGCCGCCCTGGGAGTCGCTACAGACTACGATCAGATTGGACCTAAACCCGATCTAAGAGAGATTAACTCTCCCCAAGTCACCCATCACGTTGCAGTGGTGTAGGAACAATGCGGCAAGCCTTCATCTATCTTAAGGACTACTTATGTCCGGATTCCCGATCCCTCCAAGCCGGATACCCGCGTAGGGGAGGACGTCACTCAAGCCCTGAACCTAAAGTCGCAAGCGGGCTAGATTCATTGGACAACATCCAAGAACCCAAGCTTCCGAGTTCGGAAACTCCTTGGCCCCTGAGTCTCAGATTGGGCGAGGTTCCGGATTTAATTCCACCAGCCCACACAAACATAAGTGATCTATCCCAAATTTGGCAAGAGCCCGCAGAAACAGTACACCATTACTGGGCCAGATTCCTCCTGGTCATGAACAGGATAAAGGACTGCCACGAGGAGGATGCAATTTCATTCTTCTGCAATGATTGCACGGACAACGGAATCCTCAACGCCATAAGTCGCCATGAAATTACACGCTTCGCTGACTTGGCGTCCATAGTACGAAAGTACTGTGCGATGGAAAGCGCCTGGAAAATCGAAATAAAATTTTGGGACAATTCGGCCCTGAATACAACCCCATTCCGAAATAAAAAGGTGCATTATCGCCAGGCACCTGGGTTAAACACCAAAAAGCAAAAACCCTCTATAGGGCATGGAACCGTCTTTGGAGGGATGGCTCAATGGACCTGCAAAATTCATAGTACAGAGGGCGCCACACCAACTCATAGCCTTAGAGCATGTTGGATACTCCGGCATGTGGCCAGAAGTGGCGAAGAGCTTCTAACTCTAGAATCCATAGAGCACCAGCCCAGGGATACCAGTACGGTATTAACAGTGTTCGAGACTTTCGAATCAAATAATATGCGGAAACGAACACTCCGCAGCCTTACCGAAGTCTACCAAGTAGCAACAATAAACCCATGGAGTGACACGGCTATTACCTTTAATGCCAGTGATGAACCTAAATTCTGAACAGCCCGAGCACCAGCCGCATTGGTCCTCAGTCCAATAGTGGGCCGACTTCGCCTCACCAAGGTACTCATGGACGGTGACAATGGATTGAACCTCATTTACGAGGAAACCCTTCAAAAATGGAAATAGAGTGGAGCCGCTTTGAGCGAAGGAGCACAACCTTTCGAGGAATAATCCCCGCCGGAAGCGTCTTTGTCTGAGGAAAAATCACACTGGATGTGGTGTTCGGCATGCCGGACAATTGCAGGTCCGAGGAGGTCACGTTCCAAGTAGCCCCATTCAGCAGCGGATATCATGCTCTATTAGGGCGAGATGCATTCACAATTTTTCAAGCTATACCCCATTACGGGTACATGAAGCTCAAAATGCCTGGGCCCAACGGTATCATCACTCTTGCTAGTGACCCGGACATAGCACTCCGCGCCGAAAATAAGACAGCCGCACTGGCCCTTGAGGCACTATCCGAAGCCCTAGCGGCCGAGGAACTGACTGCGCTGCGCTCCATGGTGAACAGGGACGACGTGATACTCGATAAAAGATCCAAGTCCACCTCCTTTAAACCGGCGGACGAAATAGTCAAATTCCAAGTCCATCCAACGGACCCTAAAAAACGGCCTCCATCGGGGCACAATTGAACCCAGATGTAAACGCCGCACTACGAGAATTCCTACGCGAAAATTGGGACATTTTTTCCTGGCACCCTTCAGACATGCCAGGAATCCCACGCCGGCTGGCCGAGCACAGCCCAAACATCCTAAAAGGATTCAAGCCAGTCAAGCAGGCCCTTCGGTGTTTCTCCGAACCTAAGAGGCAAGCCATGGGAGAGGAGCTAGCCAAACCATCGGAGGCCGATTCATCGGAGATATAAAACATCCGGACTGGCTAGCAAACCTGGTGATGGTACCAAAGAAGGACAAATCCTGGCGCCTATGCGTCGATTTCAAGGACCTCAACAAGGCTTGCCCAAAGGATCCATTCCCCCTCCCCCGCATCGATCAAATTATCGACGCTACCGTAGGACACGATTCATTGTGTTTCCTCGACGCATACTCCGGCTACCATCAAATTAAGATGGCAGAGCTAGACCAAGCCGCAACGGCATTCATCACCCCATACGGCCCATTCTGCTTCAACACAATGCCCTTCAGGCTCAAAAACGCCGGCGCAACATATCAGCGCATGATTCAGACATGTCTGGCAAACCAGATCGGCAAAACAGTGGAGGCATACGTAGATGACGTGGTCGTCAAAACCAAGCATGTCGAAACTCTAGTAGACGACTTGAGGCTCACATTCGACAACCTCCAAACATATGACATCAAGCTTAACCCGAAAAATGCGTTTTGGCGTACCCGGCCGGAAAGCTCTTGGGCTTCATAGTATCCGTAGAGGAATAGAAGCAAACCCAGCCAAGATCCGAGCTCTGTCACAATTGGATATCCCAAAGGACCTCAAGCAAATACAAAATTGACGGATGCGTGGCGGCTCTAAGCCGCTTTATCTCCCGCTTGGGAGAAAAGATATTACCTCTTTATCGCCTCCTCCGATTGCAATCAACACTTCGAGTGGACGGATGCCGCCACGGCCGGACTCGAAGAAATAAAAGCCATATTGGCAACAAACCGGGTCCTGGCCGTGCCTAACATGGGCGAACCAATGCTATTATACATCGCTACAACTCATCAAGTTGTAGGCGCAGTGCTCGTCGTCGAACGAGAAACAGACGGACACAAATTCCCCCTTCAAAAGCCAGTTTACTACGTGTCCTCTGTCCTCACTCCATGCAAGTCGCGGTACCCGCATTATAAAAGATAGCGTGCGCGGTATTTATGGCATCTCAGAAGCTGCGACACTACTTTCAAGAGTGTTCGATAACAGTAGCCTCTGAAGTACCTCTTAACGATATTATAAACAACCACGACGCGACGGGCCGGATTGCCAAATGGGCCATTGAGCTCCAACCGTTCGACATAACCTATAAGCCATGGCGAGCTATTAAGCCGCAAGTTTTGGCCGACTTCGTCGCTGAATGGACTGAAGCCGAACTCCCTAAAGAGTACGGCACATATTCCAACTGGATCATGCACTTCGACGGCTCCAAAAGGTTGGCTGGTCTGGGGGCTGGCATCGTTCTGATGTCCCCAACAGGAGATACAGTTCAATACATACTCCAGATAATGTATACGGACTCCAACAACGCAGCCGAATACGAGGCCCTTCTACATGATCTCCGGATGGCAGTCTCCATGGGCATTCAACGCCTAGAGGTGCGCGATTCAACCTCGCGATATATCAAATAAATGGAGACTTTGATGCAAAGGATACGAAAAAGTCAGCCTAACTCAAAGCCGACCTAAAAATGTCAGCTCGGTTCGAAGGTCTCGAATTTCACCATGAAGCTCTGTAAAACAAACAGGCAGAAGACGTCTTGGCACGCATTGGCGCAAAGCGCGATTCCGACCCAACAATATCTTCTTGGGGAGGTTGTTCAAGCCATCCAGATATGGGAAGGGAGTCCGTAATAACAGCCCGGACCCAACCGCACCGCCTCGACACCGAACATTCGACACAACGGGAGGCTCGCCAACGAATTAACATCTTGAGCGACGTAATAATGGCAGTCATTGCCCCTGGGATGTAATCCATTCCTAGCCTACCTAACCAGGCAGGAACTTCCCGAGGACCAAAACGAGGCACGCTGCATAGTGCGGCGATCTAAAGCCTATAAAGTCCACGAGGGAGAGCTTTATAAGAAAAGCACCACCGGAGTCCTTCAAAGGTGTATCTCCGAAGAGGAAGGGCGGAATCTTCTGGCTGAAATTCATGCCGGACTCGGCGGCCACCACGCCGCAGCCCGGGCCCTTGTAAGCAAGGCCTTCCGTACAGGATTTTATTGGCCGACGGCCCGGGCAGATGCTCAGGACTTAGTCCAACGATGCGTCGGTTGCCAACTCTTTGCTAACCAAAGCCATATGCCACCCACCGCCCTCCAAACTATAAATATCACCTGGCCCTTCGTGGTCTGGGGGCTTGACATGGTTGGAGCCCTTAAAGGAGGAACCTACAAGCAAAAATACCTACTGGTCATGGTGGATAAATTCACCAAATGGATAGAGGCCAAGCCTGTTAAGACGGCCGAATCCGGACCGGTGATAGACTTCATATCAGGGGTCGTACACCGTTACGGCGTCCCCCATAGCATCATCACTGATAACGGCACGAACTTTACGACCGATGAGGTCAAACTCTGGTGCAAAAACTTGGGCATCAAGCTCGACTATGCTTCAGTCTATCACCCACAAACTAACGGTCAGGTTGAGCGAGCAAATGGTCTAATCATGAGCGGCATCAAACCCAGATTAGTGGGTTCCCTCAAGGAATCCAACACGCACTGGGTAGAGGAGCTCGACTCCGTACTCTGGGGGCTGCGGACCACGCCGAATCGCACCACCGGATACACACCATTCTTTATGGTATACGGCGCAGAGGCGGTTCTGCCCTGCGACATAATTCATGACTCACCTCGTGTGCGCATGTACGAAGAAAGAGAAGCCGAACTCGATCGGCAGGATAGTCTGGACGCCTTGGAGGAGGAGCGTGACGTGGCAAAAGCTCGTTCCGCATTCTATCAACAACAGGCTCGAAGATATCAAAGCAGAGAAGTACGGGCCAAAACTTACAATGTTGGCGAGTTAGTTATACGCCTGCCGGACAAGAAAAAGGACAAACTCAAGCCCAAATGGGAAGGTCCCTTTATTATTGACCAAGCCCCGACCGGTGGAGCGCATCTGCCTGCGAGATGCATCGGATAACTGACTCTAGCCGAACCCATGGAACGCAGCCCGTCTCCGAAGATTCTACGCCTAGCGCCGGACTCTGTGTTCGTCTCCTTCCTCTATCTATTTTTTACACATTAGTTGTCTTATATTTCTCTCCTTCTCCCTCCCTTTCTCTTATAGCCTTTAAGGGCTCGTTCGCACCTTGTTCGCACACAATTGACGCACTATCCACGCTCATTATACCTGGGGGCTTCTGTCGGCGTTCTGGGAACGGGGGTACCCACACTTGCCTGCCTGCGGCGTGGCTCAAGGGGTGGCCCAGTACGACCCATCTTCATCAACACAAGCTCAAGACCCTCGCGAGGGGCCAACCCTCAAGGCGCCGACGACAGGAATCTTCCTCAGGCACGACCTCGTCAGCCCGGCTCGCGAGGAGGCGGAGAGATCAAGGCGGGGTACCTCACGAGGTGCCCCAGACGCAAGCCATGACGACCAAAGAGGCGCCAAAGGGCGCCAGCCCGCGCAGTTCCTCATTTCCTCTTTGGTGCAAAGGAGGCAAGCGTAGGCGAGAGTATCAAGCAAAGGCAACCATTTCAGTGCAACAAGACCAAGACCAACACAACGGCAGGAAGGAGGTCATCGTGGAGCCCAAGCCGGCGTCATCGACAGAGCCTTTGGCAGGCGAGGACCAACTTTAGTCAGGATAAGTGTACTAGATGTTCCCCTTCAAAATGGACAATTATTGGCGCCCTTCCCGCTCAATATTTGGGAAGAGGCCCAGGGCCTTTGCCTATAAATAGGACTAGCCACCCACAGGGTAGAAGGATCCGGGATCCGGAATCTAGAACAGAGTTAGAGATCAAGCGATCTAGAGAGAGAGAGAGAGAGAAAGGGCGACCGAACTCCCCCTAGCAGTTCGTCGCACCGGCCAAGATAAGACCCTCGCGAGGCTGTTCTTCCCTGTACTGTTCATCATCAGCCCCCGAGGCAATCCACCACACCACACACTGGAGTAGGGTATTACACCACAGTGGTGGCCCGAACCAGTATAAACCTTCTGTCCCTTGTGTTGCTCTTTGTGTAGTTTAGATCCTTACGAAGCGATGAGGTGTAGGTAGGTAGGAGGTGAGATCTCCGCGTGCACCCCAGAGTTTGAACCTAGAGGGTCTGCCGGAACCCAAAATTCGACATTTAGCGCGCCAGGTAGGGGTGCATCAGAATCCGTCTTCCGCCGCCCTGTTCTTCGCCGCCCATCCATCCATGTCGGACGCTCGTCGGGCCCGCGCCGAGCGTCGGGCTGATCTCGCCACTCGCGTCGCCCAGACGGCCCCCATCGGCGGCCGCCCCCACCGTTCCCCGTCGCCTGCCGTCAACGCCGCCATCGACCCGGCGGGGAACAAGCAGCAAGCGTCGTCCCAGCATCCATCCGTGAGGCGAGACGGCCGCACTGCTACTCCTTCGCCGCCTACCTGGTTCTTTCTTCGTCCCGCTCCGCATTCCATGGAGGCTCGAGCCGCCGCCATCGCGCAAACGAGCTCCTGCGCTACCGCCGTCCCACGACGCCTACATGGAGTGGCTCGACTGCGTCGCAGACCTCGTCCCGCGTCGCAGGGGCTCCCCGTGCCGCCCTTCTCGTTGCACCGCCCGCCTTGCACAGGAATGAAGCTCCGGGCGCCTCGGCCGCCTCCCCTCAAGAAGGCGCCTTTGGCCCCAAGGCGCGCGCTCGGGCGTAACCCGCTCCGTATGGCACCAGCGCAGCAAGAGCAGAGCTGCCAAGAGGTGCCTCGCCCCCAAGAAGCTGCCCGAGTGCTCCCTGCATCGGCCCGTCACGACCGTGCTCCTGTTCCGGCACGCCAAGACCCCGCACTGCTCCCAGCGATGGTGCACGGGGATCCGCAAAATCAAGCCCTTCGTCACCAAAGGCCTCCCGTGGCCACTGCAGGCTGCCGCGCCTTCACCGCCGAGCTACGCAGCGTCGCGTTGCCCGGCAAGTTCAAGCCAGACCTGCCTCCTCGCTTCGCCGCAGACGGGCCGACGCTGGAGTTCCTCCAGCTTTTACGAAGCTGGGCATCGAAGCCGCCAACGGGACGAGAAGGTCATGGCGAACTGGTTTCCCATGGCGCCAAAGACAGTGCCTGCACTGCTCTCGAACTCAGCTCTCGCACGATCTCCTCCTCGACGAGATGCGCACCCGCTTCATCGCCAACTTCCAAGGCACTCGCGACCGGCCTCCTGCCATGAGCAACATGCGCCGCATCAAGCAGCAGCCAGGAGAGACCCTGCAGAAGTGCATCCAGCACTTCAACAACAAACGCCTCAAGATTCCCAAGGTGACCGAGGATGCCATCATCTCAGCCTTCTCCGACGGTGTGCGTGATGTCAAGATGAAGGAGGAGCTGGCGATGCATGAAGACCTGTGCACATCCCTGGAGCTGTTCAACTTGGCGACCAAGTGCGCCAGGCTGAGGAAGGACGCCTCCTTCTCGAGCTGCCGGCGCCGACCCGTAAGAGAAGAAGCCCAAGGTCAAGGACGTGAAGCGCAAGGGGGCTGCCGTGCTTGCGGCAGAACCAGATACCAAGCAAGGCAGGGATCAGCCTGAGTCTTCCAAGGCTAGCCGGTACTGCGTGTACCACGACCTCCACACCCACAACACCAACGAATGCAAAGAGCTCAGAGCCATGCGAGAAGTGAGAATCAGTCGATGCCCCGACCGCAATGATCGAGGCTACGACAGAGGAGGAGGAAGAAACGCAGGACGTTGGGAAGACCGTGGCCCTCGCCAAGGGTGGCGTGACCGACCTCGCGAGGACCGCTGGCAGGATCAGCCTCGCGAGGGAGGTTGGAGGGACCCGCCTCGTGGAGGAGGCTGGAGGGATCAGCCTCGCAAGGATCGCCCGCAAGGCAACATAGGCCTCCCTCCTATACCACCGCAGCCAAGGAGAAATGAAGACCATCATCAGGACGAGGGGGCTGGGGGCTTCCAGGACCCGCGCGCAATTGCTTGCATCCGGGGCGGAGCTCAAGCCCCAGCCTCTCAACGCATCTTCAAGCAGTTCGCCCGCGAAGTGAACGCAGTCCTCCCCAAGCTCGAAGCCACGCGCCTTCTCAGGTGGTCAGCGTGCGCCATCATGTTCAGCTCGGCGGATCAGCTCAAGTGCGCAGCCACAGCCGGAGTCCTCCCGATGCTTTGTTCCCCAATCATCAGCAACGTGCAAGTCACCAGGACCCTCATCGATGGCGGAGCAGGGCTCAATGTCCTGTCCGTCGAGACATTCAACAATCTCCAAGTGTCGTACAATCAGCTTCAGCCAACCAAGCCTTTCTCCGGAGTCACTGATGGCTCCACGGTTCCGATTGGGCAGGTCGGACTTCCTGCCACCTTCGGGGCGCGTGACAACTACCGCACCGAGCTCATCGACTTCGACGTCGCCCACATTCGCCTACCGTACAATGCCATCCTCGGGTACCCAGCTCTGGCCAAATTCATGGTCGTGACCCATCACGGCTACAATGTCCTCAAGATGCCAGGAAGCGGCGGAGTCATCACGGTGCCTTGCAAAGAGAGAGACGCAGCAGGTTCTCGAGCGCGTGCTTTTCAAGCCGCATCAATTGAAGACCAGATCACAGGAGCGGGAGGCTCATCGAGGCTGCTCCTAAGAAGAAGAAGACATCGCCTGGCCCGACCCCTCGGGAGGCAGGCCCCTCAGGGTCCGCGCCCGTTCAGGGGGCACCTCCTTCTGTCGCATAGGAAGGCGTGCCCGGCGCCCTCCTCGAGCAAGGCTGTGGGCTCTCTCCCGAGGGCCACCGACTTTGCTAAGATCACGAGGGTGGCGCTTGGGCACCACTTGGAGGCGTGTTTCAAAGCACGTTTCCCTAAGGAAGGAGCGAGGCAAGGAGGGCCAAACCCTCAGGAGTTCGTCAGCAAGATCATTCAAGAGCTGCAGGAGCCAAGAGTCATGAGTGGCAGCCGCCATCGCCATAGCTCCCCATCCAGCGAGGATGGAGGGCTGCTGTCAGATCGACATACCAGGCTCAACCGAGCCGCCTCAGAGCGCCTCGCCCCTCACGCTGGGCGCCAGAAGGTCCACCCCACAACTACGTTCGCATGCCTTACGGTTTGCCGAGCGCGGCTGCCACGCGCCAGCGCCTCATGAGGAGCATCCTGGAGGCTCAAGTGGCCAGGCGTTCCGCAACCCTGGTGGAGATGGAGATGGTCCGCGAGGAGCCACCAGCGCCTCCGGAGCCTCCCGAGGCTCCTGGGCCTGGGGACTCGTGAAGATCGGCTTCCGCAGAGCACGGCGCCCGCTCATCTTCAACATTATCAGGTGACATCCTTCGAGTTTCATTTTCAGCTGGGAGCGCCCCAGTGTCTCGTGATCATTCCTGTGCCACGTGGGTCCGTCCCTGCGGCATGTATCCCTTTTGCTTCATGTGTCTAGTTTACCTTATTGGGGGCACCCCTCGGGCTGCATCATCCCCAAGTCGCTCGGGCCAGGCCCAGCGATGTCTACCTTCCCTGCACCTATCTAAATGAACTTGCTCCGTTGTGATTAACGTGTTTGACCTAGCCGCCCGCTCGATTGACACCAACTGATGGAGCTGCTCCCTAACGGCACGACGCTTGCGCATGGGTCCGTCCCTGCAACGCCGACAAACCTGAATGGTTGAGCTCTGGCCGCGGCGGCCCCGCATGGCGCCACCTCGTCAAGCCTTCAGTGCCTCGTCACCCCTCCAGAGCAACCAACGGCTAACTGTCGATTGTCATGGCAAACTCTTGTTCTTCTTGTGATGAGCCTGCAGGATCTCTTCAAGGAGCAGCGTCAGACGAGACCCTCACGGCGTCTTCTTCACTCTCGTCCGCGCGAACCGCTTGCACGTTAAAGGGGGGGGGGTACATGAGCATCGCAACTCATGGGCTCCTACTGGCTCTCCAGCCCTCACCCTCTGGCCTTGTCCATGGCATCGCGACCTGGCATGCCAGCGACGGCTGAGCCCCGCTCGAGGGCCGGGACCCGAGGACGTAGACCAGAAAGGGGAGTAAAGGCGAAAGGGAAGAGGCATGCGAGGACCTTGCCAGGCAACTCCTCATCTGCCGATGCGTGGACCTAGCGCCGCACCAAGAAGCGGTTCCTCACTCCCGAGATAAGTCATCCTCCGGAAACACTAGCTATGGCAGCACCGACCTCGCACCTAAGGCAATCCCGTGTTACCAACGTCGCGCTCCTTTCTCACCGAATGATGGATGCTTGAGCGCTAAAGGGGACCTCCTGAGCATCGCGACTCACGGGCTCTTACTGGACCCCGGGCCGCTCACCTCCTGGCCTTGACCACGGCATCGCGACCTGGCATACCAGCGAGGGCTGAAGCCTGCCTTGGGACCGGGACCTGTCGGCGCAGAGCATCAAGCCCTCGTGAGGTTCAAAAGGAGGAACTAAGCTAAGATGGGATGAGCATCTCGCACTACTTCACGGCAAGGATCAAATTAACAAACAGAACCACAGGCACCTTACAAGCCCACACGGGGCGCGTTTTTCGACCCCTCGCAGGGAACAAAGGGAGCAGATCCTAAAGAACGCTAACTGCACGCGCCTCCGCAAGAGACGCCATCATCAACAGTGGGCCGTCAGGCACTGGCGCCAACCTCATCCAGATCAGAGGCGGCGGCGGCCTGACGAGCCCGCCCTGCTCCTAGAGCGACGCAAGCTCGAGGGCCCGTAGCTGTCGTCGCTCGTCTCCGGAGTCGCGAAGAGCCCAGCGGAGTCGCTGGATCCTCCGACGCCTCAGCCGCCTGAGGAGCTGCTGGGGGAGCGATCGGCGAGCCTGGTCCTCGCCGCGGCAGGGCCCCGACCACCTCTCTCAGGGCAACACTCCAGCCGGCGGCCTTCCGTCGAAGACCTTGAAGAACATCACGAAGCGCCATCGCACCTGTGTGGATCACGAGGGCGCCCCTCGTCCTGCAGACCCGGGCGATCTCGCCCCAGCCTCGAGTCATGAAGACCTTGCCCAGAGCGACGACCGCGACCTCAGCTCCGGTCGCAAGGGCGCTGCAGCCGGCGTGCTGCAGCTAGAGCTCAAGAGATCCCCTCCGCGGAATCGCGAAGGCGAAGGAGGGAGGAAGGCGGATCCAAGACTGAGAAGGCATGGCGGCCTGGAGCACAAACTCTCGGGAGGAGCCCTCGGCATGGACTCCAGGGGGGACAACGCGCACCGCCGTGACCCGCCGGCGCCGACGGCGGCGTCGTCCATGGCGCCTGCCGACTCCTTCAGGCCCTCAATGCGGGCGACAAGGGCAGCGGAACCCCGTGGTGGCCGCTGCATTGTGGCCTCGACACCTCCTGCCGGGCGCCCTCATCTCCATGGCAGAGGGCTGGCCGTTTCTTCGGCGGAAGCGGGTCGGGACCCTCTTGGGGGGCCTTTCCTTTCTCTCCTGCGGAGAACCGGCGGATCGGAGTCTTTGCCGCGATGTGGAGCAAGTGCAAGAAGGAGAAGCAAGAAGAGATGGACTGGAAGGGCACACGCCGTTCCGTACTTATAGCCGGGGAAGGCCAACCGTCGACCTCCACGATCACAGGTAATCATGACCCGCTTTGCATGCAGGGACTTGTCAATTCGTGCTGTTGCCGAGGCGTCGTGGGGAAGCAGGGGCGCCCTCGTCCAATCAACCGCCACGCGGCGCCCAAGGCCGCAGGCTGTTAGGGCTCAAGGCGCTCGCGACTTGCCCCTTCGCTTCTCCGCTAAGCCAAGTCCAGGCGCGCCTTGGGCCCAGGGGCTACTGTCGGCGTTCTGGGAATGGGGGTACCTAGACTTGCCTGCCTGCAGCCTCCGGCGTAGCTCAAGGGGTGGCCCAGTACGACCCATCTTCATCAGCACAAGCTCAAGACCCTCGCGAGGGGCCAAGCCTCGCGGGGCGGACGACAGGAAGCTTACTCGGGCACGACCTCGTCAGGCTGGCTCGCGAGGAGGCGGGGTACCTCACGAGGTGCCCATGACGCAAGCCATGACGACCAAGGGCGCCAGGCGGGCGCCAAGCCAGAAGTTGTCCTCATTTCCTCTTTGGTGCAAAGGAGGCAAGCGCAGGCGAGAATATCAAGCAAAGGCAACCATTTCGGTACAACAAGACCAAGACCAACACAACGGCAGGAAGGAGGTCATCGTGGAGCCCAAGCCGGCGTCATGGACAGAGCCTTTGGCAGGCGAGGACCAACTTTAGTGAGGATATGTGTACTAGATGTTCCCCTTCAAAATGGCCAATTGTTGGCGCCCTTCCCACTCAATATTTGGGAAGAGACCTAGGGCCTTTGCCTATAAATAGGACTAGCCACCCAAAGGGTAGAAGGATCCGGGATCCGGAATCTAGAACAGAGCTAGAGATCAAGCGATCTAGAGAGAGGGCGACCGAACTCCCCCTAGCAGTTCGTCGCACCGGCCAAGAACAGACCCTCGCAAGGTTGTTCTTCCTTGTACTGTTCATCATCAACCCCTGAGGCAATCCACCACACCACACACTGGAGTAGGGTATTACACCACAATGGTGGCCCGAACGAGTATAAACCTTCTGTCCCTTGTGTTGCTCTTTGTGTAGTTTAGATCCTTGCGAGGCGACGAGGTGTAGGTAGGTAGGAGGTGAGATCTCCACGTGCACCCCAGAGTTCGAACCTGAGGGTCTGCCGGAACCCGAAATCCGACATTTGGCGCGCTGTAGGTGCACCGTAATCCGTCTTCCGCCGCTTCGTTTTTCGCCAAGATCGATCCATGTCGGACGCTGTCGGGCCCGTGCCGAAGCGCCGCCGCTTCGCCACTGTCGCCTAAACGCCCCCATCGGCGCCGCCCCCATCGTTCCCGTCGCTGGCGTCAGCGCCGCCATCGGCCCGGCGGGGAACGAGCAGCAAGCGTCGTCCCAGCATCCATCCGTGAGGCAAGACGGCCGCACCGCTACTCCTTCACTCGCCCCAGCTGGTTCTTCGTCCCGCGCGCTCCGCGTTCCCATGCAGGCTCGAGCCGCGATCATCGCGGCAAACGAGCTTCTGCGCTACCGCCCCGTCAACGACGTCTACGAGGAGTGGCTCGACCGCGTCGCTGAGCTCGTCCGCGCCGCAGGGGGCTCCCCCGTGCCGTCCTTCTCGTTGCACCGCGCCCCGCCTTGCGCAGGCAATGAAGCTCCGGGGGTACCTCAGCCGCCTCCCCCTCAAGAAGGCGCCTTGGCCCCAAGGCGCGCGGCCCCTGGGCGGAACCCGCTCCGTCCGGCACTAGCGCAGCAAGAGCAGACCTGCCAAGAGGTCCCTCGCCCCCAAGAAGCTGCCTGAGTGCTCCCTGCACCGGCCCGTCACGACCGTGCTCCTGTTCCGGCACACCAAGACCCCGCGCTGCTCCCAGCGGTGGCGCACGGGGATCCGCAAAATCAAGCCCTTCATCACCAAAGGCCTCCCATGGCCACTGCAGGCTGCCGCGCCTTCACCACCGAGCTACACAGCGTCGCGTGGCCCGGCAAGTTCAAGCCAGACCTGCCTCCTCGCTACGCCGTCATGGCCGACCCCGAGGAGTTCCTCCAGCTCTACGAGCTGGGCATCGAAGCCGCCAACGGGGACGAGAAGGTCATGGCAAACTGATTTACCATGGCGCTCAAAGACGGTGCCCCACTGCTCCCGAACTCGCTCGTGGCACGATCTCCTCCTCGACGAGATGCGCACTCCGCTTCATCGCCAACTTCCAAGGCACTTCGCGACCGCCTCCTGCCGTGAGCGACATGCGCCGCATCAAGCGCAGCCAGAGAGACCTGTAAGTACATCCAAAGACTTCAACAACGCACGCCTCAAGATTCCCAAGGTGACCGAGGAGGCCATCATCTCAGCCTTCTCCGACGGTGTGCGTGATGTCAAGATGAAGGAGGAGCTGGCGATGCATGAAGACCTGTGCACATCCCTGGAGCTGTTCAACTTGGCGACCAAGTGCGCCAGGGCTGAGGAAGGACGCCTCTCCGTTCTCGAGCTGTCGGCTGCCGACCCAGAAGAGAAGAAGCTCAAGGTCAAGGACGTGAAGCGCAAGAGGGCTGCCGTGTTTCATGCGGGCAGAACCAGATACCAAGCGAGGCAGGGATCAGCCCGAGTCTTCCAAGGGCAGCCGGTACTGCGTGTACCACGACCTCCACACCCACAACACCGACGAATGCCAAGAGCTCAGAGTCATGCGAGAAGGGAGAATCGGTCGATGCCCCGACCGCAATGATCGAGGCTACGACAGAGGAGGAGGAAGAAACGCAGGACATTGGGAAGACCGTGGCCCTCGCCAAGGGTGGCGTGACCGACCTCGCGAGGACCGCTGGCAGGATCAGCCGCGAGGGAGGTTGGAGGGACCCGCCTCGCCGAACTCTTTTTTGAAGTTCGTTCAAGCACTTACTAAAAATGCCGCGTCGAAGCCGCCGATTCTCCTCCACGGAGTCCGACAGCTGGGCACGAACATCCTTTAGTTCCTCGCCCATCTGGGTGTTGGCATCTTGGAGATTATTCTTCTCCTGCCTCACCTTTGTAAGCACGCTCTCGCCGGCCTTTAACCAGCGCAAGAGTTGTTGCTTGTCCGGATCTACTCCGGCGCCATCTGCAATGTTATTATCAGACGGTACACACGCCGCACTTCACGACATACTTATCTTTCAAGCATATATTACCGTGGGGTCTCCTTGGCCTCCCTGCCGCCATGCTAGTGCGGCCTCAAGTTGGGCTTTGCACTCTTCCAGCTCCAGGATAGTAGGGTATTCTTTCAGAAGAACTCAGATAATAAATGATCCTTAAATCAGTTATTTTAACTGTTTCAAGTCTCGGGGGCTACTGATATACATATAATCATTAAATTTTCTCACCCGTATGTCTTTTACATATTGCTCCGTGGCCCTGGCTAGACCATTTTGAGCGGCACGGAGGTACGCATCTCCCGAGTTGAAGGCATCCAATGCCTCTTGGGAGAAACAAGCGTTGCGAAGAACTGTCCGGCGGCGCCTGTGATTCATGGCACTCTCCACCTCGGAATTGGTGGCGGACAGTCTGTCTGCATCCTCTGTCGGAGGAGCGTCCGACGCACGCCTCGTGTTCACCTCTGCTTCTGGACCGGGCTTTGGAGCCTGGCTGGTGCAGGCGCGATTGGCAACCTCCCCGGATATAGTCCGGCGAGCCCTCTTTTCCTAAAAAGAGCACGGGCGTTAGTATGCATCGCAAGAATAATACCTTGGAATAAGGCGGCGCGCCTTACTGCTGCGCCAGTGCCTCGACCCGGACTGCGTGTCTCTTCAGCCTGCCCGCCCTCGCGGTCCCTTGTTGGCTAGTCGTCGCAAGCTCGGCATTCTGCCTCGAGATCCTCCCCTGTGAAACACCATTGGTATACGGTGATAAAAAATAAGCGTGGACGGATCATCTTTGAAATATTGGGACTTCGGTCTCGGTTACCTGTGAGGCGGGGAGCAGTCCGGGATAATCGGCTGTAATAGCCACCAAGGCGTTGTCGATGCTCAGTTGGTAAAATACCCCATCGATCAGCTCCACGGATATGTCCGGATCCTCTTGGGAGGCCGGATCGAGGGACCGTTCCGGATCCTCGGGTTGTGGAGGAGGGTTGTTTATATCCTTTACGGCCCGGCGCAGTTCCTGCGTCGAAAACACAAGATGAGATACTTAACCACGGGAATATGGAACGGATGGGCAAAAAGAAGTGTCCGCTCACCCAGTTTGGGGGATTGTACATAGAAAATCCGCCCTGTGGATTGACGCGGAGAAATTCCTCCTCTTCTCCCTTGTACAATGCGGACAAGATCTTCATCAGAGCGGTAATCGATTCCGCCCTTGTGGCCGCAGCGGTGGCATCATCCTCCCGTTGAAATCCCACATGGGGTGGCCTCTATCTTTGAAGCGGCTGCACTTCCCGCATAATGCATGTGGCCATGACCTCGATCATGGTCACCCGTAATGAGCTAACAACCTTATCCGGCTCATCAGGTAAAGGACGTCCTTGTCATTTTCCTTCTGAGGGCTCCGTGGACGCCAGCTCAGGCGCTTCTTCAAAGGAGCATTATCGAACTCAGGGAGGCCGATCCGAACAGGGTCCGGCAGGGGGACATCTTCTATATAAAACCATTCTGAAGGCCAGTCTTCGGACGCCTTCTTTGGGGTTCCGGATAGATATCCGGTCCCGGCGATGCGCCATAGTTCGGCCCGCCCCACTTGATATACCGACCCCTCCCGAGAACAGGGCACAAGGCGTAACAGCTTCTTCCACAACATGAAATGAGCCTCGATGCCCAAAAACAGCTCAAGAAGGGCTACGAAGCCTGCAATATGCAATATGGAGGCAAAGCGTAAGGTTGTGCAACCGAGGTCGTAGAACTCCGTGAGCCCCCGGAGAAATGGATGAATTGGAAATCCAAGCCCTCTTATCAAATAAGGGACAAGGCAGACCCGCCTCCTTTGGAGGGATTGGGGACGCCTCCGCTTGCTCTCCACCATCATAGGTGGCAAGTCTGCTCGAACCGGGACCATGTAGGCTGGGGAGAAACCCCTTGGCTTGAGCGCCACTAGCTCATTGTCTTGAGGGGACGGTTGCCTCCCAATCTCCAGGCTGAGGGCTGGGAGGGCGAGAGGTGGAGCTGCGTCGACTGGCCATGATGGAATGGATCTCTGTCAGATGCGCTCCGATGAATGCTCGCGAAGGGAAGATGGTGTGATTTGGATCTAGATCCTCGTCTCTTTAAAAGGCAGCTCATTTACACAGCTAGGGGGTAAATGTAAAAACACCCTAGCTTTTCGCATTTGTCTGACACGTGGAAGATGGCCATTATTGGGCGTGGAAGCCAAGGAGCGCAATATTCATGAGAAGCCGGACACTATTCAACAGGTACACAGAATTTGGAGAAGAAACCGCCTTGCAATGCCGAAGACAATTAGCGCGCCAGACTCATCGTCATTGAAGCCTGGTTCGGGGGCTACTGAGGGAGTCCTGGATTAGGGGGTGTCCGGATAGCCGGACTATAACCTTCGGCCGGACTCCTGGACTATGAAGATACAATATTGAAGACTTCGTCCCGTGTCCGGATGGGACTTTCCTTGGCGTGGAAGGCAAGCTTGGCGATACGGATATGTAGATCTCCTCCCATTGTAACCGACTCTGTAACCCTAGCCCTCTCCGGCGTCTATATAAACCGGAGGGTTTTAACCGTGAGGATCTAACAACAATCATACCATAGGCTAGCTTCTAGGGTTTAGCCTCTTTGATCTAAATGGTAGATCTACTCTTGTACTACCCATATCATCAATATTAATCAAGCAGGAGTAGGGTTTTACCTCCATTGAGAGGGCCCGAACCTGGGTAAAAACATCGTGTCCCATGTCTCCTGTTACCATCCGCCTAGACGCACAGTTCGTGTCAGGACCCGGATTCCAAGTCACATCGATCTAGCCGGTAACACCTCATATCACTTTGCGGCCTCACGCACGGTATTCCCACGGGTGTCGCCTTACCATGGGCCGAAACCGTTTGCGCCTTTTGGCTCACGCATATGATAGTGTCGCTAGCATCCATATGACAGAGAACCCGGGCCGACATGGCTAGTCGTGAACCCAAAGCGGCACTAACCCATGGGGACAGGCATACATGAATCACATCGAGCATGTCGGTCATCAACGTGTGAATCCGGGCTGTAGCACTGGCTAACAGACTCCGGTAACCCGGCTGAAGCGAGCTAGGCAAGACTCCGGATGTCACCGAGTGACATTTCCCGAAGGGATGCATACGTGAACGGCGAAGTGAAACACATGCCGTCGGGCCAAGTGTCCAGAGCAGTAGTGCTGGGGCTAGCAGGACTCCGGTGAACCGGGCCAGAAGCGGACTACTATCGCTCAAGGAAGCACTAGACTACATTTCCCCATAAGAGAGGCTGCCAAGGATAAACAACTAGATTGTCGGATCCCACACATACCAAGCATTTCAAACATACACACAATATGCTCGATATGTGTAAATACAACATGGCATCACAACATAACTCTACGACTCAAAGTATTTATTCATTAGGCCCGAGGAGCGAGATATTACAAACATGGGTCTCATGACCCAACATACAGAGCATACAAGCAACAAGCACAAGCGGAAGCTTAACATGTCTGAGTACAGACATCTACAAATGAAAAAGGCTGAGAAGCCTGACTATCTACCAGATCCTGCCAAGGGCACAAGATCGTAGCTGAGGTAATAAGCTAAACGCCGAAGTCCACGTGGAACTACTAGCGAGACTGACGTCTCTCTGCAAAACATAAAATAAGAAAACATGAGTACAAATGTACTCAGCAAGACTTACATCAGAACTAACTACATATGCATCATTATCAACAAAGGGGGGTGGTGGAGTTTGACTGCAGCAAGCCAGCTTTGACTCGGTGGCTATTCTAAACTACGACTGCACGTAACTCTTTTGAGGTGGCGCACACGAGTCCACATATTCACCATATCAATACACCACTATGGATCCGCCTCCCGTCTCCCTGCGAGAACGCCATCCATAGCACTCACGCTTATCTTGCACATTTTAGAGTATCCACTTTCACTTGTCTATGAACTGTTATAGGCAACCCAGAAGTCCTTTACCGCGGACATGGCTATTCGAATAGATGATGTTAACCCTGCAGGGGTGTACTTCTTCACACACGCTCGCCATTTACCACCATATACACGTCGTGTATCTCGGCAACCTTCAAGCGGAAGCTTCGGCGAGGAGTCGGCCACGACCTGACTAACCACACAAGTCTCTAGTCCAGGTTTATCGCCTATTCGGGTTCCATCCGCGAGGAGATCCGGCCGGGGTGTCGCTCACGGCCCCAAACGATGAGAGCAGGGTTCCCGAGGCACCAAACGGGCATCCCGGTACACCATGCCTCGTGTCTCTACCGCAACATAGCCCACCCTAGGGTCAGCGCTACGCACGGCCCCCAACACATATCCTACAAACACCAGAAACTAGTTGCAACTCCTGGACAGAGATCAGGTTGATTAATAAGTCGAGAGGGGCACTTAAGTATTCCAATGTGTGGTAGTAACTGTCCATGGATCACAAACACAGAACTCAGTTCCTAAGGACGGCTGCAATTAGACAACCCACCATGTACTCCTACATGGCCTCTCACCGCTACCTTTACCAAATCGTGTTCACACACTTAGCTCTCAACAGTAGGACATGTTCACACGCCTCCGATTCATCCCCGATGAATCAGACCTGACTCAACTCTAAGCAGTAGCAGGCATGACAATCAAGCATGAATGAGTAGGCACAACAGGGCTCAAACAACTCCTACTCATGCTAGTGGGTTTCATCTATTTACTGTGGCAATGACAGGTCATGCAGAGGATAAAGGGGTTCAGCTACCGCAGCAAGTAACAGATGAATCGTTGTTGTCCTAATGCAGTAAAAGAGAACAGGAGCGAGAGAGTAGGATTGTATCAGAATGAACAAGGGGGTTTTGCTTGCCTGGCACTTCTGAAGATAATATAGTTCTTCATCATTGTCATCGAACTCATCGTCGGTACGTCGTCTACTGAGAGGGGACAAACACCGGCAACAGAGAAAGAACACAATCAAGGCAATGCAACAATATGATGCATGAGTGTGACATGGCAATATCTTGTGGTTTGAGCTAGTGCAACTAGCAACCAGATTAAATGAAGTTGGTTTGAATCCAAGATTCAAATTCAAATTCCATATGTGGATATTAAAATGTCTTTTATGAGATTTGTGCTAAACAGCAGCTATAAGTTGTTCTAACATGCATGAAATTGGTACAGATGGATAGATTGGATTTTTCTGATCATTTTCCATATATAAAATATCTCATTTGGAGTTACGGTTTATTTTCAATGATTTTTAAAAGTTTAAACAATTTTCTAGATTTTATAATTCATTTCTGAAATATAAAATCGCCAGAAAATTATTATGAGGTCAACATGACGTAAGCCTGGTGTCGGTGTCAAAACCGGCGGATCTCGGGTAGGGGGTCCCGAACTGTGCGTCTAGGCGGATGGTAACAGGAGACAAGGGACACGATGTTTTTACCTGTGTTCGCCCTCTCGATGGAGTTAATACCCTACTCCTGCTTGATTAATATTGATGATATGGGTAGTACAAGAGTAGATCTACCACGTGATCAAGGAGGCTAAACCCTAGAAGCTAGCCTATGGTATGATTGTTTTTCGTCCTACGGACTCAAACCCTCCGGTTTATATAGACACCGGATAGGTTAGGGTTACACAGAGTCGGTTACAATGGTAGGAGATCTACATATCAGACGCCAAGCTTGCCTTCCACGCCAAGGAAAGTCCCATCCGGACACGGGACAAAGTCTTCAATCTTGTATCTTCATAGTCTTGGAGTCCGCCGTGACGATAGTCCGCTTATCCGGACACCCTCAGTCCGGACTCCCTCAAGAGTCTCCCCGAACCAGGCTTCAATGACGATGAGTCCGGCGCTTGATTGTCTTCGGCATTGCGAGGCGGGTTCTTCTCCAAATTCCATATACTTGTCGAATAGTGTCCGGCTTCTGATAAATGCTGCGCTCCTCGGCTTCTGCGCCCAATAATGGCCATCTTCCACGTGTTTGAATGAATGCAAAAACCCATGGTATTTTTACAATATTCCCCTAGCCATGCAAAGGAGCCGCTTATAAAGGGGCAAGGATCTAGATCTGACTCACACCATCCCCCTTTGCGAAGCTTTCATCGGAGCGCCTCGACCAAAGCCCATTCCATCATGGACACCGGACGCTCCTCCTCTCGCCCCAAATTTCAGCCAGAAATTGGGAGAGATGCTCACCCCAGATAGCGAGCTAGTTATACTCCAAGCCAAGGGATTTCTGCCTCCGGCCTTCATGGTTCCGGTTCGAGCCGGACTTGCCACCTACAAGGGCGGAAAGCAAGCGGAGAGCGCCCCCGATCCCTCTAAAGGAGAGCGGGTGTGCTTCATCTCTTATCTAGTAAGAGGACTCGGATTTCCAAGCCATCCGTTTCTCTGGGGGCTCATGGAGTTCTACGGCCTCCAACTGCACCATCTTGCTCCTGCCTCCATCTTGCACATCGCGGGCTTCGTGGCCCTTTGCAAACTGTTCCTGGGCGTCGAGGCTCATTTCGGGCTGTGGAAGAGAATATTCTACCTAGTTCCCCGTTCTCATGAGGGGTCAATATATCAAGTGGGCGGAGCCGAGCTATGGCGCATCGCCGGGACCGGATACCTGTCCGGAACCACAAAGAAGGCGTTCGAAGACTGGTCTTCGGAATGGTTTTACATGGAGGACGTCCCGCTGCCGGATCCTGTTCGGATCGACCTTCCGGAGTTCAGCAATGCTCCTCTGAAGAAGCGCCTTGTTGGGCGCCTCGAGCCCCGGAGAGAAGATGACCGGGATGTCCGCTATTTGATGAGCCGAATAAGGTTACTTGGCTCATGCCGGACCGACCACGGCAGGAGTCATGGAAATCAGACATGAGGGGAGTGCAGCCGCCCAATACAGGGGCCACCCCATGTGGGACTTCAACGGGAGGACGATGCCACCCGCCATGGCCGCATAAGGGCCAGGATCGGTCACCGAATCGGTGAAGATCTTGTCTGCCATGTACAAAGGAGAGGAGGAGGATTTCCTCGTGTCAACCCAATCAAGGAGTTTTCTTCAATAATCCTCAAGCTGGGTAAGCAAACATCCTTGTGACCTGTCCGATCCATATTCCCGTAGTTAAATATCTCATTTCATGGTTTTTGCGCAGAACCGCTACGGACTGTGGAGAAGATACACAGCCCGCCCCACAACTCGAGGATCCTGAGCGATCCTCGATCCGACCTCAAGAGGATCCGGATATAATGGTGGAGTTGATCGACGGGGTGTTCTACCAACTTAGCATCGACAATGCTTTGGTAGCCATTACGGCCGATTACCCCGGAATACTTCCAGCCCCACAGGTAACTGAGACCAAGATCCCAAAACCCTGATAATGACCCATCCGTGCTTATTTTTTATCACCGTATACCAATGGTGTTTCGCAGGGGGTACCTTCGAGGCGGGAAGCCGAGCCCGCGGCGGCTGGCCAACAAAGGGCAGCGTGGCCCCGCAGGTTAAAAAGAAGTGCGGTCCGGATCGAGACTCCGCCGCAACGGTATGGCATGTCACCATACTCCCAAGATTAGTTCCTGGAAGGCGTACTAACGCTGATGCTCTTTTCAGGAAAAGAGCGCCACGGATCGAGTCCGAGAGGCCGCCGATCGAACCTTCACCGGACAAGCTTCAAAGCCAGTCCGGAGGCTGAGGCGAGGCACGAGACGTCGTCGGATGCTCCTCCGGCTGCAGGATGCCGACAGGTTGTCCGCCACCAACTCCGAGGTGGAGAGCGCCTTGAATCATAGGCGTCGCCGGATAGTTCTTCGTGACGCGTGTTTCTCCCAAGAGGCCTTGAATGCCTTTGATTCGGGAAATGCGCACCTCCGTGCCGCTCAAGATGGTCTAGCCAGAGCTACGGAGCAGTAT
The DNA here is from genome assembly GCA_021605145.1 of Aegilops bicornis. Lineage (NCBI taxonomy): Eukaryota > Viridiplantae > Streptophyta > Magnoliopsida > Poales > Poaceae > Aegilops > Aegilops bicornis. Next base: position 471,894,261 of record CM038672.1, on the reverse strand, counting down.
GTGAAGGACATACGGGTAAGGAAATTTGACAGTTATATATGCCAAGAGTCTCGAGACTTAAAATAGTTAGGATAATTGATTTAAGGATCATTTTGTTATGCAGATCTTACGTAAAAGAATACCCGACCGTCCCAGAGCCGGAAGAGTGCAGGCCCAACTTGAGGCCGCACTAGCCGCCTACGGGGAGCCACAGAGACCCCTCCGTAATATACGCTTCAAGATAAATAATTTATGAAGTGCGGCGGTGTGTAACCGACAAAAACATTGCAGATGGCGCCGACTCGATCCGGACAAGCAACAACTCTTACGCCGTTAAAGGCGGCGAGAGCATGCTTACGTAGGTGCGGCAGGAGAAGAATAACCTCCAAGACGCCAACACCAAGCTGGGTGAGGAACTAAAGGACGTTCGTGCCCAGTTAGTGACTCCGTAAAGGAGAATCGGTGGCCGTCGCGGCATTTTCAAGAAGTGCTTGAGCAAACTTTGAAAAGAGTTCGCGAGGAAGGCCACTAACATAAACGTGTTTGTAGGTTTGCTCACAGTGTCGCCCCGAGGAGGAGATGCCCAGTTCGGGTGATCTTCTTACCGAATTGCGCCACCGCATCTAACGAGTCCGGCAGGTGATGAAAGGCACCGCCAAGCCTTGTGGCCATCTATCTCCCCGCCCAAGGCATTGGGGAGCTGGCGGAGCGGCTTCAAGGAGCACGGCGGCGCTCCGGCTATGGAAGATATCGGCCTGCCGAGAAGGCGCCAGGAGGCTCGGGGCATGGTGAAGACGCAGTACACAAAGGTTGACCCAAACCACATGGCCGAGGTCGGACCTGTGGGGCCGGATGGGATGGAGATCCTCAGAAAGCTTAGTGTACGGCCAAGTAGAATTGGCCGCCAAGTATTCCCAGAAGATTGTAAATTAGATAGCCTATTAGATGGCATTGAGGAGGAATACAATGAGTCAAGTTGACTATGTAAAAATATGACATGAAAGAATGTCTTCTAGCCGATTGTAGATCGCTTGTCATAGCGGACCTTTTTTGCTCGACCTCCGGACCTAATAGTCCGAGTGTGTCCGAATACCTTCGTGGTTATATAAGAACCGTGGTATGCATGGAGACCAGCCGTAGGGGTCATTGTTGCTTTATGTCAGACAAGTGCCCAACTAGTTATGTTATATTACATGGGTAGTAAGAAACATCTTCCAGGAGAGAACAGTTCCGTTAAGGGTTCCTTTTTTGGGATGCATGCCCTAAAGTGCATGTCAAAGCTGCTATAAAGCGTAAAATCATCCGGGGCAGATGTGTAAATAGTTAAAAATCATCTTTCAGTTCACCGACCGAATATTCCCTTAAGAACGCTAGCTTTCGGCTTCACCCATCCGAGGTACACATCCGCTGACCCGCAAGAATAATCGCAGAGGGCTCCCTTTACCTCCTAGTCGAACAATCGGGAACATAGGGGTAAGCACAGAGCCGTGCAACCCAGCTTGGCCAAAACTTAAGTCATATCGATGCATATAATGGTGAATAAAAGGGACATGCGGAAGTTTAACGCATGTGTTGGGCATGGAAGCCCGTATAAATAAGCTTCTGTTAAAGAAGCCCTCAGGTATAATGAGCGCGGACAGCGCGTCAAGTTTGTGCGAAAAAAGCGCAAACTAGCCTCTAGAGGCTACAAGAAGAAGAGGGAAGGAGAGAAATAGAGGACAGCAAAAAGCAAAAAATAAAGAATGCGGGCGGAGGAAGGAGACGAACTTGGAGTCCGGCACTCAGGCGTAGAATCTTCGTAGACGGGCTGCGTTCCATGGGTTCGGCTCGAGTCGGTTATCCGATGCGTTTCGCAGAAGGTATGCTCCACCGGTCAGGACCTGGTCGATGATGACGGGACCTTCCATTTGGGCTTGAGTTTGTCCTTTTTCTTGTCCGGCAGGCGTAGAACTAGTTCGCCAACGTTATAAGCTTTGGCCCGCATTTCCTCGCTTTGATATCTTCGAGCCTGCTATTGATAGAATGCGGAACGAGCTTTTGCCATGTCGCGCTCCTCCTCCAATGCGTCCAAACTGTCCTGCCGATCAAGCTCGGCTTCTCTTTCTTCGTACATGCGCACTCGAGGTGAGTCATGTATTATGTCGCAGGGCAAGACTGCCTCTGCGCCATACACCATGAAGAATGGTGTGAATCCGGTAGTACGATTCGGCGTGGTCCGCAGCCCCCAGAGTACGGAGTCAAGCTCCTCAACCCAAAGGCGTGTTAGATTCCTTGAGGGACCGCACTAGTCCGGGTTTAATGCCGCTCATTATTAGACCATTTTCCGCTCGACTTGGCCGTTGGTTTGAGGGTGATAGATCGAGGCGTAATCGAGCTTGATGCCCATGTTTTTGCACCATGATTTGACCTCATCGGCCGTGAAGTTGGTGCCATTATCGGTGATGATCTTTGTGGGGGACACCATAACGGTGCACTACCCCCGATATGAAGTCTATCATCGTCCGGATTCGCCGCTTTAACAGGTTTGGCCTCTATCCATTTGGTGAATTTATCCACCATGACCAATAGGTTTTTTGCTTGTGGGTTCCTCCCTTGAGGGGTCCAACCATGTCAAGCCCCTGCACCATGAATCCACCAGTGTGATGGGTATAGTTTTAAGGGCGGTGGGTGGCATGTGGCTTTGGTTAGCAAAAAGTCGGCAACCGACGCATCGTTGGACTAAGTCCTCAAGATCTGCCTCGGGCCGTCGGCCAATAAAATCCTGTCTGGAAGGCCTTGCCTACAAGGGCCGGGGCTGCGGCGTGGTGCCCACCCAGTCCGGCATGAATTTCAGCCAGAGGTTTCGCCCTTCCTCTTCGGAGATGCACCTTTGAAGGACTCCGTAGTGCTTTTCTTATAAAGCTCTCCTCATGGACTTTATAGGCTTTAGAGCGCCGTACTATGCAGCGAGCCTCATTTTGGTCTTCGGGAGTTCCCGCCTAGTTAGGTAGGCTAGGAATAGTTCAGTCCACGGGCGATAACCGCCATTATTTCGTGAGCGAGAGGGTGTTATCTCGGGGCGGAGCCTCCGTTGTGTCAGTGTTCTGCGTCAGCGGTGCGGTTGGGTCCGGATTGTTATTGCGGACTCCCATCCCATAGTACGGATGGCTTGAATAGCCGCTCCAAAAATATATTGGGTGGACGGCATCGCGTTTTGCACCGATGCGCCGCCAATATATCCGCCGCCTGGTTGTTATCCCGGATATATGATGAAATTCGAGCCCTTCAACCGCGGCCGACATTTTAGGACCGCATTGCGGTATGCTGCCATTTCGGATCTTTGGCGCCAAAGTCTCCGCTTATTTGGGATATTGCAAGGTTTGAATCCTCGCGCACCTCTAGGCGTTTAATGCCCATGGAGATCGCCATCCGGAGGCCGTGCAGGAGGGCCTCAGATTCGGCCGCGTTGTTGGAGTCCGTATACATTATCTCAAGGACGATTGGACTGTGTCCCCGGTTGGGGACGTCAGGACGATGCCAGCCCCCAGGCCAGCCAACATTTTGGAGCCGTCAAAGTGCATGATCCAATTGGAGTATGCGCCGTACTCTTTTGGGAGTTCGGCTTCAGTCCATTCGGTCACGAAGTCGGCAAAAACCTGCGACTTAATAGCTCGTCGTGGCTTATAAGTTATGTCGAATGGGAGGAGCTCTATGGCCCATTTAGCAATCCGGCCCGTCGCGTCGCGGTTTTTTATAATGTCATTAAGAGGTACTTCGGAGGCTACCGTTATCGAACACTCTTGAAAGTAGTGTCGCAGCTTCCGGGATGCCATGAACACCACGTATGCTATCTTTCGATAGTGTGGGTACCGGGACTTGCATGGAGTTAGGACAGTGGACACATAATAAACCGGTTTCTAAATAGGGAACCGGTGTCCGTCCATTTCTCGGTCGACAACGAGCACCGCTACCGACAACTTGATGTGTTGCGGCGATGTATAATAGCATTGGTTCGCCCCATGTTGGGCGCGCCAGACCGGATTTGTTGCCAAAATGGCCTTTATTTCTTCGAAGTCCGGCCGTGGCGTATGCATCCGGCCCACTCAAGTGTTCGTGCGGGCGGAGGAGGCGGTAAAGAGGTAATGCCTTTTCTCCTAAACGGGAGATAAAGCGGCTTAGAGCCGCCACGCATCCCTGTCAATTTTTGTATTTGTTTGAGGTCTTTTGGAATATCCAATTGTGACAGAGCTCGAATCTTGGCTGGGTTTGCTTCAATTCCTCTCTACCGACACAATGAAGCCTCAGGAGCTTTCCTACTGGAACGCCAAGACGATTTTTCCGGATTGAGCTTGATGTCATATTTTCAAGATTGTCGAATGTGAGCCTCAAGTCGTCTACTAGAGTTTCGACGTGCTTGGTTTTGACGACCACGTCATCTACATATGCTTCCACTGTTTTGCCGATCTGGTTTGCCAGACATGTCTGAATCATGCGCTGATATGTTGTGCCGGCATTTTTGAGGCCAAAGGGCATTGTGTTGAAGCAGGACGGGCCGTATGGAGTGATGAATGCTGTTGAAGCTTGGTCTAGCTCCGCCATCTTGATTTGGTGGTAGCCGAGATGCAGCGTCGAGGAAGCACAATGAGTCGTGTCCTCAGTAGCATCAATGATTTGATCAATTCGAGGGAGGGGAAGGAATCCTTTGGGAAAGCCTTATTAAGGTCTTTGAAATCAACACATAGGCGCCTGTGATTTATCCTTCTTTGGTACCATCACCAGGTTTGCTAGCCAGTCCGGATGTTTTATATCTCTGATGAATCCGGCCTCCAAAAGTTTGGCTAGCTCCACTCCCATGGCCTGTCTCTTGGGTTCGGAAAAGCGCCGAAGAGCCTGTTTGACCGGGTTGAATCCTTTTAGGATGTTTTGGCTGTGCTCAGCCAGCTGACGTGGGATTCCTGGCATGTCTGAAGGGTGCCAGGCAAAGATGTCCCAGTTTTCTTGTAGAAATTCTCATAGTGCGCGTCTACATCGGGTTTAATTGTGCCCCGATGGAGGTCGCTCTTTGCGAGTCCGTTAGGTGGACTTGGAATTTGACTATTTCGTCCGCTGGTTTAAAAGAGGTGGACTTGGATCTTTTATCAAGTATCACATCGTCCCTGTTCACCGTGGAGCGCATCGCGGTGAGTTCCTCGGCCGCTAGGGCTTCGGATAGTGCCTCGAGGGCTAGTGCGGCCGCCTTATTTTGGTCGGAGTGCTATGATCGGATCACTAAGCGAGAGTGATGATTCCGCTGGGACCGGCATTTTAAGCTTCATGTACCCATAATGGGGTATAGCTTGAAAAATTGTGAATGCCTCTCGTCCTAATAAAGCATGGTATCCGCTGTTGAACGGGGCCACTTGAAATGTGACCTCCTTGGACTGTAATTGTCCCATGAGCCGAACACTACGGCCAGCGTGATTTTTCCCTGTGCAGCATGCTTCCCGGTGGGGATTATTCCTCTAAAGGTTGTGCTGCTTCGCTCAATGCGGTTCCAGTCTATTTCCATTTTTCGTAGGGTTTCCTCATAGATGAGGTTTAGTCCGCTGCCGCCATCCATGAGTACCTTAGTAAGGCGAAAGCCGTCTACTATCGGGCTGAGGACCAATGTGGCTAGTGCCCGGGAAGTTCGGAATTTAGGTTCGTCACTGGCATTCAAGGTAATAGCTATGTCACTCCATGGATTTATTGTTGCTACTTGGTAGATTTCGGCAAGGTTGCGGAGTTGTCGTTTTCGCATGTTATTTGATGCGAAAGTCTCGAAGACCTGCTAACACCGTCTTGGTGTTGCTTTGGGCTGGGATTCTGAAGCTAGAAGCTCTTCGTCACTTTTGGCCACCGCCGTAGTATCCAACATGCTCAAGGCTATGAGTTGGAGTGGCGCCCTCTGCGGCTATGAATTTTCACGAGGGTCCGCTTTAGCCAACCCTCCAAGATGCGGTTCCGTGCACTTTAGGGTTTTGGCTTTTTGGTATTCAACCTGTGTGCTTGATAATGATGCACCCTTTTGTTCCGGACTAGGGATGTATTCGGGGCGGATTATCCCAAAATTTACTTTTTGTTTTCGAGCGCTCTCCATCACACAGTACTTTTGTAATGATGGTCACCAAGTCGAAAAGCGTGTGATTTCGCGACGACTTATGGCGTTTAGGATTCCCTTGTCCGTGCAATTATTGCAGAAGATTGGTATTGCGTCCTCCTCTAGGCAGTCCTTTATCCTGTTCATAACCAGGAGGAATCTGGCCCAGTAATGATGTACTGTTTCGGTGGGCTTTTGCCGAATTCGAGAGAGATCGCTAATGTTTGGGTGGGCGGGTGGCACTAAATCCAGAACCCCGTCCAATTTAGGACTCAAGGGCCGGGAAGTTTCCGAACTCGGAAGCTTGGATTTTTGAGTGATATCCAACGAGTCCGACCCACCGCCTGACTTTAAGTTCAGGGCTTGATCGACATCCGTCCCTCCGCAGGAATCCGCATGAGGGATCGGGAATCCGGACATAGCTAGTCCTTAAGATAGGAGAAGAGTCGCCGTGTTGCTTCCCTATCACAGCAACATGATGGGTAGCCTGGGGAGAGTTGATCTCTCTCAGATCAGTTTTAGGCCCGATCCGGTCAGAACTGTGGCGACTCCTGTAGAGCGGCGATGCGATCCAAGAGCTCGTTCTGAAGGAGAGCTCGATTGATCTAACTGTTCGGCAAGTTCCAACCGACATGGAGATTGGTTTCGATGACTGAGAGGTCATCGTCGGTAGCGACGGCGAACTAGCGGTCATGAGAAAACCGCCTAGCGAAGAGTCGACCCGATGGACAAGGCTTCTTTGGCGATGGTATCGCTTTTAAAGACGAGATGAGGCATCCTACCGATGGCGGCAACGCACGTAGGAACTCTCAATGAAAGCACCAATGTCGGTGTCAAAACCGGCGGATCTCGGTAGGGGTTCACGAACTGTTCGTCTTGGCTGATGGTAACAGGAGACAAGGGACACGATGTTTTTACCCAGGTTCGGGCCCTCTCGATGGAGGTAATACCCTACTCCTACTAGATTAATATTGATGATATGGGTAGTACAAGAGTAGATCTACCACGAGATCAAGGAGGCTAAACCCTAGAAGCTAGCCTATGGTATGATTGTTTTTCGTCCTACGGACTAGAACACTCCGGTTTATATAGACACCGGATAGGTTAGGGTTACACAGAGTTATAATGGTAGGAGATCTACATATCCGTATCACCAAGCTTGCCTTCCACGCCAAGGAAAGTCCCATCCGGACACGGGACGAAGTTTTCAATCTTGTATCTTCATAGTCTTGGAGTCCGGCCGTGACGATAGTCCGGCTATCCGGACACCCCCTAGTCCGGGATTCCCTCACCTGGCGTCACTAGGTCAACTGGGCTGCCCTGGTCAAACCTGACCAGCGGGGCCACTGGTCAGTGACTAACCTAACTAACCAAGTTAATTAACATTAATCTAATCCTAACCTAGGTTAATAAGGGCCCTGGGGCCACATGTCAGTGACACAGAGTTAGTTAGTGAGACGATTAACCCCTAACAGTAGTGCTTAGCACTAATTAAAACAAATTAATTCAGTTAGGGGCCGGCCCCACATGTCATTGACTCAGGTGGGGTCTAGCCGGGGTCAAAGTGGGTCAAACCCACCGGCGACTTGACGCCGGCGAGGCCAAAAACGGCGGAGGCCTCGGGATTCGCCGTCCGGCGACCAAAAGGAGGGTGGAGGGGCGCTGCGTGCTGCTGGGAGTGCTCCGCATCTCCCTGTGCAAGCGGGATGGGCTCCGGCGGCCGGAATTGAGCACGGCATCGACCTCGGCGGCGGCCGGAGTTCGGGCGCACTCAGAAACGTGGCTGCGGTGGCCGTGGGGTGGCGTGCTTGGCTCCTACAGCACCTGCGTGGCGCGGTGAGCACGTGGGTGTGCTCGGTTGGAAGTTGTGGTGGCTGTGGCCAAGGCGGCGAGAAGCTCGGGCGGCGGCGCGGTTCGGTCTCAGGCAATACGGCGACTACGGCATGCAGAACAAGACGGGGAGGAGGAGGTTCGGGGGGGTAGCTCACGGCGGAGATGAAGAGCAGGTCAGCCAGCTCGGGGGAGGCCGGAGCTGAGCAGGCGGCGAAAGCAGATCTCCGGTGACCCGAGGTTGAAGAGACGGCATGGACGGTGTTGCAGGGTCTCCTGCGGTGCGTTGCTCGGCGAGGAGGAAGAGGTGGTCGAGGTGGAGCTCGTGGTCAGGTCCAGAGGGTGAGGGAGAGGCGATAGCCATGGCTACGGTGAGCGACGGCGACGGTGGCGCTCGGTGTGGCGGTGCAGAGGCGAGGGAGAGAACAGGGGATCGAGTGAGCGAGTCGGACGGATTGGGACGGCACCGAGGAGGAGATTCGTGGCGTCGCGCTGTCCTCGGACGCAGGCAGGCAGCCTGGTGGCGTGGCGCTCACGCCACAGCTCGTCGTTGTCTTTGCCTCTCGCCCTCTTGGCGGCAGAGGTGGGAGAACGGCAGCAACGGCCAGTGGGCTAGGCTGCTCTGGGCCGCATGTAAGTGGCCCAGGTACTATCTCTCTCTCTCTGTCTTTTATTTATTGTTTCTGTTTTTCTATTATTCTGTAGTCTTTGTGGCTTTTCTAAAAATACCTAGACCCTTTCAAAAATCACCAACCTGCACATGCCCACTGTATAGAATATATCCAACATGGAACATTTCAGTTTAGGATTATTTGGACATTTTAAATATTTTATAGTATTTAAGTTCCCAAATTCAAATACTTATGATTTAATTCAAAATCTGCATTAGCCTCCAAAAATATGAAACCATTTTTGGCAGAGGGTTTAGCCAGGACCAAAGATGGTGAACATTTATGAAGGGCAGTTTGGGTTCATTGAAAAGTTTTAAGTTTGAACCTAGTTGAATTCTTTTGGTGCTAGGGTTTCAACATCCCCATTTCAAGTTTCTTAGGAACTTAAACATGATGACATGATGAGCAGGCAAAGTCAAGCAAGGGCCGATCTGGGTCAGGATGTTTCACCCCACTAAACAAGAATCTCGTCCGAGATTCAAGACGTGAGGTAAGAAGACAGAGGGGACACTAGCTAACACGAACTTGTCGATCCAATTGCCCTTCCCAAAGATATTGGTTCATTGCTCCAATTGAACTTGACGTTCTTGCTTTCGAGATCTTCATCCAGCATGATGGCGACAGAAAGAATACTCTATAGGAAACGATCTCCTCGAAGATCGAGCACTCAAGATCAACTCGTGGAATGAGATGTTGAAACATCTCGAGTTGAGGCACAAAACACATCGAGAGGGATGGAAAGAACAAACGACGGGGTTTGGTTGGTGGGCAACAATTCCACGCTTAGATAGATGGTGGACGGTGCCAAGGTGGCGAGGAAATATTTGCCATGATCCCGTAACGGGGCACCTCAAGAAAGGTGACTCGTTGGACTGTTCCCTTAAGTGGCAAAAAGGATTACTTTTGATCCATAGATCATTGGAACTCTTCATACCAGCTTAAGGCAATTTACAATTGATTGACTGAAAGAGCTCGAAGAAATGGCATACTCGGACTAGAATGGATGATGTGGACTACCTTGTTGAAGACAGCGCAATGGATGATTTTGCTTATCATCGGAAATGGATGGGACCCATGGTAAGTCCATTTTTGAAGACGATATTGGACAGCAACTACCGAGAAGGGCAGCCCATGGGGGATTGGCACAATGGCGGTGCAAGCTGGGAACAAGATGCAACTGTTGGGAATGTTCCAACCATCATATCTGCCTGAGATTCAGATCCGATTGGTAATAGGATACTTCAGACTCAGCATGTCTGAAAAGAAAGTTTGCAACACAAATCGACGAGATGACGTTGCGAGATTCTCGGGGAATGAACCACAATAGCAAGCTCCAAAACATGAGCTGGTCTGCTACATACAAGTGAACACGCTGTCCTAGACAAGCATGACCACGTAGTAGTCTTATAATAAAACACTACTGAGTTCAGGTGGGGCACCATCAACAAGGATATCGAAGTCTTGTGCATGAACTAGTATTTGCACATCAACTCCTTTTCCTTGAACAAATCAATCAGTGGCTTGGTGTGCTAAGAATACATATAGAATGAAGGTTGCAAGTCTTCAAACCATAGAATACTTCGCACATATGCATGACTGACTTGAGATGGTTCCGAAGGAAGCAAAAACAATCTTTCTCGAACCCACGGCGGCAACTTGCACCAAATGCACATGAATTCGAGGAAATCACTTCTTCCATCCAAGCATAAGCTTCATGAACGGAACATGAAGGCATTGCTTACAAAGTTTCCAACACTAGGTTGATGTTCAACATGAATCATGGGGGAGACAAAATGCTGCTGATGGGCTCAACAGCAACTCATCAGAATTTCCATATCACTGGACTTCCACCATCATGTGAACACGGTGATAGTATTAGTCAGATCAAAAGACATAACGGTGTATGCTCGAGGGATCAACCACGAGTAAGACAACATTACGAACATCGTTGGTTCTGATTTGACTTGACAATGGCCCATACCCAAGTCAAAGTTTTGACAAGGCAATAGATCCAACAACTGATCACGAGGACCAATTGATGGAGATATCATCTTTCTTCAACACACACACACACACAAGGATATCCCTTAGAGATGAACTAAGTCAGGTAAGCTTTTATCTTCCAACTCTCCAAGTTGTTGTTCAGCTTAACCAACTAGCTCAGGGTATTCAACATGCATTCTTGGAGAATGGGTGGTTTAGCAGAAAACCAACATGATCAATGCAGCTCAATATAACAGTCAGGGAACAACCTGGTGACACTTCCGAGAAGAAATTCAGAAAATCACGAACCACCGATATGTTACTAAGCTCGAGAACAATCTTGCTTTTCAGGGCAAGACGATATGATCAATAGAGCGAGGGATTGACACAATCCTAACTATTGATCGAAGGGTGCACCGGAAATAAGGACTAGGTAGCACGATCAATCTTAGGATGATGATTTACTAACCAACACGCTAAGAATGAGAATATTGTCCATTTACTACCAAGCAACGAGGTTGCTAGGAGTATTGATTTCACACATCACAATTCATTTGTCGGTATTCCGGTTGCAACAACACGGGACCGGGGAATGAACGATGATGGCGAGAGTATCACTACATCAAGAATTCATAAGAGAAGGTGCAATTCTCATGACGTTCCTGACATAAAGTGGGTAACACTTCAGGATAGAACAGAGTCAAAAGCTTGATTGCATTTGATCTGTGGATTACAACTGCTTTGACCCAATCCTGGATATGGATGAGGTACTAGAGTTTGTTTCTCCTAGTCATTCCGAAATAGAATGGCTTGACGGACCACAAGAATAATAGGCATTGATGAACACGAATGCACAATTACCCCTGACTATCAATTGATAGACGAAGGTCGGAATACAATCAAGAGGGACAACTCAAAGGAACATATAACTTTTCGAGTTGTGGAGGCATGGATTAGTATGTCGAGCAAAGTTCAACATTTCTTCTGTATAACCCATGCGGAGAAGGTAGAACTGGCAGAGTCACAATATAGAATGGGGAACTCATCAAGAGCACTCTTGTTGTGACCTTTTGGTTCAAAGGAACTCCTGCCAAGGATCGTTCATGGTAAGTGGAAGAATGAGATACCACGGACCTCGAGGACTGTCGCAAGGTTACTAATATCCTAAAGGAACTAGCAAATACTAACAACATGAAGTAGGGTGAATCTCGGGTTCAAGAACCCAGGAATAGAATGCCTACTAACTAAATTGCATCACGGGATGCTTTTCGAATGACGCCGTAATCATCACACCGGGAACACAAAACATGGCCATATTACAGTGATACTCTAAGATGCCTAGGGTCATAATACTAGTTCCAACATATATGTCAAGGCAAGGAGTACCTCAACAGATGATTAGTGTGCTTATTCTGACCAAAAGGACACCGTGAACAGAAAGGAAGAATTTGCAAATGCATCAGATAGTTTAGAAACCTGGGATGACTCGGACAACATAACGGCTGTAAATACTCAAAAAGATTTCAGACATCATGCAAAATGGTGGCATAACCACTCAACAACATCATATCAAGGTTCCGAGATCAACAGTTAACATACAGAAATAGTAGGAACTGAACTGGGGCTTAAATCCAACAATCTTGCAAGTCTACAGATTAGTAACACGTGATCCTCGATAAAAGATGAGAAGCCTAGTTCTTAATCCCGTGAGAAGAGAAGAGGATGACCTGCATCGGAAGGCCATGAGGTATAAGGAGTAAAAAGAGCCTTACGTTCCCTTCCACAATCAATTCCCTTACATAGCTAAAGCATTTCTAGACACAACTTCGACCGGTTTGGCTTGGTAATCCTACAGGCAATCAGGCTCTGGTACCAACGCTGTCAGGACCCTGATTCCAAGTCACATTGATCTAGCCGGTAACACCTCATATCACTTTGCGGCCTCACGCACGGTATTCCCACGGGTGTCGCCTTACCATGGCCCGGAACCGTTTGCGCCTTTTGGCTGACGTATATGATAGTGTCGCTAGCATCCATATGATAGAGAACCCGGCATATGGCTAGTCATGAACCCAAAGCGGCACTAACCCATGGGGACAGGCATACATGAATCACATCGAGCATGTCGGTCATCAACGTGTGAATCCGGGCTGTAGCACTGGCTAACAGACTCCGTAACCCGGCTGTACATGGCAGGCTAGGCAGGACTCCGGATGTCACCGTGTGACATTTCCCCGAAGGGACAAACACAGGAATGAAGTGAAACACATGCCGGCCAGTCAACTGTCCAGAGCAGTAGTGCTGGGCTAGCAGGACTCCGGTGAACCGGGCTGAAGCGGACTACTATGGCTCAAGGAAGCACTAGACTACATTTCCCCATAAGAGAGGCTGCCAAGGATAAACAACTAGATTGTCGGATCCCACACATACCAAGCATTTCAAACATACACACAATATGCTCGATATGTGTAAATACAACATGGCATCACAACATAACTCTACGACTCAAAGTATTTATTCATTAGGCTCCGAGGAGTGAGATATTACAAACATGAGTCTCATGACCCAACATACAGAGCATACAAGCAACAAGCACAAGCGGAAGCTTAACATGTCTGAGTACAGACATCTACAAATGAAAAAGGCTGAGAAGCCTGACTATCTACCAGATCCTGCCGAGGGCACAAGATCGTAGCTGAGGTAACAAGCTAAACGCCGAAGTCCACGCGGAACTACTAGCGAGACTGACGTCTCTCTGCAAAACATAAAATAAGCAAACATGAGTACAAATGTACTCAGCAGGACTTACATCAGAACTAACTACATATGCATCATTATCAACAAAGGGGTGGTGGAGTTTGACTGCAGCAAGCCAGCTTTGACTCGGTGGCTATTCTGAACTACGACTGCAAGTAACTCTTTTGAGGTGGCGCACACGAGTCCACATATTCACCATATCAATACACCACTATGGATCCGCTCCCGTCTCCCTACGAGAACGCCATCCATAGCACTCACGCTTATCTTACGCATTTTAGAGTATCCACTTTCACTTGTCTATGAACTGTTATAGGCAACCCATAAGTCCTTTACCGCGAACACGGCTATTCGAATAGATGATGTTAACCCTGCAGGGATGTACTTCTTCACACACGCTCTCGCCACTTACCACCATGTACACGTCGTGTATCTCGGCAACCTTCAAGGGGAAGCCTGGCGAGGGAGTCGGCCAGGACCTGACTAACCACACAAGTCTCTAGTCCAGGTTTATCGCCTATTCGGGTTCCATCCGCGAGGAGATCCGCCGGGTGTCGCCACGCCCCAAACGATGAGAGCAGAGTTCCCGAGGCACCAAATGGGCGTCCCGGTACACCGTGCCTAATGTCTCTACCGCAACATAGCCCACCCCTAGGGTCAGCGCTACGCACGTCCCCCAACACATATCCTACAAACACCAGAAACTAGTTGCAACTCGTGGGATGTAGATCGTGTTGATTAATAAGTCGAGAGGGGCACTTAAGCATTCCAATGCATGGTAGTAACTGCTCATGGATCACAAACACGTAACTCAGTTCTCGACGACGGCTGCAATGAGACAACCCACCATGTACTCCTACATGGCCTCTCACCGCTACCTTTACCAAATCGTGTTCACACACTTAGCTCTCAACAGTAGGACATGTTCACACACCTCCGATTCATCCCCGATGAATCAGACCTGACTCAACTCTAAGCAGTAGCAGGCATGACAATCAAGCATGAATGAGTAGGCACAACAGGGCTCAAACAACTCCTACTCATGCTAGTGGGTTTCATCTATTTACTGTGGCAATGACAGGTCATGCAGAGGATAAAGGGGTTCAGCTACCGCAGCAATGTAACAGATGAATCGCTGTTGTCCTAATGCAAGAAAAGAGAGCAGGAGCGAGAGAGTAGGATTGTATCGGAATGAACAAGGGGTTTTGCTTGCCCGCACTTCTGAAGATAATATAGTTCCTCATCGGTGTCATCGAACTCATCGTCGGTACGTCGTCTACTGAGAGGGGACCAACACCGGCAACAGAGAAAGAACACAATCAATGCAATGCAACAATATGATGCATGAGTGTGACATGGCAATATGATGTGGTTTGAGCTAATGCAACTAGTAACCAGATTAAATGAAGTTGGTTTGAATCCAAGATTCAAATTCAAACTCCATATGTGGATATTAAAATGTCATTTATAAGATTTGTGCTAAACAGCAGCCATAAGTTGTTCTAACATGCATGAAAATGGTACAGATGGATAGATTGGATTTTTCTGATCATTTTTCATATATAAACTATCTCATTTGGAGTTACGGTTTATTTTCTATGATTTTTAGAAGTTTAAAAAAATTTCTGGATTTTATAATTCATTTCTGAAATATAAAATCGCCAGAAAATTATTATGAGGTCAGCATGACGTAAGCCTGGCGTCACTAGGTCAACTAGGCTGCCCCTGGTCAAACCTGACCAGCGGGGCCTTGGTCGCTGAGTAACCTAACTAACCAAGTTAATTAACATTAATCTAATCCTAACCTAGGTTAATTAGGGCCCTGGGGCCACATGTCACTGACACAGAGTTAGTTAGCGAGACGATTAACCCCTAACAATGGTGCTTAGCACTAATTAAAACTTAAACTAATTCAGTTAGGGGCCGACCCCACATGTCATTGACTCAGGTGGGGTCCAAATGGGTCAGTGGAGTCAAACCCACCGGCGACTTGACGCCGGGCGAGGCTGTAAACGGCGGAGGGTTTTGGACGCCGTCCGGCGACCAAAAGGAGGGCGGAGGGGCGCTGCGTGCTGCTGGGAGTGCTCCGCATCTCCTGAAAAAGCGGGATGGGCTCCGGCGGCCGGAGTTGAGCGCGGCATCGACCTCGGCGGCGGTCGAGTTCGGGCGCACTCGTAAAGCGAGGTTGCGGTGGCCGTGGGGTGGCGTGCTTGGCTCCTACGGCACCTGCGCGGCGCGGTGAGCACGTGGGTGTGCTCGGTTGGGACTTGCGGTGGCTGTGGGCACGGCGGCGAGAAGCTCGGGCGGCAGCGCGGTTCGGTCTCAGGCAAGACGGCGACTACGGCGTGTAGAACGAGACGGGGAGGCGGAGGTTCGGGGGAGTAGCTCACGGCGGAGATGAAGAGCGGGTCAGCCAGCTCGGGGGAGGCCGGAGCTGAGCAGGCGGCGAAAGCGGATCTCCGGTGACCCGAGGTTGAAGAGACGGCATGGACGGCGTTGCAGGGTCTCTGCTGCGTTGCTCGGCGAGGAGGAAGAGGTGGTCGAGGTGGAGCTCGTGGTCAGCTCCAAAGGGCGAGGGAGAGGCGATAGCCATGGCTACGGTGAGCGACGGCGACGGTGGCGCTCGGTGTGGCGGTGTAGAGGCGAGGGAGAGAATAGGGGATCGAGTGAGCGAGTCGGACAGATTGGGACGGCACCGAGGAGGAGATTCGCGGCGTCGCGCTGTCCTCGGACGCAGGCAGGCAGCCTGGTGGCGTGGCGCTTCATGGCAGCAAGTTGTCTCTGCCTCTGCCTACTGGCAGAGGTGGGAGACGACTGGCAACGTCCAGGTGGGCTAGGCCGGCTCCTGGGCCGCACAGGTAAGTGGCCCAGGTGCTATCTCTATCTCTCTCTCTCTCCCTCCCTCTCTCTCTCTCTCTCTCTCTCTCTCTCTCTCTTTTATTTATTGTTTCTGTTTTTCTATTATTCTGTAGTCTTCGTGGCTTTTCTAAAAATACCTAGACCCTTTCAAAAATCACCAAACTGCACATGCCCACTGTATAGAATATATCCAACATGGAACATTTCAGTTTATGATTATTTGGACATTTTAAATATTTTATAGTATTTAAGTGCCCAAATTCAAATATTTATGATTTAATTCAAAAATCCAGAATAGCCTCCAAAAATATGAAACCATTTTTGGCAGAGGGTTTAGCCAGGACCAAAGATGGTGAACATTTATGAAGGGCATTTTGGTTTCATTGAAAAGTTTTAAGTTTGAACCTAGTTGAATTCTTTTGGTGCTAGGGTTTCAACATCCCCATTTCAAGTTTCTTAGGAATTTAAACATGATGACATGATGAGCAGGCAAAGTCAAGCAAGGGCTGATCTGGGGTTGTGACACCCTACCCGAGATCCGCCGGTTTTGACATCGACAACCGATCTTTCGCATAATGCGGAAAAAATCTCCAACGATTTGTAACCCTCGAACAGCTGACTGGCACTCGCCGCATCATGATAGTCAGTTTTCGGCTTTCTCTACTGAGGTGCTCATCCGGTTTAGACCAGGGCACAATCGCAGCAGTTCTCCCTTTACTACCCTAGCCGATGTAGCGGAACGTAGGGTAGCAAACACAGGAGCCGAGCAACCCAACTTTTGACCAAAGACATGATTCGGAGCCGATGCATATAATGCTAAATTCAGGGTGCCGGACTTCTCTATAAGAAGTGTTCAGACTTTGTTGCCGTGTTATGGGGCGATGAGGAGCCCCTGGTGAATATGAAACGTACCAGAGTGTACGGTTGCTAGGAAATAAGTGATTTAAAGGAAAACAGAAGGAGAACAGAGATAGTATCTGGGCCCCTTGAACTTGGATCATGAATTGTTTCCATTATAGTTGGGTTAATGCGTCAAAGCACATTGGTACAAAACAATGCAATAAGCAACCGGCTATTTGGCATGCCACAACCAAAGGCGAGCTGCGAGTGGGTCCTGAAAACGGATAGAATAATCGTTGAGTTAGCCTCTAGGGCTTCCCATGTACGCCTGTGCTCCGTGTCAATCCGGTGTGTTTACCCTTTGGCAGGAGCATTAATCAGGCCATTGAAGGAGGCCCGCATAAGAGAAACCTGAAACAAGGGAAAAGGAGATAGTAAAGTTATATGTGTGTCCGGGATCGGTCTAGCCGAACTATAGATCCCAGGCTAGCTTGTGCCTCCGTCGATGCCCATGGAATTTTGAGTGCGTAATTATTTACGCGTGTTATGAATGCCACTACCTCATCGGGATTGGGATGGAGGCCGAATTGCTAATCGAACTCTTGACGAGCCGCACTGTCCGGTTGCAGTGTAGTCTAGACCCTCTTAATGATGTCCAGGGGCTCGGCAGCCAGACTATGGTGCTACTTGAGAAGGCTGCTTTGTACCTCTGCTGCCAGGGCGGCGGTGTGCTCCTCTGTCCGGAGGGAGCGTTCTGTGTTTCCGTCGAATGTTATGACGCCGTGTGGACCGGGCATCTTAAGCTTAAGATAAGCATAGTGTGGCACCGCGTTGAATCTAGCAAACGCAGTTCGTCCGAGCAGTGCGTGGTAGCCGCTGCGGAAGGGGACGGTATCAAAGATTAACTCTTCCCTTCAGAAGTTGTCCGGAGAACCAAAGACCACCTCCAGCGTGATTGAGCCCGTATAGTGGGCCTCTACGCCTGGTATGACTCCTTTAAGGTAGTCTTTGTGGGTTTGATTCGTGAGGGATTAATGCCCATCTTCCACACTGTGTCGTGATAGAGCAGGTTGAGCCTGCAACCACCGTCCATCAGGACTCGTGTTAGGTGAAATCCGTCGATAATTGGGTCGAGGACTAGTGCGGCCGAACCGCCATGGCGGATACTAGTTGGGTGATCTCGACGATCGAAGGTGATCGGGAATGACGACCACGGATTGAATTTTGGGGCGACTGGCTCTACCACGTAGACGTCCCTGAGTGCTCGCTTACGCTCCCTTTTGGTGATGTGTGTAGCGTATATCATGTTCACCGTTTTGACTTGAGTGGGAAATTTCTTCTGCCCCCCGGTGTTCGGCTGCCGGGGCTCTTCATCCTCGTCCTCACTTTGTGATCGCTTTTCTTTGTTTTTGGCATTTAACTTGCCAGCCTGTTTGAAAACCGAACAGTCTCTGTTGGTGTGATTGGCTTGTTTATCTGGGGTGCCATGTATCTGGCACGGACGATGAGTATGCGGTCCGGGCTGGATGGTCCCTCACTGTTCCTTTTGTAGGGCTTTTTCGTTGACCGGACTTGGAGCCGCTGAATCCGGCGTTAATTGTGGTGTCATCGGTGTTGTTGCCATTGCTTTGGCGTTTGTGTCTATTGCGCCGGAGCTTGCCGGTGCTGTTCTTGGCCTCGGAGGGGCCTGTCTCGCTGGCTGTGCTTTTGCTACGAGCCAGCCAGCTGTCCTCACCCGCGCAAAAGCGGGTCATGAGTGCCGTAAGGGCTGCCATAGACTTCAGCTTTTCTTGGCCAAGGTGGCGTGCTAACCATTCATCACGGATGCTGTGTTTAAAGGCCGCTAGGGCTTCGGCATCCGTACAGTCAACGATCTGGTTCTTTTTGGTTAGGAACCTAGTCCAGAATTTTCTGGCTGATTCTCCAGGTTGTTGAACTATGTGGCTTAAGTCATCGGCATCGGGTGGCCGGACATATGTACCTTGGAAGTTGTCAAGGAAGGCTTCTTCCAAGTCCTCCCAGCTGCCGATAAAATTTTCATGCAGGCTATTTAGCCAGTGTCTAGCTGGCCCTTTTAACTTTAGTGGGAGGTATTTGATGGCGTGGAGATTGTCTCCTCGGGCCATATGGATGTGGAGAATAGAATCTTCGATCCACACTGCAGGATCGGTTGTTCCGTCGTATGATTCAATGTTGACGAGCTTGAACCCCTCAGGGAATTCGTGATCTAGTACTTCGTCTGTGAAGCAGAGAGGGTGTGCGGCGCCTCTATATCGGGCTGCGTCACGGCGTACCTCCGATGAAGTTCGTCTGTGGTTATCGGCCTGGGCGTGGCTAGGTTTGTCACGTCCGAATAGGTAGCCGTCATCCCGAGTTGGGAAGCATCCTCGCGATCCGTAGATTGATCTGGTGTGTCCTGCTCTACTGTCCAGATCCTGCCGAAGGTCGTATGTATGGTCCCGAGCCGCTCTGTCCCTATTTTTACGAGGAGGTGGGGTGGGCTGTTGTTCGGCCTGAGTTGTCGTTTTATCCCGACCATGGGGTGGTCGGTCCACCGCACTATCCCGTAGTCGTTCTGCATTACGCAAGGGAGGTATGGGATCTGGTGCCTCCTCATCGAACTGAGGTAGCAGTCTGCGCTTTGGGTAACTCTTGGTTGGGCGCTTGAGGTCGTTTTCTTCGGATGCATGGACATCGGTCCATCTGTCAATGAGTAGGTCTTGATCGACTTGGAGCTGCTAATGCTTTTTCTTTAGGCTTCTTGCAGTGGCTATTAGCTGGCGCTTGAAGCGCTCCTGCTCGAGCGGTGCCTCAGGCACGATGAAATCCTCGCTGCCGAGGCTTTCCTCGTCCTCGGAGACTGGACTATAACTATCGTCATCCGGGTCGTTGGGCACGGCCTGTTTATCAGGGTTATTTTGCCTCTTGTCTTGTTCCTCCTATTCGGATGCGGCTCCAACAGGGTCTTCATTATTTTCGGCGTCGCCCGGAGTGTTGTTCTCTCCGGTGCCAGTGTTGCCGTCTTTTGAGCGACGAGGCTTAGAACAGCGTTTAGGGTGCTGGCGCTTGGACTGTGTCTCAGAAGGTTTATTCGCAACTGGGTCTTCTTTGTCATCGTCGCTAGCTTTTTTGGGTGTGTCAACCATGTACACATCGTATGAAGAGGTGGCCGTCCAATGTCTAGTGAATGGCGGGTCTTGGCCTTGCTCCTTGTCGGCATTGTCGTCCATACCGTCAACGTCTTCGGAGTCATAATCAAGCACGTCGGTTAAGTCATCGACAGTGGCTATGAAGTGGGTGGCAGGTGGGAAGCAAAACTCCCCATCATCAGCCTCTAGCTCGAACCGAACATAGTTCGGCTGTGAGTCCTTCTCTAAGGACAAATTCTTTAAAGAGTTCAGCACATCGCCCAAAGGTGAGTGCTGAAAAACGTCTGCGGCACTGAATTCGAAGATCGATAACCGATCTAGCTCGATGTCCGCTAGCGTACATGCTCTGGAACTTATAGCTGGAGACGAGTCCGAAGTTCCGTTGACGCAAATATTGCAGGGTTTCGAGTCCGTGTGCGGCTCCAACACCGCGGACTCCATGGTTTCGGATGGCACGATCTGCTCTGGTTCTAGGGCCATTGCAGCAACAGGAACCATCTCCTGGATGTGATCCGATGACAGATTTAAGTCATGTTTATCGGAGCGAGGGGGAGCGATCGTTCCGGTCTCAAATCCATTGAAGCTCAAGTCTCCATAGATATCCGTGACGTGGTTAAAGCTTCCAAATCTGACCTGATGGCCAGGGGCATAGCTATTGACCTGCTCCAGATGGCCAAGCGAGTTGGCCCGTAGTACGAAGCCGCCGAACACGAAAATCTGTCCGCGGAGGAAAGTTTCTCCTTGGGCAGCATCACTATAGACGATCGAAGGGGCCATCAAACCTTTCGTCGACGGCACAGTGGAACTCTCAATGAAAGCACCAATGTCGGTGTCAAAACCGTTGGATCTCAGGTAGGGGGTCCCGAACTGTGCGTCTAAGGTCGACGGTAACAAGAGACAGGGGACACAATGTTTACCCAGGTTCGGGCCCTCTCTATGGAGGTAATACCCTACTTCCTGCTTGATTGATCTTGATGAATATGAATATTACAAGAGTTGATCTACCATGAGATCGTAATGGCTAAACCATAGAAGTCTAGCCTGTATGACTATGGTAATGTGTATATCCTTTTCGGACTAACCCCTCCGATTTATATAGACACCAGGGGGATCAAGGGTTACATAGAGTCAGTTACATAAGAGGGAATCTTCATAGTCGGTCGCCAATCCTGCCTTCCACGCCAAGGAGAGTCCAATCCGGACACGGGTACAGTCTTCGGCCTTCACGTCTTCATAGCCCATCAGTCCGGCCCATGGATAACAGGTCGGACGCCCGAGGACCCCTTAGTTCAGGACTCCCTCAATGGTAAAGGAACGACTTCCATCAGAAGAGTACTGTACGTAGAGAGGCTGACAGCTGGGTCCACGGCGGCCGCAAGGAAGTGCCTCCTTATTATGCCCAAAATAATTATTCATCCACCTGACAGCAGGGACCCACCGGACGGGCAACTGTATTTCGTGAAAAAAAACGTTTCCCCCTGACTGCTGGGACCTACCAGCTACATCTTCGCACGCAAGGAAGTGCGTCCGGGCAAAAAAAACCATTCGCCCCCTAACTGCTAGGACCCACCAGCTACATCTTCGCACGCAAGGAAGTGCCTGACAGTCGGGACCCACCTGGTCAAAGCATACGTAGCGTTGTCATTCTGGTCGCGAACGTGTACGTACATACTAGTCGATGTAGAGGCGCGCACGTGTCGTAGTACAGGCGTGCACGTAGCATGTACACGTACGTATAGCGGCAGTGTGCAAGAAAGAAAATACGGCCACGTACGTACATACGGGCTGGGTCTCGAACGCCTACTCGCGCATACGTACGGCCAGGGCTCGTGTACATGGCTGGGTCGGAACAGAGAAACTGCATCCTCGTCGTGTTCATGGGGAACCAACCGGCTGGGTCGAAACGGAATGCATCGTCGTGTTCATCGGGAGGGCTTGGACGGAACAGCCGATGGAAACGAGGCCTGGCGTACCGCAGAACGGAGGAAACGGCCTTGTGTTCGACCGGCCACGTTCGAAACGGGATCCTGTTCATCGGGAGGGGTCTAGCGTACCGCAAAACGGAGGAAACGGACCTCCTACGGTCGAAACGGGGGTCCTGTTGATCAGGACGGGTGTGGCGTACCGCAAAACAGAGGAAACAGACTTGTGTTGGAGCGCTACGGTCGAAACGAGGGTCTTGTTCATCGGGAGGGGTGTGGCGTGCCGCAAAACGGGACTCCACGGGATACTATTCATCTCCACCGTCGACCCCCTCCAACCTCCACGGGCTACTGTTCATCCACCGTCGACCTCCTCCAACCTCCACCTACGACTGTTCATCCACGGGCTCCTGTTCATCCAGCCTCCACCGCGCGCTACTTCACCGGCTACTGTTCAACAAGCCCTTTCCACGGGCTCCTGTTCAACCACCCCTCCACGGGCTACTGTTCATCCAGCCCTCCACCGTCTACTGTTCATCCAGCCCTCCACAGGGTGGTCCTGTTCATCCAGCCCTCCACGGGGTCCTGTTCATCCAGTCCCAACCGGCTTGATCGATCGGGGTCCTATTCATCTAGAGGAAACACCATGGGGTCCTGTTCATCCACCCCCACCGGGAACTGTTCATCCAAACCCCCCAAAGAACACTCATCGCTCATCCAGAGGCAAGATCGATCGGCTTGATTAGCAGCCGTAGCGAAGAATCGCTTCGATCGGAGTTCGATTAAGAGCCATCGATCGATCGCTCGGGTTCGATGAATGCGTAGCCTACAATGCAATCGCCGGGTTCGATTAGAGTCCAACGCCTCGCCGGGTTCGCGAGCCCAACGCCGCACCCACACACGCAGCGTGCGTGTCTGAGAAACGTGCATCGCTCGGCCCCGACCACCCACCGTAACCGGGAACACCCTGATATTTTCCTCGCCCTCGCTTCTACCATGGTTTTTTCCATCATGGACGGCCCAAAGAATGTCATGCAGCTGCGTCTCCGGCCCGCCCACGATGAAAAGCGCATTTTCTATCATGATTTTTTGTCATAGAAGTAGGAGCCCACCACATCTGTGATGATACCGGGTTTTGTCACAATTATCATCATAGAAGTGTCATAAGTATGATAGAATTTTTTTTCGTTCGGCCCAAAATGTCACGGATGTGTCTTTTTTTTGTAGTGTTATATCTTGATGGTTGCAGGGAGCTCCTCAGAGGAGGATTCAGAGACAGATGACCAGTCCTATATCCCACCTGAGTTGTATGCTCTAAGTTGCAATGTTTATATTTCTCATATCATGCATATGGTGTCTTGCATTGCTTAGTTTAGACATCGTATGCACAATATTGAATTCCATCTGCTTAGTTTAGAGATCATACATGCGAGTGCCAGCTGCTTAGTATATGAATCAATTATATCATGCCATCATGTATACTTAGACAACATTTATGTGAATTATTTCATCCCAACCTATTTTAGAAAGACATCATATAGTTTTGTCATGTCATCCTGTTTAGATACTCATCATATGTTGAATTATTCCATTATATCCTGTTAAGTTATCCATCGTATATCTGAAACTGTGTCATGCTATCCTGTTTAGTTAGGCATCATATATGTGAAATTGTGTCATGTTGTCCTGTTTGCTTAGACAACATATATGTGAATTGTCACATCTGTCCATCATACAATGTGTGTACGTTCAATTTCTTTTCTTGTTTATCAGCCATTTGAATCGGAGGGGGTGATGGCATATTCTAAGGGAGCAAAAACCCGTTCTTCACAAAAGATAGTGCTATCCATCGATGCAGATAGAACCATGGTTGTACCGGCCAACCAACTTGCCCCACCACACATAATCGAGACTCTTCCAGATTGCACACTTAGACCATTGGGCAGAGAACCAGCTATAACCCATCTAACCCCAACCCCAGCAGATAGTAACCCACTTCTAGTTGACAAAGCACCATCTCCACCACAGAGTACTCCCACACGAGCAGTTTGTAAAGCAACTGCAGTGCCCAAAGCACGAAGACCACCACCGAACCCAAACTCCACGTTTAAAGCAGAAGAGCACTTGTTCTCATGTCATATTTCGTAGCTATGGTCCATACTCCTTTGTTGTTGCATCACTGTATTTACTCATACCAACTACTTTCGAATATGAAGGATCCAATTGAAACTCCAATGGCGCAACAGGTATGTTTTAAACCTATTTCTTTAACTGGATTGCTATTCTAACTTCTTGCTCTATGTTGATTTCAGTTTCAGTTGTATAAACAGTTATGTTCTCATGTGATGCACATTAGAAGTGTTGCCGATGTTGTGTAGTTTCTCACACTTATATTCTGTCTATGCCGCTATGTCTTCAAAATATATGAGTTGAACTGTGTCTCTATCTTGATTTGGCAAAATAAACTAGAATGATATGGACAATACAGTGACCATAGTACATAGATATATGTTTGTTTCATGATGTTATCCTGTCCACCTTACTACTGAACTGGTTTACCAAAATGAGTTTAGTATACTACAGGCTAAACCTGTGATGTGTCTGCTTGTTTCTCTTGTAGTATGCGAACAGAATATTGGAGAAGGGCACCGCACTATGCAATGGTAGAGAAAGTAATGCAAATAAGGTTCAAGATAGTGAGACAACCCTGTTGCTCTCCAAGAAAGGTGATAAAAACAATCTTGTAGACAGTGAGAAAACCCCACAGTCCTGCGTTGATGTAGTGTTCGGGTTACTGACCAGTACTGCTCGCATAAGCTCTTCGACCTCGCTGCCTGGATCACTTGACTTCTTCTCTCAGCCACAAGTCGAAGGCATCGATCACCAGGTTGCTATAGCAGCTGAAGGACTGAGGAAGTCCCTGCAGAATTCAGATGCATACTTTCTTGTGCAACAGCAAGCGCTGGAGGATTTAAGTGCCAAACAAGAGAAAGTTAATAAGCTTGCTAAGCATCTTGCCAGCATTATGGGTACACATGATATTGTTTTCTGAGCTCTTCTGAAGTGGTTTCAGTTCTGGACTTGTTTTGCTGCGGTGTTTATTTGCACTGGTCGCCAACTTTGATGACAAGTGTATGTGATATGCTACTTTGTTCCCTATATTTGCACTAGTAGCGAACTTTGATGCCCAGTGTGTCGGATCACGGGTTCCGGCAAAACCCTCAAGGTTCGAACACTAGGATGCGCGCGAAGATTTCCTCCCTACCATTCTGCGTCCTAACTAGCCACGATCTCAAGAACGAACTAGACGAACTCACAACACAAGGGACACAAGATTTATACTGGTTCGGGCCACCGTTGTGGTGTAATACCCTACTCCAGTGTGGTGGTGGTGGATTGCCTCTTGGGCTGATGATGAACAATACAAGGGGAAGAACAGCCTCTTGGGGTTGACGTGTTCTTGTGCTTGGTGAACTTGTGTGGATGAGGATTTCTCAAGATGAGCCACCTTCAGGCTCAGTTACCTCCTACTGTGGTGGCTAGTCCTATTTATAGAGGCCCTGGTCCTCTCCCCAAATATTGAGCGGGAAGGGAGCCAACAACAGCCAATTTGAAAGGGGACAGCTAGTACAGCTTATCTTGACAAAAGTAGTCTTCGCCTGCAAAAAAGGCTTTGGTGGTGATATCGTCTTGGGCTCCTTGGTGACCTCCGTCTTGCCGTCCTTCGGGTCCTGGTCTCGTTGCACCAACATGGAAACCTTTGCTTGATGCCTCGGTACTCCGCGCATGTGCTTGCTTCCTTAGCACCAAAGAGGAAACAAGGACGCTGCGCGCGCTGGCGCCTGCCTGTCGCTCGCCTGGTATCGATCGTCGTGGCTCACGTCACGAAAGCCTCGCGAGGTTTGCCTTACCTTGATCTCTCCACCCCTCATGAGCCTGCCTGGCGAGGCCGCTCCTGAGGAGGTCTTGCGTCGTCCGCCTCGCGAGGCTTGGCCCCTCGCGAGGGTCTTGAATGCCTTGTTGAAGAAGATGGGCCATATAGGCCTGCTATCAGAGCCATGCGGTGGGCCGCAGGCAGGCAAGTCTGGGGACCCCCGTTCCCAGAACGCCGACAGTAGCCCCCAGGCCCAAGGCCTGCTCGGGCTTGGCTTCGGGGCGAAGCCAAAGGTCAAGTGCGGAGCGCCGCGGGCCCCAAAAGCCTGCGGCCTCGGTCAACACATGGCGGTTGATTGGACGTGGGGGTCTCCGCTTCCCCATGCTGCCTTGGAGT
Source organism: Aegilops bicornis (assembly GCA_021605145.1). Lineage (NCBI taxonomy): Eukaryota > Viridiplantae > Streptophyta > Magnoliopsida > Poales > Poaceae > Aegilops > Aegilops bicornis. The sequence continues at coordinate 471,867,904 of CM038672.1, read as the reverse complement.
CCGCCTGGCTATGCGGCCCCTGCTACCTACACAATTATTCTTCCATCGCCCACGTCTTGCTTCCCCAATCCAGCCGTCGATTATTCTTACACAATTATTCTTACACAATTATTCTTCCATCTGACCTGCACTCTGCCCGCTTCATCGCCATGGCGCCAAAACAAGCAGACAAGGGGAAGAAACCTCTGTCTTCGCCGAGCGCGCCTCCAGCCGTCGAGCCTGCAGTCGGCCGATCCCTGGTGCTCAACGATGAGGCCATGGACAAGGTGCGTCCCATGCTCGCCACCAGCTTCAACGAGTGGGGGAAGACGGTGGCTTGGCCAGCGTCTCGCGCTCGCACTGTCCGGGCAGCCACCGAGGTCCCAATCTTCATCGGCGCCCTTTGGGCCGGCTTGATCCCCCCTTTCTCTGCCTTCTTCAACGCGGTGCTTGAACATTACCAGATTCACATGTTGCATCTCGACCCCCAATCCGTGACTCTCCTCGCTGTCTTCGCCTTCGTGTGAGGCCATGGTGGGCATCGCTCTTTCCGTGGCCCTTCTCCGTCATTTCTTCTCATTGCATCTGATTGATCCTCGGCAAAGATCGGGGTGCGTGAGCTTCCAGGCTGTGGCTGCGACGGCAGGTGCGGGGATCGGCTTCGATCTTCCTCCATCCACGAGCGAGTTTCGGACACGGTGAGTATTCGTCGACGCTGGTGTGCTCAGCCCTCTACTCCATTCTCCGTCAGCACCCGCCGTTCCCAACTCCGGTTGGGGCCACGAGAGGCTCGCGAGCCCCCGTCTTGTCCCTGTCTGGCTGAGGTTGAGGAGGCTGAAGGACCGCAGCGTGACTGCGCCTATGGTGGTGAAGGAGTTCGTCAGATGCCGAGTCGCTCCGCTTCAGCGCCATTCTCGCCAGATGTGGGCCTTGCTCAGCAGTCAGGACCACATGAGGTTTCAGGAGTCCGGGCTCCTTCTGAAGACGTGGCAAACAGTGCTTGAGGTCCTGACGGGTGTCCCTTCGCCGGACGACTTGCCTGGGAGGAGCTGTCTGATGTACCGCTTCACGAACAAGGCCGAATTTGCAAAGAGTATGCCCCCCTTTGATGAGTGGGGCTGCGCCCGGACGGCCTGGCGGGGCCCCGCGAGAACCTCGTCAACGTGGTTCCCTTCTTTGTCACTGGTGCCAGGCTCGTCCCGAATGTGGATGCAGGGGGCGAGCGCCGCCGGAAGCTGGCGGCACGAGGTTTAATGTGCAGACGACACCTGGGGCTCCTGGGGCGTCGTCCTCAGGAACTCGTGATTCTCCATCTGAGATGTCGGTTGCTGAGATGGCGCAGCACGCTGCTCCCGAGGCCGGAGCTCCGGAGGCCTCGGGAGGTCGCAGTGAGAAGGCGCCTGACTGCTCTCTGCAGCCCGGCACCCCAGAAGTTGTCCCCTCAAGCACTTCTCCAGCTGCACCCTGTGCCAGTCTGTAACGCCCCGGATACAACTTTCCATATTCGTAACTCCAACTCTTGCCTTTTCCGGAGATGCGATATGTTATTTCCTTCGTGGTTGGGTTTTTGTCTATTGTTTTGCATTTTGTTCAAGGCATGCATCTCATCTCATAGCATCATGTGCATCGCATCCATATGTTTTCATAAAGCTTGCACCCGTTTGTAGTTGTTGCGTTCCCCTTGCCTTCTTTAACCATTCCGAGACCAATCGGGTTTTCGCTTCCCTCTTGACCATGACCACCTAACCTCTTTCGCCACCTCGCATCCCCCTCGTGTGCGTGTCCGAAACTTCCCCGAACCCGAACCGCACGGTCACGACCGATGGGTCCGGATCATCCCCAAACACCCCTCTTATATCCTCGATTCTTTGTTGGACTCCCCTAAGCCATTTATTCATTACCGCTTGATTTTTATCGAAGGATCCAGATTAGCCCCTAGCCAGACACCCACCTACTATAAATAGCAGTGCAATCATTAGACAAATCCCTAATTTCTAGGGATCCTCTAGCCGTCGCCGCCCGTCTCATCACCCAGCTCGGGATCCCCATCCCACCAACCACCACAGCCCGAGCTCCACCTCGTTTTCCCCACCGGACCAATCCATCGATCCACCTCCCTCCATCGATCTCCGAGCGCCTCTGCAGCCTCCCGCGTCTGATCCAAGGAGAGCAGCACCCTCTCGTGCTCCTCCACGACGTGCTCCTTCCACCGAGCCCCGCGCCTCTCCTCCAGTTCGCATGCCGTTGACCCCGACGAGCAGTTCTACCGGCGACCACGACCAGCCACCGTCTCGCCGTTCCCTTGCCTCGGCCTCGCACCCCGACGGCCACTTTGTCAGCCTCGTCACCGCCGTTGAACCGCAGCCCGGCACCTTGCCTCCTCCTCCCGTCCTCTTCTTCAGCTTCCCCTCTCTCTAATCCCTCTCTCTCCCAGATACTCCGTCGCCATGGATGCCAGCCGCTGCATCGCCTCTGCATCAAGCGCCGCTCGATCCCGCGTTGACCCGTCGCCCCGCCAAGTCCATGGAGCCACTTTAGTCCATGTTTAAAATGTTTAAATTGATGTTTGCTTTAATTTGCTAAAATGCCATGTTAAAATGATTTATTTCATAATTAATTAACCGTAACTCGGGATTTAATAAACTTGATATTTAAATGGGGTGGAAAAATGCATAGATTAACTTGGTGCACTTCATTTTCCTGTTTAACAACTCTAAAATTATGTAATAGGCAGAACAATACCAAATTTGAAATATGCACATGAGGATTTTCCGGAATTGTTGTTTCTTATTTCCGGCCTCATTTAAATTTGCCTGAATAGTTAGTTTACTTTTGTTTCACCTCTTGCCATGTTTAACAACATTTATCATTGGTTGGTAGCTTAAACGAGATTGAACTAAATATGTCAATGTGGTGTTTTGTCAATATGCAACTCGTTGCATATTGAGCTCCACTTAATTTGTAGTATTGTTTGTGCACTTTGCCATGCCATGCTCTTTAAACCGGACATGCATCATACTTGATTGTGCATAATGCCAGGATTATGCTGGTGTGTTTACTATGTTGTTTGCTTCTTTCCGGTTTGCTTCTCTCGTTAGCTTCGGTTTCGTTCCGGAGTTGTGAGGATTCGTTTGACTACGCCCGTTTGTCTTCTTCATGGACTCGTTCTTCTTCCTAGCGGGATTTCAGGCAAGATGACCGTCACCTTGGATCTCATTACTATCATTGCTATGCTAGTTGCTTCGTTCTATCGCTATGTTGCGTTTCCTACCATTTGCTTTTCAAGCCTCCCAAATCGCCATGATAGCCCCTAACCTTTGTCACCCTTCCTAGCAAACCGTTGTTTGGCTATGTTACCGCTTTGCTCAACCCCTCTTATAGCGTTGCTAGTTGCAGGTGAAGATGAAGATTGCTCCATGTTGGATTATGTTTATATTGGGATATCACAATATCTCTTATGTTATTAATGCAGCTATATTCTTGGTAAAGGGTGGAAGGCTCGGCCTTATGCCTGGTGTTTTGTTCCACTCTTGCCGCCCTAGTTTCCGTCATACCGGTGTTATGTTCCTGGATTTTGCGTTCCTTACGTGGTTGGGTGATTTATGGGACCCCCTTGACAGTTCACTTTGAATAAAACTCCTCCAGCAAGGCCCAACCTTGGTTTTACCATTTGCCTCACCACTACCTATACCTTTGCCTTGGGTCGGCCAACCCGAGGGTCATCTTTATTTTAGCCCCCCAGGGCCAGTGCTTCTCTAAGTGCTGGTTCGAACCGGGCAGACTGCAGGGCCACCTCGGGGCAACTCGAGGGTTGGTTTTACTTGTAGGCTGACCTATCCGGTGTTGCCCTGAGAACGAGATATGTGCATCTCCTATCGGGATTGTCGGCGCATCGGGCGGCTTTGCTGGTCTTGTTTTACCATTGTCGAAATGTCTTGTAAACCGGGATTCCGAGACTGATCGGGTCTTCCTGGGAGAAGGAATATCCTTCGTTGACCGTGAGAGCTTGTGATGGGCTAAGTTGGGACACCCCTGCAGGGTATAAACTTTCGAGAGCTGTGCCCGCGGTTATGTGGCAGATGGGAATTTGTTAATATCCGGTTGTAGTAAACTTGAAGTAAACTCTTATAAAATACACCAACCGTGTGCGTAATCGTGAGTCTCTCTTTTCGGGGTTGATCGAGAGGAGAACACGGTTTCTGGGTTATCTCTGACGTAAGTAGGAGTTCAGGATCACTTCTTGATCATTACTAGTTGATGACCGCTTGCTTTGCTTCTCTCCTTGCTCTTATTTGCGTAAGTTAGCCACCATACATGCATAGTCGCTGCTGCAACCTCACCACTTTACCCCTTCCTTACCCATTAAGCTTTGCTAGTCTTGATACCCATGGTAATGGGATTGCTGAGTCCTTGTGGCTCACAGATTACTACAACAACAGTTGCAGGTACAGGTTATGCGATGATCATGACGCGAGAGCGATGTTTGCTTGTTTTGGAGTTCTCCTTCTGCTTCTTCTTCGATCAGGGGATAGGTTCCAGGTCGGCAGCCTGGGCTAGCGGGGTGGATGTCGTTTGAGTTTCGCTTGTGTTTCATCCATAGTCGGATGTTGATCTTCTGTAAGATGATGTTGTATTCGTGTGGCATTGTATGCCTTTTGTAAGTATCCCCATCTATTATGTAATGTTGATGTAATGATATCCACCTTGCAAAAGCGTATCAATATGCGGTTCTATCCTTGGTGGGACCTTCGAGTCTCTTTAGGATAGTATCGCATATTGGGCGTGACAAGTTGGTATTAGAGCCTCGACCGACCATAGAAGCCCCTTGATTGTTGTCCGTTGTTGAGTCTAGAAGAAAACTATTTTGAGTCTTAGGATTATATATATCGGAGAGTAGGATTCTTTTTACTCCTCAGTCCCTTCGTCGCTCTGGTGAGGCCTCCTGACGTAGATGATTTGTCTTTCCTCTCCTCAAAGTTCACGAATTTTTTTTAGGATCACGCGGGTATCTTGGGATCGTTCCGATATTCTTGTGACGAGAACATTGTTCTTGGTGCCTCCTGACATTTAGGGGTTGTGGCAGTGTCCCGGGGAGTTGAGCTCCAAGGTGTTGTCGTCACAATTTTATTGGTGCAGTTCTGGAATACCTGAGTTTTGCCGACATCGAAAATCTCTTTTATGCAGTTGTTGGTGAGATAACCTCGACACCACCCAGTACTGGGGAGTTCGGGAGTATTGCCATAGCTTGTATAACGGATGCTTTTCGAAGGTTGAGGTACGCGATTTCCGAAGGTTTCTTGGTTATGTGTTGAAGGATGGATACAGCTGGATCTAGGTATTGTTAGTTTGGGTGATATATTTTGTGTCCCCTGTATCCCCAACACCAGATTGCATAACCAGAAAGTTTCGGGAGTTTATAGGTGGGAATTCAAGTAGCTACTAGAATATATTTCCGACAGATTCATGATATGAGATTGGGTAAATCTCTATCATATGTATTTGTTCTGGCTTATTCTGCAAGCCAAATCCTTTGTCTTGTTTTATTTGTGGTATTCGAGTTGCTTCAATGTCAAGTGTTGATCCATACCTTCCCTAAACGGTGTTCTCATATTGCTATGTGAATACTAATCCTTCTTGGTCATCGAGGTCGTCATGTTAATTCTTTTCCAACCGGCGTGCTTCTCTTTAAGTGGATCTGATCATTTCAACATCCGCAAGATCAACTCTAAGTTTTCTCACCGGTGTTTGTTTCATCCATCCCAAGTTGTCTTTGTTTTCCCGCCCTCCCACCCTTTTTCTTCAAGGACTCAGATTTCTTAATCATGTATACTTTTATTTGTGGGAAGTCTCTTCATTCTTTTCTTTCAATGTTCTTATCCGGTGATTTCCCATGAAGATGCTCAATAGTTTCAAGTTCATCATTCTTCATTCTCGTATTCTTTTCCGGTGGATTTAACTCAAGCTTACAGTGTTGATCATATTCCTTTCCTTGTTGCAAATGCTTTCTCTTTCCGATGCACCTCTTAATCATTCACTTCTCACTATTCATTTGTTCTGGAGTGTTGAAGATATCTCAGAAGGCTCGTCTTTTCATTCTAGATCCGTTCAAGTTATTTTGAGGTTGTTATCTCATTCAAGCCATTTAATTCTACCGGTGCAGTCTTTATTTCAATCAATCCTTCAATGATGTTTCTTTTGAGTGGGCCCTAACCCACATGTTTTTTCCCAGGATCTTACCTAACTCTTCTAATTATCAGGAGCTATTCCCAAATTCTTTTCAAAGTTTGACGTAAGAATGGGTTATCATCAGTCATATCTCTTTCTCCAAGATCTTTCAAATTCTTTTCATCATTGGTTCAACCTTCCCAATTTTCATTCCGGAGTGCCTCAACAATTCATGGTGATGTTTCTCATCGTCATTCTCAACATTTGAAGACCGAAGAAGAGTTTCTCTTAAATCTTGCTCCATTCTCTTCAAGATTCATGGTTCTGGCTTGATGCCATCCTCTCATAATTGTTTTCGATTGTGAGAATTGTTCTCACCCATCCGGAGCATTTCAGGAGTCCTTTCAGTTTGAGTCTCCGGAGCCCATCATCTCAGAATTATTAATTCAAGCTTTCAGCTCTCGTTCTCCAAATCATACCGGTGCATCATTCAAGTATTATCTAATCAGCTCGGGATCTCTGCGTTCACTTGTATCTAAATTCTCTCAAGTATCTTCGTTCATTTTCTAATTCTTCCTGCTGTTTCTTTATCTTTTCTTTGTTCATTTTAAATTCTTACGGTGGTTCGTTCAAGAGTTCTCTTTTCTTGGTTATCATATCAATTCATTCGTTGTTTCCAAATTCCACCGGTGGTTCCATCAATACCTTCTCAAGTTTGCGCTATATCTCTCATAATCCTTTCTACGGGAATAAGTAGTATGCCAAATCCATTGCTTGTCATCAATTTAATTTGATGAAGGATAAGCATACAATAAATCTTATTCTTATTTCCTCGAGGTGATTCAATTCTTTTCTTCCGGAGATTGTTCATGATGAAGTAATTCTCGGTTCTAGTGTTTCATCTTTTCCTTTCCGGAGTTCCAAGTTTTCCGCATTATCTTGTCACGAAGCTCCATCTAATTATTGCAAGGCTTCAACCTGTGTTTTCAACTTCTCTTTCTTGTTATCATCCTTTTATTACCGGAGTTCTTCATGGAGGCTCTACATGGTGGTTCGTCAAGGATTCTTTTCATTCTTCAATTGTTCTCAAGATTTCTCTCGAAGTTATGATCCCACAAGCTATACTTCAAAATAAACATGGTGCTCAACACATGTTTTGTTTTGAGGAGTTCAAGCATTCTTCATCTTGCATTCCGAAGTGCAATTATTTCTACCTTATCTCTTGAGGTGGTGTTATGCCATTCTTGACAATTCCCTTCGTGTTTCATGATTCACAAGTTTTCAAGACTGACATATTTAAATCCATCAATTTTCTGTTCGTTCAAGAGATCTTTTTAACCAATCAATCTTTTGTTGGAGTTATATTGGATTATATCTCACCTACAGCCTTCCCTAAGGAATGTAGCTATTTGTGGTGCTTATCAATGATCCAATTTTATCCTTCTCATCTCGGTGAAGAAGTTTTTCATCTTTTTGGTGCTCTCAATCAAATCAATGGTTTTCCATTAGTGGCCGGTTGTCACCTCATAGTCTCGAGATGTTTTCCATAAGCCCACAACAAGCTTGTGCTTCTCATTGTTGATTTGCCAACAACTCCGTTTGATTCTTCTTTGCAAGGATGCTTTCCAAGTTCACTTGTGGCAAAAGTTGTCATTTTCTTCTCCGTCCCTTTATCCCAACGATCTAACTTTTATTCTTTCATTACGGAGGCATTGTGTTGTTGTGCTCTTCACCCATCACCTTGTTTTGTGAGGATCGTGTTCTTTTCTTGCTTATCCATTTAACCGGAGTGTTGTATCATCTCTTCAATATCTTTTCATCTCATCAAGTTTTCTTCTCTTTTCTACCGGAGTGTTGTCCAAATTCTGTCATTCTTGTTCCTTGGCTATCTCATTATACCGAGGTGGTCATATTCTTTTCGTTCGTGAAGCTCTTATTTCCATGTCTTTCAACCTTCAAGTTCTCGTAATACTCCTTGTTCCTCTTTTCTACCGGATTGTTTGCAATCTCGTTCATCTCTATTGTACTCTTTCTTTTAAATTGCTCAACGTCTCAAGGTTCAGGGTTTCGCTCGTTTGTCGAAGAAGCAACTTAGTTTCACCTTTTCTCTTCCTCTTCCGTTTCCCTCCGGTGCCATCCTAGATCTCGGGACGAGATCCTCTTGTAGTGGTGGAGTGTTGTAATGCCCCGGATACAACTTTCCATATTCGTAACTCCAACTCTTGCCTTTTCCGGAGATGCGATATGTTATTTCCTTCGTGGTTGGGTTTTTGTCTATTGTTTTGCATTTTGTTCAAGGCATGCATCTCATATCATAGCATCATGTGCATCGCATCCATATGTTTTCATAAGCTTGCACCCATTCGTAGTTGCCGCGTTCCCCTTGCCTTCTTTAACCGTTCCGAGACCAATCGGGTTTTCGCTTCCCTCTTGACCGTGACCACCTAACCTCTTTCGCCAGCTCGCATCCCCCTCGTGTGCGTGTCCGAAACTTCCCCGAACCCGAACCGCACGGTCACGACCAATGGGTCCGGATCATCCCCAAACACCCCTCTTATATCCTCGATTATTTGTTGGACTCCCCTAAGCCATTTATTCACTACCGCTTGATTTCGATCGAAGGATCCAGATTAGCCCCTAGCCAAACACCCACCTACTATAAATAGCAGTGCAATCATCAGACAAATCCCTAATTTCTAGGGATCCTCTAGCCGCCGCCGCCCGTCTCATCACCCAGCTCGGGATCCCCATCCCACCAACCACCACAGCCCGAGCTCCACCTCGTTTACCCCACCGGACCAATCCATCGATCCACCTCCCTCCATCGATCTCCGAGCGCATCTGCAGCCTCCCGCGTCTGATCCAGGGAGAGCAGCACCCTCCCGTGCTCCTCCACGACGTGCTCCTTCCACCGAGCCCCGCGCCTCTCCTCCAGTTCGCCTGCCGTTGACCCCGGCGAGCAGTTCTACCGGCGACCACGGCCAGCCACCGTCTTGCCGTTCCCTTGCCTCGGCCTCGCACCCCGACGGCCACTTCGTCAGCCTCGTCACCGCCGTTGAACCGCAGGCCAGCACCTTGCCTCCTCCTCCCGTCCTCTTCTTCGGCTTCCCCTCTCTCTAATCCCTCTCTCTCCCAGATACTCCGTCGCCATGGATGCTAGCCGCTGCATCGCCTCTGCATCAAGCGCCGCTCGATCCCGCGTTGACCCGTCGCTCCGCCAAGTCCATGGAGCCACTTTGTCTGCTGCTTCCTGCATCGTTCGCCGCCGCCAAGACCTTGCCTCGCCGGATCCGCCTCCATCGGCCTCCGTTCGGCGTGCCGCCGCCGCCGGGATCCGCTCGCCTTCTCGCCAACCCGCTACTTCCCGCGCCTGCCAGCCGCCGCCAAGTCCCAGCGCGTGCCCACGAAGACTCTGCTTCCAGTGATGCCGCCTTGTTCGTTCTCTGCCGCGTCAGGAGATGCTCGATCCGGTCCCCGTTGACGCGGCGTCATGAAGGCCACAGTCGCAGTCACAAGCAGCGCCCTGCCTCCCTCTCCACCAACCGGCCCATGAGGCCTGGTGAGCATCCCCCGCCCTTTGTATGCTCCTGTTGGCCCAGCCAGTTTCGGCCTGTGAAGTTTTTTTCCTGCCAAAACGATTTTATCTAATTTCCAGGAAACTGCATGTTTACATATTGCACCCTCATGTTCATGCATTTAATAATTCAACAACTATGCATCGGATTAAAATGGTTTAAATATGTAAAATGCTTAGAATTTTGCGTAGACTAACAATATGCCACTTTAGTCCATGTTTAAAATCTTTAAATTGTTGTTTGCTTTAATTTGCTAAAATGCCATGTTAAAATAATTTATTTCATAACTAATTAACCGTAACTCGGGATTTAATAAACTTGATATGTAAATGGGGTGGAAAAATGCATAACTTGGTGCACTTCATTTTCCTGTTTAACAATTATAAATTATGTAATAGGAAGAACAGTACCAAATTTGAAATATGCACATGAGGATTTTCCGGAATTGTTGTTTCTTATTTCCGGACTCATTTAAATTTTCCTGAATAGTTAGTTTACTTTTGTTTCACCTCTTGTCATGTTTAACAACATTTATCATTGGTTGGTAGCTTAAACAAGATTGAACTAAATATGTCAATGTGGTGTTTTGTCAATATGCAACTCGTTGCATATTGAGCTCCACTTAATTTGTAGTATTGTTTGTGCACTTTGCCATGCCATGCTCTTTAAACCGGACATGCATCATACTTGATTGTGCATCATGCCATGATTATGCTAGTGTGTTTACTATGTTGTTTGCTTCTTTCCGGTTTGCTTCTCTTCTTAGCTTCGGTTTCATTCCGGAGTTGTGAGGATTCGTTCGACTACGTCCGTTTGTCTTCTTCATGGACTCGTTCTTCTTCCTAGCGGGATTTCAGGCAAGATGACCGTCACCTTGGATCTCATTACTATCATTGCTATGCTAGTTGCTTCGTTCTATCGCTATGCTGCGTTTCCTACCATTTGCTTTTCAAGCCTCCCAAATCGCCATGATAGCCCCTAACCTTTGTCACCCTTCCTAGCAAACCGTTGTTTGGCTATGTTACCGCTTTGCTCAGCCCCTCTTATAGCGTTGCTAAGTTACAGTGAAGATGAAGATTGCTCCATGTTGGATTATGTTTATGTTGGGATATCACAATATCTCTTATATTATTAATGCATCTATATACTTGGTAAAGGGTGGAAGGCTCGGCCTTATGCCTGGTGTTTTGTTCCACTCTTGCCGCCCTAGTTTCCGTCATACCGGTGTTATGTTCCCGGATTTTATGCTCCTTACGTGGTTGGGTGATTTATGGGACCCCTTGACAGTTTGCTTTGAATAAAACTCCTCCAAAGAAGGCCCAACCTTGGTTTTACCATTTGCCTCACCACTACCTATACCTTTCCTTGGGTCGGCCAACCCGAGGGTCATCTTTATTTTAGCCCCCGCCGGTGCTTCTCTAAGTGCTGGTTCGAACCGGCAGATCATGGGCCACCTCGGGGCAACTCGAGGGTTGGTTTTACTCGTAGGCTGACCTATCCGGTGTTGACCTGAGAACGAGATATGTGCAGCTCCTATCGGGATTGTCGGCGCATCGGGCGGCTTTGCTGGTCTTGTTTTACCATTGTCAAAATGTCTTGTAAACCGGGATTCCGAGACTGATCGGGTCTTCCTGGGAGAAGGAATATCCTTCGTTGACCGTGAGAGCTTGTCATGGACTAAGTTGGGACACCCCGCAGGTATAAACTTTCGAGAGTCGTGCCCTGGTTATGTGGCAGATGGGAATTTGTTAATATCCGGTTGTAGTAAACTTGAAGTAAACTCTTCTAAAATACACCAACCGTGTGCGTAACCGTGAGTGTCTCTTTTCGGGGTTGATCGAGAGGAGAACACGATTTCTGGGTTATGTCTGGTCTGGCGTAAGTAGGAGTTCAGGATCACTTCTTGATCATTACTAGTTGATGACCGCTTGCTTTGGTTCTCTCCTCACTCTTATTTGCGTAAGTTAGCCACCATACATACTTAGTCGCTGCTGCAACCTCACCACTTTACCCCTTCCTTACCCATTAAGCTTTGCTAGTCTTGATACCCATGGTAATGGGATTGCTGAGTCCTCGTGGCTCACAGATTACTACAACAACAGTTGCAGGTATAGGTTATGTGATGATCATGACGCGAGAGCGATGTTTGCTTGTTTTGGAGTTCTCCTTCTGCTTCTTCTTCGATCAGGGGATAGGTTCCAGGTCGGCAGCCTGGGCTAGCAGGGTGGATGTCGTTTGAGTTTTTTGTTTGTGTTTCATCCATAGTCGGATGTTGATCTTCTGTAAGATGATGTTGTATTCGCGTGGCATTGTATGCCTTTTATAAATATCCACATCTATTATGTAAAGTTGATGTAATGATATCCACCTTGCAAAAGCGTATCAATATGCGGTTCTATCCTTGGTGGGACCTTCGAGTCTCTTTAGGATAGTATCGCATAGTGGGCGTGACACAGTCGCCACGTCCAGCGCTTCGGTCGGCTTTGTGTGGACTTCGAGGAGCTCTGCAAGAGGAAAAGATCTCCGAGCGGCAGTGGTATCTTTGGGCCGTTGAAGCGACGAAGGTACATCACCGTCAATGGGTAAGCACTGCACCGTATGATTTCTTGATTGATGTTTTCCTCCCTGACGTTGGCTCTTCAAGACCCCTTCCGTCAGGGCCGCTGTATCTACTGAGGAGCGGCCTGCTCTTCCCTCGACTCCATTGCTGGCCCTGGGCGCCCCGAGCCTGCATGCTGTCCCTGGGGCAGGGTCGGTTGGGGAAGCACGCTCGCCTCCACGGCGCTTTGAATCCGCAGTCTCGTCGTCCTTCCTCCATGGTTTGGCGCGGAGCTTGGCGGGCATGCCCAGGGCCCCTCCGCTGGTCATGGCCAGTAACTGTCTGGCTTCGGTCTTTGGCTCTTCTTCAGGCAGCAGGCCTCGTCTGATTCGGGCCGCTCGCGAGGTCCGGCTGACTCCTGGGGCAGCGCCAGCCCCCAGCCCCCTTGAGGGAGTCCTGGATTAGGGGGTATCCGGACAGCCGGATTATATCCTTTGGCCGGACTGTTGGACTATGAAGATACAAGATTGAAGACTTCGTCTCATGTCCGGATGGGACTCTCCTTGGCATGGAAGGAAAGCTTGGCGATATGGATATGAAGATCTCCTCCCATTGTAACCGACTCTGTGTAAACCTAGCCCCCTCCGGTGTCTATATAAACCAGAGGGTTTAGTCCGTAGGACCAACAACAATCATACCATAGGCTAGCTTCTAGGGTTTAGCCTCTACGATCTCGTGGTAGATCAACTCTTGTACTACTCATATCATCAAGATCAATCAAGCAGGAAGTAGGGTATTACCTCCATCGAGAGGGCCCGAACCTGGGTAAACATCATGTCCCCTGCCTCCTGTTACCATCCACCTTAGACACACAGTTCGGGACCCCCTACCTGAGATCCGCCGGTTTTGATACCGACATTGGTGCTTTCATTGAGAGTTCCACTGTGTCGTCGCCGTAAAGCTGGATGGCTCCTCCGATCATCGATAACGATGCGGTCCAGGGTGAGGTTTTCCTCCCCGGACAGATCTTTGTATTCGGCGGCTTCGCACTGCGGGCCAACTCGCTTGGCCATCTGGAGCAGATCGAGAGCTACGCCCCTGGCCATCGTGTCGTTCGAAACTTGAATTACACTGCCAACATCCATGGAGACTTGATCTTCGACGGACTCGAGCCCATGCCAGGTGTGCCGCACGATCACGACGAGCATGATATAGCTCTGCCGTCGGACAATGTTCGGGAGATCACACCGGCAACTACTCCGGCCATCAATCCGGGGCAAACTGGGCCATCCGAGGACGGGCGGATAGACCCCGCCTTGGAGGCTGCACTCTCAGCGGCGATAGAGCCGGATGCTGACCTTACGCCTCATGAGAGCCGTGACGCCGAACCAATGGACTCGTCTCCGGCCACGGACTTCGAACCGCCTGCGCCCGTGCCTATCGAATCCGATTGGGCACCGATCATGGAGTTCACCTCCGCGGATATCTTTCAACACTCGCCCTTCGGCGATGTACTAAACTCGTTAAGTCTCTCTCCCTGTCAGGAGAACCTTGGCCGAACTATGTCCGGCTAGAATGGGATGCGGATGATGAAGAAATTCACTCCCCACACACCACCCACTTAGTAGCCACTGTCGACGATTTAACCGACATGCTCGACTTCGACCAAGACATCGATGGTATGGACAACGATGAAGGAGATTTAACAAGAACCACTGCCCACGGGGCACTGGACCGCCACCTCATCATATGATATACATATGGTGGACACACCCAAAGAAGGCAATGGCAACAAGACAGCAGAGGATGACCCCTCCAAGAAGCAACCCAAGCGCCGACGTCAGCGGCGCTGCTCTAAGTCTCGCCACAGCAAAAACGGTGATACCGGCACTGGAGATAACAGTACTCCGGACAGCGCCGAGGATGATGACAATCCCCTCCAGCATGATCTAGAGCCGGAGGATGAACAAGCCAGCCCACCTAAGCGAGCGGCAGAGGGAGAGGCGGAGGATGACAATTACATGCCTCTCTTCGAAGATGAAGTGAGCCTCGGCGATGATGAATTTCTCGTGCCTGAGGATCCCATCGAACAGGAGCGCTTTATAAGCCGGCTTATAGCCACAGCAAATAGCCTGAAGAAAAAACAGCAACAGCTTCGAGCTAATCAGGATTTGCTAGCGCAGATGGATCAAGTCCTTGCGGCCGAGGAATACGAACTCGACGCCTCCAAGGGTCACCCAAAGCACAGGTTGCTACCTCGACTTGAGGAGGAAGCATTGAAACCTACATCACCAGCATATGACGCGGCTGATCGGCCACCTTGTGGCCGAGACAGAGAGGCACTTCAGCCAGAAGTTCAGCCCGCACCCCGCCGCCACCCAAATAAAAATACCAAGGCACCGGGAAACACGCGAGACCTGCGAGACGTATTGGAAGATAGGGAAAAACACGCAAGATCAATCTACGGATCACGAAGGCACGCCCATACACGGGACGGTGACCGCCACGCCGGATACAGTAAAAGCAAATCTGGCTGGGCCGAATACAGCAGGCAAGACTCATATGAGCTGCGTCGCGATATAGCCCAGCACAGAGGCGCGGCAAACCCCCTATGCTTCACTGACGAAGTAATGGAACATGAATTCCCAGAGGGTTTTAAACCCGTAAATATTGAATCATATGATGGTACAACAGATCCCGCGGTATGGATCAAGGACTTCCTCCTCCACATCCACATGGCCCACGGTGATGATCTACATGCCATCAAGTACCTCCCGTTAAAACTTAAAGGACCAGCCCGGCATTGGCTGAATAGCTTGCCAGCAGACTCCATTGGCTGTTGGGAGGATCTGGAAGACGCATTCCTCGACAACTTCCAGGGCACTTATGTGCGACCACCAGATGCCGATGAATTGAGCCACATAATTCAGCAGCCAGGAATCGGCCAGCAATTCTCGACACGGTTCCTAAGCAAGAAAAATCAAATTGTCGATCGTCCGGATGCAGAGGCCTTAGCGGCATTTAAGCACAACATCCGTGACGAGTGGCTCGCCCGGCACCTCGGCCAAGAAAAGCCGAAGTCTATGGCAGCCCTCACGACACTCATGACCCGCTTTTGCGAGGGAGAGGATAGCTGGCTGGCTCGCAGCAATGACATATCAAGGAACCTTGGCACTTCGGATACCAAGGACAGTAACAGCAGGCCACGTCGCAGCAAACACAAGCGCCGCAACAACAGCGATAACGCCGAGGATACGGCAGTCAATGCCGGATTCAGAGGCTCTAAACCCGGTCAGGGGAAAAATCCATTCAAAAGAAGCACTCCAGGACCGTCCAGTTTGGACCGCATACTCGATCGCTCGTGTCAAATACACGGCATCCCCGATAAGCCAGCTAATCACACCAACAGAGAATGTTGGGTGTTCAAGCAGGCCGGCAAGTTAAACGCCGAAAACAAGGACAAGGGGCTGCACAGCGATGACGAGGAGGAGCCACGGCCGCCGAACACGGAGGATGTAAGAGTTTCCCCCATAAGTGAGGACGGTGAACATGATATACTCAACCCACATCCCCAAGAGGGAACGGAAGCGCAGCACTAAGGGACGTATATGCGATGGAGCCCGTCGCCCCAAAGTTCAACCCATGGTCCTCTTGTCCGATCACCTTTGATCACAGGGACCACCCCACTAGTATTCGTCATGGCGGATCTGCCGCATTGGTCCTAGACCCCATCATTGACGGATTTCACCTCACTCGAGTCCTCATGGATTTGCCGGCAGCAACTGAACCTGCTCTATCGTGATACAAGGCGCAAAATGGGTATAGACCCCTCAAGGATCAAACCCACAAAAACGACCTTTAAAGGCGTCATCCCAGGTGTAGAGGCCCATTGTACGGGCTCAATCACACTGGAAGTGGTCTTCGGATCTTCGGACAACTTCTGAAGTGAGGAGATAATCTTCGATATCGTCCCATTCCGCAGCGGCTATTACGCACTGCTCGGGCGAACCGCATTTGCAAGATTCAATGCGGTACCGCATTACGCATACCTCAAGCTCAAGATGCCAGGACCTAGGGGGGTCATCACAGTAAATGGAAACACAGAGTGCTCCCTCTATACGGAGGAGCACACTGCGGCCCTCGCAGCGGAGGCACAAAGCAGCCTTTTAAGGCAGTCCACCGCTTCAAGGATAAAGCCCCCGGACACCGTCAAGCGCGTCCGGAGTAACCTGCAACAGGATCGCCTGGCACGTTCAGAGCTCGCCTAGCAATTCGGCCCCCGCCCCAATCTCAGTCAAACGGCAAAATTCGTGCAGCGCGTACATAATTACGCATTGAAAATACCATAGGTGTAGGCGGGGGCACGATCATGGCACGTCCCACAATGCGGCTCAACCGCACTAGGGACTTACTACCTTTATCATTCTCTCCCTTTCAGGACTTTACTCTCTGGAAGCCCAATCCGGCAAAGATGATTGCGGACACATGATACAACATCCAAGGAGGCAGGAAGCTACGCCGCATAATGGAATCCCTGTGTGGTCTCTCGATAACGAAATACCGCTTAAGATACCAAATTCACAAATTTTGCCCTCGGATGGGACATGTCAAATAGTCCTATTATTTGCTTACCGTGACTACTTGTATCAAGATGCTTTGACGCATTTCTCGAATAAACAATGCATAGCTCTAGTCTATTATCGCATTCTATATTATATATATATATATATATATATATATATATATATATATATGTTCATTTATGACAGTTAGCACCCGTACACTCTGCTACGTCTTGAGCTTGCGTTAGTTTTCCCCGAAGAGGAGAGGATGATGCAGCACAGTAGCGTAAGTATTTCCCTCAGTTTTTGAGAACCAAGGTATCAATCCAGTAGGAGGCCATGCACAAGTCCCTCGTGCCTGCACAAAACGATAGCTACTCGCAACCAACGCGATTAGGGGTTGTCAATCCCTTCACGGTTACTTACGAGAGTGAGATCTGATAGAGATAATATTTTTGGTATTTTTGGTATAAAGATGCAAAGTGAAAAGTAAAAGGCAAAGTAAAACAAAGCAAGTATAAAAGGGATGGAGATTGATATGATGAGAATAGACCCGGGGGCCATAGATTTCACTAGTGGCTTCTCTCAAGAGCATAATTATTCTATGATGGGTGAACAAATTAATGTTGAGCAATTGACAGAATTGAGCATAGTTATGAGTATATCTAGGTATGATCATGTATATAGGCATCACGTCCGAGACAAGTAGATCGAAACGGTTCTCAAGATTCTACTACTATTACTCCACTCATCGACCGCTATCCAAAGATGCATCTAGAGTATTAAGTTAAAAACAGAGTAACGCCTTAATTAAGATGACATGATGTAGAGGAATAAATTCATGTAATATGATAAATACCCCATCTTGTTATCCTCGATGGCAACAATACAATACGTGCCTTGCAACCCTTTCACATCCTGGGTAAGGACACCGCAAGATTGAACCCAAAGCCATGCACTTCTCCCATTGCAAGAACTACCAATCTAGTTGGCCAAACCAAACAGATAATTCGAAGAGACTTGCAAAGATAACTCAATCATACATAAAAGAATTCAGAGAAGATTCAAATATTATTCATAGATAAGCTGGATCATAAACCCACAACTCATCGGTCTCAACAAACACACCGCAAAAAGAAGATTACATCGAATAGATCTCCACGAGAGAGGGGGAGAACATTGTATTGAGATCCAAAAAGAGAGAAGAAGCCATCTAGCTACTAGCTATGGACCCGAAGGTCTGAAGTAAACTACTCACACTTCATCGGAGAGGCTATGGTGTTGATGTAGAAGCCCTCCGTGGTGGGTGCCCCCTCCAAATGAGCTCGAATGTGCCCCGAGATGGGATCTCGTGGATACAGGAAGTTGCCCGGTGGAATTAGGTTTTGGCTCTGCTCGATCGTTTGGGGGCGTGAGGTACATATAGGAGGAAGGAGTACGCCGGTGGAGCAACAGGGGGCCACGAGGCGTGGGCGCCCTAGGGGGCGCCCCACCTCGTGACCGCCTCTCCGTTCCTGGCGTGAGGGTCCAAGTCTCCTGGATCACGCTCGTGAGAAAATCACGCTCAAGGTTTCATTCCGTTTGGACTCCGTTTGATATTTTGTTTCTTCAAACATCAAGAAGGCAAAACAATGTTAATTCGGGCTGGGCTCCAGCTAATAGGTTAGTCCCAAAAGTAATATAAAAGTGGAAAATAAAGCCCATTATAGTACAAAACAAGAGATAAAGTAGCATGGAGCAATCAAAAATTATAGATACGTTGGAGACGACGTGCATCCCCAAGCTTAATTCCTGCTCGTCCTCGAGTAGGTAAATGATAAAAAGAGAATTTTTTATGCAGAGTGATACTTTTGCATAATTTCAATGTGAATCTTCTTAATTGTGGTATGAATATTCAGATCCGATAGATTCGAGACAAAATTTCATATTGAAAGAAAAATAATAATACTTCAAGCATACTAACTAAGCAATTATGTCTTCTCAAAATAACATGGCCAAAGAAAGTTCATCCCTACAAAATCATATAGTTAGGCTATGTTTCATTTTCGTCACACAAAGATGTTCCCAACTTCTATACCCCGATGACAAGCCAAGCAATTGTTTCATACTTAAATAATCTCAAACTTTTTCAACCTTCACACAATACATGAGCGTGAGCCATGGATATAGCGCTATGGGTGGAATAGAATATGATGATGGGGATTGTGTGGAGAAGACAAAAAAAGGAGAAAGTCTCACATTGATTTAGGATAATCAACGGGCTATGGAGATGCCCACAATTGATGTCAACATGAGGAGTAGGGATTCCCATGCAATGTATGCACTAGAGCTATGAATGCTCAACAAAATAAAACTAGTGGGTGTGCATCCAACTTGCTTGCTCATGAAGACCTAGGGCATTCTGAGGAAGCCCATCGTAGGAATATACAAGCCAAGTTCTATAACGAAAAATTCCCACTAGTATAAAAAAGACAACTTATGAGACTCACTATATGAAAAACATGGTGCTACTTTGAAGCACAATATATGAGACTCACTACATGAAGAACAAGGTGCTACTTTGAAGCACAATATATGAGACTCACTACATGAGGAACAAGGTGCTACTTTGAAGCACAATATATGAGACTCACTACATGAGGAATAAGTTGCTACTTTGAAGCACAAGTGTGGAAAAAGAGATAGTAGCATTGCCCTTTTTTTTGGGGCCTTTCTTTTTTCTTTTTGGCCTTTCTCTTTTTTTTGGGCAATGCTCTAATAATGATGATCATCACACTTCTAAGGATTACAACTCGAAACTAGAACAAGGTATGACTCTATATGAATGCCTCTGGCGGTGTACCAAAATGGTGCAATGAATCAAGAGTGACATGTATGGAAAATAATGCATGGTGGCTTTGCCACAAATACGATGTCAACTACATGATCATGCAATGGAAATATGACAAAAGTGAAGTATGTCATGATGATGATGAACGGAACGGTGGAAAGTTGCATGGCAATATACCTCGGAATGGCTATGGAAATGCCATAATAGGTAGGTATGGTGGCTTTTTTGAGGAAGATATAAGGAGGTTTATGTGTGATAGAGCGTATCATATCACGGGGTTTGGATGCACCATGAAGTTTGCACCACCTCTCAAGGTGAGAAAGGGCAATGCACGGGCATCAAGAGGCTAGCATAGGCGGAAAGGTAAAAGTGCGTATAATCCATGGACTCAACATTAGTCAAAAGAACTCATATACTTATTGCAAAAATTTAGAAGTCATGAAAATCAAGTGCTACGCCAAGATGCTCCTAGGGGGATAGATTGGTAGGAAAAGACCATCGCTCGTCCCCGACCGCTACTCATAAGGATGCACAAGCCAGGTACACTTCATGTTTCAAATTTGTTACACAACTTTAACCATATGTGCATGCTACGGGATTTGCAAACTTCAACAAAAGCATTTCTCAAATTCACAACTACTCAACTAGCACGACTTTGATATTATCACCTCCATATCTCAAAACAATTATCAAGGATCAAACTTATCTTAGTATTCAACACACTCAAAAGAAAGTTTCACATATCTTGAATACCAAGTATATTAATATTAAGCAAATTACTATGCTATTAACGACTCTCAAAATAATCTAAGTGAAGCATGAGAGATCAATAGTTTCTTTAAAACAAATCCACCACCGTGCTCTAAAAGATCTAAGTGAAGTACTAGAGCAAAAATTATCACGCTCAAAAGATATAAGTGAAGAACATAGAGTATTCTATCAAATTTCAATTCATATATGGCTCTCTCAAAAGGTGTGTACAGCAAGGATGATTGTGGTAAACTAACAAGCAAAGACGCAAATCATACAAGACGCTCCAAGCAAAACACTTATCATGTTGTGAATAAAAATATAGCTCCAAGTAAATTACCGATGGAAGTGGATTTAAAGAGGATGCCTTCCGGCATCCCCAGGCTTTGACTTTTGGTGTCCATGGATTATCTTGGGGTGCCATGGGCATCCCCAAGCTTAGGCTCTTGCCACTCCTTGTTCCATAATCCATCAAAAGAATTCACCCAAAACTTGAAAACTTCACAACACAAAACTCAATAGAAATCTCGTGAGCTCCGTTAGAGAAAGAAAACAAAAGACTACTTTAAGGTACTGTAATGAACTCATTCTTTATTTATATTGGTGTTAAACCTACTGTATTCAACTTCTCTATGGATCATAAACTATTTTACTAGCCATAGATTCATCAAAATAAGCAAACAACACACGCAAAACAGAATCTGTCAAAAACAGAACAGTCTGTAGTAATATGTAACTAACGCAAACTTCTGGAACTCAAACAATTTTACCAAAGTTAGAAGACCTGGAAAATTTGTTTATTGATCAGCAGCAATTGGAATCAATATTTTATCACGTTCTGGTGATTTTTAACAATTCGGGCACTGAGCGCAAAGTTTCTGGAAATTACAGCAAGATCAAATAACTATCATCCAAGAAGATCCAATAGGTTTAACTTGGCACAAACACTAACTAAAAGATAAAACCACATCTAATCAGAGGCTAGATGGATTATTTATTACTAAGAAGCAAGGAAAAATATTGGGTTGTCTCTCAACAAGCGCTTTTCTTTAAAGCCTTTTTAGCTAGGCATTGAGATTTCAATGATGCTCACAAGAAAGACAAGAATTGAGGCATAAAGAGAGCATCATGAAACACGTGACAAACACATCTAAGTCTAACATACTTCCTATGCATAGGCATCTTATAGGCAAACAAATTATCATAGTAAGCAGAAACTAGCATATGCAAGGAAGCGGAAAGGAACGATAGCAATCTCAACATAACGAGAGGTAATTTAGTAACATGAAAACTTCTATAACCATATTTTCCTCTCTCATAATAATTACATGTGGGATCATAAGCAAATTCAACAAAATAGCTATCACATAAAATATTTTCAACATGATCCACATGCATGCAAAGTTGACATTCTTCCGAAATAGTAGGATTAACATTAACTAAAGTCATGACCTCTCCAAACCCACTTTTATCAAAAATTTCATAAGATTGAATATTCTCCAAATATGTGGGATCTAAAGTTGACACTCTTCCAAACCCACTTTCAATATTATTGCTAACAATATTATCAATCTCATATTCATCATGGGGATTAAATAAATTTTCAAGATCATAATAAGAATCACCCCAATCATGACCATTGCAACAAGTAGTAGACATAGCAAAACTAGCATCCCCAAGCTAAGGGTTTTGCATATTATTAGCACAATTGACATCGAGAGAATTTATAATAAAATCATTGCAATCATGCTTTGTATTCAAAGATCTATCATGAAGCACTTCATCACAATTTTCAGATTTACGGATTTCGGGCAAAAGCTTATAAAGATAATCTAGTGCATCCAAATCACTAGGAATTGGTTCATCATAATTGGATCTCTTAAAAAGATTGGCAAGCGGATGAGGATCCATAGATATTAGCTTCTCAGTTTAGGAATAAATACTCAACTATTTCAACCAAGCGAGAAAACGAGCCAAGAAAGACATAAAGGCGAACGGAAAAGAGAGGGTGAATAAAACGGCAAGGATAAAGTGGGGGAGAGGAAAACGAGAGGCAAATGGCAAATAATGTAATGCGAGAGATAGGGATTGTGATGGGTACTTGGTATGTTGACTTTTATGTAGACTCCCCAAGCAACGGCGCCGTAAATCCTTCTTGCTACGCCTTGAGCTTATGCTGGTTTTCCCGAAGAGGAGGGGATGATGCAGCACAGTAGCGTAAGTATTTCCCTCGGTTTTTTAGAACCAAGGTATCAATCCAGTAGGAGGCCACGCACAAGTCCCACGTACCTGCACAAAACGATAGCTACTTGCAACCAACGCGATTAGGGGTTGTCAATCCCTTCAGGTCACTTACGAGAGTGAGATCTGATAGAGATAATATTTTTGGTATTTTTGGTATAAAGATGCAAAGTGAAAAGTAAAAGGCAAAGTAAAACAAAGCAAGTATAAAAGTGATGGAGATTGATATGATGAGAATAGACCCCGGGGCCATAGGTTTCACTAGTGGCTTCTCTCAAGAGCATAATTATTCTACAGTGGGTGAACAAATTACTGTTGAGCAATTGATGTAATCGAGCATAGTTATGAGTATATCTAGGTATTATCATGTATATAGGCATCACGTCCGAGACAAGTAGATCGAAACGATTCTGCATCTACTACTATTACTCCACTCATCGACCGCTATCCAAAGATGCATCTAGAGTATTAAGTTAAAAAGAGTAACGCCTTAAGCAAGATGACATGATGTAGAGGAATAAATTCATGAAATATGTAAATACCCCATCTTGTTATCCTCGATGGCAACAATACAAGACGTGCCTTGCAACCCTTTCACATCGGGTAAGGACACCGCAAGATTGAACCCAAAGCCATGCACTTCTCCCATTGCAAGAACTACCAATCTAGTTGGCCGAACCGAACGGATAATTCGAAGAGACTTGCAAAGATAACTCAATCATACATAAAAAAATTCAGAGAAGATTCAACTATTATTCATAGATAAGCTGGATCATAAACCCACAATTCATCGATCTCACCAAACACACCGCAAAAAGAAGATTACATCGAATAGATCTCCACAAGAGAGGGGGAGAACATTGTATTAAGATCCAAAAAGAGAGAAGAAGCCATCTAGCTACTAGCTATGGACCAAGGTCTGAAGTAAACTACTCACACTTCATCGAGAGGCTATGGTGTTGATGTAGAAGCCCTCCATGGTGGATGCCCCTCCCAGGAGCTCGAACAGCCCCAAGATGGGATCTCGTGGATACAGGAAGTTGCGGCGGTGGAATTAGGTTTTGGCCCTGCTCGACTGCTTGGGGGTAATGAGGTATATATAGGAGGAAGGAGTACGCCGGTGGAGCAACAGGGGCCCACGAGGCGGGGTGCGCCCACCCTCGTGACCGCCTCTCTGGTTCCTTGGCGAGGGTCCAAGTCTCCGGATCACGCTCGTGAGAAAATCACGCTCAAGGTTTCATTCCGTTTGGACTCTGTTTGATATTCTGTTTCTTCGAAACACTGCAAAGGCAAAAAATAGCAATTCTGGGCTGGGCCTCCGGTTAATAGGTTAGTCCCAAAAGTAATATAAAAGTGGAAAATAAAGCCATTATAGTCCAAAACAGTAGATAAAGTAGCATGGAGCAATCAAAAATTATAGATACGTTGGAGACGTATCACACTCTGGTACGGCCAGTACGCCAGGGGCTTCCGTATACCCCATAATACGGCGTGAGAAGTCCGAACACTTTCGACAGTGCGGCACCCCGAACTTATAGCATTATATGCATCAGCTCAGAATCATGTCTTGGGTCAATAGTTGGGTTTGCCCGGCTCCCTTGTTTTGGTACCTTACGTTCCGCAATATCGGCTAAGGTAGCGCTGGGAGAACTATCGCGATTGTGTCCCGGTTCTTCCGGACGTAACACCTAAGTAGAGAAAGCTAAAACTGACTGTCATGATAAGGCGAGAGCTGGTCGCTGTTCGAGAGGTCTCAAGTCCCTAAAGACTTTTTCCGCTTCGGGCGAGGAGTCGGCCTTGTCTGACTTAGGCGTGTCTAGCGCCCCAAATTCGGCCTTCCGAATACTAGGGGCTTCGCCAAAATTTAAAATTGTAGACTTCTATGGCTAAGTGAGAGTGATAAAGCATTATAATCCGATTGACAGGTTCGTTATGCTAAGCACCTCCCTCAGAGGACCCAAAAATGGGAAAAAGAGTGCTCAGATTTATCCCGAACACCCCAGCACTAGTTGCATGAGGGCAGAAGCCGACGACTAGCCAACTCTCAGATTTTATAAACAGCCTCACAGAAGGTAATAGTTTAAATATAAAAGTGTTGCATAGCGCACATGAACTAGTTTTCATAATACAGGATCACATGAGGAAGTTCATTCAAAAATTACATCTTTGGAACATTCGTCCGCCACAAGACGGGCACCCTTCAGGACACCCTCATAATACTTTTCGGGGTGGCGATGCTCCTTGCTCAAGGGCGGCCCCTCCTTCACCAATTTCTTGGCGTCCATCTTGGCCTCAAAGGCACCTTCAAGACGGGCAAAAGCCTCGCGTGCACCTTCGATGCAGACGGATCGCTTTATGACTTCCACCGTAAGGCATCCACAAGCCGCCTCACCAGCCGAAGTAGCTGTTGGGAAGGGCATTGCCGAGCCACATCCGAACTATAAGGCCCTTCATGGCCTGTTCGGCCTTTGTGGAGCTCGACCCGCTTAGCTGGTCGCTCAAGGGCATCGGGTGTTTGGTCCCAGTATACTGAGACCAGAACACCTTCTCCATCGAGCTCCCCTCCTCGGCCCGGTAGAACTCTGCGGCATCAGACACACTACGGGGCAGATCTGCAAACGCCCCTGGAGACCTCCGAACTCGGGTAAGTAAATAGAAATTTTCTTTCACATGCTTGCTTTGCATAATGAAGGCCTTAACCGCCGCTATCTTCTTCAACGCCTCAATCTCCTAAAGGGCCTTTTGGGCTTCGGCCTTGGCATGTTTTGTGCTTTCGATGGCCTTGGCAAGCTCGGACTCTCGCGTCTTTGAGTCAAGCTCCAAAGACCCATGCTTCTTCACGAGCGCCTGGAGCTCTTGCTGCACCTCGCCTACTCGGGCTTCGTGTCTTTCAAGTTTGATGCGCTCCTTGGCTGCTTTGTTTTCGGCCTTGGACAGCGCCTGCTTCAGGGTCGCCACGTCGGTCGTGGTCCCTGGCACATTCATGATGATCCTATTATCTTGCAACCAATTTTTTTCTTTTTTTATATACACAAGGTATTTCTTACCTTTGTTCTCCTCGAGCTACTTCTTGGCACGGTCGAGTTCTTCCTCGGACCGCTCGAGGTCCTGCTTCAGCGCGGCGACCTCCGTAGTACATGCGGCAGCGGCCAGCAATGAAGCCTGCATACGCATACAGATATATTTGGATTAGACTCCTGCAGTTACTATTTGATCCTCTATTAGGCTTTTCTTCGTGAACGCCGAACAGAGCATCAGGGGCTACTATCTATGCGGTAATATTTTCCTATATTTCGATTACTCACCTCAAAGCCTGTTAGGAGGCTGGCATAGGCTTCAGTCAGTCCGCTCTTGGCAGACTGAACCTTTTGATCACCGCACTCATGATAGTGCGGTGCTCTTCGTTGGTGGAAGCGCTGCGAAGCACTTCCAGCAAGTTGTCTGGTGCCTCTGGATGGACAGAGGTCACCGGCACGGGCGGCTTGCCCCTCTTAATAGGGGGCCGCCGATACGTCTCTGTCGTATCTACTTTTCCAAACACTTTTGCCCTTGTTTTGGACTCTAACTTACATGATTTGAATGGAACTAACCCGGACTGACGTTGTTTTCAGCAGAATTGCCATGATGTTGTTTTATGTGCAGAAAACAAAAGTTCTCGGAATGACCTGAAACTCCACGGAACATCTTATAAAAATAATAAAAAATCCTCGCCAAAGATGAAGACCAGGGGCCCACACTCGTCCCACGAGGGTGGGGCGCCTGCAGGCACGCCTCACCTCGTGGGCCCCTTGGAGACCTTCCGACTCCAACTCTATATATTTGCTTTCGGGGAGAAAAAATCAAGGAGAAGAAATCATCGCGTTTTACGATACGGAGCCGCCGCCAAGCCCTAAAACCTCTTGGGGGCTGATCTGGAGTCCGCTCGGGGCTTGAGAGGATTCGTCACCATCGCCATCGCCAACCATCCTCCATCACCAATTTCATGATGCTCACCACCGTGCGTGAGTAATTCCATCGTGAGGGCTTGCTGGACGGTGATGGGTTGGATGAGATCTATCATGTAATCAAGTTAGTTTTGTTAGGGTTTGATCCCTAGTATCCATTATGTTCGAGATTGATGTTGCTATGACTTTGCTATGCTTAATGCTTGTCACTAGGGCCCGAAAGTGCCATGATTTCAGATCTGAACCTATTATGTTTTCATGAATATATGTGTGTTCTTGATCCTATCTTGCAAGTCTATAGTCACCTACTATGTGTTGATTCGCAACCCCGCAAAGGACAATAATCGGGACCACTCCCGTGATGATCGTAGTTTGAGGAGTTCATGTATTCACTATGTGCTAATGCTTTGTTTCGGTTCTCTATTAAAAGGAGGCCTTAATATCCCTTAGTTTCCATTAGGACCCCGCTGCCACGGGAGGGTAGGACAAAAGATGTCATGAAGTTCTTTTCCATAAGCACGTATGACTATATTCGGAATACATGCCTACATTACATTGATTAATTGGAGCTAGTTCTGTGTCACCCTATGTTATGACTATTACATGATGAACCACATCCGGCATAATTATCCATCACTGATCCAATGCCTACGAGCTTTCCATATACTGGTTTACGCTTATTTACTTTCCCGTTACATCAAGTATAATCACTACAAAATACCAAAAATATTGCTTTTACTTTCGTTGCTCTTTTATTACCGTTACCACTACTATCATATTACTTTGCTACTAAATACTTTGCTGCAGATACTAAGTTATCCAGGTGTGGCAGAATTGACAACTCGGTTGCTAATACTTGAGAACATTCTTTGGCTCCCCTTGTGTTGAATCAATAAATTTGGGTTGAATACTCTACCCTCGAAAGCTATTGCGATCCCCTACACTTGTGGGTTATCAAGACCAATTTCTCAAGGCCATTTGGGAGCATAGCTCTATTCTTTGAGTCACTTGGGATTTATATCTGCTGGACACTATGAAGAACTTGAAAGACGAGAAAACAAAATTTTATCCCTCAACTACAAGGGGAGGTAAGGAACTGCCATCTAGCTCCGCACTTGATTCACCTTCTGTTATGAGTAAGCTTGCGACACCTAAACGTGCTTCTGCTATTCGCTCCGATATGTCGCATGTTATTGATGATGCTACTTCGGCTATGCATGATACTTATGATGAAACTACTTCAATGCCTGATACTACTGTGCCCCTTAGTGAATTTCTTGATGAACAAATTGCTAGGGCTAGAGAGAAAGAAATTATTGAATCTGATTATATTGATGAAAGTGATGATGAAGATAGGCCTGTTATTCCTAAGGGTTATGTTTTTGATATGGAAGCTTCTACGGCTATTTTAGCCTGCAGAGATAGAAATGAACTCAAGAGGCTATTAATTAAATGCGGTAAAGAATCTATTAGAGATAAAATCAGGCCTGACCTTTCTTTTGCTGCTTCACCTACTTGTGTTCCCGATAAGGATTATGAATTCTCTGTTGATCCTGATATAATTACTTTGGTTGAATCTGATCCTTTCCATGGTTATGAACATGAAACTGTTGTGGCACATCTTACTAAATTAAATGATATAGCCACCCTATTCACTAATGATGAGAGATCTCGCTACTTTTATATTCTTAAAATATTTCCGTTCTCATTAAAGGGTGATGCTAAGATATGGTTTAATTCTCTTGATCCTGGTTGTGTGCATAGTCCCTAGGATATGATTTATTACTTCTCTGCTAAATATTTCCCTGCTCATAAGAAACAAGGTGCTTTAAAGGAAATATACAACTTTGTGCAAATTGAAGAAGAGAGTCTCCCACAAGCTTGGGGGAGGCTTCTCAATTTACTTAATGCTTTGCCTGATCATCCTCTTAAGAAAAATGAAATACTTGATATCTTTCATAATGGACTAACCGATGCTTCCAGAGATTACCTGGATAGTTGTGTTGGTTCTCTTTTCAGGGAAAGAACACCGGATGAAGCTGAAATTTTATTTAATAATATGTTGACAAATGAAAATAATTGGGCACCTCCTGAGCCAGCTCCAGAGCAAATTACTGAGCCTATTCCTAAACCAACTCCGAAGAAGAGAGGTGTTCTATTTTTCAGTCCCGAAGATATGCAAGAGGCAAAGAAATCTATGAAAGAAAAAGGTATTAAAGCTGAAGATGTTAACAATTTACCTCCTATTGAAGAAATACATGGTCTTAATATACCGCCTGTTGAAGAAACATATGATCTTGATCCATTACCTATTGAAAAACCTCCTGATCCTCGACACAGGTAATAAAGGTAAATTCTCTTTATAGATTTGATGAAGGTGATATTCCTCACTATAAGTCTGCTAGACAGTGCTTTGATGAGTTTGATAATCTTATTGTCAAACAAGAAAACTTCAATGCTTATTTTGGTAGACAATTGAAATACGATTCTGATATGATTAAACACTTGGGTGACTATATGGCTAATATTAGAGGTGAACTTAAACTTGTTAGCAAAAATGCATTTATGATTACCACTCAAGTAGAACAAGTACTTAAGGCTCAAAATGATTTTCTCAATGAAATGAATAGTAAGAAAAATGATTATGCTGTTAGAGTGGCTACTAGAACTTGTAGAATGACTCAGGAACATTTGTATCCTGAAGGCCACCCTAAGAGAATTGAGCAAGATTCTCAGAGAAATAATATTGATGCACCTAGTTCTTCTAAAAGGAAGAAAAAGAAAAATGATAGGACTTTGCAAACTTCTAGTGAATCTATTGCTGAACCACCTAATAATCCAAATGATATATCTATGTCTCGATGTCGAAACACAATCTGGTAATGAACATGAACCTAGTGAAAATGTTAATGATGATGTTCATGATAATGCTCAACCTAGTAATGATAATGATGTAGAAATTGAACCTGTGGTTGATCTTGATAACCCACAATCACAGAATCAATGTTATTATAAGAGAGACTTTTTTGCTAGGAAACATGGTAAAGAAAGAGAACCACGGGTTCAGAAACCCATGTCGTTTCCTCCCAAACCATCCAAGAAAAAGGATGATGAGGATTTTGAGCGCTTTGCCGAAATGATTAGGCCTATCTTTTTGCGTATGCGATTGACTGATATGCTCAAAATGAATCCTTATGCTAAATATATGAAAGATATTGTTACTAATAGAAGAAAGATACCGAAAGCTAAAATTTCCACCATGCTTGCTAATTATACTTTTAAGGGTGGAATACCAAAGAAACTTGGAGATCCAGGAGTACCCACTATACCATGCTCTATTAAAAGAAATTATGTTAAAACTGCCTTACGTGATCTTGGAGCCGGTGTTAGTGTTATGCCTCTCTCTTTATATCGTAGACTTGATTTGAATAAGTTGACACCTACTGAAATATCTTTGCAAATGGCTGATAAATCAACTGCTATAATTGCCGGTATTTGTGAGGATGTGCCTGTTGTGGTTGCAAACGTTACTATTTTAACGGACTTTGTTATTCTTGATATTCCTGAGGACGATAGTATGTCTATTATTCTTGGAAGACCTTTTCTGAATACTACAAGGGCTGTTATTGGTTGCAACAAAGGCAATGTCACTTTTCATGTTAATGGTAATGAGCATACGGTACACTTTCCTAGGAAACAACCTCAAGTTCATGGTATCAAATCTATTGGAAAAATTCCATCGATTATATTTGGAGGTTTTGAATTTCCTCTTCCTACTGCCAAGAAGAAATATGATATACTTATTATAGGGGATGTGCATATCCTCGTTGAGGTAACATAGTGGTATTCGAAATTTCTCCGGATACATGTTATTTAGAATGAGTTTATTAACAAGACCTGATCAACCTTGTTAGTGGATTCCTTTTGATGAGCATGAGATGGATGAAACTAGAAGCACAACCTTCTGTACCCTCTTTATACTTTCTATTATTTAGTTGAAATAAAGTAAAATAGTATTTTTCTATCTGTTTCCTGATTTATCCGTGCAATATAAAAATATCCCAAAAATAAAAGTTGTCGGGGCAGGCTGATCTGGCCCACGAACACCTATGGGACCGGCGGACCGAGCCCCTTTCGGTTCGGCAGGGAGCGGAGGTCGCACGAAGAGCAGATCAAGGCGAAGCATGCGAGAGGTTTTACCCAGCCGGAGCTCTCCGGAGAGATAACACTCCTACCGCCGCATGTCCGGATGTATTGCGTTCTTGCTCAGAGCGCCTGAGTGCTACAAGACACACGAAGCTGCTAACGAGACTGAGCGTGGGGACCGACCGACCCTTTCTACGTTGCGCATGGGCCTCCTTTTATATGTCAAGGGGTCTCGACGGTGTGGCAACGTAGACAAGGGTACAAATGGAAAAGTAGTGGTTGGTACACCTACTTGTACAAAGGTACAATGTACCATACCTAACCCCGACGGGGGACAAAGGCATTAAATGCCCGTCTACATCGCCCTAACAGTGCAAACAGGGACCGTCAGGGGCGCCACCGCTTGCCACGATGGCAATCTTGTCAGCGCCGCTTGCCACCTCGCACCGCTGGCTGCACAACCTCTGCCACGCTGCTACCGGAAAGGTCCTGTATGCGACACGTTAGTGGATGTGCTGGAGCGTAGGTACAGAGAGGTGGTCTGCCGCGGCAAGCGCCTTGCCACGGTTGTTGTCTTGTCGCGCCCGGAAGCTTGTCGCTCATTGGGCCTTCCCGGCAAGCTCCTCTTGCCGGGGCCTTGTCTCCTATGTGCCTTGGGTGGCCTTCCCGGCAAGCTCCTCTTGTCGGGGCCTTGTTTCCTTGGCTTGAATACTTTGTTCTTGAATGGCTCCACAGGAACCACGGAGGACCTTGGCGGTCACCCGGTAAGCCTTGCCGCGGAGGGCTGCAATTTCCCGTGCACAAGTTCGGGGTACTAGGGTACCCCTACTCTAGTACACCGACAGGAGCCCCCGGGCCTGGGCCACACACCGTGCCGAGCCCAGTTGGGCCACGCCCAAAAAAAGGCACCGGCACACCCGGCCCGGGTCACGCCGTTACTCACCCGGACCCACCACGCCCTCCACAACGGCACGCTGCCGAGTGCGGCGTCGTGTGAGAGATCGTGGGCGAGATCGTGGGGTTTCTTTATTCGAATAACGGAACGTCCGCCCTCCCTCTTTATAAGCGGGGAAACAGGGCAGGTCGCTCACCGCCGATTCTTTGTCCAATCTCGAGAAAACCACCGCTGCTCCCCCCCTTCTCTTCAAGGTTGAAAAAAGAGCAGCGCTCCGCGCCCCATCGCCACCAGCATCACCAACGCCGTCGATCTCCTCCACCGCCTCCGCCATGGCTCTGAAAGCCGACAAGGGGAAGGCCGTGAAGTCGGCCGAGGCGCAGCGGCTTGCGGCGCTGCGAAGGAGCGGGTTATCTTCCCCTCACCGCCGCGAGGGAGCCGAGGGAGAACTACTACCTCTTCGGTCGGCGGAGACGCTGAGCGCATCCGCGCAAGGGTACTCCCACCACCGCTTCGGAATTGGCCCCGACCGGGTATCCCTTCTTCGCGCTCTTCTTCTCTGCGGGCTCGCCCGCCTTTCTCTCAATTCTTCGTGACATCATGAACACCTACTGGTTCCGCCTCCTTGATTTCACCCCCAATGTCGTTCTGACCATGGCAGTTTTCGCACATCTCTGCGAAAACTTTGTCGGAGTCCACCCAAATGTAGCCCTTTTCCGCCACTTCTTCATACCCCGAGTTGAGAGAGGAGAGCCTCTTCTTGGGAGGAATCGCTTGGATCTTGAGGGTCGGCAAGAAGGAGGCCTATCTGGAGGAGAGCTCCGTAGCAAATGGGAGGAATGGAGGCGGATTGGTGCTGGATTGTCGAGGAGAACCCGCAGCCATTTACCGCCCAGCGCCAAACCCCAGTGGTCTTGGCAACTATTGGAGCAATCGCCCCGAAGACGCTAGGGTCAAGATTGCGATCACCAATTCTTCGCCTTACACTTGCCGGGCTCATCAGAGGCACCGTTGGCGCGGACTTTCTTCGCCGCCAGACGCCCCTTGCAGGAGAGGAGGAGACCTGCACAGGAGTTTGAACGCGGCAGATATCATGAGGCTGCGCCCGTGCCTCAACTTCAACTTCACCGCCTTGGAGCTTGACACAATGCTCTTGGAGCTGTTCAAGCCCGATCCTCGATCATCCGAGATGTTTAGGTTGCCGAGGGCATCGCTCAGTGCAACAATTCCGCGCTTGACCGCATCCGCAAGAATGATGCCGTCGTCGACTCACATGGAATTGTCCCAACTTGGCAAGAGCCGCAGATGACGTCGTCTGGCAGTTCTTCGACAATCTGGTAGAAATGCCGGTCCGCCCGATGAGCAGAGGGCCTCACCATGACACCACCGATGACGAGATGCAGCGATCGCCACCAGCTGGAAGAGGCGGCAGCAGCTGCCGCTGGGCGAGTTGGCTTCACCGTGGAGGAGGCAGAGGCAGCAGAGGCGGCAAGCCTTGTCGAGCGAAAGGAGTTTGCCGGCGAGGAGGAGCTTGCCGAGCCCGAAGCTGAGTCGAGCGAGCCCGCTGAGGGCGCATCCTCCCCACCTTCAAGCAGCTTGCCGCAAGCGGAGCCCCCAGCTCCACCAAGAAGGCGTCTTCGCAAGGCCGGAGACGTAGCGGGGCGGCAGACGGGCCAACAGCCGAAGCGCCACAAGCGACGCGCCCATCACGGCAAGCACCTGTTGCCGCTGGAGCACCTCACGCCACGCGGCAACCGGAGCAGGGCCTCGCACCACCCGGGTTCCGCTTCCCGCCAAGTCCAAGGGAACCCACTCCGCCTCGTCGTCTGGAGGCAGGCAGAACTTGATCTCCGCCGCCAGCTCCGACGAGGAAGAAGAAGAGTAAGACTCCTTGTTGTACTTGTGATTCTTCGATTTGTTGCTTTGTCTTGTATCTGATTTGCTTTTACTCTGAACCCATTCCTTTTCAGGACGCTGGCCCAGAGAGCGTCGAAGAGAGCCAAGACCCCGGTGGTTGTCATCGAGGACGAACCCATCGCGACAGAGGAGGCGTCCGAGACCACCTTGCCGGATGAGGCAACTCTTCTTCAAAGCAGCCCCCAGCGTAAGTATATGGTCTACTTCTTGCTATTCGGCGTGCATGGGTGCTCTTTCTTTGCTGATATCTGACTATTAATTTGTGTAGGAGCAGAGCAGCCTCCTTCTGCTTCGACTACGCCCGCCAAGGGAGGATTCCCGGCAAGGGAGGCGTTCTCCCAAGGGAGACTTCTCCGGCAAGGGCAGTTCTCCGGCAAGGGACGGCACCAACACCCCTTGGTGGCGGAGACCATGACCGCAGACCAGCATGTAATCTTCTTGCCTGAAAACTTCCCTTGTGTTCTTCTTCTTCTGATTTTCTTTTTGAATATTTGCTTGACTTTTCTTCATCCATCCGCCATAGAGCCAACGGAGACCGAGGTTGCCGGCGAGGAGGACGTGCGCGGCAACACTGACGATGCCGCTGCCACCGAAGAAGGAGATGGTGCTGACGAGCCCGCCAAATGAAGAGGCCGCCAAAGCTGCCGCCAGAAGCCGGGCGAGGGTCCGGCGATCGACCGACGGCCCGAGGCCGCAGGAGCGCCAGCGCCACGCCGACCGCCGATCCCTCCGCTGCTGCGGCAGCTCGAAGAGCCCCAGCCCGGCGCCTACTTGAAGGCCGGCGATGGCATCTTCATCAAGATCCCATGGGAGTCGAGCTCCAGGGCGCCGGCCGAAGGAGAAACTTTCAATGAAGAGCTGCTCGCCTCCGCTGGACTGACGCTGGTCGGCGCGCCAAGCAGCAGTAGCGGCGAGCCTGAGGAGGAGCAGCCGCGGAAGCCGTCGCTCTACCGCTACCGACAAGCCAAGCTGGAATCCCGGAGGCGCTTGTCAAGGCGGGAGCAGACATCGAGAAGCGCGGAGGAGCTCCGGGCCGCAACCAGAAGCTCTCGATCCTTGGCAGAGGAGCGGAGTGGCTTGCCGAGGAGCGCAAAGCCTTCCTCCTCGAGAAGGTCAAGCCGAGGAGGAACATGACTTGCCGCCGAGAAGCTGTCTGCGAGGAAGGCGAAGTTGGCGCAGCGGAAGGTTAACCTTGACAGCCATGAGGAGGATCTTGCCATGCGCGAGCAAACATTTGGCGGGCTATCAAGGAAGCAAAGGATGTCGCCGCAGCCGAGGCCGCCAAGAAGGAGCTGGAGACGAAGGTGGCGCAGTTGGAGGCCAGTCTCAAGGAGAGCGGCGAGGAGCTTGCTGCACTCAAGCACGAGCGCGAGAAGGACGCCTACACTCTTGGCGAGCTGCAAGGCCGTCTCGCAGAGAGGAGCAAGGAGCTCAGTGCCGTCAAGGACTCCAATGCAGATCTTGAGTTGAAGATAACTACTTTGACTCAGACGCTAGACGGCGCCAAGGAGCAGGAGGTGGCCTTGAAGGAGAAGATCAAGGCCGACGAGGCGCTGCTGGCGAGTGTTGCTGCCGCCCAGAATGCCTTGAGGGAGAATGTGGAGCACTGGACCGAGGGTCTCGTGGATGTTGCTGCAGCCATCAACAGGGAGCTGATGGAGCTGGGGATGGTGGATCTTGGATATTCCTCCGACGAGCATCTCCAACCCAGCGCCAAGCTCAGCTTGTTCTTCAAGGGCGTGGTGACGGCCCTCCAGCGACTCCGGGAAGAAGTCCCAAAACAGCTGGCCTAGGAGTCGCGCCAGATCTATGCGGGAGCTCTCCAAAAGGTGCTGATGAAGGTGGCCTTCCGCAATCCAGGCCTCAACCTCACCAACATCCTCAAGTCCCTGCCGCCGGATGCTGATGTGTAGGCGCTCAAGACCCTTGTCGCACCCATCGTGGGACAGGGTGAGCAGGATCAAGAGGGTTGAGGCGTCGCGTAGATTAGGCCGCCCGTTTTCTCTTTCTCTTGTTGCTGCTGGTCATGTCATAAGAACAATCCATTAGAGCTGCGGCAAGCAATCTTGTAATATAACTCTATTTTGGGTATCAATTGCTATGTTATTTCCTTTACTTGGTTCCTTCCTTTGTATGTTTTTGCCCTACTCTTTTAGGGAACTTGTCGGTGCGGGCACCGAAAGCGTGGCCGAAAAGTGGGACGTCAAGAGCTTCTTTGGCGGTGCCGCTTCCGACAAGAAACCTTGTCGCAACTAGTCGCAGCTCACTTAAGTTGTTGAGCGGACTCAAACAAAGTAAGGGCGCAACTAGCTACGAGTTGGTTCCTCTGCACATGTTTTCCATACAAAGTACAGTCGTTCGAGGAAGATAACTTAAAAATTTTTAAAACTGATTGCTCAAACTTTGGCAACTTAGCTTTTCCGTCGCTTGCTTCCGGTAAGGCTAGACTTCCTTGAGCGACGCTTGGTCCACACCATTATCTTCTCCTTTCCCCCGGCAAACTTGTGTGCGAGGGGACCTTCCTTCTTTGAGAAAGAGAAAGAAGAGAAAATAAAGATATGGAGCCTTATGGCTCCTTATCACTTACTGTGGGTAGGTGCTGCACAAAGTGTCGATAACGCATGCAAATAGAAGTAAAAAGCATGAAATTGACAAGATGTGCGAAAACGCTAGCTTTACTTATGCATCGGGTTCAGGCCCGGCTTTGTACAAAGGATTACATGCAACAAAGAAGAAGACTTGTATTAAAGTTGGTTGCTTTAACAGGTTCCGCAACCGCGCCTCTGGTAAAACTTACGAAGATGCTCAATGTTCCAGGAGTTGCTCACCGAATGCCATCTTCGGTCTCAAAGCGGACAGCGCCAAAGCCTAGTGACTCGTTTCACCCAAAGAAGGGCCTTCCCACTTCAAGGCCAACTTGTTGGAATTCTTGGCGGACTGAATCGCTACCAAGAACAAGGTCGCCTTCCTCGAGACTTCCGCATTAACTTTGCGGCTATGGTAGCGGCGCAAAGCTTGTCGGTATCGAGTAGCTCAGACAAAGAAACGAAGACGATCCTCCTCAAGGAGCAGCGCGTCATCTTGTCGCAGCTGCTCTTGCTCAAGCTCATCATAAGCGAGTACTGAGGCGATCCGTGATATCTGAAGTTCCGTGGGGAGAACTGCCTCGCTCCATAGACTAGAGCGAAAGGTGTCTGGCGCTGGCTCGATGAAGCGCCGTTACGATCAACCAAAGAACCACCGCAGCTCCTCAATCCAATTTCTTCTGCACTTGTGCAGCCGTCGAAAGTTCTCGTCTTGAGCCCGCGAAGACTTCAAGATTTGCCCTTCTCTCCGGCTGGACCGCTGCTCCTCGGATGAGCAATGGTAAGCAGACTCTTGGCGCCAAGATCTTGGACGTCTTGCATGAAGGTGCGGCTTGTGAATTGCGTGCCGTTGTCGGTGATGATCCTGTTAGGGATTCGAAACGGCAAACAATCGACTGAAGAACTTCATCACGACCGTGTCGTCACCTTCCTCACTTCTTCCACTTCCGCCACTTTGTGAACTTGTCGATTGCAACGTACAAGTACTCAAAGCCCCGACAGCTCGGGGAAAGGGGCCGAGGATGTCGAGCCCTGCATCAAAATGGCCGTGATAAAGGGATCGTCTGGAGAGCTTGAGCTGGCCGGTGTATCTGCTTGGAATGGAACCGCACGCTTCACACTTGGTTACTTGTGCGATTGCATCCTCGGAGGCTGTCGGCCAAAAGAAACCTTGCTTGAACGCTTTTGCCGGGCAAGTGCTCTGGCACCAATGTGGTGACCACATATGCCTCCATGTATCTCTCGCCAACAGCCTTTGTCCGCCTTCCGGTGAATACACTTCAATTTCGTAACGTTGAGTCTTCTTCTATACGCAGTCGTCGACAAACCGGTACATACTTGACTGCCGGGCTACTCTTTCCGCTTTCTTCTTGCTCTTGGGAAGTTCTCCGTTCAAGGAAATGGACAATCTTTGCGCCCATGCTAGAGCTTATTGGCTCGACAACAAGGACCAAAGGCACATCTGCTGCTGCGGGAACATCCGCTTCTCTGGCGAGATCCTCGTGGCTCACCGAGTTGACGTTCCCCGGCAAGCTTGCCGGAGCAAAACTTGTCGGGAGCGTCTACTTCAACGAAACAAACCCTGGGGCTTGTCGGAGCAGACTGCTCCTCAGCACTGTTGGTGTCGATCTTGGGGACCTTCTTGGCGGCGGCTTCGGGAAGCTCTGCCGGAAAATAGTCCCCAGAGATCAACTTCCTCTTCGTGCTCTGTCCAGCTTGATGGCGTTCTGACGGTTGAGTCAGCTTGAGCATAAAAATCCTCGGTTCCACAGCAACTTAAGTCAGCGCACTTCGACGAACCATCAAGAATGTCGTTCTGAGCTCTTGGAATATATTCCATCTGTAGGCCGTCAAAGTGCTCTTCTAGCTTTCTCACTTCATCAACATAAGCTTCCATCAACGGACTCTGATAATTCTTGTTCACTTGGCGGATAACAAGCTGTGAGTCACCCCTGACAATGAGCTTCTTGATCCCAAGGTTCATCATGCGATCTTGAGACCGGCAAGCAAACCTTCATACTCTGCAGTATTGTTTGTTGCTTGCTCCTTGGGAAAGTGCATCTGGACTATGTACTTGAGGTGCTCTCCGGTGGGTGCGACAAGTAGCACGCCCGCACCGGCGCCTTGCAGCGAGAAGGCACCATCAAAGTACATCAGCCACTCTTTGTTTGCTTCCTTGACGGGAATGCTCGTTTCTGGAATTTCTTCATCTTGTGTTGGCGTCCATTCTGCTATGAACTCCGCCAATGCTCTGCTTTGGATAGTTGATGTGCTCTCAAACTTGAGGCCAAAGCTTGATGGGTTCCAAAGGCTCACTGGACAATCCTCGCATGTTGCCTCCGGATTTTGCAAGATCCTCTTCAAATGGAAAACGAGTGACGACTGTGATCTCATGTGCCTGGAAGTAATGGCGCAGCTTTCTCGAGGCCATGAGGAGGCCGAAAAGCAATTTCTACACACCAGAGTACCTTGACCTAGCCCCCTGCAGAAGGGAACTGACAAAGTAAACTGGGCGCTGCACCATTCTTCTCTGCATCTTCTCATGTGTCTGCGCAGATCCATCCTTGTCGGGACCAGAGCTTGCCGGTGAAGCCCCCTGCTTGTCGCTGGATGCATCTGCTATGGTTGCTAGCTCATCATCTGCCTCCCTCTCCGCTACTAACGCAGCACTAACCACTTGATTGGTTGCCGCTATATATAGCAGCAACTTCTCTTGTGGCCTAGGTGCGACAAGTGTTGGAGTGAAGGATGTATCTCTTCAAGTCTCGCAGCCGCAGCCTCCGCTCGAGTCCATTGCATCGGACCTGCCTTTTTCAAAATTTTGAAAAATGGCGTGCTGCTCAGCAGACCTAGAGATAAACCTGCTGAGAGCAGCTACGCAACCGTCAAGCCTTCATACATCCTTGACGCGCTTTGGTGCTTCAATCTGCTCAATGGCCTTGATCTTGTCGGGATTGGCTTCAATTCCCCGCTGAGACACGAAGAACCCGAGAAGCTTGCCGGAAGGGACTCCAAACACACACTTCTCAGGGTTGAGCTTGAGGTTGATCTTGCGCAGATTTGCAAAGGTTTCGTCTAAATCTTGAATCAGAGTTGCCTTGTCCTTGCTTTTGACCACTATGTCGTCCATGTAGGCTTCCACATTTCTGTGCATTTGCGGCTCAAAAGCGTCATGAACTACTCTTGCAAATGTTGAACCAGCATTCTTTAACCCGAAGGGCATCCGTACAAAACAGTATGTGCCACATGGAGTGATGAATGCGGTCTTCTCCTCATCCTCTTCTGCCATGAAGATCTGATGATATCCTGAGTATGCATCCAAAAATGAAAGCAAATCACATCCGGCCGTGGAGTCAACAATCTGGTCGATGTGCGGCAAGGGAAATGGGTCTTTGGGACAAGATTTATTGACATCGGGCAAGTCGATACAAAGCCTCCATTTCCCGTTAGCCTTGCGTACAACTACAGGATTGGCCAACCACGTAGGATGGAGCACTCCTCTGACTAGGCCTGCTGCTTCCAATTTCTTGATTTCTTCTGCGATGAACTCTTGGCGCTCCACTGCTTGCTTCCTGACTTTCTGCTTGACGGGCCGCGCATGAGGACAAACGACAAGATGGTGCTCGATTACTTTCCTGGGAACACCGGGGATGTCAGATGGTTGCCACGCAAACACGTCGACGTTCGCCAGCAGAGAGCAACGAAGCGCTTCCTATTTAGGGTCGAGAGAGGCACCGATGGTGAAGGTACCACCGCTGCCGCCCTCCTTGGCGGACACCTTCTTGGTATCCGTGGAGCTGCCATCGCCTTTCTTACACTTGCCGGTGGAGCTCGATGGTGCGTCCTCGACGGTAGCGCAAAGCACTCAAGAGGTGCGCTTGCCGGAGGGCATCGAGCTCTTGCCGGACTTGGTCTTCTTCTTCCCCGGAGCTTGGTGCAAGTGGCTTGCAATCTGTTGCAGTGCCGCTTCCGGTAGATCTTGTCGGCGCAGATGAGAGCATCCTTCTTGTCGCTGTGGACTGAAATGACACTTATCGGGCCCGCATCTTCAAAGAAGTTGTATGCATAGTGAGAGGCTGCCATGAATTTGGCAAGTGCTGGACGGCCAAGTATCCCATTGTAAGGCAATGGAAAGTCAAGAACGCCAAAAGTGACCCTCTCGATCCCCGAAGTTCAACTTCACGCCAAATGTCACCGACAACGTGATCTTTCCCTTCGGCTTGCTCCTTCCCGGATTGATTCCTTGGAAAGTGCCGGTCTCTTCGAGCTCGCCATCAGGGATCTGGAGTTTCTGGAGCACCGCGGAGGAGATCAGATTCAAGCCGGCCCCGCCGTCAACTAACATCTTAGTGACCTTGAGGTTGCGGATAGTTGGTGAAACCAACACCAACATCGGCAAGCACCCGACCGCGGTTACGCGATCAGGGTGGTCCTCAATATCAAAGATGATAGGCGTGTTGGACCATTTCAGAGGCTTGCGTGACTCGATGGATGGTTCTGCTGCATTGACTTCCCGCATCCACTGCTTGAGTTGGCGGTGTGAAGTATGCGCAGAAGCACCGCCGTCAACGCACAGGACCTCTGTGGCTTTCTCGAACTCCTGCTCATCGGTCGTCGCTATCATCCATGTCTTCGCCATCGCTGCCGTCTTCATCCTTATCGCGGCGGGGAGGTCTGTCTCCTTGCCGCTGCTTGGCCTTGCCGCGGCGTCCTCCTCGGCCGGGGCGTTTCTTGCTAGCTCCTCCAAAGACCTTCCAGGCTTTCTCCTTGTCGCGCCGCTCAGATTCAGCCTTCGCTGCTCGACAAGCTGCTCGACCTTCTTGCAGCTCTGGAGGTCATGGCCCTTGGTGCGGTGGATCTTGCAAGATCGCTTGCCGGAGCCGTCACCGCTTGTCGGCGATCGCCATACCGGCGATTGGTGCCGCTGCAACTTCCTTGCCGGTGCTACCAACTTTGGCTTTCTTACGCCACCTCCGTTGCCGGACTGCTCAACAACTAGCACATCTTTGCCTTTCTTCTTCCTATTGTTCCGCCGCCGGTTTTTCCTTGCCGGGGCGGTCTCCTCACTATCGGATCCTCCTACCTCAGTATTCTCTCCGGGGAGTCTCCTCCCTTCCTCAGCACGCGCACACTTGTCGGCCAGGGCATATAGCTCACTGACGTCTCTGATCTTGCACATCGCCATCTCCTCCCGCATCCTGCGGTTTCGCACGTTCTGATGGAACGCGCTGATTAACGCGGCAGGGTGGACATCTGGGATGTTGTGTTGTACACGGCTGAATCTCTGAATGTACTTGCGCAGGGCTCTCCTTCCTTCGGGCGGCAGATGAAGGTCGCTTTCTTGGCCATGGGGCTTGTGGCGCTGTAAAGGCGCCGACAAACTGATGGCATAGATCTGCCCAAGAAGATATGGAGTTGTCCGGCAAGTGCATGAGCCAGGATCTGACATTGGGCTTGAGCACCAGCGGGAAGTAGTTGGCAAGGATCGTGTCGTCTCGTCCCCCGGTAGCTTGCACCGTGATGGTGTAGATCTTTGAGGAACTCCGACGGATGCGTCTTGCCGTCGTATTTCTCCGTACATCGGCTTGAAGTTTTTCTTGCTGGGCCATCGGACTTGCCGCAGCTCACGAGTGAACGCAGGGCAACCTACCACGCATCTGACAAGTCGCCTGGTTCTCCGGGCGCATGCATGTCAACAGGGCCCAGCGCGCTTGTCGGATTGACGCCGCGCTTCTCTTCGGCGCTTGATGCGAGTTCGAGCGTCCTCTTGCTGTCGTTCGTGAAGAACTTGGCGCTGATCGCGACGAGCTCGTGGATCCGACGATGCGGTGGAGTCGCTGTCGAGGTGGATCCGGCGAGTCGGCGATCTTGGCCTTCGGGGCGGAGAGTGCATGGTGGTTGCACCCCACCGGTCTCTGCCGCCACCGCTCGTGTTTGGCGATCTGCCAGCGGCAGCGATGCACTTTGTCAGCGGAGCGCGTCGCCGTTAAGCGGCCGATGAGACTTCGAATGGTGGCCTCCATTCATCGACCTTGTCGGCTGTTGGAGGGTAATCCAAGAGCAGCCGAGCTCTCGCCAAAGCTTCGCCGGAGTGGTGGGTGGCGATGGCGAACGGCGCGAGGAGCGGATATGCTCGGACTTCTAACTATGTTAGAAGGAGCAGTATCCCGCCCAGCGGCCGTGCCTCGCTTCGTGCCAAAGATGTTGGCGTGCATGCTGGTCTTGAGCATCCCGAGATCCTCCAGCTCGATCTTGGTCCAACGAGCGTATGGCATTGTGAATGCCATGACGCTGTCGGTCCCGCGCCTCCTGAGATGGGCGTAGTGCATGTACGTACGCCGAGGTCTGCACAGCCTTGTCCTTGGACTTGGCAGCACCGTGAGCTCCCCCGTCGCCGTCCATTCTTCCGTCGGTGTCTACCCCACCACCCGTTTGCTCCGGTGGCGGTGGGTTCGACGCGGACGGGGCTTCTGCCGCCGAAGCCTTCTTCTTCGGTGGCATGTCGATGAAGATGGTGGAGATCTAGCTCGCGTGTACGCCGGATCAGGTTCGCACAACCTCGACGCCCCCTACCTGGCGTGCCAAATATGTCGGGGCAGGCTGATTTGGCCCACGAACACCTATGGGACCGGCGGACCGAGCCCCTTTCGGTTCGGCGGGGAGCGGAGGTCGCACGAAGAGCAGATCGAGGCGAAGCACGCGAGAGGTTTTACCCAGCTTCGGAACTCTCCGGAGAGATAACACTCCTACTGCTGCATGTCTGGATGTATTGCGTTCTTGCTCAGGAGCGCTGAGTGCTACAGTACACACGAGCTGCTAACGAGACTGAGCGTGGGGGGGAACCGACCCACCCTTTCTACGTTGCGCATGGGCCTCCTTTTATATGTCAAGGGTCTCCGACCGTGGCAACGTAGACAAGGGTACAAATGGAAAAGTAGTGGTTGGTACACCTACTTGTACAAAGGTATGTTGTACCATACCTAACCCCGACGGCGGGGACAAAGGCATTAAATGCCCGTCACGCCGCCTCTAACAAAGGCAAACAGACCGTCAGGGCGCCACCGCTTGCCACGATGGCAATCTTGTCGGCGCCGCTTGCCACCTCGCCGGCTGCACAACCTCTCGCCACGCTGCGCTGGAAAGGTCCTGTAGGCGACACGTTAGTGGATGTGCTGGAGCGTAGGTACAGAGAGGTGGTCTGCGCGACAAGCGCCTTGTCACGCTGATTGTTGTCTTGTCGCGCCGGAAGCTTGTCGCTCATTGGGCCTTCCCGCAAGCTCCTCTTGTTGGGGCCTTGTCTCCTATGTGCCTTGGGTGGCCTTCCCGGCAAGCTCCTCTTGCCGGGCCTTGTTTCCTTGGCTTGAATACTTTGTTCTTGAATGGCTCCACAGGAACCACGGAGGACCTTGGCGGTCACCCGGTAAGCCTTGCCGCGGAGGGCTACAACTGCCCGTGCACAAGTTCGGGATACTAGGGTACCCCTACTCTAGTACAGCGACAAAAGTCCTCCAAATGCCATGCCAATTTAATATAATTTTTTCGGGAATATTTGAGAATTTATGGTGCGAAAATCACTGCTGGGGGAGCTGCCACACTGCCACGAGGGTGGAGGGCGCCACGCCTCATGGGCCCATGGTGGCCCTCCTCCACTTATTCCTGCACCCATCCTCTTCTTCTTCCTCCCCCAAACATGAATAACCAGCTCAAGCACGAGTTCCAGCCCACTTTGCTGTTATTTTCGATCTCCTTGCTCAAAGCACCTCTCGCAAAACTGCTTGGGGAGATTGTTCCTTGGTATGTGACTCCTCCATTGGTCCAAGTAGTTTTTGTTCTAGTGCTTTATTCATTGCAAATTTGTGCTGCATAGGTGACCGTGTTCTTGAGCTTGCATGTCAAATTTATATGGTTCCAAGTAGTTCTAATGCTTGATATAGGCTCTAGGCACTTCTAGGAGTAGTTGCTATCAGTTTTATTGAAGTTGGTTCACTTTTGTTTGAAGTTACCAAAAATTTCAGAATATTTCAGAAAATAATGAAGAGACTTTTGAGGGGATCATCAAGCCGAAGCTCGAAGGAAAAGCAAAATGAAGAAGCACAGAGGCCCAAATATAATTTGCCTCAGATCATGGAGGTCCGCCGCAGAATGGCCTTCCAATGACTTCTTGAGACGAGCCGGGATTTCTGAGGATTTCTGGTCATTGATTGAGAATGCTGGCCTCACCGACTTCCTCCACGACCAATGTCATCAGTATCTCTTACTCACAAATACTTTTGTGCAAAACTTCTACTTTTTCCCTAAGGAATCACCTCCTTCAGTAGAGTTTCATTTATATGACGTTGTTAAGAAAATGCCATTAGCTGAATTTTGCGAGGTTTGCAAAATACCCTCTGAGGATACCTTAGATGAACCAACCCGTAAAGATGTGGAAGCATTTATTAACACCATCACGGTGGGAGAAACC
Source organism: Aegilops bicornis (assembly GCA_021605145.1). NCBI lineage: Eukaryota > Viridiplantae > Streptophyta > Magnoliopsida > Poales > Poaceae > Aegilops > Aegilops bicornis. Next base: position 471,823,315 of record CM038672.1, on the reverse strand, counting down.
AGGAAGGTTTCTGATGCAAGAATCACTAGCATACATTTTCCTGTTTTACGCTACTTTACCATATTTGCTAGTTGTTGCTTGATTGGTCGTGGGAACTGTGGAAACCTTAGTGTTCCGGAATAATTAATAGACGGTTAAGTCTGAACCTACTAAGGGCCCCATCTTTGGAGGCATTTATGCTTCACGCCTAGCTGCACATTTTAACATTCCCTTTAGGCTTCATGAGAAACAATAAAAATTGCTGCCTAGTGCTTATCTAGATTATAAGAGTATGTTAGCGCATGATTTATTGTTAAGGGCAGGGAAGGAGAGCTCAAATATAAATTATTCTTTCATAAACATCATCCCGAAACTATTACCTTGCCTGCTCCTTCTTTGTTTAATTTTGAAGGACCTTATCTCGTTACGTGGGCTGCCGTTCAAGCCTACCGGAATCCTGCACCAGCCCCGGAACCGGAAGCACAAGATGAGCCTCCACGACAGTCTGTTTATTCTTGGGATCTGGAGGTGGCTGTTAGCCAATGGCAGTCAGAGTCTTCTTCATCATACGACCCCAACTATTCTTCGTCACAGTACGACCCTAGCTACAACTACGGGTATCCGCCAGGCCATCCCTGGCCATGAACCAACTTAGGCCAAAAGCCTAAGCTTGGGGGAGTACGTATTTCCCACCGACATTACATTTATGTTTACACATACTCATTGCTAGATGTCGGTGCTCATACTCTTTCACTATAATATCCATGCTAGTTTATTTTCTTTTTCCTGCTTTCTTCTTGTGTGTTTGCTAAACCTTAAGAAAAATCAAAAAAATTAGTACTAGTTTACTTTCTTGCTGTAGTAGTAATAATTAAAAAGAAATACCCAAAAATATTTTCCGTTCTTCTTTTGCTTGTTGGGAGCTTTCCCGTGTAAATAGTTTTTATTTCTTTTCTTTTCTTTGGGGGTCGATAGGAGAAGACCATAATTAAATTGTTGAGATAGCTCTTATATGCATTGTCGTTGATTTAACCAAGAGCCCATATTGCCTTGTCTTCTCCTGTTTATTGAATGCTCGCAGATTCCAGCTTAGTCCAATGCACGTGCACTCTTATTATTATTCACATCGTTCGGTCGTGCAAGTGAAAGGCAATTATGATGATATATGATGGACTGACTGAGATGAGAAATGCAGGTATGAACTCGACCTCTCTTGTTTTTGTAAATATGATGAGTTCATCGTTCTTGATTCAGCTTATTATGAATAAACATGTTTGCAATGACAATTAGAGATCATAGTTGCTTATGCCATGGTTGATTAGCTATGAGTTACAATGGTTTACCTTGCATGACAACATGCTATTAAAATGGTTATGATGTGGTATGATGGGGGTGGTATCCTCCTTTGAATGATTTAAGTGACTTGACTTGGTACATGTTCACGCATGTAGTTGAAACAAATCAACATAGCCTTCACGATATTTATGTTCATGGTGGATTATATCCTACTCATGCTTGCATCCAATGTTTATTAATTTTAATGCATGTACATGGTTGTTGTCGCTCTCTAGTTGGTCGCTTCCCAGTCTTTTGCTAGCCTTCACTTGTACTAAGCGGGAATACTGCTTGTGCATCCAATCCCCTAAACCCCAAAGTTATTCCATATGAGTCCACCATACCTACCTATATGCGGTATCTACCTGCCGTTCCAAGTAAATTTGTATGTGCCAAACTCTAAACCTTCAAATAAACATTCTATTTTGTATGCTCGAATAGCTCATGTATCAACTAGGGCTGCCCTTATCTTCCATGTTAGGCGGGTTATTCTCAAGAGGAGTGGACTCCGCTCCTCACTCACGAGAAAATGGCTGGTCACCGGGATGCCCAGTCCCATGCTTTATGCAAACTAAATCAAAATAATTGCAAACAAAACTCCCCCTAGGACCTGATGTTTGTTGGAGGCACTCGTTGTTTCGAGCAAGCCATGGATTGATGCTTGTTGGTGGAGGGGGAGTATAAACTTTACCATTCTGTTTGGGAACCTCCTATAATGTGTGTAGCATGGAAGATATCGCCATCTCTTAGTTGTTATGTTGACAATGAAAGTATACCGCTCAAAATATTATTTATATCTATTTCAAAACCAAGCTCTGGCACCTCTACAAATCTCTGCTTCCCTCTGCGAAGGGCCTATCTATTTACTTTTATGTTGAGTCATCACCCTCTTATTAAAAAGCACTAGCTGGAGAGCGCAGCTGTCATTTGCATCCATTACTATTAATTTATATTGGGTATGACTATGATTGGATCTCTTTTACCATGAATTACAATGTCTAGTCAGTCCTTGATCTTTAAAGGTGCTCTGCATTTATGTTTTACGATCCCGTAAAGGGCTAGCGAGATACCATCTTGTTATATCATATTATGATTGTTTTGAGAAAGTGTTGTCATCCGAGATTTATTATTATCGCTCGCTAGTTGATTATGTCATTGATATGAGTAAACATGAGACCTGAGAATTATTGCAAATGTGGTTAGTTATGATCTTTGCTGAAACTTGAATGCTAGCTTGACATATTTACAACAACAAGAGCAAACAGAGTTTGTAAAAGTTTTTTCTTTTTCTCTTTCAGTTTGTCAACTGAATTGCTTGAGGACAAGCAAGGGTTTATGCTTGGGGGAGTTGATACGTCTCCGTCGTATCTACTTTTCCAAACACTTCTGCCCTTATTTTGGACTCTAACTTACATGATTTGAATGGAACTAACCCGGACTGACGTTGTTTTCAGCAGAATTGCCATGATGTACTTTTATGTGCAGAAAACAAAAGTTCTCGGAATGACCTGAAACTCCACGGAACATCTTATAAAATATAATAAAAAAATCCTCGCCAAAGATGAAGACCAGGGGGCCCACACCACCCACGAGGAGGGGGCGCCCCTAGGGCGCACCCCCTACCTCGTGGGCCCCCTGGAGACCTTCCGATGCCAACTCCAACTCTATATATGTGCTTTCGGGGAGAAAAAATCAGGGAGAAGAAATCATCATGTTTTACGATACAGAGCCGCCGCCAAGCCTGAAAACCTCTCGAGGGCTGATCTGAGTCCGCTCGGGGTTCAAGAGGGGATTCGTCATGCCGTTGTCATCATCAACCATCCTCCATCACCAATTTCATGATGCACACCGCCCGATGCGTGAGTAATTCCATCGTAGGCTTGCTGGACGGTGATGGGTTGGATGAGATCTATCATGTAATCGAGTTAGTTTTGTTAGGATTTGATCCCTAGTATCCATTATGTTCTCGAGATTGATGTTGCTATGACTTTGCTATGCTTAATGCTTGTCACTAGGGCCCGAAAGTGCCATGATTTCAGATCTGAACCTATTATGTTTTCATGAATATATGTGTGTTTTTTATCCTATCTTGCAAGTCTATAGTCACCTACTATGTGTTATGATCCGGCAACCCCGAAGTGACAATAATCGGGACCACTCCCGGTGATGACCGTAGTTTGAGGAGTTCATGTATTTGATTCGTCTCCAACGTATCTATAATTTTTTATTGCTCCATGCTACTTTATCTACTGTTTTGGACTATATTGGGCTTTATTTTCCACTTCTATATTATTTTTGGGACTAACCTATTAACCAGAGGCCCAGCCAAGAATTGATGTTTTTTGCCTATTTCAGTGTTTCGAAGAAACGGAATATCAAACGGAGTCCAAACGGAATGAAACCTTCAGGAACGTGATTTTCTCACCGAACGTGATCCAGGAGACTTGGACCCTACTCCAAGGAACAAAAGAGGCGGTCACGAGGGTGGGGCGCGCCTTGCCTCGTGGGCCCCTGTTGCTCCACCGACATACTCTTTCCTCCTATATATACCTCACGCATCTCCCAAACGATCGTAACAGGAGCCAAAAACCTAATTCGACCGCCGCGCAACTTCCTCAGAACCACGAGATCCCATCTTGGGGCCTGTTCGAGTTCACGGAGGGGCATCCACCATGGAGGGCTTCTACATCATCACCATAGCCCCTCCGATGAAGTGTGAGTAGTTTACTTCAGACCTTCGGGTCCATAGCTAGTAGCTAGATGCTTCTTCTCTTTTGGATCTCAATACAATGTTCTCCCTCTCTCGTGGAGATCTATTCGATGTAATCTTCTTTTTGCGGTGTGTTTGTTGAGACAGATGAATTGTGGGTTTATGATCCAGATTATCTATGAACAATATTTGAATCTTCTCCTAATTCCTTTATGTATGATTGGTTATCTTTGCAAGTCTCTTGAATTATCCGCTTTGGTTTGGCCAACTAGATTGGTAGTTCTTGCAATGGGAGAAGTGCTTAGCTTTGGGTTCAATCTTGTGGTGTCCTTTCCCAAAGGATGTATAGGGGCAGCAAGGCACGTATTGTATTGTTGCCATCGAGGATAACAAGATGGGGTTTTTATCATATTGCATGAATTTATCCCTCTACATCATGTCATCTTGCTTAAGGTGTTACTGCTTTTAACTTAATACTCTAGATGCATGCTGGATAGCGGTCGATGAGTGGAGTAATAGTAGTAGATGCAGGCAGGAGTCGGTCTACTTGTCTCGGATGTGCTGCCTATATACATAATCATACCTAGATATTCTCATAACTATGCTCAATTCTGTCAATTGCTCAACAGTAATTTGTTCACCCACCATAGAATACTTATGCTCTTGAGAGAAGCCACTAGTGAAACCTATGGCCCCCGGGTCTATTCTCATCATATCAATATCCATCACTTTAATACTTTATTTGTTTTTACTTTGCCTTTTACTTTTCACTTTGCATCTCTATACCAAAAATACCAAAAATATTATTTATCATCTCTATCAGATCTCACTCTCGTAAGTGACCGTGAAGGGATTGACAACCACTAATCGCGTTGGTTGCGAGGAGCTATTGTTTTGTGCAGGTACGAGGGACTTGTGCGTAGCCTCCTACTGGATTGATACCTTGGTTCTCAAAAACTGAGGGAAATACTTACGCTACTTTACTTCATCACCCTTTCCTCTTCAAGGGAAAACCAACGCAGTGCTCAACAGGTAGCAAGAAGGATTTCTGGCGCCGTTGCTGGGGAGACTTATGCAAGAGCAAGTCAAGACATACCAAGTACCCATCATAATCCCTATCTCCCACATTACATTATTTGCCATTTGCCTCTCATTTTCCTCTCCTCCACTTCACCCTTGCTGTTTTATTCGCCCTTTTTCCGTTCGTCTTTTCGTTTGCCTTGATGTCTTACTTGGCTCGTTTGCTAGTTTGGTTGAAATAGTTGAGTATTTATTTCCTAAATAGAGAAGCTAATATCTATGGATCCTCATCCGCTTGCCAATCTTTTTAAGAGGTCCAATTATGATGAACCAATTCCTAGTGATTTGGATGCACTAGATTATCTTTATAAGCTTTTGCCTGAAATCCGTAAATCTGAAAATTGTGATGAAGTGCTTCACGATAGATCTTTGAATAAAAATCATGATTGCAATGATTTTATTATAAATTGTATTGACATAAATTATGATAATAATATGCAAAACCCTAAGCTTGGGGATGCTAGTTTTGCTATGTCCAATAGTCATGATTCGGGAGATTCCTCTTATGATCTTGAAAATTTATTTAAGCCCCATGATAAAAGTGGGCTTGGAGAAATCATGACTTTAGTTAATGATAATCCCACTATTTTGGAAGAGTGTCAACTTCGCATGCATGTGGATCGGGTTGAGAATATGTTATGTGATAGCTATATTGTTGAATTTTCTTATGATCCTACATGTAATTATTATGAGAGAGGAAAATATGGTTATGGAAATTTTCATGTTACTAAATTACCTCTCGTTATGTTGAGATTGCTATTTCTCCTTTCCGCTTCCTTGCATGTGCTAGTTTTTTCTTGCTACGATAATTTGTTTGCCTATAATATGCCTATGCATAGTAAGTATGTTAGACTTAAGTGTGTTTTTCACATGATTTTTGATGCTCTCTTTGTGCCTCAATTCTTGTCTTTCTTGTGAGCATCATTGAAATCTCAATGCGTAGCTAAAAAGGCTTTAAAGAAAAGCGCTTGTTGGGAGACAACCCAATATTTTTCCTTGATTCTTAGTAATAAATAATCCATCTAGCCTCTGTTTAGATGTGGTTTTATGTTTTAATTAGTGTTTGTGCCAAGCTAGACCTATTGGATCTTGTTGGATGATAGTTATTTGATCTTGTTGTAATTTCCAGAAACTTTGCGCTCAGTGACCGAATTATTAAAAATCACCAGAACGAGATAAAATACTGATTCCAATTTATTATGATCAATAAAGAAATTTTCTAGGTCTTCTAATTTTGGTAGAATTTTTGGAGTTCCAGAAGTTTGCGTTAGTTACAGATTACTACAGACTGTTTTGTTTTTGACAGATTCTGTTTTTCGTGTGTTGTTTGCTTATTTTGATGAATCTATGGCTAGTAAAATAGTTTATAATCCATAGAGAAGTTGGAATACAGTAGGTTTAACACCAATATAAATAAAGAATGAGTTCATTACAGTACCTTAAAGTAGTATTTTGTTTTCTTTCTCTAACGGAGCTCACGGGATTTCTATTGAGTTTTGTGTTGTGAAGTTTTCAAGTTTTGGGTAAATTCTTTTGATGGATTATGGAACAAGGAGTGGCAAGAGCCTAAGCTTGGGGATGCCCATGGCACCCCCAAGGTAATCCAAGGACACCAAAAAGTCAAAGCTTGGGGATGCCCCGGAAGGCATCCCCTCTTTCGTCTACTTCCATCGGTAATTTACTTGGAGCTATATTTTTATTCACCACATGATATGTGTTTTGCTTGGAGCGTCTTGTATTATTTGTGTCTTTGCTTGTTAGTTTACCACAATCATCCTTGCTGTACACACATTTTGAGAGAGCCATACATAAATTGGAATTTGATAGAATACTCTATGTGCTTCACTTATATCTTTTGAGCTTAATAATTTTGCTCATAGTGCTTCACTTATATCTTTTGAGCGTGATAGTTTTTGCTCTAGTACTTCACTTAGGTCTTTTAGAGCACGGTGGTGATTTGTTTTAAAGAAACTATTGATCTCTCATGCTTCACTTAGATTATTTTGAGAGTCATTAATAGCATGGTAATTTGCTTAATATTAATATACTTGGTATTCAAGATATGTGAAACTTTCTTTTGAGTGCGTTGAATACTAAGAAAAGTTTGATGCTTGATAATTGTTTTGAGATATGAAGATGGTGATATTAGAGTCATGCTAGTTGAGTAGTTGTTAATTTAAAGAATACTTGTGTTGAAGTTTGTGATTCCCGTAGCATGCACGTATGGTGAACCGTTATGTGATGAACTCGGAGCATGATTTATTTATTGATTGTCTTCCTTATGAGTGGCGGTCGGGGACGAGCGATGGTCTTTTCCTACAAATCTATCCCCCTTGGAGCATGCGCATAATACTTTGCTTTGATAACTTCTAGATTTTTGCAATAAGTATATGAGTTCTTTATAACTAATGTTGAGTCCATGGATTATACGCACTTTTCCCATCCTTCCACCATTGCTAGCCTCTCTAATACCGCACACTTTTCACGGTATCATACACCCACCATATATCTTCCTCAAAACAGCCACCATACCTACCTATCATGGCATTTCCATAGCCATTCCGAGATATATTGCCATGCAACTTTCCACCGTTCCGTTTATTATGACACGCTCCATTATTGTCATATTGCTAGCATGATCATGTAGTTGACATCATATTTGTGGCAAAGCCACCGTTCATAATTCTTTCATACATGTCACTCTTGTTATATCCCGGTACACCGCCGGAGGCATTCATATAGAGTCATACTTTGTTCTAAGAATCGAGTTGTAATTGTTGAGTTGTAAGAAAAATAAAAGTGCGATGATCATCATTCTTTAGAGCATTGTCCTAAGTGAGGAAAGGATGATGGAGACTATGATTCCCCCACAAGTTGGGATGAGACTCTGGACGAAAAATAAAAAAAAAGAAAAATGAAAAAGAAAAGAGGCCATAAAAAAGGGGGAAAAGGTCCAAATAAAAAAATGAGAGAAAAAGAGAGAAGGGACAATGCTACTATCCTTTTACCACACTTGTGCTTCAAAGTAGCACCAAGATCTTCATAATAGAGAGTCTCTCATTTTGTCACTTTCATATACTAGTGGGAAATTTTCATTATAGAACTTGGCTTGTATATTCCAATGATGGGCTTCCTCAAATGCCTTAGGTCTTCGTGAGCAAGCGAGTTGGATGCACACCCACTTAGTTTCTTTTGTTGAGCTTTCATATACTTATAGCTCTAGTGCATCCGTTGCATGGCAATCCCTACTCACTCACATTGATATCTATTGATGGGCATCTCCATAGCCCGTTGATACGCCTAGTTGATGTGAGACTATCTTCTCCCTTTTTGTCTTGTCCACAACCACCATTCTATTCCACATATAGTTATATATCCATGGCTCACGCTCATGTATTGCGTGAAGATTGAAAAAGTTTTGAAAATGTTAAAGTATGAAACAATTGCTTGGCTTGTCATCAGGGTTGTGCATGATTTAAATATTTTGTGTGGGGAAGATGGTGCATAGCCAAACTATATGATTTTGTAGGGATAACTTTCTTTGGCCATGTTATTTTGAGAAGACATAATTGCTTAGTTAGTATGCTTGAAGTAGTATTATTTTTATGTCAATATGAACTTTTGTCTTGAATCTTTCGGATCTGAATATTCATACCACAACTAAGAAGATTTACATTGAAATTATGCCAAAGTATCACTCCACATCAAAAATTCTCTTTTTATCATTTACCTACTCAAGGACGAGCAGGAATTAAGCTTAGATGCCTCGACACGCTCCAACGTATCTATAATTTTTTATCGCTCCATGCTACTTTATCTACTGTTTTGGACTATATTGGGCTTTATTTTCCACTTTTATATTATTTTTGGGACTAACCTATTAACCAGAGGCCCAACCCAGAATTGCTGTTTTTTGCCTATTTCAGTGTTTCGAAGAAACGAAATATCAACCGGAGTCCAAATGGAATGAAACCTTCGGGAACGTAATTTTCTCACCGAACGTGATCCAGGAGACTTGGACCCTACTCCAAGGAACAAAAGAGGCGGTCACGAGGGTGGGGGCGCGCCCCTTGCCTCGTGGGCCCCCGGTTGCTCCACCGACGTACTCTTTCCTCCTATATATACCTACGTACCCCCAAACGATCAGAACAGGAGCCAAAAACCTAATTCGACCGCCGCAACTTCCTCAGATCCACGAGATCCCATCTTGGGGCCTGTTCCGAGTTCACGAGGGGGCATCCACCATGGAGGGCTTCTACATCATCACCATAGCCCCTCCGATGAAGTGTGAGTAGTTTACTTCATACCTTCGGGTCCATAGCTAGTAGCTAGATGGCTTCTTCTCTCTTTTTGGATCTCAATACAATGTTCTCCCCCTCTCTCGTGGAGACCTATTCGATGTAATCTTCTTTTTGCGGTGTGTTTGTTGAGATCGATGAATTGTGGTTTTATGATCCAGATTATCTATGAACAATATTTGAATCTTCTCTGAATTCTTTTATGTATGATTGGTTATCTTTGCAAGTCTCTTGAATTATCCGCTTGGTTTGGCCAACTAGATTGGTAGTTCTTGCAATGGGAGAAGTGCTTAGCTTTGGGTTCAATCTTGTGGTGTCCTTTCCCAAAGGATGTATAAAGGGCAGCAAGGCATGTATTGTATTTTTGCCATCGAGGATAACAAGATGGGGTTTTTATCATATTGCATGAATTTATCCCTCTACATCATGTCATCTTGCTTAAGGCGTTACTCTATTTTTAACATAATACTCTAGATGCATGCTGGATAGCGGTCGATGAGTGGAGTAATAGTAGTAGATGCGGTGAGTCGGTCTACTTGTCTCGTGACGTGATGCCTATATACATGATCATACCTAGATATTCTCATAACTATGCTCAATTACATCAATTGCTCAACAGTAATTTGTTCACCCAGTAGAATACTTATGCTCTTGAGAGAAGCCACTAGTGAAACCTATTACCCCCGGGTCTATTCTCATCATATCAATCTCCATCACTTTAATACTTGCTTTGTTTTTACTTTGCCTTTTACTTTTCACTTTGCATCTCTATACCAAAAATACCAAAAATATTATTTATCATCTCTATCAGATCTCACTCTCGTAAGTGAACGTGAAGGGATTGACAACCCATAATCGCGTTGGTTGCGAGGACTATTGTTTTGTGCAGGTACGAGGGACTTGTGCGTAGCCTCCTACTGGATTGATACCTTGGTTCTCAAAAACTGAGGGAAATACTTACGCTACTTTACTACATCACCCTTTCCTCTTCAAGGGAAAACCAACGCAGTGCTCAAGAGGTAGCAGTATTCACTATGTGCTAATGCTTTGTTCCGGTTCTCTATTAAAAGGAGGCCTTAATATCCCTTAGTTTCCATTAGGACCCCACTGCCACGGGAGGGTAGGACAAAAGATGTCATGCAAGTTCTTTTCCATAAGCACATATGACTATATTCGGAATACATGCCTACATTACATTGATGAATTGGAGCTAGTTCTGTGTCACCCTATATTATGATCATAGATGATGAACCGCATCCGGCATAATTATCCATCACCGATCCAATGCCTACGAGCTTTCCATATACTGGTTTACGCTTATTTACTTTCCCGTTGCTACTGTTACAATCACTACAAAATACCAAAAATATTGCTTTTACTTTTGTTGCTCTTTTATTATCGTTACCACTACTATCATATTACTTTGCTACTAAATACTTTGCTACAGATACTAAGTTATCCAGGTGTGGCTGAATTGACAACTCAGTTGCTAATACTTGAGAATATTCTTTGGCTCCCCTTGTGTCGAATCAATAAATTTGGGTTGAATACTCTACCCTCGAAAGCTGTTGCGATCCCCTACACTTGTGGGTTATCATCCGCCTGCCGGAGTCCGGGACCACTTGTGGTTCCGGTGCGGTGTTCGGCTGAGGGCCGAACTTGGAGCCCGTGGGAGTCTTGCTCCCTTTGCGCCCGGGGTCCGGAAGGTCGCCTTGAGGCGCCTCCAGGACTACCTCCCCTCGGCTTGGTGCCCTTTGAGGCAACACCTCGACGTTGTCCATAGGGCGAGGGGAGGAGGCGGTCGGAAGTGAACCGCTACTCATAGCCGACGGGTCCAAAGAACCGTCCGGCGAAGATACGTCGATGCGGGCTCGAGGCGGACTGCATAATCATATTCGGCATAAGGAGAAGCAGTGCAATAAAAGCATACCATGAATTACTCTGGTATCCGAATACTTAAGACTTCGCCAGGGGCTTGTCCATGGTCAACCACTCATCTTTGCTATGAGCGGTGGTCGTGGAACAGTCCGGAAGGAGAGTCCTTCCCTTCTTGGACCCTTCGGCCTCCCCGGTTGGGGCGGCCTTCCTTTTCTTGTCTCCCCCGGCTGGAGGGGGAGAACCTTCATCTTCCTCCTCCTCGTCTTCATGAGAGGAGTGCGTCTCGGAGTTATCGGACGATGAGTCCGATATCACCTGACACCGGGAACTCTTTCGAGTCCCCGCGACCTTCTTCTTCTTGGTCTTCTTCTCTGGCACCTCATGAGGTGCCGGAGTCAGCATCTCTGTTAGGAGAGCGTTGGCAGGATCTTCAGGCAGGAGGGGCCGGGTAGTCGATCTGCTCCGCTGTCTCCACCCAGTCATGTCAAAGGCATGGGAGCTCAGATCCCACGCATGATTAAACTAGGGAAAGTAAATACCCTATAAGGTGTAGAGAACTTACCGGATTCGCATGGCGAATCACGCTAAGTCCACGGTCCTCGGTAAGGGAAGGGGGGACCTCGGCGCCCCTGAACAACACCCTCCATACGTCCTTGTGCGTCGTGTCAAAGAGCTCGCGCAGAGTCTGGTGTTGGGCCGGGTCGAACTCCCATAAATTAAAACGCCCGTTGTTGACACGGGAGGATCCGGCGGAAGAGCATGACTGGACCACGTTGACAAGCTTGAGTTTCTTGCTTATCATGTTCCGGATACATTTATGGAGTCCGGCCAGCTCCACCGATGAACCCTAGGACAAGCCCTTCTCTTTCCAGGAGGTAAGCCGCATGGGGATTCCGGATCGGAACTCGGGGGCCGCCACCCAGTTGGTGTCGCGCGACTCGGTGATGTAGAACCACCCCGATTGCCACCCCTTTATGGTCTCCACATAGGAGCCCTCGAGCCATGTGACATTGGGCATTTTCCCCACCATGGCGCCTCCGCATTCCGCTTGCTGGCCGCCTACAACCTTCGGCTTGACATTGAAGGTCTTCATCCACAGGACGAAGTGGGGCTGGACGCGGAGGAAGGCTTCGCACACAACAATAAACGCCGAGATGTTGAGGATGAAGTTCGGGGCCAGATCATGGAAGTCCAGCCCGTAGTAGAACATGAGGCCGCGGACGAACGGGTGAAGGGGTGTAGGACCTTGAAGTATGTCTAGAGGGGGGTGATTAGACTATTTGACCAATTAAAAACTTAGCCTTTTTCCAATTTTAGAGTTTGGCAGATTTTAGCTATCTTAGGACAAGTCAAGAAATCATCACACAATTCAAGCAAGCATGCAAAGAGTGTATGAGCAGCGGAAATTAAAGCATGCAACTTGCAAGAAAGTAAAGGGAAGGGTTTGGAGGATTCAAACGCAATTGGAGACACAGATGTTTTTGGCATGGTTCCGATAGGTGGTGCTATCGTACCTCCACGTTGATGGAGACTTCAACCCACGAAGGGTAACGGTTGCGCGAGTCCACGGAGGGCTCCACCCACGAAGGGTCCACGAAGCAGCAACCTTGTCTATCCCACCATGGTCGTCGCCCACGAAGGACTTGCCTCACTAGCGGTAGATCTTCACGAAGTAGGCGATCTCCTTGCCCTTACAAACTCCTTGGTTCAACTCCACAATCTCGTCGGAGGCTCCCAAGTGACACCTAGCCAATCTAGGAGACACCACTCTCCAAGAAGTAACAAATGGTGCGTTGATGATGAACTCCTTGCTCTTGTGCTTCAAATGATAGTCTCCCCAACACTCAACTCTCTCTCATAGGATTTGGATCTGGTGGAAAGAAGATTTGAGTGGAAAGCAACTTGGGGAAGGCTAGAGATCAAGATTCATATGGTAGGAATGGAATATCTTGGTCTCAACACATGAGTAGGTGGCTCTCTCTCGAAATGGTAAGTTGGAAGTGTAGGTTTGTTCGATGGCTCTCCACGAATGAAGAGGAGGTGGAGGGGTATATATAGCCTCCACACAAAATCTAACCGTTACACAATTTACCAATCTCGGTGGGACCGAATCAACAAACTCGGTCAGACCGATTTTAGTAAACCTAGTGACCATTAGGGTTTTTGGTGGGACTGACTTGCATCTCGGTAGGACCGGTATGGTTAGGGTTAGGGCATAACACAATCTCAGTGAGACCGATTACACAAACTCGGTGAGACCGATTTTGGTAATTAGCTAACTAGAGAGTTAGTCAGGTAAACTCGGTGGGACCGATTCGCTCTTTCGGTGAGACCGAAATGTTACGAAAGGGAAACAGAAAGTTTACATTGCAATCTCGGTGGGACCGATCCGCTCTTTCGGTGAGACCGAAAAGTTACGAAAAGGAAACAGAGAGATTACAATCCCATCTCGGTGAGACCGAGATCCCTATCGGTAGAACCGATTTGCCTAGGGTTTGTGGCGGGGGCTATGACATTTGGAATCGGTGGCTGAATAGGAAGAATCGGTGAGACCGATTTTGGCTTTAGGTTTAGGTCATATGTGGATGTGAGAAAGTAGTCGGGGTTTTGGAGCATATCACTAAGCACATGAAGCAAGAGGCTCATTAAGCAACACCTCATCCCTCCTTGATAGTATTGGCTTTTCCTATAGACTCAATGTGATCTTGAATCACTAAAATATAAAATGAAGAGTCTTGAGCTTTTGAGCTTGAGCCAATCCTTTGTCATTAGCATTTTGAGGGATCCACTTTCATCATCCATGCCATGCCATTCATTGAGCTTTCCTGAAATGTTCATCTTGGAATAGCATTAGCTCAATGAGCTATATGTTGTTATGAATTACCAAAACCACCTAGGGATAGTTGCACTTTCAATCTCCCCCTTTTTGGTAATTGATGACAACATATAGATCAAAGCTTCGACAAATGACAATAAGATTGAAAAACATCGTCGCTTTGAGAAGTATGTTATAAGCAAGAGCTCCCCCTAAATTTGTGCATAGTTTACGATTTGCTTTGGACTGCAAATGGTCAAGGAATAAGGCTCATGGGTTACTCTTCCATGTCACATACATCTTGGTGGAGCGCTCAAAATGATACGGATTGAATACATGCACTCATCACCAAGCACAGTGAATGATCACATAGGATAGATAAGATAATATCATCAAACATGCATAAGTGTAGCTTATGATCAAACACATGATCATCAATGTCTCACAAACATAGTATCTCAGGCAATCAAAAGCAAGCAAGTTTAAAAACCACCAAATCAAGAGAGAACAAAAGCAACACTCTCTCTCTCGAAGCCTATGATCTATACATTTTTTCTCCCCTTTGGCAACAAGTTACCAAAAAGTTCATAGAAAATGCATAGTGCTAGATCGACTCTCGTGCTTGATCTTCGTGGTGGTGTCCGGATAGCGCCGAGGACGAAGGCTTCAGCTTGAAGTAGATGGAGCTGGAGCTGGTGTAGGTGCTGGAGCTGGTGGCACCGAGGTCAAAGCTGGTGTAGATGAAGTGGCTCGTGTCGAACTGCACAGCAGATGACCTCTTGGCTCTAGCACTCTGGCAAATGCATCGCTTGTTGTTTTGCCCTTCCTCTCCTGCATGTCATCCTGTAATTGCTCCACAATGCAGATCAATCTTAGTTACTTTCACATCTAAGTCATAGAACTTTTGTTCCATGATTCTTTCCAAGCTCTCCTAATTTTGAGTGAGGGTGGCCAATCCCTTCTCAATCCTCAGTGTTGATGCTATTAAGTATCCAAACTGCTCATGCTTGTTCTTCAAGAAATACTCAGATGCCTCCTCTTGAGTTGGCATCCTGGCAGCCTTCTCCTTCCTTGCCTTCTCCTTCTTCTCTTGTGCTTGAACTGACGATGGATCATTCTAATTCATGACAACCTCATTGTCCTCAAAGTCTGGATAAAGTGGAAAATGTTCTTTATCCAATAGATATTTGCCTGTGCCCATCTTTGAGTTAATCAACTCCTGGATCTCGAGGGCATATCCACAACTTCTTTTCTCAGTCTGCTGCAGTCCTCTTAATGGTTTCAACCATAAGGCTCATGACTTTGAATTTCTGTGGCACATCAAACAAATGCAACATGTTGATTGCATGCCCTCTAATCATGTTGTGGTCACCAGACTTAGGCGATAAAGTATGCCTTAAGATGCGCTTGATAGTTGGCAGCCCCGATGTAAGGAAGTGGACTGATCCAAACTTATGTGTCTCAATGGCTGTGTCTAGGATCTCCTTGTACATGTGTGCCATGGAATTGTGGTCCATTTTCTTCTTGGCATATACATCCAGGTCATCTTCATTCTCCTTTGGGGTATTTATCAGCTTTGCCCACTCCTCAACAGTTGACTGGTACCTAGTACCTTCAGACATCCACACTATCCTCGCCATCTGGATAAAAGTGTCTTTGTGGAGTAGAACTGCATGATAAGTTCATCGTTCCAGTTGGTGATCTTTTGCCCAATGAAGTCTGCAACTCCAACAACAACAAAATTGTCTTGCACTCCAGGATAGTGCTCTACATTTTCTTTCATGTAGGTCCAGTCGACCCACCTCATATCACACACTATGGGCTTCTTATCCAGCAGAATAGTCTCATAAAAGTCCTGTTGTTCCTTGGTGTGGAACCTCAGAGTCCACAACAGCTTCTTCTCCTTGTGGCATATGGATCTGTCATCCTCCATAGCCTCAATCCATTGTCTCTTCGATCTTCATGTCCTCGCCACGTGGATGGGCATCATTGTGGTCTCGTATCTTGGGCTTGAGCTTCCTCGAACTTGTCCTTCTTCATCTTCTTCATCAAGAACCTCGAACACTTTGGGGCCTTGTTCTTCTCGGCATTTGGAATACTCCTGGTATTCCTCTTTGGTGCAGACTTGGCCTTGGGGGCAGCTTTGGGTGCTTCCTTGGGCTTAGATGTGGCAGCCCCTGATCTTATAGCATCACCCATAAGCTTTGGTGCCTTGGGTGCTGGTGCAGCAATATCTTCTTCCTCTTCCATCATGGAAGGCTTCCCAATAACTCTGACTGTGGTCTTCTTGACCCTTTCTTTCCTTTTCTTTCCTTCGGCAGCAGCTGGCTCTTTGGGATCAGGCTTTTCAGGAATTTGAGTTGATGCTCTGACCTTTGGCATAGGTATCCTCTTGGCAGGAACCTTCCTATTGAGTCCAGGCTTTGTGCTATGTGCTGAGCCATACTCCTTTTTGAGCACTGCCTTCTTGGAGGTTGCCTCATCCTCTTCTGCCCTATAATTCTCATCTTCAGAATCTGAGGTTTTCTTCTTCCTTTGCCTGGTGGCGGCTGTCGGAAAATTGCTGGGGGTGCTCCTGCTGCCTTCATCTCAAGAGCTGGAGGGACTAGTGCCCTCACTCATGTTCACCGCTCCTCTCGACTTGTTCGACTGTCACTCACAGTGCGACATGCTGCAAACACTGCTAACCTGTGAAGAGTTATAGATGAGGTAGAGTGGATGAGCATCACAAAATGCAGATATTTTTGCAAAAGAATGACTCAAAATTCAGTTTTAGTTTTCCACAAAGCATTTCGGATCAACCGATTTTCAAACTCGGTGATACCGAAGCAGTTTTGGAACCTAAAGCGATGAACTCGGTCGACCGAGTCACGCTTCGCGGCACCGAGACTGCTAGGGTTTCACAAAGTCCTAAAATCGGTCTCACCGATTAGCAATTCTCGGTCGCACCGAGTCTCACTAGTGCAATGGCATAAGCCAAATCGGTGGGACCGAAGTTTTTCAACTCGGTGGGTCCAAGATGGTTTCATGAAACCTAACCCTAAATTTTTCGAATCAAAACTATTCTAAGGATTCCATTGACTGGATAGGAGTGTTTCAATCGTGGCAAGAATCAATAAGAACACAATGTGCTGAGAATCGGACGAGGAAAGCACAGTGATCGAGTCCATACCCTAGTTCGGCGGAGACTCGCTACGGCGGCAACGGCGGGGTTGAATTCCGTTGACGACGGCGGAGACCAGCGACAGGAGGCGGCTGGCGATGAGGAGACGATCCAGAGACCACGGAGGCAGAGCGAGCTATTGCGCGGGCGAAGAGGTTTGGAGAAATTTCCAAAAAAAATCCCGTGACTATATATAGCCCGACCCTGTCGGTGTGACCGAGTGGAACAACTCGATGGCACCGAGATGCAAAACTGTGTACAGTTATTGCAACTCGGTGTGACCGAAGAGTTCAAATCGGTTGCACCGAGATTGAAAACCTAGATCGACTTAGTGATCTCGGTAAGACCGAAATGGAGGAATCGGTTAGACCGAGAATCACAAAGAAGTTTTGGAAGTTTAAGTCTATGACGAATCGGGGACTCGAAAGTGCTCCTCACACAGTGGTTCGAATCTGACTTGATCAAATTTTGTGATGTAGCATGAATAGAGTTTGAGACGAGAAAAAGCATAGATAGCTAGATAAGGTTCTTAGGCATTCTTGTCCATCCACTTGGCCAAAGAAAAATAAGCTAATCAATCAAAACAACAAGTGGATGTCCTCGAATGAGTAAAGTATGCAACCAACATGCTCACACAATAAGATGGCAAATGAAATATGTGGCAAAGCATGCACAACCAATTCTAGCATCTATCAAACAATTGGCGATGACTAGGTCATCTGTATATGAGTATATTGACTTAGGAGTCAAATGATAGACATTTGATCATAGGTCATACTCATCGTTTAAGCTCAAGTGGGGTTACCACTTTTACATAAAGCATTTATGTGTTCACATCATTAGAGTTTCTTTGACTCAATTCTTAGAGTTAAGCTCCCCTAGATGTGAGATCCCCCTAAGAGGGATGAACTAACCTTGGGTTTTGTCGATGATGACTTCATGTAGGTGTTGAAGATGTGGATGCTCAATGTTGATGTAGATCTTTTGGAGCAATCCTTTGGAGTGAGTTGCACTTTCAATACCTACATGGGTTAGTCCCACAAGGAACAACCAAGTATATCCATAGACATAGAGTGATGCACACACAAAATGATGTCCATGAAATCATTAGGTTACCTTGTCCCTTGCCTTACCAACATGAGGGTTTGTGACTCCTTGAACTAGTGCAAGATATGGAAGTTGATTGCACTTGTCCTTGCCATAATGTTATGAGTGAAATATGTTGGCGGAGTCACCCTCAAGAACTCTCTAGTTCTTCTTCTTGGGATCCACATCATCTTGATGGGAATCCTTGGAGTTGTAGTTGTACTTGATGAGGTAGAACTTGGCGTAGTCTTGGGAATCCACTTGACCGAGACCTTAGGTGCCTCTTCAAATGCATCAATCTCTTCTTGAAGCTTGTCCTTGCCTTTGTTCTTGTGGTCTTGTGGTGGAAGATCATCTTGTGCTTGTGTTCCCTTGAAGGAAGTAGGATCATACTTCTCTTGTTGAGGAAAAAACTTCGTCTTGGGGTATTGATATTTCTTCCCGCTCAACTCCATTGGCATTAAACTTTCATTCAAAACCAACACCTTGATTCTTCCGGTGCCTTCCTTGCTTGTGTACAATTTCCTCGAATTGCTTACTCCCGACAAGGCTCTTGTATACACCTTTCTCTATAATTCCCTTCAATAAGCTATTTTCTTGCTCAAGTGTAACTTGGCTAAGAGAATCATTAGTGGAATCAAGAGAACTACTAGAAGCAACAATATTGGATTTGACATTATTATTATTACTACTAGAGGAAGAATCTTTCTTGATCTTGTTACTAGACTTGACTTGAGGCATGTAAGTAGATAAGAGTAAACGCTTGGCAATGTAAGAAGAACTTTTCTTACAGAGATCATCATTGATTGCTTTTAAGAACTCATGCTCTTGCTCAAGATTGAGCTTTTCAAAGCGTAACTTCTCATGAGCCCTTAAAAGTTCTCGATGATCTTCGAAGATAGTTTCATGAGCTAACTTAAGAGAGTTTAGTTCTTTAGTTAGACGCTCAATCTTCTCCTTATCATTGTCATTCGTTTTATCTTGATTAGCATGATTAATTGACGTTTCATCATAGTATTCATCACTAGAGTTGTCAACAAGTAAATCATCATCCACAAGCAAGTCATCTTCATCACTATTGAAATCAACATACTCGGGATGTGTTACCTTTGGACCTTTGGCCATGAAGCATCTTCCAATTCCTTCATTTGGTGATTCAAATATGTCGTAGGAGTTGGTTGACACAAGTGCTAGACCGACAACACCTTCATCTTGAGTATATTCGGAGTCGGAGTGATAGCTTCTCTCGGAGTAATTGTCGGAGTCGGAGC
Organism: Aegilops bicornis; assembly: GCA_021605145.1. NCBI lineage: Eukaryota > Viridiplantae > Streptophyta > Magnoliopsida > Poales > Poaceae > Aegilops > Aegilops bicornis. The sequence continues at coordinate 471,803,700 of CM038672.1, read as the reverse complement.
TGGATACCCATTCACCAACATGAGCTTGATGTCTTCGTTTTATGTAGCTCTTTGATGACTTGTCCTTCCTTTCCGAATCCTTGCTTCTCCGTGAGGGTCTTCGTTCATAATGATCATCTCTACTCCTCCTCTCTCTTGGTGGTGATTCTTCTCTTCTACTTCTTCTTTTTGGAGAGTCTTCTCTTCTTTTTTATGGTGCCGTACACACATTGGAATAGTGTCCTGGTCTCCCACAATTGTAGCAATTTCGCTCTCGACTAGAAGATATTTTGTCATTGTAAGACCTTGACTTGGAGCTTCTTTCTTTGCTTCTACTCTTGTAGAATTTGTTGAAGTTCTTCACCATTAAGCTCAATTCTTCATTGAAGGTGTGTTTCTCACTTGATGATGTGGGGGCTTCACTTGAGGTTTTGTAAGCACCACTTGACTTGTTGTGAAGTTCCTCCTTATCCTTAAGTGACATCTCATGAGCAACAATTCTTCCAATGACTTCCGTTGGCTTGAGATCTTTGTAGTTTGGCATCATTTGAATCAATGTGCACACGGTATCATACTTTCCATCCAATGCTCTTAGGATATTCTTGATGATGAATCTATCACCATCTCTTCACTCCCTAAGCCGGCAATCTCATTTGTGATAAGTGCAAGCCTAGAGTACATTTCAAATGACACCTTCACCATCCTTCATTTTGAACTTGTCAAGCTGACTTTGGAGCACATCCAACTTGGATTCCTTGACGGATTCGGTACCTTCATGCATATCAATCAAAGTATCCCAAATTTCCTTTGCATTCTCAAGACGGCTAATTTTGTTGAATTCTTCGGGGCACAATTCGTTGAAGATGATATCACAAGCTTGAGCGTTGTATTGCAGCATCTTCAATTCTTCCACATTAGCTTCACGGTTCGGCTCTCTCCCATCAAAGAATTCACCTTGCAAGCCAATACAAATAATTGCCCAAACGGCGGGTTATGTCCGAGAATATGCATTTTCATCTTATGCTTCCAACTAGCAAAATTAGTACCATCAAAGTAAGGACCTCTACGGTGATAATTTCCTCGCTAGACGCCATACTCTCCTAGGTTGTGAAACCAAGGCTATGACCACCAAAAGCTATGGAAATCAAAGCAAATGGAGACCAAGCTCTGATACCACTTGTAGGACCTTGAAGTATGTCTAGAGGAAGGGTGATTATACTACTTGACCAATTAAAAACTTAGCCTTTTCCCAGTTTTAGAGTTTGGCAGATTTTAGCTATCTTAGGACAAGTCAAGCAATCATCACACAATTCAAGCAAGCATGCAAAGAGTGTATGAGCAGCGGAAATTAAAGCATGCAACTTGCAAAAAAGTAAAGGGAAGGGTTTGGAGGATTCAAACGCAATTGGAGACACGGATGTTTTTGGCGTGGTTCCGATAGGTGGTGCTATCGTACCTCCACGTTGATGGAGACTTCAACCCACGAAGGGTAACGGCTTGCCGAGTCCACGGAGGGCTCCACCCACAAAGGGTCCACGGCAGCAACCTTGTCTATCCCACCATGGCCGTCAGCCCACGAAGGACTTGCCTCACTAGCGGTAGATCTTCACGAAGTAGGCGATCTCCTTGCCCTTACAAACTCCTTGGTTCAACTCCACAATCTCGTCGGAGGCTCCCAAGTGACACCTAGCCAATCTAGGAGACACCACTCTCCAAGAAGTAACAAATGGTGCGTTGATGATGAACTCGTTGCTTTTGTGCTTCAAATGATAGTCTCCCCAACACTCAACTCTCTCTCTCATAGCATTTGGATCTGGTGGAAAGAAGATTTGAGTGGAAAGCAACTTGGGGAAGGCTAGAGATCAAGATTCATATGGTAGGAATGGAATATCTTGGTCTCAACACATGAGTAGGTGGCTCTCTCTCTGAAATGGTAAGTTGGAAGTGTAGGTTTGTTCTGATGGCTCTCTCCACGAATGAAGAGGAGGTGGAGGGGTATATATAGCCTCCACACAAAATCTAGCCGTTACACACAATTTACCAATCTCGGTGGGACCGAATCAACAAACTCGGTCAGACCGATTTTAGTAAACCTAGTGACCGTTAGGGTTTTCGGTGGGATCGACTTGCATCTCGGTAGGACCCGATATGGTTAGGGTTAGGGCATAACGTAATCTCGGTGAGACCAATTACACAAACTCGGTGAGACCAATTTTGGTAATTAGCTAACCGGAGAGTTGGTCGTAAACTCGGTGGGACCGATTTGCTCTTTCGGTGAGACCAAAGCGTTACGAAGGGAAACAGAAAGTTTACATTGCAATCTCGGTGGGACCGATCCGCTCTTTTCGGTGAGACTGAAAAGTTACGAAAAGGAAACAGAGAGATTACAATCCCATCTCGGTGAGACCGAGATCCCTATCGGTAGAACCGACTTGCCTAGGGTTTGTGGCAGTGGCTATGACATTTGGAATCGGTGGCGCCGGATAGGAAGAATCGGTGAGATCGATTTTGGCTTTAGGTTTAGGTCATATGTGGATGTGAGAAAGTAGCTGAGGGTTTTGGAGCATATCACTAAGCACATGAAGCAAGAGGCTCATTAAGCAACTTCTCATCCCTCCTTGATAGTATTGGCTTTTCCTATAGACTCAATGTGATCTTGAATCACTAAAATATAAAATGAAGAGTCTTGAGCTTTTGAGCTTGAGCCAATCCTTTGTCATTAGCATTTTGAGGGATCCACTTTCATCATCCATGCCATGCCATTCATTGAGCTTTCCTGAAATGTTCATCTTGGAATAGCATTAGCTCAATGAGCTATATGTTGTTATGAATTACCAAAACCACCTAGGGATAGTTGCACTTTCAAGGGGGGACCCCAGTCTGTGGACGAAGTGGGTGAGAAAAACTACCCTCTCGTAAGGTTCTGGGTTAGAGGCGATCTGCCCCTCGTCGGGCAGCCGGTGCGCGATATCCGCGGCCAAGTATCCGGCTCCCCGCAGCTTTTTGATGTCCTCCTCCGTGACGGAGGATTTCATCCACTTGCCTCCTGCTCCGGACATGGTTGGAGCGGTGTGAGGGGAAAGGTGCGAACTTGGGTGTTGGAGCTCGAGTGCGCGAGAATGGATAAGCAAGGACGAAGAAGGCGTGGGTGAAAAAAGGTGAACTCTTATCCCTTTATAGAGGCGGACGAAACTATGCGCCCCCACTAGCCTGGTAAACCCGCTTATTCCCCAAGTGCCGTAATTGATGGCGCGGTTGGGTTACCCACGCCCGTATTGATGAGAATCCCGTTATAAGGGGACACGATCTCTGCTTCGACAAGACGTGCCCAGGAAACCGCCTCGCGATATGCGCCAAGGCTGGTTGAGAATAACGGTTTGAATAAAGACCGGGCCGTGGTATGATGTCATGACATCGAATGTGTCAGCAGATTAGATTTGTGGAAATATTTTTCTCTCTACGGTGGTATGTGGAATTTATTTTGCAGAGCCGGACATTATCCCTGTGTTCGAAATCTTCTATGGAGTATTCGGAGGAGGAACCCGCCTTGCAATGCCGAAGACAATCTGCGCGCCGGACTCATCGTCATTGAAGCCTGGTTCAGGCTCTTGAGGAGTCCTGGATTAGGGGGTATCCGGACAGCCGGATTATATCCTTTGGCCGGACTGTTGGACTTTGAAGATACAAGATTGAAGACTTCGTTTTGTGTCCGGATGGGACTCTCCTTGGCGTGGAAGGCAAGCTTGGCGATACGGATATGAAGATCTCCTCCCATTGTAACCGACTCTGTGTAACCCTAGCCCTCTCCGGTGTCTATATAAACCAGAGGGTTTAGTCTGTAGGACCAACAACAATCATACCACAGGCTAGCTTCTAGGGTTTTGCCTCTACGATCTCGTGGTAGATCAACTCTTGTACTACTCATATCATCAAGATCAATCAAGCAGGAAGTAGGGTATTACCTCCATCGAGAGGGCCCGAACCTGGGTAAACATCATGTCCCCCGCCTCCTGTTACCATCCGCCTTAGACGCACAGTTCGGAACCCCCTACCCGAGATCCGCCGGTTTTGACACCGACACCCCTGCCGAGAGGGGGCGCACCGCTCCAGGCTTCGCCCTCGGCCCCCACGGCGGAGGGCGAGGTGGGCCGTGCGCTTGAGTTCGAGCGCGGGCGGAGCATTGTTCGTCATGAGATCTTTCAGGAGGCGATGGCACAATGAACCGACTCGGTGGTGAACTCACGGACGTCGATGCGCACTTCGAGGCCCGAAGGTCTTTGGCTGGCGGAGGAACGACGTAAGCTGAAGGTGGCCATCAACCTTGACCGTTACCAGCGTGATCTGGATAATGCGAAGGCCGAGGCATCCCTCAAGGTTTCCCGTGAAGCTTGCTCCCGCGCTCTGGAGGAGGCTCGCGAGGCCGACTGCCCTCGCGAGGCTACGGAGAAGCGCGCGTGGGAGCTCCAGGCCTGGAGCACGTCCCTGGAGCAGCAGGTGGAGGCCCGCAAAGACGCCCTTGCATCATTGAGGGGGACGCCCGCCGAGGAAGAAGAGATCCGGAGGCGCGAGGAGGCACTGGCTCTGGAGGCCGTGGAGCATAGCCTCGAGCTTGAGCAGCTGGAGACGAGGGAGCTTCAGGTTGCCCAAGAGGAAGACGTCGTTGGCGCACGCGAGGACAAGGCTCAGGAGGAGGTTGATCGCCGGGTGGCCGAGGCTCGCGGGGATCTTGAGGGTAGGTATGACTTGAGGTTGAGGCTTGCGGGGACGGAGGACGCAGGCAGGGCCGCCGCCCTGAGGTCCAAGCTTGCTGAAGTGGAGAGGCGCGAGGAGGCTACGACAGCTGCCCTGGTCATAGCGCAGGCGGAATTGGCCTCTGCCCGCGCCGAGCTGCTCTCTCTTCAGAAACGGGTTGATGGCGCCGAGTCCTTTGCGCGGCAGAGTCGGGAGGAAGTGCTTCAGCGGCGGACGCTGGAGCGTGAGCACGCCCCCATGCTCCAGGACCTCAGAGTCAGGGCCAACATGGCGTTGGGCCATGTCTGTGCTGAGAATGCCCCGCACCCACACTCGAATGACTACGCCAGTCATCTGCGCTTCATTGCTGATGTGGTGACGCGCCTGGAAGCTCGGTCCAACAGAGCTCGCCAGCTCATGGAGGAGAGGAGTCGGGGCCTGCTCGGGTGCGCTTTCTCCTGTGTCTTCAGTCATCTTCGGAACACCTTCCCCGACTTCGACTTCGACGCCGCCATTACCCCATATCGCAGGCCATCCGTGGTGACCTGGCGCGGTGGGTGGAGGACAACGTGAATGTGCTGGTTAGAGCCTTCGCTTCTGAAGACGACGCGGTGGTGGTCGCTACAGATGAAGGCAACGTGGTTGACGATGGTGATGCTGGCGTTGGTGAAGGAGGAGGTGACGCCAACGACGGCGATAGCGACGCCAGCGGCGCATCTGAAGACGACGTGGAGGACATGGCGAGCGACATATCCGGCTGACCCCTTGTTCCTTTATTGTTTTACCCTGTATGCAAAAACTTGGGCGTGGCCCCTAAAGATCGTGATAGCATTTTGAGAGTGGGAGCCCCTCATGTAAGCAAATCGCAATGTTTACACTTCTATGCCAAGCTGAGTGCGCGCCTTTGTGGATCCATGAGTTTGGCGGCAAGTTTTGCTGCTGCAGCTTACCTTAGTTGGGGCGGGCCCCGAATCGGTTTGTAAGGTCGAGAGCTGCCACGGAGCTCTTGAAGGGTCTGCTGATCCGCCAAAGAGGGCCTCGCGAGGATCTAGCGCCAGCGGGCGCGCGCGGTGCGCGTGCCACGCCCAGCCCCGCTCGCGAGAGGCCCACGAGGGGAAGGCGGCGTGCGCGGGCTTCAGAGCAAGGCAAGAACCAGATGGCAAGAAATCGCTTGAACAAGAAAAGGCACCCCCCACGCGCATCGATAAAAACTCAACTTCAACTTAAATCCAAATCCGGAAGGCAAGGTTACAGAAAAGAGATCAAAAGCAAATGGCTGCGTCCGGCACCTAGTCTAGTCTTCTTGTCTTCAAGTCTTCTCACCAGCGCGGAGCTAAGTGCTGCCACTAGGCGTGGGAGGGAGCCCCCAAGGCCCGAGGGCGGCTCTCCGGAGACTCCGGGGCGTGTACAGCCCCACTCATTATTACGTGAGAGTGTCACAGGCGGCGATCTTCACAAGCACTGGGCCTTCTTCACAAGTACCGGCCTTGCTTCATATCGCCAGCGAGGGCCCGCCTTGCGCCACCCTCGACCACCTTTTGAGCCGACTCAAAGAACCGGGACGACACAAAGGAGGAAAAGGGGACGCCCGGCCGCGCCTCGGCAACCAGGTCCTCTTGGGGAAGGCTCGTTGGCGCCTCCCCGGCAGAGGGCCTACCTCCGGGTGACGCCTGGCTTCGCACGATGTGGGGAGGGGCCTTGCTCCTGGCTCCCTTCATGCAGCCCCCAGCGTGCTTCCCCCGACGAAAGGGGGGCTGCTGCGCCGGGGCCGTCGGCCGGCGTCGTGACCTGATTCACTTGTAGCCCATGGTTAGCGTAAGCCTGCTCCTGAGAGATTAGTGGTACCTTGTAGTTGTTGTTGCTGGCGCGGTCGTTGTGGTTCCCCGTCGGCTCCTGGAAGGCCTCAACTTCTGGCACCTCTTCTTCCCAACCTTCCCCGAGGAACGAGCCAGGGTCGTCTTCTGACGCGTACTCTTGGTCCATCATGCGGGGCACGTAGGCTTCCGGGGCTGTTACCCCAACACCTCGTCGTAGTGCCCCACACTCCATGTTGCCCGGCCCAGCGCATCGTCCTGAGGATGATAGCGCGACATCTTGGGACCATGGAAGGCAACGCTCGTGCCCATGCTCATCGGAGGCGGCGTGGGGGCAACGGGGTCCCCGGCGCCGCCGGCCGCACCGGTGTCGACGAAGCCCCCAGGCATGCCCGAGGGCGCATGGTTGTGGCGGGGCCCGCCGTGAGATCTAGTAGCAGCTCGGGAAGGAAGCAGATAGCAGAAGGGCAGTGCCCCTGACGCCGCCGCATCCAGCAGCTCAGCGACACGTTCCAGCAGCGCATCCCGGCCGCTCTCCATCAGTCGGCACCGCAGCAACTCTCGCGCTACCGTGAGTGTCGCCCGCATGTTCGCTTGTGTCGGTGTTCTGGGAACGGGGGTCCCCAGACTTGCCTGCCCGCGGCCTGCGGCGTGGCTCAAGTGGGGGCCCAGCGTGGCCCGGCTTCATCAGCTCAAGCTCAAGACCCTCGCGAGGGGCCAAGCCTTGCGGGGCGGCCGACAAGAACCTTCCTTGGGAGCAGCCTCGTCAGGCATGCTCGGAGCTCGGAGAGATCAAGGCAGGTACCTCATGAGGGTGCCCCGTGACGCAAGCCATGACGATCGAGACCAGGTGGTGCCAGCTGCCTTGATGTCCTCGTTCCCCTTTGGTGCAAAGGAGGCAAGCACACGCCAAGGCATCAGCAAAGGTTGCCGCCTTGTGCAACAAGACCAAGACCAGCAGAGCGGGCAGTGGAGGTCATCATGGAGCCCAGGCACGCCACCGTCAGAGTCTTTGGCAGCCGAAGACCAACTTTAGTCAGGATAAGTGTACTAGATGTTCCCCTTCAAAATGGCCAATTTTTGGCGCCCTTCCCGCTCATTATTTGGCAAGAGGCCCAGGGCCTCCCTCTATAAATAGAGCTAGCCACCACAGAGTAGAGGGATGGAATGGGCAAGAGGAGGTATTCGCAAGAGAGAGAGAGAGAGAGAGAGAGAGAGAGAGAGAGAGAGAGAGAGAGAGAAGCGACTGAACTCACCCAAGCAGTTCATCGCACCAGCTCAAGAACAGCCCCTCGCGAGGCTGTTCTTACTTTGTATTGTTCATCATCAACCCCAGAGGCAATCCACCACACCACACATTGGAGTAGGGTATTACACCACGTCGGTGGCCCGAACCAGTATAAACCTCGTGTCTGTTGTGGTGTTCATCGTTCGTAGTTTAGATCCCTCGCTAACCATTCAGCGTGCGAGCTGGTAGGGGAAAGATCTCCGCGCGCACCCCAGTGTTCGAACCTCAAGGGTCTGCCGGAACCCGAAATCCGACATTTGGCGCGCCAGGTAGGGGTGCACCGGAATCTTTCTTCCGCTGGTCGCGTGTGATCTTCCGTCGTGTCCATGGTCGACGCCGCCGAAGCTTCGCGTCGAGCCGGCTACTCAGCGCCGCCGAAGTCGCCCAGACGGCTCCGTCGGCGGACACCCCGTCGTTCCGTTGCTGCTGCGCTAACGCCGCCACCGCCCGGCGGGAACGAAAGCGCAGCCTCGTCCCTGCATCCATCGGTGAGGCAGGAAGGCCACATCGCCACTCCTTCGCTCGCCCCTGCTGGTTCTTCGTCCCGTGCGCACTGTGCTCCCATGGAGGCCCGAGCCACGCTCATCGCGGCAAACGAGCTCCTGCGCTACCGCCCCATCGACGACGTCTACGAGGTGCGGCTCGACCGCGTCGCCGAGCTCGTCCGCGCCACAGGGGGCTCCCCCGCACCGTCCCTCTCGCTGCCTCGCCCTTCACCCCGCGCGGGAGGCAGGGGGCCGGAGGTGCCCCCCGCCGCCTCCTCAAGAAGGCGCCTGCTCCAAGGCGCGTGGTCCTGTGCCGAGACCCTCCGCGTCAGGGTGCCCGCGCAAGAACAAGAAAGGAGCTGCCAGAGATCCCTCGTCCCCAAGAAGGTGCCCGCGTGCTCCCAGCACGGGCGCCGCGACCACGCCTCCAAAGCGCCACCACGTTAAGACCTCGCTGCTCCGGTGCAGCGGCGCTGAATCCACAAGGGCAAGCTCCGCATCAGCAGAGAGCCCCGGTAGCCACTGCAGGCTGCCGCGCCTTCACCGCCAGCTACGTAGCGTCGCATGGCTCGGCAAGTTCAAGCCGGACCTGCCTCCTCGCTACGACGGCACCGCCGACCCCGCGGAGTTCCTCCAGCTCTACGAGCTGGGCATCGAAGCCGCCAACGGGGACAAAAAGGTCATGGCGAATTGGTTCCCCATGGCGCTAAAGGACGGAGCTCGAACCTGGCTCCCGGCACGATCTCCTCCTGGGACGAGATACGCACCCACTTCATCGCCAACTTCCAAGGCACTCGCGACCGGCCTCCGGCCGTGAGCGACATGCACCGCATCAAGCGGCAGCCGGAGAGACCTCAGAGAAGTACATCCGGCCTTCAACAACGCCCGCCTCAAGATTCCCAAGGTGACTGAGGAGGCCATCATCTCAGCCTTCTCCGATGGCGTGCATGACGTCAAGATGAAGGAGGAGCTAGCAATGCATGAAGACCTGTGCACATCCCTGGAGCTGTTCAACTTGGCGAACAAATGTGCCAAGGCTGAGGAAGGGTGCCTCTCCCTCCTCGAGCTTCCGACTGCCGATCCAGAAGAGACGAAGCCCAAGGCCAAGGACGTGAAGCGCAAGGGGGCTGCCGTGCTCATGGCGTAAATGCACACCAAGCGAGGCAGGGATCAGCCCGAGTCATCCAAGGGCAGTCGGTACTGCGTGTACCACGATCTTCACACCCACAACACCAATGAATGCCAGGAGCTCAGGGCCGTGCGAGAAGGGCGTATCGGCCGACGCCCTGAGCGCAATGATCGGGGCTACGGCCGAGGAGTAGGAAGAGGCACAGGACGCTGGGAAGATTGTGGCCCTCGCCAGGGATGGCGTGACAGACCTCGTGAGGACCGCTGACAGGACCAGCCTCGCGAGGGAGGTTGAAGGGACCAACCTCGTGAGGATCGCCCTCAAGGCAATGCAGGGCTCCCACCTCTGCCGCAGCCGCCAAGGAGGTACGAAGACAATCATCAGGACGAGGGGGGTGGGGGCTTCCAGGAGTCGCGCGCGATCGCTTGCATCCTGGGTGGTTCTCAGGCCCCAGCCTCTCAGTGCATCTTCAAGCAGTTTGCTCGCGAGGTGAATGCAGTCCTCTCCAAGCCTGAGGCCACACGCCCTCTCAGGTGGTCATCATGCGCTATCACGTTCAGCTCAGCGGATCAGCTCAAGTGTGCGGCAATGGCAGGAGTCCTCCCCATGCTTTGCTCACCAGTCATCAGCAACGTGCAAGTCACCAGGACCCTCATCGACGGCGGAGCAAGACTCAACGTCCTATCTGTCGAGACGTTCAACGATCTCCAAGTGCCATACGATCAGCTTCAGCCTACCAAGCCCTTCTCAGGAGTCACCGATGGCTCCATCGTCCCGATAGGGCAAGTTCGCCTTCCCGTCACCTTCGGACAGCGCAACAACTGCTGCACTGAGCTCATTGACTTCGACGTCGCCCACATTCGTCTGCCATACAATGCCATCCTTGGGTACCCAGCTTTGGCCAAGTTCATGGCGGTGACTCACCATGGCTACAATTTCCTCAAGATGCCAGGAAGCGGAGGAGTCATCACAGTGCCTTGCGAGAAGAGGGATGCAGTGTGCTCTCTTGAGTGTGCCTTGCAAGCCGCAGCAATCGAAGACCCAAATCACAGGAGCGGGAGACTTCCCGAGGCGATCCCCAAGTAGAAGAAGGATTCACCTGGTCCAAGCCCTTGTGGGGTAGGCACCTCCGGAGGCATGGCAACAGGACCCGCGCCCGTCCAAGGGGCGGCACCCTCTGTCGCATAGGAAGGCGCGCCCCGTGCCCTCCTCAGGCAGGGCTTGGGGGCTCTTTCATGGCGAGCCACCGACCTAGCCGGGGTCACGAGGGAGGCACTCGGGCACCACTTGGAGGCGTCCTTCAAGGCACGTTTCCCTCAGGAAGGTATGAAGCAAGGAGGGCCAAACCCTGAGGAGTTCATCACGAGGAGCACCTAGGAGCTACAGGAGTCAATAGTCATGCACGACTGTCGCTGCTTGCCCGCCGTAGCCGCACATCCAGGCAAGGATGCTGGGCTACGAATCTGCATCGACATACCAGGGCTCAACCGGGCCGCGTCTCAGGAGCGCCTCTGGCCCTCGCGCGTGGGACGTTGCGAGGGGCCACCTCACAACTACGTTCGCATGCCTTTCGGCCTACCGAACGCGGTTGCCGCCCATCAGCGCCTGCTGAGGTGCGCCCTGGAGGCTCAGGAGGTCAAGCAGCGCGCGATCCTGGCAGAGACGGAGATGGCTCTCGAGGAACCCCCCCCCCCCCCCGTGCCCCCGGAGCCTCCCAAGGCTCCAGGTCCGGAGGGCTCGTGAGGGCCGGCTTCTTCATCACACGTCGTCCGCTACCTCAACACCCCGCCGTCTCCGACCATATCAAGTGACACATTTCCAAGTTTCGTTTTCAGCTGGGAGCGCCCCTCGGGCTGCATCATTCCCAGGCTGCGTGGGTCTGTCCTTGCGGCATGTATCCGTTTTGCTTATGTTCTTTACTTATCTTGTTGGGGGCGCCCCTCGGGCTGCATTATCCCCAAGCTGCCCGGCTCAGACCCAGTGGCGTATGCTTTCTCCGCACCTATCTAGATGGATTTCCTCCTTCGCGCTTAACCTGATTCACGCAATTATTGCCTACTACCTGTCGCGGGCCTCTCCGCCCTAATGCAAAGCGCTTACGCGTTAAAAGGGGTACACGAGCATCGCGACTCATGAGCTCTTCATCGCTCTCCAGCCCTCACCCCGCCTTGACCCACGGCATCGCGACTGTCATACCAAGTGGCGGCCGAGCTCGCCGAGGGCCGGACACGAGGACGTGAGAGCATTTGCATTCTAAACCTGCAGGAACACACCAATGATAAAGGCCCAGCCAGCGCAACCCGCCTCGAGGTAGGGGCCTCGTGAGTCCCTGCTACCGCTCACGGGTGCCCAGATACACCTCTCCTAGCCCTACCGTGCCGGCCACGTGTCAGGGCGGGGCTGTACACGCCCCGGGGGCTCCTCCCGGAGGGGAGCCCCCTCCCACGAACCAGTGGAAGCACCATGCTCCGCGCTGGCTGACGACACTGCCGAGGAGCGGCTATGCCCGTACACATACGGAAGCGCTATGCTCACAATGGTGATAAACAATCGAGGCGGCTCACAATCAGATCAACCTTAGGGAGCCCAGAGCTCAGTGTCTGGCGCCATCGCAACGCCTCCCCTCGGGAGTGCCGCGCAAGGGGGCTGGACACGGGGGTTGCGCCTGGGCCACGCCCGAACGTACGCCACCCAGCCAGGTCCCTCGGACCTGGTCGTCGCGCGCCTCCCTAAGCAGAGCCAAGGTATGAAAATTCGTTTGAACGTCAAGGGGGACTCCTGAGCATCGCGACTCAGGAGCCTAACTGGTCACGTAGCCCCTCACTCCTTAGTCCCGTCCTTGGTCTCCGGTCGGGGCTAACGGCGGTTGAGGTATGCGCGGGGTCGGGCCCTGCCAACGTAGAACGACCAATCGACTCATATGCCTCCTGTCCCTACTTGCTGTACACGCGTCAAGGGGGACTCCTGAGCATCGCGACTCAGGAGCCTAACTTGCCACGTAGCCCCTCACTCCTTAGTCCCGTCCTTGGTCTCTGGTTGGGGCTAACGGCGGCTGAGGTATGCGCGGGGTTGGGCCCTGTCGACGTAGAACACACGCAAGTAGGAGGGAAGAATGCGAATTCAAAGCAAATATTACAAGCCATAAGTCGTTTCACAACGCCAAACACAAGTTTAAACGCCTCCACGAGGCATGGTGCATGTTGCAGGAATTAAAACAGAGAGGAAGCTGCGAAGGGATCACTCTCCTGTGGCACCCCCACCTCCCGAGGCCGCGGAGCTGGCGGCACCACGCCTGTGCAAGGTCTCAAGGCGCTGAACTTCCCAGCCAGGGCCTCGGCTCGGCCTTTCACGGCCTCGGCGATGGCGGCGGCAAGGTCGCCGCTCACGTGCTCCAGAGGCCGTCAAGGTCGATCTTTGGGGTCGCCAAGGTAGACGTGGCTGAGGATCTGTGTCAAGAAGAAAACGGAGACGCGCCTCGGCCTCGGCCGTGGGGCCAAGGCCGTCCGCGACATCTTCAAGTGCTTGGACCAAGAAAGGAAGCAGCTCGGCGGGGCCGTCCTCTGCACCAGCCAACGGCTTCTCCAGGCCACCCTCGTAGAGCGTCTTCAACATGGCGCGAGCCTTCTCCTCCAACCCGGTGAAGGCCACCCGATCCTCAGTCAGGATCTTTGCCTTCCTGTCCAGCTCGATCCTCTCCGCTTTGATCGTTCCAAAGATCTCCAACCCGGCCACGACAGCCGTCAAGCTTCGGCGTCCGGTCCCCTAACGGCCTCCCGAGCCTCCATCTCCTTCTCCTTCTCCTGGCGGCCGCGGACCTCCTTGGCGAGCTCGTCGTGCAGGCCTTGCAGCTCGACCTCCAGCGCCTTGCAGCGGTCCCGGGCGTCCGCGGCGTCGCCTTGGGCAGCATCGCGAGTGGCCCTGGCCTGGCAAGCGGCTTGCTTCTCCCCATCGGAGGCCGACGCGGCTTGGCTCAGCGCCGCTTGGACGGAGGCAGCAGAGCGGGCCCAGCCAAAAGCCAGTTCCAGGCGCCCGGCCACCAGACGGGGATCAGCGTTCCGGAGATCCTCTTGCAGTCGACTCAGTTCGCTGGCAGCCTGGTTCAGGATGGCCGAGGGATCGGAAGAGACTGGAGCCGGCGGAGTAGATGTAGAAGACGGCAGCGTGATCACGGCTTGGGAAGAAGGAGCCCCCTGGGCCTTGGGCACCTCAACGACAACGTCAAGCCCAGGCACCTCCGGAGTCAGCGGGACCACGGGGGCTGACTCACCTCCAGATTGCCCTTGCTGGGCTCGCGAGGATGACCGGGCAGAGGAGGCGCGAGCTTTGCTGCCTCCTTTCCCCGCCTCAAGCGGAGCCGCAGAAGCCCCCTTCGGCCTCTTTGCTGCAGGTGCCGACCTGGTCAAGAGAATACGGACGTCAAGCCTCAGCGGCAGAAGCAAAGCAAAACGCGGATCGAACACTTACTGGTTGCTGTCTGCGGGCTCAAGCAACCTCCGGCCGAACTTGAGGCCTGAAAGCCTGCAGCTAGGGTCAGCCTTGGGAGGCCCGGAAGTAGTAGGCGCATCGGGCAGGCCGGAGCTGGCCTCAGACCGCCCCGGAGTCAGAGCTGACCCTGGGAGAACCAGCCTCGACCTGCCCTTCCTCGGAACCAGGGGAGAATCCTTCCCTCCTCGCCTGGCACCGGCCTCGTCGTCGTCCGGCATGGAGCGAATGGCGCGGGACCTACGCCGAGGGTAGGAGTCCCCCGACTCCTCGCCAGGCGCCTCGAAGTCAGAGCCTCCTCCTTCCACCTCCTCTTCTTCCTCCTCACTCCCGTTGGAGTTGCTGGAGGAAACGTTCACCGTCGCCAACATCGCCAGATCCTCGGGAGCGCCCTCCGGCTTCGCCACGTCTCCCCTGACCAAGGAATGGAGAGCCGCGGCCAGATCTTCGTCGGAGAGGGCCTCGGAGGTCAGGCGAAGGTCATCGCCTGCCTCCCCCAGCCTTCACAACGGAAGCGAATGTTCCCGGAGCGGAGCCACCTGATGTTCCAGGAACTCCCTCAGAGCGTGGCCCTGCCGCCTTCGCCGCCCCCAAGTTGGCTGGCCTCAGGTCCGCGTCTATCCTCTTCAGCAACATCTTCGCGCGAGGGTCGACGAGCTCCACATGAGACCACGCGTCAACGGCCTCGGGCTGCCCCGACGGCAGCGCCAGTCGGGGATGGATGCGCCTGACATCCACCATGACCCACTTGCTCCTGAAGCCTTCAATCCTCTTCCCGGGCTTGGAGATGGAGTTGGAGCTAGAGTATGCGACGAAGCTCGCGCACGCAGTAATAGAGCCACGGGAGACCGGAGGGAAAAGTAATGGCGCAGCAAAGCCACCGAGGGTTTTATCCTAACGTGAGCCTCACAATAGTAGGCGAAGATCGTCGGGAGAAGAACAGAGTTGGGGTGGAGATGCAGAGCTTGCAAGTTGTATTGGCGGAGAACAGTGAAGAAGAACTCGGAAAAAGGAGGGACCGGACCGGCGATAATGGCGCTCACGAAGAACGGGTAGAAGGTGCTCCCTGCCTTCAGCTGATCGAGCCGCCTTGAGCACAATCGCTCCCTTGTTGCCCTGCGCCACCGTCCTCCGGCGCACAAGGGCGAGATTCTTCACCGACACGGTCGGAGGATCCAGAGCCGGGAGGCACCAGGCCTCAGTCGGGGTCTTGGGAGGCGCCATGGCCCGCATGATGGGAAGGATTGAGGAAGATCTGGAGGATTTCGGAAGCAAGGAGGAGAAGGGCGAGAAAGGGGATTTGGAGCAAGGCAAGCGAGAACAAGCACCAAGTCTGGCCCGGGCCTCCTTTTGGTCAGAAGGACGGTTGCCGAGGCATCGTGGGGAGGCGGAGTCGCCCACGGCCAATCAATCGCCACGCGGCGCCCAAGGCCTTGGTGATGGGGCCAAGGCGCTCGCAGACTTGCCCTTCGCTTCTCTGCTAAGCCAAGTCCGGCGCCTTGGGCCGGGGCTACTGTCGGCGTTCGGGAACAGGGGTCCCTAGACTTGCTCGCCACGGCTGCCAAGGCGTGGCTCAAGTGGGGGCCAGCTGCCCGGCTTCATCAACTCAAGCTCAAGACCCTCGCGAGGGGCCAAGCCTCATGGGCGGACGACAGAACCTTCCTCGTGAGCAGCCGTCAGGCAGGCTCGCGAGGAGGCGGAGAGATCAAGGCAGGGTACCTCACGAGGGTGCCCCGTGACGCAACCCATGACGATCGAGACCACGCGGGCGCCAGCCTACGCAGTGTCCTCGTTTCCCCTTGGTGCAAAGGAGGCAAGCGCATCCCGGCCGCTCTCCAGCAGCTCAGCGACACGTTCCAGCAGCGCATCCCGACCGCTCTCCATCAGTCGGCACCGCAACAACTCTCGCGCTACCATGAGTGTCGCCCGCATGTTCGCTTGTGTCAGTGTTCTGGGAACGGGGGTCCCCAGACTTGCCTGCCCGCGGCCTGCGGCGTGGCTCAAGTGGGGGCCCAGCGCGGCCCAGCTTCATCAGCTCAAGCTCAAGACCCTCGCGAGGGGCCAAGCCTCGCGGGGCGGACGACAGGAACCTTCCTCGGGGAGCAGCCTCGTCGAGCGAGCTCGCGAGTCGGAGAGATCAAGGCGGGGTACCTCATGAGGGTGCCCGTGGCGCAAGCCATGACGATCGAGACCCGGCGGGGTGCCGGCTGCGCGGTGTCCCTCGTTTCCCCTTTGGTGCAAAGGAAGCAAGCACACGCCAAGGCATCAGGCAAAGGTTGCCGCTTCGGTGCAACAAGACCAAGACCAGCAGAGCGGCAGGATGGAGGTCATCGTGGAGCCTAGGACGGCGTCACCGTCACAGTCTTTGGCAGCTGAAGACCAACTTTAGTCAGGATAAGTGTACTAGATGTTCCCCTTCAAAATGGCCAATTGTTGGCGCCCTTCCCGCTCATTATTTGGGAAGAGGCCAGGGCCTCCCTCTATAAATAGAGCTACCCACCACAGAGTAGAGGGATGGAATGGGCAAGAGGAGGTATTCGCAAGAGAGAGAGAGAGAGAGAGAGAGAGAGAGAGAGAGAAGCGACTGAACTCACCCAAGCAGTTCATCGCACCAGCTCAAGAATAGCCCCTCACGAGGCTGTTCTTCCTTTGTATTGTTCATCATCAGCCCCAGAGGAAATCCACCACACCACACACTGGAATAGGGTATTACACCACGTCGGTGGCCCGAACCAGTATAAACCTCGTGTCTCTTGTGTTGTTCATCGTTCGTAGTTTAGATCCCTCGCTAACCATTCAGCGCGCGAGCTGGTAGGGGAAAGATCTCCGTGCGCACCCCAGTGTTCGAACCTCAAGGGTCTGCCGGAACCTAAAATCCGACAGCTTGCTCCTGCGGGTGTGTGGCGCTGTTGCTGCGGCGTGGCTTGCGGCCCTTGCAGCGGCTCACGCTTGTCGTGGAGTGAGGGTGGACGGCCCCTGGCCGCGCCGCCAGTGGCCAGCAGCGTTAGGCGGCGCTCGTGCCGCCTGGGGCGCGGGGTTGAGGTCTTCATGGGCAGGTGGCGCCGTCCGGGCGGGCCAGGCTGCTCAGCGGTCGGAGTCGGCCCTCGGGTCGCCGGACATCGGGATCATGGAGCGTCAGGTCGTTTGGCGGGGAAGAGGCTCCGGCGCACCTGGCGCGCCAAATGTCGGATCACGGGTTCCGGCAAAACCCTCAAGGTTCGAACACTGGGGTGCGTGCAAAGATTTCCTCCCTATCGATCTGCGTCCTAACTAGCCATGATCTCAAGAACGAACTAGACGAACTCACAACACAAGGGACACAATATTTATACTAGTTCGGGCCGCCGTTGTGGTGTAATACCCTACTCCAGTGTGGCGGTGGTGGATTGCCTATTGGGCTGATGATGAACAGTACAAGGGGAAGAACAGCCTCTTGAGGTTGAGGTGTTCTTGTGCTTGGTGAACTTGTGTGGATGAGGATTACTCAAGATGAGCCGCCTTCAGGCTCAGTCACCTCCTACTGTGGTGGCTAGTCCTATTTATAGAGGCCCTGGTCCTCTCCTCAAATATTGAGCGGGAAGGGAGCCAACAACGGCCAATTTGAAAGGGGAGAGCTAGTACAGCTTATCCTGACAAAAGTAGTCTTCGCCTGCAAAAAGGCTCTGGTGGTGACGCCGTCTTGGGATCCACGGTGACCTCCGTCTTGCTGTCCTTCGGGTCCTGGTCTCGTTGCACCGACACAGAAACCTTTGCTTGATGCCTCAGTACTCCGCGCCTGTGCTTGCTTCCTTAGCACCAAAGAGGAAACAAGGACGCTGCACGCACTGGCGCTCGCCTGGTATCGATCGTCATGGCTCACGTCACGAGAGCCTCGCGAGGATTGCCTTACATTGATCTCTCCGCCCCTTGTGAGCCTGCCTGGCGAGGCCGCTCGTGAGGAGGTCTTGCGTCGTCTGCCTCGCGAGGCTTGGCCCTCGTGAGGGTCTTGAATGCCTTGTTGATGAAGATGGGTCCTATAGGCCTGCTATCAGAGCCACGCCGTGGGCCGCAGGCAGGCAAGTCTGGGGACCCCCGTTCCCAGAACGCCGACACAGTGGATGTAATATGTGTAATACTCGTGATAGCCTAGCGTAAGTTGCTTGCTTATTTAGTTCCTTGTTGTCTTGTTTATTTGTTTGCTTGTAGTCAGTGCAGTTCTTTTTCCGTATCCGCAACAACCTATTTTTTAAAACTAGGCCACAATAACCATGGGCTACATATTTACTGTAGTTACCATGGGCCTCCTACAGGCTATAGAAACAATGGGCCTTCTACGGGCCGTAGCATTAATGGGCCTTCTACGTGCCGCATGATCGATAGGCCAAACATGGGCCAATAACAGACCGCATTATGGGACGTAAACGGGCTAGATTTTGAATCGTCCGTTCATGGGCCGACAATAACGGGCCGTCGTTAATCGGCTGTATTGGACGACGCTATGAAAACGGCCCAACGGATTAACGGGCTGCAAACAAGCCGATTGTAACCGCGGGCTGAATTTCGCCCACAAGCAGAAAAGGCCAATAACGGGACGTGAGTAACCAAATGCTAGAAATGAGCCCAAAAATAAATGGGCCCTGAGAAGGCCGAAAGATAACACGGGTTGGAAACGGCCCAAATGAATAATGGACCGTTTATGCGTATAAAGGGTTACACTGTTCATCGCGGGCCAGATTCACCACGGGCCATTAATGGGCCAAGAGTTACAAATGGCCTCGTATGGGCCGAAAGACATCATGGGCGATACATGGGCCGGAAGTTACAATGGGTTGGAATCATATTGGACGGCCCAGATGAAGCTACTAGGCTTAATTTCGATAGGCCGTAACGGGCCGTGAGTTAGCGGGCCGTAAATGGGTTATATAGGAACATGCTTTCCGTGGGCCGGCCAGTTACCTTTTGACCAAGTCAAACAGGCCGGTCTTTTCACCGGAATGGGCCTCTGTTGGGCCATGCCACGTGTCGACGTATCATAGGCGCCTCTTGTCCAATGAATGGATGACATCTGTCCCAACGGTGAGTCAACGCATGTTTCCTCCGGCCAATGAGAATTTTACACGTGGAAAATCCTCATTGGTCCGGGCTGTTAGCGGGTTATCGAATCCAAAACCGGACCCGATAGCTTAACGGCGTTCCGTTACGGTGGATGCCACATGTCGGTCACCCTTGACGAAAGCACTTCCATGACGCGTGATTTATCGTCATGTAAGTGGACACTTCCGTGATGATAATTTTGGTAATGTCATGGAACACTTCTATAACAGCACATGTATGACTATCTTGATTCTGTCATAAATTTGTCATGGATGTACATGCATGACAGAAAATGTGACCTACTGTGACAAACACGTATCATCACGGAAGTATCTTTTTTTGTAGTGCTTACTGGTTAATTCACCAAGTAAGTTATCATGATTCTTCAAGATATTCTTGAAGTTTTCATTCTGCTCAATCTGACTAGCAATAAAACTTTTAAGAGTTTCTTCAAGAGTATTTCTGTTGCTAGCATTAGCTCTATTAAAATTATTTGATGCTCCTCCATTACTAGGATAAGGAAGTCTAGGAGCATATCCATTATTTTACCAATTAGGTTTGTAGCTATTACGAGCGATATAATTCACATCACTAGTTTCTTCCTTGGCGATGGCATTCACATTTACCTCTTCTTTACCCTTTTTCACGGAGATAAGTTCATCAAGCTTGGCTATTAACCCCATGCTACTTTCTTCCATGGCACTCACCCTTTTAGTGGTGGTTCTTTCAACATGCAATTGGGCATGGTTCTCTTGCATATCATCCAGTAGTTTCTTGACATCTTCTATAGGCTTTCCCATGATCGTTCCTCCTGCAGCTGTATCAAGCATAGTTTTTGACATAGCGGAATCATGGACATTCATATCGATCCCTATAGATATGTGAACCTTTGGTTATCATGTGATGTTCCCTTTGCTTCACGATACTTTACAAAACCTGAGGTGAGATGTATTAGTATCTTCTTGAGTCATACAGAGCTCACTATACCGGTCTCCTCATCTTGATTATGCTCTTGTTTTACGTTGACATGTTTCGGCATCCATGTGACATAGTCACCTATGTCTGGCCAGACGATGATGGATGCCTTCACACTGAGAGGGCCCTAAGAATATCTCTCCACCGTTGGAGGAGCAAATTCCACTCTTGAGCTATCTTGTCCCTTGTCAAACTTTCTGATGAACTTGTAAGTTGTCGTTATGATCACCTAATTACAGATGATGTTTGAGCAACCCCAAAGTCCATCATACGGTAAGAAGTGACTGCGATAATCTCATCGTCTAAGGAACTAAATCACACGTTAACGCTCCATATTATAACAAATGACTTCTAGTGATTGCATCTCAAAGTATAACAAACAAATTTGGGTCGATTCAATAGGTCGTTCTTCCAGCGTCATACACTCAATGTTGTTGATCTGGAAAACGTGATCACCATCAACACTTAAGCTAATCTTAGAGGCGAGACTAGGAATCCTATTTTACCGTTTTTCATTCCGCACATGCATATGAGTTATCCACTGAATCGCATATTTCAGGATCATAGCAGTTATAATATAGAATATAAACTCTTAATTATAAATATGAAAATATAATAATACAACATTATTGCCTCCATGTCAGTTACAGGTTTTATCGATCCACCATTCTAACAGATAATCAGGTACTTGCAAGAGCTGCAGATTCTGGCGAATTTCAAACCCGGGACATTGTGAAATCCATTCACAGATAGCAAAATACTTCAATGTTTCCAGATCTCTTATGTTAAAGATAGAACCACATCAAAAGAGATTTGAATGGTGTTTCTCATAACTGTGCAAAGGACTCACTGAAAAAGCTTTATATTAGCTACCACATACTGTATTAGCTCATATTGTACTGTATCCCCTACCACATACTGTATTAGCTCAACTGATAGGATTATCCAATGTCCAGTGTTGCTCGCTTTGAGCAACTTTGTAATCTATAGATTTCGTATCCTTGATGTAAGATGTGTATGAAAATTCAATGAATAGCGCCCTCGGGCGCTCCTTCTGTTCAAATTTTTTTTGCATGGCGTATGTAGTAGAATGAGACAACAAAACAATGGCATAGAAGCCACATGAAGAGTCAAGGGGCAATGAGATGATGATTGATGTATGGACAAAGAAGGCGATGAACGACATGTTCAATGTAGAAGAGAGGCTAGAGGGGTGCATGGTTTTTGTTGAAATACATGGAAGATACTTGTGTTTGTGTTGTGGTTGAACATTGCGTGCAATGTGTTTGTTCGTGGGGAGTAAAATGAGCACTGTTTACAAATTCATTTGTTGGCCCGTGGCAACGCACGGGCAATATACTAGTAGAATATAAACTCTTAATTATAAATATGGAAACATAATAATACAACATTATTGCCTCCATGTCATATTTCTAACACGCATTACAACGCCACCACGACGGAGGTGCAGCATGCGCCGACGCCTATGTCGTCATTCCAGCAGCCTGCGTCAGCGCCTATGTCAGTGTTCCATCAGGTGCAGGAGAAACAACAGTACAACTTTGTTCCTCCTGGAGCAGCGCCGACTAGCGGAGGGCCAGATCTACGGCGAGCGCACGAGCGAGGTGGCCGTGGCGGCCATGGCTGCAGTGAACCCCAACATTGTCGCAGAGCAGCGTGCCATCTATGATGTCGTCCATGCTCAAGCCGCCGCTCTCTAGTAAGCGACCGTCGCAGAAGTGCAACACCAGGCGATCACGGAGGATAACAACGCCAGCTGCGCCTCCTGTGTGCCGCCGACGAACTATCTGGTGGCCCGATGTGATTACGACAGCGCGAACGCCACCATTTCCATCATGGACCTCACGCCCACCAGCGACGGATAGGTCGTGGACTCCTCCGAGAATGAGCAGGGCACGGAGGCGGCATGCCTTTGTGTTCCATGTGGGCCGGCCCGTCTCCAGTGTTCTACTCTTCCTCGCCGGAGACCGTACTTTCACTTCATGGGTCTTATTGCCGGTGCTCATGGAAACGACGGATGGAAGATGTGGTCCTAAGGAACGGAGCAACAAGGGCTTGGACGCCGGTGGCCGCCCTAGTTTTTTTATTCTAAATGTTTGAAATGTAATGAGAAGACACCGTGTTTGCATGAATGGCGTTCGTTTATGTAAATTATATCCGAATTTGAATGAAATCCGGTCGTATTTGCACAAATTTCGTTAGATTAGTTCGGATGGTTGTTGAAATGTATGCGGACAGTGTTAGATGAAAGCCTCCCGCATCCGTGTCTGCGGATTGGCCCCCTGTCCGCGGACGGATCCAGAAGAAAATTTGCGGGTAGCCGTTGAAAATGCCCTTCAAACCTAGCCCCGTGCCTTCTACTCCCTCCGGCCCATAATATAAAAACGTTTTTGACACTAGTGTAGTGTTAAAAACGTTCTTATATTATGGGACGGAGAGAGTAGCTGCTTAGAAATCATTGTTTTATATTTGCCCTGCGTGCATTTGTCATTTAGTTTGACCAAAGAACATGTGCTTCAACGATGAAATTGGTTTCAAACTTGGTGACCGAGTCGTTCGTTAGGCACGAGTAGTATATATAAGAAAGTCTCGCTTTTAAAGGTTTAAAAATCAAGCTAATTATTTACTCACCCACCTGTGGCGTGCAGCCAAGAAAGAGAGAGAAGCTTGCTTGCAAGATGCACGCTCTTGTACCTAGACATAATCGTCATAAAACCTAAAAAGTGCATGCGCACTATCTAGAGAGAACGAGCGGCCGAACGAGAGCCGCTCGATCTTGTTTCGATCGACTGCGCGTGATGTCTAGGTGTTCCCTGGTCGGGTGGTGGAGCCGCGCCGCTCGAACCGCGCGTGGACCGGTCGCCTGGTCCGATCGAGCCGCGCCGCGCGAGATTAACTTCCCGACGGACCCACACGTCATAGAGGATTAGGCAGTTCCCAGCATGATAGCCGCCGTGCGAAGCGGGCGGCGGTTTCAATTTCATGCCATTACCCGCCCACCCCTTTTGTCGCCGCCCATTCCTCCTCTTTCCCCTGTTCTCACCGCTGGTTGGTGCTCGAGGCGGCTCCAAATCCGCCGCTGGTTGTGGTCGACGGCGGATGCGCCACGAGGGTCGCCGTCGTCATGGCGGCACAGTATCTGCTCTTACCACGCGTTCCCGGTACTCGCCCCGCCCCTCCTTTTTCCGGTGAGGTCGCACGCTTTCGGTGAGGTCGGTAGAGGTCGAACTCGAGGTCGCGGTCGGGGGTAGGGAGGTCGAACTCATTTTCCGACGAGGTTGAGGTCACCCCCGCGGACTACTTCGTTTGGGAAACCTCCGGATTGGCAGGGACGGGCTAGGGTCGTGCTCATCCCGTCGTTTTTGCGTTGCAGTAGAGGGAGAGTTCGTGTATATACGTACGGGATGAGTCGTTCAGGGATGATGATTGGTTAGTGGCCATAGAGGTTCGTCTGTGGATTGTAGCCTCGCGGTGGATCTGGTGTTTTTGATGAGTGTTCCCCCCCTGCGGTGTGCAACTGTGTTGCCCCTTGCGTGCAAATTAGGAGCAGTAGTAGACAACTTTTGAGACAATATAGCCAATTTGTCAGCCTTGTTGTGGTTCTCCTGGGTCATGTATCTTTCCCTGCTGTGTGCAATTAGGGACCATTTTTTGTGCAAATCAGTACATATGCTTGCCAATTTCCCAACATTAACTAGCCAAACTGCCATCCTTTGTGATTGATCTGGTGGTTCGTGTGTTTTCCCGCTGCTGTGTGCAACTAGGAACCCTTGTTTGCAATTTAGCACCAAGGCTTGCCATTTTTTGCAATATAGTGGACCCAATCTGCCAGCCTTGTGGTGGATGTGGTGGTCCACGTGGTTTTTTATTCTGCTGTGTGCAAATAGCTATCATCACTTGTGCAAATTAGTACTCCCTTGACGGCACGGGGGTGGCTGGCCAGGGTCAACATGTTGGGGAACGTAGTAATTTCAAAATTTTCCTACGCACACACAGGACCATGGTGATGGCATAGCAACGAGAGGGGAGAGTGTTGTCTACGTACCCTTGTAGACCAAAGCGGAAGCGATCACAACGTAGAGGAAGTAGTCATACGTTCTCCTCGCGATCCTCGCCGATCCCAAAGGTTGCATCTCGGCACCTCCGAGTCGATGATGACGTAGAGGAAGTAGTCAGACGCTCTCCTCGCGATCCAGCCGATCCCAGCCGTTACTCCGGCGCCTCCAGTTCTTGGCACACGCTCAGCTCGATGACGCTCCTCGGGCTCCGATCCAAAGCAAAGCTCGGGAGAGGGAGTTCCACAAGACGACGACGGCGTGGTGACGATCTTGATGTTTCACCGACGCAGGCTTCGCCTAAGCACCGCTACGATATGACCGAGGTGGAATATGGTGGAGGGGCACCGCTGCAGCTAAGGAACGATCTCAAGGATCAACTTGTGTGTCCTAGGGTGCCCCCCACCCCGTGATATAAAGGAGGGAGGGAGGAGGTGGCGGCCACAAGGGGGCGCACCATAGGGAGGGGAAACCTACTCCAAGTAGGTTTCCCTCTCTTTCCTTATCTTATTTGGAGGGAAGCAAGGAGTACTAGTAGGAGGACGTCGTACTTGTAGTAGGAATCGGACGTGGGGGACGCAGACCGCAACGGGGGGGCCGGCCCCCTTCCCCAATTCGGATTGGGCTTGGGGGGGCGCGCCCCCCTCCCTTGTTCCTTCTCCCTTCCTCCTACATGGGCCCAATAAGGCCCATATACCTCCCGGAGAGTTCCGGTAACCTCCCGGAGCTCCAAACTTCTCCGGAACCTTTCCGGTGTCCAAATATATCCGTCCAATATATTAATCTTTATGTCTCGACCATTTCGAGACTCCTCGTCATGTCCGTGATCATATCCGGACTCAACAACCTTCGGTACATCAAAATACACAAACTCATAATATAACCGCCATCGAAACCTTAAGCGTGCGGACCCTACGGTTCGAGAACAATGTAGACATGACCGAGACATATCTCCGGTCAATAACCAATAGCGGGACCTGGATGCCCATATTGGTTCCTACATTTTCTACGAAGATCTTTATCGGTCAGACCGCATAACAACATACGTTGTTCCCTTTGTCATCGGTATGTTACTTACCCGAGATTCGATCGTCGGTATCCAATACCTAGTTCAATCTCAAGTATCGCAAGTCTCTTTACTCGTTCCGTAATACATCATCTCACAACTAACTCATTAGTTGTAATGCTTGCAAGGCTTATGTGATGTGTATTACCGAGAAGGCCCAGAGATACCTCTCCGACAATCGGAGTGACAAAACCTAATCTCGAAATACGCCAACCCAACAAGTACCTTTGGAGACACCTGTAGTACTCCTTTATGATCACCCGATTACGTTGTGACGCTTGGTAGTACCAAAGTGTTCCTCCGTAAACGGAGTTGCATAATCTCATAGTTACAGGAACATGTATAAGTCATGAAGAAAGCAATAGCAACATACTAAACGATCAAGTGCTAGGCTAACGGAATGGGTCATGTCAATCAGATCATTCTCCTAATGATGTGATCCCGTTAATCAAATGACAACCCATGTCTATGGTTAGGAAACATAACCATCTTTGATTAACGAGCTAGTCAAGTAGAGGCATACTAGTGACACTCTGTTTGTCTATGTATTCACACATGTATTATGTTTCCGTTAATACAATTCTAGCATGAATAATAAACATTTATCATGATATAAGGAAATAAATAATAACTTTATTATTGCCTCTAGGGCATATTTCCTTCAGTCTCCCACTTGCACTAGAGTCAATAATCTAGTTCACTCAAGAATGATTCTAACACCCATGGAGTCTTGGTGCTGATCATGTTTTGCTCGTGGAAGAGGCTTAGTCAACGGGTCCGCAACGCTCAGATCCGTATGTATTTTGCAAATCTCTATGTCTCCCACTTGGACTTGGTCCCGAATGGAATTGAAGCGTCTCTTGATATGCTTGGTCCTCTTGTGAAATCTGGATTCCTTTGCCAAGGCAATTGCACCAGTATTGTCACAGAAGATCTTCATTGGTCCCGATGCACTAGGTACAACACCTAGATCGGAAATGAACTCTTTCATCCAGACTCCTTCATTTGCTGCTTCCGAAGCAGCTATGTACTCCGCTTCACATGTAGATCCCGCCACGACGCTTTGTTTAGAACTGCACTAACTGACAGCTCCACCGCTTAACAAAAACACGATCCGGTTTGCGATTTAGAATCGTCCGGATCGTTGTCAAAGCTTGCATCGACGTAACCATTTACGACTAGCTCTTTGTCACCTCCATATACGAGAAACATATCCTTAGTCCTTTTCGTGTATTTCAGATGTTCTTGATCACCGTCCAAAGGATCCACTCTCGATTACTTTGGTACCTTCTGCCAAGCTTATGCCTAAGCATACGCCAGTGTCCGTACACAGATTGCATACATGATAGAGCCTATGGCTGAAGCATAGGGAACATCTTTCATTTTTTCTCTATCTTCTGCCGTGGTCGGGCATTGAGTCTCGACTCAATCTCACACCTTGTAATACAGTAAAAACTTTCTTTGCTCGATCCATTTTGAACTTCTTCAAAACTTTATCAAGGTATGTGCTTTGTGAAAGTCCAATTAAGCCGCCTTGATCTATCTCTATAGATCTTGATGCCCAATATGTAAGCAGCTTCACCAAGGTCTTTCATCGAAAAACTCTTGTTCAAGTATCCCTTTATGCTATCCAGAATTCTATATCATTTCCGATCGCAATATGTCATCTACATATAATATCGTAAATGCTACAGAGCTCCCACTCACTTTCTTGTAAATACAGGCTTCTCCAAAAGTCTCAGATAAACCCAAATACTTTGATCACACTATCAAAGCGTTTACTCCAACTCCGAGATGCTTGCACCAGTCCATAAATGGATCACCGAGCTTGCACACTTTGTTAGCTCCCTTTGGATCGATAAAACCTTCTGGTTGCATCATATACAACTCTTCTTCCGTAAAACCCATTCAGGAATGCGGTCTTTACATCCATTTGCCAAATTTCATAATCATAAATGCGGCAATTGCTAACATGATTCGGACAGACTTAAGCATCGCTACGGGTGAGAAGGTCTCATCGTAGTCAATCCCTTGAACTTGTCGAAACCCCTTTGCGACAAGTCGAGCTTTGTAGACAGCAATATTACCGTCAGCGTCAGTCTTCTTCTTGAAGATCCACTTGTTTTCTATTGCTTGCCGACCCTCGGGCAAGTCAACCAAAGTCCACACTTTGTTTTCATACATGGATCCCATCTCAGATTTCATGGCCTCAAGCCATTTTGCGGAATCTGGGCTCACCATCGCTTCTTCATAGTTCGTAGGTTCATCATGATCTAGTAGCATGACTTCCGTAACAGGATTGCCGTACCACTGCAGTGCGGATTTTATTCTCGTTGATCTACGAGGTTCTCAGAGTAACTTGATCTCAAGTTTCATGATCAACATCATCAACTTCCTCACTATTTGGTGTAGATATCGCAGAACCTGGTTTACGTGATAAACTACTTTCAAATAAGGGAGAAGGTACAGATTACCTCATCAAGTTCTACTTTCCTCCCACTCACTTCTTTCGAGAGAAACTCCTTCTCTAGAAAGGATCCATTCTTGGCAACAAATGTCTTGCCTTCGGATCTGTGATAGAAGGTGTACCCAATCGTCTCCTTTGGGTATCCTATGAAGATACATTTCTCCGATTTAGGTTCGAGCTTATCGTAGAAGCTTTTTCACATAAGCATCGCATCCCCAAACTTTAAGAAACGACAACTTTGGTTTCTTGCTAAACCACAGCTCATAAGGTGTCGTCTCAACGGATTTTGACGGTGTTCTATTCAGCGTGAATGCGGCCGCCTCAAGAGCATAACCCCAAAACGATAGCGGTAAATCTGTAAGAGACATCATAGATCGCACCATATCTAGTAAAGTGCGATTCTGACGCTCGGACACACCATTGCGCTGTGGTGTTCGGTGGCGTGAGTTGCGTAAACTATTCCGCTTTGTTTCAAAATGTAGACCAAACTCGTAACTCAAATATTCGCCTCCACGATCAGATCGTAGAAACTTTATTTTCTTATTACGATGATTTTCAACTTCACTCTGAAATTCTTTGAACTTTTCAAATGTCTCGGACTTATGTTTCATTAAGAAGATATACCCATATCTCGCTTAAATCATCTGTGAAGGTGAGAAAATAACGATATCCGCCACGAGCCTCAACATTCATTGGACCACATACATCTCAGTATGTATGATTTCCAACAAATCTGTTGCTCTCTCCATAGTACCGAGAACGGGGTTTTAGTCATCTTGCCCATGAGGCACGGTTCGCAAGTGCCAAGTGATTCATAATCAAGTGACTCCAAAAGTCCATAAGAATGGAGTTTCTTCATGCGCTTTATACCGATATGACCTAAACGGCAATGCCACAAATAAGTCGCACTATCATTATCAACTCTGCATCTTTTGGTTTCAACATTATGAATATGTGTATCACTACTATCGAGATTCATTAAAAATAGACCACTCTTCAAGGGTGCATGACCATAAAAGATATTATTCATATAAATAGAACAACCTTTATTCTCTCGATTTAAATGAATAACCGTCTCGCATCAAACAAGATCCAGATATAATGTTCATGCTTAACGCGGCACCAAATAACAATTATTTAGGTCTAAAACTAATCCCGAAGGTAGATGTAGAGGTAGCGTGCATCGACCGCGATCACATCGACTTTGGAACCATTTCCCACGCCAAGCATCGTCACCTCGCCCTTTGCCGTGTTCGCTAATCAGAGTCCCCTGCTTCGAGTTGCAAATATTAGCAATGTAACCCAAGATCAAATACCCAGGTGCTACTGCGAGCTCTAGTAAGGTACACATACATAACATGTATATCACATATACCTTTGTTCACCTTGCCATCCTTCTTATCCGCCAAATACTTGCGGCAGTTCTGCTTCCAGTGACCCGGTACGCTTGCAGAGAAGCACTCGCTTTCAGGTTTAGGTCCAGACTTGGGTTTCTTCCCTTGAGCAAAGAACTTGTTTGCTGTTCTTCTTGAAGTTCCCCTTCTTCTTCCCTTTGCCTTTCTTCTTGAAACTAGTGGTCTTATTGACCATCAACACTTGATGCTCCTTCTTGATTTCTACCTCCGCAGCCTTTAGCATTGCGAAGAGCTCGAGCATAGTCTTTACTAACCCTTGCATATTATAGTTCATCACGAAGCCTTTGTAGCTTGGTGGCGTTGATTGAAGAATTTCATCAATGACACAATCATCCGGAAGATCAACTCCCATATGAGTCAAGTGATTGTAATACCCAGACATACTGAGTATGAGCTCACTGACAGACCCATTCTCCTCCATTTTGCAGCTATATAACTTATTGGAGACTTCATATCTCTCAATCCGCATTCTGCTGAAATATCAACTTCAACTCTTGGAACATCTCATATGCTCCACAACTTTCAAAACGTCGTTGAAGACCGGTTCTAAGCCGTAAAGCATGGCACACCGAACTATAGAGTAGTCATCGCCTTTGCTCTCGCCAGACGTTCTTAACGCCGTCGATTGCATCAAGAAGAGTCGGCACCTAGCGGTGCATCCAGACGTAACTCTTCTCGTGCAGCAATGAGGATAATCCTCGTGTTATGGACCCGATCCGTGTAATTGCTACCATCATCTTTCAACTTTGCTTTCTCAATGAACGCATTAAAATTCAACGGATCAACAGCACGAGCCATCTATCTACAAACAGACATAGACAAACAAGATACTATCCTGTACTAAGTTAATGATAAATTTAAGGTCAATTAATCCTATTACTTAAGAACTCCCACTTAGGCAGACATCTCTCTAGTCATCTAAGTGATCACGTGATCCAAATCAACTAAACCATAACCGATCATCACGTGAGATGGAGTAGTTTTCAATGGTGAACATCTTATGTTGATCATATCTACTATATGATTCACGCCGACCTTTCGGTCTCCGTGTTCCGAGGCCATATCTGCATATGCTAGGCTCGTCAAGTATAACTGAGTATTCTGCGTGTGCAAAACTGGCTTGCACCCGTTGTAGATGGACGAGAGCTTATCACACCCGATCATCACGTGGTGTCTCGCACGCATTTAACTTTGGCAACGGTGCATACTCGTGGAGAACACTACTTGATAATTTTAGTGAGAGATCATCTTAAAATGCTACCGTCAATCAAAGCAAAATAAGATGCATAAAGGATAAACATCACATGCAATCAATATAAGTGATATGATATGGCCATCATCATCTTGTGCTTGTGATCTCCATCTCCGAAGCACCGTCATGATCACCATCGTCACCGGTAGCGACACCTTGATCTCCATCGTAGCATCGTTGTCGTTTCGCCATCTATTGCTTCTACGACTATCGCTACCGCTTAGTGATAAATTAAAGCAATTACAGTATGCGTTTGCATTTCATACAATAAAGCGACAACCATATGGCTCCTGCCAGCTTGCCGATAACTCGGTTACAAAACATGATCATCTCATACAATAAAATATAGCATCACGTCTTGACCATATCACATCACAACATGCCCCGCAAAAACAAGTTAGACGTCCTCTACTTTGTTGTTGCAAGTTTTACGTGGCTGCTACGGGCTGAGCAAGAACCGTTCTTACCTACGCATTAAAACCACAACGATACTTGTCAAATAGACTCCGTTTTAACCTTCTCAAGGACGGGCGTAGCCACACTCGGTTCAACTAAAGTGAGAGAGAGACACCCGCCAGCCACCTTTAAGCACGAGTGCTCGTGAACGGTGAAACCAGTCTCGCGTAAGCGTCTGGCGTAATGTCGGTCCGGCCGCTTCATCTCACAATACCGCTGAACCAAAGTATGACATGCTGGTAGGCTGTATGACTTGTATCGCCCACAACTCACTTGTGTTCTACTCGTGCATATGACATCAACGCATAAAACCAGGCTCGGATGCCACTGTTGGGGAACGTAGTAATTTCAAAATTTTCCTACGCACACACAGGACCATGGTGATGGCATAGCAACGAGAGGGGAGAGTGTTGTCTACGTACCCTTGTAGACCAAAGCGGAAGCGATCACAACGTAGAGGAAGTAGTCGTACGTTCTCCTCGCGATCCTGCCGATCCCAGTGCCGTTACTCCGGCACCTCCGAGTCGATGATGACGTAGAGGAAGTAGTCGTACGTTCTCCTCGCGATCGGCCGATCCCAGCGCCGTTACTCCGGCGCCTCCAGTTCTTGGCACACGTTCAGCTCGATGACGCTCCTCGGGCTCCGATCCAAAGAAAGCTCCGGGGAGAGGGAGTTCGTCGGCCGACGGCGTGGTGACGATCTTGATGTTTCACCGACGCAGGCTTCGCCTAAGCACCGCTACGATATGACCGAGGTGGAATATGGTGGAGGGGCACCGCACACGGCTAAGGAACGATCTCAAGGATCAACTTGTGTGTCCTAGGGTGCCCCCCACCCCGTGATATAAGGAGGAGGGAGGAGGTGGCCGGCCACAAGGGGGCGCACCATAGGGAGGAAACCTACTCCAAGTAGGTTTCCCTCTCTTTCCTTATCTTATTTGGAGGGGAAGGAAGGAGTACTAGTATTAGGAAGTAGTACTAGTAGTAGGAATAGGAAGAGGGGAAGGAGAAAGGAAAGGGGCGGCCTCCTTCCCCAATTCGGATTGGGCTTGGGGCGCGCCTCCCTTGTTCCTTCTCCCTTCCTCCTACATGGGCCCAATAAGGCCCATATACCTCCCGGAGGTTCGGTAACCTCCGGAGCTCCAAACTTCTCCGGAACCTTTCCGGTGTCCAAATATATCCGTCCAATATATTAATCTTTATGTCTCGACCATTTCGAGACTCCTCGTCATGTCCGTGATCATATCCGGGACTCAACAACCTTCGTACATCAAAATACACAAACTCATAATATAACCGCCATCGAAACCTTAAGCGTGCGGACCCTACGGTTCGAGAACAATGTAGACATGACCGAGACATATCTCCGGTCAATAACCAATAGCGGACCTGGATGCCCATATTGGTTCCTACATTTTCTACGAAGATCTTTATCGGTCGGACCGCATAACAACATCGTTGTTCCCTTTGTCATCGGTATGTTACTTACCCGAGATTCGATCGTCGGTATCCAATACCTAGTTCAATCTCGTTCTTGGCAAGTCTCTTTACTCGTTCGTAATACATCATCTCACAACTAACTCATTAGTTGTAATGCTTGCAAGGCTTATGTGATGTGTATTACCGAGAAGGCCAGAGATACCTCTCCGACAATCGGAGTGACAAAACCTAATCTCGAAATACGCCAACCCAACAAGTACCTTTGGAGACACCAGTAGTACTCCTTTATGATCACCCGATTACGTTGTGACGTTTGGTAGTACCAAAGTGTTCCTCCGTAAACGGAGTTGCATAATCTCATAGTTACAGAACATGTATAAGTCATGAAGAAAGCAATAGCAACATACTAAACGATCAAGTGCTAGGCTAACGGAATGGGTCATGTCAATCAGATCATTCTCCTAATGATGTGATCCCGTTAATCAAATGACAACCCATGTCTATGGTTAGGAAACATAACCATCTTTGATTAACGAGCTAGTCAAGTAGAGGCATACTAGTGACACTCTGCTTGTCTATGTATTCACACATGTATTATGTTTCCGGTTAATACAATTCTAGCATGAATAATAAACATTTATCATGATATAAGGAAATAAATAATAATTTTATTATTGCCTCTAGGGCATATTTCCTTCACAACATGTAGTTGGCCAGGGTACGCGGTAGTCGTTAGGTAGAAGGGATGCATGTCCACGGCGCCCGTTGCAATTTTAGGTCGATTTGGCTGTTTAGTTCATGTTCCGTTCAATTTTGCAGAGGTTTGAGATCTGTTCATGATTCTTAGTCATTCTGCAAGTTGTATTAGATGCGCCGCAATGTAGTGTGCAATGCATTGGCTGATTTTCCCCGATCCTGCAAGTTCATGATTCAGTAATTTAAGTGGTTAGTTGCACAAAATTCTGCTTTCGATTGGCTGCGTCCATATAGTACCTGGCTGTCCATATGCTCTGCAGTTGCAGCAGTTGTTTTGGTCAGTTGGCTCACTGTTTGTACTAGTTGGTTGTCTATACGGTGTTCAGTTGCTCAAGTTGCCTGTTTAGTTGGCTGCATCACTTTTACTAGTTAGCTGTTCATATGTTATACACTGTGTGCTAGTTGCTCTACTTAGTTGGCTTTGTTGTTTTCCCCCTCTGTTGTGTGCAACTAGGGACTCTTGTTTGTGCAATTTAGCACCAATGCTTGCCAATTTTCCAATATAGTCTACCCTATCCACCAGCATTGTGGTGGCTGTGGTAGTTCATGTGCTTTCTCCTGCTTTGTGCAACTAGGGGCCCCTTGATTGTGCAAATTAGTACCAATGCTTGCCAATTTTCCAATTTATTTTTTCTCAATGTGCAAGTCTTTTGTTGTGGATGTGGTTGTTTTCATGCGTTTCCCCTCATGTGCAACTAGGGACGCTTATTTTTTGCAAATTAGCACTGAATGGTTGCTAATTTTTCAATATAGTATGCCCAATTGTTTTGCTGGATTTTTTGCTTTGCATTTTTTGCTTTGCATTTTTTGCTTGTTCCAGTTTGCACAAGTTATCTTACTGAGCTTGCTGCCTTTAGTTAACTATTTTCTACCTAGTTATTACTTGTCACAGTTGGCAAGTAATACCTAGGCAGAAAATAGTTAGTTGGCTTATATGATGTCCAGTTTTCACAAGGTTTACTGCCCAGTTGGCTGCATCATTGTAGTAGTTGGTTGTCCACATGTTTTTTTGGTTTTTTGCATTTGTGTGTCCTGCTTATGTGTAGATGTCTGCAGATCAAAGCAACCTTTTACGATTTCTCTAGTTTGTTTTTGCATCTTCTAACTATGTTTGCTTTTGTTGTATTTGCCCCCGCATGGCAAAAATGGTTATAATAGGAGGAGATGCGGATGGCAATGAAGAAGATGTATTTTTCACCTTTTTCTGTGTTTTTAGTTGTTTTCAACTTATGCACGTATACTAATGTCTTTTTTTCATGTTTTCCTTGGTTGCTTAATCAGCATTCTGGAAGTCAGTCGCTTCGCCGGAGGTCGAAGCGTCCTGCTAATCGCCAACCATGACCTGCGCGGAGTGTTAAGTAGGGAGAAGATGTTGAGGTAAGCGGCATGCTGATGACACAAGCCCATTTTTCGGTTTTTTTGGGTCATATAAATTTTTTTATTTTTTCCCATGCTCATGTTTTTTATTTTTCTTAGGATGTTGAGCAGTTCCGTGTTGTAAAGCGGCCTAGACGTGCAACAGTTGGAAAGGGAGTTGAGTCATCTTCTAGGGTAAGTAAATTTCTCGAAAATAAGTGTTTCTCGCTTTTTAGACGGCGATGAAATTATGCGCCAGTTCTCACCAGCATTTTTGTTTTAGTTTGTCAATAAAAACCTTGTAGTTGACACCTAGTCATCTTGATGTAAATACTGATTGACATTAGTTGGCATTAGTTGGCATCTTGTAGTTGACAAGTTGGCTTCTTTATAGTTGACATCATGGCCATTTTTTGTGCGAGCGATTCTTTGGAGGAGTTGTCGCATCTTCCGCAACAGATGCTGAGGTATGTGGTTTTTTTGTGTGTTTATGAGCTATTGAACAGTTCCTTGCAAACCTTTTTTTAGTTGTTGTTATCTTGTTGCAATATCATTTCTTATTGTTGCACATCCGTTAGAACTTTTTGTAGTTGCCAGGTATCGTATATTTTCTTAGTTTTTTTTGAAGGTTGCACACTGGCAGTTTTCAGTTGTCCTCATGATCTTTATTAGTTGCACAAATATATCATATTAGTTGGCATGATCCATTTTAGTAATATATAGCTTTTTCCAATACTGATCAAAATGATGATTGTAAGATTTTTTTTCATTCTTATTTTTTCTCTTGTTTTTAATGTTTCTTTAATGTTTTTATATTCTCATCAACAGGCTAGCAGTGAAGGAGTTGAGGTGGCTGCAGGGGAAGATGTGGAGCGACCATCACAAACGGGCAGGATAAGGGCATCACTAGCGCGGTTTGCAAATTTCAACGCCTCTCTAAGCCCACCACAGAAGTCAGAGCTAGTTTCGAGGTTGTTCGGGGGGCTATTGAATTTGTCAGACACACTTCCAAATGACCTCACTAAGTTCACAGTGCAGTCCTACCAGCCACGTACGTCTGAAATGGTTTTCCCAGAAGGGAAGGATCCGTGTCGATCTTGGCCGAGTGTTCAAAGGGTATTTGGTCTTCCTAACAGGGGTCTAAAAGTCTGTTACAAAGTTGACAAGGATACAACTAGGAGATTCAGAGAGACCTTCAACATAACTGGAACTTCTCATCCCCAGATCAGTACATGGACCACCATGATTAAGGATATGGGGAGAAGAACAGATGACACATTCTTTATGGCCTGGCTTGCGGTTGCCTTCAGCACTTCCTTATCACCAACCACGGCCTTGAAGCTCAGCCCAAAGTGCTACGGACTCGTGCTAGATCATGAAAACCTCAAGAACACAAACATCTGCCTTTTGTAGCATAACACATTAACGAAGCTTTCCGGAACATGGACCAGGATAATCAAACTGTCTGCTGCACTCCAATATGGGTGAACACCTTGAGGATGTGGCAACAGAGGATGTCGTCCTTGTCCATTTTACAGCACTCACACAAATAGGAACCCTCCTCCATCCTTGCCTGCACCAAGTAGTTTCGAGAACCATATTTGGCAACAAATTCTTGGTTGATGCGAGCTCAAATATATCAGCACCAACTTGGAATGCATTATAACGTCCAATCAGCTCAAACTCTTCTCTGAACTTGCGGTAAAGGTCCCTAGTATAGGTTTTGTAAGCTTGCTTCTCTATTGGGAAGTTGGACCACATCTCAATCTCAAGGTGTTACGTCACGTAATCATTGCAGCCTTCCTTGGCAAGGATGTGGTTCTGGATTTTTCAGATTGCTTGATGAAGTTCAGCATTGAGTTGTGTGGGTTCACATATCTTTTCAGAACGGCGTTGAACCCCTCACTACGCTGTGTAGGCTGTAGGAACGGGAAGAACACATGCTTGAAGTAGCACGGCACCCAAGTTGACCATATTCGTACAACTTCTCAAAGTGCGTGTGTGTCATAGCCTCGTGCTTCACCATTAACCCAGCCCAATTCTGCTCAAACTGCGTCTATAGTGAAGCTGAAGTCAACACACTTGTTGAAATCATCGAGAGTCATGGATTCCGCAATGAGCCAACCAACTTTTTCTGAGCCTTTTTCATGATGTGCCATCTACAACAATGCACGGTGGTTGGAAAGATGCTCTGTATTGATCGCCTCATTGCACCATCCTGATCGGTGATGAAGTTGTCGAGGTTTGCCATCCATAGCATCTAGGAATGCTCCAAAGACCCAATCAAAGCTCGATGCCAACTCCTGCCTCACAAACGCAACCCAAAGATGAAAGATTGGCCATGTCGGTTTATTCCTATGAAGGGCGCTGACGGCATATTGTACATGTTGGTCATGTAGGTGGTGTCAAACGATATGCAATCATGGTACGCCTCCGCATAAGCTTTTCGAGCTAAGCCATCCACCCAAAATATGTTGACAACTCTGTCCTCTTCATCATATTTCACCTTATAGAAGAAGTGCGGATCGGTTTTTGTATATCCTTGAAGTGCGCAATTGTCTCAATCAGATCACCCTCCTTTGTGTCATCTCTACGGAAACTTGTACAAAGATTAGTTATTGCCTTTGGTCCGAATGGCACCATCATCTCAGATCCATAGAACTCTGCCATTACATGCATCATACGTCCTGCATAATACAAAAACAAACAGTGTATCCTTTTTTTAGTCGCACGAATGCGCACATCCAGCTGCTCGGTAATAGGACATTTGTTGGCACAGAAGATAATCGCAGAAAATGGACACCTAGCTGCATCTTTTTAAAAACACTTTTGCACTTTTTGCATACATGACATTGTCTAGTTGCACAGTAAAGACAATCTAGCTGCACAACAAGCACCAAAAGTGAAGTCATTTCAGTTGCACACCAGCTGGACACCAGTTGCATAGTAGTACCATAACAATTGCACACTGGACTGCCTACAAGAAAACTTAATTCTTTAAGGGATATAGAAAAACACCACACCTGTAGTCAAGTTGCAGTTATACAAGATGCGCAGAAACTCCTTTTCATCAGGTGAGATGCCTTGGTGGGATCTCAAGTATTTGGACAATGAAGGTTTGTTCACGAGCGGATGATTGTGGTCACGAACAAAGTCGTCACCTCCCATCGCCCATCTATCGCCTTTCACCAACATTTTCGCTTTGGTAATCGAAGTCCGCTTTATTGTCTCACGTTTGCGCTTCTTCTTCTTCTTCTTACTAGTACCAGCCTCCTCTTCAAAGAATATTGGAGGTTCTTCTTCCATCTCCTCATCATCACAACAGATTTTGGATCTGGAATAGGGTCCAGGACAGGAGGAGCTGAGGCTCCTCCATCATCAGCTTTGGGCTTCTTGAACTTGTTGCAGCAAAACTGTTGTTTTATCAATTCATTGGTGCGGGGTGCCCGTCTAGATGTGTTCATCTTGATAGAGAAACCCATCCGTAGTGTGTAGTCATTGTAGTGATCCTTAGCAATTTGAAGGCTGTCAAACCTCATGCCAACATAGGGTTCCATAGGTTGAGAACCAGCCTCATCCTCTCCTTCTTCTTCTTGCACAGCTCCGTCAACAACCCCAGCTCCTAGCTCAGTCCTGGTTGGACCAGGAACATTTGCCTCGGTTCTCGTGTCATCTAGAGTATGGCTCTTTGACTGCAAAGACACCACTACAGGGGCACCACGGGTTGATGATTGGCCTGCCACATTGTCATGGCCCATAGGGTTTCCACCATGACTTGCCTGCGTGTAGTAAACAGATCGAACATTTTCTATCCAGTTTCCTTGTGGTATCTTTGGGTTCTTTGCGATCCGTATCATGAGGAAGCTTATTGAGATCAGAGGCAACTCATTGAGATCAAACATTTTTTCCTTTTTTGGATGCTGCCACACACTCACCGCACATATAAAAAAGAAGAAAGCAATGTAATCGATTGTTAATCATAGAAAAGAGTGTTTCAAACAACCTAAAAACTTAGTAAATAGGCGGTTGCACACCATTTTATGACAATCTTAGTTCCAAAAGCAACATGTCTCAGAGAATCTTTTATTATAACATGCATGCATTTTTTGGTTTTTGCACAGAGTTATTATGTTAGTTGCACAGTTTGCGATAAATAGTTGGCAAGAACTTGACTTCTTTTTACCACGAGTTTTCGACTTTTCCTCTCGCTTTTGTTGCAATGATCCGCAGGGTTTCCATTGGCGAGGAGCTTATTCAGATTTTTCTGCACATAATTGGGACACAATTTGATGCTACTTTTTCAGATGCAAAATCCAGGTGAAAGAAGAAAGAAGAAATTGATGACAGACTATAGATATACGTTTTTCGTCGTCGTTTCTATTTCTACTTCCAGTATATTTGAACATATTTTTACACTATAGCTTTGCAATAGGTGCGCTACCAGAATATATGTGTGGGACAAGCAATATATGCGTGACTACTTTAATGTGGTTTTATGGCTTCAATAACCTTGTTTATTTATCTGTCGCATATATTGCTGCAGAAGTTGCCGTACTGCAATTTTTTGGTTTTGGCTAGAATAGATCTTTGAGTTGGCAGTCAATGTGTTCAGTTTTTGCTAGAATAGATGTTTCAATTTCCCAGGATGCATACATCAGTTGGAAGCATGCATGTTCAGTTGCACAGTCCATGTTTTCAGTTGGATAGAATAGATGTTTCAATTTTCCTAGGATGCATATATCAGTTGGCAAGCATGCATGTTCAGTTGCACAACCAATGTGTTCAGTTGGCTAAAATAGATGTTTGAATTTTCATGGATCCATATATCATTTTGGCCAAAATGCATGTTCTTGCACAACCAATGTATTTAGTCGGCTAGAATAGACATTTCAGTTGGCCAGATGCATATACCAAGCATGCCCACGGATGCATGTTACATTGTACAGATCAATGTGTTTAGCTGGCTATAATAGACGTTTCAGTTAGCCAGGATGCATATATCAGTTGGCCAGCATGCATGTTCCGTTGCACAGTCAATGTTTTCAGCTGGCTAGAATACACGTTTCAGTTGGCCAGGATGCATATATCTAGTTGACAAGCATGCATGTTCACTTGGCTAGAATCACATATTAATTGGCCAGAAAATATGTCTTAGTTAACTTGTTAAACACATAAAAGGGGCAGGGGAAACACTTTTGAAGCAGATTATTTAACACATCCAGGTGGGAGAAACTTGTTTGGCATGCATCAAGTAGTTTTTGGCTTGTTTAACACATCCAACAGTAACATCAAGTAGGCTGGTGTGATGTGCCAGATTCACCTCTTTTTTGAAGCAGCTTCTCCATGGATTTGTCCTAGATCCATGAAGAAGGGGGTTTACATATGCCTACATATATGCAGTAGAATAAAGGGGGAAGTGAAGAGAAGCAGAGGGGGCTTACCTACTTGATGTTAGTGCCTGGTATGGGCTCTGACCACCCTGCCCTTAGATCTTCTTTTTTGAAGCAGCTCCTTCTTCTACTCTGAGGCTCCTATGGCGGCTGTGTAGGAGGAGGAAGGAAGGCCTTGGATCCCTTTCTTCCTTTCTTTCATGGAGAAGAAGAAGGGACCGTGGGGCGTGGGAGGCGCTGGGTAGGTACGTGGGCGTGGGGACGCTGCGTACGTACGCTGGGGCGTGAGGGCGAGTAGGCGTGGAAGGCGCTAGGAGCGTGGGGTGCAGGCCGCTCGATCGGGTTTGGTGGCAGCCTGTCCCTGCGGGCCGCTCGATCGGGTTTTGGTGACAAACCGTCCTCTTCCTTCTCTGTACCGCGGGGGAACAGGACTTACCTTTTTAGGCTGGCCGCTCGATCTCACTAGTGGGCAGCCAGCTTTCCAACTTGTCGTACTCCAGAGCGCGACCTTTTTTCCCTTGTTGAGCATCCGTCTGATCCGACGGCCCCAAACGAGTTTCGGACGCCCGCCACGGCACCGCGTGTCTCCATCGTTCCCACGCAGCACACAAACCCTTGGCCCCACAGCTCAGCCGCCTCTGGTTAGAAACTGCTTTAAGCAACACGAAGTCCAGCATTGTCTTAGCTAAGCAGCCAGATATCGACGCGGCGATAATAATAAACAAGAAACCGTTTGGATTGGAGCCTCCGCCACCGGGTCGCAGCTGTTCCTGAACCCGCCCCATACGCCGGCCGCCCATCGACGCGCTCAACCGAGCCGGGTCGCAGCTGCTCCTGAACCCACGGCCTCGGGTGCACCAGCCAGGCGCGACTCGTAGCCGAGCCGCGCCGATGCCGGCGGCTCCTGCGGTACCTATATCTGCGCGTGGGGTTAGACTGACAGCTGGGACCGGCGGCTCACAGGGCGGAGCGGAGCGGAGCTGAGGCCACCACCCCAAATCCCCTTCCTCTGCACATCGCCAGTTTCACCGCCGCTGCGCCCGCACGACGCTGCAGGTGGCGCAGCCGCCATGGACGAGGAGGCGAAGCCCAACACGAGCGAGGAGGCCAGCTCCAAGGCCGCCCCCGCTGCCGCTGCTGCTGCCGTCGCCACTGCGGCCGAGGCGGCCACTCCGCCGACGCCCTCGGCCTCGGAGTCGCCGGAGGGGGGGAAGGAGGAGGTGGGCGATTTGGTGGAGAGCGTTGCGGAGCTGGTGGACGAGATCGCGGTGATCTCCGACTTCAGGAACGCCTACCGGAGGCAGTTCTGCAACCTGTCGCGGCGGATCCGGCTGCTCGCGCCCATGATGGAGGAGGTCAAGGAGGGGCCACGCCCGTTGCCGGAGGCGTCGGTGGCCGCGCTCAGGCAGCTCAGGGACGCGCTCGCCGGCGCCCGGGAGCTGCTCCGCCTCGGCAGCAACGGTAGCAAGATCTTCCTGGTGGGATTTCTCGACTATAGCTCATTTTTTTCTTGTCTTGTTTATACGGTGCATCCGAAATTGCCCATATTCTTGCACCTCTTGCGCTAGATAAGGTTGTATCTGTGGAGTTCAAGAAAATTTCGCCTGACGAATTAGATTCTATTTTACCGTGCTGTGCTGCAGAATTAGAATTTCTCGCTAATCACTTTGTAACTTGTTGCCTTTTTTTGCTTGTGTAAAAGCTTATCAAAAATTGCTGAGGTTGGACCAGGTTTTGAATTCCCGGGTGTCAAATCAATGCCGGGCCAGAGTAGTTGACAACTTAACATTGTTTGGTGGTGTTGAATAAGTCTGCTAATACCGTAGGTTATTATTGGTTTTGTATACACACCATGGGTGAGCCTAGGAAAAACCAAGGTATAATTACTGAATTCTATACCTTCTAATTTTGGTGTGACCAATATTGTAGTTCTAAATACGGAAGTTTGAGAGACTAGTCACCCGTGTAACCGCAGGATTGTGCAAGAGTAAAAGATAGGTGTGACTTTACTCCAAAAGAACTAGTTATTCTGTTCACCACCATTGCTATTTGATCACCATACCTGGGGTCACACTAGCATTGCTCACAAAATGCATATTTGCAGCTGGAAAGCTGATAGGACTTGTTCAGCTGTGTGTGTTTTTGGGTGCAGTTGAAAGCAATTGCTCTCAATGCTAGTCTTTAGTTGTATCTATATGTCAGTTGTTGGTGGTGGTCTGTTCACCTCATACCCCCTCCTGATACCAGCCATTAGATCTGTTGCAAATGGTTGAGATGGTGGTCCTGTTCGCTACCAAAGTTGTGATAAAATTACCAGCAAGTGCCACTTATATGTAACTAGCA
Source organism: Aegilops bicornis (assembly GCA_021605145.1). NCBI lineage: Eukaryota > Viridiplantae > Streptophyta > Magnoliopsida > Poales > Poaceae > Aegilops > Aegilops bicornis. The sequence goes on along the minus strand of CM038672.1, from coordinate 471,761,727 downwards.
TAATGCCCATGTGTCGCTACGGTACCAAAAAGTGGACGAAGCACAGAGACTGGGGAGGAGGGGTGGTTGGAGAATGCGTATCAGGGAGGAGCGGCTGCAGGAAAAAAATTGGTTGTCGGATTGACTGGCTGGTTCTTGTCGTGGAAAAAAAATTACGTACTGTCATGTACTTTTAAAATACTTTCCCATGCAAGACATGAGTGAGGCGGGTGGCTTGTTGGACCAGAAGGGATCGAGTAGGTTCTGGATGGATCAGGAAGATTGGGATGAAGTGGGGAGGGTGTACTCGCCGCCACCACCACCAACTCCAATTTATATATGATATAGTTACGTAATAGGAAAGTCCAATTTATATAAGATAGTTATGTAATAGGAAACAACGAGGGTATCACGTAGGATAAGTTTAGCATCATCAGTTTTTGTGGCTCAACCTGTGGGTACTTAATTTGTTTTGTCCATAGCAACTCACTGGAAGGAAACCTCCAATGTGGCCAGGACACTGGCTGAGATTCTCAGCCGTAGTATAAGGCCCCGTTCTGATCTTCTCCGGCTTCATTGAATAGCCAGCTTCCGAGAAGCTAGCCGCCGCCAGCTTCCCTACGGGAGCAGGATGTATTCGGCAGCTCTGAGCAGCTCCAGATTTTCCCAACTCTCCCTCAGCATGGGCCAGCAGCCCACGAAGGGAGCTTGAGGCCCAGTTTGATGGCTCGTAACGAGAGGAAAACTGTTCGATCAGAGAAAAACGGTTCGAGGATTCACTTGGGGAGGGCATTCCTATGTAATTTAGAGCAACTTCCACTTCTGGTTTTTTATGAAGCTACGCTTCCGCTGCTTCAGAAATTTGCATTGCGGGCTGCCCTTTCTCCAGGAGCGGGCTTCTTGAAGCTGGGTCGTTCGGCTGGCTTCTGCTGGCTATTTCCAGAAGTTGGATCGTGGAGAAGACCAGAACGGGGCCTAAGTCTTCTTCCTTTTGCTGCATCTTGGGCCAGGGCCCAGGACTATTAGTCTATTTCTATGGTTTCTCTGTTGCTCAGCCCTGGTCCTGTTTATTTAAACAATATTTATGCACTGGAGTTGGACGACTCAGATATCTAGAGACTTTGATCAGCATGTAATAATACTCCACAAGGTTTCATCCACGTAAGGAGAGCCAGGGCTCAAGATCAGGTGAAAGGCGTAGTTAATAGACAATTTATTTTAGCCATAGCTGCTAAGCCACTAAGTGTTTAAGGGGGTAAAAAGATCTAGTAATATATTTGGAGTCATGTTTGTGATGCAGTTTTACAGGGTAAAAAACTAGTGTCTCAGTGCGAGATATTTTAGGTCGAAGGCTATGTGCTGTCTGAATTGCACTGCATAGGATAACTTTAAAATAGTTTTAGTTATAATTTTTACGTGATTACTTTTGAGAAATAACGACACTATGCTCTGTTCTGATGAGGTATGTGATGGTCAATCAAGCACTTCTATATGTTTGCACGGGTGTGTTCATTAAAAAGTAGCGAGGCTGTGTAGTTGAGTGGGCTAATATTTCTTGATCCGTATACCTTGATGAACACTAAAATACTGTTAGTCAGCAGATCTTGTGGTTAATTTTTGCTGTATAAATTTGCAACTGCTTTCCATACATATTTAAATCATGACCATTTTCCAACAATTAGTGGTTTCCCCATTTGCAGGTTCTCGAGAGAGAGAAGATAATGCAGACTTTCCAGGACATTACCTCGAGGCTTGAGCAAGCCTTAGCTGGTATCTCGTTTGATGAGCTTGGCATATCAGATGAAGTAAGGGAACAGGTAATTTTTCTCACTCTTGAGTTGTCAGTGAAACCTTTTAGATTTTTGGCTTTGATTTGTTTTGTTTGGCTTTTCTTGCTTATCTGCAGCTGAAACACTTGCAATGTTGTGCAGGTTGAACTGGTGCATGCTCAATTCAAAAGAGCAAAAGAACGACCAGATACATCGGATGACATTCTCTTTAATGATCTAATTTCTGCCTATAACTCAAGCACCAATGATAATGTTGATCCAGATATCATTCAAAGGTTATCTGAGAAGTTGCAGCTTGTCACCATATCTGACCTCAATCAAGAATCATTGGCCTTGCATGAGATGACTAGTGGGGGATCCGGTGCAGTTGTTGAGAATATGTCAATGCTGCTGAAAAGATCAAGGATTTTGTGCAGACCCAGGATCCTACAGGCATCCCAGCAAGTACAACAAACCCTTCCCGAGATGACAACTTGACATCTCCTGTTGTCCCGGATGATTTTCGTTGCCCAATATCACTGGATTTAATGAAAGACCCAGTTATTGTCTCCACTGGCCAGGTCTCTGCCTAACTTTATTTTTTGTTTCCTATCAATCTGTAGACTTCCATTTATATTTCAACTCACAAGAATTTCTTCAAAATGTTTGTATTCAGACTTCTGAGCGAGGTTGCATAGAGAGATGGTTGGAGGCAGGGCACGACACCTGTCCTAAGACGCAGCAGAAGCTACCAAATAAATCTCTAACTCCAAACTATGTGCTCCGTAGCCTCATAGCTCAATGGTGTGAAGCAAATGGTGTAGAGCCGCCAAAGCGCCCTGCTCAGCCTGATAATACACCAGCAACATGTACCGCCTCTGAGCATAGTAAAGTTATTGAGCTCCTGCAGAAACTATCATCCCAGAACCTTGCAGATCAACGTGGAGCTGCAGGTATGCTTCGTCAGCTTGCCAAGCGTAGCGCTGAAAATCGTGCTTGTATAGGAGAAGCTGGTGCTATTCCTATCCTTGTGAGCCTTCTACCAACCACCGATGTTAGCACCCAGGAACATGTGGTTACTGCTCTCCTGAATCTTTCTATTTATGAAGAGAACAAAGCAAGAATAATTACCTCTGGAGCTGTTCCTGGAATTGTACATGTGCTAAAGAGAGGCAGCATGGAGGCTCGGGAGAATTCAGCTGCCACACTGTTTAGCCTATCACTTGTGGATGAGAACAAGGTGACAATAGGGGCTTCTGGGGCAATTCCAGCTTTGGTGCTGCTATTGGGTAATGGAAGTCAACGGGGTAAAAAGGATGCAGCAACGGCACTATTTAACTTGTGTATCTATCAGGGCAACAAGGGTAAAGCTGTTAGAGCTGGATTGGTCCCTATACTACTTGAACTTCTAACAGAGACTGAAAGTGGAATGGTTGATGAGGCCCTGGCTATACTGGCAATTCTCTCGAGCCATCCTGAGGGAAAGGCAGCCATCAGCGCTGCCGCCGCCATACCAATTCTAGTTGGAGTTATCAGGAATGGATCCTCGAGGAACAAGGAGAATGCTGCGGCTGTTCTGGTGCATCTCTGTAATGGCGAACAGCAGCAACAGCATCTTGCAGAAGCACAGGAGCAGGGCATCGTGACCTTGCTGGAGGATCTAGCAGAAAGCGGCACAGACAGGGGGAAGAGAAAAGCGATCCAGTTGCTTGAACGGATGAATAGGTTTCTGAAGCAGCAGAGCCAAGCCCAGGGAGACGCGATGGCACAGGCGCATGCTCAGTCCCAAACCCTGTCCCAGGCTCTGGTTCAAGTTCAAGCAGATACTCAGCTAGAGGAATCACTGCCTCCTACATCATCTCATCTTCCTGAGAGATGAGGTGAATGATCATTAGCTCCTCATTCTAGGTAGTGGTTTGTTTTTGGGCCGTCTGCCAGGTGGAAGACCTCCTGCAATTCTTGCTCTGCAGGTGTGCGTTTTGGCTGTACAATGTTGTCAGGAATAGGAAGGCCCGGCAGCGCAGCGTGATAGGGCTGTGAGCATGTTGACAGGTCAGTTTTGCAACCATGGTTGGTGCTGTTAACCCGTGTTTGTTTGTAGTTGGTACAATGTGTCGGTGATTCAAGGTAGGATCCTCGAGTTTTAGGGAGGTATATCGTCATGCTTGTACTGGGTGCCTGGTACATGACTAATTTGTGGCTTCCTAGGGTGGTAATTTTACTTGTCTGAGAAAGAAGAGAGCTTCAGTAAATCCTTGTTTTTGTGTTCAGCTAAGTTTCTGCTCTGGATATTTTCCAAGAGAATAGCTGGAGCATGGATTGTTCTTGACGTGTAACTTAGGAAATCCATGTGGTGATGTTCTGGTCAATCTGCCCGCATGTTGTTGTAATGAAATTCGCCGTAGATTTCTCGTTTCTTTCGGCTGGTGTCCGGGTCCGGGGCAATGTAGCTGGATTCTCGATGGAACTCCCAACCTGATATGATGATATCGAGCGACGTGCCTGGCCGGATGGAGGCCGCCGCCTGGAGCCGAAGGGGAGAGGCGGCGATGACTCCGATTGGAGGACGTCACGCTCGCCACACTAGCTTGTGTCCCAGACACACTTAACTGTCATGGCGAATCGGCGCAGCCGAAAGGGGAGGGGCACGCCGGTGACTCGGGCCACATGCGCGTGCCTCCCACGTACCTTTCCTTTCGTCAACGGTGGGTAGGACTTGGGAGCGAGGGAGAGATCGGGCCGGACTCAATTATGCGCAGATCGATCAGCCCGACCGCGAAGAAAGTGAGCGAGCTTGGTTTACTGTTAGACTCGAGTCGGAGCCTGATGCGACTGGCGATGTAAATGCATGTGGTGGCACTTCCATGACACTGTTCCTGCCCGGTTCCTTTTCACGAACAGATTCGGGCAGATGCCAGCACCGCCATCTTATTTATAAGCCACAGTGGTACGCGCCTTTCCAACTCGAGCCCACGACCAAATGCCTCGCGCGCCGTCGAGTTATTCTGGCGTTCCTTCCACAACGGCATGCTTGATCTTCCCTGCTCATCGCATCGCATCGCATTATTGCCGCCTGATTGATTGGTTGCGCTCGGTCGATCTGCCTGCGACAACCACCCTATCAATCAAATTAAGAAAAAGAATTAAGCTGCCCCTTGCATTATTAAGAAAATTAAGCTAGCAAGCACTCAATCCCACCCCTAAGAAAAGCTTAAAGCTCATGCATTATTCCATAGTCTATGCTACATGTGGTGACCTCGTGGCTGATTTGCGAATTAGTGCGATATTATGACGCTGACACGCGACGAACATCGCTCAGAATCAACACGTACGGGGAGAAAGATTGTTTATTAGCACCCCGTATCGATCTGTGTCCACTAGCATTCACTTCTCTAGTCGCAGGTTTGGCGTCGTTGTCTTGTAACAACTAACAACGACTAGTTCGTCGACGAGTCGTTTGGTTCTGGCCAACGGGAGCCGAATATCTTGAGCTCGAATCGCTTCAGGAGTAGAATAGACGCCGCGACCTTTGACAACGTTGGCATTTTGCAATCTCATCTTAAGAGTAAAATGAATACGAAGTAGTATCATATATACCAGAGCCCATGTTAACGTTCCTCACAGTTCAGGTTGGTGCTTCAGTTCACGATCAACGCGAAGCATCTCAAAGTCCACCCACAGAGACTACAACTCTACAAGGAACAACACGACAGGCCACAAAGATCAGTCAACTCTTGAGCTAGCTAGCTAGCAGCAGGAAAATAGTAAGAGTTTACCCATGCAGCTAGCTACCGCGGATTCCTGTCCCACACCACGATAGCCTTGTGCTGAGGACCTCCTTTGCACCAGCTTTCATCGGTTCATGAGATGAGATCTCAGCTCAGTACGCTGACGACGATGCTAGCCAAACTATAAAGATACAGTAAGCCACATACCCAAAGCAACTGACCAGGATGCTGCACGCGCGGTGGGCATGCAGATCGCCGGATCGCGATCCGCCCCACCTCAGCCAGGACTGCCCACCTGCGCCCATGCATGAGAGGAGCACGACCATGCAGACTCGTGCACGCCGTAAACTAAAGGCGACCGGGCGCTGCAAGGCCGCCAGGGGCAGTGGGTACCGGCTATACGTTGCAATTCACGACAGGGTTATTGCCTCCTTGATTATTCGTTTCGATCAGCGCCTGGTGGCGAGTCATGTGGCCCCCATTTGTCGTCGATCTCGAGGGAGAAAAAGGCTCGACGCCCTCCCCCTCCAAGGATGCATGCTCCGCGCCACACCCCCTCCACCCACCACTCCGGCGCATCATGCATGCATGCATGTTCTGTGCGTACGTACTCCTACTGCGTACCACACGAGCGCATATGCTTCCTTTCTCTGCCTCGCCTGTGCAGCTGCCGTAGTGCTGTGCATGTACTACCAGACATCAGGTATTATTAGATTCTATCTAAGGGCATCTCCAACGGGCGAGCCACAGATTTCCTCCCACATTCGTTCATAGACACGGAGCAATCCATGGATACAGAAGCCGGTTATCTAATGCTACCCGCATACATTTCAAATAAGACAAACATGACGAAGTTCATGCAAACACGACAAATTTTCATGTAAACCGGAAGAGATCCGTGCAAACACGCTGGATTTTCATTACATTTCGAACAAAAAAAAAAAGAAACGCGACCCTAAATCTATCCTACGGCGGCGGCCGGCCGGCGTCCTCTTCCTTTCTATTTCTAATTGGCGACCACCTCCTCCATCTGCCGTCTCCATGAGCACAGGCGGTAAGACATGTGAAGTGAAGGTGCGGCCTCCAGTGAGGAAGAGTAGAACACGGAAGATAGACCGCCCCACATAGGACACAAGGCCCCGCTGCCTCCTGCCGTCGCCGGTGGACGTGAGGTCCACGATGAAGATGGTGGCGTTGTCGTCGTCCAACTGGGCCTCCCGATAGTTTGTCGGCGGCGTCGATGGCGTTGTTCTCGTCCGCGATCGCCTGCAGCCGTGGAGGCTTGAGCGCGGATGACCTCGTAGATCGCACGCTGCTCCTCGACGAAGTTGGCGTTCGCCGCGGCCATGGCCGCCACGGCCTCCTCGTTCGCGTGCTCGCCGTCGATCTAGCCCTTCGCCAACCAGTGCTGCTCTAGGAGGAACATGTTGTACCGTTGTTCCTCCTGCGCCTGCTGGAACACCGACATAGGCGCGGGTTGCTCCTTCGCCATGGCGGCATTGTAGTGCGCCTGCGCCTACTCCATGGTATGGACCAACCCACATGGGATACAAGGCCCCGCTGGCTCCCGCCGTCGCCGGTGGACGTGAGTTCCACGATGAAGATGGTGGCGTTGTCACCGTCCAACCGGACCGCCCGATAGTTTGTCGGCGGCGCTTAGGAGGCGTCGCTGGCGTTGTTCTCGTCCGCGATCGCCTGCAGCCATGGAGGCTTGAGCGCGGACGCCTTTGTAGATCGCACGTTGCTTCGCGACGAAGTTGGCCTTCGCCACGGCCTCCTCGTTCACGTGCTCGCCGTCGATCTAGCCCTCCGACAACCAGTGTTGCTCTAGGAGGAACATGTTGTACTGCTATTCCTCCTGTGCCTGCTGGAACACCGACATAGGCGCGGGCTGCTCCTTCGCCATGGCGGCGTTGTAGTGCGCCTGCGCCTACTCGATGGTTAAGCCGGCATGCACAGGCGCGGGCTCCGGTGCGGTATCGTCGGAGCCCATCTCCATCGTGGGGTCGTCCTCGTTGTCGGTGACCTCGGGTAAGCTGGCCGGCATGCCGACTTCGATCCGCCTGGCACAACGGCTCTGCCAGCCGGCCGCAAGGGCGGCCACCTCGCGCTTCATCTATGTTGAAAGGCTCTCCCACAGAGCATTGCCGCCTGCAGTCATGGCGGATGTGGTGCAAGGGAGAAGGATGTGGAGCAGCTTGTGTTGCGGTGTTGAGTAAGTCGGCTGTGGCCGCCTTTAAACAGTGGATTCCGGTGAGGTCAGACGTCTGGATGCATCAATGTGCGGTGCCGGAGTGGGTTTATCGGCCGGCGAGCCTGCTTAATTGCGGCATACAGACGGACGGTGCATTGAACGGACGTGATAGATATTTGTCCCGTCCCGTCCAGTAATGCGTCTCCGACATTGAGCATGTGCAGACACCGGGGACGCGTCGTGGCCGTTGTCATTGGCCGGCGCGCCGCTTCAATGCTGGCACCAGTGTGAGGTCGCGTCCGCTCGTCAATGGGGAGCGGCCGCTCTAGAGCGGCATGAATGCGGGCAGCCAGCGCCAGGCGGGAACGTGCATGCGCGAGGGAGGAGGATATTGGGTGGGCTAGGGTGGTCAGGAGCGGGCGTGACTGCTATCGGGACGCCCACAAAGCCCCCCACGTTTAACCCCGGTTTGCGGAAAAAAGTGTGTCCGTACCGCCTTGCGAATAGATGCAGGACCGCGTTGGATGGCAGAGCACGCCCGGACCGTGCGGTCCGGAAAGTTGCAAACGATTTGAGGGTCAGCGTCTGGAGATGTCTCCGGCGGATCTCATGGGATTCGATCGACGTTTGTCTTCGGTGGATCCACGTGGATCCGGTTTTCGTTCGTCTATGTACGTGTGTTTACGAGTTGGATCCTTCTGATCAATGCTTTTTTTCATCAGCGACGGTTGCCGTTCTGGAGCGTTGATCCCATGGGGTCTTAGCACGACGACCTCCTGATTGTCTACTACAACAAGGCTTGCCCTGCTTCGATGAGGGAGGGGTGATGACGGTGGCACGCCTTCAGCTTGCTTCAGTGCTTGTAGTCGTCGCTAGATGGTCTACGGACCTGGATGCATTTTTTACTTTTGATGCTTTTTGTACTACATTGACATTGATGAATAGATCAGAAGTTTTTTCGAAAAAAAGGACGCCCACGGTAGAAAAGCACGAAGCCGTCCGTCATTTAACTTGGACACCACGTACGCTAGCACGTAAGAGTCTAGTCCGGGGACACATGCATGCACGCACGATTGACGCGACGCGACAGCCCAACCAGCAGAGCCGTGCATAGAGAGCAAAGCGTGCGGCACGGCTGGATCACTAATTTATTCACCTGCCTCATAGGGCCACCCCACAACGCCCTGCCTGCCCGGCTAGTTTGGTCCGGCAGAGCCCGTGCGATCGCTCGTGTTGCTCGCGCATCTTCGCCCCTAGCTCGTCCAGCCCCAGTCGATGTGAGAGGCAAGTCAGGAAGCGCACACGGGCGTAGTACGAATGTCGACCGGGAAGGGGTCCCCGCTGCGGCTAGCGCATTAGCAGTGCCACTGCCGTTTTTAAGGATCGGTGCTGTTGATTTATTAGGAGGCGTCGCTGCATGCAGGTGGTGCGACCCCTGCACTGCCACCGCCACAGGGTGGCATGCATGCAGCCGGAGAGGGTGGGGTCTCGCGTGTACGCGCTTGTGTTGTGTCAATCTGTCATCTGTGTGTGTTGTGTGGAGTCATGGCGTTGTGTGCGTGACTGCTAGCGGGTAGTACGTGGCTACGACCGATGGTGATGTGCCGTCGGTGGCCATGGTACGTCGAATGGTGGCAAGTCGAGCACGACGGACCGTCGTCATCTTTCTCCAGCACACATGCATATCCCGACAGTTTCGGGGTCAGTTCTAGACGAGCGACTATGAAGATATGCCGATGGAATCATGGCACGTACACACATGAAATCGTCGCTACATCATTTCCATCTGGGGACGACAAATTATTTGTTTTGGGCTTCAGAAAGTACATGGCACCTTGTGTAATGGAGAACTCTGTTAGAGGATGGTGGTTAAGGAAAATGACACGCACAAGCCACCAAAGGAAGGCAATGGACACGCTCTGCCGCTCACAATACTTGTCAACATGCACAACATGGAAGAAATGAAATGTGAGATCGAATCCTCCGCAAACCTCGACGACGCCAACTATCATCCTAATGATTCCATTTCTCATCCTTTTGCCGAAAGGAGTCTTACATAGATTGAATTATTTCCGATCAAGATTCTTTTGGCAAGAAGATAGCGAGAGAAAGAAATATCAACCGGTCAAATGGAGTGTGGTTTGCCGTTCCAAAGACCAAGGCGGGTTGGGCATTCATGACATTGAGGTTAAGAATAGGGCCCTCCTCGATAAATGGTTGTTTAAATTACTGATGGAAGATGGTGTATGACAAACCCTCTTAAGAAGGAAATATGTGGGTTCCAAGACGGCAGTATACTGGAAGCCTGGGAATTTTCACTTTTGGGTGGGTCTAATGGCTACGAAGAAATATTTCTTCTGCTGTAGATCCTTCTAAACTAAGGATGCCTCGGGAATCAGATTCTGAGAGGACAAGTAACTAGGAGATGCCACACTCCGGGAATAATATCCGGCTCTATACAATATTATGCGGCACAAGGGTGATACTATCGCCACAGCAATGGAATCATTTCCGTCAAATGTGATGTTCTGACGATGCGCCACAAGGGTGATACTATCGCCACGGTAGTGGAACAATATCCGGCTCTATACAACGTCTTGCTCCAGCGGTTGTCCACGATGCATTTGTCACATGGGTCTGACGTTTTCCGATGGAACCTCCATGGGAATGGAAAATTCTCAGTGGAATCAATGTATAGAGCGTTAATCCAGTCTGATGTGCCAGTTGATAATAACAAGAACATCTGGAAGATGAAGATACCTCTTAAGAATAAAATCTTTGCATGGTATCTTCGCCGCGGAGTCATTCTTACTAAAGATAACCTTATTAAGAGGAATTGACATGGAAGTACGCAATGTGTCATTTGTCACCACGATGAGGCAATAAAACATTTATATTCTTCCAATGCGAATTGACTCGTTTTATATGGTCAGTCATCTAAATAGCTTCTGACTTGTATCCTCTTTGTAGTGTTGCTAATGTATTTGGTAACTGGTTACATGTGATTGATCACTGGTTTAGAATTCTTCTCAGGGTGGGAGCGCTTACCATTATTATACGGACTGTACATGTCTCTTTGTATTTTGTCTTTTTTTATTTTTCATTTGTGTGAGAGGATCTTGCTTGACTGTGTGTACCTTAACTATGCAGAGACCGGGTATAATACTTACATCTTTTAAGTAATATAAAGCTCCCTTTTTGAAAAAATTCTCATCTTTTTTTTTCTTGTTCGATTGTACTACCTCACCTTTTTTGTGGTACGAGTCAAATCATTTGCCTAACATTTTGAAAAAAAAGCATATCAAGGTCTGTACACACATGCAGCATATATACAGTAGATTTTAAACGATGGATCGAGCATATTGGCCGTCGTTGTCATGTCATGGATATGGTACGATCGATTTTTCGACTGAAAGCACAAGAGAACCCGTGGAATCTCCTCCGCTTCACCGTTCTGTGGCCTCCACATTTCTGACGGCAGATCAGTAGCCCAAAAGGTAGGTTCTATAACGACGCACGGCCGCCTAGCTAGTAGTCCTCCGCTTCACCGTTCGGTGGCCTCTTTCTTTAGCTACTAGCATACGCTTAACACGCACGAAACACGCTTCGCCACACACATGCTGCCGGCTGCTGTCATGCATACCGACGAAGCTATCGAGCTCACCAGCCCGTATATAACGTCATTGTCACTAGGACTACTTGCAAAGTTGCAAGTTCAGGTTACTTGCTTGCTTTGTTTGCAAGTTGTACTGTGATTCACATGAATGTACCGTGCCTAATTACATGCATGTACCGTGTCTAATTACTTGGAGTTGCATTAATGCTCCATGAATCTTATATTTGCAAGCAGAGAGAGAGAGAGAGAGCATGGCATAGGATGAGAGAGAGAGAGAGAGGGGGAGGGAGAGCCCTAGCTAGTGCCTCGGTACTAGGGAAAGGAGTTTTCAGCTCCTGCTGCTCCTATCCTTGTTGGTGATCGATGGATACAGATTCCCTGACGAAGCAAAGCGAGCAGCAATCTATTGGCCATCATCCTTGGCCAGCCAGCGCACAGCAAATATGGTCCTCTTCAAGCCTCGCTTTTGGCTCCTTCCTTTACTACTCGATGATGCCCGGTCCTCGCAAAGACCCGGCTTTGGCCTTGTCTTTTTCCCGCTCTCCTTTTGATTGCTAGTGCATGCATACGCGCTCATGATGCGTCGTTAAATTTGTTTTATTGCCATCACACTTGTAAAAGGACAAGATAGGCATGCAAAAGCTACCGGCGCCACGTACCTGGACCATATGAATGCCTTTTCTGGCATTGGTCTCACTCACCCCTTGCTGCCTAGCCATACCTTATCTCGATACATACGTGTAATCTACTCACATATAAAAGACGTATTGGATTTTAATATAAACTAGATACGAACTGAAATAAGTGAACAAACACACTAAAACGTGTCTACATACATCCGACTCACACTAAAATTTGTGAACAGAGGGAGTAGCTACTTGCGTCCCTGAGTTCCGAACTAATATGCATATATGGTTTATGTATTGCATGTGCACAGTCTAGTATTGATCGAAGAATAGGGAAACAACACAATTTCAATCACTTGATTAGTATGAGAAAATCATACTACTTACATGCCAAATCAACCAAACATCATGATTTGCCAGCGAATCATCTACCTACAATCTTAGAACACGATAAAGAGATGGAAACCCCGCCCCTTCTCCCTGATGACACGAGAGCACGAAATAATCTTCAAAGATGGGCGAAATCTCCATTGATACGTACATGTAGAAGGCAGATCTTCAACAGAGATAATAATAAACCACATGTATCAATGTTGTCGAGGAAAATGCACAAGCATGTTTGATTTCACCACATAGTAGTAGCGTGAAATGAAAAACCTACATAGCTATATACAAGTTTGCCCAACCAAATGAACCCTCCTTCTAACGCTAGTAAGCCATCACCAAGGAAGGGAGGTGCCAATGATTGGGAAAATCATGGCATATTAGCCTTCAATCGCCACACCATTCCAACAACTGGACGAGGAAAGGGCCAAGTAAAATTCCTCCAAGGAGCACACTAATTATTGAATAATGTTGCTTTGTGAATTGTTTGCCAATAGCATCTTGGAGTCACCAAAACTTCTTGGTTTAATAAGTCCTAAGATACCTCATCTAGCATCCTGTTTTGGCCATTAATAGGGGTGTTAAAAAGGTTAGACTTCTTATGCTTTAGATTTTCTGGCAATGTAAGAAGCAAAAAAGGAAGTACATACTTGCTAAATGAGACATTTTGTGTAGGCCTAAGGATCAAGATGGATTGGGCATTGAAAACCTCCAAATAAAAAAAAACGAGTGCTTACTTAGCAAATGGCTATATAAGCCACCTAACAAGGATGAGGTTTGACAAGAGTTGCTGCATAAATACCTATGTTCCAAAACATTACCCCAGGTAGATGCCAAAATATTATCCTAAGTAGATGTTAAGCCTACTGATTCGCCTTTTAGGAGGCATTTGCTCTCTCGTAAGAGTGGTTGGGCGTAAAGGTGAAGTAACCTAGCAATAAGTATTTCTCTCGATTAGAGAATCAAGGTTTATCAAGCCAGAAGGATTTCTTCCAGCAAAGGTACCTGCGCACAAGACACAAAACAACTTGTCCCCACCACGTCAAGAAGGTTGTCAAGCTTCTTGTCCTGCTAGTTACAAGATTAAATTGCACAAGATATTGATAATTGATAGAAAGGTAAAATGATACTGCAAAGAATAGTAATTGTAACGAAGATTTTAGTAATGGAGAATAGACCCAGGGACCATAGGTTCACTATGCTACCAGGATAATGCTTATAGGTGGGCTCAAATTAGTGGCGGGCATAGTCAGGAACCCACCGCTGCTATGTTGGAAAAGTAGCCGTGGCGGGTAACAATAAATGTCTGACATTGCTCTAGGCACAACAATGGCAGGCAAAACATACTACCCGCCACTCGTAAACTATTCCAAATTTGACCGCGTGATGAAAACAACAGTGGCGGGCAAGAACGGAGGGCCCGCCACTGGTTTGTCATGCACCAGTGGCGGGCAAAAAATATGCTCGCCACAATAATATTTCGGCAACTCACGCCATATTTTTTTAAAGGTTTCAAAGAGTTTTTAGTGGAGGGCGTTATAGGATGCCCGTCACACAAATCCTAAATCTGAAAAATCTTAAAAAAATAATAATATTTAGTAAACCCGGAATAGTCTCAAATTTGAGCACGGGGCTTCCAATAGTGTGTACTCCCTCCGTTCCTAAATATAAGTCTTTATAGAGATTCTACTAGGTGGACTACATACGGAGCAAAATGAATGAATTTACACTTAAAATGCATCTATATACATCCGTATGTGGTTCATAGTGAAATCTCTACAAAGACTTATATTTAGGAACGGAGGGAGTACTAATCATGAAAAAAGTTTGATATTAAAATGATGTATAAAATTTAGTTTGTGTGTGGCAGTGGCAGTTTTTGTTCGAAACCCTGACACTTCGCGGGAGAGTGTTCGGTTTGTACACGAACCGTGTCAAGTTTTTGCCGTAACGCTCTCAAATTTTTACCACACCCTACATGTGTCCTATGAAGGCACCATACCAAGTTTCATCCATTTAGAAACTCGTTTGCGCGCTATGTAGAACCGAAATGTGTTTTACCCTTTTTAGTGGGCGGAAAATAAGTTCGTCCTTGGGACCTTCTGTGCCTTCTGGCAAGCTTTCATTGCTCAGTGATCTTCGAGGTCTACTGAGGTTATACCTGCCCATGGATACCCGGCCCGAAAAAACATGACCCAAACCGGCCCGGTCTTACCCACGAGCCAGGCCTAGGCCTGCCATATTTGTGTTTTAGGGAAGTGGCTCGAGGCCTTGTGGGCTTTTTCACTGACGGTCGGGCTTGGCCTGAAATCTAGGCCCGATGGCCGGGCTGGGCCAGGCCTGGTCCTAGGTTTTCTGCTTCCAGCTTTGTTAGGCCCAGCCCGGCCCGACGGATTGCCATGGATACTAAGGGTACATCTAATGAAGACATAGGTTCGGTATCCTATGGAGGGAACGGGCTTGAAAATTGCTATGTGACTTTTCTTGTGCGTCTACAGTTGTTGCCTGTCTAAAGCTGTGACATTCTCAGGGGTCATGAAATCTAGTGCTATGTAATTTGCACCATGTCCCAACTGGTTTATAGTCTTGGAATCCTTTTCTCTTCCTTGTTGTCATATTGTTTTTTCTTATAGTGTTCTTGCGAACAAAGTTAGTGTTGCCCCAAGAGTGTTGTTTTCGTGTTTCATCTTGATTGTGCCATCCTTGTGGACACACTCTTCCTGTCATGGGGTTTCGAGATGTTGGTCCAAAGGTTTGAACACCTTCACGATGGTGCAACCACCCATGATCATTGTGGTACCTATAGGACAATAGATTGTTGTTGTGACTTGCATGGGTGTGTATCCACTCCTGGCATGATGGAAGGTGTGTTCTCGTCCTTTGATGTAGATTGGGTCTCACCATTTGACTATCTTTGGCCATGATACTCGGGCGTTATAATAATCCATATTCCTCCTGACATCTTCCTGTCTTGAGAAGATTGACCTTCTTACTCCATGGCATGTTGTCTAAGATGCGTGATGACTCAGCTATATGTGTGTTGGGGAACGTAGTAATTTCAAAATTTTCCTACGCACACACAAGACCATGGTGATGGCATAGCAACGAGAGGGGAGAGTGTTGTCTACGTACCCTCGTAGACCAAAGCGGAAGCGATTACAACGTAGAGGAAGTAGTCGTACGTTCTCCTCGCGATCCTGCCGATCCCAGTGCCGTTACTCCGGCACCTCCGAGTCGATGATGACGTAGAGGAAGTAGTCGTACGTTCTCCTCGCGATCCAGCCGATCCAAGCGCCGTTACTCCGGCGCCTCGAAGTTCTTGGCACACGTTCAGCTCGATGGCGCCTCCTCGGGCTCCGATCCGTGCAAAGCTCGGGGAGAGGAGTTCCGTCGGCCTGACGGCGTGGTGGACGATCTTGATGTTTCACCGGCGAGGGCTTCGCCTAAGCACCGCTTCTGATATGACCGAGGTGGAATATGGTGGAGGGGCACCGCACACGGCTGAGGAACGATCTCAAGGATCAACTTGTGTGTTCTAGGGTGCCCCCCACCCCGTATATAAAGGAGGGAAGGAGGAGGTGGCCGGCCACAAGGGGCGCACCATAGGGAGGAAACCTACTCCAAGTAGGTTTCCCTATATTTTCCTTAACTTATTTGTCGGGGAAGGAAGGAGTACTAGTATTAGGAAGTAGTACTAGTAGTAGGAATAGGAAGAGGGGAAGGAGAAAGGAAAGGGGCGGCCCCTTCCCCAATTCGGATTGGGCTTGGGGCGCCCCTCCTTGTTCCTTCTCCTTCCTCCTACATGGGCCCAATAAGGCCCATATACCTCCCGGGGGTTCGGTAACCTCCGGGCTCCAAACTTCTCCGGAACCTTTCCGGTGTCCAAATATATCCGTCCAATATATTAATCTTTATGTCTCGACCATTTCGAGACTCCTCGTCATGTCCGTGATCATATCCGGGACTCCGAACAACCTTCGGTACATCAAAATACACAAACTCATAATATAACCGTCATCGAAACCTTAAGCGTGCGGACCCTACGGTTCGAGAACAATGTAGACATGACCGAGACATATCTCCGGTCAATAACCAATAAGCGGGACCTGGATGCCCATATTGGTTCCTACATTTTCTCTGAAGATCTTTATCGGTCGGAACCGCATAACAACATACGTTGTTCCCTTTGTCATCGGTATGTTACTTACCCGAGATTCGATCGTCGGTATCCAATACCTAGTTCAATCTCGTTACTGGCAAGTCTCTTTACTCGTTCCGTAATACATCATCTCACAACTAACTCATTAGTTGTAATTCTTGCAAGGCTTATGTGATGTGTATTACCGAGAAGGCCCAGAGATACCTCTCCGACAATCGGAGTGACAAAACCTAATCTCGAAATACGCCAACCCAACAAGTACCTTTGGAGACACCTGTAGTACTCCTTTATGATCACCCGATTCGTTGTGACGTTTGGTAGTACCAAAGTGTTCCTCCGGTGGCAGGAGTTGCATAATCTCATAGTTACAGAACATGTATAAGTCATGAAGAAAGCAATAGCAACATACTAAGCGATCAAGTGCTAGGCTAACGGAATGGGTCATGTCAATCAGATCATTCTCCTAATGATGTGATCCCGTTAATCAAATGACAACCCATGTCTATGGTTAGGAAACATAACCATCTTTGATTAACGAGCTAGTCAAGTAGAGGCATACTAGTGACACTCTGTTTGTCTATGTATTCACACATGTATTATGTTTCCGGTTAATACAATTCTAGCATGAATAATAAACATTTATCATGATATAAGGAAATAAATAATAACTTTATTATTGCCTCTAGGGCATATTTCCTTGATCTCCCACTTGCACTAGAGTCAATAATCTAGTTCACTCAAGAATGATTCTAACACCCATGGAGTCTTGGTGCTGATCATGTTTTGCTCGTGGAAGAGGCTTAGTCAGCAGTCTGCAACGTTCGGATCCGTATGTATTTTGCAAATCTCAATGTCTCCCACTTGGACTTGGTCCCGAATAGAATTGAAGCGTCTCTTGATATGCTTGGTCCTCTTGTGAAATCTGGATTCCTTTGCCAAGGCAATTGCACCAAAGATTGTCACGAAGATCTTCATTGGTCCCGATGCACTAGGTACAACACCTAGATCGGAAATGAACTCTTTCATCCAGACTCCTTCATTTGCTGCTTCGAAGCAGCTATGTACTCCGCTTCACATGTAGATCCCGCCACGACGCTTTGTTTAGAACTGCACCAACCGACAGCTCCACCATTTAACAAAAACACGATCCGGTTTGCGATTTAGAATCGTCCGGATCGGTGTCAAAGCTTGCATCGACGTAACCATTTACGACTAGCTCTTTGTCACCTCCATATACGAGAAACATATCCTTAGTCCTTTTCGTGTATTTCGGGATGTTCTTGACCGCTGTCCGATGATCCACTCTGGATTACTTTGGTACCTTCTGCCAAGCTTACGCCTAAGCATACGTCGGTGCAGTACACAAGATTGCATACATGATAGAGCCTATGGCTGAAGCATAGGAACATCTTTCATTTTTCTCTATCTTACGCTTTGGTCGGGCATTGAGTCCGACTCAATCTCACACCTTATGTCTGAGTAAAAACCTTTCTTTGCACGATCCATTTTGAACTTCTTCAAAACTTTATCAAGGTATGTGCTTTGTGAAAGTCCAATTAAGCGTCTTGATCTATCTCTATAGATCTTGATGCCCAATATGTAAGCAGCTTCACCAAGGTCTTTCATCGAAAAACTCTTGTTCAAGTATCCCTTTATGCTATCCAGAATTCTATATCATTTCCGATCGGTAATATGTCATCTACATATAATATCGTAAATGCTACAGAGCTCCCACTCACTTTCTTGTAAATACGTGCTTCTCCAAAAGTGCAGATAAACCCAAATACTTTGATCACACTATCAAAGCGTTTATTCCAACTCCGAGATGCTTGCACCAGTCCATAAATGGATCATTTGGAGCTTGCACACTTTGTTAGCTCCCTTTGGATCGATAAAACCTTACGGTTGCATCATATACAACTCTTCTTCCGAAACCCATTCAGAATGCGGTCTTTACATCCATTTGCCAAATTTCATAATCATAAAATGCGGCAATTGCTAACATGATTCGGACAGACTTAAGCATCGCTACGGGTGAGAAGGTCTCATCGTAGTCAATCCCTTGAACTTGTCGAAACCCCTTTGCGACAAGTCGAGCTTTGTAGACAGCAATATTACCGTCAGCGTCAGTCTTCTTCTTGAAGATCCACTTGTTTTCTATTGCTTGCCGACCCTCGGGCAAGTCAACCAAAGTCCACACTTTGTTTTCATACATGGATCCCATCTCAGATTTCATGGCCTCAAGCCATTTTGTGGAATCTGGGCTCACCATCGCTTCTTCATAGTTCGTAGGTTCATCATGATCTAGTAGCATGACTTCCGAACAGGATTGCCGTACCACTCACAGTGCGGATTTTATTCTGGTTGATCTACGAGGTTCTCAGTAGTAACTTGATCTGAAGTTTCATGATCAACATCATCAACTTCCTCACTATTTGGTGTAGATATCGCAGTAAACTGGTTTACGTGATAAACTACTTTCAAATAAGGGAGAAGGTACAGATTACCTCATCAAGTTCTACTTTCCTCCCACTCACTTCTTTCGAGAGAAACTCCTTCTCTAGAAAGGATCCATTCTTAGCAACAAATGTCTTGCCTTCGGATCTGTGATAGAAGGTGTACCCAACTGTCTCCTTTGGGTATCCTATGAAG
Organism: Aegilops bicornis; assembly: GCA_021605145.1. Taxonomy (NCBI): domain Eukaryota; kingdom Viridiplantae; phylum Streptophyta; class Magnoliopsida; order Poales; family Poaceae; genus Aegilops; species Aegilops bicornis. The sequence goes on along the minus strand of CM038672.1, from coordinate 471,742,620 downwards.
ATACATTTCTCCGATTTAGGTTCGAGCTTATCGGGTTGAAGCTTTTTCACATAAGCATCGCATCCCCAAACTTTAAAAGCGACAACTTTGGTTTCTTGCTAAACCACAGTTCATAAGGTGTCGTCTCAACGGATTTTGACGGTGTTCTATTCAGCGTGAATGCGGCCGTCTCAAGAGCATAACCCCAAAGCGATAGCGGTAAATCTGTAAGAGACATCATAGATCGCACCATATCTAGTAAAGTGCGATTCTGACGTTCGGACACACCATTGCGCTGTGGTGTTCCGGTGGCGTGAGTTGCTTGAAACTATTCCGCATTGTTTCAAATGTAGACCAAACTTCGTAACTCAAATATTCGCCTCCACGATCAGATTGTAGAAACTTTATTTTCTTATTACGATGATTTTCAACTTCACTCTGAAATTCTTTGAACTTTTCAAATGTCTCAGACTTATGTTTCATTAAGAAGATATACCCATATCTGCTTAAATCATCTGTGAAGGTGAGAAAATAACGATATCCGCCACGAGCCTCAACATTCATTGGACCACATACATCTGTATGTATGATTTCCAACAAATCTGTTGCTCTCTCCATAGTACCGAGAACGGGTTTTAGTCATCTTGCCCATGAGGCACGGTTCATAAGTGCCAAGTGATTCATAATCAAGTGACTCCAAAAGTCCCTCAAGATGGAGTTTCTTCATGCGCTTTATACCGATATGACCTAAACGGCAATGCCACAAATAAGTCGCACTATCATTATCAACTCTGCATCTTTTGGTTTCAACATTATGAATATGTGTATCACTACTATTGAGATTCATTAAAATAGACCACTCTTCAAGGGTGCATGACCATAAAAGATATTATTCATATAAATAGAACAACCTTTATTCTCTGATTTAAATGAATAACCGTCTCGCATCAAACAAGATCCAGATATAATGTTCATGCTTAACGCGGGCACCAAATAACAATTATTTAGGTCTAAAACTAATCCCGAAGGTAGATGTAGAGGTAGCGTGCCGACCGCGATCACATCGACTTTGGAACCATTTCCCACGCGCATCGTCACCTCGTCCTTTGCTAGTGTTCGCTAATCATAGTCCTGCTTTGAGTTGCAAATATTAGCAATGTAACCCGATATCAAATACCCAAAAGGTGCTACTGCGAGCTCTAGTAAGGTACACATCAATAACATGTATATCACATATACCTTTGTTCACCTTGCCATCCTTCTTATCCGCCAAATACTTGGGGCAGTTCCGCTTCCAAAGGACCAGTCTGCTTGCGGTAGAAGCACTCGATTTCAGGTTTAGGTCCAGACTTGGGTTTCTTCCCTTGAGCAGCAACTTGTTTGCTGTTCTTCTTGAAGTTCCCCTTCTTCTTCCCTTTGCCTTTCTTCTTGAAACTAGTGGTCTTATTGACCATCAACACTTGATGCTCCTTCTTGATTTCTACCTCCGCAGCCTTTAGCATTGCGAAGAGCTCGAGCATAGTCTTTACTAACCCTTGCATATTATAGTTCATCACGAAGCCTTTGTAGCTTGGTGGCGGTGATTGAAGAATACATCAATGACACAATCATCCGGAAGATCAACTCCCGGTTGAGTCAAGTGATTGTAATACCCGGACATTACGAGTATGTGCTCACCGATGCACCCATTCTCCTCCATTTTGCAGCTATAGAACTTATTGGAGACTTCATATCTCTCAATCCGGGCATTACATTTGAAATATCAACTTCAACTCTTGGAACATCTCATATGCTCCACGACTTTCAAAAGCGTCGTTGAAGACCCGGTTCTAAGCCGTAAAGCATGGCACACCGAACTATAGAGTAGTCATCGGCTTTGCTCGCCAGACGTTCTTAACGTCGCCCGGTTACATCGGCGAGGCACGGCACCTAGCGGTGCATCCAGACGTAACTCTTACGTGCAGCAATGAGGATAATCCTCGAGTTACGGACCCAGTCCGTGTAATTGCTACCATCATCTTTCAACTTTGCTTTCTCAAGGAACGCATTAAAATTCAACGGAACAACAGACGAGCCATCTATCTACAAACAGACATAGACAAGCAAGATACTATCGGTACTAAGTTCATGATAAATTTAAGTTCAATTAATCATATTACTTAAGAACTCCCACTTAGACAGACATCTCTCTAGTCATCTAAGTGATCACGTGATCCAAATCAACTAAACCATAACCGATCATCACGTGAGATGGAGTAGTTTTCAATGGTGAACATCTTATGTTGATCATATCTACTATATGATTCACGCCGACCTTTCGGTCTCCGTGTTTCGAGGCCATATCTGCATATGCTAGGCTCGTCAAGTATAACCTGAGTATTCTGCGTGTGCAAAACTGGCTTGCACCCGTTGTAGATGGACGTGAAGCTTATCACACCCGATCATCACGTGGTGTCTCGGCACGATTTAACTTTGGCAACGGTGCATACTCGGGAGAACACTACTTGATAATTTTAGTGAGAGATCATCTTAAAATGCTACCGTCAATCAAAGCAAAATAAGATGCATAAAGGATAAACATCACATGCAATCAATATAAGTGATATGATATGGCCATCATCATCTTGTGCTTGTGATCTCCATCTCCGAAGCACCGTCATGATCACCATCGTCACCGGAGCGACACCTTGATCTCCATCGTAGCATCGTTGTCGTTTCGCCATCTATTGCTTCTCGACTATCGCTACCGCTTAGTGATAAAGTAAAGCAATTACAGGCGTTTGCATTTCATACAATAAGCGACAACCATATGGCTCCTGCCGATTGCCGATAACTCGGTTACAAAACATGATCATCTCATACAATAAAATATAGCATCACGTCTTGACCATATCACATCACAACATGCCCTGCAAAAACAAGTTAGACGTCCTCTACTTTGTTGTTGCAAGTTTTACGTGTGGCTGCTACGGGCTGAGCAAGAACCGTTCTTACCTACGCATTAAAACCACAACGATACTTCGTCAAATAGACTCCGTTTAACCTTCTCAAGGACGGGCGTAGCCACTCAGTTCAACTAAAGTGAGAGACAGACACCCGCCAGCCACCTTTAAGCACGAGTGCTCGTAGCAGTGAAACCGGTCTCGCGTAAGCGTCTGGCGTAATGTCGGTGCGGGCCGCTTCATCTCACAATACCGCTGAACCAAAGTATGACATGCTGGTAGGCAGTATGACTTGTATCGCCCACAACTCACTTGTGTTCTACTCGTGCATATGACATCAACGCATAAAACCTGGCTCGGATGCCACTGTTGGGGAACGTAGTAATTTCAAAATTTTCCCACGCACACGGGACCATGGTGATGGCATAGCAACGAGAGGGAGAGTGTTGTCTACGTACCCTCGTAGACCAAAGCGGAAGCGATCACAACGTAGAGGAAGTAGTCGTCGTTCTCCTCGCGATCCTGCCGATCCCAAAGGTGCCGTTACTCCGGCACCTCCGAGTCGATGATGACGTAGAGGAAGTAGTCGTCGTTCTCCTCGCGATCCAGCCGATCCCAGCGCCGTTACTCCGGCGCCTCGAGTTCTTGGCACACGTTCAGCTCGATGACGCTCCTCGGGCTCCGATCCAGCAAAGCTCCGGGAGAGGGAGTTCCACAAGACGACGGGCGTGGTGACGATCTTGATGTTTCACCGACGCAGGCTTCGCCTAAGCACCGCTTCTGATATGACCGAGGTGGAATATGGTGGAGGGGGCACCGCACACGGCTAAGGAACGATCTCAAGGATCAACTTGTGTGTTCTAGGGTGCCCCCACCCCGTATATAAAGGAGGGAGGGAGGAGGTGGCCGGCCACAAGGGGGCGCACCATAGGGAGGAAACCTACTCCAAGTAGGTTTCCTCTCTTTCCTTATCTTATTTTGAGGGGAAGGAAGGAGTACTAGTATTAGGAAGTAGTACTAGTAGTAGGAATAGGAAGAGGGGAAGGAGAAAGGAAAGGGGGGGCCCCTTCCCCAATCGGATTGGGCTTGGGGGCGCCTCTCCCTTGTTCCTTCTCCCTTCCTCCTACATGGGCCCAATAAGGCCCATATACCTCCCGGGGGGTTCCGGTAACCTCCCTGAGCTCCAAACTTCTCCGGAACCTTTCCGGTGTCCAAATATATCCGTCCAATATATTAATCTTTATGTCTCGACCATTTCGAGACTCATCGTAATGTCCGTGATAAAATCCGGGACTCCGAACAACCTTCGATACATCAAAATACACAAACTCATAATATAACCGTCATCGAAACCTTAAGCGTGTGGACCCTACGGTTCGAGAACAATGTAGACATGACCGAGACATATCTCCGGTCAATAACCAATAGCGGGACCTGGATGCCCATATTGGTTCCTACATTTTCTACAAAGATCTTTATCGGTCAGACCGCATAACAACATACGTTGTTCCCTTTGTCATCGGTATGTTACTTACCCGAGATTCGATCGTCGGTATCCAATACCTAGTTCAATCTCGTTCTTGGCAAGTCTCTTTACTCGTTCCGTAATACATCATCTCACAACTAACTCATTAGTTGTAATGCTTGCAAGGCTTATGTGATGTGTATTACCGAGAAGGCCCAGAGATACCTCTCCGAGCAATCGGAGTGACAAAACCTAATCTCGAAATCGCCAACCCAACAAGTACCTTTGGAGACACCTGTAGTACTCCTTTATGATCACCCGATTCGTTGTGACGTTTGGTAGTACCAAAGTGTTCCTCCGTAAACGGAGTTGCATAATCTCATAGTTACAGGAACATGTATAAGTCATGAAGAAAGCAATAGCAACATACTAAAGCGATCAAGTGCTAGGCTAACGGAATGGGTCATGTCAATCAGATCATTCTCCTAATGATGTGATCCCGTTAATCAAATGACAACCCATGTCTATGGTTAGGAAACATAACCATCTTTGATTAACGAGCTAGTCAAGTAGAGGCATACTAGTGACACTCTGTTTGTCTATGTATTCACACATGTATTATGTTTCCGGTTAATACAATTCTAGCATGAATAATAAACATTTATCATGATATAAGGAAATAAATAATAACTTTATTATTGCCTCTAGGGCATATTTCCTTCAATGTGCGCCTAATAGGTTCGTCCCATGCCTCTCTTTCTGCATACTAGTTCTCAGGAGGTGGAACTAGATTCCACACTTCATGAATCCGAATTCTTTCCTGAGCGATCCTCTTCCTTATGATTCAATGTATATCCTTTAGTAGGTGAGGTCCCGCTTTAGCTTTTGATCATTCAACTTGTTGATGAATTTTCAAGATGGAAATATGTCATACTTCCCGTCACTGTTGGCGAGGTATTTTATGGCTACCCTTTGGCATCTAGCCTCATGAATATGCTTGTTGGGTACTTTGGCTTGGAAAGATTGAATTGTGGCACCTACTCCTGAACTGTCTTGTTGATCTTATTTGAAGAGGATATTGGTGATTACCTCATCAGGTAAGCACTGAGTCCTCCTGTCGGGATTCTTGAATGACCATCATGTCCTTGGATGATTCACCGTTTGATGAGGACGATATCATGTCCCTTGCCATGGATCCGCTCTGATCTTGTAAGGACCCATTGATACCTCCTTTTACTGATCCGTCTGATATTGGAACAAAAAAAAGTATTCCGCACCTATTCCCCCAGAGGTGACCCTGGGTTATCGACCCACGAGAGGAAGATTTCGTTGAAGCGATGGTCTCTAGCAAGCTTTTGTCAAAGTGTCAAATCCAGCTTTTGACCGGATCAACAAGCAATTAGTGATTCAAATACTTAATAAATATAGGTACGGGTATGAGGTCATATCTTACAACCTTGTATTTGCGCTGGGATCAAACAAGATATTAACTTGTGCGCTGGAAGTCACCCATCAAGATGTGCTTGTTACGGATCGACGTGGGGGATGTGCCCAAATAACATCTTGACCGGCACGAGTCCTGCATCAAGAATCATTTGTCCTACCGAGGCCCTATCCGTCGCACGGGGTTGCCTCGATAATTAAGATAATAAACTAGACAAGAGCTTTGGGTGTTTAATGACTACACCTCATTTATCCCCAAGGATATGATCCATGTTACCCTACTAAACCTTACCATCACCGGTGTTTGGTATAACATTTCACAGTCTCCTTGCTCCTAGCCTCACCAATGCTCGGTCTCCATGATCCTGGGTACCTGCAGGGATGAAGATTGCGAACAAGACAAGAGACATCTTCACAGTACAATTTTATTTCACACATACGGGACATTATGTCAAAGTCTTCCATTGATCCCCTCAACAAATACCTTGGGTTGCAAGGCTTATGACTCAAACCATACCTTACCGAACTACTCACACATGGAGATCAGACTGCGGGAAGAAAACATTAAAGAACACATCTTGAGATTGATTAATTGCAATATTGTTTTTACAATGGATGCCTTGTGTGATGCACGATTAGAAGTATGAATGAGGTGGAAGAGCACTATGGTGGTGGTAGAGATGGCTATGGCGATGGAGATGGCACAACTAGGGTTTGTGGATGAGGATGGTGATGAAGAGGTTCTGGCTTCTGTGCTCGTCTCTCTGTTGACATTTTGACAAGGCCCCTTTAACGAAAGTTGTTCAGGTGGACGGCCTGCCTCGAAATCCACGCCAAATGGGCGCTCATACAGGCGGTCGTGCCTATATGGAATGCCGTCTTTTGTGTTGTCTTCGCGCAGACGCTTCCTATTGATTCCTTCTTCCTCCATTCTACTTCCATTCCATTTCCACACGTGATTTTGTCCCTTTTAGCCCATTTCCCGTGGAAACACATCAAAGAGAGGAGTTGTGGAATCCTTTGCATTAATTAGTCATAAGTAGCAATATCAGAGCGAATATCTCTTTTTAATATCTCTTTTTAATTGAAATATCTCAGTTTAAACAACGGTGAAATGAGTGTAAAAATATCAATCATCAACTCCCCCAAGCTTAAACTTGACCGTCCTCATGCAACATAAAGAGAGATCCAAATGATAAGGAACTCAGTTGTTTAAACCGAAATAAAGAGAGTGTTTTGGTTCACTTACGATCGATATGCCTAGATAGCCTTCCATTTCTTGACCTAAAAACTTAGCATAGCTGTAGCAGTGGCATGTTTATAGTACAAGTGTTAGTGAAGCAAAGATAATCAACACAAAGTTCTTGGTCTACCAGATAAAACAACTGAGCAGCACTCTATTCTATTTATTCTAGACAACACTTGCTTGCCGGGAATGCACGAAAACATTTTCTTTAGATAGAGGAAATAAAACATAGGTTAGGGAGTGAAAACATGTAGTAAAATATGATGCTCTAATGCTCTTAAGCACACCCGCAATCATTTCCTCCTCGAGGCTCTCAAGCACTTTATTTCAATCATTGTTTGCTAGAACTTTGATTGTCATGTAAAAGGATTATGCCAACTAAGTGATCATGCATATGTTTTCGATGTGGCTTAATGTTGGGAACTATGGACCTTTGATATATGTCTCTTTTGAGCTCTTTTGATCAGTCCCCTTTATTTACCACATACACACCATTTCAAGAGAAAGCCGGATAATATGCATTTGTAGTGTTGCCACTACGTACGTAACAAACTCATAGCCGAAATCCAAGCTATCGCTCTTGGTGGATCGTTCATTAGCCAGCAGAGCCCTCAGCACAACATCAAGAAAGGTGACGAAGCCACATTTACACACGTACACGTGCATAAAGTAGCAGACCATGACACTAGCAAGGAGATGAAGCACCATGTAGAGATACAACACAGATTTTTGGCATAATCTTGTTCACCCTTCAACTAAGTTCCTCTAGAAAATTCTATCCACAAGTGCTATCAAGTCTATTAAAATTGACAACATGGGGTTGAGCAATTCAAACATCACTTCCACTACATTTTTCTCAACTCCCATGTCTTGAAAGACTTTCCCTTGTGCATAGTTATTCTTGGTTAATATATTTTTCATTTAAAAATAGTCCTGCGACAAGTCTTGGTTGTCTAAAATAAACATAACAAAGGCTACAAAGTTATTTCAGCTACTAGAACAAAACATTTGTCTTAACTATCAAGACTTACTCCCATCTGCACATATCACACATAATACTACTACATCTACTCTAAGTATTTCAAGTGCAGAAGACGGGGGTCGTAGGACATACCTTCACGATTGTGAATTTACACACTTCTCTTCCTTAATCTTGCATTACTCGTTGTCCGGCGTTGATCAACTCATCTCAAAACAAAATGCAAACGAACTCCAAAGGGCAAGATAAAGAACAAGAACAAGAGCAAACCAAAGCTTATGCTATATTTTTGGTTTTTGGGTTTTTGAAAACTAACTTGCAAGCGTAAAATTGCAAAAGCAAAATAAAAATAAAAATCAAATAAAAGCAAAGTGTTGGAACAAACCAACACGAGTGTTTTGAAGCTCCTCGAGGTTAAGTACGACCTCATTACAAATTATTCAAATACCACCACATCTTGATGCATAAGTGGTGATAACCTCCCCCAAGCTTAGGTTTTGCAAGCCCAAACCGGCGAGATCATTGCGGCGGTTGGTCAGGAGCTTGGCTGCAGTTGGAGAAGTTCATGTTCATGTGGACGGACGTGCCTCGAAGAGATGCGGCGAGGTTGCTCATATCATCTATAGAGCCTTGGAGGCTGCCCACGTAGGTGGTGTAGTCTCCTTGTTGTGGTTGCTCTTGGGGATTCTCCTCTTCTTCGTCGGCGGCGAGTTCTTCTTCATCTACTTGTTTTGGTTCTGGGCCTTCTTGGTCAAAAGTTTCCTCTCCTTCCTGTGCAAAATAATGCAATTTTCCATGCTCGATGGAGAAATGGTTAGGCATAGGAGTAGGCAACAAGTGTGACACTCCAGTAATTCTAACGCAATGACGACCATTACGAACTACTACCATTCCAGCGCTAGTAAGAACACGAATATTAACAAGGGTGTAACCGACAATGGGATTAATGTGATGAGAGTGAGACCAAGGGAGTTGGCCAACATGGTGATCACTCCTTCACAGACGATATCTCCTTGTGCATGATTGGCTTGATGCGCAAGGTGTAGCAAAAGTATTGCCCCTAAGTTGGGCAAATAACCGACGTCAAGGTTTGCTGCTTTCCCGAGAACTAGCACGTTCTCCTCATTCACCTTAGAAACTTCTCCACGTGCCGGCAATGAGTTAGTAATAACATAATAGAAATAACATATAGCAGGACTTTCATTGCAACTAGCTCTTGACCTCGCATGGTCATCAAATTAAAGGTTTGCCTCAGATGCGGTGTAGTGTAACCATAAAAATGGCGGATGTCATCATCATTGTTGGTGAAGCCAAAGTAATCGCACCACTCCTGAAAAGTGATGTTGAAGTCTTGGTCCAGGAGACGGAAAGTGATCCTCTCCTCCTCATATGCATTTGGCATCAAACCAACGTTATGCGAGAGAGTAATAAGAAACTCAAGTGTCATGCGTTCATATGTCTCACATCCCTGATAAACAAATGGTGCAACCCGGCATTATGACAAAGAAAATTGGAATCATTAGTAATACCTAGCTTGGCGAGTGTTGTCACACAAGCCCACTTGGTTGCTTTGATCTTCCTTGAGGTTAGTTGCCTAAACTTTCTTGTTGCTTCATGGTCAGTGAAGACGATCCCCTGGGTAAAAACTTATTATGGCAGTGCGGTGGATGAACTTGAAGCACCACGTACGCGAGAAGACCTATGTATGAAGATCTATAAAACAAATTTTCAGTCTAATACATTTAAACAATATTGATTCTACGGTAATCATAACGTCACACTCCTCTAAAAACATCAACGAATCCAAGCCAAACTCAATTTGAATCAAAAATATGCATCACCTAGTCATGGCAATACTATCCATGTAGAATATGATTCGCGAAAAATAACTTGGGCATCGGAGGAGAAACATACCATAGATCGATCACACGGAAGGATTTGAACCGAAATCGAGCGAGTAGAGAGATCAGACGAAGTTTTGCTAGGGTTTAGAGAGGTTTGGAGGAAGAAGAAGAATAAAAGAGAGGGATGGGGGAGATTTACCTTCTTCCTCGGGCTTATTGGGGCCGCCAGGATACTAATCAACTGTTCATATGGGCGCAAGCGCCCGCATGGACCGTCGTCGTTCTTCCTGAAGACTTGCCTGCGTCTGTGCTCATATCATGCGACCACTGAAACGGGCGGTGGTAGCCATTTGAAATGCCGTTATTTGCACTGTTCTTTAATTCTTCTGGTCGAATGTGTCAAACGACCACTCGGACGGGCACATGCGCCCATATGGAACATCCTGGAATGATGTGGACTTTTCTTCATTTTCTGCAAAGGACTCAATGACCGCTCGAACGGGCGCTCGTGCCCGTTTGAAACACTGTCTTTCTTCCTGCCGCCTCTAGTTGTTTTGCATTAGAACTTCCAGAAGGTCATGCGACCGCTCATGTGAACTACTCTTTTTCTTTGCTCTCCTGCGAGGTTAGTTCCAAAACAATACAGACATATTTCCAGGCATCCAAACATTGATTCAACACATTTCAACTTGCACATCGCAAAGCCGTCATTAGAACCACTTTGCCAAACTTACTTCTTCATGTAGAACTTCATCACTCTTTTTATTGAAATAAAAATAAAAACTTGTCTACTTTATTCGCTTGGGTTTCCTCGCATGAAGCGCTTGTTTTTGGTCGGTTAGCTCGACCGTAGTGGTGATCAAGGTGGTGCGAACACACCGAGAGCGTAGCTTCTCGCATTCACAATGATGTCTTCTGCTGAGTAGGTCTTCATTTTCTCTTTCTTGGGGAAATGTCTCACAAAAGGATCTTTAGCGGGTAAATCAAATCTAACATTCCCCTCAAACACATTTGTCATAGCCTTGAAAGTCCTTAGAAAAGGTCTACCGAGAATTATAGGAGCAACTGGATCTTCAGGCATATCTACTATGTCAAGATCAATCATGACAGAGCAATCATTAATTTGAACTATAACACCATGCTTAATGCCTACCGCCGGAGTAAAAGTAGAATTAGCCATATTCAAAATGATCTTGGTATTAGCATAAGGACCGAGATTGAGACTATCATAAACTGGTTTGGGGATAGTGGAAACACTTGCCCCTAAATCACATAAAGCACTGAATTTATTCAAGCTTATCTCAATTTCTATAGTAGGCTCAAAAGCATCTTCTTGCTTAGCTGGTAACTTAATTTAGAGCTTGTTCCTTTCGTCATCAAGTTCACGCACCTTGGCTCCAACTTGTTCAACAAAGACATTATATGCTTTGTTATTAGTTACCTTCGGTAATGGATACTTCATGGAAGTCATTTTCACAAAATCTGCAACGGTATATTTATACTGTGGCACGTGGCTTGTGTCAAGTACTTCAAGCTTCTCTTCGTTCCTTCTCACCATTTAACTTCTTTAAATGGGTTAGGCTCCAGTTTACCTGCGAACTTAGCCAAAATTACTATTTGGCTCTCTGCTATTTTAGCTATTTGTGCCTCCATATTCTTGAATCTTCCTTTGAGTACCTGCACACCATTTGTTAGCCCAACAACTTTACTGGTCAATTAACCTAGTAAGTTATCATGATTCTTTAAGATATTCTTGAAATTTTCATTCTGCTCAGTCTAACTAGCAATGAAAATTTTAAGAGTTTCTTCAAGAGTATTTCTATTGGTAGCATTAGCTCCATTAAAATTATTGGATGCTCCTCCATTACTAGGATATGGAAATCTAGGAGAATATATATTATTTTTCCAATTAGGATTATAGCTATTATGAGCGATAAAATTCACGTCACTAGTTTCTTCATTAGTGATGGCATTCATGTTTACCTCTTTACCTTTTACCACAGAGATAAGTTCCTCAAGCTTCGCTGCCAACTCCCTGTTATTTTCTTCTATGACATTCACCCTTTTAGTGGTGGTGCTTTCAACATGCCATTGGGCATGATTCTCTTGCATATCATCAAGTAGTTTCTTGACATCTTCTTTGGGTTTCCCATGATTGTTCCTCCTGCAATTTGTATCAAGCATAGTTTTTGACATATGATTCAAGCCATTATAAAACATATGGAGGATTAACCATTCCTCCATTTCATGATTGGGACAATTTCTTATTGCTTTCTTCATTCTATCCCACGCAAGCGCTAGTGGCTCACGTTCTTCCTGCTTGAAACCTGTAATCTGAGAACGTAATTGCTTAATCTTTGCAGGTGGACAAAACTTAGAATTTTTTTTGCTACATCAGTCAGCACAAGAAGTAATACCGCCCTTAGGTAGTACAAAAATCCATTCCTTAGCTTTTCCTCTCAAAGATAAAGGGAATACACGCAATTTCAGTCCGTCGGGATCATAATCCTTTATGCATGCCATGTTGCACAATTCTGTGAAATTGTGTAAGTGCATAACGGCATCCTCAGAAGTAGAGTCTCCAAATCGGTCCTATTGAACCATGGAAACTAGGTTTGGTTTAATCTCATACTCAGCGGCTGCTACCTCAGGTTGTGCTATAAGTTCACGCATGAAGTTGTTACTGGGAGTAGCAAAACTCCCAAGATTACGAGCCATAGTAATCTTTTTGGTTTTTCAACTAACAAGACTTACAACAAAAAAAACTTAAACTAAAATCAGAGAAGTAAAAACAAAAACTAAAAATAAACTTTAAAAAAAACTCTTAACACAAAGACTAGGAATACTAAACTCCTCCCCGGCAACGGTGCCAGAAAAAGGGCATCATACCTCCTTTTATTGATCCAGTATTGAAACAGAAAAGAGTATCTTGCACCTATTTCCCCAGAGGTGACCTAATACGTCTCCAATGTATCTATAATTTTTAATTGTTCCATGCTATTATATTATCCATCTTGGATGTTTTATATGCATTATTATGCTATTTTATATCATTTTTTGGGACTAACCTTTTAACCTTGTGCCAAGTCGAGTTGCTGTTTTTTCCTTGTTTTTGCCTTTACAGAAAATCAATACCAAACAGAACGAAACTTTTTGACGGTTTTTTGGACCACAAGACACCCTGGAAGCTTCGTGTGGAGGCCAGAAGGGCCACGGGATGGCCACAAGCTCACTGGGCGAGCTCTAGGGGGGCGCCTGCAAGCTTGTGGACCCCCGTGGCACTTCTAACCCTAATTCTTCTTCTATAAATACCTAAATATTCCTCGTAGACCAGAGGGCACAACAAAAATACTTTGGCGCCACCGCAAGTTTCTATCCTCTTGAGATCCCATCTGGAGACCTGTTCCGATACTCCGCCGGAGGAGGATTCAATCACGGAGGGCTTTTACATCAACCTTGCCGCCCTTCCGATAATGTGCACCACAGACCTACAGATCCATAGCTAGGAGCTAGATGGGTTCTTCTCTCTCTTTGATCTTCAATACAATGTTCTCCTCGATGTTCTTGGAGATCTATTTGATGTAATCTTCTTTTGCTGTGCGTTTGTTGAGATCCGATGAATTGTGGATTTATGATCAGATTATCTATGAATATTATTTGAGTCTTCTCTGAACTCTTTGATGTATGATTAAGATATCTTTTTATTTCTTTCCGATCTATTGATTTGGTTTGGCCAACTAGATTTGTTTTTCTTGCCGTGGGAGTGGTGCTTTGTAGTGGGTTCAATCTTGCGATGCTTATTCCCAGTGACAGAAAGGGACATGACACATATTTGTATTGTTGCCATTAAGGATAAAAAGTTGGTTTTTTTTTCATATTGATTGGATCTATCCCTCTACATCATGTCATCTTGCTTAAGGCATTACTCCGTTCTTGTTAACTTAATACACTAGATGCATGCTGGATAGCGGTCGATGTGTGGAGTAATAGTAGTAGATGCAGGCAGGAGTCGGTCTACTTGTTGTGGACATGATGCCTATATTCATGATCATTGCCTTATATATCGTCATAACTATGCACTTTTCTATCAATTGCTCAACAATAATTTGTTTACCCACCGTATACGTTCGTTCAAGAGAGAAGCCTCTAGTGAAAACTATGGCCCCAGGGTCTATATTTTATCATATTACTTTCAGATCTATAAAACCAAAAACCCAAAAAAATACCTTGCAGCAGTTTATTTACCGGCACTTTATGTTGTACTTTTATTTATCTTTTATCTCTATCTCTATCAGATCTCATCCTTGCAAGTAACCATGAAGGGATTGACAACCCCTTTATCGCGTTGGGTGCAAGTATTTGTTTGCTTGTGTAGGTGCAACCATTGGTGACTTGTGTGTTACTCCTACTGGATTGATACCTTGGTTCTCAATTGAGGGAAATACTTATCTCTACTTTACTGCATCACCCTTTCACCTTCAAGGGAAAAACCAACGCAAGCTCAAGAAGTAGTAGGAAGAATTTCTGGCACCATTGCTGGGGAGGCTATATCAATCCTACCAAGTACCCATCATAAACTCTCATCTCTTGCATTTACACTATTCGGCATTTGCCTCTCGTTTTGCTCTCCCCAACTTCTAAAACGTTTTTAGAAAACTACAAAAATATTTGCCTTCTTTCCGTTCGCCTTTTCATTTGCCTCTTTGTTTGCTTGCTGTATTCATGTCATGACTCAAAAATAGAAAAGAAACAAGAAAAATAAAGATAACTATGGATCCACTTAAAGTTTTATACTTGGATCATCTTCAATCCATTTGTTCTCGTGCTAAAACCCCAACTAGTTTAGTTGAGGGAAAATCATTAGATGAGCATGCTCATTTTGTGTGTCACCGTTTTTCTCAAAAAGGTAGACTCTTATGGAATAAAATAAATTGTTTGCAATGCTATGCTTGGAATATTTGTGAACTTTGTGATTTTACTTGTTTCTCTTAGAACCCTAAAAAACACCTTCCCTACCTATGTGAGTTTAATGATGATGAAATCGTATCTTCTTATGAAAAGGGTGTTTATAGTTACTATGATATCGAACAAATTGAAGAATTTGTTGCTTTTAAGGGTGCTTATGAAGTTGCTTCTTTGATTGAAAAGTATGATATTACTCTCTACAAATCTGAAAATTTTGACATACTTAATATTGCTATGAAAACTATACTCATAATGCCCATGTTAAAGAATTTATTGAGAAAATGTCTGTTGCTTTGGAAGAAAATAATGATATGCATAAATCTATAGATAATTGTGAGTCTGTTGATTTGATTGAAATACCCCTCCTTGATGAACATGATGCTTGCTATTCTTATGGCCATGATGCCAATATTAATGATGCCTATGGAGACAAACTTGCTATAGTGCCTTAGGTTAAACATGAAATTATTGCTATTGCACCCATACTTGATAGTTTCTTGAATCAAAAGCATGATTGCAACGATGTTATTATAAATTATATAAATGTCGATTGTGCTAATGATACACAAATCTACAAGCTTGGCGATGATGATTTTGTTATGTCCACTACTTATTGCAATGATCATGACTGGGGTGATAATGCTTCTTATGATCTTGAAAATTTATTTAAGCCTCATGATTAATATGTGATTGATAATAATGTTTGCAAAAATATTGTAAGTGGGTTTGGAAGAGAGGTTTTGGAACAATGTTGGGATTGTCAAAGTTTTATTCTTCTCCCTTGCATATGCTAGTTTTTGCTTGCCTTGATAATTTGCTTGCTTATAAAATGCCTTTACATAGGAAGAATGTTAGAATTAAATTTGTTTGTCACATGCTATATGATGCTCTCTTTGTGCTTCAATTCTTGTCTTTCATGCGAGCATAATTAAAATTATCAAAGACTAGCTAAAAGGCTTTAAAGAAAAGCGCTTGTTGGGAGACAACCCGATATTTTTCCTTTATGTTTTTATGAGTATATGCAATTATACTTCTGTTATGATTGTGTTTTAGTATTTTAATTAGTGTATGAGCCAAGTAAGACCTTTGCGATGATAGTTGATTTGATTCTGTGAAAAAATAGAAACTTTTGCGTCCAGTAGCAGAATTGTTAAAATTTGCTGGAGCATGATAATATTCTTATTTTTTTTACACTTTATTGATATAAAAATTTCCTACGTTGTCCTAATTTTTCAGAATGTTTGGAGTTACAGAAGTTTGGCTATATTCCAGATTACTACAGACTGTTCTGTTTTTTATAGATTCTGTTTTCATTGTGTTGTTTGCTTATTTTGATAAATCTATGGGTTGTATGGGGGGGGGGTACGAACCATGGTGAAGTTAGAATACATTAGATATAATGAAAATGTAAAATTGGAATGAATTTGCAATAGTACCTAAAGGTGGTGATTTGATTTATTATACTAACGGATCTCACGAGTTTTCTATTGAGTTTTGTGTTGTGAAGTTTTCAAGCTTTGGGAGAAGTTTCGATGGAATACGGAATAAGGAGTGGCAAGAGCCTAAGCTTGTGGATGCCCATGGAACCCCAAGGTAATATTCAAGGACAACCAAGCATCTAAGCTTGGGAATGCCCCGGATCGCATCCCCTCTTTTGTCTACGGTCTATTGGTAAATTACTTGAGGCTATATTTTTGTTCACCACATGATATGTGTTTTTCTAGGAGCGTCTTGTATTATATGAGCCTTTGCTATAGTTGCTTTTTAGCTTGCCACAATCATCCTTGCTGTATACACCTTTTGAGAGGGACACACATTAATCGTGAATTTATTAGAATACTCTATGTGGTTCACTTATATTTTTTAAGCTAGGTAGTTGCTCTAGTGCTTCACTTATATCTTTTAGAGCACGGCGTTCGTCATATTTTTAAGAAATTGATGAACTATCATGCTTCACTTATATTATTTTGATAGTCTTATAAATAGTATGGTAATTTGCTTAGGTTATGAATTTAGTCCTAATATGTGTTGGGGAGCGTAGTAATTTCAAAAAATTTCCTATGCACACGCAAGATCATGGTGATGCATAGCAACGAGAGGGGAGAGTGTTGTCCACGTACCCTCGTAGACTGAAAGCGGAAGCGTCATAACAACGCGGTTGATGTTGTCGTACGTCTTCACGGCCCGACCGATCAAGCACCGAAACTACGGCACCTCCGAGTTTTAGCACACGTTCAACTCGATGACGATCCCCGGACTCCGATCCAGCAAAGTGTCGGGGATGAGTTCCACAAGACGACAGCGTGGTGGACGATCTTGATGTTCTACTGCCGCAGGGCTTCGCCTAAGCACCGCTACAAGATTATCGAGGAGAACTATGGTGGAGGGGGGCACCGCACACGGCTAAGAGATCTCAAGGATCAATTGTTGTGTCTATGGGGTGCCCCCCTGCCCCCGTATATAAAGGAGCAAGGAGGAGGGGGCCGGCCAAGGGGAGGAGGCGCGCCCAAGGGGGGAGTCCTACTCCCACCGGGAGTAGGACTCCTCCTTTCCTTGTTGGAGTAGGAGAAGGGAAGGGAGAAGGAGAAAGAAGGAAGGGGGCGCCCCCCCTCCCTAGTCCAATTCGGACCAGCCCATGGGGAGGGGTGCGGCCACCCTTTGGGGTCGTTTTCTCCTTTCCCGTATGGCCCATTAAGGCCCAATACGAATTCCCGTAACTCTCCGGTACTCCGAAAAATACCCGAATCACTCGGAACCTTTCCGATGTCTGAATATAATCATCCAATATATCGATCTTTACGTCTCGACCATTTAGAGACTCCTCGTCATGTCGCCGATCTCATCCGGGACTCCGAACTCGTTCGGTACATCAAAACTCATAAACTCATAATATAAATGTCATCGAAACCTTAAGCGTGCGGACCCTACGGGTTCGAGAACTATGTAGACATGACCGAAACACGTTACCGGTCAATAACCAATAGCGGAACCTGGATGCTCATATTGGCTCCCACATATTCTACGAAGATCTTTATCGGTCAAAGCGCATAACAACATACGTAGTTCCCTTTGTCATCGGTATGTTACTTGCCCGAGATTCGATCGTCAGTATCCCAATACCTAGTTCAATCTCGTTACAGGAAAGTCTCTTTACTCATTATGTAATGCATCATTCCGTAACTAACTCATTAGCTACATTGCTTGCAAGGCTTATAGTGATGTGCATTACCGAGAGGGCCCAGAGATACCTCTGAGTGACAAATCCTAATCTCGAAATACGCCAACTCAACAAGTACCTTCGGAGACACCTGTAGAGCTCCTTTATAATCACCCAGTTGCGTTGTGGCATTTGGTAGCACACAAAGTGTTCCTCCGGTAAACGGGAGTTGCATAATCTCATAGTCACAGGAACATGTATAAGTCATGAAGAAAGCAATAGCAACATACTAAACGATCAAGTGCTAAGCTAACGGAATGGCTCAAGTCAATCACATCATTCTCCTAATGATGTGACCCCGTTAATCAAATGCCAACTCATGTCCATGGCTAGGAAACTTAACCATCTTTGATTCACGAGCTAGTCAAGTAGAGGCATACTAGTGACACTATGTTTGTCTATGTATTCACACATGTATCAAGTTTCCGGTTAATACAATTCTAGCATGAATAATAAACATTTATCATGAAATAAGGAAATAAATAATAACTTTACTATTGCCTCTAGGGCATATTTCCTTTAGTCTCCCACTTGCACTAGAGTCAATAATCTAGTTCACATGGCCATGTGATTTAACACCAATATTCATATCTGTATATGATTAACACCCATAGTTCACATCGTCATGTGACCAACACCCAAAGGGTTTACTAGAGTCAATAATCTAGTTCACATTGCAATGTGATTAACACCCAAAGAGTACTAAGGTGTGATCATGTTTTGCTCGTGAGAGAAGCTTAGTCAACGGGTCTGTCACATTCAGAGCCATATGTATTTTGCAAATATACTATGTCTACAATGCTCTGCACGGAGCTACTCTAGCTAATTGCTCCCACTTTCAATATGTATCCAGATTGAGACTTAGAGTCATCTGGATCGGTGTAAAAGCTTGCACTTATGTAACTCTTTACGACGGGCTCTTTTATCACCTCCATAATCAAGAAATATTTCCTTAGTCCTCACTAAGGATATTCTTTACCAATGTCCAAGGATCTACTCCTAGATCACTATTGTACTCCCTTGCCAAATTCAGAGCAAGGTATACAATAGGTCTGGTACATAGCATAACATACTTTATAGAACCTATAACTGAGGCATAGGGAATGCCTTTCTTCTCTTTTCTATTTTCTGCCATGGTCGGGATTTGAGTCTTACTCAATTTCACACCTTTGCAACACAGGCAAGAACTCTTTCTTTGACTGTTCCATTTTGAACTACTTCAAAATCTTGACAAGGTATGTACTTTTTGAAAAACTTATCAAGCGTCTTGATCTATCTCAATAGATCTTGATGCCAATATGTAAGTAGCTTTACTGAGGTCTTTCTTTTAAAGAACTCCTTTCAAATACTCCCTTATGCTTTCTAGAAAAATTCTACATCATTTCTGATCAACAATATGTTACTCACATATATTTATCAGAAAGGCGATAGTGCTCCCACTCACTTTGTTGTAAATACAGGCTACACTGCAAGTCTGTATAAAACTATATGCTTTGATCAAATTATCAAAGCGGTATATTCCAACTCTGAGATGCTTGCACCAGTCCAAAGATGGATCGCTGGAGCTTGCACATTTTGTTAGCTCCTTTAGGATTGACAAAACCTTCTGGTTGCGTCATATACAACTCTTCTTTAATAAATCCATTAAAGAATGTAGTTTTGACATCCATTTGCCAGATTTCATAAAATGTGGCAATTGCTAACATGATTCGGACAGACTTTTAAGCACCGATGCGAGTGAGAAAATCTCATTGTATTCAACACCTTGAACTTTGTCAAAAACCTTTTTCGACAAGTCTAGCTTTGTAGATAGTAACACTACTATCAGCGTCCGCCTTCCTCTTGAAGATCCATTTATTCTTAATGACTCACCGATCATCGGGCAAGTAGTCCATACTTTGTTCTTATACATGGATCCCATCTCAGATTTCATGACCTCAAGCCATTTCGCGGAATCTGGGCTCATCATCGCTTCCTCATAGTTCATAGGTTTATCATGGTCTAGTAACATGACTTCCAGAATAGGCTTACCGTACCACTCTGGTGCAGACCGTACTCTGGAAGACCTACGAGGTTCTGTAGTAACTTGATTTGAAGTTGCATGATCACCATCATTAGCTTCCTCACTAATTGGTGTAGCAATCACTGGAACTGATTTATGTGATGAACTACTTTCCAATTCGGGAGAAGGTACGATTACCTTATCAAGCTCTACTTTCCTCCCACTCACTTCTTTCGAGAGAAACTCCTTCTCTAGAAAGGATCCATTTTAGCAACGAATATCTTGCCTTCGGATCTGTGATAGAAGGTGTACCCAACAGTTTCCTTCGGGTATTCTATGAAGACGCACCTCTCCGATTTGGGGTCGAGCTTATCAGGTTGAAACTTTTTCACATAAGCATTGCAACCCCAAACTTTAAGAAACGACAGCTTAGGTTTATTGCTAAACCATAGTTCATACGGTGTCGTCTCAACGGATTTAGATGGTGCCCTATTTTAACATGAATGCAACTATCTCTAATGCATAACCCCAAAACTATATTGGTAAATCGGTAAGAGACATCATTGATCGCACCATATCAAATAGAGTGCGGTTATGACGTTCGGACACACCGTTACGCTGTGGTGTTCTAGGTGGCATGAGTTTGTGAAACTATTCCACATTATTTTAATTGAAGGCCAAACTCGTAACTCAAATATTCATCTCCATGATCATATCGTAGAAACTTTATTTTCTTGTTACGATGATTTTCCATTTCACTCTGAAATTCTTTGAACCTTTCAACTGTTTCAGACTTATGTTTCATCAAGTAGATATACCCATATCTGCTCAAATCATCTGTGAAGGTCAGAAAATAATGATACCCGCCACTAGTCTTAATACTCATTAGTGTGTATACATCAGTATGTATTATTTCCAACAAGTCAGTAGCTCGTTCCATTGTTCCGAGAACAGAGTTTTAGTCATCTTGCCCAAAAGGCACGGTTTGCAAGCATCAAATGATTCATAACCAATTGATTTCGAAAGCCCATCAACATGGAGTTTCTTCATGCGCTTTACACCAATATGACCCAAACGGCAGTGCCACAAATATGTTGCACAATCATTATCAACTTTGCATCTTTTGGCATCAATATTATGAATATGTGTATTACTACGATGGAGATCCAACAAACTATTTTCATTGGGTGCATGACCATTGAAGGTTTTATTCATGTAAACAGAACAACAATTATTCTCTAACTTTAAACGAATAACCGTTTTGCAATAAACATGATCAAATCATATTCATGCTCAACGCAAACGCCAAATAACATTTATTTAGGTTTAACACTAATCCCGAAAGTATATGGAGTGTGCGATGATGATCATATCAATCTTGGAGCCACTTCCAACACTCATCTCACTTCACCCTCAACTAGTCTCTGTTTATTCTGTAACTCCTGTTTCGAGTTACTAATTTTTAGCAACCGAACAAGTATCAAATACTCAGGGGCTACTATAAACACTAGTAAGGTACACATCAATAACCTGTATATCAAAATATACCCTTGTTCACTTTGCCATCCTTCTTATCCACCAAATATTTGGAGTAGTTCCACTTCCAGTGACCATTTCCTTTGCAGTAGAAGCACTCAGTTTCAGGCTTAGGTCCAGCTTTGGGCTTCTTCACGGGAGTGACAACTTGCTTGTCATTCTACTTGAAGTTCCCTTTCTTTCTGTCGGTGTCAAAACCGGCGGATCTCGGGTAGTGGGTCCCGAACTGTGCGTCTAGGCGGATGGTAACAGGAGACAAGGGACACGATGTTTTTACCCAGGTTCGGGCCCTCTCGATGGAGGTAAAACCCTACTCCTGCTTGATTAATATTGATGATAAGGGTAGTACAAGAGTAGATCTACCACGAGATCAGAGAGGATAAACCCTAGAAGCTAGCCTATGGTATGATTGTTGTTCGGTCCTCGGACTAAAACCCTCCGGTTTATATAGACATCGGAGAGGGCTAGGGTTACCAGAGTCGGTTACAATGGGAGGAGATCTACATATCTGTATCGCCAAGCTTGCCTTCCACGCCAAGGAAAGTCCCATCCGGACACGGGACGAAGTCTTCAATCTTGTATCTTCATCGTCCAGGAGTCCGGCCAAAGGTCATAGTCCGGCCAGCCGGACACCCCCTAATCCAGGACCCCCTCACTTTCCCTTTGCCCTTTTCTTGAAACTAGTGATCTCATCAACCATCAACACTTGATGCTCTTTCTTGATTTCTACCTTCGTCGATTTCAACATTACGAAGAGCTCGGGAATCGTTTTCGTCATCCCTTGCATACTATAGTTCATCACAAAGTTCTACTAACTTGGTGATGGTGACTAGAGAACTTTGTCAATCACTATCTTATCTGGAAGATTAACTCCCACTTGATTCAAGCGATTGTAGTACCCAGTCAATCTGAGCACATGCTCACTAGTTGGGCGATTCTCCTCCATCTTTTAGCTATAGAACTTGTTGGAGACTTCATATCTCTCAACTCGGGTATTTGCTTGAAATATTAACTTCAACTCCTGGAACATCTCATATGGACCATGACGTTCAAAACGTCTTTGAAGTCCCGATTCTAAGCCGTTAAGCATGGTGCACTAAACTATCAAGTAGTCATCATATTGAGCTAGCCAAACGTTCATAACGCCGCATTTGCTCCTGCAATAGGTCTGTCACCTAGCGGTGCATTAAGGACATAATTCTTCTGTGCAGCAATGAGGATAAACCTCAGATCACGGATCCAATCCGCATCATTGCTACTAACATCTTTCAACACAAATTTTCTCTAGGAACATATCAAAATAAACATATGAAAACCACAACGCGAGCTATTGATCTACAACATAATTTGCAAAATACTACCAGGACTAAGTTCATGATAAATTTAAGTTCAATTAATCATATTACTTAAGAACTCCCACTTAGACATACATCTCTCTAGTCATCTAAGTGATCACGTGATCCAAATCAACTAAACCATGTCCGATCATCATGTGAGATGGAGTAGTTTTCAATGATGAACATCACTATGTTGATCATATCTACTATATGATTCACGCTTGACCTTTCGATCTCCGTGTTCCGAGGCCATATCTGTATATGCTAGGCTCGTCAAGTTTAACCTGAGTATTCCGCGTGTGCAACTGTTTTGCACCCGTTGTATTTGAACGTAGAGCCTATCACACCCGATCATCACATGGTGTCTCAAAGACGAAGAACTTTCGCATAGCGGTGCATACTCGTGGAGAACACTTCTTGATAATTAGTGAGAGATCATCTTAAAATGCTACCATCAATCAAAGCAAGATAAGATGCATAAAGGATAAACATCACATGCAATCAATATAAGTGATATGATATGGCCATCATCATCTTGTGCTTGTGATCTTCATCTCCGAAGCACCATCATGATCACCATCGTCACCGGCGCGACACCTTGATCTCCATCGTAGCATCGTTGTCGTTACGCCATCTATTGCTTATACGACTATCGCTACCGCTTAGTGATAAAGTAAAGCAATTACAGGGCGTTTGCATTTCATACAATAAAGCGACAACCATATGGCTCCTGCCGATTGCCGATAACCGGTTACAAAACATGATCATCTCATACAATAAAATATAGCATCATGTCTTGACCATAGCACATCACAACATGCCCTGCAAAACAAGTTAGACGTCCTCTACTTTGTTGTTGCAAATTTTACGTGGCTGCTACGGGCTGAGCAAGAACCGTTCTTACCTACGCATCAAAACCACAACGATAGTTCGTCAAGTTAGTGCTGTTTTAACCTTCGCAAGGACCGGGCGTAGCCATACTCGGTTCAACTAAAGTTGGAGAAACAGACACCCGCAGGCCACCTGTGTGCAAAGCACGTCGGTAGAACCAGTCTCGCGTAAGCGTACGCGTAATGTCGGTCCGGGCCGCTTCATCCAACAATACCGCCGAACTAAAGTATGACATGCTGGTAAGCAGTATGACTTGTATCGCCCACAACTCACTTGTGTTCTACTCGTGCATATAACATCTACGCATAAAACCAGGCTCGGATGCCACTGTTGGGGAACGTAGTAATTTCAAAATTTTCCCTACGCACACGCAAGATCATGGTGATGCATAGCAATGAGAGGGGAGAGTGTGTCCACGCACTCGTAGACCGAAAGCGGAAGCGTTATAACAACGCGGTTGATGTTGTCGTACGTCTTCACGGCCCGACCGATCAAGCACCGAAACTATGGCACCTCCAAGTTTTAGCACACGTTCAACTCGATGACGATCCCCGGACTCCGATCCAGCAAAGTGTCGGGGATGAGTTCCGTCAGCACGACAGCGTGGTGACGATCTTGATGTTCTACCGTCGCAGGGCTTCGCCTAAGCACCGCTACAATATTACCGAGGAGAACTATGGTGGAGGGGCACCGCTGCAGCTAAGAGATCTCAAGGATCAATTGTTGTGTCTATGGGGTGCCCCCCTGCCCCCGTATATAAAGGAGCAAGGAGGAGGGGGCCGACCAAGGGGAGGAGGCGCGCCCAAGGAGGGAGTCCTACTCCCATCGGGAGTAGGACTCCTCCTTTCCTTGTTGGAGTAGGAGAAGGGAAGGGAGAAGGAGAAAGAAGGAAGGGGGCGCCCCCTCCCTAGTCCAATTTGGACCAGCCCATGGGGAGGGGTGCGGCCACCCTTTGGGGTCTTTTTCTCCTTTCCCGTATGGCCCATTAAGGCCCAATACGAATTCCCGTAACTCTCTAGTACTCCGAAAAATACCCGAATCACTCGGAACCTTTCCGATGTCCGAATATAGTCATCAAATATATCGATCTTTACGTCTCGACCATTTCGAGACTCCTCGTCATGTCCCCGATCTCATCCGGACTCAACGCCTTCGCACATCAAAACTCATAAACTCATAATATAACCGCTATCGCCGAAACCTTAGCGTGCGGACCCTACGGGTTCGAGAACTATGTAGACATGACCGAAACACGTTTCTGGTCAATAACCAATAAGCGGAACCTGGATGCTCATATTGGCTCCTACATATTCTACGAAGATCTTTATCAGTCAACCGCATAACATCATACGTTGTTCCCTTTGCCATCGGTATGTTACTTGCCCGAGATTCGATCGTCGGTATCCCAATACCTAGTTCAATCTCGTTACCGGCAAGTCTCTTTACTCGTTATGTAATGCATCATTCCGTAACTAACTCATTAGCTGCATTGCTTGCAAGGCTTATAGTGATGTACATTACCGAGAGGGCCCAGAGATACCTCTCCGACAATCGGAGTGACAAATCCTAATCTCGAAATACGCCAACTCAACAAGTACCTTCGGAGACACCTGTAGAGCTCCTTTATAATCACCCGATTCACGTTGTGACGCTTTGGTAGCACACAAAGTGTTCCTCCGTAAACGGGAGTTGCATAATCTCATAGTCATAGGAACATGTATAAGTTATGAAGAAAGCAATAGCAACATACTAAACGATCAAGTGCTAAGCTAACATAATGGGTCAAGTCAATCACATCATTCTCCTAATGATGTGACCCCGTTAATCAAATGACAACTCATGTCCATGGCTAGGAAACTTAGCCATCTTTGATTCACGAGCTAGTCAAGTAGAGGCATACTAGTGACACTATGTTTGTCTATGTATTCACACATGTATCAAGTTTCCGGTTAATACAATTCTAGCATGAATGATAAACATTTATCATGAAATAAGGAAATAAATAATAACTTTATTATTGCCTCTAGGGCATATTTCCTTCAATATGATGGGTATTCAAGAGGGATATAATAAAAACTTTCAGGAAGATCATTGAATATATGAGAAGTTTGATTCCTTGCATTTGTTTTGAGATATAAATATGGTGATATTAGAGTCATGCTAGTGAGCAATTGTGGTTTAGTAAGAATATTTGTGTTAAGGTTTGTGAATCCCGAAGCATGCACGTATGGTCTCTCGTTATGCTATGAAACTGGAGCATGATTTATTTTTTATTGTCTGATGACCCACAAGTATAGGGAATCTATCGTAGTCCTTTCAATAAGTAAAAGTGTCGAACCCAACGAGGAGCAGAAGGAAATGACAAGCGGTTTTCAGCAAGGGATTTTCTGCAAGCACTGAAATTATCGGTAACAAATAGTTTTGTGATAAGATAATTTGTAACGGGTAACAAGTAACAAGTGTAACAAAGGTGCAAAAAGGTGGCCCAATCCTTTTTATAGCAAAGGACAAGCCTGGAAAAATTCTTATATAAAGCAAAGCGCTCCCGAGGACAAATGGGAATTACGGTCAAGTTAGTTTTCATCATGCTCATATGACTCGCGTTCATTACTTTGATAATTTGATATGTGGGTGGACTGGTGCTTGGGTGCTATCCTTACTTGGACAAGCATCCGCAACTGCAAAGAAGAATTAAGATAACTCTAACCATAGCATGAAACATGTGGATCCAAATCAGCCCCTTACGAAGCAACGCATAAACTAGGGTTTAAGCTTGTGTCACTCTAGCAACCCATCATCTACTTATTACTTCCCAATGCCTTCCCCTAGGCCCAAATCATGGTGAAGTGTCATGTAGTTGACGTTCACATAACACCACTAGAGGAAAGATAACATACATCTCTTCAAAATATCGAACGAATACCAAATTCACATGATTACTTATAACAAGACTTCTCCCATGTCCTCAGGAACAAAAGTAACTACTCAAAAAGCATGTTCATGTTCAAGATCATAGGGGTATTATATATCATTAAGGATCTGAAACATTTGATCTTCCACCAAATAAACAAACTAGCATCAAGTACAGAGAGTAATCAAAACTACTAGCAACCTACACGTACCAATCTGAGGTCCTGAGGCAAATATTGAATACAAGAGATGAACTAGGGTTTGAGAGGAGATGGTGCTGGTGAAGATGTTGATGGAGATTGACCCCCACCCCTCGATGAGAGGATCGTTGGTGATGACGATGGCCTTGATTTCCACCTCCAGGGGGGGGGGGTTTCCCCGGCAAAATCGCTCTGCCGGAGCTCTAGATTGCTCCTGCCCAGGTTCCGCCTCGAGACGCCGATGCTTCGTCCCGAAAGCTATCTTCTGATTTTTTTTCTAGGTCAAAACCCTCCATATAGCCAAAGATGGGCACCGGAGACCTGCCAGGGGGCCCACAAGCCCTAGGGGCGCGCCCCCAGGCTTGTGGCCACGTGGTGGGTCCCCCTCTGGTATTTCTTCACCCAATATTTTTTATATATTACAAAATAATTCTCCATAATTTTTCAGGACTTTTGGAGTTGTGCAGAATAGGTCTATCAGATTTGCTCCTTTCCCGTCTAGAATTCCAGCTGCCGACATTCTCCCTCTTCATGTAAACCTTGTAAATAAGAGAGAAAAGGCATAAGTATTGTACCATAAAGTGAAATAATAGTCCATAATGCAATAAATATTGATATAAAAGCATGATGCAAAATGGACGTATCATTAATTGTCTTCCTTATTAGTGGCGTCGGGGACGAGCGATGGTCTTTTCCTACCAATCTACCCCCACTAGGAGCATGCGTAGTTGTACTTTGCTTCGAGGGCTAATAAACTTTTGCAATAAGTATTGATATAAAAGCATGATGCAAAATGGACATGTCAACACCCCCAAGCTTAGACCTTGCTTGTCCTCAGGCGAAAGCCGAGATCGATAATCATGTCCACATGTTTAGAGATAGAGGTGTCGATAAAAATAAAATGCGGGCATGAAGGCATCATGACCATCTTTAGAACAACAATATATTGTCATATAACTTCTCACACCAAAGTGACAATTCATTCACAAGGTAAAATATGAATCAAAAACTCTATTGAGAACCAACAAACTATAATCTCAGTCATTGAAGCAATTGCAATTTATCATAACATCGGAAAGAGCCAATATAAGAGCTTGTCTAGCAAATCCACATACTCAACTATATTTTAGTCTTTCATAATTGCTAACACTCACGCGGTATTTATGAGATCAAAGCTTCCATCAGACACAAAGAAAGGTAGGGGTTTATAATTTTGCCACCCAACTATTTACCTCAAGGGTAATGTCAACAATAATAATTCATGATCACCTACATCCAAGTGGATATTTGTGTCTAGATCTTTCACCAACACATGACCCTTGCCAAAATAAAAAAGGCGAAATAAAGGAAGTGGTGAAGCTCACCATGACTCTTGCATAAAGATAAATACTAAAAAGTAAAAGATAGGCCCTTCGCAGAGGGAAGCAGAGGTTGTCATGCGCTTTTTGGTCGGATGCATGAAACCTTAATGCAAAAGAACGTCCCTTTATATTGCCTCTTGTGATAAAGAACTTTATTATGTAGTCCGTCGCTTTTATTTCTTCCATATCACAAGTTCATATAAAGCTTATTTTCCTCACACTAATAGATCATACATATTTAAAGAGCAAAGTTTATTGCTTGTATCGATGACAACTTACTTGAAGGATCTTACTCAATCCAAAGGTAGGTATAGTGGACTCTCATGGCAAAACTGGGTTAAGGGTGTTTGGATGCACAAGTAGTATCTCTACTTGGTGCAGAAGTTTTGGCTAGTATGAGGTGGAAGCAAGCGTCATATGTTAGAGGATCCATGACAATATAACTTCTATTCAGAAATAAGCAAACATAACTCATTATGTTTTCTTCCTTGTCCAACATCAACTTCTTAGCATACAATATTTTAATGAGTGCTCACAATCATAAAAGATGTCAAAGATAATATAATTGTATGTGAACCTCTATTTCTTTATTACTTCCTTTTAATTGCAAGAATGACCGACACTATGTTTGTCAACCCACAACAAGTTTCAATCCTCATACTTCTTATATGTGAAGTCATCACTCTCCATAAGATTGTTATATACTCTTTTTTACTTCTTTTATTCTTTTTCTTTATTTCTTTTTCTCAAGATCATAGCAAGAAAAGTAAAGCGCTCAACTCAAAACTAATCTTTATTATATAACTCTCGGACTCGATTACATAGAGGAACACAAAGCAAAACTCATAGCTAGATCAAACTAAAAACTTTATTCTACTAAACCAAGATATAACCAAAAGGATCGAACTAAGAAAAACGATAAAGGTAAAGATGTGATGGTGATAGGATACCGGGACACCTCCCCAAGCTTGTCACAAGCCAAGGAGTGCCCATAACCTGTACTCAAGTCTCCTTCTTCGTAGGTGGTGATGATGTTGATGTGGGAGGCTTGTCCTCCATCTTCCATGAAATAGGTTCACCATCGTAAAAAGATGAACGAGTCTCCGAGATCCTCAAATTTGTAGCCAAACTCATCGTCTTAAATCTGTATTCATACTCACAGTTTTGGTTTTGCAGGTCATAGATTTGGGCTTGGAGATGCTCGATTTTCTCCTGAATCTTGAAGATGGCCTCCCCGATGTTCTTGGCGTCCAACTTGTGATCATGGGTGAATTATGCGATCATCAAGTGATAGGCGTTGAGTCCTCGTTCCACCATCCCTTGGCACTTGAAGACTTGCTACTCCATCACTTCGAGCCTGGTCTCCACGCTTCCGGTCTTCTTTGGCCCTTGAACATCCCGGATGTGCAGCACCCTCGCACGCACCTCGATGGTTTGAGGGCGTCGCAGCACCTCCACGAGGCAGGGGTTGATGACCTTCTCAAATAACTTGTCCTTCAGAACGCTTGGGGACGTTGATGTCTACTACGCAACTTTATTCTTGTAGACACGTTTTGGGCGTCCAAGCACAGAGTTTTGTAGGACAATAGCAATTTTCCATCAAGTGGATGACCTAAGGTTTATCAATCCTTGGGAGGCATAGGATGAAGATGGTCTCTCCCAAACAACCCTGCAACCAAATACAAGAAATCTCTTGTGTCCCCAAACACCCAATACAATGGCAAATTGTATAGGTGCACTAGTTTGGCGAAGAGATGGTGATAAGAGTGTAATATGGATGGTAGAAATATATTTTTATAATCTGAATAAATAAAAAAAGCAAGGTAACAAATAGTAAACAGGCACAAAAACGGTATTGCAATGCTTGAAAATGAGGCCTAGGGTCTGTACTTTCACTAGTGCAATCTCTCAACAATGCTAATATAACTAGATTATATAACCATCCCTCAACATGCAATGAAGAGTCGCTCCAAAGTTCCTAGCTAGCGGAGAACGTAAGAAGAAATCGTTTGTACGGTACGAAACCACCTCGAAGCTATTCTTTCCGATCGGTCTATCCAAGAGTTCGTACTAAAATAACACCAAACACTACTGCAGGATGCTGCTATCGCGGCACTACAATCAGAGACCCTTCGAGAAACTGTGTGCGATGCCATAATCGCAAATGGTGTTGTATGAAAACTGTCAGAATGTATAAAACGTTTGCGATGACGGATGCATCAAACACGGTTCAGGTTTTAGTTGCGTGTGCGATGAAGGGCATACGGTTTAGTTCAATTAACTGTTTGTGATGAGGAGGAACAAAAGAAACGGCCAGCCAGATGAAGGCGTGTGTGATACACAACATACGGTTCACTCGGATGAACTGTTTGTGATTAGGGAACACAAAAGAAACGGGTAGCCAGATGAAGGTGTGTGCGATATACAGCATGCGGTTCACTCGGATGAACTATTTGTGATTAGGCAACACAAAAGAAACGGTCAGCCAGATCAAGGTGTGTGGTATATACAGCATGCGGTTCACTCGGATGAACTGTTTACGTTGACACAAGAGAACATAAACGGTTCAACTTAACAAGACGTGTGTGTTGTGCGATGGGATTACATGCGGTTCACTCGGCCCTTGTCGTCAGTGTGTGACCTCTGTGGCACCGTACGCTCCCCAGGCGCCTCTTTGTGTACCGTGGCAACTATCCACCGACTCTTCGTCTTTCCTTATCGATTTGGAACTGCTGTTGCATGCTAGCTCTTCCTCCCTCCTCCATTTGCCTTCACCCTTACTTCTTCCATTGTTTGATCGTCTTCTCCATGGAGGGAACAAGCCGGAAATGACCCTGTTATTCTTTCCCCGATCTGAATGATGACGCGGTGGAGGAACTCATTGATCGGTGCGACGTCATCACCTCGGCTAGCATGGCAGGTTCATTCAAGACCATTCTCGACTCAACTAATAACATCATTACAAGGAACCCAAGGGTTCAGGAGCGGTTTGATCTCCCCTATCTTCTTCGCCGTGACCCTGCTGACTGGCGCGGGGACGAGGGAAGCCTCGCCTTGTGTAAGTTGATGCCGCTTGATAATGATACATATAATGTTAAGATGCCATCGCTTGAGAGCAAGGCTTGGGCATGCACAAATGGAGATTGGGTTGTTTATATTGGGTACAACTGCGAGTGGGAACTTGTGAATGTGTACACTCGTCACCTGGTTCCACTTCGAAAAATCTTAGATGACTGCCCAGAGGTTGAGTACACCGGTATTCTACGTGAGTTCAAATACGATCATGCTGACTGTCATCTCCGGAAGATAGCAATTTGTCGAGTTCCCAAGCGCTCTTGGGGTTATAGGAATGCTTATGTTGTCGCTATCTTTGACAAGCTTGTTGCCGTCCTTGATGGTTCGACTCGATGGATATTGCTCAAAAATCAGTTTCTTTACACGGATGAGTACTGTGATGCAATTCAACACGAGGGTCTTGTGTTTGCTGCCACCACTCGTGGCACTGTTTTTGCATGGAATCCTCATGATTTGATGCGCTTGTCTTCCACCGTAATTATAATTGTTTCATCCACATGCATGCAGTTAGCTAGTTTCCTTTACTAATTAACCTTCTTGTGTTTCCAAGGTCCTGTGAACATTCCACCACCTATACTTGAAAATTTTATTCACGAGCATGAGGACGAGCAGGACCCATATACTCAGTGGCGCCTGGCAACTTATTCCGATGGATCACCTCTTGTTGTCTGTATATGGGGCACT
Organism: Aegilops bicornis; assembly: GCA_021605145.1. Taxonomy (NCBI): domain Eukaryota; kingdom Viridiplantae; phylum Streptophyta; class Magnoliopsida; order Poales; family Poaceae; genus Aegilops; species Aegilops bicornis. Next base: position 471,710,544 of record CM038672.1, on the reverse strand, counting down.
TGATGTTACTAAGGAAGAAGGTGTTGTCTCGTATGGTCGCACTCTCCGTACCTATTCCAACATTCATTGCAGGGTATTCAGGATGGATACTGGTGTACTAGCGCAAACACCTTCTCCCTGGTTCAGTATTGAAAGTCTTGGAGGAAACTCGCTCTTCCTTGGACAAAACTATCCAATGATGGTGGAAGGCGATCCAGCTGCTGTTGACACAACGTTATTACCATTTATGAGAAGCAACTGTATCTATACCTCAGACATTACTATGCTTCCCTACCGTCCCAATATGTGTATTGAAATAGGCCGCTTCAGCCTGGATGACCAGTCCTGCGTTGGTCTTGAGATTGACAGTAGCTGGCCCTTCCCAGAGAATCACTTCTGGTTCAAAGCAAGCGTTTCCAACGCCGACGAGTGGTTGAGCTGAAGTTCATTTCATCGCTTTGTTATTTGTTGTGTGAGAAAAACTTTACTAGAATGTTTTGTTGGAAATGATCTATAATCCAACGTGTATCCTCGTTGTCGTTGTTGGTTGATGACTTGTTGTATGTAATCAATGGTACATTTGCATATGCGTCCATGAACTCACGTCTGCTAGTGGTGTCCATATGAACAGTGCTAGTGATTTTACTGCAAAAATTAGATTGTGCTAGTGATTTGTAGCTGCATATTTTGACAAATCACAGCTTTACAAGGTTGACAAATGGCAATGTTACTAGATAAACAAATGTCAATCTTTCCAGTTTGAGAAATGGCAACATACCCAAAATGACAGATATGCATATCTTACCCAATTGTTTGTACGTGGTTGCACAAGGGTCATGCAAAACAACCGTTTGCGTTGAAGGGATGCAGAAATCCTGCTAGGCACATTTTCCCTTGGCTTCCTGGGGAAGCTGTCAGTTTGCATACGGGTGTTCTAACTAAAACGTTTGCGATGAGTGTTTTATATTTAAAAACCGTTGACGTTTTTTCAAAATAAAATCGTTTGATAAGTCTGTACATTAAGAGAGAAAAATGCATGTTTGTTCAAACCATATCTTTCATTCAGTCACACTGCGAATTTATATTCATATGATCGCGAATTCGAGATACAGTATTAAACCCCAAAAAAACTATTTCCGGCGGCGGCGGAGGCGGCGTGCCGCGCCGTCGTTATCGTTGTCGTCCTCCGGGACACTGTTGTTGAAGTCTTCAAGGCAGGATAAAATGTTCTTCACTTGTAAATCAAACATCATGTCGTCGCGCGATCGACGGGCGGCGCGCAGGAGGACGACAACTGGCGGCACTGAGAGGTAGCGGTCGACGGCAGCATCCCATGCCGCTGGGGGGGGGGGGGGAGCACGGGCACGGGCACGGGCATGGCGGGTGCAGCCAAACGCGCGGGGACCGGTGCTGCGGTGGGTCGAGGGGCGCGCACGGGCGCGTCGGGTGCAGCCAAACGGACGGGGGTCGGCGCCACGGTGGGTGGAGGGCGCGCAAGGGCACGGGCGCTGGCGCTGGCATGTACACGAGCTCGCGCAGGTCCGTGGACCTCGCTGACGCCCGTGGCTTCCAGCTCTGCAATCGTGCTCGGTGACCAGCCCGTCAATGCTACGGGGATGGTCATTTGGCCTTGAAACGCAGTAGCGAGGATGGGAGCTGGGGACGGGGCGGGGCAGCAACCGCCGCGGCCAGCTTGTTCTGGGCCATGTCCATGAGGCCCCATTCCTCCTTATTTTCTATCTCCTCCGACTTGGAGTCGATTTCACCAAACTTGAAGACTACTGGCAGATGATCATTCTGCGCCATGGCGGTGGAGGTCTTGGAGGGAGTGGGAGGCGAACAGTAAGGCCGCCCGTATTAAACAGCGGCTTGGGCGCCATTAATGGAGATGAAGTCGGGCCGCCATGGAAGTCAAAGGGCTCGCTTCCCAGTGAGCCTGCACAGCGTAAAGCTCGCACGCTTCCCGGTGAGCCTGCGCATTGGAGGATAGCTTGCACGCCACTCTGTCAGCTTGCGCACCAGACTGTGCTCGCATGCCTCCCGTTCAGTCAAGGTCAAGCAGCTGTCCGCACGGCATCTCCTACAGCCATTAAAACCAAGACACATCGCGTCACATGAATGGTTAACAGAATGCACACATTTTGAATTATACAAACGTTTGAGATATTAAAGTGGCAGCTATTTTTTCAAAATGCCTTTGTTGGCTGTCATTATTTGAGTGCGCCTTCTCTCAAAATGGACACGAAAAATACCACATCATGTCAGGTGCCATTCCATGATAGGATGCCAAGTTTCATGAATTTCAGACGAGTTTTGGATTTGCTAGAATTTAAAAACAGGCATCTCAGTGTTTTGTCGGCAATCAACGGTGCCCTGGTGTTTGAAATTCATTCACATTCTTGCATGGGACCTAAGCATGCACCCAAGGACACAGATTTGAATATTGAAGCAATTTATATACACTAGAGCATGTGCATGTAGTTCAAATTTGAATTATGCACATAAATGCACTGAAAACTCAGTTAATGCATAAAAATGTCCAAACGAACCCCAAAAAATCCCAAAAATTGACACAACACTCCTGTTGTTCTATGTTGACACGAGAAATTTTTGAAAGCAATAAGAGGCAATGGATATCGTTTCGTCCCCAAAGGTGGGACGTTCCCTACCGAAACCATCATGCTTGTTGTGAGAAGCTCTGGTTTGTGAGAAGCATATACCCGAACCTGCCCCAAATGGGACAAATTTTTTAACACGGCATGTTGATGCCGCTCCATGATAGCATGCCAAGTTTCAGGAATTTCATACGAGTTTTGGATTTACTAGAATTTAAAAACCATGCATCTCAATGTTTTGCCGGCAATCAACAGTCCCCTGGTGTTTGAATTTCATTCCCATCTCTTGCATGGGACCTAGAAATTCACCCAATGACACATATTAGATTTTTCAACAAACCTTAGTGCATTGGAGCATGTGCTTGTAGTTCAAATTTGAATTATGCACATAAAATGCCTAGAAAACCCAGTTCATGCATAAAAATGTCCAAATGAACCCCGAAAAATCACAAAAATTGACACAACACTCCTGTTGTTCTATGTTGACACTAGAAAATATTTGAAAGCAATAAGAGGCAATGGATATCATTTTGTCCCCAAAGGTGGGACGTTCCCTATCGAAACCATCATGCTTGTTGTGAGAAGCTCTGGTTTGTGAGAAGCTTATACCCGAACCTGCGCCAAATGCGACAAAATTTTTACCATGTTGATGCCTCTCCATGATAGCATGCCAAGTTTCATGAATTTCATATGAGTTTTGGATTTACTAGAATTTATAAACCAGGCATCTCAATGTTTTGCCGGCAATCAACAGTGCCCTGGTGTTTGAATTTCATTACCATCTCTTGCATGGGACCAAGAAATTCACCCAAGGACACACATGTGATTTTCCAACCAACTTTAGTGCATTGGGTCATGTGCTTGTATTTCAAATTTGAAATATGCACATAAAATGCCTAGAAAACCCAGTTAATGTATAAAAAGGCCAAACGAACCTCGAAAAATTCCAGGATTGAACACAACACTCTTGTTGTTCTATGTTGAGACTAGAAATTTTTTGAAAGCAATAAGAGGCAACGGATATCGTCTCGTCACCAAAGGTGGCACGTTCCCTATCGAAACCATCATGCTTGTTGTGAGAAGCTCTGGTTTGTGAGAAGCTTATACCCAAACCTGCCCCAAATGGGACAAAATTTTCACCACGGCATGTTGATGCCGCTCCATGATAGCATGCCAAGTTTCATGAATTTCAGACGAGTTTTGGATTTACTAGAATTTAAAAACCAGGCATCTCAATGTTTTGCCGGCAATCAACAGTGCCCTGGTGTTTGAAATTCATTCCCATCTCTTGCATGGGACCTAGAAATTCACCCGAGGACACACATGTGATTTTTCAACCAACTTTGGTGCATTGGAGCATGTGCTTGTAGTTCAAATTTGAATTATGCACATAAAATGCCTAGAAAACCCAGTTAATGTATAAAAAAGGCCAAACGACCCCAAAAAATTCCAAGATTGAACACAACACTCCTGTTTTTGTATGTTGACACTAGAATTTTTTTGGAAGCAATAAGAGGCAACGGATTTCGTCTCGTCCCCAAAGGTGGTACGTTCCCTATCGAAACCATCATGCTTGTTGTGAGAAGCTCTAGTTTGTGAGAAGCTTATACCCAAACCTGCCCCAAATGGGACAAAATTTTCACCACGGCATGTTGATGCCGCTCCCTGATAGCATGCCAAGTTTCATGAATTTCAGACGAGGTTTGGATTTACTAGAACTTAAAAACCACGTATCTCAATGTTTTGCCGGCAATCAATAGTGCCATGGTGTTTGAAATTCATTCCCATCTCTTGCATGGGACCTAGAAATTCACCCAAGGACACACATGTGATTTTTCAACCAACTTTAGTGCATTGGAGCATGTGCTTGTAGTTCAAATTTTAATTATGCACATAAAATGCCTAGAAAACCCAGTTAATTTATAAAAAAGGCCAAACGAACCTAAAAAAATTCATTCCCATTTCTTCCATGGGACCTAAGCATGCACTGAAGGACACGGATTTTATTTTTCAACCAATTTGTATGCACCGGAGCATGTGCATGTAGTTTAATTTTGAATTGTGCACCTGAAATGGCTAGAAAACCAGTTTAATGTATGAAATGTCCAAACAAACCCTGAATAATTCCAATTCTTTTACGACACACATACAATTGCATGTTCACTGCAGATAAAAGGTCTAGCAATTCAAACACCGTTCATTGCCGCTGTGACCCCATTTTGTAATTCAAATCAAGTAGATCCCACACAGTTTATTCTCACCAACCGTGTGAGATGTAGTACAAAATATCTTGGAGCACCGTTGGTGTATAGTACGCCTGAGGGAGTCCTGGACTAGGGGGTGTCCGGATAGCCGAACTATCATCACGGCCAGACTCCAAGACTATGAAGATACAAGATTGAAGACTCCGTCCCGTGTCCGGATGGGACTTTCCTTGGCGTGGAAGGCAAGCTTGGCAATACGGATATGTAGATCTCCTATCATTGTAACCGACTCTGGTAACCCTAACCTATCCGGTGTCTATATAAACCGGAGGGTTTTAGTCCGTAGGACGAACAACAATCATACCATAGGCTAGCTTCTAGGGTTTAGCCTCCTTGATCTCGTGGTAGATCTACTCTTGTACTACACATATCATCAATATTAATCAAGCAGAGTAGGGTATTACCTCCATCGAGAGGGCCCGAACACAGGTAAAAACATCGTGTCCCTTGTCTCCTGTTACCATCCGCCTAGACGCACAGTTCGGGACCCCTACCTGAGATCCGCCGGTTTTGACACCGACATTGGTGCTTTCATTGAGAGTTCCTCTGTGTCGTCACCGATAGGCCCGATGGCTCCTTCGATCATAAACAACGACACGGTCCAGGGTGAGACTTTTCTCCCCGGACAGATCTTCGTATTCAGTGGCTTTACACTATGGGCCGATTCGCTTGGCCATCTGGAGCAGATCAAAAGCCACGCCCCTGGCCATCAGGTCAGATTTGGAAGCTTGAATTATATGTCCGACATCCGCGGAGACTTGATCTTCGACGGATTCGAGCCACAGACAAGCGCGCCGCACTGTCTCGATGGGCATGATCTAACTCTGCCACCGACCAGTGTCCTGGAGGCCGCACTAGTGTCCGCTCCGAACATTGATTCGGAGCCGATCTCGCCGATTGAGGATGGTTGGATGGACGCCACCTCGAAGGCTGAAATCTTTACGGCGATTAAGCCGAACATAATCCCTGTCCTTTGTGAAAACCGTGACTCCCAGGTGCCGGACTCCTCTCCGGACTCCGAACCCTCCGCGCCCCTGCCAATCGAATCCGATCGGGCGCCGATCATGGAGTTCACCGCGGACATCTTCGGCGCCGCCCTTTGGCGACATCCTGAATTCACTAAAGTCTCTCTCTTTATCCGGAGAGTCATGGCGGACTACGGTCGAAGGTTGGGATGCGGACGACGAAGAAATTCAATGCCCACCCACCACCCACTTTCAGTAGCCACCGCCGAGCTTACACGACGCGCTCGATTTCGACTCCGAAGACGTCGACGGTATGGACGACGATGTTGGAGACAACCATGAACCAGCGCCTATAGGATGCTGGACAACCACCTCTTCCCATGATGTATACATGGTGGATACACCTAAAGGGAATGAAGACGAGGAACAACGGGACGCTATGAAGGATAAATCCCTCGAAAAGCAGTCAAAACGGCATCGTAAACGCCGAACCAAGTCCCGCCTCAACAGAGACCCAGCCATAGAGCAGGGCGAACCGGTGGACGATTTAACATGCTATCGAGCAATCGTCCGAACAAGACAACTTGGATAAAAACCCGTCCTGGCGAAGACAACAGTCCGGATGATCTCACGCCGGACAAATTGCTGAGCAAAATAACCTCCGAGAAAAGGCTCGTCGCCATCGCTGCGTAGCCTGAAAAAGCAAGCGGAAGCTCAAAACAGCGGAAGATGCACTCGAGAATCAGATGGAGCAAAGTATTCAACATCATGAGACAAATTCGGCGACAGTCGCCGAACAAAGAGCTACCCAAAAAGAAAGCTACTGCTCGAATTTGACGAGGAGGCCTTAGAGCCCCCACAATCAAAAAGTAAGAAGGACACCCGGTCGGATGGACGACCCCACGACAAAAAGAGAGCGGCAAATGGTGCCGCACACAAGCTAGTAGATCCGCATAAGGATTCACATCAAAAGGATGGCCCAGTTAGGTCCATCTATGGGCCAAGAAAGCAAGCTCTTCAAAGCAATGCAACACGCCAAAAATCCGAACATCACGGCACACCCAAATATAGGGGCGCCGCACACCCCCTATGTTTCACCGATGAGGTGCTGGATCACGAATTCCCAGCGGGATTCAAACCCGTAAATATAGAGGCATACGGCGGAACAACAGACCCTGGAGTCTGGATTGAGGATTATATCCTCCACATACACATGCCTAGAGGAGATGATCTCCACGCCATAAAATACTTGCCCCTAAAGCTCAAAGGGCCAGCCCGACATTGGCTCAAAGGCCTCCCTGAAAATACCATTGGAAGTAGGGAAGAGCTCGAGGATACTTTTCGGGCAAACTTTCAAGGGACTTATGTCCGTCCTCCGGATGCAGACGATTTAAGTCATATAACTCAACAACCCGGAGAGTCAGCCGCAAATTCTGGAACAGGTTCCTCACAAAAAGAACCAAATAGTCGATCGTCCGGACGCAAAAGCCTTAGCAGCTTTCAAACACAACGTCCGAGACGAATGGCTCGCCAGACACCTCAGCCAAGAGAAGCCAAGAACCATGGCCGCATTAACAAGCCTCATGACCCATTTTGCGCGGGAGAGGATAGCTGGCTAGCAAGATGCAGCACCAGCGACCCAAGTACATCCGAAGTCAGGGATGGAAATGGGAAACCACAGCGCAACAAGGACCAGCGCCGGATTAAAGGGAACGGTCCAAAGAGCGCAGCAGTCAATGCTGGATTCAAAAGCTCACAGCAGAACAACAAAAAACTGCCCCTTAAGGACAATAGCAATGAGCTATCCAACTTAAACAAAATCTTGGACAAGGTATGTCAAATCCACAGTACCCCCGGGAGGCCTGCAAACCATACCCACAGAGATTGTTGGGTCTTCAAGCAGTCCCGCAGACTCAACGCCGAACACAAGGGGCTCGACACACCAAGTGAGGATGATGACGAACCCCACAAGCAGAGCACCGAAAAACAAAAGAATTTCCCACAAGAGGTTAAAACAGTAAACTCACTTCACGTGATAAAAGGGAAAAACAGAGCGGCGCCCATTAAGATGCGCGCCGCACATACTACCCTAGCGGAGTACCAACACTGGTTGTCAAAACCAATCACCTTCGACCATCAGGACTGCTCCGAATGTATCCGGAACGCAGGATGGACTGCCTTGATATTGGATCCTATAATCGGCGGATTCCAATTTACACAAGTCCTCATGGATGGCGGCAGTGACATAAACTTGATATATCAGGACACAATCCGCAGGATGGGGATAGACCCAACCAAAATTCGCCATAGCAACACCTCCTTTAAAGGGGTAATGCCAGCCCATATGCCCATTGTACGGGCTCCCTACTGCTAGAAGTTGTGTTCGGTTCATCCGACAACTTCCGTCATGAAAATGTTAGTCTTCCATGTCGCCCCATTTAAAAGTAGCCATCAAGCACTATTGGGACGCCAAGCTTTCGCCCGCTGTAACGCAATACCGCATTATGCATCTCTAACACTTAAAATGCCCGGTCCACGCGGCATCATCTCATTAAAAGGAAGTATTAAGTGTTACTCGAGCACGGAAGAACATGAGACTGCCTTGACAGCCCCACACCTATCCGGCTCCGCTAGTCAAAGAACCTGAATAGGTCATTCAAACCCCAGACACGGCTAGAAAAGTCCGGCGCCTACTGGCGGCATACCCCCATACAAGGGGCTGGATGCATGTATAACAAGAGACAACAAAGCTCAATTTTATTCACTTCTTCGAATCGTACTCTGTTTCTTTAATATAAAATACATCTTTCGCACGATCCTTTTTCTTTTATACTAAGTTCCTCTCTTTTACAGATGAACAACGTGCTACACCCGTCCAGGATACGGCTGCGGAGACACAGCGCAGACGTGCGATGAGGGACCCGTTGCAAGGATTCTTTTTGATTAAGACCCTCGTAAACCTTTTTACCTGTCTCTTGTTGATATACATCCCCGGTTTCTTACTATAACCGAGGACGAGGCTGGCGTTTTGGCATTGGCCGCACCAGAATTTTTATGCGTGCACTGGACACTGAGGGCTTAGGGCATTATTCTGCCCGCTTCCATAAAGACCGAATACCTTAGGGAGTATTCGGCGTCTCGAGTTAGGCCTTATATGCATCATCTCCGAATCATGTCTTTGGTCAAATGTTGGGTTTGCCCGGCTCCTGTGTTTTGCTGCCTTACGTTCCGTTCTATCGGCTAACGCGACACCAGGAGAACTACTGCGATTGTGCCCCGGTTCGGCCGGGCGAGCACCTCAGTAGAGAAAGTCGAAAACTGACTGTCATGATATAGCGAGAGACTGGTCAACCACTCGATGACTCATCGGAATGTTTAGAATTCCTCTGCATTAATGAAGGACCGGTTTTCGGTCAGGCACATACGCACCCCGAATTCGGGAGAGTGCGGTGCCCCCAGGGGCTATATAATAGCCCCATCCTCGAACTCCTATGGCTAAGTGAAAGTGATAAAGCATTATAGTCCGGTTGCCTAGTTTGCTACGCCACCACCTCCTTAACAGGACCAAGACGTTGGATTAAGTGTGAAAAAGCGCTTTCTTTGCAAATACCCCCGCACTATGTGCATGGGGGCTGAAGCCAAGGACTGTCATCTTTCAGGTTATATATACATATACATAAACGGCCGCACAGGGAGTAGTTTACTACTTGAACGCACAAGTATAAAAAGCTCTTACATTATATTGAAACATTGTTTTCACAAATCATACATGTCATTTAAACATAATATCCTTCGAGCACTGCGTCTCTATTAAACGAGCGCCTGCGCAGACTTCCTCAAAGTAGTGCTGGGCGGTACTCAACTTCTGTCCGAATCTTGGGATGCAACGTCGGTGGCCTTCATCTCTGCCCAAGATGTCTTGACACGGGCGAGCCATCCGCGCTCCTCAATACACGCTGGCCGCTTCATTGCGTCGTCGCGGTACCGCACAAGGAAGGAACTGCTGCACTAAACCAAAATAACTCTTCACCGGGGTCCGCCCGGCCACAAATGAGTCATGACATGCTTCAGAGCAAGTCCGGATAATCGATTCAGCTTGGCCCATTCGGCCAACCGATCGGTTCTGTAAGAGGACGCTCCGACTATGGAATTGCGACCAATATAGCTCTTCCCTTCAGGCCCCTTCCGCCCCGGAAGTGCTCAACGCGTCCGTGGCGCTTCGCCGCTAAGTCCGTATAAGCATCCTCCGAACTCCACAACTTGTCCAACTGAGCATACTTTGGATCCGTATATTTCCTCCGCAGCAGAAACGGTTTTCCAGCCGTAATAGCCCCGGCCTGACTCAGCTCCTTCTTGGCAGCTCTCAAAGCGGAACAGGCATCCTTGGATTCGGCGGTGGCCTTTTTCAGGCCCTCTTGCTCCGCTTGACGTTCTTTTTCAAGAACCTCGCAGCGGTCGGTAATATTCTTCAACTTTCTGGCCATATCGGCCATTTCCTCTTTGCTTCGGCAGTGAGCAGCCCGTTCGGCTTTTAGCTCTTCGGCCGCCCTTAAAGCGCCAGACATTACTATTTCGGCTCGCTCTCTCGCCGGGCGAAGCTCCGCCCAAGCTCCTCCACAAGCGGCCGCACCATCTGCATTAAGCATACAAGTAGTAAGACATGGGCATCAAGCTCCCTTACCAGTGTCCGCGTAGAAGTCGCATACCTTGTGACTCGTCAAACCGTTTATTGACCAAATACGATGTCCGCATCCGCCTCGTCAAGTTGCCGCCTTAGTTCGGCATATTCATCAGTCCGGCTGGCCACGGACGCCCGCCACACCTGTTTAGGAGCGGCGATATGTTATAATCGAGATTTTGACCCTCGCACGCTGTCAATTTTGACAACATACCGAGTCTCGAGGCTACTATCTATACAGGGCGCATTCTATATGCATAACTGTCAGAAGGTACATCATTTCTGCGTACCTCGAACCCCGTCAGTAAGCTTCTGACGGCTTCATGCAATCCGCTCTCCGCGGATGCAATTCTTTCAATCACCGTACCCATTAGAGCACGGTGATCTTCTGAGATAGCCGCTCGCCCGAGCAGATCCTTCAGCTCCTCCGGCCGCACGCCAGTTGGCGCCGGACCCTCCGGCCCTGCCGGACTTGGGGAAACCCTCCGCGATGACACCTCAGGGTCGTCCGCCTCGCACGAGGGTGCGACAGGTGGAGGCGTTTCGCTCTCCATCATCTCCTAAGAAGATCCCCAAGACGAAGCTCACTGAGAAGGGCTGAGATCCGAACTACAAGGTACAATTTCGGTTATCTTTAGAAATAAATACAGGATATTCCTTATTTACAAGACCCTTCTTTTTACTTACGGCTCATTGGAGGGCTGATCCCTTGGGGAAATAGTGCGGCTGGGTTACTTCCCGGTACCGGACTCTCGACAAAGATTCCTTTCCCTCTTTGAGGCCTTGACCTCCGGATCTCCCGAAGCGGTCCTCTTCTCTCCTTGAAAGATGGGACTTTTAATCCTCCTTCCTTGATAGCCTCCTTCAGAGAGGCGCCGCTTCCCCGCCTCCCCCCTTCGCTTTCTTCTTCAAAAGGCGCGGCCTTCAACATCTTGGTCAAGCATGGGATCCGGCGTGGTCTCCGGAGGGAGCCGGACACCTTATTAACTTTGCCTTGGCTATCCAAATTCTGTTCAAGAAACGGGTCATTTAAAGGGCATATATATATGATAAATGAATGAACAACTTGTCCGATTCTGGGACTACTTACTTGAGTATCTCTGGCGATTGCAGCTTAGTCCTGCGTCCTCGGTCAGTCCGCACTTCTCTTGTGATCCGAAGAACAGTTTATACATCTCCACGGGCGTCGTGCCCATAAAATTTTGGAGAGCTCGTGGTCCCTCCGGATTAAATTCCCACAAAGCGGAGGGGCGACGCTTGCAGGCGTATACGCCGGATCAACATAACTGCGCGACTGCAACCAGATTGATCTCTCTTTCTTGGAGGTCTCGAATACGGCCCTGCAGCAAAGGAACGTCCTTGGACGGCCCCCAGTCGAGCCCCTTGTTGACCCATGACGCCAGCCGCTGTGGTGGACCTGAGCGGAAGGCGGGGAGCGCCACCCATTTGGTGCCCCCGGGAGCGGTGATATAAAACCACTCCCGTTGCCACAAACCAAGCTCCTCTTGAAAAGAGCCCTCGGGCCACGGAGCATCAGCACATTTGCTTATGACCGCCCCTCCGCTTTCTGCTTGTGGCCCCCGATCATCTTTGGCTCCACCTTGAAGGTCTTGAGCCACAATTCAAAGTGAGGGGTAATATGGAGGAAGGCCTCACATACAACAATGAATGACGAGATATGGAGGATGGACTCCGGATTCAAGTCATGGAAATCCAGCCCATAATAAAACATGAGCCCTCGCACAAAGGGATCCGTCGGGAAGCCTAAACCCCGAAGGAAGTGAGACGCGAACACCACGTTCTCGCCGGGCTCGGGAGTGGGAATGACCTGTCCTGGAGCAGGCAGCCTATGCGAAATCTCGCCGGTTAGATACCTGGCGTCTCACAGCTTTAGCACATCTTCTTCTGTGACGGAAGAAGACATCCATCGGCCGTGCTGGTCGGAGCCGGACATTGTTGAAAGTCCGAAGCGCCTAAATCTGATGCTTTGGGTGTTAGAACTCGAAGCGCGAGGCAAACTCGATGGAGGGTGTAAAAATAAGAGGGCCTTGGTCTCATTGTAAAGAGGTTGAATACCAAGGGCCCACCCCGTGGTCGATTAGGACTCGCCTTTGATAGAGGAGGCGTGCCACGGACACGGTTGGGTTACCCACGTCCGTATTGATGGGAATCCCGGAATAAGGGGGCACAATCTATGCTTTGATAAGACGTGCCAGGGAAACCGCCTTGGTGTGATGTCACGTCGCGGAATACGTCAGCAGATCTGTGCAAAAGTTATTCTCTCTACGGTGGTATGTGGAACTTGTTTTGCAGAGCCGGACACTATCCTGATGTTCAAAACCTTCTATGAAGTATTCGGAGGAGGAACCCGCCTTGCAATGCCGAAGACAATATGCACGCCGGACTCGTCGTCATTGAAGCCTGGTTCAGGGCTCTTGAGGAGTCCTGGACTAGGGGTGTCCGGATAGTCGAACTATCATCACGGCCGGACTCCAAGACTATGAAGATACAAGATTGAAGACTCCGTCCCGTGTCCCGGATGGGACTTTTCGTTGGCATGGAAGGCAAGCTTGGCGATACGGATATGTAGATCTCCTACCATTGTAACCGACTACTGTAACCCTAACCTATCCGGTGTCTATATAAACCGGAGGGTTTTAGTCCGTGGGGACTAACAACAATCATACCATAGGCTAGCTTCTAGGGTTTAGCCTCCTTGATCTCGTGGTAGATCTACTCTTGTACTACCCATATCATCAATAATAATCAAGCGAGAGTAGGGTATTACCTCCATCGAGAGGGCCCGAACCTGGGTAAAAACATCATGTCCCTTGTCTCCTGTTACCATCCGCCTAGACGCACAGTTCGGGACCCCCTACCCGAGATCCGCCGGTTTTGACACCGACAACGCCTATGGCTTACGCGAGAAGGTGCGTCGGCTACAGTCCACAGCCGGCGTGTCAAGCACACTAGCTCGCTCCCCCAAAACTCCCGCCTCTGCATCCCTCTCTGCTTCAGTCCCTTGATTGGAATTTTTAGTAGCCCCGACATTTTACTCCCGCCTCTGCATCCCTCGCAATCTCAAAAATATCTGCTCGCCCTTGATCCAAATTTTCAGTGGCCCCACCTTGTTACTCCCGCCTAGTAAAATTTTCCGTTGCCGCAGTATTTCCTCAAACACAACCTCCGCTCACACAGACACACACAACCCTCAAAACCATTGGTAGGTTGCCACCATCGCCGGCGCCTCCATCCTCAACCTCTTCCTATGTGCCGTGGAGCTCGAGTAGCCAATGGCCAGAAATAGGTTTATCGCGGCCTTTTCGCCCGATGCCGGTGAGGTGGCCGCCGAGGTGTCCCCGTCGTCCTCCGCGGGCCCGATCTGCCGTCGCCGGTCCCCCGATCCGCCCGCCGCTGCGCCCCTACGCCGGTTCAAGGATTTCCCCGTCCTCCCCCGGACCCGGCAGCCGACGAAGTCCTACCTCGGGGTCCGGCAACGGCAGTGGGGGATGTGGGTCGCCGAGATTATAGATCGAGAGACCCACACCTGCTGGTGGCTCGGTAGCTTCCACTCGGCCGAGCTCGCGGCCATGGAGTACGACCGCTGGCAGGTCCGCTACCACGGCGCGGTGGCTAGGCTCAATTTCCCCTTCGGCACACGTCTGGTCCACCTCGTTCTACCGAAGCCAGGGGTGGTGAGCTCAGCTATGGCGCGGGAGGACCACGAGGCGTGGGAGAGTCTCGAGGCCGAGGCCGCCGATGAGGCCTACATGCAAGAGCTCCGCCGGCAGCACCCGGAGCTCGTGGAGGCAGAACGGGCGATCTTTGCGGGCGTGGAGGGCGGCGAGGTTATCGCGCTCTCCTCTGATGACAAGGTCGAAGGCGGCGAGGACGGCGGCGCAGAGGGCGGCGAGGTTATCGCGCTCTCCTCTGATGACCAGGCCGAAGGTGGCGGCGTGGAGGGCGTCGAGGTGGGCCCCGAGGACGAGGAGATCGACGTCGACGAGTGGAGGAGTGCCTTCCCCAACGACCCCGACGACGGTACTGGCCCGGACCAGGCTCGCGGCATGCCGTACATGACGAGGAAGGATTGGCTCGACCTCTACTTCGACCGAAAGTAGTTTAGCTTAGTTTGAATTTATGTTTTATGTTGTGTTATGCAAAATTATCTATGTTTATGTTTGAATGCATGCTACTTTTGGTTGAACCTGCTTTGAACTTGATCAAATTGAAGTTTACAACCTTAAGTTTAGGGGATCGACTAGAAAAGGCCAAAAATTGTTGGAGTATATATATATCCACTAAGGGTTTTAGTCCTTTAGCTTTTTAAGGATCGCCTAGAGATGTCCTTATGACTTGTTTATTTCAGTTCTTCACAATGTGATGCTCTATATGTGCAACTATTTGTCATGCGATTCAATTTCATCAATAACAGTTTCAACAATACCACGAATTATGATATTTGGTTGTCATTAAGGATATTGCAGTTAACATGCCTTTTCGCTTTTCAATTATTGTTTAGCAACATGCATTGTCTTGGTGACTAAATATGCAATCCCAGGCCACATAGCGACAAGGAAGAGTGTTACCTTAATGTTCTGATGATGTCTAGATATACATGTAATAAAATCTTATATAATGGGATGGATGGAGTGTTGTACTACATTATATTTCAATTGTTGTTTAGCTTCTAATATTAACTTGGTGCTTTTAGGTACATATATCATTGCCAAAGATCCACACTTCGACCCTTTCTGCATATGGGGCAATGAGATATTCATGAACCAAAGATCAAGTGAGGAAACTGATAAAGATTGTTACTAAAATGGGTCAAAAGATGTCAATCGAACTATTTGTTTACACTTTATGCAAGACAACAGTGAACTGCAGGATGGTAAGTAAGAACCCTGTAGCCTTCTTTTTACTGCCCGTAATGAGTTGTGTTAGATGACAATATCTGAATCTTTTTTCTTTTGAAGTGGATCCCAAGCGGTTTACTCAAGATTACCTCTGAAACTACATGATTGGCGGCCGGCCATCACAAGCGGTTGGACTAGAGTCCTGCATGCCTTCTGCATCCAGGAGAGCACAATAGGGCCATTCCGCTTCACCTTGTTCAACAACTGGAATGTCTGTCGCCTCTTTCTTTACCATCTGTAATAGTACAAGTATAGAACCCTGGTACATCATTCTTTATTTGATTCTTCTGTAATTCTTAAACATATGTACATGTGAATCAAATAATGCATTGGTTGTTTGAACCTAATGGATATGAATAAAGCTATAGCCTACTTTCAAGTTTAAATTAGGTACAATTTAAATAGCAGCAATTAAATTAGGGCGAAATTACGTTGTGCAGGTCACTACGTCACACACGGTTGGTAAAACACAAACGTTTGCGATATACACCATAATCTGAGACGGTTCATAGAGAGGAAACATGTGCAAGCATGCACACAGTTGCCGTTCACAAAGTGTGTGTGATGTCAGACACTATCACATACGGTGCGGGAAAACTAAATGTGTGTGATTGTCTACCTATCGTACACGGTTTATAATCATGAACTGTTTGTGATGTGCCAGGCATCGTAAATCTCCCATGCCTGGAATCTGCCTGGAAAGCTCCCGTGCCTAGAATCTGCCTGGTTTTAGGCAGAACCACAAAACTCCGACTGCGATGGCAATGCAAGCACAAACGAGTAGAAAGGATGAAGCGTTTGGGATATTCGAGATATCGGAAACGGTTATATAGGGACAACTGTATGCATCAAGGCTCCCTATCCCCGACGGTTTCTGGATCGTGTAGGAAGGACCCCCCTATCGCCCACACTCACTTGGCGACGGTTCCAAATGCCGTCGCGGAAAGGGGGTTTAAATTGTTTGTTTAGGACCGATGCGCACTAGTGAAATAATTTCAGATTCATAATACTCAATCCAACACAAGGAACCTCAAAGAGTGCCCCAAGATTTCTACCGGATAAACAAAAGACGAGAACGTGCATCAACCCCTATGCATAGATTACCCCAATGTCACCGCGGCAACCCGCGAGTTGAATGCCAAAACACATATCAAGTGAATAAATATGATACCCCAGAGTCTCCACGAGTATTCATATGCAAGACATATATCAAGTGCTCTCAAATCCATAAAAGTATTCAATCCGATAACAATGAAATCTCAAAGGGAAAAACTCAATTCATCACAACAAGATAGAGAGGGGAAAGCACCATATGATTCGACTATATTAACAAAGCCCGCGATACATCAAGATCGTGACATCTCAAGAACACGAGAGAGACAGATTAAACACATAGCTACTGGTACAAACCCTTAGCCCCGAGGGTGGACTACTCCCTCCTCATCGCGGTGGCCGCCGGGATGATGAAGATGGCCACCGGATATGATTCCCCCCTCCGGCAAGGTGTCAGAACGGGGTCTAGATTGGTTTTCGGTGGCTACAGAGGCCTGCGGCGGTGGAACTTCTGATCTAGGGTTACCCCCCCAGGGTTTTTGGAATATTTGGGATTTTATAGGGCAAAGAGGGGGTGCGGGAGGCCACCGAGGTGGGAACAACCCACCTGGGCACGCCTGGGCTCCTAGGCGCGCCCTGGTGGGTTGTGCCCCCTCGGGGCAGCCCCCCAGGTGCTGCTCTGGCCCATCGGGAGTTTTCTAGTCCATAAAAATCCACAAAAAGTTTGCGGTGTTTGGACTCCGTTTGATATTGATTTCCTGCGATGTAAAAAACAAGCAAAAAACAGCAACTGGCACTGGACACTGGGTCAATAGGTTAGTCCCAAAAAATGATATAAAGTTGCTATAAATGGTTGTAAAACATCCAAGAATGATAATAAAATAGTATGAATACTTCATAAATTATAGATATGTTGGAGACATATCAGCATCCTGAAGCTTAATTACTACTCGTCCTCGAGTAGGTAAATGATAAAAGAAATAATTTATGAAGTGTGAATGCTAGCAAAGTGCACAAGTTTGCTCATGACAAGTTCAATCACTTTTCCTAGCATCATAGTTGCAATTCTTTCTCATAAAATTTCTCATGTTAAAGTAGCAGCCAATTCACATGTTAAGGTTCAAACAATGAATTCTCTTGAAACTCAATAACCTATGTTCTCAGTCACCAAGCAATTGCAATTCAACTTATTCAACAGAGTTTAAGTAAGAGCTCCACATACTCAACCATCATATAATCTTCTATGATTGCTAACACTCACGACATACACACGAGCAAAACATTTCAACCAGACACGTAGAAAGATAGGGGCTTATTATTTTGCCTCCCAACGTATTCACCTCAAGGGTGATGTCAACAATAATAACTCATGCTACCCATATCCAACTGGATATATGTGCCTAGATCTTTCCTCACCACATGATGCTTGCCAAAAGAGAAAAATAAAAAGGAATAGAGAGAAGAACTTTGACTCTTTGCATGAAAATAAATACATAAAAGTAAAAGATAGGCCCTTCGCAAAGGGAATCAGAGGTTGCCATGCGCTTATTTGTTCGTATGATCAACCCCTTAGTGCAAAAGAACATCACGTTATATTGCCCCTGATGATAGCAACCTTTATTATGCAGCCTGTTGATTTTATTCTTTGCCATCACAAGTTCGTACAACGCTCAATTTTCTCTTACACTAAATGATCTAACACTTTTAGAAGCAATTTTATTGCCTTATTGCACTGATGACAACTTACTTGAAGGATCTTGCTCAATCCTTAGGTAGGAATGGTGGACTCTTGAAAATAAGATTTGGGTTTAAGGGGTTTTGGATGCACAAGTAGTATCTCTACTTGGTGCGGAATTTTTGGCTAGCAAAGATGGGGGGCAAGCACCACATGTTGAACGATCTATGACAATATAACTTCTATGTGGATATGAACAAACATAAATCATTATGTTGTCTTCCTTGGCCAATGTCAACAATTTTGGTATATAATATTTTGATGGGAGCTCACAATCACAAAAGATTTCCAAGATAGTGTACTGGCATGTGAAAGTTCTCTTCCTTCTACTAATCATTCATGAATTTCTCGTATGACCAATATTGTGATTGTCAAGCTTCAAAATATTTCACTTTATAAACCCAATGTGAAGCTACCACTAGGCATGATATAAGTTCAACTTCATGATATTCAATTTATTCAATAATTTACTCATAGGATATAAGTGAAGCACAAGTGTAAATGACAAGCTACTCCAAATAGATATAAGTGAAGATCAAGCGAGTAGTTATGTAAATGGGTAGCTATTTGAAGACTCTCTCTTATTTAAAAGTTTCATATCTAAGTATTTTATTAAAACAACAAGAAAAACAAAATAAAATGACAATCCAAGAATAGCACATATCATGTGAAGAAGCAAAAACTTAGGCTCAACCGATACTAACCGGTAATTGTTGAAGAAGAAAGGTGGGATGCCTACCGGGGCATCCCCAAGCTTAGATGCTTGAGACTTCTTAAAATATTATCTTGGGGTGCCTTGGGCATCCCCATGCTTGAGCTTTTGTGTCTCCTTAATTCCTTTTATATAACGGTTTCCCTAAATCTTAAAAACTTCATCCACACAAAACTCAACAAGAACTTGTGAGATAAGTTAGTAGAAACCAATGCAAAAACCTTATCATTCTCTATTGTAGAAAATCACTAAAATTATTATTCAACATTGCATACTAAATTCCTCTGCATATTTAATACTCATATCCTCAAATAGAATCATTAAACAAGCAAACATATGCAAACAATGCAAACATAACAACAATCTGCCAAACTAGTACAATCTATAAAGAATGCAAGAGTATCAATACTTCTTAAACTCCAAAGATTATGAAAGTTTACCACACTGTAGAAAATTTATCAAAGCTTATTTTTCAAAAGTTTGAACATTTTATCACATTTTGACTCTTCTAGGGAATTTTTGCAACATCGATAAACTTTCTGTTTTGAAACAGCAACTCATATACTTGCAAGATAAGCATGGCAAAGGCTATACTTGACATTTTTATTGAAATAGAAGATGCAAAACATTATTCTAAATAACATCAAGCAAATTCTAACAATATAAAATGACGCTCCAAGAAAAACACATATCATGTGACGAATGAAAACATAGCTCCAAGTGAGGTCACTGATAATGTTGGAGGCGAAAGAGGGGGTGCCTTCCGGGGCATCCCCAAGCTTAGTTGCTTGGATCTTCCTTGAATATTACCTTGGGGTGCCCTGGGCATCCCAAAGCTTAGGGTCTTGTCACTCCTTATTCTCCTCATATCGACATCTCACCCAAAACTTGAAAACTTCAATAACACAAAACTTAACGGAACTTCGTGAGATAGGTTAGTATGATAAAGAGCAAACCGTTTCACTTTGGTACTGTCAAAGACACGATTCATAATCGTTTCCACACAATGCCTACTGTAGCATATCATATCCAGAATTTATATTGAGCAATATAAGCCATGGAAACTAGAAAACAAGCAAACTATGCATTGAAAACAGAACCTGTGAAAAGCAAAACAGTCTGTAGTAATCTATACTCGAACCATACTTCTGCTACTCCAAAAATTCTGACAAATTAGGAAAACGTAGGGAATTTGTATATATATCACCTATAAAAATTTTAGATTAAAAGCACATTCCAGTGAATTTTCAAAATTCCTGGACCGAGCGCAAAATTTTCTGTTTTTGCACAGATTCAAGTCAACCATCATCCACACTATCCCAAAGGCTTTACTTGGCACTTTATTGAAACAAAAGCAATAAAACATGATCACTACAGTACCCTAATCATGTGAACAAAGAAAAACAGTAGGTAAAAGTGTTGGGTTATCTCCCAACAAGCGCTTTTCTTTAATGCCTTTTAGCTAGGCATGATGATTTCAATGATGCTTGCATAAAAGATAAGGATTGAAACATAAAGAGAGCGTCATGAATCATAATTTCTCTCTCATAATAATTTTCAGTAGCATCATGAATAGATTCGTCAATATAACCATCACATAAATCATTCTTTTCATGATCCACAATCATAGAAGTTTTATTACTCTCCACATAAGAAAATTTCTCCTCATTCACAATAGTGGGAGTATCATATGAAACTTGAATACTAGAAATTGTTTCTACATTAAAGGAGTAATGTTCAGTAAAAGGATATTCAAAATTGAAAGTGCGTTGTATCGACTAGAGGGGGGTGAATAGGCAATTTTTACAAATTTGTCACTGAGCAATTTCAGGGTGAGGAAATTCCCAAGTCACGAACAACTAGCAGCGGAATAAGTACTCAGATGTAAGCATACCAGAGCAGTAGAACAGTCATCAGGATGAAATGAAAACAAACAATGAGTACAGGAAGCGTAAATACAAGATATGCAGGCTGAAGACAAACTGTCTAAAGAAATAGGATTGAGGAAATTGAGGAAGTCTTCAGTCAAAGTTTTCAAACAGTAACAATCAAGTACAATAGTATCTGAATGAGTAAATGAAAGAGTTGAGGAAATAGAACCATTTAGCTCGGTGAAGACAGTGATTTGGTAGACCAGTTCCAATTGTTGTTATAGCTGTACGTCTGGTTGGAGTGGCTAGGTATTTAAATCTGAAGCCACACAGTCCTCACCGTATTCTCCTTGAGCTAAGGTCACACAGACCTCGCCCAATCACTTGTGGCAAGTCTTCAGGTAACTTCCAAGCCTTCACAGACTCGGTCACTTGGTGATCCATAAATTCCTCTTGGATGCTCTAGACCATGACGACTAACCGTCTGGAGGATGCACAGTCGTCAAAGGTAACAAGTGTCGGGTCCACACAGGAACAATCTCTTCAGTGATGCTCAATCACTTTGGGTTTGTAGGTGTTTGGGTTTGGGTTTTCCTCACTTGATGATTTTCGCTCAAAGTCCTCGGAGGATGGGATGCTCTCAATGACAAGTGTCAGTTTCTCTCGGAGTAGCCAACCAGCTAGTGGTTGTAAGGGGCGGATATTTATAGACTAGGGAGCAGCCCGACATGATAAGACATAAATGCCCTTCAATGATATGACTATTAGGTGGGTAGATATTTTGGGACATCTGGTGCATAGCACGGCAACGGTCGGAAATTTCACTATCAAATTCCTCAGGGCTATCATGTTCCTCACTTGTAGGCAATCCGCACTGGCGAATTCCTAACTCCTCTGTCAGAACAAATTCCTCAGAGAGAAGAAGATCTTCATCTCTGTTACTGAAGAAATTGACTGAACTGTTAGAGATTTCCAATGGCTTCACTCGAAGGGATTGGTAGGTGTAGGATTTTGAGATGAACATCACTTGGAAACTTTTCCTTAGTTTTACCTCGACCCCCTTTAACAGTACGGTGTTTCCTATGACTCAAGAAAGAGAAAATGAAACTACAAAAACAAAAATCTTCATGCTTCATATTCCTAGCATGAATATCAAGTCTTCACGGTCACACCAATTTCTTCACTTTCAAAGTTTTCAGAAAGCCAAAGTCTTCAGATGACGACATTCATTTTTAGGGGTCGACTTTCTCTGTAAATATCAAACTCCTCGTAGACTTATAGATCCGTGTACACTAACAAACACATTAGTCCCTTAACCCATAAGTCTTAAATACACCAAAATCATTAAGGGGCACTAGATGCACTTACAATATCCCTCTTTTTGGTGATTGATGACAATATAGGTTAAGTTTTCAACGGGGATAAACATATGAAGTGTAAATACAGATATTGAGGAATTTGATTGCAAGATATAGAAGAACTCCCCCTGAAGATGTGCATATGTGAGGAATTTGCTTTTGAGTAGCAATGGACATTGTAGAGTAGAATCATGGAGATCTCCTCCTATATCTTGTAATTCATAGACGCATTTAACATATGATATGAAGAATTTGAAATGCATGATGAAATATGGTGCCGATGTAATTCAGCATGTGTGTATTAACATATATGAGGAAATATCATGCAGAAGAACATAGCAAAAGTATCAGACCACCATCGGACTTAAGTTTACAACTCAATCCAACAAAATCTTCAGAAGAACGAGAGGTGTAACTTAGCAAAAAAATGTCCATATATATAGACCCACTTAAAGACTGACTCAAAATTTTCCCCCTTTGTCATCAAATGACCAAAAGGGACGAAAATTGAGGACTAACGCCCCTGAAGAATATCATCATGGAGTCGATGGAGGAGCGCTAGCGTTGTTGTGGTCATTTGTTGATGTAGGGCCTGCCACAGTGTCGTCCAAGTCTTCATATTCATCAGCCTCGCTTGATGAATAGTAGGAGCTGGCCACCAAGTGAGGAACTTTTACCTTCTTGAATTTCTTTGAAGGTGGCTGAGACCAGTCAAAGTCCTGCTTGAAGCCCATCTTCTTGAGATCTTCTTCACCGTAGAGATGAGACAGAATAGCCCAGGTGAGATCAAATACTTCATGCAGATAGTAATGGTTCTTCTTCATGGAGTTCTGCGTGATTGTCATGTTCTGAAGAATTACTGTCGCTTAACCCATTTGTGGTTGCGATCGACCTTCTAATGAAGACTAAGGGGAATCTCATGACCAGTCAACACCCTTGGAGGAGTGCCTTGAGGATTTGGATTTGAAGCATTTGTGGCAGTGTCATGAGTGGCAGAGTCATCATTGGTGGAGTAAGATGCAGCTTTGTGAAACTGGCCATCCAATGGAAGAGTGCCTTCATCAATAACAGCGGCCTTGCCCTTCTCATCAGCTGAGGAAATAGTCCGTTTGAGGACTTCAATTGGGGGCAAGTAGCTGCCATAATTGAGAGTGTCAGCCTTGTAGTTGATTGAAGACCTTGATCTGATGAATCTGATGATCCAGGGAGCGTAAGGCTTCAATTCAAACGGTGAAAGAACGACATTGGCCAAAGTCCTCATGAAGAAATCATGGTAGTTGATAGGCACACCATGTATGATGTTGAAAAGCAGATTCTTCATGATGCAAACAACTTCTTCATTAGAGTTGTGGCCCTTGATTGGACTGAGGGTGTTGGTCAATATCCTATAAACTTTCCTTGGCACATAGAACAATTCCTTGACGAGGAATTTGGTCCTAGGAGCTTGGCCAGGCTTCAAAGGCTTCATCAGCACTTGCATGAAATGATCAGATAGTTCAACATCATGGTAGATGAGCCTTGCACCTTCAAGGGGAGGACTGACTTGAAGGGCATGAAGTAATTCAGAGGCCGGTGCTTTGCAGTGAGTGTTTTCAGTCATCCAGTCCAACACCCATGAATTCACATCTTCAGCTTTGCCGGTGATGTGCAACGTAGAATAGAACTGAAGAATGAGTTCTTCATTCTTGTCGCAGATGTCGGTGCAGAACTTGAGCAGCCCAGTGTCATGAAGAACACTGAGGACTGGGGTGAAGCAGGGCAGCGACTCCATATCCACATGACGAATGTGCTCATGGTCAAAGATCTTGTCTTTATCGAATAGTAGTGAAGAAATAGAAGTTCATCTGACTTGCTGTCCAGAAGCGCTTCCGTCGAAGACGAGCAGAGTCATAGGGATTGAAGTCAGTGAAGAAAATGTGCTCATTGAAGAAATCTTCAGCTTTGAACTTTTGTTTCTTGGAGAAGGGATTCTTTGGCTTGGGCTGAGGAGTGTCAGTAAGAGTCTTCATAGTCTATTGAATCATAGTCTCTGGAGCCACAGGCTGAGGAATTTCAGTTGCAATATTATTAGTAGCAGCCCGGGTCTCCATTTCTTCAGCAACATTTACATCAGCACTAGTGGCCGGAACTTCTTTAGGTATAGTGAGGAGAGATGCCTGGTGTTCTTCAGATCCCGTGTGAATTTCTTTAGTCCATACAGGGGACTGAGGAATCTGTTGCAGAGGTGTGAACAATGGTGAATTGGGGTGATGACTTTCCCAGTAGTCATCATTCAGAATTGGAGTGGTGCACCCAATGTCCACGTCTTCATCTTCCTCATCTAATTCTTCAACGCCGACCTTTTCATTAGTGAACTGAGGCATGGGCGAGGATACCAGTGGGGTTGAAGAGATGTTATCCACTTCAATTTCTTCATCCAACTGCTTTGTCGAAGTAGCAGAAGGATCTTCTTCATCTGATTCATTGGGAATCACATATTCTTCACCAGAGGGAACAATCTCCTTTGATGGCATGCTTGAAACAGGAACAACATCTATGGGATTTTCATAGGAGCTTATCAAAGTCTTCGCCTTCTTGGGAGCAGAAGACTCTAAGGAAGCAGATGCTTTCCTTTTCTTCACAGCTGCCCACTCCGCAACCTTGGTTTTGTTTGCTTCAGATGAAGAAAGAAGGATAGGACTTGTCGCTATTGCAGGAGGAGCAGACGAATTTGGTTCATTTTCTTCAGGCGCAACTGATGCAGTTGCCCTGGCATTGTCAATGTCATCAGGCGCAACAGATGCTTCAACTGGCCTGGATTGATCCTTATGCGCAACACTAGAGGTCGCCCTGGCAGTTTCTTCAGCGGCTGGAATGTCTTCATCAGCCTTGGTGGTTTCAGAGTCATCAACAGTTTGATTGTCATCAGCTGTGCTTGCATGTTCTTCAATTTGCTGTGTAGAAGCTTCAGCATGAGGAGATTCATGTTGCGTTGAGGCTGCAATATTTGAGGTGAATCTTTAAGCCATCTTGACGAATCTGACCTTGGCTGCTAGCCAATCTGTACGATAGGCATCAAATTCATCACTGAGGGTTTTGATCTCAGCTTGTATGGTCACAAGTTCATCAGTTGTCATTTTGACAACATTTTTCTTCAGGAAACGCTCCTTCTTGTACTGAGCTATCTTCAGTTGCCTGACCTTTCCAAATTTCCATTTCCTCGCCTATGAAGGCTATCAACATGTGACTTTGGCCAGGTGTGAGATTGAAGTCAGGCATAGGAGTGTTGGGGTCCTTGTGCCAGAGATCAATGAAGTCGAGGATCAACTTGGGATTCAACAGAAGAGGCACATCTGTGCCTTTGGCTCTAGCGGCCCGTTGCTATCTGTCTCTGATGATTTCAGCGAGTTCTTCATCATCAACTTCGTCTTCACTAAATGGCACATGAAAGGCAACCTGCTTCTTGTGAGGACTTGGTCTAGTGCCTCGTCCAGTGATACGTCCATTTTGCATCATGCTTTTATATCTATATTTATTGCATTATGGGCTGTTATTACACATTATACCTCAATACTTATGGCTATTCTCCCTTATTTTACAAGGTTTACCATGAAGAGGGGGGATGTCGACAGCTGGAATTCTGGCTAGAAAAGGAGCAAACGTTTGAAACCTATTCTGCACATCTCCAAAAGCCCTGAAACTCCACGAAATAACTTTTTGGAATTTATAAGAAATTATGAGAAAAAGAAATAGGCCAGGGGCCCACCCGTCCCAGAGACAGGCGCCCCCCCTGAGCACGCCCCTATCTCCTGGGCCCCTCGTGGGCCTCTGGCGTACATCTTCTGCTATATCATCACTTTTACCCTCGAAAAATCGTGGGCAAGCTTACGGACGAAACTCCGCCGCCACGAGGCGGAACCTTGGCGGAATCAATCTAGGGCTCATGAGCTGTTCTGCGGGGACACTTCCCTTGAGGAGGAAATCATCACCAACGCCATCACCAACGATCCTCTCATCGAGAGGGGGTCAATCTCCATCAACATCTTCACCAGCACCATGTCCTCTCAAAACCCTAGGTCATCTCTTGTATCCAATCTTGTATCAAAACCACAAATTGGTACCTGTGGGTTTCTAGTAGTGTTGATTACTCCTTGTAGTTGATGCTAGTTGGTTTACTTGGTGGAAGATCATATGTACAGATCCTTTATGCATATTATTACTCCTCTGATTATGAACATGAATATGCTTTGTGAGTAGTTACGTTTGTTCCTGAGGACATGGGTGAAGTCTTGCTATTAGTAGTCATGTGAATTTGGTATTCGTTCGATATTTTGATGAGATGTATGTTGTCTTTCCTCTAGTGGTGTTATGTGAACGTCGACTATATAACACTTCACTATTATTTGGGCCTAGAGGAAGGCATAGGGAAGTAATAAGTAGATGATGGGTTGCTAGAGTGACAGAAGCTTAAACCCTAGTTTATGCGTTGCTTCGTTAGGGGTTGATATGGACCCATATGTTTAATGTTGTGGTTAGGTTTACCTTAATACTTCTTTTTGTAGTTGCAGATGCTTGTAATAGGGGTTAATCATAAGTGGGATTCTTGTCCAAGTTAGGACAGTACACAAGTGTCGGTTCACCCACATATCAAATTATCAAAGTACCAAACGCGAATCATATGAACGTGATGAAAACTAGCTTGATGATAATTCCCAATGTGTCCTCGGGAGGTCCTTCTTCATTATTAGAATTTGTCCATGCTTATCCTTTGCTACATAAAGGATTGTGCCACCTTGCTGCGCGTTATTTACTTTTTGCTTGTTACTATTTATCTTATCACAAAACTATCTATTATCTACTATTTCAGTGCTTGCAGAGAAAACCTTACTGAAAACCGCTTATCATTTCCTTCTGCTCCTCGTTGGGTTCGACACTCTTACTTATCAAAAGGACTACGATAGATCCCCTATACTTGTGGGTCATCAAGACTCTTTTATGGCGCCGTTGCCGGGGAGTGTAGCGCTTTTGGTGAGTGGAACTTGGTAAGGAAACATTTATATAGTGTGCTGAAATTTTATGCCACTTGTCACTATGGAAACTAATCCTTTGAGGGGCTTGTTTGGGGTATCTTCAGCCCAACCAGAAGAGCAAAGAGATGCTCCTCAACCTACTGAACCTTATGAAAATATTCACTTTGAGATTCCTTCGGGTGTGATAGAAAAACTGCTAGCTAATCCTTTTGCAAGATACGGAACATTGCATCCCGATTTACACCTTATCTTTGTGGATGAAGTTTATGGATTATTTAAGCTTGCAGGTATTCCCGATGATGTTGTTAAAAGGAAGGTCTTCCCCTTATCTTTGAAGGGATGCATTGACATGGTATAGGCTATGTGATGATACGGGATCTTGGAATTATAAGCGATTGAAGTTGGAATTTCACCAGAAGTTCTATCCTATGCATCTTGTTCATCGTGATCGTAATTACATATATAATTTCTGGCCTCGTGAAGGAGAAAGCATCGCTCAAGCTTGGGGGAGGCTTAAGTCAATGTTATATTCATGCCCCAATCATGAGCTCTCTCGGGAAATGATTATTCAGAATTTTTATGCTCGACTGTCTCTTAATAATCGCAACCTGCTCGATACTTCTTGTGCTGGTTCTTATATGCTGAACACTATTGATTTCAAATGGGAATTATTGGAAAGAATTAAACGCAACTCTGAAGATTGGGGTTCCGACGATGGTAAGGAGTCAGGTATGACACCTAAGTTCGATCGTGTTAAATCTTTTATGGATACCGATGCTTTTCGTAGATTTAGTGCTAAGTATGGACTTGACTCTGAGATAGTAGCTACTTTTTGTGAAATTTTTGCTACTCACGTTGATCTTCCTAAAGAGAAGTGGTTTAAATATAATCCTCCTGTTGAAGTGAAAGTAGTTGCACCTATTACAGTCGAAGAAAAGACCATTACATATAGTGATCCTATTATTCCTACTGCTTATGTCGAAAAACCTCCGCTTTCTGTTAGGATAAAAGATCATGTTAAAGCTTCGATCGTTGTTCGTAATGATAATACTAGGACCTATACACCTCCTGAGCAAATTAATGTTGAACCTGGTATTGCTATGATTAAAGATCTCTTGGATGAGGATTTAGATGGGCATGTTATCTCTTTCGTGGGTGAAACCGCTAATATTGCTAGACCCGATACTAAGACACGTAGACCTGTTGTAGGCATGCCTATTATTTCTGTTAAAATAGGAGATCATTGCTATCATGGCTTATGTGATATGGGGGCTAGTGCTAGTGAGATACCTTATGATCTATATAAAAAAATTATGCACGATATTGCACCTGTTGAATTGGAAGACATTGATGTTACTATTAAGCTTGCTAATAGGGACACCATTAAACCTATTGGGATTGTTAGAGATGTTGAAGTCTTGTGTGGGAAGATTAAATACCTTGCTGATTTTCTTGTACTTGCTTCCCCACAAGATGATTTTTGTCCCATTATTTTTGGTAGACCCTTCTTGCATACTGCTAGTGCTAAGATTAATTGTGAAAAGAATATTGTCACTGTTGGCATAGATGGTATGTCTCATGAGTTCAATTTTGCTAAGTTTAGTAGACAACCTTGTGAAACGTAACCACCTAGTAAAGATGAGATTATTGGTCTTGCTTTCATAGCTGTTCCTCCAACTGATTCGTTAGAACATTATCTGTTAGACCATGAAAACGATATGTTTTTGAAGGAAAGGGAAGAAATAGATGAAGTGTTCCTTAAACAAGAACCTGTGCTGAAACATAACCTTCTCATTGAAATTCTTAGGGATCCCCCTCCACCCAAGGGTACCATGTTTGAACTCAAACCTTTACCTGATAATCTTATGTATGCTTATCTTGATGAAAAAGAAATATATCCTGTTATTATTAGTGCTAAACTTTCAGAGAAAGAAGAAGAAAGATTATTGAAAACTCTGAAGAAGCACCGAGCTGCTATTGGATATACTGGATGATGTCAAGGGCATTAGTCCCACATTATGTCAACACAAAATTTCAGTGGAGAAAGATGCCAAACCAGTTAGAGATCCTCAAAGACGATTAAATCCCAAAATGAAGGAAGTGGTAAGAAAGGAGATTCTAAAACTCCTTGAGGCAGGTATTATTTATCCCGTTGCTGATAGCGAATGGGTAAGCCTTGTCCATTGTGTCCCTAAAAAGGGAGGCATTACCGTTGTTCCTAATGATAAAGATGAATTGATCCCGCAAAGAATTATTACAGGTTATAGGATGGTAATTGATTTTCGTAAGTTAAATAAAGCTACTAAGAAAGATCATTACCCTTTACCTTTTATTGATCAAATGCTAGAAAGGCTATCCAAACACAAACATTTTTGCTTTCTAGATGGTTATTCTGGCTTCTCTCAAATACCTGTGTCAGCAAAGGATCAATCTAAAACTACTTTTACCTGCCCTTTTGGTACTTTTGCTTATAGACGTATGCCTTTTGGTTTATGTAATGCACCTGCCACCTTTCAAAGATGCATGATGGCTATATTCTCTGATTTTTGTGAAGAGATTTGTGAGGTATTCATGGATGACTTCTCCGTCTACGGATCCTCTTTTGATGATTGTTTGAGCAACCTTGATCGAGTTTTGCAGAGATGCGAAGACACTAGTCTCGTCCTGAATTGGGGAAAATGTCACTTTATGGTTAATGAAGGCATTGTCTTGGGGCACAAGATCTCCGAGAGAGGTATTGAAGTTGACAAAGCCAAAGTTGATGCTATTGAAAAGATGCCATGTCCCAAGGACATAAAAGGTATAAGAAGTTTCCTTGGTCATGTCGGCTTTTATAGGAGGTTCATTAAGTACTTTTCTAAAATCTCTAGGCGTCTGACTAACTTATCACAAAAAGATATTCCTTTTGTCTTTGATGATGATTGTGTAGAAGCATTTGAAACACTTAAGAAAGCTTTGATCACTGCACCTATTGTTCAGCCACCTGATTGGAATTTACCTTTTGAAATTATGTGCGATGCTACTGATTATGTTGTAGGTGCTGTTTTAGGACAAAGAGTCGATAAGAAATTGAATGTTATCCAGTATGCTAGTAAGACTCTTGATATCGCCCGGAGAAATTATGCTACTACTGAAAAAGAGTTCTTAGCAGTTGTGTTTGCATGTGATAAGTTTAGACCTTATATTGTTGATTCCAAAGTCACCATTCACACTGATCATGCTGCTATTAAATATCTTATGGAAAAGAAATATGCTAAGCCAAGACTCATAAGATGGGTCCTCTTGCTCCAAGAATTTGACTTGCATATTATTGATAGAAAAGGAGCTGAGAACCCCTGCTGCGCATAACTTGTCTAGGTTAGAGAATGTTCTTGATGACCCACTGCCTATTAATGATAGTTTTCCTGATGAACAATTAGCGGTTGTCAATGCTTCTCGTACTGCTCCTTGGTATGCTGATTATGCTAATTACATTGTTGATAAATATACACCGCCTAGTTTCACATACCAGCAAACACTAGTAGAAAAGGGGGCAATGGTCCAGGCCCGGCCAGCCCATTAGTCCCGGTTCAATCCAGAACCGGGACAAATGGGTGCATTGGACCAGTTAAATGAGCCCGGGGGCGGCCGGGCCATGTGGGCCATTGGTCCCGGTTAAATACGGACCTTTTGGTCCCGGTTGGTGGGGACGAACCGGGACCAATGGGCCTCGCTCTGGCCCACCACCATTGGTCCCGGTTGGTGGGACAAACCGGGCCAAAGGTTGCCCTTTAGTCCCGGTTCAAGTCACCAACCGGGACCAATTAGTTGCCTATATATACCCCTCGCCATGAGTAGAGCACTCCAAAGCTCTGTTTTTTAAATGTGGCGTGGGGAGAGCTTTGTGGTGCTCTAGCTCACCTCCTATGTACACGAGGTGTTCGATGGAATGCCCGAGCCACACTACTTAAGCTTTCTCCTCTCCAAGCTCGACCTCCAAGCTCCATTTTCCTTAATATTTGTCTAGGTTTAGTGGGCTGTCACGTCCCGTCCCCGTCTTCACCACCGTCGATCACCCGCGCCGATCTCGTCGCCGGCACCACCGTGGTGAGCCTCTTGTTCTTATCTTCTTTCTTAAAGGAAAAAAATTTCTTAATTGTATGTTTATATAGATACTTGTATAATTTTATTACTTTTATTATTGCATCTTATATAGTGCGATGGTTTTGGTATCCGCCCCCGTCGGCCCTCGTCCTGTCTATGATTCGGATGTGGTATATATTATCTTTTCATAACTATTGGTTCATTTATTGTTTATGACAATTATGCCGACCAACGTGACATATATTTTATTTATCTAGGAGGTTGTTGAACCGAAATTCCAACCGACCCTATTGTCGAGAGGTTAAATTTAGTTGAAGAAGAAAACAATTTGTTGAAGGAAAAAATTAGAAAAATTGAGGAGGAGAAGATGATATTGGAGTTGCATGTTGCGGATGTCGTCGATGATCACAAGATCAAGATGGATGCAATGCTCTAGAAGATTAGAAAGATTAGAAAATATGCCATTCATACCGAGGCTTGGTATCATTATGCCGTTGGATCAGTTGTTACATTGGTTGCGATTATGATCGCATTTGTTTTCACATTGAAATGTTTTACATAGTTTCAGTGTATGGTTTAATTAATTTAGATGCTCTGCAGAGCTTTATGTTGTTAGATGAGAACTATGTATGTACTTTGGTTTTAATGTGATGATGAACTTCTATTAATTTGGTCACTTAATTATCTATTCATGATGTTCTGTAATGATTTTTGACACACTTAATTATATATAATGCACGCAGATGAACCGGCAATGGATGTACGGTTCAAGTCACACCTCCGAGTACATTAAGGGCGTGCATGATTTTCTCGAAGTGGCTGAGGCAAACAAGCGGAATGGTTTTATGTGTTGTCCATGCCCTATATGTGGGAATACGATGTCTTACTCTGACCGGAAAATCCTCCACACCCACCTGCTTTACAAGGGTTTCATGCCACACTATAATGTTTGGACGAGGCACGGAGAAATAGGGGTTATGATGGAAGACGGCGAAGAAGAAGAGTACGATGACAACTATGTGCCCCTGAATACGGTGATGCTACCGAACATCAAGAGGAACCAGACGATGTGCACAATGATGCTGCAATGGGCGAAGTCATTGAAGATCAAGAAGAACCAGACGATGTGCCCGATGATGATGATCTCCGCCGGGTCATTGTCGATGCAAGGACGCAATGCGAAAGTCAAAAGGAGAAGCTGGAGTTTGATCGCATGTTAGAGGACCACAAAAAAGGGTTGTACCCCAATTGCGAAGATGGCAACACAAAGCTCGGTACCGTACTGGAATTGCTGCAGTGGAAGGCAAAGAATGTCAGGCTCGACAAAGGATTTGAGAAGCTCTTGAAAATATTGAAGAAGAAGCTTCCAAAGGTTAACGAATTGCCCGACAAGACATACGCAGCAAAGAAGGTCGTATGCCCTCTAGGATTGGAGGTGCAGAAGATACATGGATGCCCTAATGATCGCATCCTCTACCGCGGTGTGTACAAGGATCTGAACGCATGCCCGGTATGCGGCGACATTCTGATAAGGTCAGACGATATGACCCTGATGATGTTGACGGCGAGCCCCCCCAGGAAGAGGGTTCTTGTGAAGGTGATGTGGTATTCTCCTATAATACCACGGTTGAAACGTCTGTTCAGAAACAAAGAGCATGCCAAGTTGATGCGATGGCACGTTGAGGACCGTAAGAAAGACGAGAAGTTGAGAGCACCACGACGGGTCGCAGTGGAGAAAAATCGAGAGAAAGTATCGGGATGAGTTTGCAAGTGAGCCAAGGAATGTGTGGTTTGCTTTAAGCGCGGATGGCATTAATCCTTTCAGGGAGCAGAGCAGCAATCACAGCACCTGGCCCGTGACTCTATGTATGTATAACCTTCCTCCTTAGATGTGCATGAAGCGGAAGTTCATTATGATGCCGCTTCTCATCCAAGGCCCTAAGCAACCCGGCAACGACATTGATGTGTACCTAAGGCCATTAGTTGAAGAACTTTTACAGCTGTGGAATGGAAACGGTGTACGTCGTGGGATGAGCACAAACAGGAGGAATTTAACCTAAAGGCGTTGCTATTGCTCGTGACCATCAACGATTGGCCCGCTCTCGGTAACCTTTCGTGACGGACAAACAAGGGATACCACGCATGCACACTGTTTACTTGACACCAATAGTATATACCGGCAAGCTGCGGGAAGAATGTGCACAGGCCATCATCGATTTCTTCCGACCAACCATCACTGTTGAAAGAAAGGCAAGCATTTCAAAGGCGAGGCAGATCATGGGAAGAAGCCCGCCATGCGTACCGGTGATCACGTACTTGCTATGGTCAATTATTTACACGTAATCTTTGGAAAGGGTCCCGGCGGACTAGCTGTTCCGAATGACGCTGAGAATCACGCACCCATGTGGAGGGGAGACTAGGCTGGGTTCTGCTCTGAAGACTCCATGCCTATTGCGGAAGGAGCTCATCAACCTTCCGAACTGGACGCCTACGCCTCCTCCTCCTCCTCCGGCGAGTCAGGGCACTCCGCATCCTCCACCGCCTCCTCCTCCGGCGAGTGACGATCAGGGCACGCGTGGCGGCACTCCGCCTCCTTCTCCCGGCGCGTGGTGGCACTCCGCCTCCTTCTCCGCTGCGCCCGGCGCCCGAGCAGCTAGCCTCCTCCTCCTCCGCCTCGTCAGCAAGGGCGGAAGAGACCCGCCGCCGCTCCGGCTGCTCCGGCGCGTCGTAGTCCTTCTCCTCCGCCTCGTAAGCAAGCAAAGAAGACATTCGCTCCGTCTTCTCTGCCGACGTCTAGCAGTACAACCAAAGGTGGGAGGAAATACAGATTCGGTCCTTGTCTGAAGACTCCAGAGAAGTTACCGTACGAGAGGACCAAGGAGGAAAACGCGAAGATCGCGCAGACCAAAGTGGATGACTGGTTTGTAGGGTTGAAAGGAAAGAGACATCCACCTACGGAGGAGAAGGTAGATCCGGTGAAAGCGAAGCGCACTCTGGAGGAGGGCGCCAGGGGCTGCAGGAGAGGGGTCGAGATCCACCATCACCACCACGGCGTTCGGAGCAAGGCGTTCTCAGGAGGTAGGCCCTCCGCTGGGGAGGTGCCTCAGGGCCTGCCCCTGGCGGAGGACCCGTGGTCGTCGGGGGAACCGCTGCGACCGCTCTACCCCATCGGCGGTGTCCTGGTTTCCGGTCGTCGTTGATGGCACTAGAGCGTGGCGCAAGGCGGGGCCCTCGTCTGGCGATATGAAGCAAGGCCGGTACCTGTGAAGAAGGCCCAGTGCCTGTGAAGCTTGCCGCCCCGTGACACTCTCACGTAATAATGAGTGGGGCTGTACACGCCCCGGAGTCTCAGGGGTGCCGGCCTCAGGCCCTGGGGCTCCCTCCCACGCCCAGTGGCAGCACTTAGCTCCGCGCTGGTGAGAAGACGTCCAAGACTAGACTAGGTGCCGGACGCGGCCTTTTTCTGCTTTCATTGCTTTTCCCTTTGGTTGTCACTTTCCCTCGCTGGATTTAAGTTGGATTCGAATTTGAGATTTGCGTGTGTTTGGGGAAGGGGGTGCTTAATCTCGTTCGAGCAATCTCTCGCATTCCGGTTACCGCTTTGCCTTAGCTGCCTCCCCTCGTGAGTCCCTCACGAGCCGGGTTGGGCCTAGCTTGCGTGCAGCCCAGATCGCCGCCGCCAAGATCCTCTCGGGAGGCTTTTACTGCAGATCCTATGGGTTCGATCGGGAGACGCTGAACGCCACAGCCCTCCGGGCTATCTCGGGGCCAGCCCGCGGACAAAGGTAAACTAGCCAACCACTAGGCACAGGCGTACGGGTGGTATAGCATCTACTAATACGCAGAACACAAGTTTTACATGAGGGGATCCCCTCCCAAAATGCTCTCACAACCGTCAGGGCAAAACCTGAGCTCTATTCGTGTAGGAAACAGGAACGGTGCGCAGTCAGTCGGATAAATCCCCCAATGCATCCTCAGGGGCACCTCCTGAATTGTCGTTGGCATCGCTGGCCTCGCCGTCGCTCTCTGCGTAAATGCGCCCGGTAGCGTCAAGGCCAAATCCACTACCACGCCACCTTCGTCGGCAGCCACGATCACGCCATCGTTATGCAAGCAAAGGCCCTAACAAGGGCGTCCACGTTGTCCTCCACCCAGTGCGCCAGGTCGTCCCGGACGGCCTGGGGTACCGGGGCGATGGCTGCGTCGAAGTCAAAGTGAGGGTCCATATTCCGGAGATGGCTGAAGACGCGAGAAAAGGCGCGCCCGAGCAGGGCGCGGCTTCTCTCCTCCACCAACCTGTCGGCTCTGACCGACCGCTCCTCCAGCCGAGTCACCACATCGGTGAAGAACTGAAGGTTGCCGGCGTAGTTAATTGCGTGTGGCTCGCCAACAGCCACCTCGCAGATGTTACCCAAGGCTGTGTTGGCTCTCTCCCGGAGCGTGGTGAGCATGGGGCCATGCTCATGCTCCAGGACCCGCCGCTGGCGCATCTCGTCCACATTCTGTCACGCAACGGCCTCAGCCTCATCCACACGCTGGCGAAGAAGAAGCACCTCGGCACGGGAGGTAGTTAACTCCTCCTGCGCCACCTCAAGGGCGTTCCGAAAAGCATCGGCCCGCCTCGTCGCCTCCTCTTGCTTGGCCCTCAAGGCAGCGGTCCTACCTTCGGCCTCAGCCCGGATCAACCCCAGCCTTTCCTCGAACTCGCGCTCGAGGTTCAAGCGCGCTGTCACCACCCGACGCCCGACCTCCTCCAGGACGTGGGCCTCCCGCGCAGCGACATCATCCTCCGCCCTCGTCACCAAGCGCTCCCTTGTTTCCAGGCGTTCGTACTCGCGTGCACGCTCGGCGGCTTCCAGCGTCAGCGCCTCCTCCCGCTTCTGGAGCTCTGCTGGGTCGCCTGATGCCACCCTCATCGACGCAAGGGCCATCTCGCGCAGCTCCACCTGCTCCTCCAGTGAGCGGCAACGTGCGAGGAGTTCCCGCTCCCGCTCCTCCGCCGCCTCTCGTCGCCGGTCAGCTTCCCGAGCCTCTTCAACGGCCCGAGAACGGACCTCCCGAGAGGCCACCAGCGACGCCTTGGCCTCCTCATCGTCAAGATCACGCTGGTGGCGTGCATGGGCGACAGCTGCCTTCAGCTCGTGCCTCTCCACGGCCATGCGCAGGCCCTCGGCCTCGTTGCGCGCGTCTTCATCGGCGAGCTCTTCACCGAGCAGGCTCACCGCATGAGACGCCCTCCGAAGAAACCCCTGGCGAAGAGCGCGACGCTCCTGGGCGCGCTCAAGTACGTCTTCCACACCATCATCCACCCCGGGCGAGCGCCGAGGGCCGCGAATCAGCACTCTCCCTCCGGGCAGGGGGCCGGGGGCTGGCGCCCTCGCCACGGCCGGGCACGCCTCGCCAGGAGCCCGGCCAGGAGCCAGCCCATCCCCCAAATAAGAGCACAGGGAATGCCTCAGCCAATCACGGTCGACGACCAGACGAGAAGCCCACGGCAGGCCAGCTATGCCTCGAGAGGGCTCGCGAAGGAGGGTCGTGTTGAGGATATAGCTACTAAGTATAAACCGGCCAGGAGGGCCCGGTTCACCTTAGACTGTGCTGAAGCCCATGAAGGTCTTGAAGATGGTGTTCAACTAGTAAAGCTTGGAAGCCCACGGCCCAAAGGCGGATTAAGGCCTGTAGTGGTAAACCGCCATGATTATGTAAACTTGTAATATAAGTTAGAAAAGAGAGAGACCGAGCCGGACACTTTGTATAGGTCGGCTCAGACTCTCAGAGACCGCCAAGGTCAACTCGTGTATATAAAGGGACGACCCGACGGCGGTTCAGGAGAGACAACAACAACTCGAGGCCTAGGCGAAGCTTATTTGCTCCCTAGTCATCGAAACCACATCAATCCCATCACAACTAGACGTAGGATTTTACCTTCATCGAAGGGGCCGAACTAGTATAAACCCTTGTGTCTTTGCGTCCGCTTTAACCCCTTCAAGTTAACCCGTAGCGATGGCTCCACGACTAAGTCCATTCACGAGGACACCTGCCGTGACAAAACCACGACAGTTGGCGCCCAGCGTGGGGCTATGGCACAATGGTTTGATGATCTTGGAGGGCAAGTTCGAAGGACTCGAAGGCTATGCTGTGGGCCGGATGACCAAGAGTCATCACGGCAAGCTCTACATCGACGACGCAGGATGGGGCCCCGAGGCCGGCTCAATCGAGTACTTGTACCGGGTCCCCTTTGGTGGCATACACGTTTTCATCGGCAAGATTGGTGAGCCAGGGCCTGAGCCGGACATCTGCACCGACCTCGTAGAGACGGCTCAGCGTACGAGATCTGCCCAGGTTAAACCGGCCGTGAAGCGCGCCTTCGTGGGAGACGAATCGGGATATGGTAGCGAGACCATCGTCTATTCCAGTGACGAGTCCTCGACCGGAGAAACCGAATCATTGTACCAGTTACAAGATGGCTGGATTGGGGGCTGCTCTGATGGTGACAGTATTCCGGACCCCTCCGATCTGCCCAACCAGGTTGGAATATTCATGGCCGGTACACAAGCAGCGCTTCACTCTTCGACTGCTGCGGCAATGATCTCAGGTTCAACAGCGGCGACGGCTGCCGGGCAGAGGCCCCGTGGCACCCGCCGGCTCAAGTTTTATCGGATCTGTTCGATTTGTTGGCTGCGCTCATGGCGGAGGCTAACCCGGCGGATCGGGGCGCTCATAACACGTAGATTGCGAATGTGAAGGAACAAATCACTTTCGAGCTAAAGCGGATCTAGCAGCCGCAGACGCCAGGATGACGGCATAGCGGGCCGCTTTAGATGCGCAGGCTTATAGGCTCATGTTGGATCAGAACGCGTCACATGAAGTCATGGAGAGGAAATACAGATCCCGTTTGCCTTCAGTTTTTGAAGCCAGAGACCTCTTCAACACCCCTGGAGCGGGAACCAGTAATCCGCCGGTGGTAAACCGGGCGGAAGCACTGGACGGCGCGCCGTCCAGCCCGCTTAATAGATCTACCTCGCCATAACGCCCGGTGTGCCTCAGGCTGTGCAAACACCTCTGGGTCACTACTCCAACCCGATGGATAACCTTGTTGCAGATGCGGCACGGCTGGAGGCGATTCCAATTGAAGGTGATTCACCACAGGCGGTAGAGACGCGCCGGGTCAAGGAGCTTCTTAGGACAACTTTGGTCCAACAGGAAGCGTATTCGTACAGCCGCGACCGGATCCACTCTACCCCCCGCCCAAGCCGGAGCTATAGCGAACGCGTGGATGAACCGCCATATCAAGTAATGCACGGCGTGGTGCGCCCGTGGCAACAACCCGTCGGTGGTGTCGATAACGCCCAGAGGTGGTGGACCGGCCCGAGCGCCGCAGGAGGCCGAATTAGCAGCACAACATCGGGCTCATCACTTACGCGGTTCGTCCACCATCTCGGTCGAGCACGGGGTTACATCTAGCTCTTTGGGGTGCCTTGCCTCGTCTGCGCTTTACGCAATGTGCGCTTGCCCAAAGATTTCAAGGGTCCGCGCAAGGTGCCAAATTACACCGATATATCTCCGAAGCATGGATAGAAAGCTATGAGATGGCCATGGAGATGCCGGATGTGGATGAGGCCGCGTGTGCAAAAGTACTTCACGATGATGCTTGAAGGCACGGCCCGCATTTCTGGTTGAAGAGCTTGCCGCCCAATTCTATCAATTCATGGGCCCGATTGCGGACCTGGTTTATCCAGAATTTCAAATATACCTGTAAGCAGCCCTTGTCCGTAGTGGACTTGGCGGCTTGTGTCCTGGGGGAAGGGGAGTCAACAACCCATTGGGTACTCCGCGTTTCGGAAATCTTGCACTCATCGAGACCGGATCAACGCTGATTCTGCGATCTTAACCACGGAGGGCAACCGCCGATTTGACCTCACGAAGTTAAAGTTAGCGCATGAAGCGATTTTGTAATGACATGGGAACTCTCATGGGCGCTTTAGTGAAGTATGCTGATTACGATAGTACCAAGGATCCCGAGTCCGACGATGACAAGACAGGAAGGGAAGGAAGAACAACAACTCCAAGGGCCAGAACATCACTCGGCAGGTAATGGCAAGCGTAAAGCGGATGGTAACATGGATTTTGTAGCTAATACCAACGCTAGCAGGACAAGGGTCAGCGACGACACGAGAGGTAAGGCGGCGAATCGTGGTGGGGCTCTGAATCCTAACCCGGATCGCTTAAATTATTTATTGAATCAGCCCTGTCCAAAGCACGGGACGAAGGAGATGCCGGCCAACCACCTTTGGAAGGACTGCTACATTATGCAAGAGTTCAAGAGTTCTAATGCTTTCCGGTATGATCACGGCTCTGGCGGCGGTTCAGGATCCGGGCCAGGTTACGGTGGAGGAAATTCCGGTTCAGGATTTAATGGTAATCCGGGCGGACATAACAACCCGAACAATCAGAATAGCCAAGGTGGTTACAACCAGCAACAACTGCAGTCGGGTTATCAGAGCAACCCAAAGCAGTTGAATAGTGGGCAGTACCATGTCTTCACCACTAGCTTAGACAAGCGAGACCGGAAGGTTCAGAAGCGGGCAAATAACGCCTGTTGAACCGGTCGTGCCCCATTACCTACGCTGGTCGGAGCAGCCCATTATATGGAGTAGAGAGGATCATCCTCCCGGTCGACAATCCGGTCAGCTAGCCCTGGTGGTGGCACCTCAGGTGGGAGGTTACAAGTTCACCAAGGTACTCATGGATGGAGGGAGCAACATTAACATCCTGTACTATGAGACCTTCCGTCGTATGGGGCTAACGGATAAACATCTCAAACCGTCCAATACAGTGTTCCATGGTGTGGTACCTGGCAAGTCAGCGTATCCTGTTGGTAAAATAGCTCTGGAAGTAGCCTTTGGTGATGAATATGACTCCAGATCGGAAACATTGACGTTTGAAGTGGTAAAAATCCGAAGTCCATATCATGCCCTGTTCGGGCGACCGGCTTATGCCAAGTTCATGGCACGGCCTTGTTATATCTATTTGCAGCTCAAGATGCCGGGTCACAAGGGGACAATAATGGTTCATGGGAGCCGCAAGATCGCTTTGGAATGTGAGGAAGGTGATGCGGCCTATGCAGAGTCGGTTTGCGCTACAGAGGAGTTGAAATATTACAAGGACAACGTTGATCCGGTGGACATGACCCCTTTGAAGAAGCCGACTACAGAACATGATCTGGACCTGAAATTCAAATCGGCAGCTGAGACTAAGCTTGTTGACTTCGTGCCTGGCGATTCGTCCAAGCGATTCAAAGATTAGTGCCAACTTGATCCGAAATAGGAAAGCACGCTCATCGAGTTCATCCGTGAGAATCGGGACATTTTGCATGGAAGCCTTCGACATGCCAGGTGTACCGAGGCAACTCGCTGAGCACACTCTTAATGTTGATCCCAAGTACAAACCAGTGAAGCAGTTTCTCTGCCGGTTTAATGAAGAAAGGCGCAAGGCCATTGGAGAGGAAGTGGCCAGGCTCTTGGCAGCTGGTTTTATCGTTGAAGTCTTCCATCCAGAGTGGCTTGCTAATCCGGTGCTGGTTCTTAAGAAAAACGGCACTTGGCGCATGTGTGTGGATTACACAGATCTTAACAAGGCTTGTCCAGCAGATCCTTTTGCCCTCCCCCGCGTTGACCAGATTATTGATGCCACTGCGGGTTGTGAGCGTTTGAGATTTTTGGATGCGTATTCTGGGTATCATCAGATCAAGATGGCAGTTAAGGACCAGGAGGAAACAACGTTTATCACTCCCTTTGGAGCCTTCTGCTATGTATCTATGCCTTTTGGGCTCAAGAGCGCCCAAGCAACTTATCAACGATGTGTACAGAATTGCCTGCATAAACAGATCGGCCGTAATGTGCACGCCTATGTTGATGATATTGTGGTTAAGTCAAGGGAGAAGGAGACACTGATTGACGAATTGAGGAAACCTTTGACAACCTGCGGGTTTACAAGATGATGCTCAACCCGGCCAAATGTGTCTTTGGTGTTCCGGCAGGCAAGTTATTGGGTTTTCGTGTCCAATAGGGAATTGAAGCTAATCCGGAGAAGATTACAGCTATTACCTCCTGGCTAAACCGAAGTGTATTAACGATGTCCAGCGTCTGGCGGGCGGATTGCTTGCCGAGCGGTTTATCGGCCGCCTTGGTGAGAAGGCGATTCCTTTATATCAGATGTTGAAGAAGACGGATCAGTTCATCTAGAGTCCCGCGGCTGATAAGGCATTTGAGGACTTAAAGCGGCAATTGGCCAACCCGCCTGTGCTCGCCGCTCCCATTGACAAGGAGCCGATTCTACTATATGTTTCTGCTAACGCCAGGGTGGTCAGCGTGGCCATTGTGGTGGAGCGGAAGGAGGCAGGGAAGGAGCATCCGGTTCAACGTCCGGTTTACTATATCAGCGAGGTACTTATTGAATCTAAGCAAAGGTATCCGCATTGGCAGAAGCTGGTATATGGAGTTTTCATGGCAAGCCGAGAGCTGAAGCAGTATTTCCAAGGGCACGCCATCACAATGGTCAGTTCTGCTCCCTTAGGCGATATCATACAGAACCGGGAATCGACTGGCCGAATTGCCAACTGGGCTATAGAGCTTGGGCCGCATTTGCAGACGTGACGTGCCTCGTGACGGCGGTGAAGTCTCAAGCACTTGTGGATTTCATTAATGATTGGACGGAGTTGCAAGTACCAAGAAAAGCCGGATCACACATATTGGACCATCCATTTTGACGGATCCGAGCAATTGGAGGCTCGGGGCTGGAGTCGTATTAACTTCCCCACGAGGTGACAAGTTCATTACGTTCTCGCTTAATGTTCCCTTGTACTAACAATGCAGCTGAGTATGAAGCCTTGCTCCATGGTCTCCGGATGGCTAAGGAGATGAATCTAAGCCGGGTTAAGTGCTTCGGTGACTCGGACCTAGTGGCTCAACAGGTGTCTGGCACTTGGGATTCAGAGGACCCACTCATGGCTGCATATCGTCGTGCGGTGGATATTGTTGCAGGTCATTTCAAGGGCTATCTGGTGGACCACGTGGACCGTCGGAAGAATGAAGCGGCGGACGCTTTAAGCCGGTTAGGCTCTCAACGTAAACCGGTCCCACCCAATGTTTTTCTGGACGTGCTGCACAACCCGTCGGTCAAGCTACCTGGTGAAGCGGATTTGGCTATTCCTGATCCGGAGGCTCTATTGGTGGCAGCTCTTCATGTCACTCCGGATTGGGCCTTCCTTATCTTGCGTACATGAACCGGGCGAAGTTACCGTAAGATGAGACGTTGGCCCGACAGATAGTCCGGCGATCCAAGTCTATGACCATTGTTAATGGCGAATTGCATCATTGCAGCGTGTCGTATGCGTTTCAGCTGTGTCCCCGAGGAAGGCTGTGAAATATTGCATGAGATCCACGAAGCGAGATTGTGGTCACCACGCCAGCTCAAAATCCTTGGTGGCTAAAGCGTTCATACGGTTTCTATTGGTTGATCGCTCATCTTGATGCGGAAGATCTGGTCGACGATGTGATGGTTGCCAAAATTTTTCAGACGCTGCTCATGTACCGCCCAAGAATTGAGGATGATTCCAATTACTTGGCCGTTTGCAACCTGGGGCTGGATATGGTTGGACCTTTCAAAGGTCCAAGGACAAGAAGACCCACCTCTGGTGGCGGTTGACAAGTTTACAAAGTGGGTAGAGGCGTAACACATTAGCAAGTGTGGCGCTGCCACGGCGGTTCAGTTCATCAAAAGGTGATTTTCGGTTTGGCTTTCCACACGGTATCATCACGGATAATGGTACCAATTTGTCCAAAGGCGCCATGAAAGAGTTCTGCGAACATGAACACATCCGCTTGACGTTTCTTGATAGCCACCCACGGTCCAATAGTCAAGCGGAAAGGGCTAATCAAGAGATCTTGATAGGCATCAAGCCCGGCTTATGGTCCCTTTGCGAGAGGACACGGGTTGTTGGGTAGAAGAACTACCCTACGTGTTATGGAGTATCAACACTACGCCCAACAGATCCACATGATACACACCGTTCTTTATGGTCTATGGAGCGGGCGGTTCTCCCCGATGACATCCGTCATGACTCACCTCGTGTGGCAGCTTATGTTGAAGCGGACAACGAGGCAGTGCAACAAGACGCTTTGGACCTGTTGGATGAGGAGCGTGACATAGCAGCTGCCCTTCGGCGATTTACCAGCAGGATCTTAAATGCGTTACCATAGTCGCCGGGTCGGAACGAGAACTTTTCAAGAAGGAGATTTGGTGCTTGGCTCATCCAAGACCAGTGGTATGCACAAGTTATCCCCGCCTTGGGAGGGACCTTTCGTGGTCGACAA
This sequence comes from Aegilops bicornis, assembly GCA_021605145.1. Classification (NCBI taxonomy): domain Eukaryota; kingdom Viridiplantae; phylum Streptophyta; class Magnoliopsida; order Poales; family Poaceae; genus Aegilops; species Aegilops bicornis. The sequence continues at coordinate 471,666,929 of CM038672.1, read as the reverse complement.
GAATCTGCACTGTGGGTCATACTATCTAATCGATATTCGAGAGCATAAAGACTCACGTACATCGGAGGAGGAGACCAACAGGCCGTGGAACATAGCTCATCTTCGGCCTTATTATACCTAAGCCACCGGCTCTACTCATATACATATTATGACAGTGTATATATTATGAATAAAGTAATAAACCGGAGCCTCGGCTAAAGCGGGGTATCTGTTCTGTTATATCATGCGTGGTCACATGGAGTTGTTCTGTCTTAAAGCGGCCTCCGGTTTACCCCTTGAGTTTGCTTTTCAAAAGCTTTATGATATCACTTGGGGGCTTGGTCGTGTCCGAACCAATGCAACACCTTTTGATAGGCGAAAGCCACCAGATCAATTGGGGACATGGTCAAGTCTGAACCAGTCACGCCTCTTGATCGGCCTAAGGCCATAGAGTCACTTGGGGGCTTGGTCGAACCCGAACCATTGCCACGCCACTTGATCGGCATAATGCCACGCTTGATTGGGGACCTGGCTGACTTGAACCATAGCTACACCTTATTGGGAGCTTGGTCGTGTCCGACCATGGTAACACCATCTGATCGGCTTAGTAAAGCCTCTTTTTGCAAACGGTTTATCATTGCCTTTGCTTCCATATTTTTTCATAACTGCTATTTGATTTTTGTTGCGATAACATTTTTAAACCGGTTCAAACTGTCAATTGACGGAATTCGGTCCGTTTTTAATCCGGAGATAATTTTTCCGGTTTGACTTTTTCTGTTAACATCCCGTTATGGAGTAACAGGGGGCTTCTCATGACCCGGCATGGTTTACATGGTAAACCGGCATTATAAACACAGGAGCTGTTTTCTCCTTTGACGGTAATGGCTTATACAACCTCCGCTTCAAGATTGGCTAAGCCAACTTCATGCCCAGCGACGGCAGGTATTTTGTATCACAAATTTTGATCGTATACCTCAATATTTCATTGCATATATATATGAACGTGACAAGCCGGCTGGCGGCACAAACCGCCGTGACAGTTTAAGATTTTGTGACTGCAGGCAATATGGATTGAAGGTTTTGATCATTCAATCAAAAGTATCAGCACCCATGCACGAAGGCATATTCAAAGCAAAAGTGTTGGCTATCCTATTACAAGGCATTCAGAGGCCCAAAGTTTGGAATTGCTTCATAACGGGCAGTGTCTGATGTATCAACCGACTTGACGGATTAAGCTTCATTGTCGGGTTGACGTGAAGTAGATGGGTCGTCCTGCACCGCTTCAACTTCTTCCTGTTGGAAATATGCCCTAGAGGCAATAATAAAAGCATTATTATTATATTTCCTTGTTCATGATAATTGTCTTTTATTCATGCTATAATTGTATTATCTGGAAATCGTAATACACGTGTGAATACATAGACCACAAATACGTCCCTAGTAAGCCTCTAGTTGACTAGCTCGTTGGTCAACAGATAGTCATGGTTTCCTGACTATGGACATCGATGTCATTGACAGCGGGATCACGTCATTAGGAGAATGACGTGATGGACAAGACCCAATCCTAAGCATAGCACAAGATCGTGTAGTTCGTTTTGCTAGAGCTTTTTCAATGTCAAGTATCTCTTCCTTAGACCATGAGATCGTGTAACTCCCGGATACCATAGAAGTGCTTTGGGTGTACCAAAGCGTCACAACGTAATCGGGTGACTATAAAGGTGCACTACGGTATCTCCGAAAGTGTCATTGGGTTGACACGGATCGAGACTGGGATTTGTCACTCCGTATGACAGAGAGGTATCTCTGGGCCCACTCGGTAATGCATCATCATAATGAGCTCAAACTGACCAAGTGTTTGGTCACGGGATCATGCATTACGGTACGAGTAAAATGACTTGCCGGTAACGAGACTGAACGAGGTATTGGGATACCGACGATCGAGTCTCGGGCATGTAACATACCGACTGACAAAGGGAATAGTATACGGGGTTGCTTGAATCCTTGACATCGTGGTTCATCTGATGACATCATCGAGGAGCATGTGGGAGCCAACATGGGTATCCAGATCCTGCTGTTGGTTATTGACCTGAGAGCGTCTCGGTCATGTCTGCATGTCTCCCGAACCCGTAGGGTCTACACACTTAAGGTTCGGTGACGCTAGGGTTATTAGGAAGACTTGTATGTGATTACCGAATGTTGTTCAGAGTCCGGATGAGATCCCGGACGTCACGAGGAGTTCCGGAAGGGTCCGGAGGTAAAGATTTATATATGGGAAGTTGTCAAAGCGGACACCGGAAAGTTTCGGGGCGTACTGCATTATGCTGGGCCACCGGAAGGGTTCCGAGGTCCACCGGGAGGGCCACCCCTCGGGGGGCCACATGGGCTGCGTGGGGATAGCAGCCAGCCCACAGTGGGCTGGGTGCCCCCTTGGGCCCATGCGCCTAGGGTTTGGGGAACCCTAGAGGCGCCTTGCTTGGGGGGCAAGCCACCCTTCCTGTCCGCCCCCTCTAGATTCCCATCTAGAGGGGCCGACCCTGCCCTTCCCCTATAAATAGAGGCTGAGGGAGGCAGTCACACCCAAGCCAAGGCGCAGCCCTCCCCTCCCCAACACCTCTCCTCCTCCGTTGTGTGCTCGGCGAAGCCCTATCGGAGTACTGCTTCTCCACCATCATCACGCCGTCGTGCTGCCGGTGGAGCTGTCTTCCTCAACCTCTCCTTCCTCCTTGGTGGTCCAGTCAATCCAGGTTAAAGCCTGAAAGACAGCCTCTTCACTTATAAGCTCAGCCGGATCAACGTCAGGGGCGTAAGTGTGCTTACGGGTTGGCGGGACAAGGTTCTGCACTTCCGGAATAACAGCTTCAACCCGTCTGTTGTTCGCATCGTAGAAGGAGCGGTGAACCGTCAGGTTGGCCTCTTCTGCCAGTTGACTCGCCAGAGGACATATCTCCCTTGTTACCCATTTGAGAGCATCATTATCAAATACTTCGCCATTTTCTTGAGCACTTGGGAAGCCTTTGGCTATGTCAGCCGGATCAAGGTCAGCTATCCATGCTTTGGCGCGAGTTAGTGCCAATAAGGTGCCAGCCCGGGCAGCGGATCATTTCAATTCTTCTATCTGCCGGTATCATAGATAGCCGGTCCGATGTGTCCTTGATCGATGTCGAGCTGCATTATCATAAGAAGTGGCGCAAATAACTTCATTTGGGTGCCGGTATACAGCTGTTCAATTAGCGTATACGCGGCCTTGAGTTTCTTCCACATGTCAGAGCCCAGACGAGCAATGCGCCTACCTATACCGGTTTAAGAAAGTTCAGGTTAAACCGGAGGAAATTTCAAAGCGGAATATTCATCACAACCTTGGTGAAACATTGCTTACCAAATATTGCAGAGGTCATGGCATTGATTTGGCGCTTTAATCCAGTGAGCTCTTCAGTCACCGGTTTAAGAGCTGCTTCAGCATCTTCCACCCGTTTTAGCAAGCCCGCCTTTTCAGTATCCCAGCCGGCCCGCTCAGACTTGAACCACTCCTTGAGCTGCTCCATGGTAGTCAAGGCGGTTTTCAGCTCATCCTTGGCCTTGGAGGTTTCTGCTTGTTGAGATTTCAGATTTTTGTGAAGATCATTGATTTGTGAGACTTGTTGGCGTATCTCACTCTGCAACAAAAAGAGAGCATGTTAATATCTTCATTAAAAGTCCCAAGCGCATAACCAGTCATACACTTGGCACTTGGGGGCTAATGCGGATCATTTTTTTATACTGATTATTGAAGTCCCATGGATTAATACAAGTGTTAATCATGGCACTTGGGGGCTAATGTGTGTTTGATCAGAAATATATAGGACAAAGTACTATGAACTATGCAAAGTCCCGGTTTGACTTTCTAGGGACAAATCGGCCCTTGGGGGCTACTATGCAATGAAGGTACAAGAGAAGGGCACAACTATTTACCTCCTAGCGCTCCTTCATAAGATTTACTAAACCGGCTTCATAATCACGGCTTGTGTAGAGCCGGTTCAGGAAGCCAGAGTGAAGGTCTTGGGCAGAGAGATTGTTATAAGCTGACAAATCAGTTTTCTCCTTCCCTTTGCTCATGGCAATAAATTGGACCTTTGCAGTGTGCTTTGATAGAGCAACCGGATTACCAGGGGCGGAATATGCGGTGCCCGTAACTACGACATCATCATCTTTGGTCAGGCTGGCCGGATTAGCATTTTCAACTGGGCTTGGCGCTTTCATACCCGGGCTTGGCGGATCAGCAGTTGAGTCCCGTTGTTCTGCTGCAAGACTCGGAGGAGCAGGAGGATGTGATGTCTCAACTTGGACATCCGGTTCAACCTCTGGCGGATTAGCATTGGCATCTTGATTTTCCCCAGCAGAGTTGTCTTTAGCAACTTCGGGATTTTCACCATGATGCTCTGGATCTTCTCCAGATCAACATCCACAGTAGGGTCGAGGGTGTTGGCCTTTTTACTAAGTCGAGCCTTGGTGCTACAACATCAAGGGTTAGAATATGATAAACCGACAAATGCAAGGAACAAATTAAGGAGTAATATACTTATCCAGCAGCAACTTTGAGAGGAGGCAGCGGTGAGTGGTTGATGAACCGCCGGACGAGTTGGAAGAAGCACAGTAATTCGGGTCGACGGATTGAGAGGGCATCGGAAGAAACCTTTCAAAGGATAACGCTTTTTAGGAGAACAAGTCACCTCCGGGCGACGTTTCGGGTTGGTGTGTCGGCTAAACCGGACGGCGTAATTTGTTGACCGCTATGCCGGGTCATACTGGCGTTCTTCGATTTCTTTGTGTCTTGAGAGAAAGTTTTGGATTCAAATGAGCATAAGGGTGAGATTGTTTCACTTTCCGGACTGCGTGAATTCTTTTAACGGTACAAGATCGAGAATCGGAAGAAAGAAGGATTACCTCAACGAGTTACGCATGGCTGGCCTCGGCGTCATCACAGGAATTGTAACTGTCAATAAAATGAATGAAAAAGGAACCAAGTGAGTCAAGCTCTACCTCGACATCTGATTCTTCATCTTCGGCGGTTCGTAAGACTCGGCAGTTTTCTTCTTGCCGATTTTCTTGGTGGTCTTGGTCTTTGCACGAGGAACCGGGCGGTTTAGTTCGCTTCAAAAGGAGCTGTTGGCCTGAAAATTAATACATAGGGATTAATACAATCAATATGGAATCAAAGTCGATTAGAATAATGAGTGGAACCTTACATGAGGCGGTTTATTTGGAGAAGGTAGAACGGAGCCAACCCGGTTTGGCTGCATGCGGAGACCGGTTCATCGAGAATTTTCTTCACAGTTTGGTAACTTCAAGCTCGATTATTGATAGTTCGTGATGTCGTTGAGGATCTTTAGCGTCACCGGTATATTCGTGCATCAATCCGGCGGCGGCTTAACGGCAAGATGCCCCAAGAAACCCAAAGCGGACAAGGTCTATACCAGTTAAACCGTTGGCCATCGAGCCCGGAGCTTGGTAATTTGAGGTGCAAAGTTCTTCCGTCTCTGCGGCGGTCAAGCCTTGAAGGCAATGGATGGTTGTTGCTAAGCCGGTGAGGGCGATAACCCGGCAAGGGATTTTCTCCGTTAGGAGCAGTGTTCCGGCAATAGAACCATGTTTGATTCCAATCTTTAGGATGGCTATGATGTTTGGCGTGAGGGAAGTCCACTTCCTTCCTTTTCTGGATTGAAACGCCACCAAGTTCTGTGTTAGGACCGTCCGAAAATTCTGTACGGCGGTTCAAATGAAAGAAATCTCGAAATAACTCCACGGTTGGTTCTTCTTGAAGATAGACTTCTCAGAATACTTGAAAGTTGCATATATTGGACACGGAGTTCGGACCAATATCTTGTGGATGGAGTTGGAAGCTTGCAAGGACATCCCGGGATTTTTTTGATCCGGGCGGGCTGAATCCCCGGTCTAGATGTTGCATAAAAACAATCACTTCTCCTTCTTGAGGTTCAGGTGGACATTATGATCCCGGAACTCGCCAGTGGAGAACATTTTTTGAGGCTAAAACGCCAGTGGTGACGTAGCCGTTGAGTTGTGTTTCCGTGATCCGGGACGGAACCCAGTTGCAAGCGGCAAATTGTTTCGCCATTCCGGAAGGAGGGAGCTGAAAGAAAATCAAACTGGTGCCGGTTTACTGTCTACGGTTTGTAAGTGAAAAATTCAGTGTTAAACCGGTGAAAATACAATGCAAGGACAAGTTGGCGGTTTAAGAGAGGGCTAATGACATATGGCGGATTGGCCATCAAGGACTAAACCGCCCATAGGCAGAAAGGCCCAGATTCAAAATTTCTGCTAAGTGTTGACAGAAACAGGTTTCACACAATGTTCAAATCTATTTGGATCTACCGCACATCTATAAAGCAGTTTTTACTGCGTTCTTTAAAAGGTGTTCAAGTAAAACAGAGAAGGATGCATACTCTACCAGAAGAAAAGGAAGGGCTGCTAGTATTAAAAACAGATGCGGAAAGACTACCGCAATTGATCTATATCGTTTTTGGATCAAAACTACCGCGGCAGAAGGTAGGATGAAGAGGAAAATGGAGAGCTATGTGGATGAGCTTGTAAAACCTAATGCAGATCTAAGGACAAAGAATAGAAGAAGCTTACCGCTGCAGATTACGGCGGAGGGGGGCGATGAGCCTCTGATCTAATTCAGGTTGATGCAGCGGCCTTGGTTGGTGCAGTTCTCGAAGGTCGCGGACGGCGGGGGAGCTTCAGAATCGAGGCGTCGCGAGGAAGAAGAAGATGCGAAGAGAGAAAAAGGACCCCTCGGGCTTTATTTATAAGGGAAAGAGTAAATGGCAGGCGCGAGAATCAAGGCGTCCGAAGCGGCCGAGTGGGCGCGCTTGTCGCCTCGATTTTCGAGATAATCATTAATGAGAAGGGAATCTTTTTAATTCTTTTATGCAGAGATGATGTCATGACGGACTGTTGCGGTGCTCTGAAGATGACGTCACAGTGGTTTACAAAAATTCACAGGAGAAGTCAATATGGCGGTTTACGAAAATATAAGAGGATGTTTACAAGATATTTTTAGTGTTGAAGATTGACATGAATAAATTCAAATCAATCCGGGGACTAATGTTGAGGATATAGCTACTAAGTATAAACCGGCCAGGAGGGTCCGGTTCACCTTAGACCGTGCTCAAGCCCATGAAGGTCTTGAAGATGGTGTTCAACTAGTAAAGCTTGGAAGCCCACGGCCCAAAGGCGGATTAGGGCCCGTAGTGGTAAACCGCCATGATTATGTAAACTGGTAATATAAGTTAGAAAGGAGAGAGACCGTGCCGGACACTTTGTATAGGTCGGCTCAGGACTCTGTAGACCGGCCGGGCGTCAACCTGTGTATATAAAGGGACGAACCAGCGGCGGTTCAGGACAGAGAACAACAACTCGAGGCCTAGGCGAAGCTTATTTGCTCCCTAGTCATCGAAAGCACATCAATCCCATCACAACTAGACGTAGGCTTTTACCTTCATCAAAGGGGCCGAACTATTATAAATCCTTGTGTCTTTGCATCCGCTTTAACCCCTTCAAGTTAACTTGTAGCGATGGCTCCACGACTAAGTCCTTTCACGAGGACATCTGCCGTGACAAAACCACGACAGGTCGCGAGGCGCGCGGGGACGCGATGCGCCTCAGGATGGCTCGTCTCTCCGGCCGACCTCACCACCAGGGCCCTGCAGCTCGGAGTGCTCGAAGACGGTGGAGAGGGCGGAGCCAAGGGGGATGGCTCCTCAGACATCTCCGTGAGCTCGGCAGGAAGGGCCCTGTGGAGCAAGGATCAGTAAAAACAACAGAAGAATCAGGAGCCAGAAAAGGGGAAAGCTTACTCATCTGTGGCGAAGTACTTCCTGCGCTTCAACAGGCGACAAGGGTAATCGTCGCCCAGGTCTTCCCTTCTCTTCCGAAGAGCCTCAAAATCCACGCGGAATCGACCCAAGAGTTGAGCGCAGGGGTCAACCTGCAATGAGGAAGGAGCGTCGAGACGACCGGCGTCAGGGGCGTCGTCCTGGAGCTCGCCGCCAGTCGCCTCACCAAGGAGGGTAGCTGGGACCCCAGGGGCCTCAGCCGTAGGCACCACGGGCAGCTGCTCGCCTCCCCCAACCACGACAGCCTGGGCCTCAGGAGCTGCTCCCTCAAGAGCGCCGCCTGGGACCGTCACCCTTGCGGAGGCCCCCTCGGCCTCCAGCGGCTCGTGCCTCCCTGCACTGCCACTCGAGGAAGAGCCGCCACGGCCGACTGGAAGGGCAGTCACCACCACAGGGTTCTCGCGAGACCCCATGAGGCCTGTGGGGCGCAGCCCCCACTCGTCTAAGCTGGGCATCTGCTTCACAAAGTCACCCCTGCTTGAGCAAAAGTACAGCAAAGCACCCCCTTGCCGGACGCTGCCAGGGTTGGGATCCCCAGTCAAGACCAAGAGCTACTTCCTCAGCGCTTGAGCGTCAAGTCCTCCTCCTGGAGCCTCATGCGGTCTTCACGCCCGGCTGAAGGCCCACATCCGTGCGGAATGGCGCTGGAGAGGGGCAATCTTGACTGTGAGAACTCCTTCACCACCTTGGGCACCGTCACCTCGAGCGCCCTTAGGAACGCGAAGCGACGCCAGACGAACGCGAGCCAGGGGCTCGTGAGCGTCTCCTGGCCCCAGCCTGAATTGGGGACAGCGGGTGATGTTGGCTCCAACAGCAGGGGGCTGGGCACCCCACGTCCATGTACAGACCACCGCTCGTGGAACCCGGTAGCGCCGGGCGGAGGAAGGGTGAAGTCAATCCACAAGCCGTTGTTTCAGATGCAGCAATGAAGCTCACGCACCCTGAACATTGGGTGGGGTCAACAAGGCGCAGAGAGAAGAAGTGGCGCAACAAGGCAACCGAGGGAAGGATGCCCATCATCGCCTCACAAACAAAGGCGAAGACCGCAAGAAGAGTGATGGATTCCGGACCCAAGTGCATCATATGGATCTGATAGTGGGAGAGTACAGCATTGAAGAAATCAGAGAAGGGGGGAACCAGCCCCGCCCACAGGGTATCGGAAAAATACTGGACCTCGGTGATTATCTTGTCAATGGCGAAGTGGGACGCGGGACAGGCCGTCGTCCGCCCGCATTCGTTGAAGATGGTGGCCAAGGCTGAGCTGAACTTGCCCAGGCCCTCTCGATTGAGTATAATCGACCGATCGACGGCAGGGGCCGCCGATGACGGCGAGCGAGGCGGAGGCATGGGTTTCTTCCCTCTTCCTTTCTTCGTCAGAGCCATGGCAACGGAAAGGGGGGAGGAAGGTTCGAGATTGGATTGGGAGCAGTGTTGGGGAACGTTGCAGAAAATAAAATTTTTCTTACGGTTTGACCAAGATCCATCTATGAGTTCTACTAAGCAATGAGTCAAGAGAGAGAGTTTGCATCTACATACCACTTGTAGATCGATGCAGGCGTTCGAGGGAGTGGTGATGATGAAGACGTTCCCAACGTGATTCCGATCACCGATGACCAAGTGCTGAGCGGACAGCACCTCGCGTTCAACACACGTGCGGAGACGATGGTGTCTCCACCGTCTTGATCCAGCAAGGATGAAGGAGAGGTTGAGGAAGACAATTCCAATGGCAGCACGACGGCGTGGTGCAGTTGGTACGGGAGTTCTCCGGCAGGGCTTCGCCAAGCTCGCGTGGAGAAAGAGAGGTGTTGGGGAGGGGAGGGGCTGCGCCTTCAATGGTGTGTGTAGCCCTCCGCCCCACCCCTCTATTTATAGGGGGACGGGAGGGGGGGCCGGCCCCCCTCGATGGCGTCGAGAGGGGGGGGCGGCCAAGGGAGGAGGAAAGGGTGGCTTGCCCCCAAGCCAAGGCGCCCCTTTGCCCCTTTAGGGTTTCCTCCCCATGCCCTAGCCGCATGGGCCTAGGTGGGAGGTGCGCCCAGCCCACCGTGGGCTGGCTCCTCTCCCACTTAGCCCATGTGGCCCCTCGGGAGGTGGCCCCTCCGGTGGACCTCCGAACTCTCCGGTGGCCCCGGTACATTACCAGTATACCCCGAAACTTTCCGAGTCCGTTTAACCCCTTTCCATATATAAATATTTACCTCCGGACCATTCCGGAACTCCTCGTTCGTCCGGGATCTCATCAGGACTCGAACAACATTCGGTAATCACATACTTGTCTTCCTATTAACCCTAAGCGTCACGAACCTTAAGTGTGTAGACCCTACGGGTTCGGAGACATCTTGAACATGACCGAGACGTTCTCCGGTCAATAACCAACAGCGGGATCTGGATACCCATGTTGGTTCCCACACGCTCCTCGATGTTGTCATCGGATGAACCACGATGTTGAGGGTTCAATCAACCCCGTATGTTATTCCCTTTGTCAGACGGTATGTTACTTGCCCGAGACTCGATCGTCGGTATCCCAATACCTCGTTTAGTCTCGTTACGGCAAGTCACTTTACTGCGTACCGTAATGCATGATCCCGTGACCGGACACTTGATCACTTTGAGCTCATTATGATGATGCATTACCGAGTGGGCCCGATGATACCTCTCCGTCATGCGGAGTGACAAATCTGTCTCGATCCGTGTCAACCGCAGACACTTTCGGAGATACCTGTAATGCACCTTTATAGTCACCCGATTACGTTGTGGCGTTTGGTACACCAAAGCATTCCCTTCGGTATCCGGGAGTTACACGATCTCACGGTCTAAGGAAGAGATACTTGACATTGGAAAAGCTCTAGCAAAACGAACTACACGATCTTTGTGCTATGCTTAGGATTGGGTCTTGTCCATCACGTTATTCTCCCAATGACGTGACCCCGTTGTCAATGACATCTGATGTCCATAGTCAGGAAACCATGACTATCACAGCCGACCAACGAGCTAGTCAACTAGAGGCTCACTAGGGACGTATTGTGGTCTATGTATTCACATGTGTATTACGATTTCCGGATAATACATTATAGCAAGAATAAAATACAATTATCATGAACAAGGAAATATAATAATAAAACTTTTATTATTGCCTCTAGGGCATATTTCCAACAGTCTCCCACTTGCACTAGAGTCAATAATCTAGTTTACATTGTGATGAATCGAACACCCATAGAGTTACGGTGTTGATCATGTTTTGCTCATGGAAGAGGTTTAGTCAGCGGATCTGCGACATTCAGATCCGTATGCACTTTACAAATTTCTATGTCTCCATCCTGAACGTTTTCACGGATGGAGTTGAAGCGGCAACTTGATGTGCACTGGTCTTCTTGTGAAACCTGGGCTCCTTGGCAAGGGCAATAGCTCCGGTGTTGTCACAGAAGAGTTTGATCGGCCCGACACATTGGGTATGACTCCTAGGTCGGTGTGAACTCCTTCACCCAAATTGCTTCATCGCTGCCTCCGAGGCTGCCATGTACTCCGCTTCACATGTAGATCCCGCCACGGCGCTCTGCTTGCGGTAGCACCAGCTTCGCTCCACCATTCAACATATACACGTATCCGGTTTGTGACTTAGAGTCATCCAGATCTGTATCGAAGCTAAGCGTCGGCGTAACCCTTCTGACGAGCTCTTCGTCACCTCCATAAACGAAACATGTCCTTTGTCCTTTTCGGTGCTTCAGGATATTCTTGACCGCTGTCCGGTGTTCCTTGCGGGATTACTTTGGTACCTTCCTACCAAACTTACGGCAAGGTTTACATCAGTCTGGTACACAGCATGGCATACATAATAGATCCTATGGCTGAGGCATAGGGATGACGCTCATCTCTTCTTTATCTTTTGCCGTGGTCGGGCATTGAGCTGAGCTCAATCTCACACCTTGCGATGCTGAGGCAAGAACCCTTTCTTGGACTGATCCATTTTGAACTTCTTCAAAATCTTATCAAGGTATGTGCTTTGTGAAAGACCTATGAGGCGTCTCGATCTATCTCTATAGATCTTGATGCCTAATATATAAGCAGCTTCTCCAAGGTCCTTCATTGAGAAGCACTTATTCAAGTAGGCCTTAATGCTGTCCAAGAATTCTATATCATTTCCCATCAAAAGTATGTCATCTACATATAATATGAGAAATGCTACAGAGCTCCCACTCACTTTCTTGTAAACGCAGGCTTCTCCATAAGTCTCATAAACCCAAACGCTTTGATCATCTCATCAAAGCGAATGTTCCAACTCCGAGATGCTTGCACCAGCCCATAAATGGATCATTTGGAGCTTGCATACTTTGTTAGCGATCCTTAGGATCGACAAAACCTTCCGGCTGCATCATATACAACTCTTCCTTAAGATAACCGTTAAGGAATGCTGTTTTGACGTCCATCTGCCATATCTCATAATCATAGTATGCGGCAATTGCTAACATGATTCGGACGGACTTAAGCTTCGCTACGGGAGAGAAAGTCTCATCGTAGTCAATCCCTTGAACTTGCCGATAACCCTTAGCGACAAGTCGAGCTTTATAGATGGTGACATTACCATCCGTCTGTCTTCTTCTTAAAGATCCATTTGTTTTCTATCGCTCGCCGATCATCGGGCAAGTCAGTCAAAGTCCACACTTTGTTTTCATACATGGATTCTATCTCGGATTTCATGGCTTCTAGCCATTTGTTGGAATCTGGGCCCGCCATCGCTTCTTCATAGTTCGAAGGTTCACCGTTGTCTAACAACATGATTTCCAGGACAGGGTTGCCGTACCACTGCAGTGCGGAACGTGTCCTAGTGGACCCTGAAGTTCAAGAGCAACTTGATCCGAAGTACCTTGATCATCATCATTAATTTCCTCTTCGGTTGGTGTAGGCATCACAGAACACTTTCTGAGCTGCACTACTATCCTGTTCAAGAGGTAGTACTTCATCGAGTTCTACTTTCCTCCCACTTACTTCTTTCGAGAGAAACTCTTTTTCCGTAAAGGTTCCGTTCTTGGCAACAAAAATCTTGCCCTCGGATCTTAAGTAGAAGGTATACCCAATGGTTTCTTTAGGGTATCCTATGAAGACGCATTTTTCCGACTTGGGTTCGAGCTTTTCAGGTTGAAGTTTCTTGACATAAGCATCGCATCCCCAAACTTTTAGAAAGCGACAACTTAGGTTTCTTTCCAAACCATAATTCATACGGTGTCGTCTCAACGGACTTAGGCGGTGCCCTATTTAAAGTGAATGTAGCTGTCTCTAGAGCGTATCCCCAAAATGATAGCGGTAAATCGGTAAGAGACATCATAGATCGCACCATATCCAATAGAGTGCGATTACGACGTTCGGACACACCGTTACGCTGATGTGTTCCAGGCGGCGTGAGTTGTGAAATGATTCCACATTTTCTTAAGTGTGTACCAAATTCGTGACTTAAATATTCTCCTCCACGATCTGATCGTAGGAATTTTATTTTTCGGTCACGTTGATTCTCTACCTCATTCTGAAATTCTTTGAACTTTTCAAAGGTCTCAGACTTGTGTTTCATTAAGTAGACATACCCATATCTACTCAAGTCATCAGTGAGAGTGAGAACATAACGATATCCTCCGCGAGCCTCAACACTCATTGGACCACACACATCGGTATGTATGATTTCCAATAAGTTGGTTGCTCGCTCCATTGTTCCGGAGAACGGAGTCTTGGTCATCTTGCCCATAAGGCATGGTTCGCATGTGTCAAATGATTCATAATCTAGAGACTCCAAAAGTCCATCGGCATGGAGCTTCTTCATGCGCTTGACACCAATGTGACCAAAGGCGGCAGTGCCACAAATATGTGGGACTATCGTTATCAACTTTACATCTTTTGGTATTCATGCTATAAACATGTGTAATACTAAACGAGATTCATTAAGAATAAACCATTGACCATCGGAGCATGACCATAAAACATATCTCTCATATAATTAGAACAACCATTATTCTCGGATTTAAATGAGTAGCCATCTCGCATTAAAGCGAGATCCGGATACAATATTCATGCTCAAACTTGGCACCAAATAACAATTATTAAGGTTCATAACTAATCCCGTAGGTAAATGAAGAGGTAGCGTGCCGACGGCGATCACATCGACTCTGGAACCATTCGGCCGCGCCGTCACCTCGTCCTTTGCCGGGTTTCCGCTTATTCCGCAGCTCCTGCTTTGTGAGTTACAAATATGAGCAACGGCACGGTATCAAATACCCAAGAGTTACTACGAGTCTTGGCAAAGTACACATCAATTACATGTATATCGGATATACCTTTGGTGTTGCCGGCCTTCTTGTCCGCTAAGTATTTGGGGCAGTTCCGCTTCGATGACCCCTCCTTGCAATAAAAGCACTCGGTCTCGGGTTTGGGTCCATTCTTTGACTTCTTCCCGGCAACTTGCTTACGGTAGCGTCAACCTCCTTGCCGTCCTTCTTGAAGTTCTTCTTACCCTTGCCCTTCTTGAACTTAGTGGTCTTATTGACCATCAACACTTGATGTTCTTTCTTGATTTCAACCTCGGCTGACTTCAGCATAGAGAACACTTCAGGAATGGTCTTTACCATCCCTGCATGTTGTAGTTCATCACAAAGCTCTTGTAGCTTGGTGGGAAGCGGCTGGAGGATTCTGTCAATGACCGCCTCATCGGGGAGGTTAATGTTCAATTTGGGTCATACGGTTGTGCAACCCGGACATCTTGATATGTGCTCACTTGACAGAACTGTTTTCCTCCATCTTACAACTATAGAACTTGTCGGAGATGTCATATCTCTCGACCGGGCGTGAAGCTTGGAAAACAAGTTTCAGCTCCTCGAACATCTCATATGCTCCGTGATGCTCAAAATGCTTTTGGAGGCCGGTTCTAAGCTGTAAAGCATGCCGCCTTGAACGAGGGAGTAATCATCGGTGAAGATTGCCAAGCATTCATAATGTCTTGGTTCTCAGGGACGGGTGCGTCACCTAGCGGTCCTTCTAGGACATATTGTTTCCTGGCAGCTATGAGGATGATCCTCAGGTTCCGGACCCAGTCCGTATAGTTGCTGCCGTCATCTTTCAGCTTGGTTTTCTCTAGGAGCAGCGTTGAAGTTCAAGTTGACATGAGCGTTGGCCATTTGATCTACAAGACATATTATGCAAAAGTTTTAGACTAAGTTCATGATAATTAAGTTCATCTAATCAAATTATTTTAATGAACTCCCACTCAGATTAGACATCCCTCTAGTCATCTAAGTGTTACACGATCCGAGTTGACTAGGCCGTGTCCGATCATCACGTGAGACGGACTAGTCATCATCGGTGAACATTCTCATGTTGATCGTATCTTCTATACGACTCGTGTTCGACCTTTCGGTCTCCGTGTTCCGAGGCCATGTCTGTACATGCTAGGCTCGTCAAGTAAACCCTAAGTGTTTTCGCGTGTGTAAATCTGTCTTACACCCGTTGTATGTGAACGTAAGAATCCATCACACCCGATCATCACGTGGTGCTTAGAAGCGACGAACTTTAGCAACGGTGCCGCGATTAGGGAAACACTTCTTGAAATTGTTGTAAGGGATCATCTTATTTACTACCGTCGTTCTAAGTAAACAAGATGTATAAACATAATAATCATCACATGCAATTATATAGTAGCGACATGATATGGCCAATATCATAAAGCTCCATTGATCTCCATCTTCGAGGCTCCATGATCATCATGTCACCGGCATGACACCATGATCTCCATCATCATGATCTCCATCATTGTGCCTCCATGAAGTTGTCACGCCAACGACTACTTCTACTTCTATGGCTAACGCGTTTAGCAATAAAGTAAAGTAAGTTACATGGCGTTCTTCAATGACACGCAGGTCATACAAAATAAAGACAACTCCTATGGCTCCTGCCGGTTGTCATACTCATCGACATGCAAGTCGTGATTCCTATTACAAGAACATGATCTCATACATCACAATATGTCATTCATCATTCATCACAACTTGGCCATATCACATCACATGACAATTGCTGCAAAAACAAGTTAAACGTCCTCTAATTGTTGTTGCATCTTTTACGTGGCTGCAATTGGGTTCTAGCAAGAACGTTTTCTTACCTACGAATAACCACAACGTGATCTTGTCAACTTCTATTTACCCTTCATAAGGACCCTTTTCATCGAATCCGCTCCAACTAAAGTGGGAGAGACAGACACCCGCCAGCCACCTTATGCAACTAGTGCATGTTAGTCGGTGGAACCGGTCTCACGTAAGCGTGCGTGTAAGGTTGGTCCGGCCGCTTCATCCCACAATACCGCGGAAGCAAGATAAGACTAGTAGCGGCAAGTAAATTGACAAGATCCACGCCCACAACTAAATTGTGTTCTACTCGTGCAATAGAGAACTACGCATAGACCTAGCTCTGATACCACTGTTGGGGAACGTTGCAGAAAATAAAATTTTTCTTACGGTTTCACCAAGATCCATCTATGAGTTCTACTAAGCAACGAGTCAAGAGAGAGAGTTCGCATCTACATACCACTTGTAGATCGAGTACGGAAGCGTTCGAGGGAGTGGTGATGATGAAGACGTTCCCAACGTGATTCCGATCACCGATGACCAAGTGCGGAGCGGACAGCACCTCCGCGTTCAACACACGTGCGGGACGATGGCGTCTCCTCCGTCTTGATCCAGCAAGGATGAAGGAGAGGTTGAGGAAGACAATTCCAATGGCAGCACGACGGCGTGGTGCGGTTGGTCTGGGAGTTCTCGGCCGGGCTTCGCCAAGCTCGCGTGGAGAAAGAGAGGTGTTGGGGAGGGGAGGGGCTGCGCCTTCAATGGTGTGTGCAGCCCTCCCCCCCACCCCTCTATTTATAGGAGGAAGGGAGAGGGGGCCGGCCCCCTCTAGATGGCATCTAGAGGGGGGGGGGCGGCGGCCAAGGGGAGGAGGAAAGGGGTGGCTTGCCCCCCAAGCCCGGGGGGGCGCCCCCATTGCCCCATTAGGGTTTCCCCACCCCAAGCCCAAGCCCCAATGGCCAAGGTGGGGCGGCGCCCCCAGCCCACCAGGGCTGGCTCCTCTCCCACTTAGCCCATGTGGCCCCCCGGGAGGGGTGGCCCCTCCCGGTGGACCTCCGGAACTCTCCCGGTGGCCCCGGTACATTACCGGTATACCCCCGAAACTTTCCGGTGTCCGTTTAACCACTTTCCATATATAAATCTCTACCTCCGGACCATTCCGGAACTCCTCGTGACGTCCGGGATCTCATCAGGACTCCGAACAACATTCGGTAATCACATACTTGTCTTCCTATTAACCCTAGCGTCACCGAACCTTAAGTGTGTAGACCCTACGGGTTCGAGACATGCTTGAGACATGACCGAGGCGTTCTCCGGTCAATAACCAACAGCGGGATATGGATACCCATGTTGGTTCCCACACGCTCCTCGATGTTGTCATCGGATGAACCCACGATGTCGAGGGTTCAATCAACCCGTATGCTATTCCCTTTGTCAAACGGTATGTTACTTGCCCGAGACTCGATCGTCGGTATCCCAATACCTCGTTTAGTCTCGTTACCGGCAAGTCACTTTACTCGTACCGTAATGCATGATCCCGTGACCAGACACTTGATCACTTTGAGCTCATTATGATGATGCATTACCGAGTGGGCCCGATGATACCTCTCCGTCATACGGAGTGACAAATCTGTCTCGATCCGTGTCAACCCAAAAGACACTTTCGGAGATACCTGTAATGCGCCTTTACAGTCACCCGATTACGTTGTGACGTTTGGTACACCCAAAGCATTCCCTACGGTATCCGGAGTTACACGATCTCACGGTCTAAGGAAGAGATACTTGACATTGGAAAAGCTCTAGCAAAGCGAACTACACGATCTTTGTGCTATGCTTAGGATTGGGTCTTGTCCATCACGTCATTCTCCCAATGACGTGACCCGCTTGTCAATGACATCGATGTCCATAGTCAGGAAACCATGACTATCTGTCGACCAACGAGCTAGTCAACTAGAGGCTCACTAGGGACGTATTGTGGTCTATGTATTCACACGTGTATTACGATTTCCGGATAATACAGTTATAGCATGAATAAAAGACAATTATCATGAACAAGGAAATATAATAATAATACTTTTATTATTGCCTCTAGGGCATATTTCCAACAAGCAGAAGCTGGAGTTCGAGAGGAGGAAGAGTGGGGGACGGTCGAGCAGCGAAAAGGGGAGCGGCTGTGTGCGGCTACGAGTCCGCCTAGCACAGCACAAAATAAGGAGGCGTGGAGGAACAGTGCCGCCCACGTCCAATCAACCGCCACGCTGCGCCCAAGGCCGCAGGCTGTTAGGGCCCGCGGCGCATCGCACTTGCCCCTTCGCCTCTCTGCTCGGCCAAGTCCGGGCGCGCCTTGGGCCCGGGGGCTACTGTCGGCGTTACAGGAACTGGGGTCCCCAGACTTGCACTGCGGCTGTGGCGTGGCTCAAGGGGGCCCATCACGGCCCATCTTCATTAACACGAGCTCAAGACCCTCGCGAGGGGCCAAGCCTCGCGGGGCGGACGACAGGAAGCTTCCTCAGGCACGGCCTCATCAGGCTGGCTCGCGAGGTGGCGGAAAGATCAAGGCGGGGTACCTCACGAGGTGCCCATGACGCAAGCCATGATGACCAAGGGCGCCAAGCGGGCGCCAGCCCAGCGATGTCCTCCTTTCCCCTTTGGTGCAAAGGGAGCAAGCGCAGCGAGCATCAAGCAAAGGCGTCCATTTCGGTGCAACGAGACCAAGACCAGTCCAACGGCAGGAAGGAAGTCATTGTGGAGCCCAAGCCGGCGTCAACACCAGAGCCTTTGACAGGCGAAAAACCAACTTTAGTCAGGATAAGTGTACCATATGTTCCCCTTCAAAATGGCCAATTGTTGGCGCCCTTCCCGCTCAATATTTGGGAAGAGGCCCAGGGCCTCCGCCTATAAGTAGAGCTAGCCACCATAGTAAGGAGTGACCCGGGATCAGAGATTCAGGAAGATAGCAAGAGAACAAACGAGAGAAAGATAGAGAGAGGCGACTGAACTCCCCTAGCAGTTCATCGCACCAGCCGAGAACAGACCCTCGCGAGGCTGTTCTTCCTTGTATTGTTCATCACCATCAGCCCAAGAGGCAATCCACCACCCCACAAACTAGAGTAGGGTATTACACCAAAATGGCGGCCCAAACTAGTATAAACCCGGTGTCTCTTATGCTGTTCCTTTCGTAGTTTAGATCCTAGCGTGGCGGCGGGGTGCAGGTAGGTATAAGGCGAGATTCCGCATGCACCCCAGTGTTCGAACCTCAAGGGTCTGCCGGAACCCGAAATCCGACAGGTATTATTAGACGTTGTGTGCCTGAGCATGAACAGGAACAAATCCTACGCAAGTGTCACTCCGAATCTTATGGAGGACACCATGCTGGAGATAGAACTGCACACAAGGTACTTTAGTCTGGTTTTTATTGGCCTACTCTTTTCAAAGATGCTCGTAAGTTTGTTTTATCTTGTGATGAATGTCAAAGAATAGGTAACATTAGTACATGTCAAGAAATGCCTATGAATTATTCCCTTGTTATTGAACCGTATGATGTTTGGGGCTTTGATTATATGGGACCTTTTCCGGCCTCCAATGGTTATACACATATTTTAGTTGCTGTTGATTACGTTACTAAGTGGGTAGAAGCTATTCCAACTAGTAGTGCTGATCATAAAACTTCTATTTAAATGCTTAAAGAAGTTATTTTTCCGAGGTTTGGAGTCCCTAGATATCTTATGACTGATGGTGGTTCACACTTTATTCATGGTGCTTTCCGTAAGATGCTTTCTAAGTATGATGTCAATCATAGAATCACATCTCCGTACCACCCACAGTCTAGTGGTCAAGTAGAATTGAGCAATAGAGAGCTCAAATTAATTTTGCAAAAGACTGTGAATAGATCTAGAAAGAATTGGTCCAAAAAACTTGATGATGCATTATGGGCCTATAGAACTGCATACACAAATCCTATGGGTATGTCTCCATATAAGATGGTTTATGGAAAAGCATGTCATTTACCTCTTGAACTTGAACATAAAGCATATTGGGCTATTAAAGAGCTCAATTATGACTTCAAACTTGCCGGTGAGAAGAGGTTGTTTGATATTAGCTCACTTGATGAATGGAGAACCCAAGCATATGAGAATGCCAAGCTTTTCAAAGAAAAAGTCAAACGCTGGCATGAGAAGTGGATACAAAAGCGTGAGTTTAACGTAGGAGATTATGTGTTATTATTCAACTCTCGTTTAAGATTTTTTGCAGGAAAACTTCTCTCAAAATGGGAAGGTCCCTACGTTATCGAAGAGGTCTATCGTTCTGGTGCTATAAAAATCAACAACTTCGAAGGCATAAATCCGAGGGTGGTAAACGGTCAAAGAATTAAACATTATATTTCAGGTAATCCTATTAATGTGGAAACTAATATTATTGAGACCATAACCCCTGAGGAATACATAAGAGGCACTTTCCAGAACGTTCCAGACTCCTAAAAAGCATAGGTGCATTAATGCGGTAAGTAAACCGACTCCAAAACAACTCTAATGGCAATTTTTATCAGTTTTGGATTATTTAAGAATTTTAGGAAGAAGGAAGTAGTCCGAAAGGGACACGAGGCTCCCACGAGAGAGGAGGGCGCGCCCCCTGTCTCGTGGGCACCTCGTGTGCCTCCTGACTCCGCTTTTCTTGTATGTTATGTATTTTGGTCGGTAAAAATTCATTATATATACTCCCGAAGGTTTTGACCACCGTATCACGCCAATATCCTCTGTTTTCGTTTTGAGCTATTTCTGTTTCAGATTTAGAGCACCATGACTTCTCCCTCCTCCGACAACGAAGACAAGGATGCCTGGCTATTGAAGATAGAGTTGAAAAGAGAGGAACCGAAGGAGATTAACAAGGATGAAGGGATCAAAAAGGCCATGGAGGTTCAAGCTCCGGTGGTGAAAGAAGAAGACATCTCTCAACCTTTACCTAACCTTTTTACTCCAACAGAGATTGAAGCTTTCAAGATGATTGAGTTAGCCTGCATACAGAATAAGTATCTCACACAGGAGAATATTTTGTTGAAGGATCACATTGCTGGGCTCAAGGGCATTATTCGCAAGTTGGAGGAGCTATTCCGCTCGATGTGCGATTATCCACCGTCATCATCACCACCTCCATCACCTCTGAAGAAATAATCACATGGGTATGGGCACTCCCCTTGGCAACTGCCAAGCGTGGGGGAGGTGCCCCGGTATCGTATCACCATCACACTCCTATCTTTACCGCTTTATTTAGTTCGATCCTTTTAGTAGTATCTTGATCTAGTAGATTGAAGTTTTGATATCAAGTAGTTTTGAGCTTTGCTTTGTGATCTCTTTATGTAAGGGAGTCCGTGTGCTATCTATAATAAAGATTAGTGTTGAGTCAAGGGCTTTGCTATGATGCTATGATCTTGAGAAAATAGAAAGAATAAAAGAGTTCATATTGATCTTATGGATAGTGATAACTTCACATATAGGAAGTATGAGGCATAAAAATTGTTGAGAGTTGATGAACGTAGCATCGGTCATCGTTGAAATTAATAGGAAGTGATAAGGAAAGGGGTTCACATATAAATATATTATCTTGGACATCTTTTATGATTGTGAAGCACTCATTAAGTATGACATGCTAAAAGAGTTGACGTTGGACAAGGAAGACAACGTAATGGTTTATGTTTTCCGACATCTCAGTTAAAGTATATTGTCATTGACCTTCCAAAGATGTTGAGCTTGCCTTTCCTCCGCATGCTAGCCAAATTCCTTGCACCAAGTAGAGATACTACTTGTGCTTCCAAATATCCTTGAACCCAGTTTTGCCATGAGAGTGCACCATACCTACCTATGGATTGAATAAGATCCTTCAAGTAAGTTGTCATCGGTGCATGCAATAAAAATTGCTCTCTAAATATGTATGACTTATTAGTGCAGAGAAAATAAGCTTTGTACGAACTTGTTGTGGAAGTAATAAAAGCGACGGACTGCATAATAAAGGTCCACATACAAGGGGCAATATAAAGTGACGTTCTTTTGCACTAAGATTTTATGCATCAAACCTAAACGCGCATGACAACCTCTGCTTCCCTCTGCGAAGGGCCTATCTTTTACTTTATGTTTTACTTTATGCTTGAGTCAAGGTGATGCTCACCTTTCCCTTCTTATTTTTAACCTTTGGCAAGCTCTTCATGTTTGAAAGATCATGATATATATATATATATATATCCAATTCAATGTAAGTTGGCATAGGCTATTATTGTTGACATCACCTAAAGGTGAATACGTTGGGAGGCAACACAATAAGCCCCTATCTTTCTCAAAGGTCCCTGAAACTCTATAACCACAAGTATTGCGTGAGTGTTAATAATTATAGGGGACTACGAGATAGTTGAGTATGTGAGCTTACTGAAAAGCTCTATTATTGACTCTTTCCGATATTACGATAATTGCAATTGCTTCAATGACCGAGATTATAGTTTGTTAGTTCCCAATGAAGTTTTTGAACCATACTCGACGTTGTGAATTGCTTATTACTTGAGCATAGGAAATCATATGACAAAATCCATATATGTTGCTGTTATTAGAATGATCATGATGCCCTCATGTCTGCATTTTATTTTTATCGACACCTCTATCTCTAAACATGTGGACATATTTTTCGATTTCGGCTTCCGCTTGAGGACAAGCGAGGTCTAAGCTTGGGGGAGTAGATACGTCCATTTTGCATCATGCTTTTATATCAATATTTATTGCATTATGGGCTGTTATTACACATTATACCTCAATACTTATGGCTATTCTCCTTATTTTACAAGGTTTACCATGAAGAGGGGGATGCTTGGCATTTGGAATTCTAATTTGGAAAAGGAGCAAACATTGGAAACCTATTCTGCACATCTCCAAAAGCCCTGAAACTCCATGAAACAACTTTTTGGAATTTATAAGAAATTATTTGCAAAAGAAATAGGACAGGGGGCCCACACGCTGTCCAGGAGACAGGGGGCGCCCCCCCTATAGGGCGCGCCCCTATCTCCTAGCCCCCCTGGTGGGCCTCTGGCATCCATCTTCTGCTATATCATCACTTTTACCCTGTAAAAAATCATGGGCAAGCTTACGGGACGAAACTCCGCCGCCACGAGGCGGAACCTTGGCGGAATCAATCTAGGGCTTTGGCGGAGCTGTTCTGCCGGGGACACTTCCCTCCCGGAGGGGCAAATCATCACCAACGTCATCACCAACGATCCTCTCATCGAGAGGGGGGTCAATCTCCATCAACATCTTCACTAGCACCATCTCCTCTCAAAACCCTAGTTCATCTCTTGTATCCAATCTTGTATCAAAACCACAAATTGGTACCTGTGGGTTGCTAGTAGTGTTGATTACTCCTTGTAGTTGATGCTAGTTGGTTTACTCGGTGGAAGATCATATGTTCAGATCCTTTATGCATATTATTACTCCTCTGATTATGAACATGAATATGCTTTGTGAGTAGTTACGTTTGTTCCTGAGGACATGGGTGAAGTCTTGCTATTAGTAGTCATGTGAATTTGGTATTTGTTTGATATTTTGATGAGATGTATGTTGTCTTTCCTCTAGTGGTGTTATGTGAACGTCGACTACATAACACTTCACCATTATTTGGGCCTAGAGGAAGGCATAGGGAAGTAATAAGTAGATGATGGGTTGCTAGAGTAACAGAAGCTTAAACCCTAGTTTATGTGTTGCTTCCTTAGGGGTTGATATGGACCCATATGTTTAATGATGTGGTTAGGTTTACCTTAATACTCCTCTTTGTAGTTGCGGATGCTTGCAATAGGGGTTAATCATAAGTGGAATGCTTGTCCAAGTTAGGACTGTACCCAAGTGTCGGTTCACCCACATGTCAAATTATCAAAGTACCGAACGCGAATTATATGAACGTGATGAAAACTAGCTTGACGATAATTCCCAATGTGTCCTCGGGAGCTCTTTCTTCATTATTAGAATTTGTCCATGCTTATCATTTGCTACATAAAGGATTGGGCCACCTTGCTGCACGTTATTTACTTTATTTACTTTTTGCTCGTTACTATTTATCTTATCACAAAACTATCTATCATCTATTATTTCAGTGCTTGCAGAGAAAACCTTACTGAAAACCGCTTATCATTTCCTTCTGCTCCTCGTTGGGTTTGACACTCTTACTTATCGAAAGGACTACGATAGATCCCCTATACTTGTGGGTCATCATCCAGCAACGACCTTTGTCTTCAGCAAGGTTGGGCTAGTTGAGGACTGCGGAGGAGCTGAAGAACTTGCAGATGCTGTATTTACTTATGGTCTCTTGCCTCCCTTCTGAGGTCTCTTGCCATCAGCCATTTTCTTCAACTGAGGATTTTGAACAATGGAATTCTCTGAAGAGGTATGTAACTTGTCTTCGAGGAATGTTGCAAATGAGTTAAGTTGATGAGAACCTAGTGATTCAGCAGCGGACATGAGTACCTGTGAACAGAGTATAGGTGCGAAGAATTTGGAGAGGTCATATGCGTTCTCAGAAGTTTTGCAAAATGAACAAGTTTGAGGAATTTGACCAGAGGTGTCTTGAGGAATTTCACTAAGCGTTCTTTGACCTAGGTTCCAGAGTTGTATAGATTGTAAAATCCATACAATTGAGGAATCTTGGAGAAAAGCATTGCTTAGATAAACATATCAAGAACATATGCATGTGAGGTGTTTACGTGTGTGGAAGTTGAAGAATAAACACCTTTTGAAGATTTTGTAGAAATCATCAGATCAACAAGGGCAGTAAAAATAAATTTTATTTACCCTTGACGAAGAACATGATGAACTGGGAGTTGTAGATTGGAAGTTCGTCCGTTCAGATCTTCCATGCCCTAACTTGGCGGAGGAAGCCAACTATGGCGGCGGCGTGATACGTCTCCGTCGTATCTACTTTTCCAAACACTTTTGCCCTTGTTTTGGACTCTAACTTGTATGATTTGAATGGAACTAACCCGGACTGACGTAGTTTTCAGCAGAATTGCCATGATGTTGTTTTATGTGCAGAAAACAAAAATCCTCGGAATGACCTGAAACTCCACGGAATATCTTAGAATAAATAATAAAAAATCCTCGCCAAAGGTGAAGACTAGGGGGCCCACACCCTGTCCACGAGGGTGGGGGGCTCCCCCCCTCCTGGGCGCGCCCCCCTACCTCGTGGCCCCCCTGGACACCCTCCGACACCAACTCCAACTCCATATATTGGCTTTCGGGGAGAAAAAAAACCAGAGAGAAGAAATCATCGCGTTTTACGATATAGAGCCGCCGCCAAGCCCTAAAACCTCTCGGGAGGGCTGATCTGGAGTCTGTTCGGGGCTCCGGAGAGGGGATTCGTCGCCGTCGTCATCATCAACCATCCTCCATCACCAATTTCATGATGCTCACCGCCGATGCGTGAGTAATTCCATCGTGAGGCTTGCTTTAAGGACGGTGATGGGTTGGATGAGATTTATCATGTAATCGAGTTAGTTTTGTTAGGGTTTGATCCCTAGTATCCACTATGTTACGAGATTGATGTTGCTATGACTTTGCTATGCTTAATGCTTGCCACTAGGGCCCGAGTGCCATCAATTCAGATCTGAACCTATTATGTTTTCATGAATATATGTGTGTTCTTGATCCTATCTTGCAAGTCTATAGTCACCTACTATGTGTTATGATCCGGCAACCATGTTATGACTGTTCCCGGGACCACTCCCGGTGATGATAAGTGGGACCACTCCCGGTGATGACCATAGTTTGAGGAGTTCATGTATTCACTATGTTCTAATGCTTTGTTCCGGTTCTCTATTAAAAGGAGGCCTTAATATCCCTTAGTTTCCAATAGGACCCCGCTGCCTCGGGAGGGTAGGACAAAAGATGTCATGCAAGTTCCTTTCCATAAGCACGTATGACTATATTCGGAATACATGCCTACATTAGATTGATCAATTGGAGCTAGTTCTGTGTCACCCTATGTTATGACTGTTACATGACGAACCGCATCCGGCATAATTATCCATCACTGATCCGGTGCCTACAAGTTTTCCATATACTGGTTTACGCTTATTTATTTTTTCGTTGCTACTGTTACAATCACTACAAAAATACCAAAAAACATTACTTTTGTTGTCTTTACTTTTGTTATCGTTACCACCACTATCATATTACTTTGCTACTAAACACTTTGCTGCAGATACTAAGTTTCCAGGTGTGGTTGAATCGACAACTCAGCTGCTAATACTTGAGAATATTCTTTGGCTCCCCTTGTGTCGAATCAATAAACTTGGGTTGAATACTCTACCCTCAAAAACTGTTGTGATCCCCTATACTTGTGGGTTATCGAGACCTTTTTCTGGCGCCGTTGCCGGGGAGCATAGCTCTTTTCTTTGAGTCACTTGGGATTTATATCTGCTGGACACTATGAAGAACTTGAAAGACGCTAAGACAAAAATTTATCCCTCAACTATGAGGGGAGGTAAGGAACTGCCATCTAGATCTGCACTTGATTCACCTTCTGTTATGAGTAAGCTTGCGACACCTAAACACCTTACGCTATTCGTTCGATATGTCGCATGTTATTGATGATGCCACTTCGCTATGCATGATACTTATGATGAAACTACTTCTATGCTTGATACTACTGTGCCTTGGTGAATTTCTAGATGAACAAATTGCTAGGTCTAGAGAGAAAGAAACTATTGAAACTGATAATATTGATGAAAGTGATGATGAAGATATGCCTGTTATTCCTGAGGGTTACCTTTTTGATATGGAATCTTCTGCAGCTATTTTTGCTTGCCAGGATAGATACGAACTTAAGAGGCTGCTAGTTAAATGGAGTAAAGAATCTCTTAGACACAGAATGAAACCTGACCCTGATTTTGCTACTTCACCTATTTGTGTTCCCGATAAGGACTATGAATTCTCTATTGATCCTGATATAATTACTTTGGTTGAATCTGATGCTTTTTATGGCTATGAATCTGAAACTGTTGTGGCACATCTTACTAAGTTAAATGATATAGCCGCCCTGTTTACTAATGATGAGAGATCGCGCTACTTTTATATACTCAAAATATTTCTGTTCTCGTTAAAGGGTGATGCTAAGATATGGTTTAATTCTCTCGATCCTGGTTGTGTGCGTAGTCCCCAGGATATGATTTATTACTTCTCTGCTAAATATTTCCCTGCTCATAAGAAGCAAGCTGCTTTGAGGGAAATATACAACTTCGTGCAAATTAAAGAAGAGAGTCTCCCACAAGCTTGAGGGAGGCTTCTCAAGTTACTTAATGCTTTGCTTGATCATCCTCTTAAGAGACCTGAAATACTTGATATCTTTTATAATGGACTAACCGATGCTTCCAGAGATTACCTGGATAGTTGTGTTGGTTCTCTTTTCAGGGAAAGAACACCGGATGAAGCTGGAATTTTATTGAATAATATGTTGACAAATGAAAATAATTGGGCACCTCCTGAGCCTATTCCTAGACCAACTCCGAAGAAGAGAGGTGTTCTATTTCTCAGTCTTGAAGATATGCAAGAGGCAAAGAAATCTATGAAAGAAAAAGGTATTAAAGCTGAAGATGTTAAGAATTTACCTCCTATTGAAGAAACACATGGTCTTAATCTACCGCCTGTCGAAGAAACTTATGATCTTGATCCATTACTTATTGAAGAACCTCCTGATCCCGATAACCCGACACAGGTAGTACAGGTAAATTCTCTCTATAGATTTGATGAAGGTGATATTCCTCATTATAAGTCTGCTAGGCAATGCTTCGATGAGTTTGATAATTTTATTGTCAAACAAGAAAACTTTAATGCTTACTTTGGTAGACAATTGAAATATGATTCCAATATGATTAAATGCTTGGGTGATTATATGGCTAATATTAGAGGTGAACTTAAACTTGTTAACAAACATGCTTCTATGGTTACCACTCAAGTAGAACAAGTACTTAAAGCTCAGAAAGAAGTGCTTGAGGAAATGAATAGTAAGAAAAATGATTATGCTGTTAGAGTGGCTACTAGAACTGGTAGAATGACTCAGGAACCTTTGTATCACGAAGGCCACCCTAAGAGAATCGAGCAAGATTCTCAGAGAAATAATATTGATATGCCTAGTTCCTCTAAAAGGAAGAAAAAGAAAAATGATAGGACTTTGCAAACTTCTAGTGAACCTATTACTGAACCACCTGATAATCCAAATGATATATCTATGTCCGATGTTGAAACACAATCTGGTAATGAACATGAACCTAGTGAAAACGTTAATGATGATGTTCATAATGATGCTCAACCTAGTAATGATAATGAAGTAGAAGTTGAACCTGCTGTTGATCTTGATAACCCACAATCAAAGAATCAACGTTATGATAAAAGAGACTTCATTGCTAGGAAACATGGTAAAGAAAGGGAACCATTGGTTCAGAAACCCATGCCTTTTCCTCCAAAACCATGCAAGAAAATGATGAGGATTTTGAGCGCTTTGCTGAAATGATTAGACCCATCTTTTTGCGCATGCGATTGACTGATATGCTCAAAATGAATCCTTATGCTAAATATATGAAAGATATTGTTACAAACAAAAGAAAGATACCGGAAGCTGAAATTTCCACCATGCTTGCTAATTATACCTTTAAGGGTGGAATACCAAAGAAACTTGGAGATCCAGGAGTACCCACTATACCATGCTCCATTAAGAGAAATTATGTTAAAACTTCTTTATATGATCTTGGAGCCGGTGTTAGTGTTATGCCTCTCTCTTTATATCATAGACTTGACTTGAATAAGTTGACACCTACTGAAGTATCTTTGCAAATGGCTGATAAATCAACTGCTATACCTGTCGGTGTTTGTGAGGATGTGCCTGTTGTGGTTGCAAATGTTACTATTTTAACGAAGTTTGTTATTCTTGATATTCCCGAGGACGATAGTATGTCTATTATTCTTGGAAGACCTTTCCCTAATACTGCAGGGGCTGTTATTGATTGCAAAAAAGGCAATGTCACTTTTCATGTTAATGGTAATGACCATACGGTACACTTTCCGAGGAAACAACCTCAAGTTCATAGTATCAACTCTATTGGAAAAATTCCATCAATTATATTTGGAGGTTTTGAATTTCCTCTCCCCTCTTGTCAAGAAGAAATATGATATACTTATTATTGGGGATGTCCATATCCCCGTTGAGGTAACATAGCGTTATTCGAAATTTCTCCGGTTCCATGTTAATCGGAATGAGTTTGCTAACAAGACTTGATCAACCTTGTTAGTGGATTCTTTTTGATGAGCATGAGAAGGATGAAACTAGAAGCACAACCTTCTGTACCCTCTTTATATTTTCTGTTCTTTAGTAGAAATATAGTAAAATAGTATTTTTCTGTCTGTTTCCTGATTTATCCGTGCAATATAAAAATACCCCAAAAATAAAAGTCCTCAGGATGCCATGCCAATTTAATATGATTTTTCAGGAATATTTGAGGATTTACTGTGCAAAAATTACCGCGGAGGGAGCTGCCACCTCGCCACGAGGGTGGAGGGCGCGCCCTACCCCCCTGGGCGCGCCCCCTGCCTCGTGGGCCCACGGTGGCCCTCCTCCACTTATCCCTGCACCCATCTTCTTCCTCTGCTTCACACAAACCCGAAAAACCAACTCAAGCTCGTGTTCCAAATTCACTTTTGCTGTGATTTTCAATCTCCTTGCTCAAAGCACCTCTCATAAAACTGCTTGGGGAGATTGTTCCTTGGTATGTGACTCCTCCATTGGTCCAATTAGTTTTTGTTCTAGTGCTTTATTCTTTGCAAATTTGTGCTGCATAGGTGACCATGTTCTTGAGCTTGCATGTCAAATTTATATGGTTCCAAGTAGTTCTAATGCTTGATATATGTTCTAGGAACTTGTAGGAGTAGTTGCTATCAATTTTATTGAAGTTGGCTCACTTTTGTTTGAAGTTACTAAAAATTTCAGATTATTTCAGAAAATAATGAAGAGACTTTTGAGGGGCTCGTCGAGCCGAAGCTCGAAGGAAAAACAAAAGGAAGAAGAGCAGAAGCCCAAATTTAATTTGCCTCGTACCGCGGAGGTCCGGCCGTGTGAATGGCCTTCCGATGACTTCTTGAGGAGAGCGGAGGCGTCTCGACGCTACGCTGCAGCCCAGGAGGCGATAGCGGCTGCATCACAGTACGACCCCAGCTACACCTACGGGTATTTGCCAGGCAATCCCTGGTAATAGACCAACTTAGGCCAAAAGCCTAAGCTTGGGGGAGTACGTATTTCTCACCGACATTACATTTATGTTCACACACACTCAATGCTAGATGTCGGTGCTCATACTCTTTCACTGTAATATCCATGCTAGTTTATTTTCTTTTTTTCCTGCTTTCTTCTTGTGTGTTTAATAAACCTTAGAAAAACCAAAAAAAAAATTAGTAGTAGTTTATTTTTCCTGCTGTAGTAGTAATAATTAAAAAGAAAACCCAAAAATATTTCCCGTTCTTCTTTTGCTTGTTGGGAGCTTTCCCGTGTAAATAGTTTTTATTTCCTTTCTTTTCTTTGGGGGTCAGTAGGAGAAGACCATGATTAAATTGTTGAAGTGGCTCTTATATGCATCATTGTTGATTTAACCAAGAGCCCATATTGCCTTGTCTTCTCCTGTTTATTGAATTCTCGCAGATTCCAGCTTAGTCCATTGCACGTACACTCTTATTTTTATTCACATCGTTCGGTCGTGCAAGTGAAAGGCAATTATGATGATATATGATGGGACTGGTGAGATGAGAAAAGCTGGTATGAACTCGACCTCTTTTGTTTTTGTAAATATGATGAGTTCATCATTCTTGATTCAGCTGATTATGAATAAACATGTTTGCAATGACAAGTAGAGATCATAGTTGCTTGTGCCATGCTTGATTAGCTATGAGTTATAATGATTTACCTTGCGTGCCAACATGCTATTGAGATGATTGTGATGTGGTATGATAGGGTGGTATCCTCCTTTGAATGATTTAAGTGACTTGACTTGGCACATGTTCACGCATGTAGTTGAAACAAATCAACATAGCCTTCACGATATTTATGTTCATGGTGGATTATATCCTACTCATGCTTGTATTCAATGTTTATTAATTTTAATGCATGTTCATGACTGTTGTCGCTCTCTAATTGGTCGCTTCCCAGTCTTTTTCTAGCCTTCACTTCCATAAACCCCAAAGTTATTCCATATGAGTCCACTATACCTTCCTATATGCGGTACCTACCTGCCGTTCCAAGTAAATTTGTATGTGCCAAACTCTAAACCTTCAAATAAACATTACATTTTGCATGCTCGAATAGCTCATATATCAACTAGGGCTGCCCTTATCCTCCGTGTTAGGCGGGTTATTCTCAAGAGGAGTGGACTCCGCTCCTCACTCATGAGAAAATGGCTGGTCATCGGGATGCCCAGTCCCATGCTTTATGCAAACTAAATCAAAATAATTGCAAACAAAACTCCCCTGGGACCTGTTGAATGTTGGAGGCACTCGTTGTTTCGAGCAAGCCATGGATTGATGCTTGTGGAGGAGGGGGAGTATAAACTTTACCATTCTGTTTGGGAACCACCTATAATTTTTTTAGCATGGAAGATATCATCATCTCTTAGTTGTTATGTTGACAATGAAAGTATGCCGCTCAAAATATAATTTATCTCTATTTCAAAACCGAGCTCTGGCACCTCTACAAATCCCTGCTTCCCTCTGCGAAGGACCTATCTATTTACTTTTATGTTGAGTCATCACCCTCTTATTAAAAAGCTCTAGCTGGAGAGCACAGCTATCATTCGCATTCATTATTGTTAATTTATATCGGGTATGACTATGATTGGATCTCTTTTACCATGAATTACAATGTCTAGTCAGTCCTTGATCTTTGAAGGTGCTCTGCATTTATGTTTTGCGGTCTCAGAAAGGGCTAGCGAGATACCATCTTGTTATATCATATTATGATTATTTTGAAAAGTGTTGTCATCCCAGATTTATTATTATGGCTTGCTAGCTGATTTTGTTATTGATATGAGTAAACATGAGACCTAGGAGTTATTGCAAATGTGGTTAGTTATGATCTTTGCTGAAAACCTGAATGCTAGCTTGACATAAGTACAACAACAAGAGCAAACAGAGTTTGTAAAAGTTTTTCTTTTTCTCTTTTAGTTTGTCAACTGAATTGCTTGAGGACAAGCAAGGGTTTAAGCTTGGGGGAGTTGATACGTCTCCGTGGTATCTAATTTTCCAAACACTTTTGCCCTTATTTTGGACTCTAACTTGTATGATTTGAATGGAACTAACCGGATCGACTGTTTTCAGCAGAATTGCCATGATGTTGTTTTATGTGCACAAAACAAAAGTTCTTGGAATGACTTGAAACTCCACGGAATATCTTAGAATAAATAATAAAAAATCCTCGCCAAAGATGAAGACCAGGGGGGCCCAAACCCTGTCCACGATGGTGGGGGGTGCGCCCCCCCCTCCTGGGCGCGCCCCCTACCTCGTGGGCCCCCTGGACACCCTCCGACGCCAACTCCAACTCCATATATTGGCTTTCAGGGAGAAAAAAATCAGAGCGAAGAAATCATCACGTTTTACTATACGGAGCCGCCGCCAAGGCCTAAAACCTCTCGGGAGGGCTGATCTAGAGTCCATTCGGGGGCTTCGGAGAGGGGGATTCGTCGTCGTCGTCGTCATCAACCATCCTCCATCACCAATTTCATGATGCTCACCGTCGTGCATGAGTAATTCCATCGTAGGCTTGCTGGACGGTGATGGGTTGGATGAGATTTATCATGTAATCGAGTTAGTTTTGTTAGGGTTTGATCCCTAGTATCCACTATGTTCTGAGGTTGATGTTGCTATGACTTTGCTATGCTTAATGCTTGTCACTAGGGCCCGAGTGCCATGAATTCAGATCTAAACCTATTATGTTTTCATGAATATATGTGTGTTCTTGATCCTATCTTGCAAGTCTATAGTCACCTACTATGTGTTATGATCCGGCAACCCTGAAGTGACAATAATCGGGACCACTCCCGGTGATGACCATAGTTCGAGGAGTTCATGTATTCATTATGTGCTAATGCTTTGTTCTGGTTCTCTATTAAAAGGAGGCCTTAATATCCCTTAGTTTCCAATAGGACCCCGCTGCCACGGGAGAGTAGGACAAAAGATGTCATGCAAGTTCTTTTCCATAAGCACGTATGACTATATTCGAAATACATGCCTACATTACATTGATGAATTGGAGCTAATTCTGTGTCACCCTATGTTATGACTGTTACATGACGAACCGCATCCAGCATAATTATCCATCACTGATCCGGTGCCTACAAGTTTTCCATATACTGGTTTACGCTTATTTACTTTTCCGTTGCTACTGTTACAATCACTACAAAAATACCAAAAACATTACTTTTGCCGTCTTTACTTTTGTTATCGTTACCACCACTATCATATTACTTTGCTACTAAACACTTTGCTGCAGATACTAAGTTTCCAGGTGTGGTTGAATCGACAACTCAGCTGCTAATACTTGAGAATATTCTTTGGCTCCCCTTGTGTCGAATCAATAAATTTGGGTTGAATACTCTACCCTCAAAAACTGTTGCGATCACCTATACTTGTGGGTTATCACGGCGGAGTGAAGATTTCCGCGGCCGGCGCAAGTACGACGGCGATGAGGTCGAGGCAGTGAAGCTCTTCCTCACCGGCGACGATGGAAGTAGCGGCGGCGCTAGGTCAGAGAGCTCGAGCGAGGGGAGTGAGGGTAAATGAAGTCTGAGGAGGGTGAGGGGTATTTAAAACCAAGGTGAAGACCCGCTCGCCTGAGCAAAATGGACGAACGTGCCCCTGACCCTTCTCATCCTAGCGACATGTGTCACCCACGTACAGAGAGGTGGAGATCGTGTGAGATCGTGGGTGAATATATATGTCTTATCGTGGGATGTGGAACGGTTTGAGCGACAAAAGTCAAAAATTCAGATAAGAATATTTTAAAGTTTCGTTCACAGATTCTTCAGCTGCCAAGGACACAGTGAAGATTTTGAACGAGTTTCAAACAGAACGCACATGAAGAATTTGTGAACAGACTGGGTTCAGTTTAGCATAGAGGGGGACGGGTCCGATCACATTCACTTAGCAGAAAAGTCAACTTGAAGAATTAGCAATAAGCGAATGCTGTAGAGAACTGAAAACTCAAATATATATATATATATATATATTAGCCGGTCTATTCTGCTAATATTAGCAGAATAACTATTCTGATAACACTTCCACACTACACGCTCAACGCAAGTGCACGTCATTGTTTGAATCAAGTGTGCTGCAGTACTCAGGCGAGTGAACTTCTCGTCGCAAAAAAACTGCATGCTCTGTTTTTGGTACATTTTTTGCTCTAGTTTTTAACCGTTTATCAGAACGAGATGTGTAATATACCGTTGAAAAGCTATGAATTATGCGCTACTTTGCCATGTTGAACACTTTTTGAGATTCCTCACAGTTTAAGAGCAGTTTTGAAAATGGTGCGGCGTACGACGTGTGGCAGCGAGCGTTTTTTCGCGTTTATTTCTAAACCGCTCGTCGAAATGAGGCAAATGATACACCGTTGAAAATATATCATCGAGGCGCATCTTTTTAATATCTATTATTTTCTCTTATTCGTTACGGTTTAAGTGCAGTTTCAAATTTACTAAATCATGGAACTCTGTTTTTTAAAAAATTCAAAATTTCGGTACTGTTTTCGCTCTAGTTTTTGAACCGTTTATCAAAATGAGGCGTGTGATACGCCGTTGGAAATCTACGAACGAGGTGCAACTTTCATATATTGAAATGTTTTTGAGATTCCTTCCGGTTTAAGTTAATTTTAAAAATCATGCGGCGAACGACGAGTGGCAGCGGTCGTTTTTTCGTAATTTTTCTCAAACCGATCGGCGGAATTATGCAAATGATACATCATCGGAAAGATATCAACGAGGCGCAACTTTTTCATGTAGAATACGCTCTCTAAGTCCTTACGGTTTAAGAGCAGTTTTAAAATTACAAAAATGCGGATACTCTGTTTTTTGCGACACCAAAACCGACGTGTGTACTGCATTAGACAGAAGAAAAGCACTGCTTCGGACAGAATATCGCACTGCATTAGACAGTCAAGCGAACTTCATGGTTTGTCTTATCGGGCGTAAATTTTCTCAGATGAGCTTTTTTGTGAGTTTTTGTTGTCATTTTTTTATGAACGACAAAAGAACGCACTGCTCCGGACGGAAAGCCGCACTGCATCATACTTTCAAGCGAACTTCATGATTTGTCTTGTCGGGCGTAAATTTTCTCAGATGAGCTTTTTGTGATTGTTTTTTTGTCTTTTTCTTGTGAAATACAGAAGAATGCACTGCTTCGGACAGAAAACCGCACTGCATCAGAGAGTCAAGTGAACTTCATGATTTTCTTGTCGGGGCGTAAAATTTCTCACATGAGCTTTTGTGAGTTTTTGTTGTCATTTTTTATGAACGACGGAAGAACGCACTGCTTCGGAGGAAAACCGCACTGCATCAGACGCGAACTTTCATGATTTCTTTTTGTTGGCGTAAATTTTCTCGAACGAGTTTTTGTTTTCTTTTTTTAAACATTTTTTATGAACGAGAGTGGACCGCAGAGACAAGTGCAAATGAACCTCGACGTACATGGAAGTTCGCTTGATTGTCTCTGCGGTTCACTTCATGTCGAAATTACTGAAATGCGGACACTCTGTTTTTCACTACACCAAAATCAACGAGGCGCACTTCATCGGACAGAAAACTGCACCGCTTCAGTCTGAATACCGCACTGCATCAGAGTGCCAAACGGACTGCATGATTCATTTGTCATTTTTTCTATCTTTTTTATATAACAAGAGTGCATCGTTCTTATTATTGAGAGTGAATCACTGACAAGGTCAAAACGCACGGCAATGTCATCAAAAGGGGGCTGCATGCATTTTGTGTCACTATCTTTTTAACACAAGAGGAGGGATTTTTCTAACACTATTTTTTTCAGCAACAAGTATGTACTGCAAGGACGAGGTCAGTGCACTACATCATATAGAAAGTATTAAAAAGTGAGCTCCAATTTTTATAACGTGAATGGCAGAAGGGTCATGGCGCTCGTGGATGAACCGCTCGAAGGCGTGGGGCGCACTGCTTGAGGGTTCCAGATGCACTGCACACTGACCTAAAAAAACTACATTGCTTTTCCAACAATTACAAAATAAACTTTGCAAATTTTACATAGCAAGCCATATAAAAAATTAAAAGAAGAAAGGCTCCGCGAACAGCACAAAGCACACGGCCACGGTTTCCGGACTGCAGCACCCGGGAGGCCAAATCACACACATGGCTTGACCGCAGTGCACATCCATAGACAGTCGAAGAGGACCAAATCACGACAACGGAGATGACCAACGCTGCTGGGGGATACCGAACTTCATGATGGCCATGTTCAGAGTGAGGTGGAAGGGGAATAGCACTGCAGTGCGAATCCGACCACAAGCCTCCTGGAAAAAATATCAAACATCACCGCCCAGCCGCCACCAGAATCGGTAGTCGATGGGGCGGGGTAAGCGGGCTCCGTGGTTGAGCTCGTCCGGATCCAGCCAGCGGGCTCCGCGGATCTCAGCACGGCAGATCCAGGGCGGGAGGCTGTGGTCGTCGCCGTTTGACCTGGTGTGTAGTGGGGGAGGCATGGCCTAGGTGGTTGCCAGCGGGAAAGGAGGTGCCCAGTCACCAGAATGTTGGGGGAGCCGCCATGGGAGTGGGTGGTCTACTGGGGGGGGGGGAGGTTGAAGTTGACAACCGTGCCGTTGGGGCGGCGGTTCCATCCGCCGTGGAGCAACTCCCGCACCCGGGGTGGTGGCGAGGGGCAGGTAAGCGCGTGGCGGTGCGGGCGCTCCGCTGGTGACACACGGCTGGGTGCGCGGCGGTGCCTAGAAGAGGCCACGGCAATGGGGACGAAGAAGGTGGCGCCGGGAAGCAGGGCAAGGGGCCGGGGAGGAGGCCACGACGCCAGGGAGGAGGCCTCGGGTCCGGGGACATGGGCGCGGTGCCAGAGAGGAGCAGCGAGGCCGGGGACGAGGCGGCGGCGCCGGGAGGAGGCAGCATGCCGAGCAGAAAGGTGGATCGAGGGGAGGTGCGGTGGAAGAGGGAGGTAGGCACTGGTGGGAGGAATCGGGGGAGGTTGGAGATGGAGGTGGGGTGTGAGGGGGGTGCAATGGTGTTTTTTTGGGTGGGTTCGGTGGGGTTCGGCTCGTGCAGTTTATTTGTGTTAGCAGAATAAGGTGGGGATGTGCAGAATAAGGGTCTTAAGGGGTGTTATCATAATAAACCCACCCTATATATATATTCCATGAAGAACACAGACGGAGAGAGTGAAGACAATGCAAATTTGAAGAAATTGAACAACTAAGGAATTTAAAAAACTAAAGAAAAACTCAAATTGAAGAATTTCAACTTTTGTTGGTGGCGTGACCCATCGTATAAGAATGATGATTTCAGAGGCCGCGTACAATTGTAGTAGGGCTCTAAGAATCAAATTCTTCGTTAATTTCTTCACACATAGAGGGTTAGTCTTCATTGATTAAAGAAAAATGTTACTTCGTGTGTTGCACATCTAAATCATCAATTTTGCGTAAGTGTTAGGATGTGTGTCCTTTTCAAAGGACATTCGAACATTCTAAGATATTTAGCTCACACCACAACTTGCTAAATCTCTTCTCATCCAAGGGCTTTGTGAAGATATCAGCTAGCTGTTCTTCAGTCTTCATGTGCTCGATAGAGATGTCGCCCTTTAACACATGATTACGAAGAAAATGATGACGAATCTGGATGTGCTTTGTCTTCGAGTGCTAAACTGGGTTGTGAGCAATCTTGATGGCACTCTCATTGTCACAGTAGCGTGGCACATTCTTCACATTGATGCCGTAGTCCTTGAGGGTTTGCTTCATTCATAGCAATTGAGCACAGCACGAACCAGCATCAATGTACTCAGCTTCAGCAGTAGAGAGTGATACGCAGTTCCGTTTCTTCGAGGGCCAACATACCAAGGATCGTCCGAGGAAAAGGAAATGGCATGTGCCTGATGTTGACTTGCGGTCCACACGATCACCAGCACAGTCAGAGTCAGAATATCCAATGAGATCAAAAGCAGAGCCCTTGGGATACCATAATCCAAATGTTGGAGTGTGAGCTAGATATCGAAGAATATGCTTCACATCCTTATGGTGTGATTCCTTCAGTGTAGCTTGAAAACGAGCACACAAGCAAACACTAAGCATAATATCTGGCCTAGATGCACATAGATACAATAAATAGCCAATCATGGAGCGGTATACCTTTTGATCAAAGTCAATACCATTTTCATTAGTGCGTAGATGGCCATTTGTGGGCATAGGGATTTTGACGCCTTTGCAATCTTGCATGCCGAATTTCCTCAATACATCCTTGAGGTATTTCTCCTGAGATATGAAGATGCCGTTGCGTTGTTGACGTATTTGAAGACCTAAGAAGAATTTCAATTCTACCATCATAGACATTTGATATTCTTCACTCATCATTTAGGCAAATTCATCACTATAACATTGGTCAGTACAACCAAAGATTATATCATCAACATATATTTGGCACACGAATAATTCATCATCATAGGTTTTGGTGAAAAGAGTTGGGTCAAGTGAACCGGGTTTGAAGCCTTTCTTCGTGAAGAATTCCTTTAAAGTATCATACCACGCCTGAGGGGCCTTCTTGAGGCAATAGAGGGCCTTATTGAGTCTGAAGACTTTGTCAGGATGCTTGGGATCTTCAAAACCTGGGGGTTGAGCAACATATACTTATTCCTCAAGCTTACCATTGAGGAATGCTCTTTTCACATCCATTTGATATAAGATGATATTATGATGGTTAGCATAAGCAAGTAATATGCGAATAGCCTCAAGTCTAGTAATTGGTGCAAAAGTTTCATCGAAATCAATTCCTTCAACCTGTGTGTAGCCTTGAGCTACAAGCTATGCCTTATTCCTCACCACAAGGCCAGTTTCATCTTGCTTGTTCCGGTAGATCCATTTGGTGCCGATGATATTGTGCTTGCGTGAGTCTGGTCGCTTGACAAATTCCCAGACATTGTTGAGCTCGATCTGATCTAATTCCTCTTGCATCGCTTGAATCCACTCAGGCTCCAGAAATGCCTCATCTACTTTGATGGGCTCTGTGATAGAGACAAAATCAAAGTTTCCACAAAAGTTAGACAGATGTGAAGCTTCTGAGCGTGTGAGAGGACCTGGTGCATTGATGTCGCTGATGATTTTCTCGATCCGCACTTCATTTGCAACGCGAGGATGAGCGGGTTGACAATGTTGAGTCGGCTCAGCATTTTCTTCAGGTGCACCAGCAGGATATTCTTCACGTCCTGGAATGACTTCTTCAGCAGATTCTTTGGTAGGAATGACATCCTCAGTAGCCTTGAACTTGATGGATTCCTCAGGTGACTTCTCATCTAGCACAGGAGGTAGGTGCTCTCTTTGCGAGCCATTAGTTTCATCGAACTGCACATCTATATTTTCAACAACCTTGTGATGCACGGTGTTGAAGACTCTGTAGGTGTGTGAGTCCTTTCCGTAACCAAGCATAAAACCTTCTTGTGCTTTCGGTGCAAATTTAGAATTGTGATGAGGATCTCCAACATTTAGCACCAAAGACTTTGAAATAACTCACATTGGGTTTCTTGTTAGTGAGGAGTTCATATGAGGTCTTCTTGAAGTATTTGTGAAGATATACCCTGTTGATGATGTGGCACACAATATCAATTGCCTCAGGCCATGACGAGGCGTCTTGTATTCGTCAAGCATGGTGCGAGCCATCTCAGCAAGAGTCCTGTTCTTGCGCTCGACGACACCATTTTGCTAAGGAGTATAAGGAGCAGATAACTCGTGAGTAATACCAAGTTCATCAAGATAGTTATCAAGACCAGTATTCTTGAACTCGGTCCCATTGTCACTTCTGATGTGCTTGATCTTCACACCAAAGTTGGTTGAAGCCCTCGAGGAAAATCGTTTGTAGATGCACCCATGTGTAATGAGAATAGTCATCAACAATAACAAAGCCATATAATGATGCAGCATTGGTGAATGTGGTATAGTGAGTAGGGCCAAAGAGATCCATGTGAAGCAATTCAAATGGACGAGTGATAGTCATGATAGTCTTTGAGGGATGCTTGGCATCGGTGATCTTTCCAGCTTCACAAGATCCACACAGGTGATCCTTGAGGAATTTGACATCCTCGATGCCAATGACATGCTTCTTCTTGGCGAGCGTGTGCAAGTTCCTCATGCCATCATGACCAAGTAAATCGATGCCATAGCCAGCCTTACGAAGCTTTTGCAAGTAGACATGTAGCGAGGTTGTGGTCACTGTAGAGAAATCAAGAATATACAGGTCTCCTCTCCTAAAGCCTTCGAAGACTTTGGAATGGTCAGCTTCCATGATCACAACACAATGATACTTGCCAAAGACAACAACCATATCAAGATCACAAAGAATTGAGATAGACATAAGTTTGTATCCTAAGGACTCGACAAGCATGACTTTGTCCATGTGTCGATCCTTTGAGATCGCAACCTTACCTAGACCCAATACCTTGCTTTTGCCTTTGTCAGCGTAGGTGATATGGTTCAGATGAGATGGAGATAAAGCAGTGTCCACCAATAAGTTCCTGTCACCAGTCATGTGATTTGTACATCCACTGTCGAGGACCCACTCAGTAGCTTTTGGTTGATCATCCTGCAGATGAATTAGTGCATCTTACGAACTCATATACTTCAATAGTGAAGAATATGACATGAAATTCATCAGATCAATTTCATCAAGCAATAGAACGAGATATAGCGATATGAGGGCGTGAGAAATGAAAATTCATTTCTTCATGATTAGCTTCGTCCTTTCAAACATTAGTCAAGCCTCCAAAGAAATTCTTGAGACGCTTAAGTTAAATGCGGAGACTTGACCCTGCATAAGAGATTAGTTCTTTTTCTTCACCACCCACATCTGGAGGGGTGGCAAAGAGTTCATCATTCTGCGAGCTCCATAAGATAAAGGTGGCATAGAAGCCAATCCACTTCGTTTCACAGAAGCGAGGTTAGGGTAAGCATATGAATAGCCAGAGAAATTCTTCGAGGACTTATTATCATAATGATTGGAGGAATAATGCACATATTCATAGCCCTTAGTCTTTCCCTGCGAAACAGAAGTGTTAGCACGATGATGCTCATATGAGGACTTTGATCCATGTGAGGAATGTTGTCCATATGAGGACTTGGATCCATATGAAGACTTTGGTCCATATGAAGAATTTGATCTGGGGTTCTATTCTTCACAGGCGGTGTCATGATGACATTCACCTGAAGACTTTGAAGCCACCTTTTGGGAACCCAGATTTTCTTCATAGGGGGACCATTCCTGGAGTTAGTGCCAACATATCTAACAAATACTTCACCATTCTGATTTTTGAACAGTTTATAGTTGGAGTCAAATGACTCATCAGAAGAATATGAAGATTCACATGTAAAGCCAGATAAAGTAGATGGATCTATGGGAGGTCCTTTTGCAGCAACCCATGAGGTTTTGGGGTACTGCTCAGGTTTCTAGTAGGTCCCATCAGAATTGAGTTTCCTCTCAAAGGCAATACCCCCTTTCCTAGGGTTTCTGTTGAGGATATGCTTTTTAAGCACATCACAAAGTGCCTGA
Organism: Aegilops bicornis; assembly: GCA_021605145.1. Taxonomy (NCBI): domain Eukaryota; kingdom Viridiplantae; phylum Streptophyta; class Magnoliopsida; order Poales; family Poaceae; genus Aegilops; species Aegilops bicornis. The sequence continues at coordinate 471,625,152 of CM038672.1, read as the reverse complement.
TGCCCTTTGAGGCTTTTGTACATGCCTGTCACATATAATTCCTTTAGCCATGCATTGTCAGTGATACTAGTAGCATCCTCAGATGAGGAATTAGTGATAGCAGAGACAATTGAAGAATTTGCAACAATAGAAGCATTAGAACTTTCAGGTGAAGAATTAGCAGATTTTCGTTCAATGCATTTCAAACATGGTGAAATGAATTCTTCTTGAGTGGCACTGATCTGTCGAGCAAGCAATGAATCACGCTCCTTCTGAAGATCTTCATAACTCACCCTTAGCTTATCAAGATCTTGCTTTCTTTGAAGAAATTCATAAGAAAGCTTCTCATGATAAAATAAGAGAGTGTTATGATGACTCTAAAGGTTATCAAACTTGGACTGAAGTCTTTGAAGATTATCAGTCAAGGTTTGAGTGCGATCTATTTCTTCACCCAATAGGTCATCGCTTTTGTCTAGCATATTTTGAACCTTTTCAAAAGCCTTTTGTTGTTTCACAGCAATCTTAGAAAGTTTAGAGTAACTAGGCTTGAGGTTTTCATCAGATTCATCCTCACTAGATTCAAAGGAGAGATATTTGAGTACCTTGGCACCCTTTGCCATGAAGAAATAGGTGGGAGCATAGTCATCATCTCCATCGTCAGCCGTGTTGGGGAAGTCATTCTCCTCAGAGTTGAAGATGGACTTGATGACGAAAGCTGGAGCGAGGGCTAGGCTCGCCACACCAGATTCTGACTCAGATGCCTCCTCTTCCTCATTTCCTCAGATTCATCTTCAGAGTCTATTTCCTTGCCAATGAATGCCCGAGCCTTTTTGGAGCTTCTCTTCTTGTGAGATGAAGACTTCGAGGATTTTGATGATGACGACTTTGAAGATTTCTTCTTCTTGTTTGAGTCACGAGAACTGTAATCCTTGTATTTCTTCTTCTTTGATTCCTTTTACCAAAGAGGACAATCTTGAATGTAGTGACCAGGTTTCTTGCATTTGTGGCAAGTTCTCTTCTTGTAGTCACGGGATGAGGAATCTGATCTCATGTCATCACTTCTTGAGGATTTACCAAAGCGACCACGTCTTGAGAACTTCTGGAATTTCCTCACGAGCATTGCCTGCTCCTGGCTCAGTTCCTCATGATCACCAAGGCTGCTACCAGAATCCTCACCTTCAAATTCAGAGACTATCTTGGCCTTCAAAGCACGTGTTCTGCCATAGCTTGATCCATAGAGATCTTTCTTCTCAGCAAGTTGGAACTATGTGTGTTTAGCCTCTCGAGGATATCAGCGGGATCAAGTGTGTTGTAGTCTCCAAGTTCTTATATCATCAGTGTAAGGGTGTCAAACGAGGAATCTAGCGATCTCAGCAATTTCTTCACCAACTCATGGTCGGTGATGTCAGTGGCACCAAGTGCTTGAAGCGCATTTGAGATGTCAGTGAGGAGATCGAAGGTTTGCTGGACATTTTCATTGTCGATTCTTTTGAAGCAGTTGAAGAGATTGCGATGAACGTCAGCTCGAGAGTCAAGTTGTGTTGAGACTCCCTCGTTGACCTTGGACAACCTATCCCAGATAAGCTTAGTTGTCTCCAAAGCACTCACTCTACCATACTTCCCTTTGCTCAGATGGCCACATATGATGTTCTTCGCTTGAGAGTCGACTTGCTTGAATCTCTTCACGTCAGCAGCGTTGATGGTAGGAGTGACAGAGGGAACGCCATTTTCCACAACATACCAGAGATCGTTGTCAATTGCCTCAAGATGCATTCGCATCTTATTCTTCTAGTAGGGGTAGTCCGTCCCATCGAAGGTAGGACACCCAGCAGAGACCTTGATCATACCTTCGGTTGACACAACTAAAACTCCAGCCGGTTAAACCAAAATCACACAGAACAAGGGAGTACCTTGCTCTGATACCAATTGAAAGTGCGTTATATCGACTAGAGGGGGGTGAATAGTCGATTTTACAAATTCGTCACTGAGGAATTTCAGGGTGAGGAAATTCCTAAGTCACGAACAACTAGTTGCGTACTTAGATGTAAGCATAATAGAGCAGTAGTACAATCATCATGATGAAATGAAAACAAACAATGAGTACAGGAAGCGTAAACACATGATATGCAGGCTGAAGACAAACTGACTAAAGAAATAGGATTGAGGAAATTGATAAAGTCTTCCATCAAAGTCTTCAGACAATAACGATCAAGTACAACAATATCTGAATGAGGAAATGAAAGAGTTGAGGAAATAGAACCAGTTAGCTCGGTGAAGACAGTGATTTGGTAGACCAGTTCCAACAGCTGTGACAGTCGTACGTCTGGTTGGAGCGGCTAGGTATTTAAACCCGAGGACACACAGTCCAGGACACACAGTCCTCACCGTATTCTCCTTGAGCTAAGGTCACACCGACCTCACCCAATCACTCGTGCTAAGTCTTCAGGTGACTTCCAAACCTTCACAGACTCGGTCACTCGGCGATCCACAATTTCCTCTTGGATGCTCTAGACCATGACGCCTAACCGTCTGGAGGATGCACAGTCCTCGAAGGTAACAAGCGTCGGTTCCACACAGGAACAATCTCTTCAGTTATGCTAAATCACTTTGGGTTTGTAGGTGTTTGGGTTTGGGTTTTCCTCACTTGATGATTTTCGCTCAAAGTCCTCGGAGGATGGGATGCTCTCAATGACAAGTGTCAGTTTCTCTTGGAGCAGCCAACCAGCTAGTGGTTGTAGGGGGTGGCTATTTATAGGCTAGGGAGCAGCCCGACATGATAAGACATAAATGCCCTTCAATGATATGACCGTTAGGTGGGTAGATATTTTGGGACAGCTGGCGCATAGCACAACAACGGTCAGAAATCTAACTATCAAATTCCTCAAGGCTATCATGTTCCTCACTTGTAGGCAATCCGCACTAGCAAATTCCTAACTCCTCAGTCAGAACAAATTCCTCACATACTAGAAGATCTTCGTCTCTATCACTGAATAAATTGACTGAACTGTATGAGATTTCCAATGGCTTCACTCGAAAGGATTGGTAGGTGTAGGATTTTGAGATGAGCATCACTTGGAAACTTTTCCTTAGTTTTACCTCGACCCCTTTAACAGTATGGTGTTTCCTATGACTCAAGAAAGAGAAAATGAAACTACGAAAACAAAAGTCTTCACGCTTCATATTCCTCGCATGAATATCAAGTCTTCACAGTCACACCAATTTCTTCACTTTCAAAGTCTTTAGAAAGCCAAAGTCTTCAGATGAAGACATTCATTTTTAGGGGCCGACTTTCACTGTAAATATCAAACTCCTCATAGACTTATAGACCTGTGTACACTCACAAGCACATTAGTCCCTTTACCTATAGGTCTTCAATACACCAAAATCACTAAGGGGCACTAGATGCACTTACAAAATTATGACAATAATTATCACAACTTTTTATAACATAAGTATCATCACAATAATCATCATAAGTAGCAACTTTGTTCTCATCATAGATAGGAGGCATGCAGTCATCATAGCAAATTTGATCATTCAAAGAAGGGGGACTAAAAAGATCATCATCATGAAGCATCTCATCCCCAAGCTTGGAACAGACATTAATTGCAGCAAATAAATTCTCAAACATGTCATTCTCATCAAACATAGCATCCTCAAGCTTTTGGCTGGCATATCATAAACATAATCACTCTCATCATTAGAAGTATGAATAGCCCCAACGGTATAACAATTGCTATCATCATAATTTCCAAAGTTGGTGCCAAAAGGATTTCCAAGATTATAAGAAGTATCATTATCTTCCCAATCATAATCATCACAACAAGCAATAGGCATAACAAAATCATCATCAATAGTGCTCTCTGACATTGTGCCATAAGACATAGAAGCAATATCATCATCAAGTGCATCATCTTCCACAATTATTTTTGATTCATTTTCATGAGGCACAACAATAATAGGAGCAACATTATATGGGAGAGATACCTTTTTACCTTTATTCTTTCTTCTTTTCTTCTTCTTCTTCACCACATCACGTGTGGGTTTAATTAATTTTTTCAAGCTTCTTATTGATGAGATTGGTTGAATAGGGAGCTCCTCCTAGTCACCTATTTCATCATGAGAGACAATAGGAGGGAAAGTGAAAATGTTTACCATTTTATTAGTGTTCCTTTTATATTCTATTGGTTTTCCCATCTTTCTATAGTTGGCAATATAAACATCCTCATTGCAATTTACCATGCAAAACATATAGATATTTTCTAGCTTAGCTTCAATGTCGTCCGTGAGAATGAATACTTCAAACCATCTATTTTTATGTGCCAATTCTTCACTCCCACAAAATGGACAAAGCTCATCACAAAGTTCAAGGGTGATCAAGTTATTGCAATATTTGGACACGCTTCGATCATGAAAAGCATGCATTGGAAATTAAGGTGACCAACTTTATTGCAAAGTTCACAAGTAATAGTATAAAAAGAGCATTATTTTTTAGCACATTCATCTATCACTTTGAGCAAAGAATTTGTTCTATCATGCGTATGCTTCTTACAAAATCTATCTTCCCTATAAGGTACATCTTCACAAAGTCTTTTCACTCCACAAAAATTCACATGCTTATAAGAAACATTTTTGCCATGACTTGTGCAATCATTATTAGCATTTTGGATATTCAAGGAATTCATACTAATAACACTTCAATCATCCTCATCATTCAAATATTTTGTGCCAAACATTTTATTGACTTCTTGTTCTAACAATTGAGCACAATTTTCTGATCCATCATTTTCAAGAAAGATATTATAAAGATGATCAATAATATGATGCAACCTCAAGTCCATTTTTATGTAGCTTTCTTTTTATAAACCAAACTAGTGATAAAACAAGAAACTAAAAGATTCAATTGCAAGATCTAAAGATATACCTTCAAGCACTTACCTCCCCGGCAACGGCGCCAGAAAAGAGCTTGATGTCTACTACGCAACTTTTTTGTTGTAGACACGTGTTGGGCCTCCAAGCGCAGTTTGTAGGACAGTAGCAATTTTCCCTCAAGTGGATGACCTAAGGTTTACCAATCCGTGGGAGGCGTATGATTAAGATGGTCTCTCTCAAACAACCCTGCAACCAAATACAAGAAATCTCTTGTGTCCCCAACACACCCAATAGAATGAAAAATTGTATAGGTGCACTAGTTCGACGAAGAGATGGTGATAAAAGTGTAATATGGATGGTAGAACTATATTTTTATAATCTGAATAAATGGAAACAGCAAGGTAGCAAATAGTAAACGGGCACAAAAGCGGTATTGCAATGCTTGAAAATGAGGCCTAGGGTCCGCACTTTCACTAGTGCAATCTCTCAACAATGCTAATATAATTACATCATATAACCATCCCTCAACGTGCAACAAAGAATCACTCCAGAGTTCCTAGATAGCGGAGAACATAAGAAGAAACCGTTTGTAGGGTACGAAACCACCTCGAAGCTATTCTTTCCGATCGATCTATCCAAGAGTTCGTACTAAAATAACACCAACTAATTTCAGATTCATAATACTCAATCCAACACAAGGAACCTCAAAGAGTGCCCCAAGATTTCTACCGGGGAAACAAAAGACGAGAACGTGCATCAACCCCTATGCATAGATTACCCCAATGTCACTGCGGGAATCCGTGAGTTGAATGCCAAAACACATATCAACTGAATCAACATGATACCCCATTGTCACCACGAGTATTCAAATGAAAGACATATATCAAGTGCTCTCAAATCGATGAAAGTATTCAATCTGATAACAACGAAATCTCAAAGGGAAATCCTCAATTCATCACAACAAGATAGAGAGGGGAAAACACCATATGATCTGACTATATGAACAAAGCCCATGATACATTAAGATCATGACATCTCAAGAACACGAGAGAGAGAGATTAAACACATAGCTACTGGTACAAACCCTCTGCCCCGAGGGTGGACTACTCCCTCCTCATCGTGGTGGCTGCCCGGATGATGAACATAGCCACCAGAGATGATTCCCCCCTCCGGAGGGTGCCAAAATGGGGTCTAGATCGGTTTTCGGTGGCTACAGAGGTCTGCGGCGGTGGAACTTCTGATTCTAGGGTTACCCCCAGGGTTTTTGGAATATTTGGGATTTTATAGGGCAAAGAGCGGGTGTGGGAGGCTACCGAGGTGGGCACAACCTACCTAGGCGTGTCCTGGTGGGTTGTGCCCCCTCGGGGCACCCCCCAGGTGCTGCTCTGGCCCATCGGGAGTCTTCTGGTCCATAAAAAATGCACAAAAAGTTTTGTGGTGTTTGGACTCCGTTTGATATTGATTTCCTGCGATGTAAAAAACAAGCAAAAAACAACAACTGGCACTGGGCACTGGTTCAATAGGTTAGTCCCAAAAAATGATACAAAGTTGCTATAAAATGGTTGTAAAACATCCAAGAATGATAATAAAATAGCATGAGTACTTCATAAATTATAGATAAGTCTGAGACGTATCAGACATCATGGTGATCTAGATCTGTCAGAAAAACAGCTCGAAACAAGAACATGGGATATTGCCGTGGTACAGTGGTTAAAAACTTCGGCAGATTATATAATGAATTTTTACCGACCAAAAGGAGTATTGTGCAAGAAAACGGAGTCTGGAGGGCACACGAGGTGGCCACAAGCCTGGAGGCGCTCCTAGGGCTTGTCGCCTCCTCGTGCACTTTTCAGACTACTTTTTATTTTCCTAATTTTTTAAACATTCCAAAACAGAGTAAAATTCCTTTCAGAAACGTTTTGGAGTCGCTTTACTTACCGTATCACCTACCTATTCCTTTTCGGAGTCTGGAGTGTTCTGGTAGGTCTCCCTTATGTACTCCCCCGGTGTTATGGTATTAATAATATTGGTTTCAACATTTATGGGAGTAGCTAAGATATAATGTTTGATTCTTTGCCCGTTTACCACCTTCGGGTTATTGCCTTCGACGTTGTTGATTTTGATGGCATCGGAACTATAAACTTCCTCGACAATGTAAGGCCCTTCCCATCTAGAGAGAAGTTTCCCTGCAAAAAAAATCTTAAACGAGAATTGTATAGCAAGACATGGTCACCTACATTGAATTCATGCTTTTTTATCCTTTTGTCATGCCATCTTTGAACATTTTCTTTAAACAACTTGGCATTTTCATAGGCTTGGGTTCTCCATTCATCAAGTGAGTTAATGTCAAATAACCTCTTTTCACCGGCAAGTTTGAAATCATAGTTGAGCTCTTTAATTTCCTAATAAGCTTTATGTTCTAGTTCAAGAGGTAAGTTACATGGTTTTCCATAAACCATTTTATACGGAGACATACCCATAGGGTTTTTATAAGCAGTTCTATAAGCCCATAATGCATCATCAAGTTTCTTAGACCAGTTCTTACTGGATCTATTAACAATCTTTTGCAAGATCAATTTTATTTCTCTATTACTCAATTCCACTTGACCACTAGACTGAGGATGATATGGAGAGCCAATTCTATGGTTAACATCATATTTGGCAAGCAATTTACGAAAAGCACCATGAATAAAGTGTGAACCACCATCAATCGTTAAATATCTAGGGACTCCAAAGCTCGGGAAAATAACTTCTTTAAGCATTTTAATAGAAGTGTTATGATCAACACTACTAGTTGGAATAGCCTCTACCCACTTAGTAACGTAATCAACAACAAATAAAATATGTGTATACCCATTAGAGGAAGGAAAAGGTCCCATATAATCAAATCCCCAAACATCAAATGGCTCAATAACAAGTGAATAATTCATAGGCATTTCCTGACGTCTACTAATATTACCAATTCTTTGACATTCATCACGAGACAAGACAAACTTAGGAGCATCCTTGAAAAGAGTAGGCCAATAAAAGCCAGATTGTAATACCTTGTGTGTAGTTTTATCAACAGCGTGGTGTCCTCCGTAAGCCTTGCAGTGGAACTTACGTAGGATCTGTTCCTGTTCATGCTCAAGTATACAACGTCTAATAACACCATCTAATCCTTCTTTATAAAGATGTGGGTCATCTCAGAAGTAATGTCTTAAATCATAGAAAAACCTTTTCTTTTGTTGGTATGTGAAACTAGGTGGTATGAATTTGGCAACAATATAATTAGCATAATCAGCATGCCAAGGAGTAGTATGATAAGCATTTATGATAGCTAATTGTTCATGAGGAAAGCTATCATCAATAGGTAGTGGGTCATCAAGAACATTTTCTAACCTAGACAAGTTGTCTGCTAGGGGGTTCTCAGCCCCTTTTCTATCAATAATATGTAAATCAAATTCTTGTAGCAAGAGAACCCACCTAATGAGTCTAGGTTTAGCATCTTTCTTTTCCATAAGGTATTTAATAGCCGAATGATCAGTGTGAATAGTAACTTTGGAACCAACAATATAAGATCTGAACTTATCACAAGAAAATACAACTACTAAAAATTCTTTTTCAGTAGTAGCATAATTTCTTTGTGCATTGTCTAGATTTTTACTAGCATAATGGATAACATTTAATTTCTTATCAACTCTTTGTCCTAGAATAGCACCGACAACATAATCACTAGCATCACACATAATTTCAAAGGGTAGGTTCCAATCAGGCGGTTGAACAATAGGTGCAGAGATTAAGGCTTTCTTAAGGATTTCAAATGCTTCTACACAATCATCATCAAAAATAAATGGAACATCTTTTTGCAAGAGATTAGTGAGAGGCCTAGAAATTTTAAAGAAGTCTTTAATAAATCTCCTATAGAACCAGCATGACCGAGGAAACTTCTTATACCTTTGATATCTTTAGGACATGGCTTTTTTTAATAGCATCAACTTTAGCTTTATCAACTTCAATACCTCTTTCAGAGATTTTATGCCCCAAGACAATAACTTCATTAACCATAAAGTGGCACTTCACCCAATTCAAGGTTCTTCACATCTCTGCAAAACTCGATCAAGGTTGCTCAAGCACTCATCAAAAGAAGTTCCGTAAATGGAGAAATCATCCATGAAAACCTCAACAATATTTTCACAAAAATCAGAGAATATAGCAATCATACATCTTTAAAAGGTAGTAGGTGCATTGCAAAAACCAAAAGGCATACGTCTATAAGCAAAGGTACCGAAAGGGCAAGTAAAAGTAATTTTTTTCTTGATTCTCTTGGGACATAGGCATTTGAGAGAACCCAGAGTATCCATCTAGAAAGCAAAAGTGTGTATGTTTCGATAGTCTTTCTAGCATTTGATCAATGAAAGACAGAGGATAATGATCTTTCCTAGTAGCTTTAGTTAATTTTCTAAAATCAATTACCATCCTATAGCCGGTGACAATTCTTTGTGAAATCAATTAATTTTTATCATTAGGCACAACAGTAGTACCTCCCTTCTTAGGGACACAATGAATAGGACTCACCCATCTACTATCAGCAATATGATAAATTATACCTGATTTCAGAAGCTTTAGTATTTCCTTTCTTACCACTTTTTGTCTTAGAATTCAAGTGTCGTTGATGATCAACAACTGGTTTAGCATCAAGCTCCATATTAATTTTATGCTAACATAGAGTGGTACTAATGCCCTTAAGATCATCTAGAGTATATCTAATAGAGGCACGGTGCTTCTTCAGGGTTTTCAATAATTTATTTTCTTCATGCTCTGAAAGGTTAGCACTAATAATAACAGGATATATGTTCTTTTCATCAAGATAAGCATATTTCAAAGTATCATGTAATTGTTTAAGTTCAAACACGGGATCACTCTTGGGTGGTGGAGGATCTCCAAGAGTTTCAACAGGCAAGTTGTGTTTCAAAACAGGCATTTGTTTAAAGAATATTTCATCTATTTCCTTTCTTTGATTCATGAACATATCATTTTCATGATCTAGCAAATATTGTTCTAAAGGACCAGTAGGAGGCACGGCAATAGAAGCAAGACCAATAATTTCATCTTTGTTAGGCAATTCTTTATCATGGGGTTGTCTACAAAACTTAGAGAAATTAAACTCATGAGACACATCCCCAAAGCTCACACTAACAGTTTCTTTGTCACAATCTATCTTAGCATTAGCAATGTTCAAGAAAGGTCTACCAAATATAATGGGACAAAACTCATCTTGGGGGGAACCAAGAACTAGAACATCAGTAGGATATTTTATTTTCCCACACAAGACTTCAACATCTCTAACAGTCTCAATTGGTGATATAGTATCTGTATTTGCAAGCTTAATGGTGACATCAATATCTTCTATTTCAGTAGGTGCAATATCATTTGTAGTTTCTTGATATAAGGTAAAAGGGATTGCACTCACACTAGCACCAAAATCACATAATCCATTATAATAATGATCTCCTATTTTAACAGAGACAACATGCATGCCAACAACGGGTCTATGTTTATCTTTTTCACCGGGTTTAGCAATTCTAGCAGCTTCATCATAGAAATAAATAACATGCCCATCAATATTATCGACCAAGAGATCATTAACCATAGCAATACTAGGTTCAACTTTAATTTGTTCAGGGGGTGTAGGTGTTCTAGTATAGCTCTTACGAACCACAGCTAAAGCTTTAGCATGTTCCTTTATCCTAACAGGGAAAGGTGGTTTCTCAATATAAGCAGTAGGAATAATAGAATCAACATTATACGTAACAGTTTCTTCTTCAGCCTTAATGGGTTCTACTATTTTTACTTCAATGGGAGGATGATATTTAAACCACTTCTCTTTAGGGAGATCAACATGAGCAGCAAATGATTCACAGAAAGAAGCTACTATCTCAGAGTCAAGTCCATATTTAGTGCTAAAATCACGAAAAGCATCAGTATCTATAAAAGATTTAACACAATCAAAGTCAAGCTTTATACCTAACTCCTTACCTTCGACGAGCTCCCAATCTTCAGAGTTGCATTTAATTCTTTCCAAGATATCCCATTTGAATTCAATAGTCTTCTTCATAAAAGAGCCAGTACAAGAGGTATCGAGGATGGATTGATCATTACGAGAAAGCCGAGCATAAAAAATATGAATAATAATTTCTCTTGAGAGCTCATGATTGGGGCATGAATATAACATTGACTTAAGCCACCCCCAAGCTTGAGCGATACTTTCTCCTTCGCGAGGTCTATATATGTATATATATAATTCCGATCACGATGAACCAGATGCATAGGATAAAACTTCTAATAAAATTCCAGTTTCAGTCGGTTGTAATTCCAAGATCCAATATCATCACATAGCCTATACCATGTCAATGCCTTTCCCTTCAAAGATAAAGGGAAGACCTTCCTCTTAACTTCATCTCCGGGCAAACCTGCAAGCTTAAATAACCCACAAACTTCATCCACAAAGATTAGATGCATATCAAGATGTAGTGTTCCATCTCCTGCATAAGGATTAGCTAGCAATTTCTCTATCATACCCGAATGAATTTCATAATAAATATTTTCAATGGGTTCAGTAGGTTGAGGAGAAACTCTTTGCTCTTCTAGTCGAGGTGAAGATACCCCGAACAAACACCTCAAAGGATTATTTTCCATAGTGACAAGTGACAGTAAATTTCAGCACACAATATATTTTTTCCTTACCAAATTCCACTCATCAAAGGCGCTTCACTCCCCGGCAATGACGCTAGAAATGATTCTTGATGACCCACAAGTATAGGGTATCTATCGTAGTCCTTTCAATAAGTAAGAGTGTCCAACCCAACGAGGAGCAGAAGCAAATGACAAGCGGTTTTCAGTAAGGGATTTTCTGCAAGCACTGAAATTATCGGTAATAAATAGTTTTGTGATAAGATAATTTGTAACGGGTAACAAGTAACAAGTGTAAAAAAGGTGCAGCAAGGTGGCCCAATTATTTTATAGCAAAGGACAAGCCTGGACAAATTCTTATATAAAGCAAAGCGCTCCCGAGGACACATGGGAATTACGGTCAAGTTAGTTTTCATCATGGTCATATGATTCGCGTTCATTACTTTGATAATTTTATATGAGGGTGGACCGGTGCTTGGGTGCTATTTACATGGACAAGCCTCCCACTTGTGATTAACCCCTCTTGCAAGCATCTGCAACTATGAAAGAAGAATTAAGATAACACTAACCACAACATGAAACATGTGGATCCAAATCAGCCCCTTACGAAGGAACGCATAAACTAGAGTTTAAGCTTCTGTCACTCTAGCAACCCATCATCTACTTATTAATTCCCAAGGCCTTCCCCTAGGCCCAAATCAAGGGAAGTGTCATGTAGTTGACGTTCACATAACACCACTAGAGGAAAGACAACATACATCTCATCAAAATATCGAACGAATACCAAATTCACATGATTACTTATAACAGGACTTCTCCCATGTCTTCAGGAACAAAAGTAACTACTCACAAAGCATGTTAATGTTCAAGATCAGAGGGGTATTGAATATCATTAAGGATCTGAACATTTGAGCTTCCACCAAATAAACCAACTAGCATCAACTACGGAGAGTAATCAACACTACTAGCAACCTACATGTACCAATCTGAGGTTGTGAGGGAAAGATTGAATACAAGAGATGAACTAGGGTTTGAGTGGAGACGGTGCTGGTGAAGATGTTGATGGAGATTTACCCCCCCCCCCCTCGATGAGAGGATCGTTGGTGATGATGATGGCTTCGATTTCCCACTCCGGGGGGGGGGGGGAGTTTCCCCGTTAGAATCGCTCTACAAGAGCTCTAGATTGCTCCTGCCCAGGTTCCTCCTCGAGACGGCAAAGCTTTGTCCCAAAAGCTATCTTCTGATTTTTTTCTAGGTCAAAACCCTCCATATAACCAAAGATGGGCACCAGAGACCTGCTAGGGGGCCCACAAGCCCTAGGGCTGGGCCTAGGCGGGTAGGGCGTGCCCCCAGGTTTGCGGGCCACCTAGTGGGTCCCCCTCTGGTATTTCTTCACCCAATATTTTTTATATATTACAAAATAATTCTCCATAAATTTTTAGGACTTTTGGAGTTGTGCAGAATAGGTCTCTCAGATTTGCTCCTTTTCGGTCCAGAATTCCAGCTGCCGGCATTCTCCTTCTTCATGTAGACCATGTAAAATAAGAGATAAAAGGCATAATTATTGTACCATAAAGTGAAATAACAGTCCATAATGCAATAAATATTGATATAGAAGTGGACGTATCATTAATTATCTTCCTTATGAGTGGTGGTCGGGGACGAGTGATGGTCTTTTCCTACCAATCTACCCCCTAGGAGCATGTGTAGTAGTACTTTGCTTTGAGGGCTAACAAACTTTTGCAATAAGTACGTGAGTTCGTTATGACTAATGTTGAGTCCATGGTTTATATGCACTCTCACCCTTCCGCACTTTGCTAGCCTCTTCGGTATCGTGCATTGCCCTTACTCACCTTGAGTTTTTTTTGACTGTGTTGTGGTGCAAACTTCGCCGGTGCATCCAAACCCCGTGATATGATATGCTCTTTCACACATAAGCACCTTATATGTTCCTCAAAACAGTCACCATACCTAGCTATTATGGCATTTCCACAGCTATTCTGAGATATATTTCCATGCAACTTCCACCGTTCCGTTTTATGACACATACCATCATTGTCATATTGCTTTGCATGATCATATAGTTGACATAGTACTTATCGCTTGGCCACTGTTCATATTTTTTATACATGTCACGCTAGATCATTGCACATCTCGGTATACCGCCGGAGGCATTCATATAGAGTCATATTTTTGTTCTAGTATCTAGTTGTAATTCTTGCACCACTGTAGGATGCTGCTAACGTGACACTATGATCTGAGAGCCTTTGACGAAACTGTGTGCGATGCATTAATCACAAATGGGGATGTAAAAAAAACATTGAAAAAGATGCAAAACGTTTGCGATTGCAGAGACATCAAACACGGTTCTGATTTTAGTTATGTGTGTGATGCTGGGCATACAGTTGATCCAGCAGAACTATTTGCGATGAGGAAGAACAACAGAAACGGGCAGCCATATCAATGTGTGTGCGATATACGGCATACAATTTGCTTCGATGAATTGTGTGCTATTAGGGAATGCAACAGAAACGGTCAGCCAGATCAAGGTGTGTGTGATATACGGCATACGGTTCAGTCGGACAAAATGTTTTCAATTAGGCAAGAGAACGGAAACGGTTCATCTTTACAAGATGTGTGTGATATGCGGCATTTGCTATGAGCCAAAAGAACACAAACGATTCGTGTAAACCAGATGTGTGTGATACGCAGCAAACAGCCCACTCGGATGAACTGTTTGCGATGAGAAATTATAAAACAGACGGTTACTATATTAAGTTCGTGTGTGATTCTGTTCGTACAAAAAACTTTGAAAAATGCAAACTAGTTGCTTGCGGTGGCTAGGAGTATCACACACGATGCGTCTGCGAGTACTCATGTGCGATGATTAGTAAGTTACACATAATGAACGGCGCAAGGGTGATATGCTGATCATGGAGTCCGAGAAGACCGTCGTCGGAAGGCCGCCGACTCAGCCTTTTAGCCTATATTTTATTATAATTGTATGCATAAGTAGGTCGTGAGTGTTTTGTGCCTTGCCGCATGTGGAATTTTAAATTATCCTCAATATGTAAGACAATTATTAACCGTTGCCATTGTAAATTTGCCTCAACCGCGAGCACAGCGCGCGCACGGATGCCACGGCGAGCAACCACGTGGTCAACCTTCCGGCACCCCGTGGGAGATGCGACGGCGCATCCATAGGACATGATGGTCATATATTGACCATGTGTGATAGTGGGAAGACACGTACACGTACATCCGAGAACAAGGGCCCACGTTTCGGGCTTCCGATGCGTGGCATACGGTTGATCCAAAAGAACTGTTTGCGATGAGGTAGAACAACAGAAACGGGTTTGTAGGCCCAGAACCATCAAAAAATTCCGACTTTGTTTCTCGTCACATCGCAGATTACAACACAATAAGTAATTGCAAATCTGTGCACACAGATCAAACTAATATGTGTTCACACCGATCAAATTAATATGTGTTCACACTTAGCACTGGGCTATAAAAACTACCCACTCGAAAATTACTTCACAGTTCCTCTCCTCATCACCCACGAAACTGACCTTTCCTGTCAAGTCGTTCCGCCATGACCAGTAGGAGGAGTTTTGGGTGGACATATAACTAGGTAGCAAAGACCAAGGCCGCGGAAGCACAAGAGAGGTCCCGCCGCGAACAGGCAGCTGCAACAGAGATGTCCCGGCGCGCCGCGGAGCCCTCGGACAAGCTCTCACGGGCATGCGAGGGCTCTCACAAGCACACTCCCCGCATCGGTGATCGCGACGACATTCTCGCTGGCCTCATTAAGAAGCAGGAGCTGGTCGACGGCTTCATGAAGCTGCTTGAGAGCAGCGATGCCTCGGTTGACAAGGCGACTGGCCATGGGTGACAATATGAAGCTCCTAAAGGCGCTCATCCAGAAGGAGGAGGAGGCCGCCGGCTGGAAGATATTGCATGAGCAGAGCAGTGCCTTGGGGATGACGCTGACAGTGGTCGTCGAGGAACTGATGGGTGACTTGAGGAAGCTCCGGACCGAGCGTGAGCAGGAGGTGGAGGAATGCGTGGATGCTTTCAAGGAAAGACGTGAGGAATTTAAGAAAGAGCTAGAGGATGTCGTCGCCCGGCGATCCATCGACGAGTAGAGACAATAGTGATCCAGATCGTTGTCTGCGATTTCCTTCTTCTCTTGCCCCCGTGTCTTCCGGGCTTTGCCGCATGTGGAATTGTAAATCATCCAGAATATGTAAGACAATTATTATCCGCGCCATTGTAAATTTATCATCGTATTATTTGTTGCCATTTTATTTGTGGTCCTATTATCCGTTGCCCTATGTGGCAATTTAAATTAGGCCGGAATACGAGTTGAAAACACGAACAAAGCAAATGCTGCCATGGGATCACAAGCAAACACCCTCCATCCAGGTGCTTTAATTAACCCATTAATGGAGAAGTTGTGAGCAAGGCGCGCGGCAGGTGGTGCATGGAGGTCAAAGAGCTCACTTCCCGGTGAGCATGGGCGGCCTTGCTGCTCGCACGTGTCCCGTCGAGCCTACGAGGTGGACAAGATGCATGGGTCCCGTCGAGCCTGCGCGGCGGCTGCTCGCACGTGTCCCGTCGAGCCTGCACGGTGGACTTCTCACGCTTGTTCCGTCTAATAAAACAGCAGCACGCACGCCACCGAGTATGGTTAAATTTTTACATAGTTCATATAATACAACCGTTAGCGATATTAACGTGTCAGCTTTTTGTTTCAAAAAGGACTTCGTTGGCTACTAATGTGTGCGCCTCTTCTCAA
Organism: Aegilops bicornis; assembly: GCA_021605145.1. NCBI lineage: Eukaryota > Viridiplantae > Streptophyta > Magnoliopsida > Poales > Poaceae > Aegilops > Aegilops bicornis. The sequence goes on along the minus strand of CM038672.1, from coordinate 471,608,828 downwards.
ACTGGACGATTTTTTTACCACGGCATATATGTGCCACGTCATGAAACCATGCCAAGTTTCATGTTTTTCGGGTGAGTTTTTGATTTACTGGGATTTAAAAACCGAGATTCTCAATGTTTCAGGACAACGACAAGTTTGTAATTCATTCCCATTCCTTAAATGAGACCTAAACATGCACCCAATGACACATGTACGATTTCCCACCCATTTTGCTTCACCGGATCATGTGCTTGTAGTTCAAATTTGAATTATGGACTACGTTAAATGCCTAGAAAACTTAATTAGTAATATATACAATGGCCAAATGAACCCTGGACAGTTTCAAATTTCAGCACGACACTCCTATTATTCTATGTTGCCTGTAGAAGACAACGTTCAAGGCGAGAAGAGGCAACGATTATCGTTTCGCCCACCAAAACATGATGGTTGCGAGAAGCTTCGGTTTGTAGGAGGCTTGTAGTATAGCTTCGCCCAAATTGGATAATTATATGTACCATGTAGTGACACCCTGCCAAGTTTCATGATTTCCTGGTGATTTTTGGATTTACAGAGATTTAAAAACCGAGATTCACAATGTTTGTGGCCAAGCCAGGACGGCGAGACGGTTGAGTTCATTCCCATTCATTCCATGGGACCTAAACATGCACCCCAAGGACACATGTACATTTTTTCTAGCCAATTTGGTGCACTGGAGCATGTATTTGTAGTTCAGATTTGAATTATGGACATTAAATGCCTAGAAAACTCAGTTAATGAATAATGAGGGTCGATTTAACCCCTAATAATTTCAAAGTTCAGCGAATCTGCCGTTGTTCCGTGTTGCGTGTAGAAGAAAATACGAGGCTAGAACAGTGAGCGATTATCGTTTGGCCCACAAGGGGAAATGTTTCCCTTTCGAAACCACGAGGGTTCTTGCGACATGCTCCGGTTTGTAAGAGTTTTGTAATAAAGCTTGGCCCAAATTGGCAATGTTTTTACCACAACATATATGTGCCGTGACGTGACACCATGCCACCTTTGTTGACTTTCTGGTGAGTTTTGGATTTATGGGGATTTAAAAACCGAGATTCCAAATGTTTGAGTATGAGCCAGGACGCCGGTACGGTTGTAATTCGTTCCTATTCCTGGCATGGGTCCTAAACATGCACCCAAGGACACATGTATAATTTTCTAGCCATTTTGGTGAACTGGAGCATGTATTTGTAGTTCAGATTTGAATTATGGATATTAAATGCCTAGGAAACTCAATTAGTGTATCAAAACGCCAAACGAAACCTGAATAAGTTTAAATTTTAGCATGGATATCTTGTCGCTCCATGTTGCCGGTAAAAGAAAATACAAGGCGAAAAGAGGCAGTGATTATCGTTTCCCCCACAAGGGGGACACGTTTCCCTACCGGAACCACGAGGCTTCTTTATGAGAAGCTCCGGTTTGTAAGGGGCTTGTAATAAAACTTGCGCCAAAATGGATGAAAAAAATTCCTCAACATATATGTGCCATGTCGTGACACCATCCCAAGTTTCACGATTTTTCGGGTGAGTTTTGGATTTATTGGGATTTAAAAACCGAGATTCTTCTCACAAAGTGTTTTCAAATAGCACACGGTTCACTCACAAAAGCCGTGTGCCTACCGAACCGTGGCCGAGACACCCCCTTCCCCTCGCTGCGCTGCGTCTCGAGTCATGCGTTCGACCGCCGTAACCCAAACCCCACGGATTGTACGTCTGCACCATTGGATGCTCCCAGATCGAATGGTAACCCTCATCCCTTTCGACAGCACATGAAGTATATGGGTAAGCACTGTGGGCATGTGTCGTGCTAGGTCACGCTTCCTTCTCTACTATGTTTTCTAAACATGCTATCGTTTCCCACCACTCCTCTCATCAGTTTCCCGCCTCTTCTCCCATCGTTTTGCCGCTACCAGTGTCAGTGCTCATTGAGGTCTAGACGGTGACACACCAGCCATGTAAATATTGCACATAGTTTCTAAAAGTACAAATGTGCGTGATAGGAGGGAGTAGGTCCCATAGGGTGACCAGCATGAAACACTTTAAAGGCAAGGAGGCAATTCCTATCAGCAAGGTGCCGCTTCCCATCCGCTAGCCTAGTCGAATAGAACGCAGAAGTTAAGCGTGCTCGGGCTGGAGTAGTCCAAGGATGGGTGACCTGGTGGGAAGTTACATATCTCAAGATTCATTTAATCGCCATGACACGGTCATTATAGAGATAAAGAGATAAATATCTCTATAATGACCTGACATACTGATTATATAAACCTCAGGATCCTTGTTTTGCTAATTTGTATACTATGTTTTCATAGGTTATTTTTTGCTGTAAAATCACCACGACTGCGTAACCGCGAGCAAATGGTGGAGGTACTGGCTTAACCGTGTGTGATGCAAGTACGCTATAAAATCACCACGACTGTGCAAGCTAATGGCGGGTAGGTTTATTTAGAAATTAGGACGAACCGTGTGCGATAGACTAGCTAAATAGAAATATAAAAACAAACTACCCGCCTTGAGCATTGCAAAAAATGGTGGTTCCGCCACTTTTCCTTATTATCATACACGCATATTCTTATTGGACCGTGCGTGATCTTGGGCATTCCCGCCCCGCATCAATTCCTTTACCCAAATTTTAGTAGACGCCGTACTTCAACCGTCGCCCACACTCCTCCAGCATCGACCTTATAGTAAAATTCCAGCAGCCGAGGCATTTGAACCATCACCCTCCCTCATCCACCGCCATCTCCACTCACCATTACTAAAATGTTCAGTAGCTGCGGCGTATCCTCGAATACCACCATCCCTCCCTCCATAGTCCCCCACCCGGCCTCCTTCCCCTAGAACCCTAGCTCGCGGCTGCCGCCGCCACCGCCGCCAACCCATGCCGGTATGCCCGTTCCTCCTAGCTTAGATAATAAAGTTCAGGTTACCTAGTGATTCCCATACCGTCGCCCCACTCCCCTGAGTTTTTAGATGAGGCATGTGGTGTCCCTGCCCGCCAGATCCACATCCCCTACTCCAGAATGTCAGAGCCTAAGCTCGACCACGCATCCCCGGGAGCCTAATGAGCGTTCAACCACGAAGAGGTTTATCATGGCCTCTCCGGCGGACGTTGGCGAGGTGGTCGCCGTTCGCCCCGACCTGTCAATCCCGGAGCAACACGTCGCCGCGGAAGCCGGCGAAGATGTTGACTACGTTGCCATGCCGAAGGCTTCATGTCGTGAGCTTGCGTATTCATCGTATCTCAGGAAAGCTGGCTACAACATCAAGCTCGTCGACAGCGACGGCTTCACGTGGGCCATGTCACAGGTTACGTGGTCCATCCCCAACTCCTTTGGTTCAACCGCCGTTGATCTCTTTGACGGCCTTGCCACGGATCTCCTCCGCCAAGCGGTCAAGGCTTTGCGATCCTTATACGCCATCGAGCCCATTTTTTCATTTCTAAAGGACACATTCTACGTCGGCGGCTTGGGATCCTCAATTGCCAAGTTAGATCTCATCGACCACGACCGCGACCACGAGGAGGGCACCCACAAAGGTTCTTCCGGCGGCTTGGGATCCTCAATTGCCAAGTCAGATCTCATCGACCACGACCACGAGGAGGGCACCCACAAAGGTTCTTCCAAGGTGAAACAACCCATCTGTGACATCAGATAGCGCACCATGGGTGTATGCTCTTCCAACTAGAAGGATCCCGTCCATGAAATGTGAGGCAACATCCTATCAGCAAATCTTACCTTTTGTAGCTTGCCAACCTGTACCCTTAGTTGTAGTACATTTTCCGCATGGTGCTATAACTGTGTCGTGTTTAATTATTTTAGTTATGCATTAATTGTTCAATAGGGCTATGTGATGTTTAAGTATGAATTGTCCACTTCAGTTTCATGAATGGCTATATGTGGTTGTTTATAGTGAGTAGATGCCTTGTTTATCTATGTTTGGTTATTAGGTTGGTTGTAGTGAGCATTTTTTCAGTTATCGAGTTGATTCCTTGTTTATATGTATTTGGTTCTTAGTTTGTTTGCAGTGAGCATTTGTCCAGTTATCAAGCAGATGCCTTGTTTATCTGTATTTGGTTGTTAGGTTGCTTTTTTAGCATTTGTCCAGTTTTCAAGAAGATACCTTGTTTATCTGTATTTGCTTGTTAGGTTGGTTGCAGTGAGCATTTATCCAGTTTTCAAGCATATGCCCAGTTTATCTGTATTTGCTTGTTAGGTTGCTTGCATTGAGACTCTGTCTAGTTTTCAATGGCTATATTTGGTTGTCATACTGATCATTTATGCCTTGTTTATTTCAGTCATTCACAATGTGTTGTTCATTATGTGCAAGTCGGAACTGCGCCGCTCGACTGTATCAATACTAGCTTGAACGGCTAATTTTGGTTCCAGTTATGCCTGGTGTAGTTAACACATGCCCTTTATTTCAGTTTTACACATTTATCCAGTGGATGTTTAAGCATTACCTACGTTCAATTCATTTTCAACAATACCAGTTTGAATTGCAATATTTGATGGCTGTCCAGCCTGTTGTCGGTAACATTGCCTTCAATTTTATATATGCTTTAACAGCATGCTGAAATCAACACATTCAAGCTATCATTTGGAGATGATGTTGTTTACCTTTGCTATATTTGTTTGATGCTAATGTTCCTGTACTTATCATGCCTTTCCACTATTTGTGCAGGACAACAACGGGAGTGGCCTCCGTTGTAACATCCCAAATTTTCAATTTGAAATGTTATACATCATCATCATTGCATATCATATTTTATTGCATTTTGGCCTGATCCTAGAAATTTCACGCAACTCAAGGACCCACGGAGAGAGTTGGGGATTTCGTTATTTTCATATTTGAGTTTTCTAAAAATTTCGAAAATAGGATCATTTGATTTTATTTATTTTATCTTCAATTATTCCAATTATAGAAACAAGAGAGAGGGAATAAAAATGACTTTCCCAAAAAAAAGAATATTGAGGATTTAATAAAAAAATCAAATAAGATTTTATTTTGGAGTTTTTCGCTATTTTATTTGAATTTAGAAAAATGCGCGTTTTTCAAAATTGCATTTAGGACCCAAATAAATGTTCATCTTGTGCGGCTTGATTTTAGAAGTCGGTGAAATTTTATTTCAGGATTTTTGGAGCCCATTTAGTATTTTTATATTTTTTTTTCTGCGCATAATAATTTAAAAAAAACGTGCGACTGACTTAGGGCCGTACTCGGCCAGGACTTCTCGAACCACGCCTTTATAAGCCGCCGCCCCCAGCCCTTTAAGCCGCCAGCCCCGAAACCCTAAACCGCCGCTCGATCCGTAGCCGTCGCTTCGCCTCATTGCCGCCGCCCGCGCGCTTCGCCAGCGCCGCCGCCTCGCCCGCGCCACCACACCACCCGCCGCCGCGCCGCCCTATGTCACCGCCTCACCGGAGCCCGTCGCCGCCGACCCCACCGGACCCGAGGTAGACGCCTCGATTTTCGTAAGAAAACCGTTTGAATTTTTTTAAAAACTCTAGGTCCGTTTTTTTATTAGATCCGGTTCGGTTTTTTTTCGGTTTAGTTATTTAGCGGACGTTCGTCCGTACGTTCGTTTTTACGAACGGTTTTCACCGTTTAGCCGCAGACAGCGAACGTTCGTTCGTTAGCCTGTTCGTCAGTTTTTCTTTTTCTCGGATTTTCCGCGATTATTTCTGATCGCGATTTCTGATCCGATTTTCGTTTTATTATAACTTTTGGCTCGTTTATCGGAATCAGGCGATTCAAGCGCCTAGAGTTTCGTCTCGAAACCTCTTTCCGTTTAATCAACACAAACAAGTTTTTGCTTCTGTAAAATTTGACTTAGATCCAGATTATTAAACGAAGCTTGTTTCTTTCGCCGTTTGTTTTTTGTCGCTTCGTTTGATTTGATTCTTTTTGCAAAACAGAGTTCTTAAGTTGAACTTTCTGGTTAGATCTCTCATTTGAGTTTTACCTGTGCATTAGATGAGTACTTATTGTATAATTGTTTGTTTGCGATAGAGTACCCGGAGTGCGCCGCTTGCTACTTCGAATCTCTAGGTTTCACTGATCATTAGCAAGGCAAGTAACACTTTGATCCTACCTCTTTACTATCCAGTTATATTGCTTTAGATCAAAGCCTCAAACATTGCATGTTTAGGATCTAATTAAATTGTGGGTTTTGGGAAGTAGATGAGGTAGTACCTATTACCTGTTTATTATTAAACCCTTGGGAGTTACTCCTACGTTTGCTTATATTGCCATGCTATGCTAGTAGACGTGGATTGGGTGAGTGTATCCATGATGTATGTGAGATTGTTAATTAATGGTTTATTTAAGGTGGCAACCTTAATACACATTTGGGTGGATTGAGGCACTGGGTATTCCAAATGATTGCCTATTTTTTCTTTATGGACCGCCACCCGTGCTCAAAGGGATCATGAGATTATTCATGCTAGAAACTTCCGTGTGCAGCCACAAGCTACTATGGGCTCTAGCATAGTTGATTAAGTCGTGCGAACTCTTACAGTGGTAGACTAGCAGATGTAGGGGAAAGTAGGTGTAACGGTCTACCCGATCGTAAGGTGCTAGCGCTTCTGAAAGACTATGTCTTGGTCATCCGTTTCTCAAACACCATGTAGGGCGAGAATCCCATCGGAGGAGATAGAGTCTTGTGGGGAAAAGTGTGCAAACCTCTGCAGAATGTACAAAGTAATCATTGTTAGCCGTGTCCCCGGTAATGGACATCTTGAGTATCTAGTACTTGGATTATCATGTGAATCTCATCATGTTACTTTAATTAAATTTTTTGGTTTTTTAATGATGATGTTTAATTGGGATTGAGAGGGTGTCTACACTCTCAATGTTTAACAACCACCATGATAGTTAAATAAAATTTATTCCTTTGCAGTACGGAAAAATTGGCTTTACGCAAAACTGTAACCATAGAACTTTCCACCAGCCATATATGCATGTAGAATAGCCTATTTCTGTTCATTACTCTTTATGTGTTACGTTGCCAGCATATTCCATGTGCTGACCCGTTTTCGGGCTGCAACGTTCATGTTGCAGACTTTTCAGACGACGAGTAAGATGCCTTTAGGTCGTGGTTCTATACTCAGTGATGCCGTTGGAGTTGATGGACTCACTTATCTTCCAAGCCTTCCGCTGTTATCATTATTAGATGGCCTTAAGCCATATTTATTGTAATAAGTTCTCTTTTGAGACATTCAATGTAATAAGTGTGTGATTGCTACTTTGTTATAAATCCTTCAAGTATCAGGCGTGTCAAGATTCTTGATCCGTGGATGACACTAATGCACAGAGATCAGACTGTTTGAGGTCTGGTCGCTACAAGATGGTATCAGAGCACAGGCTGATGTAGGACACGACCACTAAGCTAAAAGCCCTAGATCACTACTCACTCTTCTCATTTCTGACTCCTCTTCTTTTCTACTCTTTTAGGATGGCGGATGCAAGGAACAAGTTCACGCAACCGGATGAAGATACACCTTTTGGACGCCACTTGAAGGAAGTCACTAGATACCTGAACATCGGAGTACCAAGCTTCACCGGGACCTACAACGCCAGTTCACCTGAAGAGGAGCGCTGGATGATTCAAGTTCAAGTTCCCGGAAGGACATTCGCACCAGTCACTGAGCCCATAGAGTTTTCCTTTGATGGACCAACCTGGAGTTTAGGAAAGAGTATGGCAGCCCACATCACCATGGGACGCATTGGAGAAGTTTACCACAATGATCTCAAGGAGACTATCTACTAGATTTGTGGGCGCCGAGATGAGCAATGGGAGATGATCAGCACCAGGAAGGATAGATCAATCGCAACTTTTATCCAGGAGTTAAACCAGCACATTCGACGCCAGGAAAATCAGATGTGCGCAGGCATGCTAGATCTGCAGAAGGCCTTGACCAAGATCACGGAGCTGGAGGAAGAACTCAAGGCTACACGTGAATATTATATGGAGGAAATCGAAGTATTAGTGGAGAAGAATGACGACCTAACCAGGAAGCTAGGAGTTTTCATGGGAGAACCTGCGCCAGGAGGAGAAGATGACGATTCCACTTGCCCGAAGAACTATATCATCAGCGACGACACCGACTTGGACCTGCATTTACAGCCGATGATGACTATGTTGATGAAGCTGGAGCGGATATCATGGAGTCTTCATTGGAGCAGTTTTTCTAGTCGACCACCATAACAGTAGTAGTATTTCCCCCATGTACCTAGTATAGTCCGAGCACTTTTATAACGATAGTTAGGCCGTTGTATGCCCTTGTTGAATTGATTGAAGTGATATTGATTGAATTTGTCTCATGTGCATATGGGTAGTGTTTTTTTCTCTAGACCTCATTCTATTCTATATTCTCATCTTTACTAAAACCCTCAGATGCCTCTGAGACATGATAATGGATTTGCTTTCCCACCGGAGCTCACTCAGTTGATCCAGCAGCAGAATGCGTTGATGCAGTTGCTAGCCCAGAATCAGAATCAGGGAAACAACAACAACAACCCACCACCACCACCACCTGTTGATCACTTAACCCATTTTCTTAGACTGAATCCGCCAGTGTTCTCCAGTAGCACCGAGCCGATAGTTGCAGATGATTGGCTCCGCAAGACAGGAAGGGAGTTGACCACTGCAGGATGCACAGATGCGGAGAAGGCGCGTTTTGCCGCACATCAACTTGAAGGACCCGCAACATCATGGTGGGAGAACTTCACAGCCACTTATCCTATCGACACTGTCACATAGGATCAGTTTCAGCAGGCTTTCCGTACTGCCCATGTTTCAACAGGAGCTATGGCCATGAAGAAGCGTGAGTTTTGCAACTTGCGCCAAGGAGGACGGAAAGTTGGCCAGTATGTGGATGACTTTAGTAAGCTAGCATGTTACGCCCCAGATGACATTGCTACAGACGCAGCTAAGCAGGAGAAGTTTCTGGAAGGACTGAATGATGAGCTTAGCATGCAGTTGATGGTAGCAACTTTCAACAACTACCAGGAGTTGGTAGATCATGCTCTTATGATTGAAGGGAAGCAGCAGCAGATTGAAAACCGCAAGCGGAAGTATGGACAAGGGAAGTACAACTCTGGAGCTCAGCAGAAGCCACGTTTTACCCCGAAATCGGGAGGACAATTTCAGCATACCCATGGGGGAGGGAATTCGCATAATCATAATGGCCCCAAGAATGGTAACGGGAATGGAGGAAGCAACGGCCAGAACCGTACCAACCCGTCAACCCCAGCCAAGAGAGACCTGAGCCAAGTCACTTGCTTTAAGTGTCAGAAGACTGGACATTATGCCAATGAATGTCCTCAAGCCCGTAATGGAAATGGCAATGGAAGCTCGGGAAGAAGATGAACCCTTTCAACGGGGGATGTGAAGCACGTTAACGTGGAGGAGGTTGAAGCCTGCCGGATGAAGTAATAGGTAAGTTTTGGTTAAGTCATTTCTGCCAATCGTTCTTTTTGATACTGGTGCACTGCATTCATACATATCAAGGGGATTTGTGGATAAGTATAAACTGCCCACCAAGGTTCTTAGAACACCTATGTTAGTAAGCTCACCAGGAGCAGAGTATATGGCCACTCAAGGATGTTTTCAAGTGCCATTGAGTATATGTAGGCATGTTTTCCCCTCGGATTTAATCATACTAGAATCATAAGGCTTGGATGTGATTCTAGGTATGGATTGGCTGTCGATGTATGGAGGAAACATCGATTGCGGCAGTAAGTCGATTTTCCTTATCACGCCAGAAGGAAGAAGGATCAAGTATGTGTCACGGCATGAGCCGAAGAGGACACAAGTAAATTCCTTATCAGGAGTTGTGCAGGAGGAAGTACCAGTGGTGAAGGATTACCAGGACGTATTTCCAGAGGGGTTGCCAGGCATGCCACCGGATAGAGACATTGAGTTTTTGATTGATCTTTTGCCAGGCACAGGGCCGATATCTAAGAGACCGTACCGGATGCCCGCACAAGATTTGGAGGAAATTAAGAAGCAGATTAAGGAGTTACTGGATAAAGGTTTTATTCGCCCAAGTTCTTCACCTTGGGGATCGCCAGTACTTCTAGTGGAGAAGAAGGATGGATCATTGAGGATTGTTGTTGATTATTGAGGATTGAATGAAGTGACTATTAAGAACAAGTACCCGTTGCCGATGATCAATGATTTGTTTGACCAATTGCAAGGAGCTAAGGTATTTTCCAAGATTGATTTGCGATAAGGATACCATCAGTTGAAGATTAGAGAGCAGGATATACCTAAGATGGCTTTTACCACCAGGTACGGGCTGTACGAGTATACCGGTATGTCATTTGGTCTGACTAACGCACCTGCATATTTCATGAGCATGATGAACAAGGTGTTTATGGAGTTTCTGGATAAGTTCGTTGTGGTGTTCATTGACCATATTTTGGTCTACTCGAAGAATGAAGATGAGCATAGGAAAAGCTAAAGGATTTCGTGAGGATGAGCACGATACCCTATGGTTTGAGGACCGCGTTTATGTGCCTAATGACCCGGAGATCAGGAAGTTGATTCTGCAGGAGGCCCATGATTCACCGTACTCGATTCACCCTTGAAATACCAAGATGTATTTGGATTTGAAGGATACTTTCTGGTGGACCGGAATGAAGAAGGATATTGCGGAGTATGTAGCAGTTTGTGATGTATGTCAGAGAGTGAAGGCAGAGCATCAGAAGCCAGCCGGATTATTACAGCCATTGCCGATACCCGAATAGAAGTCGGATAAGTTAGGCATGGACTTTATCACGGGATTGCCTAGGACTCGTTCAGGCTATGACTCGATTTGGGCTGTAGTCGATCGTTTAATGAAGGTAGCTCATTTCATCCCAGTGAAGACTACTTACAGCAGTGCCAAGCTGGCTAAGATATACATGACCAGGATCCTATGTCTGCATGAGGTTCCGAGGAGCATTGTATCACACAGAGGAACCCAGTTTACCTAAAAGTTCTGGAATCAGTTGCACGAAACTTTGGGAACCAGACTAGAGTTCAAGATGCACTTTTCATCCACGTACGGATGGACAAACCGAGAGAGTCAATCAGATTTTGGAGGATATCTTTGAGAGCTTGTGCGCTAGATTATGGATCTAGTTGGGACGACAATTTGCCATATGCAGAGTTCTCTTACAACAACAGTTATCAATCCTGTTTGAAGATGGCCCCTTTCAAAGCCTTGTACGGAAGGAGGTGCAGAACCCCGCTGTTGTGGGATGAAGTTGGAGACCACCAGTTGTTTGGACTAGATTTGATTAATTAGTCCGAACATAAGGTGAAGTTGATTCGCGATAGGCTCAAGGTAGCCCAGTCCAGGCAAAAGAGCTATGCAGATTCTAAACGCAAGGAGATAGTTTACAAAGTCGGAGACAGAGTTTATCTTCGTGTATCCCCGCTTCGAGGCGTTAAGCGCTTTGGAGTTAAGGGAAAATTAGCGCCACGTTTTGTGGGACCATACAAAGCTTTGGAATGCATGGGAGAAGTTGCTTACAAATTGGAATTGCCCGAAGGACTGTCAAGAGTTCATGATGTGTTCCACGTTTCCCAGTTGAAAAAGTGCCATGCAAAGATGGCTGGCATACCGCTAAGAGATACAGTGCCGCTGGAAGCGATTCAGTTGGATAGTGATTTGACCTACGAGGAGAAACTAGTCAAGATTCTCGAATATGACAGCCGAGTCACCCGCAGCAAGCTTATCAGGTTTTGTAAAGTTTAGTGGAGCCACCACACCGAGGATGAAGCCACCTGGGAGCGAGAGGAAGATTTTCTGAAGGACCACCCTCACCTATTTTCTAGCCAACCCGAATCTCGAGGGCGAGATTCATCTTAAGGGGGTAGGTTTGTAACATCCCAAATTTTCAATTTGGAATGTTATACATTGGATCATCATTGCATATCATATTTTATTGCATTTTGGCCCGATCCTAGAAATTTCACGCAACTCAAGGACCCACGGATAGAGTTGGGGATTTCGTTATTTTCATATTTGAGTTTTCTCAAATTTTGAAAATAGGATCATTTGATTTTATTTATTTTATCTTCAGTTATTCCAGTCATAGAAATAAGAGAGAGGGAATAAAATGACTTTCCCAAAAATAAAGGAATATTGAGGATTTAATAAAAAAATCAAATAAGATTTTATTTTCGAGTTTCCACTATTTTATTTGAATTTAGGAAAAATGCGCGTTTTTCAAAATTGCATTTAGGCCCCAAATAAATGTTCATCTTGTCCGGCTTGATTTTAGAAGTCCGGGAAAATTTATTTCGGGATTTTTGGAATCCGTTTATTATTTCTTTTATTTCTTTTTCTTCGCGTAATTATTAAAAAAACACGCGACCAACTTAGGGCCGTACTCGGCCAGGACTTCTCGGGCCAGGCCTTTATAATCCGCCAGCCCCGAAACCCTAAACCGCCGCTCGATCCAACACGCCCGCCCAGCGCCTTGCCGCCCATGTTGCATCGCCACCGCCATCACCCACCGCGCCGCCTAAGTCGCCGCCTCGCCGGAGCCCGCCGCCGCCCGCCGGAGCCCAAGCTGCCGCCGACCCCGCCGGACCCGAGGTAGAAGCCTCGGTTTTCATAAGAAAACCGTTTGTTTTTTTTAAAACCCTAGGTCCGTTTTTTATTAGATCTGGTTCGGTTTTTTCGGTTTAGTTATTCAGCGAACTCGTCCGTACTTTCGTTTTTACGAACGGTTTTCACCATTTAGCCGCAGACAGCGAACATTCGTTTGTTAGCCTGTTCGTTGGTTTTTCTTTTTCTCGGGGTTTCCGCGATTATTTCTGATCCGATTTTCGTTTTAGTATAACTTTTCGCTCGTTTATCGGAATCAGGCGACTCGAGCGCTTAGAGTTTCGTCTCGGAACCCTATTTCCATTTAACCAACTCAAACAAGTTTTTGCTTCTGTAAAATTTGACTTAGATCCAGATTAGTAAACGAAGCTTGTTTCTTTCGCCGTTTGTTTTTCGTTGCTTCGTTTGATTTGATTCTTTTTGCAAACCGGAGTTCTTAAGTTGAACTTTCTGGTTAGATCTCTTATTTGAGTTTTACCAGTGCATTAGATGAGTACTTATTGTATGCTTGTTTGTTTGTGATAGAGTACCCGTAGTGCGCCGCTTGCTACTTCGACTCTCTAGGTTTCACTGATCATCAGCAAGGCAAGTAACACTTTGATCATACCTCTTTACTACCCAGTTTTATTGCATTAGATCAAAGTCTCAAACATTGCATGTTTAGGATCTAATTAAATTGTGGGTTTTGGGAAGTAGATGAGGTAGTACCTATTACCTGTTTATTATCAAACCCTTGGGAGTTACTCCTACGTTTGCTTATATTGCCATGCTATGCTAGTAGACGTGGATTGGGTGAGTGTATCCATGACAGATGTGAGATTGTTAATTAATGGTTTATTTAAGGTGGCAACCTTAATATACATCTGGGTGGATTGAGGCACCTGGGTATTCTAGCGATTGCCTGTTTTTCTTTATGGACCGCCACCCAGGCTCAAAGGGATCATGAGATTATTCATGCTAGAAACTTCCGTGTGCAGCCACAAGCTACTATGGGCTCTAGCATAGTTGATTAAGTCGTGCGAACTCTTACAGTGGTAGACTAGCAGATGTAGGGGAAAGTAGCTGTAACGGTCTACCCGATCGTAAGGTGCTAGCGCTTCTGAAAGACTGTGTCTCGGTCATCCGTTTCTCAAACACCATGTAGTGCGAGAATCCCAACGAAGGAGATCGATCTTGTGGGGAAAAGTGTGCAAACCTCTGCAAAGTGTATAAACTAATGATGGCTAGCCGTGTCCCCGGTAATGGACATCTTGAGTATCTAGTACTTGGATTATCATGTGAATCTCATCATGTTACTTTAATTAATTTTGTTGGTTTTTTTAATGATGATGCTTAATTGGGATTGAGAGGGGGTGTCTACACTCTCAATGTTTAACAACCACCATGATAGTTAAATAAAATTTATTCCTTTGCAGTAGGGAAAAATTGGCTTTACGCAATACTGTAACCATAGAACTTTCCACCAGTCATTCTGTTCATTACTCTCTATGTGTTACGTTGCCAGCATATTCTGTCGGTGTTCTGGGAACGGGGGTCCCCAGACTTGCCTGCCTGCGGCCTGCGGCGTGGCTTGAAGGAGGCCCAGCACGGCCCATCTTCATCAACGCAAGCTCAAGACCCTCGCGAGGGGCCATGCCTCGCGGGGCGGACGAAAAGGAGCTTCCTCAGGCACGGCCTCGTCAGGCTGGCTCATGAGGAGGCGGAGAGTTCAAGGCAGGGTACCTCGCGAGGTGCCCATGACGCAAGCCATGAAGACCAAGGGCGCCAGTCGGGCGCCAGCCCGCGCAGTGTCCTCCTTTCCTCTTTGGTGCAAAGGGAGCAAGCGCAGGCGAGAGCATCAAGCAAAGGCATCTGTTTCGATGCAACAAGACCAAGACCAGCCCAACGACTGGAATGGAGTCATCGTGGAGCCCAAGCAGGCATCATCACCAGAGCCTTTGGCAGGCGAGGAACAACTTTAGTCAGGATAAGTGTACCCGCGCTGTTCCCCTTCAAAATGGCCAATTGTTGGCGCCCTTCCCGCTCAAATATTTGGGAAGAGGCCTAGGGCCTTCGCCTATAAATAGGAATAGCCACCCCCAGGGCAGAGGGATCCGAATCCTCATGAAGAAACCGGTAGCTAGAGCGACTGAACACAACCTAGCAGTTCATCGCACCCGCCAAGAACAGATTCTCACGAGGCTGTCCTTCCTTGTATGGTTCCTCATCAGCCCAAGAGGCAATCCACCACACCACACACCGGAGTAGGGTATTACACCACAATGGTGGCCCGAACCAGTATAAATCCCGTGTCTCTTGTGCTGTTCCGTTTAGTAGTTTAGGTCCGAGTGATTCGGCGAGGTGCGAGACGGTGGAGGGTTGGATCTCCGTGCGCACCCCAGTGTTCGAACCTCAAGGGTCTGCCGGAACCCGAAATCCGACATATTCCATGTGCTAACCTGTTTTCGGGCTGCAACGTTCATGTTGCAGACTTTTCAGACGACGAGTAAGGTGCCTTTAGGTCGTGGTTCTATACTCAGTGATGCCGTTGGAGTTGATGGACTCACTTATCTTCCAAGCCTTCCGATGTTATCGTTATTAGATGGCCTTAAGCCATATTTATTGTAATAAGTTCTCTTTTGAGACATTCGATGTAATAAGTGTGTGATTGCTACTTGGTTATAAATCCTTCAAGTACTGTGCGTGTCAGCATTACTGATCCAGGGATGACACTGATGCACAGAGATCAGACTATTTGAGGTCTAGTCGCTACAACCGTTTTCTGCCGAGGTTAGCTTCATCCCTCGGCTATTACTCCCCCCGTCGTTCCATAATGTAGTGCATATAGATCCAGGCCTGGACACTTGTTAGCTTCTAATATTGACTTATTGCTTGTAGGTACATATGCCCTTGGAAAGGATCCACACATCGACCCTTTTTGCGTATGGGGCAATGAGATATTCATGAACAAGCATCAAGTGAGGAAACTGATAAGGATTATTAGCAAAAAGATACGAACGGTGGCAAGCAAATTATTTGCTTATGCTCTATCCAACACAACAGTGAGCTATAGGATGGTAACTACAAACTCTGCAACCTTTTCTTTTTACTTCCCATAATGAGTTGTTAGACAACAATGTCTGAATCTTTTTCGTTCGCAGTAGTTCCCGAAGTAGTTCACTCAAGATTACCTCGCAAAGTACATGATTGGTGGACACGCAATGAAGGTTAAAGTATTTCATCCAGACTACAATGAGCATCGAGAAGTCATAATGAAGATGGTGAAGGATGGACGGGCAGCCATCACAAGGGGTGGGCCTAGAGTCATGTGCACATTACGCATGGAGGAGGGCACAATATGGGCATTCCGCTTCACCTTCTCCGGAAACCAGAATGTCTTTCCCTCACTCTTTACAGTCTTTAGTACAACTGTGGTTCATCAATCTTTACTTGGTGCTTCTGTAGTTCTTCAGTATATGTACCTGTGCATCGAATTATGCATTCGTGGTTGAACCTATCACTACAAAAAAAGACACATCCGTGACATTTTGGGCCGAAAGAATTTTTTCTGTCATGCTTATGACACTTCTATGATGATAATTGTGACAAAACCCGGTATCATCATAGATGTGGTGGGCTCCTACTTTTATGACAAAAAATCATGACAAAAAATGGACTTTTCATCCTGGGCAGGCCGGAGACGCAGCTGCATGACATTCTTTGGGCCGTCCATGATGGAGAAAGCCGTGGTAGAAGCGAGGGCGAGGATAATATCGGGGGAGTTCCCGGTTACGGTGGTGGTCGGGGGCCGAGCGATGCGCGTCTCTCTCGTACGTAAACGCGTGTGTGCGAGGCGTTACGCTCTAACTGAACACGAGCGAGGCGTTGGGCTCTAACTGAGCCCGAGCGATTGCACTGCAGGCTACGCGTTACTGAACCCGAGCGATCGATCAATCCCTTGCTGTTAATCGAACCGAGTGATTCGCCGCTACTGCTGCTAACTGAAGCCGATCGATGCTGCCTCGGGATGATCAGTGAGTGTTGTTGGGGGGTTTGGATGAACAGTTCCCGGTAGGGGTTGGATGAACAGGAACCCGTGGTAGTAGAGGCCAATTCTACTGGATGAACAGTACCCCGATCGATCGAGCCGGTGGATGAACAGGACCCCGTGGAGGGCTGGATGAACACGACCCAGTGGAAGGCTGGTTGAACAGTAGCCGGTGGAGGGCTGGTTGAATAGTAGCCGGTGGAGGGCTGGATGAATAGTAGCCCATGGAGGGGTGGTTGAACAGGACCCCGTGGAGAGGGCGGGTTGAACAGTAGCCGGTGGAGGAGCGCGAGGTGGAGGCGGGATGAACAGAAGCCTGTGGATGAACAGTCGCAGGTCGAGGCTGGAGGAGGTCGACGGTGGATGAACAGTAGCCCGTGGAGGCAGTTGATGGTGGAGAGGAACAGTATCCCGTGGAGTCCTGTTTTGCAGTATGCCACACCCCTCTCGATCAACAGGATCCCCGTTTCGACCGTAGCGCTCCAACACAAGTCCGTTTCCTCCGTTTTGTGGTACGCCACACCCCTCTCGATCAACAGGACCCTGTTTTGACCATAGGAGGTCCGTTTGCTCCGTTTTGCGGTACGCCAGACCCCTCCCGATGAACAAGATCCTGTTTCGACTGTGGCCGGTCGAACACAAGGTCGTTTCCTCCAGTCTGCGGTATGCCAGGCCTCGTTTCCATTGTCTGTTCCATCCAAGCCGGTTGGCTCCCGATGAACAGCACGCGTTCCGTTGCCTCCCGATGAACACGATGCATTTCGTTGCCTCCCCATGAACATAACAATGATGCAGTTTCTCCGTTCCGACCCAGCCATGAACACGAGCCCTGGCTGTACGTATGCGCGAGTAGGCATTCAAGACCCCGCCCATATGTACGTACGTGGCCGTATTTACTTTCTTGCACCCTGGCCGCTATACGTACGTCTACATGCTACGTGTGCACCTCTACTATGACACGTGCCCTTCCTTACACGACCACGGTTCATCGCTGCAGCCTTCAGACAGACTGATCATCTGTACGTACACGTTCGCGACCAGAATGACAACGCTACGTACGCTTCGACCGGGTGGGTCCCGACTATCAGGCACTTCCTTGCATGCGAAGATGTAGCTGGTGGGTTCCGGCAGTCAGGGGTGAAACGGTTTTTTCGTGAAATACGGTGGCCCGTCCGGTGGGTCCCTGCTGTCAGGTGGAGGAATCATTATTTTCCGCGTAATAAGGAGGCACTTCCTTGCTGTGGCCGTGGACCCAGCTATCAGCCTCTAAATGTATAGTACTCTTCTGATGGAAGTCGATCATTGACCACATTGACCACTCCGCGCCGAGAGAACCAGGGCGGTGGACGACGGCGAGGCCTAGGAAGGGGACGGTACGTAGCCGGGGAAGACGCGCCAGTGGATGCCCACGCGGAGGGGAGTATGTGGGTTGACTGCTTCAGCTGCGGTGTGAGGCTGCCGTCGCTGAAGAATAACATGAGGTGTGGGTGCGTATAGAGGGATGGCATGGCCAGCGGTGGTAGCACAACCAGACACGGGAGGCAGCAGCCGGCGGCACGGCCAACACTTGTTTGGGCGGCTGGAGCAAGAAGACCAGGGGTTGAAGAAGCACTACGACCGTTGGACGGACATCGTACGATCACTGGAGCTAGAATCGTTCATATTGACTAAGTTGACAAAGCCCTCCGTCCCCGTCATCTTAGTAGGCCCACAAGTCAGCCTCCCACTATGGTGGGTCCCAGCTAGCAGGGGGACTATTCATTTTTTTGTGCGTAATAAGGAGGCACTTCCTTGCGTGTGAAGATATAGCTGGTGGGTCCGACCTGTCAGCGGGGGGAACGTTTTTTTGTGAAATAAAGAGGCCCTTCTAGTGGGTCCCAGATGTCAGGTGGAGGAATCATTATTTTGCGCATAATAAGGAGGCATTTCCTTATGTACGGCCGTGGACCCAGCTGTCAGCCTCTTCACATACAGTCCACGTCCGATGGATGTTGTTCGTTGACCATGTTGACCACGCCAGGCCGAGAGCACCAGGGCGGTAGACGACGACGAGGCCTAGGAAGGGAATTACACGGAGCCGGGGAAGACTCGGCAGTGGTTGTCCACGCGGTTGGGAGTACAAGCGTTTACTGGTCCGGCTGCCGTCACCGGAAAATAACAGGAGGTGTGGATGAGTAGAGGAATGACCTGGCCAGCAAGGGAGTAGGGTGGGGCGGTGCGGCCTGTGCGGTAGCACAGCCGGCCACGGGAGGCGGGGGTAGGCAGTACCACCGGCGCTGGTTTGGGCGGCTGGAGAAAGAAGATCAGATATTGAAGAAACAGCACGGCCGTTGGATTAACACCCAACGGTCACTGCTGCTAGAATTGTTTGTGGACTAAGTTGACAAAGCCTTTCGTACATGTCAACCTAGTAGACCCACAAGTCAGCCTCCAAATCTGTGCCAAACAACATACAACCCGAAATTTCTAGCCATATTCAAATTAATTTAAAAAATAAACATACCTTAATTTAAATCCAATGAAATTTTACCCGCACAAAAACAATGAAATTTAAAATATCAAAATTCGAAAGAAAAAAGTATTTTGGAACTAACTGCCTATTTGCTGTATTTTTTTTATTTTACAGCCCATTTATTATTACTTATAGCTCATTTCTTATTACTTATAGCCCAATTTCTGGGCAAAATGCATCCCTCCTCGTCTTCAAAGATTTCCGGCCCAGCAGGGCGTAGAAAAGCAAGTAGGCCTACGTTGGTTATTCTGCAAAAAACAAAATAGCTGGGCTAGCCATTTTCATAAAGGAAAAAAACAAACTGGGCTGGTCATGTGTTAAACATATGAAATAAAAGCCTGGGCTAGACTGGCCACAGCTCCCGCACTACCCAGTTGATGCCCTTCTCCCGTTCTCCGTCCCCAAAAAATTATCACAGCTGCTTTGGTCCCTACTGTCATCCTCACCATGCACAGTCATCTCCTTATTCCTCTCGGTTGTTGACCATGTTGACAACACCGGAGGGCGGCGCCGCGGTGAGCGAAACAAGGAGGAGGACGATGGTGAGGCCTCGGACGGGAACGAACAGGAGCCGGGGAAGTGATACGTCTCCGTCGTATCTATAATTTTTGATTGTTCCATGCCAATATTATTCAACTTTCATATACTTTTTGGCAACATTTTATATTATTTTTGAGACTAACATATTGATCCAGTGCCAAGTGCCAGTTCCTGTCTGTTGCATGTTTTTGGTTTCGCAGAATATCCATATCAAACGGAGTCCAAACGGGATAAAAACGGACGGAGCTTATTTTTGGAAAATATGGAAAATCTGGAAGGAAAATCAACGCAAACCGGTGTCCGAGGTGGGCACGAGGTAGGGGGGCGCGCCCCCCTAGGGTGCGCCCCCTACCCTCGTGAGCCCACCGTAAGGCAGTTGACGCTCTTCTTTTCCCGCAAGAAAGCTAATATTCAGGAAAAAATCACGGCGAAGATTTCAGGCCAATCGGAGTTACGGATCTCCATATATACACGAAACGGTGAAACAGAGAGATAGATCCAATCTCGGAGGGCCTCTCGCCCCTCCCAAGCCATGGGAGCCAAGGACCAGAGGGGAAACCCTTCTCCCATCTAGGGAGGAGGTCAAGGAAGAAGAAGAAGAAGGGGGCCTCTCTCCCCCTCGCTTCCGGTGGCGCTGGAACTCCGCTGGGGGCCATCATCATCACCGCGATCTTCACCAACACCTCCGCCATCTTCACCAACATCTCTATCACCTTCCCCCCTCTATCTACAGCGGTCCACTCTCCCGCAACCCGCTGTACCCTTGACTTGAACATGGTGCTTTATGCTTCATATTATTATCCAATGATGTGTTGCCATCCTATGATGTCTGAGTAGATTTTCGTTGTCCTATCGGTGGTTGATGAATTGCTATGATTGATTTAAGTTTCTTGTGGTTATGTTGTTGTCCTTTGGTGCCCATCATATGAGCGCGCGCGTGGATCACACCATAGGGTTAGTTGTATGTTGATAGGACTATGTATTGGAGGGCAAGAGTTACAGAAGCTTCAACTAGCATAGAAATCGATGCCTACGGGATTGAAGGGGGACCAATATATCTTAATGCTATGGTTGGGTTTTACCTTAATGAACATTAGTAATTGCGGAATCTTGCTAATAGTTCCAATCATAAGTGCATAGAATTCCAAGTAAGGGATGACATGCTAGCAGTGGCCTCTCCCACATAAAACTTGCTATCGGTCTAGTAAGGTAGTCAATTGCTTAAGGGACAATTTATACACACCTACCATCACTCTTCCACACTCGCTATATTTACTTTAGTTGTGTCTTTATCTAAACAGCCCCTAGTTTATGTTTACGCTCCCTTTATTTTCTTGCTAGCCTTTCCGAAAACACCTACAAAGTCGTTCTAGTTTCATACTTGTTCTGGGTAAAGCGAACGTCAAGCGTGTGTAGAGTTGTATTGGTGGTCGATAGAACTTGAGGGAATATTTATTCTAACTTTAGCTCCTCGTTGGGTTCGACACTCTTACTTATCAAAAACTGTTGCGATTCCCTATACTTGTGGGTTATCAAGACCTTTTTCTAGCGTCGTTGCCGGGGAGTCATAGCGTGGGCTGAATATTCTCGTGTGTGCTTGTTTGCTTTATCACTAAGTAATTTTTATTTTCTGTTCTTAGTTGTTCTCTATCTTTAGTTATGGATATGGAACGCAAAATACCAAAAAAATTAGCTGTACTTGCTACTCATGAGGATGGGGTAACTCCTAAAACCCTCGATTCTCATTATGCGAAAGATATTGTGTACTACTTTGATAATCCTAAGAAATCCCCATTCAAATTTATAATGGGAGACACGTTGGATCAACGTGAATACTTTAGGGATTATCGCTTGACACAAAAAGGGAAACTATTATGGGATCAATTTATCATGTTGCGTTGGTATGCCTGGAATCTATGCTTGAAATATGATATTACTTGTTGCTCTAGGATGGAGGTTCCACACCTTGCCTTTTCATGCAAATTTAATGATAATGAAACCTTAGCTTCTTATGCTAATGGTATATATGATTACTATGATGTGGAACAAATAGAAGAATTTGTTGCTTTTAAGGCTGCTTATGAAATTGAATGTTTATTTGAAAAGTATGAAGCTTTAGATGATGATGCTTATAGGCCTGAAAATCTTGTTATACTTAGATATTTCTATGAAAATTATGAATACAATTACTATATTAATGCATTTATGAAGAAATTCTCCGCTGTCCAAGAAGAGATTAATATTTTGCAGGAAGCTACGGAAGAAGAAATTGATGAAACTGTGAGCTCATTGGATGAAAAAGATGATGAGGAGAGCAAAGAACAAAAGGAGGAAGAGCGGATTAGCTACCCATGCCCACCTTATAATGAGAGTAACCCTCCAACTCATACATTGTTTAATTCCCCTTCGTGCTTACCGAAGGATGATTACTATGATGATTGCTATGATCCCTTGATTTTTTTTGAAATATCCCTTTTTGTTGATGCTTGCTATACTTGTGGCCAAGATGCCAATATGAATTATGCTTATGGAGATGAACTTGCTATTATTCCTTATGTTAAAAATCAAATTGTTGCTATTGCACCCACGCATGATAGTCCTATTACCTTTTTGAATTCTCCAAACTACACTATATCGGAGAAGTTTGCACTTATTAAGGATTATATTGATGGGTTGCCTTTTACCGTTGCATATGATGATTTTGATAGATATAATATGCATGTGCTTGATGCTCCTACTTGCAATTATTATGAGAGAGGAACTATATCTCCACCTCTCTATGTTTCCAATACAATAAAATTGCAAGAAACTGTTTATAGTATGCATTGGCCTTTACTATGTGTGCATGAATTGTTCTTTTATGACATGCCGATGCATAGGAAGAGAGTTAGACTTCGTCATTACATGATATATGTTACTTTGTGCTCACTACTAAATTACAAATCATTGCTAATTAAAATTGGCTTTGATATACCTTGGGATCCGGGTGGATTCACTACTTGAGTGCTATATGCCTAGCTTAATGGCTTTAAAGAAAGCGCTGCCAGGTAGACAACCCGGAAGTTTTAGAGAGTCATTTATTTCTGTTGAGTGCTTTCATATAGTTTAAAAACGACAAAAATAAAGAGGGGAACCCAATTTTTTTTAAAAAGGAAAGCGAAAGTGAGAAAGACAAGCATTGTTGAAGTGGGAGAGCTCCTTGAACTTTGTTCATGCTCACAGCAACTTTGTGAATCTTGATTACAGAAACTTTTCAACAAAAATAATTACCCCCTTGTATAATTCCATTGTATTATAAAAATAATGTGCCAAGGTTTGCCTTTAGGATGTTTACAATGCTTGTTGGTTTGTGTGGTGTAGGACAGAAACTTTGTCTGTAGTGCGCGAATTTTAGTTTTTTACTGGAACTTCAAATGGTTCTGATTATTTTTGCACTGTATTTCTGTACAAATTTTTTATTTTTCCTAATTTTGGAAGAATTTGTTCAAGTATCAGAAGTATGGTGAATGTTCAGATTATTACAGACTGTTCTGTTTTAGACAGATTCTGTTTTTGATGCATAGTTTGCTTGTTTTGATGAAACTATCAATTTATATCAGTGGATTAAGCCATGAAGAAGTTATATTACAGTAGACACAATGAAAAAACAAAATATGAATTGGTTTGCAACAGTACTTAGAGTAGTGATTTTCTTTATTATACTAACGGATCTTACCGAGTTTTCTGTTGAAGTTTTGTGTGGATGAAGTGTTCAATGATTGAGAAGGTTTCGATGTGAGAAGAAGGAAGAGAGACAAGAGCTCAAGATTGGGGATGCCCGAGGAACCCCAAGTAAATATTCAAGGAGACTCAAGCGTCTAAGCTTGGGGATGCTGGGAAGGCATCCCCTCTTTCTTCAACAAATATCGGTAATTTTTCGGATTCATTTCGTTCATGCGATATGTGCAAGTCTAGGAGCGTCTTTTGCAATTAGGTTTTTAATTTTCTTTTATGCACCATGCTGGTATGAGATGGTACTTGGTTGATTTATAGAATGCTCTAGGCACTTCACTTATATCTTTTGAGTATGGCTTTATAGAATGCTTCATGTGCTTCACTTATATCATTTGAAGTTTGGATTGCATGTTTCTCCTTACATAGACAACCGCCATTTGTAGAATGCTCTTTTGATTCAATTATATTTGTTAGAGCTTGGGCATATCTTTTGTAGAAAGAATTAAACTCTCTTGCTTCACTTATATCTATTTAGAGAGATGACAGGAACTGGTCATTCACATGGTTAGTCATAAAATCCTACATAAACTTGTAGATTGCTGAATATGATATGTTTGATTCCTTGCAATAGTTTTGCGATGTAAAGATGGTGATATTAGAGTCATGCTAGTTGAGTAATTGTGAAATTGAGAAATACTTGTGTTGAGGTTTGCAAGTCCCGTAGCATGCACGCATTATGGTGAGCCGTTATGTAACGTAAGTCTGAGCATGAGGTGTTTATTGATTGCCTTCCTTATGAGTGGCGGTCGGGGACGAGCGATGGTCTTTTCCTACCAATCTATCCCCCTAGGAGCATGCGCGTAGTACTTTGTTTTTATGACTAATAGATTTTTGGAATAAGTATGTGAGCTCTTTATGACTAATGTTGAGTCCATGGATTATACACACTCTCACCCTTCCATCATTGCTAGCCTCTTGATGCAGTGCATTGCCCTTTCTCACCTCCAGAGTTGGTGCAAACTTCGCTGGTGCATCCAAACCCCGTGATATGATACGCTCTGTCACACATAAGCCTCATTATATCTTCCTCAAAACAGCCACCATACCTACCTATTATGGCATTTCCATCGCCATTCCGAGATATATTGCCATGCAACTACCATCATCATCATATACATGACTTGAGCATTTATCTTCATATTGCTTTGCATGATCGTAAGATAGCTAGCATGATGTTTTCATGGCTTGTCCGTTTTTTGGATGTCATTGCTACGCTAGATCATTGCACATCCTGCAGACATCACGAGGCATTCATATAGAGTCATATCTTTGTTCGAGATATCAAATTGTAATATTGAGTTGTAAGTAAATAAAAGTGTGATGATCTTTATTATTAGAGCATTGCCCCAGTGAGGAAAGGATGATGGAGACTATGATTCCCCCACAAGTCGCGATGAGACTCCAGACTTTACAAAAAAATAAAAGAGGCCAAAGAAGCCCAAATAAAAAAGAGGTCAAAGAAGCCCACCAAAAAATAAAAAATATAAAAAAAAGAAAAAAATGAGAGAAAAAGAGAGATGCATGGGGCAATGTTACTATCCTTTTACCACACTTGTGCTTCAAAGTATCACCATGTTCTTCATATAGAGAGTCTCTTGAGTTATCACTTTCATATACTAGTGGGAATTTTCATTATAGAACTTGGCTTGTATATTCCAACGATGGGCTTCCTCAAATGCCCTAGGTCTTCATGAGCAAGCAAGTTGGATGCACACCCACTTAGTTTCCAGTTTGAGCTTTCATACACGTATAGCTCTTAGTGCATCCGTTGCATGGAAATCCCTACTCCTCACATTGATATCTATTGATGGGCATCTCCATAGCCCGTTGATACGCCTAGTTGATGTGAGACTTTCTCCTTTTTTGTCTTCTCCACATAACCCCCATCATCTTATTCTATTCCACCTATAGTGCTATGTCCATGGCTCACGCTCATGTATTGCGTGAAAGTTGAAAAGGTTTGAGAACGTCAAAAGTATGAAACAATTGCTTGGCTTGTCATCGGGGTTGTGCATCATGTAAATATTTTGTGTGGTGAAGATGGAGCATAGCCGGACTATATGATTTTGTAGGGATGAGCTTTCTTTGGCTATGTTATTTCAATAAGACATAATTGCTTGGTTGGTATGCTTGAAGTATTATTGTTTTTATGTCAAAGGATAGACTATTGCTTTGAATCACTCGTGTCTTAATATTCATGCCATAATTAGATATATGATCAAGATTATGTTAGGTAGCATTCCACATAAAAAATTATCTTTTTTATCATTTACCTACTCGAGGACGAGCAGGAATTAAGCTTCGGGATGCTGATACTTCTCCATCGTATCTATAATTTTTGATTGTTCCATGCCAATATTATTCAACTTTCATATACTTTTTGGCAACTTTCTATATTATTTTTGGGACTAACATATTGATCCAGTGCCCAGTGCCAGTTCTTGTCTGTTGCATCTTTTTGGTTTCGCAGAATATCAATATCAAACGGAGTCCAAACGGGATAAAAACGGACGGAGCTTATTTTTGGAAAATATGGAAAATCTGGAAGGAAAATCAACGCAAACCGGTGTCCAAGGTGGGCACGAGGTAGGGGGCGCGCCCCCTACCCTCGTGAGCCCATTGTAAGGCGGTTGGCGCTATTCTTTTGCCGCAAGAAAGCTAATATTCGGGAAAAAATCACGGTGAAGGTTTCAGGCCTATCGGAGTTACGGATCTCCATATATACACAAAACGGTGAAACTCTCCCATGAGAGAACGCAGAAACAGAGAGATAGATCCAATCTTGGAGGGGCTCTCGCCCCTCCCAAGCCATGGGAGCCAAGGACCAGAGGGGAAACCCTTCTCCCATCTAGGGAGGAGGTCAAGGAAGAAGAAGAAGGGGCCTCTCTCCCCTCGTTTCCGGTGGCGCGGAACTCCGCGGGGCCATCATCATCACCGCGATCTTCACCAACACCTCCGCCATCTTCACCAACATCTCCATCACCTTCCCCTCTATCTACAGCGGTCCACTCTCCGCAACCCGCTGTACCCTCTACTTGAACATGGTGCTTTATGCTTCATATTATTATCCAATGATGTGTTGCCATCCTATGATGTCTGAGTAGATTTTCATTGTCCTATCGGTGGTTGATGAATTGCTATGATTGATTTAATTTGTTTGTGGTTATGTTGCTGTCCTTTGGTGCCCATAATATGAGCGCGCGCGTGGATCACACCATAGGGTTAGTTGTATGTTGATAGGACTATGTATTGGAGGGCAAGAGTGACAGAAGCTTCAACCTAGCATAGAAATTAATGCATACGGGATTGAAGGGGGACCAATATATCTTAATGCTATGGTTGGGTTTTACCTTAATGAACGTTAGTATTTGCGGATGCTTGCTAATAGTTCCAATCATAAGTGCATAGAATTCCAAGTAAGGGATGACATGCTAGCAGTGGCCTCTCCCACATAAAACTTGTTATCGGTCTAGTAAGGTAGTCAATTGCTTAAGGGACAATTTAGCCACACCTACCATCACTCTTCCACACTCGCTATATTTACTTTAGTTGTGTCTTTATCTAAACAGCCCCTAGTTTATGTTTACGCTCTCTTTATTTTCTTGCTAGCCTTTCCGAAAACACCTACAAAGTCCTTCTAGTTTCATACTTGTTCTTGGTAAAGCGAACGTCAAGCGTGTGTAGAGTTGTATCAGTGGTCGATAGAACTTGAGGGAATATTTATTCTACCTTTAGCTCCTCGTTGGGTTTGACACTCTTACTTATCGAAAACTGTTGCGATCCCCTATACTTGTGGGTTATCAGGAAGATACGCAGAGTTTTAGGGTGCGATGTGGCCACGATGCATACGCGGCAGCACAGCCAGTCATGGGAGGCGGGAGCAGGCGGTCCCGCCGGCGCTGGTTTGGCTTTGGTGGCTGGATGAAGAAGAGACTGAAGAAACACGACAGACGTTGAATGTCAATCCAACGGTCAAGGTTGGCACAGTCGTTTGTTGACTAAGCCGACACCAAGTAGCATACTCTTTTATATATAGGAAGAAAATAAAAACTATGCTCATTCGCGTGGTAACATTCCCGAAACTTCGACCGTTCGATCTTTCTTCGCAACTAAAACTGCGAGGAAAATGTGTACGTCTGCCGTCCTCCTCCCAGGGAATGTTCGCCACATAAGTGACTAACACCCTTGGTTTTCAACCGAGAGGCCTTGGGTTCGAGTCCTAGGAACTCTCAGTTTTGTCCTCCTTCCTTCCTTGCAAAAAAAAAGAAAATCAAAGACTTGAGAAGGCGAACAGAACAAGCTAGTGTACCAGTAAAGAGACGTTGCTGAGTTTTAGAAAAAAGAGAGATATGCTCCTGTAGCTGGTTCGAATCCAAACCTAGACTATGACTATATATGGTGCTATGCTACTCTGCGAGTAATGAAACTGACATATCCAACGTTCGCTTCTTCTCTTGTCTACTTACTCTGCCTAGCATCAGAAGCACTAGCCGCAGCAACCATGTCCGCTGGCTGCTCGTCCACCTACTCTTCAGCAGACAACAACTAGATATGCGCCAAGTCGCCACCCGTACCATCGCCTATGGGTCTCATCACACCCCCTCGACACACGCACCACAGCCAGTTGCTCATCGCAACCCGCTGTTGTTGGTGTGGTGCCACTGCTGCAAATCACGCAGAGTCATCCATCGCGTCTCAACCACAATCCTCAACCCTGGCCGAGTCTTCTACAAATGCCCGAATCATGGGGTAATAATATGTTTACATGTAGTTCTGCTGCTTTTAGTTGCTGATTTTTTAATAGTTTGGTTGATGATCTTCCAATTTGATTCGTGCAGTAAAGGGAAGATTCGTGTGATTTGTATTTTTGGGAAGTTGCTGATGTGGGGGAATGCAACTATGCTGATTATTTGGTTAGCCGAGGAATCCCAATACCAGCAGGTTGGGGTGTTGGACAAGTAACTGAAGGAACGACAGAAGAGGAAGATGCAGAGCAGAAGGTCAAAGATGCAGTTCCTTTGATCATGGCCAAGCAACAGCTCCTGAACGGCCTTGATAGCAATGAAGAGATGAAAGAGCTTGTGAAGATAATGGGCAAAATCGATGTGCTTTGTAGGATGATTGTCTCTTTATTTGCAGTGTATGTAGCACTCGTGATGTATTCAGTGGCTATGACATGAGCAGTTTGCTAAACCTAGTATTGAATGAAACCTATGTAGCAGGCTGGGCATAGTGTTCTGAACATCTAATTATTTCTATTAACGGAAATCGGGGGGTATCCCCTTTTGCTCATCAATAAATAAATAGTAGATGCCCTTTTGTTAATAAATAAATTAGCAGAGGCCCTGTTGGGTCAGCTTTGTTCCCATTCCAAGACGTCGAGCAAATTGCAGTCCAACAGCAAACTATGTCATCAAATTCAAGTTTCACAGCCAAATATGAGTACAAATAAACAACAATGTCATCATGTTTTACTCGTCATACAATCACCAAACACAAATCAACATACATAGCAAGTGATGTTCTCACAGCAAAATACTAAACAACACGTTCATCAGGTTTCAGTTGTCATAGCAAACACAATTTCACACAGTAGATAAGAAAACATCTTCTGACAGGCAAATACGACAAAAGCAATCTACTCATCATCCACAACAGTAGAGTCAACATCTTCGCCATGTGTATCAGTCTGAATCATGATTCCCTAGAGAGTCATGTTCTTATTCATCCTCAATGTCCTTGAATGTTGGCTTCTTCTTGATAAACTCTTGTATGTCCACAGCACGGCAGGCAATCTTTTCGCCAGCGTCATTGACGTGATGGTTCTCAAAGATAATAGGAACATCTATGGAATCTTGTACATCAGGAGTGGTGTAAGCATCATCTTGTTGTGCAACTTCATTAAATGAATTCCTATGCTCAAACCTTTGCAATACTCTCCACTCATCACTACGTGCAAATGTTTCTTCCAAGAAAAATATCTGTGTTGTGATTTGCCAAAATAAAGGCTCATTGGTCTGGTACGCCGCCTTGATATTGATGGATTTGAAGTAATCATCAGCTCTGGGTTCTGCGATCCTGGAAAACAGGTTATACCAATGGCATCACAACAGAACCACACATCAATGATCCTCGAAACTGGAGATATACCACAACTGAACAATGTTTGTTATGTTAGCATACATTTCAGTTGTCACTCTGTTGTACGTATCCGTGCTCATGATGGCACTGTTTTGTGTCTTCCTGCCTTTGTCGCGTTCAAGGGTGTTGTAGTGCACATCTCCAACAATGCAAGATTCATAATGTCTTACCCGAGTATCAGGACCCATTGCTAGTGCGTAAAGGGCATCATCAACTGTCAGCCCATCCTCCTGCATCTTCTTAACCTATGTTTAGAAAATAGACAAGCTAATCATCTTATGTACCCAATATATTCAAAAAACGGACAGTGCAATTCAAAAGCTTACATGGCTCTTGAACCATTTTGCAAATCCTGCCATAACCAGTTTGTAAATGTTTCTTGGATTTTGTGGCAGTAAATCCTTTTTGTAGATACTTCACAACATAGTGATCACGTCAAACATCTAAATATATAAGAATGTGTTGCGATGTATAAGCTGCAGTACTTAGCACTTACTTGATACAAGGTAGTATCTCACGAGAGTTATTCAAAACATACCAAACTATTTTGTCCAAATCTTTAGGTTTTTCCTCTTGCCGACACTTCCCTCTAACTCGAACAGAATAATCGAAAACATTGAGCCCGGGATTGTCTTCACCCACCTCTTTGCTTAGCTGATCAGCTATTTCAATGTATTTTGAGCAGAATGTCAACGCTTCTGTAGCAATGTAGGCCTCTGCAATGGAACCCTCAGGTCTAGCTCTATTCCTAACATAGCCCTTGAAAGTGCCTAGCCGCCTTTCAATAGGGTACATCCAACCATACTGTACCGGACATCTAAGTAGTGCCTTATCAGGTAGATGAACAGTCAAATGCACCATCACATCAAAGAAGGCTGGATGATATATCTTCTCAAGGTCGTATAGGGTAGTTGGTATCTTGTCTCTAAGACGCTCCAAAGCATCCATCCTAATATTTCTACTGCGTTGCACGTAACATCAAGAAGCATTTGTATGACTATTTTATCTTGTGAGATAAAAGGATGAATGAGGGAGGGCCTTATTTGCGAATGTAGAGAGGTTGTGGGTACCTTTTTGCAAAATTGCCATAATTTCCTTCCTATCCGTCAGATATAAATCGGGCGGCCTATATTGCAGGATGGCAGGCACACCATCATCACCAACTATATTTTTTATAAGAGTGTAGAAGAGTAGATACAAGCTGACAGGTGGCCCCAATGGTAGTGAGATAATGTGATGCAACACTAGAGGTGCCACGTGGAGCGTTTAACTGGTCCACTAGTCGTGTCTTGAGCAAATACAGAGCTGTACGGTGAGCCCGTGACTGTATAATAACCACAAAACGTAAATGGTGACCGTAATGAGTGGATTCTGCAGCCTAATAAACCTATTGTGCCTTCGCTCCAAATACAATGATCGTCACTATATATATCGCGAGAGAAAGATGAAACATGCGTGAATGTGCTAGGGGCTTACTTTTAGAGGACCTAGAGATAGTTTGTGTGCGTACGTGAAAGGGGCGTAGAGGGGGTGTATGCGATGGGGAGAGAGAAGCTCTTCGTTTCTCTTTATTATGACTAACTTTATATATAGTATAAAAATATAAAAATTCACTGTGCGGAATAAATATCATTGTGGGCACCATGCAATGCAAATTAACGTTCATACTCCTCCATATAACTTTGTAATGTTGTATATATGTAGAAATTCTAAAATAATTTTTTGGGCACACTTTATTCAAAAGGAATGTTTTATTTGAAATCAACATGAAGAGAGGGCTTTTTAGATCAATGGGGTACGTGGTGTAACATGTGTGAATGTGTAGTTGATGTATTTGGCACGGCCTAGAGAGGTATGTGCGTGTATTACGTATTCGAGAGAGGCATGGATAGAGGGGCCGGCGGGGGAGGGGGCGTGCGAGAGACAGCACGAGAAATGAGAGAGGTCTAGAGAGAGAGATACTAATATGATGTCACAGCGAGAGATTCCCTTGAGTGTGTATATGCAAGGGGGAGGGGATAGAGGCACGAGGAGATTTTTTTTGTGTGGTGTCTGTGTTGGTATGTGTGGGTGTGAGAAGATAACGAGACCTGGGGGCAGAGGGTGTGTCACCGCGTGAGGTCCGTGGGTCGAGGTGAGGCCCTTGGTTCAGCCCTCTGCGCCACATTGGTCGGCCCGTGACGCATTTAGGGAGACCCATGGATGACTTGTCGTACAAGACAACGATAGTAGAACTGTGAAGGACTCTGTATCCACTGACAAAGCCGGCTAGGATTTGTAACCCGGTTCTCGGACTAAGGTAACCCCTTATCTCTGATATTACTATTCATCCAACCTAACTTTAAGGGGCATCCTACAGAATGCTCTGCTAGAATCATACTCGTTGATTAGGAAGAGAGGTGCGAGACAATGCGTGAGAGACAGACCTAAAGATAATGTGTGTACAGGAGACACGTAGGCAGGTCTATGTATATAGAAAGGGTCGATGGGGATTGTGCTTGTGTATGCTTGTGAGAGGAAGAGTGCTTGTGATAAAGGTTAGTGAAAACAGTCGTAAGTGGTTACGAGAGGGAGGGAGGGTTATATCAAGAGCATGTCTGTGAGAAAGACACCTCGGGAGAGAGAGTGTGAGCATGTGTGAGAGACCACCGATGGAGAGTGAAACTACACGTAAAAGACTGATGTAAACATTGATTAAAGATATAAATTGTATCCAAATATTAGGATGGGATGATGATATTTGCAATTCGCGTAAGGAACGGTCATTGATCCATCAAACATCTAGATTCTATCGAATTTGAGCTTGTCTATGTTATTATTCGACATAATTTATCCACATAGTTAGTATTTTGAACTCCTGACAATGCATCGCTTTAGCAATCGAATATAAATGTGAGTATAGTTCATGTTGTGTGTGTAAAGCACATTATACATACGAAAGTTACACAATGAACATTATAAATAGCTAGCTATGAACTAGCATACATTTGAATTCAACTTAAGGTGGTTTAAAAAAATCGAATTCAACATGAATTCCATTCAATTATTTGAATTCGATATCATGGCATTTGTAAATCATACCTAAATTATGGGGGCACCAACCTTTGCTTTGATTTTGTACATAATAGCATATATAGTCGTGTACAAAATAGATTCAAATTTAGCTCCTCCATTCCAAAATAATCGTAGTTATAGGATTTTCAAGTGTCAAAATTTCAAAAATAAGCGGATAATTTCATGAGGTTTTCAAATATACAAGGTCAAATTTAAGGTTGTCTATTTAGGTCAATCCTCAAAGTTCAAGAGTACTCTAAACGAGAATGCTTCTGTTTCACAATTTCGAACGAAGTGCCAAAAGAGCCTCTACTTGCCCGAAACCGCGTGAGACCAATGTTTGGTAGTAGAAGGAAATTACTTTTCTAACTCCGAACCGTGAAACCTACCGGCCCGACTTCCAAAGGTCTAAACCGGGGTAGGTTTGTAGCTTCATCTAGATGCCATGCAACCGCCTCCGAAAAACATTCATACACAATGTCCACCTAAGCACACATGCGCGCGGCCGAAATCGCTCCCGCCCACTCTTTGGGACACATGGGATTACCATCCTACCCCCGACCCGCAGTAGGTCCGAAATTTAAGAGGGGGGTAAAGTTTGTAATTTTCCCAAATTTCAAACAAGCGCGTCCCATATGTTCAAAAAAGCCAAAAACAAGCGGGGTCCCAGATCGAAACATGGATCTCCCTTAGCTCCCACCCGTACGATTCCCCATTCGTACTCCGTGGGCGCCAAAACTACCTCTCCACCAGCCACAAAACTCCGGCGTCCTCCGTCCGCCACCCCATCCCACCCATCAACCGCTACCCTCCTCCATCACGCCGGAGCCGATACCCCGACGTCGTCGTCCACCGCAACCTCAACCGCAACGCCCTCCACGGCTAGTAGTTGAAGCCGAGGCCGAGCGGTCTGTACCTGAGCAAGTTCAACAACGCCGTCCTGCGCCTCACCACTGCCGCTCCAACTTCGCCACCGTCCACCGCACCAGAGCTGTTCCTGCTACGCCGTCCTTCGCCGCCTCGGATGTGCTTACCCTCCGCCGACATATGGCCACGGCAACACAGTCAACAATTTTGCCATGGGTTCGTCCAAGCCTGCACCCTCCTCCGAAACATAGGTTCCCCTGGAAAAAAGAAGAAGATCGCCGCGACATTTGGAGGAGACCACACTGGCAACCAAAAATGGTACTCCTCTTCCCTTATTCATGCAAGTCTTTTGTGTCTGTTTGCACGGTATTCATCCCACGGAAGACACTAGTTGACCGCTTCTTCTTGATACTAGATGTTCCTACTAACTCGCGATGCACAAGGTTTCTCCTCATATACTATTTCACCTTAGCTAGAGGTCCGTCGCCCCCCTGGATTTCAATTCCTGGCTAGTTGATTCCCAATTAACGGAATCATTCCCCAGTATAACAGGCGCTAGTCCGCCTGTTACACCGGGGAAGCAGCGGCTCGGTGTTTATCTTAGGGGCGTGTGGGGCCTAGAGCTGCTGGCGCCCGATCTGGAGGTCGGCCGGGATGAAAGGGATGGCCTGGGGGCGCTGCCAAGCACGGCGGTGGTGTGAGGATGAGGGGAGGGCGGGGCGGCAGAGGCAGGGGTCTGGGCCGGTGGTCGCTGGCGGTTCGAGAAAGATCGGGAGGTATACGAAGGCCATCTGCCTGTTCCTTATAGATCGGACGTTTCATAATAAAATCGACTGACCTATTTATTTTCAGTCGACTGTTATCTTGATAGGAGCACATGTGGTGGTGTGCTGGAGGAGTACCTGCATTTCCTGTGATCATATATTACAAAATCATATAGAGTAGAATCTAATTTTGTTTGCCATGCAATGTTGTAGAGCTATCATATGTCTCCTGTCATTTATTTTTCATCCACCTGCTATCTCCTACCTTTATAGTGCACTAGTTCTGCACACACTTCACCCGTACTCTCACTATTGTGTTTTTATGCAAGGGTATTTCAGACTCTGCCTTCATAGAAGCAGAAAAGAAAAGAGAGAAGGCGCTCCTTCTTGCTTCGCGGGTACGCAAGACACGTGTTTTCGCTTTAAAGGTTGGATGTTTAATAGCTGGAGACGGTAAATGTAGCTCTAGAGTTGATGATCTCCCTCGCCGTGAACTACCATACTAGGTGCTTGCTTTAACTTCACGGTGTCATATGTGGTTGGATGTTGCATATGGTGTCTAGCTTGTATTCGAAAGGCCGAAGTCGGTCTTTATGAAGATAAGGAAAGATTTTTTTTACATGAACCACCATCCCGGGAGCACCAGAAGACAAATGGCTAGTCAGGGCACTGGTCGACCCAGTGAAAAGCCCAACACAGACATGCATCACCTGGAAGCCAACTAAAAAGCCACGATGGTGGCGCAGCATCCGCCTCCCACCAGGCTCTCAGGTCCTAGATGATCATTCTCACCACTCCAGCCGGATGTCTAGCTTGTATTGCTTCCAATTTGGTTAAATTGCATCTGCTTAGCTTACACACTATACCTTTGAATATGACATGCCTTCCTGTTTTTGGTACATACTAGTACATCTGTCTATTAACCATGTTCTTACATCAAACTAATGTTCTTGTGTAGCCTCATCAATCACTTATGATGAGGTAGTCAGGCCAGTGGACTACTGTGATAAAAGATCCTCATTCAAAGAATGCAGCGTCAGCCTCCCCACATGATTCTCAAGAAACATCAAGGCTAGATGAAGATAGTGAACGTAGCTCTATAGTTGATTACCGCATTTCCCCTACACTAGCATCACAGGTGCTTGTTCTAACTTGGCAGCGTGATATTTGGTTGCATGTTGCATATGGTGTCTAGATTGTAATTCTTCCAATCTGGTTAAATTGCATGTGCTATTCTGCTTAGTTTATACATTATACCTGTTAATGTGACATGCCTTCCTGTTTTTAGTACATAGTACATCTGTCTATTAAGAATGTCCTTACATAAAACTATTGTTTTTGTATCTCGCATAAATCAATATGATGAGACACCTTTAGTATATGTAGTGTGATATTAGTTGCATCTTTCATATGATTTATGGCATGCGCTGCTTCTAATTTGTTGAAATGCCATTTATGATGGGACGCTCTTAACTTGGCAGAGTCATATTGGTTGCATCTTTCATGTGGTGTCTAGTTTGCATTGCTTCTTATTTGTTGAAATGGTTTCTGCTTAGTTTACACAAACAGTTGTTAATATGCCATGCCATCCTGTTTTTCGTATTATTTCATACTGGAATCATGTGTTTGCCTTACATCAAAGTAGTGATTGTCACTATCATGCACGAATGAGTTCTGAAGAGTGAATTTTATTGCTTTTTCTTGTCGGTTTTACTTGACAATTCAAAATCAATAAAGTGGAAGGAAGTTAGCAAGGTAGCAGATGAAGGTGCTCCTTCCAAACGGAGGGCCTCTACAGATTCTACTCCTCCATCCCCACAAGATGATTTCCAAGACAACACATGCATAGACACTCAACGTAGTTGTGTTGGTGATGAGCACGTCTCCCCTCGAGCACCATCATAGGTGCTCCCTCTAACTTGGCACTGTTATATGTGGTTGCATGTTATGTATGATATCTAGCTTGTATTGCTTCTAATTTTGTTGAATTTCATCTGCTTACTTTACACATTATACTTGTGACTAAAACATGTGTTCCTGTTTCTAGAACATACAATATCTGTCTATCACACCATGTTCTTACGTCAAAGTACTACTGTTCTGTAACCTACAACAATCACTTATCTTAAGAAATGTTTGACTTGGGAGTGTGATATAGGTTACATCTCGCATTCATTTCTAGCTTGTACTACTTCTAATCTGTTGAAATGGCACTTATGACGAGACAGTTTTAACTTGGTAGAGTGATATTCGTTGCATCTTTCATATGGTGTCTAGCTTTCATTGCTTCTAATTATTGAAATGCATTCTCCTTAGTTTACACATCATAAGATGTGGATATGCAATGCTGTGAATATGCAATGGCACTAATGACGAGAGACCTTTAACTTGGTAGTGTGATGTTGTTTGCATCTTGCATATGATTTATTTCTTGTACTGCTTCACATTTGTTTAAACGGCATTTATGATGAGACACTGTTAACTTGGCAGAGCGATATTTGTAGCATCTTTCATATGGTGTCTACCTTCCATTGCATTGCTTCTAATTTAGTGAAATGTTTTCTGCTTAGTTTACACATCATATTTATGGTTATCTCGTGCCGTCCTGTTTTTCGTACATATTACATCCTCCAATCATGTGGTTGTCTAACATCAAAATTCAGTTCATCTGTATCACGCATCAATTTGTTCTGAAGAACTAAATTTTTATTCGTTTTTCTTGTCGGCTTGACTTAACATGGCACAGAGAAAGAGGAAGCAACATAGAACGACAGGAAGAGGGAAGCGGAAGAATCCTGCAGATTCTGCTAGTACTGATGGTGCAATAGAAGGTCAAAGTCTAGTGAAAATTGTACCGACAGGGTATCCCGTGCTACACGAGCTGGAGAACAAGCCAAACAGAAACAAATAGCTACCACCAAACAAGCAAAGACATCCCTAGTTCTTGCGACACCTTCCACAGTACCACCAGCTGCATGATTTACTCGTTGGCCAACTCAGCTAGCAGCACGTTCCCAAGATCAGATGAGGAAGATCAGATCAACTTTGTGAGCTTCAAAAGCAAGAAGGTAGTTGCTAGAGTCTAGTTACAGTTGCATGCTTCTTTATATGTAGTCTCATAGTTTGATGTACACTAACACTTCCTATGTTCGTTGTTGGACTAGCACCCAGGCGCAAGAGGAAACAAACATCATGGAGAATGCTTGATAGGTTAAATAAATCTAGAGGAGGACGAATGGAGATCCGTTTTGAGGCAGGTTTAAAAAGGCCACGTGATGCTACAGAGTCAGCCAAGTTAGTATCAGAGGCAGCGGTTGCCGTTAGGTGTCATGTACGTATCATCCCAACATGGATTCAGTACAGGAATGACAAAGACGATACCCAGTTCAACACCTTCCTCGACCATTTATCTGTAAGTATGGTTATGTATGGAAACTAGTAATATCGTCTTGATCTGTCCAATACTTTCTAGGTTGCTGATAATGAGACTCCCATAATTTTCAACAGATGAAGTTCAAGTTTGATAGCCAAGATGATGCAACCAAACAAGCTTGCACCTATGTTTTCAAGTCTTTCTGCTGACAAGATGCGGTATAACTTGAGGAAAACTCACTTTGAAGGCAAGGCTAACAAAGGAACTTGCCCAAACATCTCTAGTGGAAAATATATCGGATGAAGACCGGAGAGGCCTCGTTAAACACCGGTCCGATCCAAGTATCGTGTACTTTTATATATATGTGATCAGATCACATGTTGAAGTCCTATTTACGCATGTACCACACAAATCTATATTCTTATAGGTGAACTGTTCAAAGAACAAGGCCAACCGTATGAAAGTGAAATTCCAACAGACGACAGGATCTCGTAGCTATATTGCACCTACGAGGCTCTTGTAATTAGCTGTTGTTTCACTCTTTTCGTTGTACCATATTATTAGATCTATATTGACTTGTTCCAAATGCAGAGGAAAGCCCGCAAGGACCAAAAAGTACCTGAACCAAATGCTGTGGAAATCTTCAGGGACGGTCACACCAGCAAGAAGAAGGGCATGACTACACCAGTCAAAGCCGCTGTTGTAAGACCTTAATCCTCATGCCTTTTAACTACTACTTAGTCTGACTTGTGTCTTGAACTGCATTGTTTGCAGCCAATGTCTATTACTCTTTTTAGTTTTACACACAATTGTCTTAGCGTATCATTGCACCTTACAAGGTTTAAAAGAGTGGAGTGATGTTCCTTTGATCTTGACCTGTAATCTAGTTCCGTGATGGACTTTCCCACCAACGTTACAATTGCCTGTTTGTCTGTTCTCAGTTGTTTTTTTATTTGAATGATGTCATACTATGCTTACCGTATTATAAACTTTGTCTCTTTATCCTTAGCTGTCAATACAATGTGAAGAAATAGACAATACATTAGCCATGGTACATGGTCATATGTTTGGAACCTGGTTTAATTATGTACTTTGCGTGAAAATACAACTAATATTTTACATGGGTTCACCGTAATAAGTTACGTATATAGAGCAAAGCTATTTTGTTTGGTTTTGCTGCCTCCTTAATATCTTACGCTCGGTACTACTAATGTAAAAACTCAACTTTTCCGCAAGCTATGGAAAAAATGGGGGAACCGCCACCTTCTGAAGGTGGCGAGGCAACTATAACCGCAATGTCAGCTCTTGCTACAGTGGGTCAGTACCTATCCACTAATAGTGCCAAAAGCACGTTCCTGCATAATACTGGGTTAGTTGTTAAGGCAATCTCGTCCAAACTTCCTCATGATCAAGATATGCAAGCTCAAAACAATGTTATATCTGCGCTCTATACACAAGTCCGTTCCCTAACATAGACCCTTTGTGAAACAAGGACAGACATTGTTCGATGTCGTCAAGATATGCATGGTTTTGAAACCAGACTATCAGACATTTGCTATGTTGTTCAGGAGCCTAGGAGAAATGAAGGCGAAGGTTATGGTGCTCCATCGGACAATACAACATGAAAACGTAAGAGTCGGGTCAAATGAACTAAACTTCTGAACTTCTGGTGGTGCATTTATCTGCTAGACTGTTAACTTTTATGCCAACCTTCCTTTTGTTTTATAGTTGTAATTTGTTTTGTTGCGATACAAAATTTGTTCTTAACGTGCATCCACCGACTGAAGAAAACAGCAAGCCATTTTTGTATAGTGTAGGGTGTTCCCTATATTTGCACTGGTGGCGATATTTGATGCCCAATGGATGTAATCTGTGCAATCGCTTTAATAGCCTAGCGTTAGTTTCGGGCTTATTTATTTCCTAGTCCTCTTTTTCCCTGGTTTGCTAGTGGACGCAACAACCATGGGCCATATATGGACCGTGGTAACCTTGAACCTGCTATGGGCCGTAGGATCCATGGGCCTCCTATGGGCTGTCTTTAAATGGGCCTCCAACACAGCCGTAGAATCGGTGGGCCTCGGGCCATCGGATAAATGGGTCTACATGGGCCATAAACGGTCGTAATTGGTATCCGCCCAGCACGGTAACGGTTCGTTAACAGGCCGGAGGTCAGAAAGGCTTAATTCTCACAGGCATAACAGGTTCTTAATGGGCCAGAATATAGGACGGGCTGGAAACGGCGCAATGGGTTAATAGGCCAGAAACGGGCCGACTCTTGCCACGGGCCGAATTTGGCCCGTTAGGGGAACAGGCCAGTAACGGGCCGGAAGTAATCAAGGGCCGGAAGTAATCAAGGGCCGGGAAGGAGCCCAAGAACGTATGGGCCGTCAGTTAGCCGAAAGCTAACATGGGGTGGAAACGGCCCATGTGAATCATGGGCCATTAACGGGTACAAAGAAATTTACTGTTCATTCTGGGCTAGAATCACCGTGGTCCTCTAAAGGGCCTAAAGATACGAACGACTCATATGGGCCGAAACACGTCGTGGACCATACATGGGCCGAAAGTGAAATGGGCTGGTGTTATATTCGACGTCCCACATGACGTTGTTGGGCCGATTTCGGGTTGGCCCTAACGGGCCGTGAGTTACCGGGCCGTAAAATGGGCTATTTGCGAAGAGACCATTAACATGCTTTTCATGTGCCAGCCCGGTAACTTTTGACCAAGTCAAACATGCCGGCCTTTGTAAGCTAAATGCGCCTATGGTGGCCCGTCGCACGTGTCGACATATCATAGGCGCCTATCTGACCCACTGACAAGCTGACACGTGTTTCCTCCGGCCAATCAGAATTGTACACGTGGAAATTTCCCATTGGTCCGGGCTATTAACAGGTTATTGGATCCAAAACCGGACCCGATAGCTTAACGGCGACCCGTTACGGTGGATGCCATGTGTCGGTCACCCTTGACAAAAGCATTTTTGTAACGCGCGATTTATCATCATGGAAGTGGACACTTCCGTGATGATAATTTTGGTAATCTCATGGAACACTTCTACGACAGCACAGGTATGACTATCTTGATTATGTCATAAAATTGTCATGGATGTACATGCATGACAGAAAACGTGACCTACTATGACAAACACGTATCATCACGGAAGTGTCTTTTTTTTGTAGTGTATATTTGTAATAAACATGGTTAGATATGAAATAAGTGATTGCCTACTATCAAATTCAAAACATATGATTTTTAAATTAGGGATTAATTAGGGATTACACTGCACACGGTTGGCGAAAGCGAAACGTCTGCGATAGATGTGGAGATCAGACAAGTTTCTAGGATCCGCTAGGTATGCGATCAATCTCCACTGCACACACGACCAGCCAAGAAAAAACGTGTGCGATTAACAACAGCATCGCACACAGTTCTTTCTTATTAAATGTTTCCGATAGTCACCCTATCACACACGCTTCGAAATTATGGACTGTTTGTGATGTTGTGCGCATCGCAAACGTTTGGCCATAGAAGAACAAAACGTTTGTGATAGTTGCCTTATCGTACATGATTCTAAACCATGAACTGTGTCTGATGAAGTATGCATCATAAACGTTGCATCACAGAATAGCGTGTGCGATAGTTGTCATGTACGACGATTTTACGACGGTCCGACGTTTCGTAATCCTACCCGACACTCGTACAATGATTAGCTAATCTTCTTAATTAGTTACCGCATACGGTTTGGGATAAGCGAATGTGTGTGATTGTATGCTTATCATACACGTTCTATAATAGTGAACCGCTTGTGATGGGTTACACATTGTAAATGTAGCACCACAGAATACCGACTGCAATGGCAATGCGAGCACAAACTAGTAGGAGTACTGTATATGCATGTTGGCTCCCTATCCCCAACGGTTTCTGGGTCGTGTCGGAAGGACCCCCTATCGCCCACACTCACTTGGCGACGGTCCCAAATGTCGTCGCGGAAAGGGGTTAAAAACCGTTTGTATAGCACCGACGCGTACCAGTGTTGAGTGTAACTAAATAGAAGTGTGATAATCATCATTCTTAGAGCATTGTCCCATGTGAGGAAAGGATGATGGAGACTATGATTCCCCCACAAGTCGGGATGAGACTCCGGACTAAAATAAAAAAATAAAAAAAGAGGCCAAAGAGCCCAAAATGAAAAAAATAGGCTAAAGAGCCCAGTGAAAAAATCAAAATAAAAAAAATAAAAAATTAGATAAAAAGAGAGAAGGGACAATGTTTTATCCTTTTCCACACTTTTGCTTCAAAATAGCACCATGTTCTTCATGATAGAGAGTCTCCTATTTTGTCACTTTCATATATTACTAGTGGGAATTTTTCATTATAGAACTTGGCTTGTATATTCCAATGATGGGCTTCCTCAAATGCCCTTGGTCTTCATGAGAAAGCAAGTTGGATGCACACCCACTTAGTTTTCTTTTTGAGCTCTCATACACTTATAGCTCCAGTGCATCCGTTGCATGGCAATCCCTAGCCTTGCATTGACATCAATTGATGGGCATCTCCATAGCCCGTTGATTAGCCTCGTGAGTGTAAGACTTTCTCCATTTTGTCTTCTCCACACAACCTCCAACATCATATTCTATTCCACCCATAGTGCTATATCCATGGCTCACGCTCATATATTGCGTGAGAGTTGAAAAAGCTAAAGCGCGTTAAAAAGTATGAACCAATTGCTTGGCTTGTCATCGGGGTTGTGCATGATAAATATTTTGTGTTAAGAAGATAGAGCATGACAAGATTATATGATTTTGTAGGGATAACTTTCTTTAGCCATGATATTTTGAGAAGTCATGATTGCTTTTTGGTATGCTTGAAATATTATTTTTTATGTCAATATTAAAATTTTGTTTTGAAGCTTATGGATCTGAATATTCATGCCACATTAAGAAACAGATTACATGATAAACATGTTAGGTAGCATTCCACATCAAAAATTCTATTTTTATCATTTACCTACTCGAGGACAAGCAGGAATTAAGCTTGGGGGTGCTTGATGCGTCTCCAACGTGTCTATAATTTTGGATTGTTCCATGCTATTTTATTATCCATCTTGGATGTTTTATTTGCATTGCTATGCTATTTTATATCATTTTTTGGGACTAACCTATTAACCTAGCGCCAAGTTCCAGTTGTTGTTTTTTCCTTGTTTTTGCCTTACAGAAAATAATTACCAAACATAATCCAAACGGAATGAAATATTTTGACGATAATTCTTGGACCACAAGACACCCTGGAAGCTTTGGGAGGAGGCAAGAAGGGCCATGTGATGGCCACAAGCTCACAAGGCGCGCCCCAGGGGGGGTGATACGTCTCCAACATATCTGTAATTTTTGATTGTTCCATGCTATTATATTATCTGTTTTGGATGTTTTATATGCATTAATATGTTATTTTATACTATTTTTGGGAGTAACCTATTAACCTAGAGCCCAGTGCCAGTTTCTGTTTTTTCCTTGTTTTTGAGTTTTATAGAAAAGGAATATCAAATGGAGTCCAAATGAGCTGAAAATTTACGGTGATTTTTTATGGACCAGAAGAAGCCCATAGAGCATCGGAGTTGGAACAGAAGCTTCACGAGGAAGCGGAAAGGGTGAAGGGCACGCCCCCTAGGGCGCGCCCCCTGGCTTGCCGCTGCCTCGTGGACCCCCACCTGACTTGTTTCTGACGCCAAAAATTCCTATAAATATAGAAACCCCCAAAAAGAAACCTAGATCGGGAGTTCCGCCGTTGCAAGCCTCTGTAGCACAAAAAACCAACCGAGAGCCCGTTGCGGCACCCTGCCGGAGGGGGAAACCATCACCGGTGGCCATCTTCATCATCCTGGCGGTATCCATGATGAGGAGGGAGTAGTTCACCCTCGGGGCTGAGGGTATGTACCAGTAACTATGTGTTTGATCTCTCTCTCTCTCTCTCTCTCTCTCTCGTGTTCTTGATTTGGCACGATCTTGATGTACCACGAACTTTGTCACTATAGTTGGATCATATGGTGTTTCTCCCCCTCTACCTTCTTGTGATGAATTGAGTCTTGTTCTTTGAGGTTTCGTTATGTTGGATCGAGTATT
Organism: Aegilops bicornis; assembly: GCA_021605145.1. Classification (NCBI taxonomy): domain Eukaryota; kingdom Viridiplantae; phylum Streptophyta; class Magnoliopsida; order Poales; family Poaceae; genus Aegilops; species Aegilops bicornis. The sequence continues at coordinate 471,565,044 of CM038672.1, read as the reverse complement.
GAATTTGAGAACACTTGATGTATGTCTTGCGATGGGATATCTGTGGTGACAATGGGATGTTCAATTGATTTACTTGATCTATGTTTTGGCACTCAACTCGCGATTCCCGAGGTGACATTGGGGTAATCTATGAATAGGGGTTGATGCACGTTTTCGTCCGATGTTCTCTGATAGAAACTTTGGATTGATTCTTTGTTGCATGTTGAGGGATTGTTATATGAACAGATTATGTTATCATTGTTGAGATACCTTGCACTAGTGAAAGTATGAACCATAGGCCTTGTTTTCGAGCATTGCAATACCGTTTTTTCTCACTTTCGTTACTAGTTACCTTGTTGTTTTTATTTATTCAGATTATAAAACTATATTTCCAACATCCATATTACACTTGTATCACGATCTCTTCGCGGAACTAGTGCACCTATACAATATACCATTGGTATTGGCTGTGTTGGGGACACAAGAGACTCCTTGTTATTTGATTGCAGGGTTGTTTGAGACAGACCATCTTTATCCTACGCCTCCCACGGATTGATAAACCTTAGGTCATCCACTTGAGGGAAATTTGCTACTGTCCTGCAAAACTCCTCACTTGGAGGCCCAATAACGTCTACAAGGATAAAGTTGCGTAGTAGACATCAAGCTCTTTTCTGGTGCCGTTGCTGTGGAGGTGAGTGCTTGAAGGCATATCTTTAGATCTTGCAATTGAATATTTTAGTTTATTGTTTTATTACTAGTTTAGTCTATAAAAGAAAACAACAAAAAAATTGGAATTGAGGTTGCCTCATATGCTTCATCTTTTTAATGTCTTTCGTGAAAATGATGGAAATGAAAATTGTGCTCAAGTCTTAGAAGAAGAGGTCAATAAAATATTTGGAATAAAATATTTGAATGATGGGCATGATTGCAATGTTGTTAGTATGAATTCTTTGAAAATCCATGATGGTAATGATATGCAAAGCCATAAGCTTGGGGATGCTATGTTTGATGAAGATGATATTTTTAGTCCCCCAAGTTTTGATCAGCAAATTTATTATGATGATAGCTTGCCTCCTATTTATGATGATTATATTGATGAAAGTGCACTGGTACGCGTCGGTGCTATACAAAAGGTTTTTAACCCCTTTCCGCGACGGCATTTGGAACCGTCGCCTAGTGGGTGACGGCGATAGGGGGTCCTTCCCACACGACCCAGAAACCGTCAGGGATAGGGAGCCAATATGCATATGCAGTACTCCTACTCGTTTGTGCTCGCATTGCCATTGCAGGCAGTATTCTGTGGTGCTATGTTTATCATGCGCGACCCATCACAAATGGTTCACTATTATAGAACGTGTATGATAAGCATACAATCACACACATTCGCTTTTCCCAAACCGTATGCGAAAACTAATTAAGAAGATTAGCTAATCGTCGTACGAGTGTCGGACAGGATTACGAAAGATCGGACCGTCGTAACATCGTCGTACACGACAACTATCATACAAGCTATTCTGTGGTGCAACGTTTACGATGCACACTTCATCAGAAATAGTTCATGGTTGCGAATCGTGTACGATAAGGCAACTAACACAAACGTTTAGTTTGCCCGCACCGTTTGTGATATTGTCTGACATCACACATGCTTTGCAAACGACAACTGTGTGGATGCTTGCACATGTTTCCTCTCTGTGAACCGTCTCGGATTACGGTGTATATTGCAAACGTTTGTGTTTTACCAACTGTGTGTGCCGTAACGACCCGGAGAGCGTAATTTCACCGTAATTTAATTTCTGCTATTTCAAAATGTACCGGATTTGAATTTGAATTTGAATGTATGCTATAGCTTTATTCATTTCCATCTGGTTCAAACAACCAATGCATTATTCGATTTATAGGTACATATATTCAAGAATTACATAAGAACCAAATAAATAATGATGAACCACAGTTGTACACTTGTACTATTAAAGACGGTAAAGAAAGAGGCGAAATACATTCTTGTTGTCGAACAAGGTGAAGCGGAATGCCCATATTGTGCCCTCCTCCATGCAGAAGGCACACATGACTCTAGTCCAACCCCTTGTGATGGACGACCGCCCATCCTTCACGGTCTTCATCAAAACATCTAGATAATCATTGTGTTCTGGTAGAAATACTTTAACCTTTGCATGCCCACCAATCATGTAGTTTGAGAGGTAATCTTGAGTAAACTGCTTTGGCAACCACTGCAAAGGAAAAAGATTTAGACATTGTCATCTAACACAACTCATTATGGGCAGTAAAAAGAAGGCTGTTGAGTTCTTACTTACCATCCTACAGTTCGCTGTTGTATTGGATAAAGTGTAAACAAATAGTTTAATGGCCATCTTCGGACCCATTTTACTAACAATCTTTATCAGCTTCCTCACTTGATGCTGGTTCATCGATATCTCATTGCCCCATACACAGAAAGGGTCGAAGTGCAGACCTTTACCAATGACATATGTACCTAAAAGCACCAAGTTAATATTAGAAGCTCAATAGTAATTGCACAATGATGTAGTACAACACTCTTTTATAATATCTTATAAAATCCAATATACTCACATATTAGACGAATTAACATCTTATATTATGGGCCGAAAGGAGTTTATTGCATTCTTACAAATTATCGGATGATTAACTACTGCTGTATCCATGGGTTACAGTTAGTTTGAGCTAGTTCGGGCTTAAATAGCCCTAAAGTATATCTAAACATGAGGGCTAGTTTGAGCTAGCTAGTTGCATGTATAGACCACCCAAAAAACTATCCAGCCCAAGAGGTGCTAACTGGAGCTAGTTCTCCTAGTGCATTTATTCTCAATCTAACCCTACCATCCAAACAACTCTTTGGATGGAGTTAGTCCAGGGTTAGTCATGAGCTAGAAACTAACTCTAACCCTCTCCTCCTCCTTCCCCTGTCCCCGGTGAGGCCCCGGGCCTCCCCCCTCTCCTCCTCCTTCCCCTGTCCCCGTGTGCGACTCGCTCACAAGATAGTTGCGGTGCCCTTGGTCACAGTGTCGCCGCTTCTCTCCCAGAATCGCCAACCCGGCTCCCCCTCGTTGCAGCGGTCGCCCCCGACCGTGTCTACCTACAACCACCGCACCTCCATGTCCCTTTTGGCCGATCGTCGCGCCCGGCAACAACCAGCAGAACCACGCGCCCAGCGCCACGCCACCTCGCCCCCTGCACCACCTCCGGTCACCGCCGCCTCCCCTCACTCGGCCTAGCCTCCCATGACCCTTGCCAGCTCCTGCCGCAGCCAGCGCCTCCGGCCGCCCATGCACCATGCACCACCGCCTCGCCCTTCACGCCTTGGCGCCCAGGCGCCTGTCGGGCGCCGATCAACCGCCCGTTTGGCCTTGGGGCCACTGACAATGGCCCCCCTGAAACTTTTTTTTAAGAAAAAAAAAGATATAAAAAATGATAAATAATAAAATCTAATTAATTAACTTAATTAATCTGTTTAATTAAATAATTAAAACTAATTATTCAACTAATAAAAACTAACTACTGTTTAGTTAACCTGAGACAATGACGAACGGGACCCACGCGTCTGTTGACCCAGTCAACAGATGGTTGACTGATGACATCATGCTGACCTCACGCTGACGTTATAATTACTTTTCTAATTAAATTAATTCTATTAATTCTAGAAATAAATTAAATCTTTATAAATTAATATAAAATAAACTGTAGCTCGGATGAAAATACTTTGTACATGAAAGTTGCTCAGAACGACGAGACGAATCCGGATACGCAGCCTGTTCGTCCGCCACGCGTCCCTAACATAGTGAACCTGCAACATTTCACCACCGGTTCATCTTTCCGAAAACACGAAACACCGGGAATACTTTCCCGGATGTTTCCCCCTTCACCGGTATCACCTCATACCGCGTTAGGGCACGCCTAGCATCACGGTTTGCTTTGTCATGCATCGTCATGCATCTGTTTGCATTGTATTCATTGTTTCTTCCCCCTCTTCTTCCGCTAGACACCGAGAACGACGCTGCTGCTGCCCAGTTCGACTACGGAGTTGACGACCCCTCTCTCTTGCCAGAGGAGCCCCCCCCCCTTGATCACAAGATATCACCTACTCTCCTCTATACTGCTTGCATTAGAGTAGTGTAGCATGTTACTGCTTTCCGTTATTCCTATTCTGCTGCATAGCCTGTCATTGTTGCTACAGTTGTTACCCTTACCTACTATCCTACTGCTTAGTATAGGATGCTAGTATTCCATCTGTGGCCCTACCTTCTTGTCCGTCTGCCATGCTATATACTATCGGGCCGTGATCACTCGGGAGGTGATCACGGGTATATACTTATACTTATACATGATACATGTGGTGATTAAAGACGGGTTGGCTCGTAGGAGTACCCGTGAGTGGATCTTTGTGGCGGAGCGACAGGGCAGGTTGAGACCGCCTAGGAGAGAGGTGGGTCTGGCCCTGTTCGGCGTTCGCGGATACTTAACACGCTTAACGAGATCTTGGTATTTGATCTGAGTTGGGACGTTGACCTTATACGCACTAACCGCCACGTGGGACAAGATATGGGCAACCGGCGTCGTGGTATCAGCCGAAGCATTTCGTGACGTCAGCGACTGAGCGGCGCGCGCCGGATTGGACTGGAACGCCACTAGGCTAGGTCTGCCTTTAGCCCGCCCACATAGCGTGCAGGTGTGCTAAGGCGATGGGCCCTGCACTGTCGCATAGGTTTAGACCGGCGTCGACCCTCTCTGTTATGCCTAGGTGGGGCTGCGACGTGTTGATCTACATGGCGGGCATGACCCAGAAAAGTGTGTCCGGCCAAATGGGATCGAGCGTGTCGGGTAATGTGGTGCACCCCGGGAGGGAAGTTAATCTATTCGAATAGCCGTGATCTTCGGTAACAGATCGACTTGGAGTTGTACCTTGACCTTATGACAACTAGAACCTGATACTTAATAAAACACACCCTTCCAAGTGCCAGATACAACCCGGTGGTCGCTCTCTAACAGGGCTACGAGGAGAGGATCGCCGGGTAGGATTATGCTATGCGATGCTACTTGGAGGACTTGATCTACTCTACGCTACATGCGCAAGACGGAGGCTGCCAGGCGTAGTCTCGGCAGGATTATTTATCCCCTCTTATTCGGCATTCTGCAGTTCACCCATCGATATGGCCCTTTACACATATACCCATGCATATGTAGTGTAGCTCCTTGCTTGCGAGTACTTTGGATGAGTAATCACGGTTGCCTTGTTCACCCTTTTCCCCCTTTCTTTACCCGATTGCTGCGACCAGACGATGGAGCCCAGGAGCCAGACGCCACCGTCGATGATGACTCCTACTACACCGGAGGTGCCTACTACAACGCAAGTGCAGATCACGATTTACCACTGTGAGTAGTTTAGGAGGATCCAGGCGGGAGGCCTGCGCCTCTTTGATCTCAGTAACCAAGTTTGTGCTAGCCATCTTATGGCAACTTGTATAACTTATGTCCGTACTCAGATATTGTTGCTTCCGGACTCGTCTATGATCGAGCACTTGTATTCGAGCCCTCGAGGCCCTCGCTTGTATTATGATGCTTGTATGACTTATTTATGTTTTAGAGTTGTGTTGTGATATCTTCCCGTGAGTCCCTGATCTTGATCGTACACTTTGCGTGCATGATTAGTGTACGATTGAATCGGGGGCGTCACAATATGAGTGCCTCCGGCGGTGTACCAGGATGGGCAATGAATCAAGAGTGACATGTATGAAAAATTATGAATGGTGGACTTGCCACAAATACGATGTCAACTACATGATCATGCAAGGCAATATGACATGATGAAGCGTGTCATAATAACGGAACGGTGGAAAGTTGCATGGCAATATATCTCGGAATGGCAATGGAAATGCCATAATAGGTAGGTATGGTGGTTGTTTTGAGGAAGGTATATGGTGGGTTTATGGTACCGATGAAAGTTGTGCGGTACTAGAGAGGCTAGCAATGGTGGAAGGATGAGAGTGTGTATAATCCATGGACTCAACATTAGTCATAAAGAACTCACATACTTATTGTAAAAATCTACAAGTAATCAAAACAAGCACTATGCGCATGCATCTTGAGGGATAGATTGGTATGAAAAGACCATCGCTCATCCCCGACCGCCACTCATAAGGAGGACAATCAAAGAAACACCTCACGCTTCAAATTTGTTACACAACGGTTACCATACGTGCATGCTACGAGACTTGCAAACCTCAACACAAGTATTTCTCAAATTCAAAAATACTCAACTAGCATGACTCTAATGTCACCATCTTCATATCTCAAAACAATCATCAAGTATCAAACTTCTCATAGTATTCAATGCACTCTATATGAAAGTTTTTATTATACCCATCTTGAATGCCCATCATATTATGACTAATTTTATAACCAAAGCAAATTACCATGTTGTTCTAAAAGAATCTCAGAATAATATAAGTGAAGCATGAGAGATCAATAATTTGTATAAAATAAAACCACCACCGTGCTCTAAAAATATATAAGTGAAGCACCAGAGCAAAATTATCTAGCTCAAAAGATATAAGTGAAGCACATAGAGTATTCTAATAAATTCTGATTCATGTGTGTCTCTCCCAAAAGGTGTGTACATAAAGGATGATTGTGGTAAACAGAAAGAAAAGACTCAAATCATACAAGATGCTCCAAGCAAAACACATATCACGCGGTGAATAAAAATATAGCCTCAAGTAAAGTTACCGATAGACGAAGACGGAAGAGGGGATGCCTTCCAGGGCATCCCCAAGCTTAGGATTTTGGTTGTCCTTGAATTTTACCTTGGGGTACCTTGGGCATCCCCGAGCTTAGGCTCTTGTCACTCCTTATTCCAAAATCCATCAAATCTTTACCCAAAAACTTCGAAACTTCACAACACAAAACTTAACAGAAAATCTCATAAGCTCCGTTAGTATAAGAAAAAAAAACACCACTTTAAGGTACTATAATGAACTCATTCTTTATTTGTATTGGTGTTAAACCTACTGTATTCCAACTTATCGATGGTTCATACCCCTTATACTACCCATAGATTCATTAAAATAAGCAAACAACACACGAAAAACAGAATCTGTCAAAACAGAACAGTCTGTAGCAATCTGATTCATACGAATACTTCTATAACTCCAAAAATTCTGAAAACATAGGACGACCTAGATAATTTGTTTATTAATCTACTGAATTTGGAATCAATATTTTATCACTCTCTGGTGATTTTTAACAATTGTTTTCGTGAGCATAAAGTTTCTGTCCTTTTCAGCAAGATTAAATAATTATCACCCAAGAAGATCCTATAGGTTTTACTTGGCACAAACACTAATTAAAACATAAAACTACATCTAACCAGAGGCTAGATGCATTATTTATTACTAAAAATTAACAAAAAGCAAATAACAAAAGCTAAAATTGGGTTGCCTCCCAACAAGCGCTATCGTTTAACGCCCCTAGCTTGGCATAAAACATGAATAGATCTAGGTATTATCATGTTTGGCCTTTATCTTTTTAATGGAGTTATGCTCTAATCCGGGAGGTTCTTTACGTTTCCCTTCATACTCGAAGATTTTTAGATCTAGAGCATCCAACCGCTTATTGCAAAGAGTGATCAACATATTCATGCAGTGAAGGTTCCTGCTAACATTTTTAAGGGGTCCAAGAGATTTTAGCAAAATTTTAGTTACTTCGCATAATTTCTCAAAAACTTGGGTTCCTTCTTGAGTATGATGTAGTCCCTTTTGTGGGGGTAGTACTCCTACTATTCCCTCTAGAATCTCATATGCAATACTAGGATCAATTTCAATAAAATTCCCTTTAGCGGCAAAATCCAAGAGTTGTCTATGGGACATAGTTAGCCCAACATAAAAATTGCGAAGTAAAATCTTGAAATCTCCCACTATAGTGCAATTACGATAGGATTCGATGATCATGTACCAAGCATCACAAAGGAAGAGATAAAGAGCTCACCGTGAAGGTGAAACAAACGATCTAACACACAAGCACACAAGAAGCAAGCGAAAAGAGGCGAACGGAAAAGAGGCGAAGAAACTTTTTGAAAATCATTTTAGAAGTGGGGGAGAGGAAAACGAGAGGCGAATGGCAAATAATGTAATGCGAGGGAGAAGAGTTTATGATGGGTACTTGGTATGTCTTGACTTGAGCGTAGATTTCCCCGGCAACGGTGCCAGAAATCCTTCTTGCTACCTCTTGAGCATGTGTTGATTTTTCCTTGAAGAGGAAAGGGTGATGCAGCAAAGTAGCCTAAGTATTTCCTCAGTTTTTGAGAACCAAGGTATCAATCCAGTAGGAGATAACACGCAAGTCACCTAGTACCTGCACAAACAATCAAGAACCTTGCAACCAACGCGATAAAGGGGTTGTCAATCCCTTCATGGTCACTCGCAAAAGTGAGATCTAATAAAGATAGTAAGATAAATGTTTTTGGTATTTTTGTTGTATAGATTGGAAGTAAAGATTACAAAACAAAATAAATAGGAAACTAGAACTGTAGATCGGAAACTTATATGATGTAAAATAGACCCGGGGGCCATAGGTTTCACTAGTGGCTTCTCTCAAGATAGCATGTACTACGGTGGGTGAACAAATTACTGCCGAGCAATTGACAGAAAAGCGCCTAGTTATGAGAATATCTAGGCAATGATCATGAATATAGGCATCACGTCCGTGTCAAGTAGACCGAAACGATTCTGCATGTACTACTATTACTCCACATAGACCGCTATCCAGCATGCATCTAGCGTATTAAATTCATAAGAACAGAGTAACGCATTAAGCAAGATGACATGATGTAGAGGGATAAACTCAAGCAATATGATATAAACCCCATCTTTTTATCCTTGATGGCAACAATACAATACGTGCCTTGCTGCCCTACTGTCACTGGGAAAGGACACCGCAAGATTGAACCCAAAGCTAAGCACTTCTCCCATTGCAAGAAATATCAATCTAGTAGGCCAAACTAAACCGATAATTCGAAGAGACTTGCAAAGATATCAAATCATGCATATAAGAATTCAGAGAAGAACCAAATATTATTCATAGATAAACTTGATCATAAATTGACAATTCATTGGATCTCGGCAAACACACCGCAAAAGAGCATTACATCGAATAGATCTCCAAGAAGATCGAGGAGAACTTTGTATTGAGAACCAAAGAGAGAGAAGAAGCAATCTAGCTAATAACTATGGACCCGAAGGTTTGTGGTAAACTACTCACACATAATTGGAGAGGCTATGGTGTTGATGTAGAAGCCCTTCGTGATCGATTCCCCTTCTGGCAGAGCGCCGGAAAAGGCCCCAAGATGGGATCTCACGGGTACAGAAGGTTGCGGCGGTGGAAAAGTGGTTTTTGTGGCTCCCCCTGATGTTTTTAGGGTATAAGAGTATATATAGGCGAAAGAAGTGCGTCGGTAGAGCTCCATGGGGCCCACAAGGGTGGGGGCGCGCCTACCGCCCCTGGGCGCGCCCTCCTACCTCGTGGCCGCCTCACGGAGTTCCAGACTTGAAGTCCAAGTCTTCTGGATTACTTTCGTTCCAAGAAATATCATCGCGAAGGTTTCATTCCGTTTGGATTCCTTTCGGTATTCCTTTTCTGCAAAACACTGAACTAGGCAAAAAAACAGAAACTGGCACTGGGCCTCGGTTAATAGGTTAGTCCCAAAAATACTATAAAAGAGCATATTAAAGCCCATTAAACATCCAAAACATATAATATAATAGCATGGAAAAATAAAATATTATAGATACGTTGGAGACGTATCAACAGCAAGCAAATATATGCATTCCTATCGGTATGTTTAAAACTGGATTGATGAAATGTACTGCACAGTAAATAATTGCACATATAGAGCATAACATTGTGAACAACTAAAATAAACAAGGCATACTGCAAACAACCAGATATAGCAATTAAAACTGGACATTCTCACTACACTACAAAAGGGACTCGACAAAACAAATCATGGGTTTCCCCCTGTGAAGAGGCACGACAAAACAAATCATGGGTTTCCTCACTTGTCACAGATGGGCTCGTTCCCGTGGGAAGAGCACGTACCCTGGATGCGCTCCATGTTGTCGCAGATGGGCTCCTTCCCCTTGGAAGAGCACGTCTATAGGGTGCCCTCCCTGATGTCGCAGATGGGTGCTTTCCCCTTGGAAGAACAGATCGACTCTTTTCCCTTGGAAGAGCCGGAGAGGGTGCCCTCCTCGTGGTCGCCGTCGATGAGGTCTGACTTGGAAGCTGTGGATCCCAAGCTAGCGTCGCAGAATGTGTCCTTCAAAATTAACAAAAGGGGCTTGATGGCAATGTAGGATGGCAAATTGTTGACAGCGAGCCAAAGGAGATCAACGGCGGGGCCATGGATGAGATCGACGGTGGTTCAACCCGAGGGGTTGGTGTGGGCCACTTAACCTGTGACATATCCCGCCTCAGTCCGTCGCTGTCGGTGGCCTCGATGTCGTAGCCGACGGCCGAGACATGCCCACATACTCTAGCCCACTACTTGAGTGCCTGCCCCCAGTAATGGTCATCAGCTTCCTCGGTGACGTCGGGCGAAGAGACCGCGATACACCTCTTTTGGGCCAGTCGCTCCTCGAGCTCCACGGGAAGCATAACCGGGCTTAAGCTGCGACGCTCTGGAGTGGGGGATGGGGATCTGTGGGAAAGGGGGCGTTTGGCAGGCGTCATCTAAGAAACTCAGGGCAGCCTGGGTATGGAGATCAGTGGGTGAGCTGCACGGGCAAACCGGCAGATGTTGACAATGGAGGCCTTTCGGCGGCAGCGGCGGCGGTGGTGGGGACCTTGCTAGGGTTTCGAGCGACAGAGGGTGTGTGTGTGTGTGTGTGCACGCCCGAGGAGGTTTTGGTGTGTGTGTGTGGATGGGGGTGGGGGCGGGGGTGTTTTTGAGGAAATGATGCGGGTACTCAAAATTTTACTACGCGGGAGTCAAACGCGGGAGTGAAATGCCGGGGCTATTGAAAATTTTGTTGTTGGTGCATCGCACACGGTCAGGAGATAACAACCGTGTGTTATGAAACAGAAAAACCCTCGAGGCGGGCAGATATTTTGGAGGGATGTAGGCGAGATTGGGAACAAGAAACATCACACACGGTCGAAACACAATAATCGCGTGTTATCAAACAAAAAAAGCTGTAGGAAGGTAGATATTTTTTAGAGGGGAAGCATCATGGAGCCCAATGCACACGCTTAGTTTGAGTGAACCATGTCTGTTGCATCATCCGACTTGTCTAATGTTCATAAATTTGGAGAAAAATTGACGTGGGAGAGGGTCAGAACACGAACACACTTGCATGTGGACCAAATTTATGTATGAGAAGGGTAGTTTGATTTTCAAATACCAAATGCAACTTTGATGTGGCACCTATCTCGCAAAGCGCACGATATTGCTTGCCCCCACCCCCTCGTGTCGGCACGAACGGAATCTGTGACGCCCCCGATTCAATCGTACACTAATCATACACGCAAATGTGTACGATCAAGATCAGGGACTCACGGGAAGATATCACAAAACAACTCTAAAAATAAAATAAGTCATACAAGCATCATAATACAAGCCAGGGGCCTCGAGGGCTCGAATACAAGTGCTCGATCATAGACAAGTCAGCGGAAGCAACAATATCTGAGTACAGACATAAGTTAAACAAGTTGCCATAAGATGGCTAGCACAAACTGGGATACAGATCGAAAGAGGCGCAGGCCTCCTGCCTGGGATCCTCCTAAACTACTCCTGGTCGTCGTCAGCGGGCTGCACGTAGTAGTAGGCACCTCCGGTGTAGTAGGAGTCGTCGTCGACGGTGGCGTCTGGCTCCTAGGCTCCGACATCTGGTTGCGACAACCAGGTAGAAGGGAAGGGGGAAAAGGGGGAGAAAAGCAACCGTGAGTACTCATCCAAAGTACTCGCAAGCAAGGAGCTACACTACATATGCATGGGTATCTGTGTAAAGGGGCGATATCGGTGGACTGAACTGCAGAATGCCAGAATAAGAGGGGCATAGCTAGTCCTATCGAAGACTACGCTTCTGGCCACCTCCATCTTGCAGCATGTAGAAGAGAGTAGATGGTAAGTTCACCAAGTATCATCACATAGCATAATCCTACCGGGCGATCCTCTCCTTGTCGCCCTGCTAGAGAGTGATCACCGGGTTGTATCTGGCACTTGGAAGGGTGTGTTTTATTTAGTATCCGGTTCTAGTTGTCATAAGGTCAAGGTACAACTCCAAGTCGTCCTGTTACTGAAGATCATGGCTATTCGAACAGATAAACTTCCTGCAGGGGTGCACCACATAACCCAACACGCTCGATCCCATTTGGCCGGACACACTTTCCTGGGTCATGCCCGGCCTTGGAAGATCAACACGTCGCAGCCCCACCTAGGCACAATAAAGAGGTCAGCACGCCGGTCTAAATCCTATGGCGCAGAGATCTGGGCCCATCGCCCATTGCACACCTGCATGTTGTGTGGGCGGCCGGAAGCAGACCTAGCCTAGCAGGCGTTCTAGTCCAATCCGGCGCACGCCGCTCAGTCGCTGATGTCACGAAGGCTTCGGCTGATACCGCCGAGTGCCCATATCTTTCCCACGTAGTTGTTAGTGCGTATAGACCAAATGGCCAGACTCAGATCAAATACCAAGAACTCGTTAAGCGTGTTATTTTGAAGTAACCGCGGACGCCGACTAGGGCCAGGCCCACTGTCGGTGTCAAAACCGGCGGATCTCGGGTAGGGGGTCCCGAATTGTGTGTCTAGGCGGATGGTAACAGGAGACAAGGGACACGATGTTTTTACCCAGGTTCGGGCCCTCTCGATGGAGGTAATACCCTACTCCTGCTTGATTAATATTGATGATATGGGTAGTACAAGAGTAGATCTACCACGAGATCGGAGAGGCTAAACCCTAGAAGCTAGCCTATGGTATGATTGTTGTTAGTCCTCTGGGACTAAAACCCTCCGGTTTATATAGACACCGGATAGGTTAGGGTTACACGAGTCGGTTACAATGGTAGGAGATCTACATATCCGTACCGCCAAGCTTGCCTTCCACGCCAAGGAAAGTCCCATCCGGACACGAGACGAAGTCTTCAATCTTGTATCTTCATAGTCCAGGAGTCCGGGGCCAACGGTGATAGTTCGGCTATCCGGACACCCCCTAATCCGGGACTCCCTCAGTAGCCCCCGAACCAGGCTTCAATGACGATGAGTCCGGCGCGTTGATTGTCTTCGGCATTGCGAGACGGGTTCTTCTCCAAATTCCATATACTTGTCGAGCGATTAAAGCTTCGATAAATGCTGCGCTCCTTGGCTTCTACGCCCAATAATGGCCATCTTCCACGTGTTTGAATGAATCTGAAAAGCGAGGTATTTTTACACTTACCCCCTAGCTGCGCCAAATGAGCCGCCTATAAAAGGCGAGGATCTAGATCTGAGTTACACCATCCCTCCTTCATGAGCTTTCATCGGGCGCCTCGACCAAAGCCCATTCCATCATGGGACGATCGGCGGTTCCTCCTCTCGCGCTCCCAGCCCTCGGCACTGAAATTGGGAGACATGCTCGGTCCGCATAGCGAGCTAGTTATACTCCAAACCAAGGGATTTCTTCCCCCGACCTTCATGGTTCTGGTTCGAGTCGGACTTGCCACCTACAAGGGCGGAAAGCAAGCGGAGAGTGTCCTCGATCCCTCTATAGGAGAGCGGGTGTGCTTTATCTCTTATCTAGTAAGAGGACTCGGATTTCCAATCCATCCATTTCTCCAGGGGTTCTTGGAGTTCTACGGCCTCCAGTTGCACCACCTTATGCCTGCCTCCATTTTGCACATCGCGGGCTTCGTGGCCCTTTGCGAACTGTTCTTGGGCGTCGAGGCTCATTTTGCGCTGTGGAAGCGATTATTCTGCCTAGTACCCCGTTCTCATGAGGGGTCAATATATCAAGTGGGCGGAGCCGAACTATGGCGCATCGCTGGGACCGGATATCTATCCGGAACCCCGAAGAAGGCGTCCGAAGACTGGCCTTCGGAATGGTTTTACATGGAGGACGTCCCGCTGCCGGATCCTGTTCGGATCGGCCTTCCGGAGTTTAGCAATGCTCCTCTGAAGAAGCACCTAAGCTGGCGCCCGCGAAGCCCCCAGAGGGAAAATGATCGGGATGTCCTTTAATTGATGAGCCAAATAAGATTACTGGCTCATGCCAGATTGACCATGATTGGAGTCATGGCAATCTGCATTATGAGGGGAGTGCAGCCGCTTCAATATAGGGGCCACCCCATGTGGGACTACAACGGGGAGGACGATGCCACCCGCCATGGCCGCATAAAGGCGAGGATCGGTCACCGAACTGGTGAAGACCTTATGCGCCATGTATAAAGGGAGGAGGAGGATTTTCTCCGCGTCAACCCATCGAAAGCGAGTTTTCTTCGAATAATCCTCGAAGTTGGGTAAGCAAACATCTTTGTGGCCTGTCCGATCCATGTTCCCCTGATTAAATATCTCATTTCATGGTTTCTGCGCAGGAACTGCACCGGACTGTGGAGAAGATACACAGCCCGCCCCCACAACCCGAGGATCCGGAACGGTCCCTCGATCCGGCCTCCGAAGAGGATCCGGATATAAAGGTGGAGCTGATCGACGGGGTGTTCCACCAACTTAGCACCGACAATGCTTTGGTTGCCATTACGGCCGATTACCCCGGAATACTTCCAGCCTCACTGGTAACTGAGACCGAGGTCCCAATACTCTGATAATGACCCATCTGTGCTTATTTTTGATCACCGTATACCAATGGTCTTTCGCAGGGGGTACCTTCGAGGCAGGAAGCCGAGCCCGCGGCGGCTAGCCAACAAGGGGCAGTGCGGCCCCACAGGCTAAAAAGAAGTGCGGTCCGTATCCAAACTCCGCCACAACGGTATGGCTGTCACCATATTCCCAGGATTGATTCCTGGAAGGCGTACTAACGCTGGTGCTCTTTTCAGGAAAAAGAGCGCTCGCCGGACTGAGTCCGGAGAGGTTGCCAATCGAACCTCCGCCGGCCAGGCTTCAAAGCCGGGTCCGGAAGAGGAGGCAAGCACGAGACGTGCGTCGGATGCTCCTCCGACAGAGGATGCCGACAAATTGTCCGCCACCAACTCCAAGGTGGAGAGCACCATGAATCACAGGCGTCGCCGGACAGTTCTTCGTGACGCGTGTTTCTCCCAAGAGGCCTTGAATGCCTTCAATTCGGGAGATGCGCACCACCGTGCCGCTCAAGTTGGTCTAGCCAAAGCCACGGAGCAGTATGTAAAGGACATATGGGTAAGGAAATTTGACAGTTATATATGCCAGTAGCCCTCGAGACTTAAAATAGTTAGAATAACTGATTTAAGGATCATTTGTTATGCAGGATCTTACGAAAAAGAATACCCGACTGTCCCAGGAGCTTGAAGAATGCAAGGCCCAACTTGAGGCCGCACTAGCCGCTCTGAGGGAGCCACAGAGACCCCTCTGGTAATATATGCTTCAAAAGATAAATAGTTTATGAAGTGCGGCGTGTGTGTACATCGACAATAATATTGCAGATGGCGGACTAGATCCGGACAAGCAACAGCTCTGCGCCAGCCTAAAGGCTGGCGAGGCGTGCTTACGAGTGCGGCAGGAGAAAAAAAACCTCCAAGATGCCAACACCCAACTGGGTGAGGAAATAAAGGATGTTCGTGCCCGGTTATGCGACTCTGTAAGGAGAATCGGCCGGCTTCGCGGCATTTTCGATAAGTGCTTGGCGAACTTTGAAAGAGTTCGGCGAGGAAGGCGACTAACATAAACATGTATGTAGGTTTGCTCACAGGTCGTCTGAGGAGGAGATGCCCAGTTCTTGGTGATCTTCTTCCCGAACGTCGGCTACCTGCATTTAACGAGTTCGGCGGGTGATGAAAGGCGTCGGCCAGGCCTTGTGGCCATCAATCTCCCTGCCCGAAGGCATTGGGGAGCTGGCAGAGTAGCTTCAAGGAGCACGGTGGCGCTTCCGACTATGGAAGATATCGGCCTACCGTCAAGGCGCCAGGGAGGCCTGGGCCATGGTGAAGACGCGGTACCACGGGTGACCCAAACCACATGGCGAGGTCGGACTGTGGGGCCCGATGGGAAGGAGATCCTCAGCAAGCTTAATGTACGGCCAAGTAGAATTGGCCGCCAAGTATTCCCAGCAAGATTGTAAATTAGATAGCCTATTAGATGGCATTGAGGAGGAATACAATGAGTCGAGTTGACTATGTAATTAAATATGACATGAAAAATGTCTTCTAGCCGGATTGTAGATCGTTTGTCATAGCGGACCTTTTCGCTTCGACCTCGGGACCCAATAGTCCGGAGTGTGTCCGAATACCCTCGCGGTTATATAAGAACCGGGGCATACATGGAGACAAGGCGTAGGGGTCATTATTGCTGTAGCAGACAAGTGCCCAACTAGTTATGTTATATTACATGGATAGTAAGAAACATCTTCCAGGGAGAATAGTTCCGTTAAGGGTTCCTTTCGCTGGGGGGCATGCCCTAAAGTGCATGTCAAAACTGCTAAGAAAGCAGAAAATCATCTGGGGGCAGATGGATAAATAGTTAAAAATCATCTTTTAGTTCACCGACCGAATATTCCCTTAAGAACGCTAGCTTTCGGCTTCACCCAGTCTGAGGTACACATCCGGCTGACCCGGCAGTAACAATCGCAGAGGTGCTCCCATTACCACCTAGCCGAACAATCGGGAACGTAGTGGTAAGCATAGGAGCCAGGCAACCCAGCTTGGCCAAATCTTAAGTCATATCGATGCATATAATGGTGGATAAAAGGTACATGCGGAAGTTTGACACATGTGTTGGGCATGAAGCCCGTATAGATAAGCTTCTGTGAAAGAAGCCCCCAGGTATAATGAACGCGGACAGCGCGTCAAATATGTGCGAACAAAGTGCAAACGAGCCTCTAAAGGCTTCAGGAAGAAGGAGAAGGAAGGAGAGAAATAAAAGACAGCAAAATAGAAAATGTGGACGGAGGAAGGAGACGAACTTGGAGTCCAGCGCTTAGGCGTAGAATCTTCGTAGACGGGCTGCGTTCCATGGGTTCGGCTCGATTCGGTTATCCGATACGTTTCACAGACGGTATGCTCCGCCGGTCAGGACCTGGTCGATGATGAAGGGACCTTCCCATTTGGGCTTGAGTTTGTCCTTTTTCTTGTCCGGCAGGCGTAGAACTAGTTCGCTAACGTTGTAACCTTTGGCCCGTACTTCCCTGCTTTGGTATCTTCGAGCCTGCTGTTGATAAAATGCGGAACGAGCCTTTGCCACATCGCGCTCCTCCTCCAATGCGTCCAAACTGTCCTGCCGATCGAGCTCGGCTTCTCTTTCTTCATACATGCGCACGCGAGGTGAGTCATGAATGATGTCGCAGGGCAAAACTGCCTCTGCGCCGTACACCATAAAAATGGTGTGAATCCGGTAATACGATTCGGGCGTGGTCCGCAGCCCCCAGTACTGGTCGAGCTCCTCAACCCAGTGCGTGTTAGATTCCTTAAGGTACCGCACTAGTCTGGGTTTAATGCCGCTCATGATTAGACCGTTTGCTCACTCGACTTGGCCGTTGGTTTGAGGGTGATAGACTGAGGCGTAATCGAGCTTGATGCCCATGTTCTTGCACCATAATTTGACCTCATCGGCCGTGAAGTTGGTGCCGTTATCAGTGATGATACTATGGGGGACACCGTAACGGTGCACTACCCCTGATATGAAGTCTATCACCGGTCCGGATTCGCCGTTTTAACGAGCTTGGCCTCTATCCATTTGGTGAATTTATCCACCATGACCAATAGGTATTTTTGCTTGTGGGTTCCTCCTTAAGGGGTCCAACCATGTCAAGCCCCAGACCATAAGCGGCGAGATGATGGATATAGTTTTGAGGGTGGTGGGTGGCATGTGGCTTTGGTTAGCAAAGCTGGCAACCGACGCTTGCCGTTGGACTAAATCCTGCGCATTTGCGGCCGTCGACCAATAAAATCCTGTCTGGAAGGCCTTTCCTACAAGGGCCGGGCTGCGGCGTGGTGCCCACCCAGTCCGGCATGAATTTCAGCCAGGAGGTTTCGCCCTTCCTCTTCGGAGATACACCTTTGAAGGACTCCTGTAGTGCTTTTCTTATAAAGCTCTCCCTCATGGACTTTATAGGCTTTAGATCGCCGTACTATGCAACGGGCCTCATTTTGGTCTTCGGGGAGTTCCTGCCTAGTTAGGTAGGCTAGGAAGGGTTCTGTCCACGGGGTGATAACCGCCATTATTTCGTGGGCGGAGGGTGTTATCTCGGTGGCAGAGACTCCGATTGTGTCAGAGTGTTCGACGTCAGGCAGTGCGGTTGGGTCCGGATTGTTATTTCGGACTCCCCTTCCCATAATGAGATGTCTTGAACAGCCGTTCGGGAAGATGTTAGGCGGGGCGGCATCGCGTTTTGCACCGATGCGTGCCAATATGTCCGCCGCCTGGTTGTTATCCCGGGCTATATGATGAAATTCGGGCCCTTCGAACCGTGCTGACATTTGTAGGACCGCATTGCGGTATGCTGCCATTTTCGGATCTTTGGCATCAAAGTCTCCGTTTATTTGAGATATCGCGAGGTTTGAATCCCCGCGCACCTCTAGGCGTTTAATGCCCATGGAGACTGCCATCCGGAGGCCGTGCAGAAGGGCCTCGTATTCGGCTGCGTTGTTGGAGTCCATATACATTATCTGCAGGACGTATTGGACTGTTCCCCGGTTGGGGACGTCAGGACTACGCCAGCCCCCAGGCCGGCCAACATTTTGGAGCCGTCAAAGTGCATGATCCAATTGGAGTATGCGCTGTACTCTTTGGGGAGTTCGACTTCTATCCATTCGGCCACGAAGTCGGCCAAAACCTGCGACTTAATAGCTCGTCGTGGCTTATAGTTTATGTCGAATGGAAGGAGCTCTATGGCCCATTTAGCAATCCGGCCCGTCGCGTCGTGGTTGTTCATAATGTCGTTAAGAGGTACTTCAGAGGCTACCGTTATCGAACACTCTTGAAAGTAGTGTCGCAGCTTCTGGGATGCCATGAACACCGCGTATGCTATGTTTTGATAATGTGGGTACCAGGACTTGCATGGAGTGAGGACAGTGGACACATAATAAACCGGTCTTTGAAGAGGGAACCGGTGTCCGTCCATTTCTCGTTCGACAACGAGCACCGCGCTGACAACTTGATGTGTTGCGGCGATATATAATAGCATTGGTTCGCCCACGTTGGTACGCGCCGGAACGGTTGTTGCCAATATGGCTTTTATCTCTTGAGTCCGGCTGGCGGCATCCGTCCTCTCGAAGTGTTCGGTCTTGGCGGAGGAGGCGGTAAAGGGTAACGCCTTTTCTCCCAAGCGGGAAATAAAGCTGCTTAGAGCCGCTACACATCCGATCAATTTTTGTATTTGTTTGAGGTCTTTTGGAATATCCAATTGTGACAGAGCTCGGATCTTGGCTGGGTTTGCTTCAATTCCTCTACGGACACAATGAAGCCCGGAGCTTTCCGGCTGGAACGCCGAAGACGCATTTTTCCGGATTGAGCTTGATGTCATATTTTTGAAGATTGTTGAATGTGAGCCTCAAGTCGTCTACTAGAGTTTCGACATGCTTGGATTTGACGACCACGTCATCTACATATGCTTCCACCGTTTTGCCGATCTGGTTTGCGGACATATACGAATCATGCGCTGATATGTTGCGCGGCGTTTTTGAGCCCGAAGGGCATTGTGTTGAAGCGAGAATGGGCCGTATGGAGTGATGAATGCTGTTTCAGCTTGGTGCGGCTCCACCATCTTGATTTGGTGGTAGCGAGTCTGTCGAGGAAGCACAATGAGTCGTGTCCTGCTGTGGCGTCGATAATTTGATCAATGCGAGGGAGGAAGGGATCCTTTGGGCAAGCCTTATTAAGGTCTTTGAAATAAACACATAGGCGCCGAGATTTATCCTTCTTTGGTACCATCACCAGGTTTGCTAGCCGGTCCGGATGTTTAATATCTACGATGAATCCGGCTTCGGAAGTTTGGCTAGCTCCACTCCCATGGCCTTTGTCTCTTGGGTTGGAAAGCGGCGAAGAGCCTGTTTGGTAGCTTGAATCCTTTTAGGATATTTAGGGCATGCTCGGCTAGCCGACGTGGGATTCCTGGCATATCTGAAGGGTGCCAGGCAAAAATGTCCCAGTTTTCTCGTAGAAATTCTCGTAGTGCGGCGTCTACATCAGGGTTTAATTGTGCCCCAATGGACACCGTCTTTGAAGGGTCCATTGGGTGGACCTGGAATTTGACTATTTCATCCGCTGGTTTAAAAGAGGTGGACTTGGATCTTTTATCAAGTATCACATCGTCCCTGTTCACCGTGGAGCGCATCGCAGTGAGTTCCTCGGCCGCTAGGGCTTCGGATAGTGCCTCGAGGGCTAGTGCGGTTGTCTTGTTTTGGTAGCGGAGTGCTATATTCAGATCACTAAGCGAGAGTGATGATTCCGTTGGGTCCGGGCATTTTAAGCTTCATGTACCCATAGTGGGGTATAGCTTGAAAAATTGTGAATGCCTCTCGCCCTAATAAAGCATGATATCCGCTCTGAACAGGCCACTTGAAATGTGACCTCCTCGGACCTGTAATTGTCCGTGAGCGAACACTACATCCGGTGTGATTTTCACATGCGGCATGCTTCCCGGCTAGGGATTATTCCTCTAAAGGTTGTGCTTTTCGCTCAATGCAGTTCAGTCTAATTCCATTTTTCGTAGGGTTTCCTCGTAGATGAGGTCTAATCCATGCCGCCATCCATGAGTACTTTGGTAAAGGCGGCAAATCCACTATTGGACTGAGGACCAATGAAGCTGGTGCTCGGGCTGTTCGGAATTTGGGTTCATCACTGGCATTAAAGGTAATAGCCGTGTCACTGCATGGATGTATTGTTGCTACTTGGTAGACTTCGAAAAGGTTGCGGAGTGTTCGTTTCCGCATGTTATTTGATGCGAAAGTCTCGAAGACTGTTAACACCGTCTTGGTATTCTTTGGGCTGGGATTACGAAGCTAGAAGCTCTTCGCCACTTTTGGCCACATCGTAGTATCCAACATGCTTTCGAAGGCTATGAGTTGGAGTGGCGCCCTACGTGCTATGAGTTTTGCGAGGTCCGTTTAGCCAACCCTCCGATGCGGTTCCATTACCCTTTAGGGGGTTTTGGTTTTTTGGTGTTTAACCCAGGTGCTTGGTGATGATGCACCCTTTTATTTAGGACTAGGGATGTATTCCGGGCCGGATTATCCCAAAAATTACTTTCAGTTTTCCAAGCACTCTCCATCACGCAGTACTTTTGTACTATGGTCACCAAGTCATCAAAGCGTGTAATTTCGCGACGACTTATGGCGTTCAGGATTCCCTTGTCCGTGCAATTATTGCAGAAAAGTGAGATTGCATCCTCCTCTCGGCAGTCCTTTATCCTGTCCATAACCAGGAGGAATCGGCCCGATAATGATGTCTTTGTTTCAGCGGGCTCTTGCGAATTCGGGATAGATCGCTAATGTTTGGGTGGGCGGGTGGAACTAGATCCGGAACCCGTCCTATTTAGGACTCGAGGGGCGAAGTTTCCGAACTCGGAAGTTTGGATCTTCGAATACTATCCAATGAATCCAACCCGCCGCCTGACTTTAAGTTCAGGGCTTGATCGACATCCGTCCCTCTGCGGGAATCCGGCATGGAGGGATCGGGAATCTGGACGTAGCTAGTCCTTAAGATAGAAGAAGAATTGCCGTACTGCTCCTCTATCACAGCAACATGATGGGTAGCCTGGGGAGAGTTAATCTCTCTCAGATCGGTTTTAGGCCCGATCTGGTGCGTAGTCTAATGGCGACTCGAGGCGGTGATGCGATCCAAGAGCTCGTTTACTGAGGAGAGCTCGATCGGATCTAACTGTTCGGCAAGTTCCGAATTAACGTGAAGATTGGTTTCGATGACTCGAGAAGTCATCGTCGGTGCGGCAGCCGAACTGGCGGTCATAAGAAAACCACCTAGCCGAAGAGTCTGACCAGTGGCCAAGACTCCTTTGGCGATAGTATCGTCTTTAAAGACGAGATGAGGCATCCTTCCTGACGGCGACTGAGGGAGTCCCGGAATAGGGGGTGTCCGGATAGCCGGACTATCGTCACGGCCGGACTCCAAGACTATGAAGATACAAGATTGAAGACTTCGTCCCGTGTTCGGATGGGACTTTCCTTGGCGTGGAAGGCAAGCTTGGCGATACGGATATGTAGATCTCCTACCATTGTAACCGACTCCGTGTAACCCTAACCTATCCGGTGTCTATATAAACCGGAGGGTTTTAGTCCGTGGGGCGAACAACAATCATACCATAGGCTAGCTTCTAGGGTTTAGCCTCCTTGATCTCATGGTAGATCTACTCTTGTACTACCCATATCATCAATATTAATCAAGCGAGGAGTAGGGTATTACCTCCATCGAGAGGGCCCGAACCTGGGTAAAAACATCGTGTCCCTTGTCTCCTGTTACCATCCGCCTAGGCCTTGCAGTTAAGGAACCCCTACCGAGATCCGCCGGTTTTGACACCGACATTGGTGCTTTCATTGAGAGTTCCTGCGTATGCGTCACCGATAGGCCCGATGGCTCCTTCGATCATCAACAACGACGCGGTCTAGGGTGAGACTTTTCTCCCGGATAGATCTTCGTTTGGCGGCTTTGCACCTGCGGGCCAATTAAGCAGCCATCTGGAGCAGATCTAAAGCTACGCCCCTGGCCATCAGGTCAGATTTGAAAGTTTAAACTATACAGCCGACATCCGCGGGGACTTGATCTTCGACGGATTCGAGCCGCAGCCAAGCGTGCCGCCTTTGTCTCGATGGGCATGATCTAGCTCTGCAGCGAGCGATTGCCACGGAGGCCGCACCGATATCCGCTCCGACCCTTAATCCGGGGCCGGATTCCCCGATCGAGGACGAGTGGTTGGACACCGCCTCGGGGGCTACAATCTCTACGACGATCGAGCCGAACTCCATCCCTGTCCTTTGCGAAGACCTCGATTCCAGGGTGCCGGACTCCTCTCCGGACTCCGAACCCTCCGCGCCCTTGCCAATCGAATCCCATTGGGCGCCCGTTATGGAGTTCACGGCCGCGGACATCTTTCAGCACTCGCCCTTTGGCGACATCCTGAATTCACCAAAGTCTCTCTCTTTATCCGGAGAGCCCTGGCCGGACTACGGTCAGGAAGGTTGGGATGCGGACAATGAAGAAATTCAATGCCCACCCACCACCCACTTCATAGCCACTGTCGAAAGCTTACACGATGTGCTTGATCTCGACTCCGAAGACATCGACGGTATGGACGACGATGTAGGAGACAACAATGAACCAGCACCTATAGGATGCTGGACAACCTCATCCCATGATGTATACATGGTGGATACACCTAAAGGAAATGAAGATGAGGAACAACGGGACGCTACGAAGGATAAATCCCTCGAAAAGCAGTCAAAAAGGCAACGTAAACGCCGAACAAAGTCCCGCCTCAACAAAGACCCAGCCATAGAGCAGGGCGAACCGGTGGACAACGAACAAGCTATCGAACAATCTTCCGAACAAGACAACTTGGATAAACAATCTGTCCCCGGCGAAGACAATAGTCCGGATGATCTCACGCCGGACAAACCATTGGAGCAAAATGACCTCCAGAAAAGGCTCGTCGCCACTGCGCGTAGCCTGAAAAAGCAGAAGCGGAAGCTCAAAACAGCGGAAGATGCACTCAGGATCAGATGGAGCAAAGTATTCAACACCCTTGAATAAATGCAATGACGATGCGCCGAACAAAGAGCTACCCGAAAAGAAAGCTACTGCCCGAATTCGATGAGGAGGCCTTAGAGCCCCCACAATTAAAAGGCAAGAAGGCCACCCGGTCGGATGGACGACCTCACGGAAAAAAAAGAGCGGCGAATGGTGCCGCACACAAGCCAATATGCGATCCGGCAAGGATTCACATCAAAAGGATGGCCCGATTAGGTCCATCTATGGGCCAAGAAAGCATGCTCATCAAAGCAATGCAATACGCCAAAATTCCGAAGATCACGGCACACCCAAATATAGGGGCGCCGCACCCCTATGTTTCACCGATGAGGTCTTTGGATCATGAATTTCCAGTGAGTTCAAACCCGCAAACATAGAGGCATACAACGGAACAACAGACCACGGAGTGCGGATTGAGGATTACATCCTCCACATACACATGGCTAGAGGAGATGATCTCCACGCCATAAAATACTTACCCCTTAAACTCAAAGGGCCAGCTCGGCATTGGCTTAAGAGCCTCCCCGAAAATACCATTGGAAGCTGGGAAGAGCTCGGGGATGCATTTCGGGCAAATTTTAAGGGGACCTATGTCCGCCCTCCGGACGCAGACAATCTAAGTCACATAACTCAACAGGCCGGAGAGTCAGCCCGGAAATTCTGGAACAGTTTCCTTACTAAAAAGAACCAAATAGTCGACTGTCCGGACGCCGAAGCCTTAGCAGCTTTCAAACACAACGTCCAAGACGAATGGCTCGCCAGACACCTCGGCCAAGAAAAGCCAAGAACAATGGCCGCATTAACAAGCCTCATGACCCGCTTTTGTGCGGGAGAGGATAGCTGGCTAGCAAGATGCAACACCAGCGACCCAAGTAAATCCAAAATCAGGGATGGAAACGGAAAACCACGGCGCAACAAGGACCAGCGCCGGATTAAAAGGAACAGTCCAAAGAGCACGGCAGTCAACGCCGGATTCAAGAGCTCACGGCAGAACAACAAAAAACTGCCTCTTAAGGAAAATAGCGATGAGCTATCCAACTTCAACAAAATCTTAGACAAGATATGTCAAATCCACAGTACTCCTGGGAGGCCTGCTAACCATACCCATAGAAATTGTTGGGTCTTCAAAGCGATGGCGAGAATAAGCGCCCGAACACAAGGGCTCGACACACCAAGTGAAGATGACGACGAGAACCACAAGCAGAGCCTCGGAAAACAAAAAACTTTCCCACAGGAGGTCAAAACAGTAAACTCACTTCACGTGATCAAAGGGAAAAACAGAGCGGCGCCCACTACAAGGCGCGCCGCACACTGGTTGTCAAAATCAATCACCTTCAACCATCAGGACTATTCCGATAATATCCGGAACGCAGGATGGACTGCCTTGATATTGGATCCTATAATCGACGGATTCCAATTTACACATGTCCTCATGGATGGCGGTAGTGACTTAACCTGATATATCAGGACACAATCCGCAGGATGGGGATAAACCCAACAAAAATTCGCCATTGCAACACCTCCTTTAAAGGAGTAATGCCAGGCCCATATGCCCTTTGCACGGGCTCCATACTGCTAGAAGTTGTGTTTGGTTCATCCAACAACTTCCGTCGCGAAAGGTTACTCTTCCATGTCGCCCCGTTTAAAAGTAGCCATCAAGCACCATTGGGGCCTAAGCTTTCGCCCGCTTTAACGCAATACCGCATTATGCATCTCTAACACTTAAAATGCCCGGTCCACGCGGCATCATCTCATTAAAAGGAAGTATTAAGTGTCACTTGAGCACGGAGGAACGGGAGACTGCCTTGACAGCCCCACAGCTATCCGGCTCTGTTAGGCAAAGAGCCTGAATCGGTCATTCAAACCCCGGACACGGTTAGACGAGTCCGGCGCCTACTAGCGGCATACCCCCATACGAGGGGCCGCATGCATGTATAACAAGAGACAATAAAGCTCAATTTTATTCAATTATTCGAACCATACTCTGTTTATTTAATATTAAGTACATCTTTCGCACGATCCTTTCAAACTAAGTTCCTCTCTTTTAGAGATGAACAACGTGCTACACCCGTCCAGGATACGGCACAACGGAGACACGTGCGCAAACGTGCAGTAGGGACCCGTTGCAAGGATTCTTTTCAGATTAAGACCCTGCGTAAACCTTTTTTCACTGTCTCTTGTTGATATACACCCCCCCGGTTACTTAATATAACCGAGGAGGAGGCTAGTGTTTTAGCATTGGCCGCACCAGAATTTTTGCGTGTACCTAGACACCAGGGGCTTAGGGCATTATTCTGCCCATTTTCATAAAGACCGAATACCTTAGGGAGTATTCGGCGTCTCGAGTTAGGCCTTATATGCATAAACTCCGAATCATGTCTTTGGTCAAATGTTGGCTTGCCCCGCTCCTGTGTTTTGCTGCCTTACGTTACTGTTTTCCACGGCTAACGTGGCACCGGAGAACTATCGCGATTGTGCCCGGTTCGCCGGGCGAGCACCTCAAGAGATGAAAGCGAAAACTGACGTCATGATATAGCGAGAGGTGGTCAACCACTCGATGAATCACATGAATGTTTAGGATTCCTCCGCATTAACGAAGGACCGGTTTTCGGTCACGCACATACGCACCCCGAATTCGGGAGAGTGCGGTGCCCCCAGGGGCTATATAGTAGCCCCACCCTCGAACTCCTATGGCTAAGTGAAAGTGATAAAGCATTATAGTCCGGTTGCCTAGTTTGCTACGCTATCACCTCCTTCACAGGACCAAGACGTTGGATTAAGTGTGAAAAGCGCCTTTTTTGCAAACACCCCCGCACTATGTGCGTGGGGGCTGAAGCCAAGGACTGCCATCTTTCAGGTTATATATACATATACATAAGCGGCTGCCACGAGGAGTAGTTTGCTACTTGAGCGCACAAGTATAAAAAGCTCTTATATTACATTGAAACATTGTTTTCACAAATCACACATATCATTTAAACATATTATCCTTGAAACTGCGTCTCTATTAAGCAGCGCCCGGCAGACTTCTTCAAAGTAGTGCTCGGCAGGTACTCGGCTCCTGTCCGAATCTTGGGATGCAACGTCAGTGGCCTTCATCTCTGCCCAGTATGTCTTGACACGGGCAAGAGCCATCCGCGCTCCCTCAATACACGCCGATCGCTTCATTGCATCGATACGCGGTAGCGCATAAAGAAACTGCTGCACTATACCAAAATAGCTCTTCGGCTGGGGCCCATCCGGCCACAAGTGAGTCAAGACATGCTTCATGGAAAATCCGGAAAATCGATTCAGCTCGGCCCATTCAATAGCGGATCGGTCGGCAGCGAAGGGCGCTCCGGACTATGGAATTGTGACCAATATAGCTCTTCCCTTCTGTGCCCCTTCTGGCTCCGGAAGTGCTCAACCGCATCCGCAGCGCTCGCCGCCAAGTCCAGATAAGCATCTTCCGAACTCCATAACTTATCCATCTGAGCATACTTTGGATGCTGTATATTTCCTCCAGCAGAAAGCGGTTTTCAGGCCGCAATTGCCCGGCGACTCAGCTCCTCCTTGGCAGCTCTCAAAGCCGATTGGGCATTCTTGGATTCGGCGGCGGCCTTCTTTAGACCCTCTTGTTCCGCTTGACGTTCTTTTTCAAGCACCTCGCAGCGATCGGTAGTATTCCTTAACTTTTTGGCCATATCGGCCATCTCCTCTTTGCTTCGGCAGTGAGCAGCCCGTTCAACTTCTAGCTCTTCGGCCGCCTTTAAAGCGGACGCATTACTAATTCCGGCTTGCTCTTTCGCTCGGCGAGTTACGCCGCAGCTCCTCCACGGCAGCGGCACCATCTGCATTAAGCATACGAATAGTAAGACATGGGCGTCAAGCTCCCTTACAAGATGTCCGCATAGAGGTCGCATACCTTGTGACTCGTCTAACCGTCTATTGACCAGCGCGATGTCCGCATCCGCCTCGTCAAGTTGCCTCTTTAGTTTGGCATATCCATCAGTCCGGCTGGCCTCGGGACGCCCCGCCACCTGTTTCGGAGTGGCGATATGCTATAACTGAGAATTTGATCCTCGACACGTTGTCAGATTTTGACAACATACCGAGTCTCAGGGGCTACTATCTATACAGGGCGCATTTTATATGCATAACTGTCAGAAGGTACATCATTTTTGCGTACCTCAAAACCCGTCAGTAAGCTTCTGACGGCTTCATGCAATCCGCTCTCTGCGGATGCAATTCTTTCAATCACCGTACCCATTAGAGCACGCTGATCTTCTCAAATAGCCGCTCGCCCGAGCAGATCCTTCAGCTCCTCCGACCGCACGCCACTTGGCACCGGACCTTCCGGCCCCACCGGACTTGGGGGTACCCTCCGCAACGACACCTCCGGGTCGTCCGCTTCACATGAGGGTGCGACAGGTGGAGGCGTTTCGCTCTCCATCATCTCTGGAAGAAGATCCCCCGAAGACGAGCTCTGCTGAGAAGGGCTGAGGTCCGAACTACAAGGTACAATTTCGGTTATCTTCATGAATAAATATAGGGACGTTCCTTATCTACAAGACCCCTTCTTTTTACTTACGGCTCGCTGGAGGGCTGATCCCCTCGGGGAAATAATACGGCTGGGTTACTTCCCAGCTCCGGACTCTCTGCCGAAGATTCCCTTCCCCTCTTTGAGGCCTTGACCTCCGGATCTTCCGAGGCGGTCCTCTTCTCTGCTCGAAAGGTGGGACTCTTAATCCCTCCTTCCTTGATAGCCTCCTTCGCGGAGGTAGTTGCTTCCCCGCTCCCCCCTTCGCCTTCTTCGAAAGGCGTGACCTTCAACATCTTGGTCAGCATGGGATCCGGCGTGGTCTCGAGGAGGGGAGCCGGACACCTTATTAACTTTGCCTTGGCTACCCACTCCTATTCAGGAAATGACTCCTTTAAAAGGGCATATATATAAAATAAATGAATGAACAGCTTGTCCGGTTATAGGACTGCTTACTTGAGTATCTGGGCGATTGCAGCTTAGTCCTGCGTCCTCGGTCAAGTCCGGACACTTCTCTTGTGATCCGAAGAACAGTTTATACATCTCCACGGGCGTCGTGCCCATAAAATTTTGGAGAGCTCGTGGTCCCTCGGATTGAATTCCCACAGGCGGAGGCGGCGTTCTGCAGGGCTGAAGGCGCGGATCACCATAACCTGCGCCACTGCGACTAGATTGATCCCTCTTTCCTGGAGGTCTCGAATACGGCCCTGCAGCAAGGGAACGTCCTTGGACGGCCCCCAGTCGAGCCCCTTGTTGACCCATGATGCCAGCTGCTGTGGTGGACCCGAGTGGAAGGCAGGGAGCGCCGCCCATTTGGTGCCCCTGGGAGCGGTGATATAAAACCACTCCCGTTGCCACAAACCAAGCTCCTTTTGGAAAGAGCCCTCGGGCCACGGAGCATCAGCACATTTGCTTATGACCGCCCCTCCGCACTCTGCTTGTTGCCCTCGATCATCTTTGGCTCCACCTTGAAGGTCTTGAGCCACAATCCAAAGTGGGGGGTAATATGGAGGAAGGCCTCACATACGACAATAAATGACGAGATATGGAGGATGGACTCCGGACTCAAGTAATGGAAATCAAGCCCATAATAAAACATGAGCCCCCACACGAAGGGATCCGTCGGGAAGCCTAAACCCCAAAGGAAGTGGGACACGAACACCACGTTCTCGCCGGGCTCAGGAGTGGGAATGACCTGCCCTGGAGCAGGCAGCCTATGCGATATCTCGCCGGTTAGATACCTGGCGTCGCGTAGCTTTAGAACATCTTCTTCTGTGACGGAGGAAGATATCCATCGGCCGTGCTGGTCGGGTCCAGACATCATCGAAAGTCCAAAGCGCCTAAATCTCAAGCTTTGGGTGTTGGAACTCGAAGCGCGAGGCGAACTCGATGGAGGGTGTAAAAAGAATAGGGCCTTGGTCTCATTATAAAGAGGTTTAATACCAAGAGCCCACCCCATGGTCGATTAGGACTCGCCTCTGATAGAGGAGGCAGACCAACGGGCACGGTTGGGTTAACCACGTCCGTATTGATGAGAATCCCGGAATAAGGGGGCATGATCTATGCCTTGATAAGACGTGCCAAGGAAACCGCCTCGCTAAACACGCTGAGGTGGAACAATAAAAAACGATTCATATGAAGGCCTGACTGTGGTGTGATGTCACGCCGCGGAATATGTCAGCAGATCTGTGCAAAAATTATTCTCTCTACGGTGTTATGTGGAACTTGTTTTGCAGATCCGGACACTATCCTTGTGTTCAAAACCTTCTATGAAGTATTCGGAGAAGGAACCCACCTTGCAATGTCGAAGACAATCAACGCGCCGGACTCATCGTCATTGAAGCCTGGTTAGGGGCTCTTGAGGAGTCCGGACTAGGGGTGTCCGGATAAGCGGACTATCGTCACGGCGGACTCCAAGACTATGAAGATACAAGATTGAAGACTTCATCCCGTGTCCGGATGGGACTTTCCTTGGCGTGGAAGGCAAGCTTGGCGTCTGGATATGTAGATCTCCTACCATTGTAACCGACTACATGTAACCCTAACCTATCCGGTGTCTATATAAACGAGAGGGTTTTTAGTCCATAGGGGCGAACAACAATCGTACCATAGGCTACCTTCTAGGGTTTAGCCTCCTTGATCTCGTGGTAGATCTACTCTTGTACTACCCATATCATCAATATTAATCAAGCGGGGTAAGGGTATTACCTCCATCGAGAGGCCGAACCTGGGTAAAAACATCGTGTCCCTTGACTCCTGTTACCATCCGCCTAGATGCGATTCGGGACCCCCTACCGAGATCCGCCGGTTTTGACACCGGCAATGACGGCAAGAAGAACTCTCAATGAAAGCACCAATGTAGGTGTCAAAACGGCGGATCTCGGGTAGGGGTCCCAGCATGCGTCTGGCGGATGGTAACGAGACAAGCGACGATGTTTTACCAGGTCAATGTAATACCCTATGATAATATTGATGATATTGACAGTAGATCTACCACAGATAGGCTAAACCCTAGAAGCTAGCCTATGGTATGATTGTTGTTATCTGAAAACCCTCCGGTTTAAATAGACACCGGATAGGTTACAGTCGGTTACAATGGTGATCTACATAAGTCGCCAAGCTTGAGCCAAGCATGACAGAGTCTTCAATCTTGTATCTTCATAGTCCAGTCCAGCGGTGATAGTTCGGCTGTCTGGACACCCCTAATCCGGGACTCCCTCACCCACCTCTCTCTAGGTGGTCTCAGCCTGCCTGTCGCTCCATACAAAGTAACAGTCGGGGGCCGTCGGGAACCCAGGACCACCTCTACCGGGATGGAGCCACCTGCCCCTTCAGCCCCCATCTCCGAACAGTATCATAAGTAATGTAACAGTATAAAGTATATAGCATGTGCCTGAGATCACCTCCCGAAGTGATCACGGCCGAGTAGTATAGCATGGCAGACGGACAAGAGTGTAGGGCCACTGATGGAAAACTAGCATCCTATACTAAGCAGTAGGATAGCAGGTAAGGGTAACAACTGTAGCAACAATGACATGCTATGCAGTAGAATAGGATTAACCGAAAGCAGTAACATGCTACACTACTCTAATGCAAGCAGTATAGAGAAGAATAGGCGATATCTGGTGATCAAGGGAGGGGGGGCTTGCCTGGAAGCTCAGCCGAGAAGGAGGGGTCGTCAACACCGTAGTCGTACTGGGTAGCAGCGGCGTCGGTCTTGGTGTCTAGCGAGAGAAGAGGGGGAAGAAACAATAAATACAATGCAAAAAATGCATGACGATGCATGACATGACAAAGCGTGATGCTAGGGGTGTCCAATCGCGGTAATAGGTGATACCGGCGAAGGGGGAAACACCCGGGAAAGTATTCCCGGTGTTTCGCATTTTCGGACAGACGAATCAGAGGGGGAAAGTTGCGTGTTCGCTATGCTAGGGATGTGTGGCGGATGAACGGGCTGCGTATCCGGATTCGTCTTGTTGTTCTAAGCAACTTTCATGTAGAAAGTATTTTCATCTGAGCTATGGTTTATTCTATATGATTTTCGAAAGTTTTAAATCATTTTTAGAATTTATTTAATTAATTTAATTCAACATTATCCAGCCTGATTGCATCTTTGGCGTCATCATGACGTCGGCCAGTCAACATAGGTGTTGGACTGGTCAATGATGTGTGGGTCGATTAGGACCCACACATCATCTGTTTAGTTTAATTAGGAATTTAGCTAATCTAATTACTGTTTAATTAAACTAACTAGTTAATTAGATTATTTAAACAGGATTAATTAACCCAATTAATCCACTAATTAATTAATTAATTATTAAGTTTATTAATTCATTTTTATTTTATTTCCTTTTTCTTTTTCTTTTTTGTTTAAACGTTCTAGGGCGGGCCCCCGGCTGTCATTGGGCCTAGGGCCTTAACGGGCGCGGGTGGCATTTACAGGCGTCGGGCGGCCGGTGTGGCCGAAGGCGATGGTCTTTGGCGGCTGAGCGCCCGACGTCGTCTCCAACGTATCTACTTCTGCAAACACTTTTGCCCTTGTTTTGGACTCTAACTTGCATGATTTAAATGAAACTAACCCGGACTGACGCTGTTTTCAGCAGAACTACCATGATGTTGTTTTATTTATAGAAAAGAAAAGTTCTCGGAATGTCCTGGAAATCCACGAAGGCACTTGTTGGGAGTTCTAAGAATTCTTGGTGAAAAGAAATACACGGGGGCCGGGGCACTGTCCACGAGACAGGCCCCCCTAGGGCGCCCCTATCTCGTGGGCCCCCTGGACCTCCTCCGACCTCAACTCCAACTCCATATATTCCGTCTCGGGGAGAAAAAAATCAGAGACAAAGTTTCATCGCGTTTCACGACACGGAGCCGCCGCCAAGCCCTAATCTCTCTCGGGAGGGCTAATTTGGAGTCCGTTCGGGGCTCCAGAGAGGGGGATTCGTCGCCGTGCGTGAGTAATTCCAGTTTCATGATGCTCACCGCCGTGCGTGAGTAATTCCAGCGTAGGCTTGCTAGACGGTAATGGGTTGGATGAGATTTATCATGTAATCAAGTTAGTTTTGTTAGAGTTTGATCCCTAGTATCCACTATGTTCTGAGATTGATGTTGCTATGACTTTGCTATGCTTAATGCTTGTCACTAGGGCCCGAGTGCCATGATTTCATATCTGAACCTATTATGTTTTCATGAATATATGTGTGTTGTTGATCCTATCTTGCAAGTCTATAGTCACCTATTATGTGTTATGATCCGGCAACCCCAGTGACAATAATCGGGACACTTCTCGGTGATGACCGTAGTTTGAGGAGTTCATGTATTCACTATGTGCTAATGCTTTGTTCCGGTTCTCTATTAAAAGGAGACCTTAATATCCCTTAGTTTTCACTAGGACCCCGCTGCCACGGGAGGGTAGGACAAAAGATGTCATACAAGTTCTTTTCCATAAGCACGTATGACTATTTACGGAATAGATGCCTAGATTACATTGATGAACTGGAGCTAGTTCTATATCGCCATATGTTATAACTATTACATGAGGAATCGCATCCGGCATAATTATCCATCACTGATCCATTGCCTACGAGCTTTTCTCATATTGTTCTTCGCTTATTTACTTTTCCGTTGCTACTATTACAACTTCTACAAAAACCCTAAAAAAATTATCTTTACTTTTGCTACTGTTACCTTTATTATCATACCACTTTTGCTACTAAACACTTTGCTGCAGATACTAAGTTATCCAGGTGTGGTTTAATTGAAAACTCAACTGCTAATACTCAAGAATATTCTTTGGCTCCCCTTGTGTCGAATCAATAAATTTGGGTTGAATACTCTATCCTCGAAAGCTGTTGTGATCCCCTATACTTGTGGGTTATCAAGACCAATTTCTGGCGCCGTTGCCGGGGAGCATAGCTCTATTCTCTGAGTCACTTGGGATTTATATCTGTTGATCACTATGAAGAACTTGAAATACGCTAAGACCAAGATTTTGCCCTCAACTACGAGGGGAGGTAAGGAACTGCCATCTAGCTCTGCACTAGATTCTCCATCCGTTATTAGTAGTCTTGCGACACCTAAACCTGCCTCTTGGTATGAATTACGATATATGCATGTTATTGATGATGCCATACGCTATGCATGATGAATCTACTTACATGCGTGATACTACTTTGCCATTAGGTGAATTTCTTGATGAACAACTTGCTAGAGTTAGGGGAATGAAAATATTGAAGAACCTATTATTGATGATAGTGATGATGAAGGTTCCCCAATGATTATGTTTTACTGTTGTTCCTAAGGGTTATGTTATGAATGAAAAAGCTGCTCTTGAAATCATTGCTTGCAATGATAGAAATGATCTTAAGAAATTATTAGCTAAATGGAAGCAGCAGTCTCTTAATGCTAGAATGAAACCCGATCCTGCATTTGCTACTTCACCTATACGTATTCTTGATAAGGATCATGAATTCTCTGTTGATCCTGATATTATTACTTTAGTTGAATCTGATCCTTTTTATGGCCTTGAATCTGAAACTGCTGTGGCACATCTTACCAAGTTGAATGATATAGCCACCCTATTTACTAATAATGAGAAGTCTCGCTATTTATATATCCTTAAGATATTTCCGTTTTCATTAAAAGGTGATGATAAGACTTGGTATAATTCTCTTGCTCCTGGTTGTGTGCATAGTCCCCAGGATATGATTTATTACTTCTCTGCTAAATGTTTCCCTGCTCATAAGAAACAAGCCGCCTTGCGGGAAATACATAATTTTGTGCAAATCAAAGAAGAGAGTCTCCCACAAGCTTAGGGGAGGCTTCTCCGGTTACTTAATTCTTTGCCTGATCATCCTCTTAAGAAAAATGAAATACTTGATATCTTTTATAATGGACTAACCGATGCTTCCAAGGACTACTTGGATAGTTGTGCTTGTTGTGTTTTCAGGGAAAGAACAGTCGACGAAGCTACAATATTATTGAATAATATGTTGACTAATGAAAATAATTGGACTCTTCCCGGGCCAGTTCCTGAAGTAATTCCTGAACCAACTGAGCCAACTCCTGAACCTATTCCTAAACCCACTCCGAAGAAGAGATGTGTTTTATTTCTCAGTCCTGAAGATATGCAAGAGGCAAAGAAATCAATGAAAGAAAAAGGTATTAAAGCTGAAGATGTTAAGAATTTACCACCTATTGAAGAAATACATGGTCTTAATATACCGCATGAAGAACTACATTGTCTTGATAATCCAACACAGGTAGTAAAGGTAAATTCTCTCTATAGATATGATAAAGTTGAAATACCCTCTACTAAATTTCATAGCCCATGCTTATATGAATTTGATGACTTTTTGGCTAGGCAAGAAAGTTTTAATGCTTATGTTGGTAGAGAGTTAAAGAATAATGCTTTCGAGATAGGACACGTAGGTGATAATCTGGCTAGAGTTAAAGTTGAACTTCACCGCGTTAGCAAATATGCTTCTATGGTTGCTACTCAAGCTGAGCAAGTACTTAAAGCTCAAAATGATTTGCTTGATGAATTGAATAATAAAAATGACTTTGCTATTAGAGTGGCTACTAGAACTGGTAGAATGACTCATAAACCTTTGTATCCTGAAGGCCACCCTAAGAGAATCGAGCAAGATTCTCAGAGAAATAATTTAGAGGCACCTAGTTCTTCTAAAAAGAAGAAGAGGAAAAACAATAGAACTTTGCATGCTTCTAGTGAACCTGTCGTAGACACACCTGAGAATCCCAATGATATTTCTATTTCTAATGCTGAAACTCAATTAGGTGATGAACATGAACCTAGTGATAATGTTAATGATAATGTTCATGTTGATGCTCAACCTAGCAAAAACAATGATGTGGAGATTGAACCTGCTGTTGATCTTGATAACCCACAATCAAAGAATCAACGTTATGATAAGAGATATTTTGTTGCTAGGAAGCACGGTAAAGAAAGAGAACCATGGGTTCAGAAATCCATGCCCTTTCCTCCTAAACCATCCAAGTCAAAGGATGATGCGGATTTTGAGCGCTTTCTTTGTAATGATTAGTCCTCTTTTCTTACGTATGCGCTTAACTGATATGCTTAAAGTAAATCCTTATGCTAAGTATATGAAGGATATCATCACAAATAAAAGAAAGATAGCGGAAGCTGAGATTTCCACCATGCTTGCTAATTACACTTTCAAGGGTGGAATACCAAAGAAACTTGGAGATCCGGGTGTCCCAACTATACCTTGCTCTATTAAAAGAAATCATGTTAGAACTGTTTTATGTGATCTTGGAGCCGGTGTTAGTGTTATGCCTCTCTCTTTATATCGTAGACTTGAATTGAATAAGTTGACACCTACTGAAATATCTTTGCAAATGGCTGATAAATCAACTGCTATACACAGCCGGTATTTGTGAGGATGTGCTGTTGTGTTTGCAAATGTCACTATCTTAACAGACTTTGTTATTCTTGATATTCCGAGGGCGATAGTATGTCTATTATCCTTGGTAGACCTTTTCTTAATACTACAGGGGCTGTTATTGATTGCAACAAAGGCAATGTCACTTTTCATGTTAATGGTAATGAGCATACGGTACATTTTCCGAGGAAACAATCTCAAGTCCATAGGATCAACTCTATTGAAAAAGTTCCAATTATTATTTTTGGAGGTTTTGAATTTCCTCTCCCTACTGTCAAGAAAAAGTATGATATCATTATTGTTGGGGATTTTCATATCCCCGTTGAGGTAACTTAGTGTTATTCGAAATTTCTCCGGTTCCGTGTTATTCGGAATGAGTTCGTTAACAAGACTTGATCAACCTTGTTAGTGGGTTCATTTTGATGATCACGAGATGGACGAAACTAGAAGGCACAACCTTCTGTACCCTCTTTTTCCTTTCTGTTATTTAGAATAAATAAAGCAAAAATAGTACAATCCGTTTGTTTTCTGATTTATCCGTGCATTAAAAAATAGTCTGAAAATAAAAGTGCTCCAAATGCCTTGCAAATCTAGTATGATTTTTTCTGGAATATTTGAGGATTTTAGGCACTGAAAACACTGCAGGAGGGCCAAGCACCGACCACGAGAGAGGAGGGCGCCCCCCTGCAGGGCGCGTCCCCCTGTCTCATGGGCCCCTGGTGGCCCCCTCCACTTATGCCAGCACCCACACACTTCATCTTCCACCCAAAAAAATCCCCATCCAGCTCAAGCACGAATTCTAGCTCATTTTGCTGCGATTTTCGATCTCCTTGCTCAAAGCTCCATTCACAAAACTGCTTTTGGAGATTGTTGCTTGGTATGTGACTCCTCCATTGGTCCAATTAGTTTTTGTTCTAGTGCTTTATTCATCTCAAATTTTTGCTGCATAGGTGACCATGTTCTTGAGCTTGCATGTTAAATTTTTGAGGTCCCAATCAATTCCAATGCATGATATAGGCTCTAGGCACTTGTAGGAGTAGTTGCTATCAATCTTGTATAGTTTTATTCACTTTTATTTTGAAGTTACTAAAATTTCAGAAATTTTTAGAAAATGTTAAGTAGGCTCTTTAAAGGCTCTTCTAACCAAAGCTCTAAGGAAAAACAAGACAAAGAGAAGGAAAAACCCAAGTATAATCTTCCTCGCTTAGCGGAAGTACGGTCGTGTGAATGGCCATGTGAGGATTTCTTGAAAGAATCCGGAATTCATGAAGATTTTTATGCTTTAATCGAGACTGCAGGCCTCACCGGTTTCATCACCGACCGAATCGATCAGTATCTCTTACTCACCAATACTTTCGTGCAGAACTTTTATTATTATCCTAAGAAATCACCGCCTGCAGTATCATGTCATTTATATGATGAATTCAAAGAAATGTCTTTACGCCATTTTTTTTGCGGTATGTAGGATACCTTATGAGGAGAATTAGATGAACCCCATCGTGAAGATGTGGGTGGCTTTGTTAATACTATTGTTGTAGAGGAGCCAAGGAAGGGCTCGTGAAAGTCTCTAGCATACACTTCCCTGTTTTACGCTATTTTGCTATATTTGCTAGTAGATGCTTGATGGGTCGTGGAAATAGTGGAAATTTGAGTGTTCCAAATATTATTATTCTTCAACATGCTTTGCTGGGAGACAACACTTTTAGTATGGGTGTCGTCGTTGCTAAACGGCTAGCCCTGAATCGTACAAAAGGCCCCATATTTGGAGGTATCTATGCTTCACGTCTTGCTGAACATTTTCAGATACCCATTAGGCACCATGAGGAGGAGGAGACAAAATTACCTCCTCACATTTTAGATTACAAGAGCATGGTTGCACACAAATTTATTGTTGGCAACGAAGAGAAGATGCTCTTGTATAACCTTAGATTTAATAAGAAACACAATGAGACTATTATTTTGCCTGCGCCTCTGTTGTTTGATTTGACTGCAAATAATTTTGTTGTTATACCGGAAGCGGTGTACAATCACCGAGCTCAAGCTTTTACTCCAGAACATGAACCTGAGCCGGAACCTGAACTGGACCCTTATCGTGCATCATCTGTCCAGTGGGATCCGGAGATGACCAGCCAGTGGTATCCTGAATACACCTCCCACTACACCGGGGAGAGTAGCGGCGGTCCTTGGTACTAGACCAACTTAGGCCAAAAGCCTAAGCTTGGGGAATCACGTGTTCTCGAGACTTTACATCCATGTTCACACACTAGTCGTCGGTGCTCATACTCTTTCATTGTATTATCCATGTTAGTTTAAATTTATTTTTCAAGTTTTCTTCTTGTGTGTTTGATAAACCTTAAGAAAAACCAAAAAAAGTTAGTTAGTTTAATTTACATGCTTGTAGTAGAAATTAAAATGAAAACCCAGAAATATTTCTAGTTCTTCTTCTTACTTGTTGGGAGCTTTCCCGTGTAAATAGTTTTATTTTCTTTTCTTTCCTTTGGGGGTCGAGAAGACCATATTGAAAATGCTTAGTGGCTCTCATATGCATGATTGTTTATTTAATTTAGAGCCCATATTACTTGTCTTCTCTCTTGAGTTGGATGCTTGCAGATTGCAGCTTAGTCCAGTGCACGTGCACTCTTATTATTATACACATCGTCCGGTCATGCGAGTGAAAGACAATAATGACGATATATGATGGACTTATTGGGATGAGAAAAGCTGGTATGAACTCGACCTCTTTTGTTTTTGTAAATATGATGAGTTCATCGTTCCTGAGTCAGCTATTATGAAGTAAACCTATTTGCAATGACATTTAGATATTATAGTTGCTTGTGCCATTCTTGATTAGCTATGAGTTATAATGGTTTACCTTGCGTGCCAACATGCTATTAGAATGATTATGATGTGGTATGATGGGATGGTATCCTCCTTTGAATGAATTGAGTGACTCGACTTGGCACATGTTCACACATGTAGTTCAATCAAATCAACATAGCCTTCATGATATTTATGTTCATGGTAGATTATATCCTACTCATGCTTGTACTCGGTGTGAATTAATTTTGATGCATGTTTATGACTGTTGTCACTCTCTCTCGGTTAATTCGCTTCCGGTCTTTTGCTAGCCTTCACCATACTAAGCGGGAATACTGCTTGTGCATCCAAACTCCTTAAACCCCAAAGTTGTTCCATATGAGTCCACTATACCTTCCTATATGCGGTATCTACCTGCCGTTCCAAGTAAATTTGTATGTGCCAAACTCCAAACCTTCAAATGAAATACTGTTTTGTATGCTCGAGCGGCTCATGTTTCAAATAGGGCTGCCTATATCTTCCATGCTAGGTGGGTTATTCTCAAGAGGAGTGGACTCCGCCCCGCATTCACGAGAAAGGGCGATGCAGGATGCCCAGTCCCATGATCCAAAAAGATCAAAGAAAATCAAAATAATTAAACAAAACTCCCCCAGGGCTGTTGTATGTTGGAGGCACTCGTTGTTTCGAGCAAGCCATGGATTGATGCTTGTTGGTGGTTGGGGGAGTATAACGACGGGGATTCATGCATGCATAATATATGCGATCAAACTTAATTAGGTCTGAATCTCACCATGACCTATACTACGATAGCACGAACCAAATGAAGAATCCGCCATGGTAACCTATCTTGTTGTCAGTCAAGGTGATCATTGATGTCTACTACGCAACCTTCTCCTTGTAGACGTTGTTGGGCCTCCAAGTGCAGAGGTTTGTAGGACAATAGAAAATTTGCCTCAAGTGGAGGACCTAAGGTTTATCAATCTGTGGGAGGCGTAGGATGTAGATGGTCTCTCTCAAGCAACCTTGCAACCAAATAACAAAGAGTCTCTTGTGTCCCCAAAGCACCCAATACAATGGTAAATTGTATAGGTGCACTAGTTCAGCGAAGAGATGGTGATACAAGTGCAATATGGATGCTAGATATGGGTTTCTGTAATCTGAAAATATAAAAACAGCAAGGTAGCAAGCGATAAAAGTGAGCACAAATGGTATTGCAATGCTAGGAAGCAAGGCCTAGGGTTCATACTTTCACTAGTGCAAGTTCTCTCAACTATAATAACATACTTGGATCATATAACTATCCCTCAAGATGCAACAAAGAGTCACTCCAAAGTCACTAATAGGGGAGAACAAAGAAAGAGATTATGGTAGGGTACGAAACCACCTCAAAGTTATTCGTTCGAATCGATCTATTCAAGAGTTCGTACTAGAATAACACCTTAATACACAAATCAACCAAAACCCTAATGTCACCTAGATACTCCAATGTCACCTCAAGTATGCGTGGGTATGATTATACGATATGCATCACACAATCTCAGATTCATTTATTCAACCAACACAAAGAACTTCAAAGAGTGCCCCAAAGTTTCTACCGGAGAGTCAAGACGAAAACGTGTGCCAACCCCTATGCATAGGTTCATGGGCGGAACCCGCAAGTTGATCACCAAAACATACATCAAGTGAATCACGTGATATCCTATTGTCACCATAGATACACACGGCAAGACATACATCAAGTGTTCTCAAATCCTTAAAGACTCAATCCGATAACATAATTTCAAAGGGAAAACTCAATCCATTACAAGAGAGTAGAGAGGGAGAAACATCATAAGATCCAACTATAATAGAAAAGCTCGCGATACATCAATATCGTGCCAAATCAAGAACACGAGAGAGAGAGAGATCAAACACATAGCTACTGGTACATACCATCAGCCCCGAGGGTAAACTACTCCCTCATCATCATGGAGAGCGCCGGGATGATGAAGATGGCCACCGGTGAGGGTTCCCCCCCTCCGTGAGTCTTGAACAGGGTCCCGATTGGTTTTTGGTGGCTATAGAGGCTTGCGGCGGCGGAACTCCCGATCTATTCTGTTCCCCGATAGTTTTAGGGTATATTGGTATATATAGGAGGAAGAAATACGTCAGGGGAGCCACGAGGGGCCCACGAGGATGGAGGGCGCGCCCCCTGCCTCGTGCCTTCCATGTTGATCCTCTGACGTGCACTCCAAGTCTCCCGGATTGCTTTCTTTCCAAAAATAACTTTCCCGAAGGTTTCATTCCGTTTGGACTCCGTTTGATATTCCTTTTCTGCGAAACACTGAAACAAGGGAAAAAAACAGAAACTGGCACTGGGCTCTGGGTTAATAGGTTAGTCCCAAAAATAATATAAAAGTGTTTAATAAAGCCCATAAACATCCAAAACAGATAATATAATAGCATGGAACAATAAAAAATTATAGATACGTTGGAGACGTATCAATCATGGATGTCCACGCGGGCCCACGAATATATAGGCTTGTCGCTGATAACCACGCGAGAGAGTGTACCGTTCGAAGGCAAATACTACATGCATATGTATGGAGGTGATGCGTGCATGCATGTTTGAGTACCATTTCACAACATTGATGTGGCTCGTGCGTAGAAAATCGTACACTCCCCACACAGAGCGAGATCGGTTGACGTGTCGTTGTACTAGCCACTTCGACTCGATGGGAGGGATTCATGCGTACACATGCATGTGTGTGTGCTCAAACTGTATCATGCACATCATCCCAGAGCATGACCTATATATATATACCATATTACAAAAAATCCCCTCCTAAGTCAAATTAACCTCTCTTATTTTCAGGTAAAAAGTAGTGATGGACAAAGCGGGCCCACAGATGGAAAGCATCAATATCACTGATAACCACTTAAGTGGGTGCGAGAGGACAACCACCATCGCTTTGCATGTGGGCCAAACATATATATGTTGAATACCCAAAATGCACAACTTTGATGTGCGACATGCCTCAAAAACCGTAAACCATGCACTCACACAGAGCGAGGTTCATGAAACGTACTACATATGATGGTCCCCTTCCCCCCTCTTCGACACATACTATATGCTCCTACCGTAATATGTACAACCCAAAAGAATCCTCATCAATGGTGAAATTAAATAACCTCTCCCGATGTAGGTCAAACTGATGCATGCATGCATCAACAATGGCCTCGTGGGCCCACAGATGGAAGAGTCACACGTGAGTGTCCTACATCGGGAGGAATTGTGTGATAGCAGAAGCAGGTTTAGGTGTCGCTAGCTTACTCATAACAGAAGGTGAATCAAGTGCAGAGCTAGATGACAGTTCCTTACCTCCCCTCGTAGTTGAGGGATAAATTTTTGTCTTAGCGTCTTTCAAGTTCTTCATAGAGTCCACCAGATATAAATCCCAGGTGACTCAAACAATAGAGCTATGGTCCCCGGCAACGGCGCCAGAAATTTGTCTTGATAACCCACAAGTATAGGGGATCGCAACAGCTTTCGAGGGTAGAGTATTCAACCCAAATTTATTGATTCGACACAAGGGGAGCCAAATAATATTCTCAAGTATTAGCAGCTGAGTTGTCAATTCAACCACACCGGGAAACTTAGTATCTGCAGCAAAGTGCTTAGTAGAAAAGTAATATGATAGTGGTGGTAACGGTAACAAAAGTAAATGCAGCAAAAGTAATGTTTTTGGTATTTTGTAGTGATTGTAACAGTAGCAACGGAAATTTAAATAAGCGAGAACCAGTATATGGAAAGCTCGTAGGCACCGGATCGGTGATGGATAATTATGCCGGATGCGGTTCGTCATGTAACAGTCATAACATAGGGTGACACAGAACAAGCTCCAATTCATCAATGTAATGTAGGCATGTATTCTGTATATAGTCATACGTGCTTATGGAAAAGAACTTGCATGACATCTTTTGTCCTACCCTCCCGTGGCAGCGGGTCCTATTGAAACTAAGGGATATTAAGGCCTCCTTTTAATAGAGAACCGGAACAAAGCATTAGCACATAGTGAATACATGAACTCCTCAAACTATGGTCATCACCGAGAAGTATCCCAATTATTGTCACTTTGGGGTTGTCGGATCATAACACATAATAGGTGACTATAGACTTGCAAGATAGGATCAAGAACTCACATATATTCATGAAAACATAATAGGTTCAGATCTGAAATCATGGCACTCGGGCCCTAGTGACAAGCATTAAGCATAGCAAAGTCATAGCAACATCAATCTCGAACATAGTGGATACTAGGGATCAAACCCTAACAAAACTAACTCGATTACATGATAAATCTCATCCAACCCATCACCGTCCAGCAAGCCTACGATG
The DNA here is from genome assembly GCA_021605145.1 of Aegilops bicornis. Taxonomy (NCBI): domain Eukaryota; kingdom Viridiplantae; phylum Streptophyta; class Magnoliopsida; order Poales; family Poaceae; genus Aegilops; species Aegilops bicornis. The sequence continues at coordinate 471,521,527 of CM038672.1, read as the reverse complement.
GAATTACTCACGCACGGCGGTGAGCATCATGAAATTGGTGATGGAGGATGGTTGATGATGACGACGGCGATGAATCCCCCTCTCTGGAGCCTCGAACGGACTCCAGATCAGCCCTCCCGAGAGGTTTTAGGGCTTGGCGGCGGATCCATATCGTAAAATGCAATGAATTCTTCTCTCTTATTTTTTTCTCCCCGAAAGCCAATATATATAGTTAGAGTTGGCATCGGAAGGTGTCCAGGGGGCCCACGAGGTAGGGGGCGCGCCCTAGAGGGGTGCCCCACCCTCGTGGGATGTGGTGTGGGCCCCTGGTCTTCATCTTTGGCGAGGATTTTTTATTATTTTTTATAAGACATCCCGTGGAGTTTCAGGTCATTCGAGAACTTCATTTTACGCACATAAAACAACATCATCATGGCAATTCTCTTTGAAAATAAGCGTCGATCCGAGTTAGTTCAATTCAAATCATACAAGTTAGAGTCCAAAACAAGGGCAAAAGTGTTTGAAAAGTAGATCTGACGGAGACGTATCAACTCCCCCAAGCTTAAACCCTTGCTTGTCCTCAAGAAATTAAGTTGACAAACGGAAAGAGAAAAAGAAAAACTTTTACAAACTCTGTTTGCTCTTGTTGTTGTACCTATGTCAAGCCAGCATTCAGGTTTTCAGCAAAGATCGTAACTAACCACATTGGCAATAACTCCTAGGTCTCATGTTTACTCATATCAATAACATAATCAGCTAGCAAGCCATAATAATAAATCTCGGATGACAACACTTTCTTAAAATAATCATAATATGATATAACAAGATGGTATCTCGCTAGCCCTTTCTGAGACCGCAAAACATAAATGCAGAGCACCTTCAAAGATCAAAGACTGACTAGACATTGTAATTCATGGTAAAAGAGGTCCAATCATAGTCATGCCCGATATAAATTAACAGTAATGAATGCAAATGACAGTTGTGCTCTCCAGCTAGTGCTTTTAATAAGAAGGTGATGACTCAACATAAAAGTAAATAGATAAGCCCTTCGCAGAGGGAAGCAGGGATTTGTAGAGGTGCCAGAGCTCCATTTTGAAATAGAGATAATTTATATTTTGAGCGGCATACTTTCATTGTGAACATAACAACTAAGAGTTGATGATATCTTCCATGCTAGACAAATTATAGGCGGTTCCCAAACAGAATGGTAAAGTTTATACTCCCCCTCCTCCACAAGCATCAATCCATGGACTGCTCGAAACAACGAGTGCCTCCAACATTCAACGGGTCCCAGGGGGAGTTTTGTTTGCAATTATTTTGATCTAGTTTGCATAAAGCAAAGGACTGGGCATCCCGGTGACCAGCCATTTTCTCGTGAGTGAGGAGCGGAGTCCACTCCTCTTGAGAATAACCCGCCTAACACGGAAGATAAGGGCAGCCCTAGTTGATATCTGAGCTATTCGAGCATGCAAAACATAATGTTTATTTGAAGGTTTAGAGTTTGGCACATACAAATTTACTTGGAACGGCAGGTAGATACCGCATATAGGAAGGTATGGTGGACTCATATGGAATAACTTTGGGGTTTAAGGGATTGGATGCACAAGCAGTATTCCCGCTTAGTACAAGTGAAGGCTAGCAAAAGGCGGGAAGCGACCAACTAGAGAGCGACAACAGTCATGAACATGCATTAAAATTAATAAACATTGAATACAAGCATGAGTAGGATATAATCCACCATGAACATAAATATTTTGAAGGCTATGTTGATTTGTTTCAACTACATGCGTGACCATGTGCCAAGTCAAGTCACTTAAATCATTCAAAGGAGGATACCGCCCCATCATACCACATCACAACCATTTTAATAGCATGTTGGCACGCAAGGTAAACCATTATAACTCGTAGATAATGAAGCATGGCACGAGCAACTATGATCTCTAATTGTCATTGCAAACATGTTTATTCATAATAAGATGAATCAGGAATGATGAACTCATCAAATTTACAAAAACAAAAGAGGTCGAGTTCATACCAGCTTTTCTCATCTTAGTCAGTCCGTCATATATCATCATAATTGCCTTTCACTTGCACGACCGAACGATGTGAATAATAATAAGAGTGCACGTGCATTGGACTAATTTGGAATCATGCGAGCATTCAATAAACAGGAGAATACAAGGCAATATGGGCTCTTTGTTAAATCAACAATGATGCATATAAGAGCCACTTCAACAATTTAATCATGGTTTTCTCCTACTGACCCCCAAAGAAAAGTAAAGAAATAAAAACTATTTACACGGGAAAGCTCCCAACAAGCAAAAGAAGAACGGGAAATATTTTTGGGTTTTCTTTTTAATTATTACTACTACAGCAGGAAAAATAAACTACTACTATTTTTTTCTTAAGGTATATTAAACACACAAGAAGAAAATAGGAAAAAGAAAATAAACTAGCATGGATATTACAGTGAAAGAGTATGAGCACCGACATCTAGCAATGAGTGTGTGTGAACATAAATGTAATGTCGGTGAGAAATACGTACTCCCCCAAGGTTAGGCTTTTGGCCTAAGTTGGTCTATTGCCAGGGATAGCCTGGCGGATACCGTAGGTGTAGCTGGGGTCATACTGCAACGAAGAATAGTTGGTATCATACTATGATGAAGAGGACTCTGACTGCCATTGGCTGGCAACCGCCTCCGGATCCCAAGAATAAACAGACTATTGTGGAGGCTCATCTTGTGGTTCCGGTTCCGGGGCTGGTGCAGGATTCCGATAGGCTTGAACGGCCGCCCACGGAACGAGGTGAGGACCTGCAGACAAGTTAAACAAAGAGGGAGCAGGAAAAGTAATAGTCTCAGGGTGATGTTTATCAAAGTACAATTTATATTTAAGCTCCCCTTCCTTGCCCTTAACAAGAAAGTCATGCGCTAGCATACTCTTATAATCTAAATAAGCACTTTGGCAACGATGTTTCTTCTTTCTCCAAATGCCTAATAGGTATGTCAAAATGTGCAGCTAGGCACGAAGCATAAATACCTCCAAAGATGGGGCCTTTAGTACGGTTCAAACTTAACCGTCTAGCAATAATTCCGCCCATACTAACAATGTTGTTGCGGTATAAACCATGAAACAAAATGATAATATCAGGAACACTAAGGTTTCCACTGTTCCCGCAACCAATCAAGCAACGACTAGCAAATAAGGCAAAGTAGCATAAAGCAGGAAAATGTATGCTAGTAATTCTTGCATCAGAAACCTTCCTGGTTTCTCCCACAGTGATAGTGTTAATAAAAGCTTCTACTTCATTACGGTGTGGTTCATCCAAGGTACCCTCAAAGGGTATTTTGCAAACCTCGGAAAATTCAGCTAATGGCATCTTCTTAACAACGTCATATAAATGAAACTCTACTGATGGAGGTGATTCCTTAGGGAAATAGTAGAAGTTTTGCACAAAAGTATTTGTGAGTAAGAGATCTTGATGACGTTGGTCGGGGGAAGTTGGTGAGGCCAACATTCTCAATCAATAAATAAAAATCCTCATAAATTCCGGCTCTCCTCAAGAAGTCATCGGAAGGCCATTCACACGGCCGGACCTCCACGGTGCGAGGCAAATTATATTTGGGCTTCTATGCTTCTTCCTTTTGTTTTTCCTTCGAGCTTCGGCTGGACGAGCCCCTCAAAAGTCTCTTCATTTTTTTTTGAAATAATCTGAAATTTTTAGTAACTTCAAACAAAAGTGAATCAACTTCAATAAAATTAATAGCAACTACTCCTACAAGTGCCTAGAGCCTATATCAAGCATTAGAACTACTTGGAACCATATAAATTTGACACGCAAGCTCAAGAACATGGTCACCTATGCAGCATTGCAAAGAATAAAGAACTAGAACAAAAACTAATTGGACCAATGGAGGAGTCACATACCAAGGAACAATCTCCCCAAGCAGTTTTGCGAGAGGTGCTTTGATCAAGGAGATCGAAAATCACAGCAAAAGTGGCTGGAACTCGTGCTTGAGTTGGTTTTTCGGGTTTGTGTGAGGCAGAGGAAGAAGATGGGTGCAGGAATAAGTGGAGGAGGGCCACCATGGGCCCACGAGGCAGGGGGCACGCCCTCCACCCTCGTGGCCGTGTGGCTGCTCCCCATGGTGATTTTTGCACTATAAATCCTCAAATATTCCCGAAAAAATCATATTAAATTGGCATGGCATTCTGAGGACTTTTATTTTTGGGGTATTTTTATATTTCACGGATAAGTCGGGAGACAGACAGAAAAATACTATTTTACTTATTTCTACTAAATAACAGAAAAATATAAAGAGGGTACAGCAGGTTGTGCTTCTAGTTTCATCCATCTCATGCTCATCAAAAGGAATCCACTAACAAGGTTGATCAGGTCTTGTTAACAAACTCATTCCGACTAACATGGAACAAGAGAAATTTTGAATAACACTATGTTACCTCAACGGGGATATGGACATCCCCAATAATAAGTATATCATATTTCTTCTTGTGATGGCGAGAGGAAATTCAAAACCTCCAAATATAATCGATGGAATTTTTCCAATAAAGTTGATACTATGAACTTGAGGTTGTTTCCTCGGAAAGTGTACCGTGTGCTCATTACCATTAACGTGAAAAGTGGCATTGCCTTTGTTGCAATCAATAACGGCCCCTGCAGTATTAAGGAAAGGTCTTCCAAGAATAATAGACATACTATCATCCTCCGGAATATCAAGAATAACAAAGTCCGTTAAAATAGTAACGTTTGCAACCACAACAGGCACATCCTCACAAATACCGACAGGTATAGCAGTTGATTTATCAGCCTTTTGCAGAGATATTTCAGTAGGTGTCAACTTATTCAAGTGAAGTCTACGATATAAAGAGAGAGGCATAACACTAACACCGGCTCCAAGATCACATACAGCAGTTTTAACATAATTTCTCTTGATGGAGCATGGTATAGTAGGTACTCCTGGATCTCCAAGTTTCTTTGGTATTCCACCCTTAAAAGTATAATTAGCAAGCATTGTGGAAATTTCAGCTTCCGGTATCTTTCTTTTATTTGTAACAATATCTTTCATATATTTGGCATAAGGATTCATTTTGAGCATATCGGTGAATCGCATACATAAAAGATGGGTCTAATCATTTCAGCAAAGCGCTCAAAATCCTCATCATCCTTTTTCTTGGATGGTTAAGGAGGAAAAGGCATGGGTTTGTGAACCCATGGTTCCCTTTCTTTACCATGTTTCCTAGCAACGAAGTCTCTTTTATCATAATGTTGAATCTTTGATTGTGGGTTATCAAGATCAATAGCAGGTTCAACTTCTACATCATTATCATTACTAGGTTGAGCATCATCATGAACATCATCATTAACATTTTCACTAGGTTTATGTTCATTACCAGATTGTATTTCAGCATCAGACATAGAGATATCATTTGGATTCTCAGGTGGTTCAGCAATAGGTTCACTAGAATTTTGCAAAGTCCTATCATTTTTCTTTTTCTTCCTTTTAGAAGAACTAGGTACATCAATATTATTTCTCTAAGAATCTTGCTCGATTCTCTTAGGGTGACCTTCAGGATACATAGGTTCCTGAGTCATTCTACCAGTTCTAGTAGCCACTCTAATAGCATAATCATTTTTCTTACTATTCATTTCATCAAGGACTTCTTTCTGAGCTTTAAGTACTTGTTCTACTTGAGTGGTAACCATAGAAGCATGTTTGCTAACAAGTTTAAGTTCACCTCTAATATTAGCCATCTAATCACCCAAGCGTTTAATCATATAAGCATCTTGTTTTAATTGTCTACCAAAATAAGCATTAAAGTCATCTTGCTTAAACATAAAGTTATCAAACTCGTCCAAGCAATCGACTAGCAATTTTAGTAGGAGGGACTTCAGCTTTATCATATCTGTAGAGAGAATTTACCTTTACTACCTGTGTCGGGTTAACGGGATCAGGAGGTTCTTCAATAAGTAATGGATCAATATCATAAGTTTCTTCAACAGGCGGTAGGTTAAGACCATGTATTTCTTCAATAGGAGGTAAATTCTTAACATCTTCATCTTTAATACCTTTTTCTTTCATAGATTTCTTTGCCTCTTGCATATCTTGAGGACTGAGAAATAGAACACCTCTCTTCTTCGGAGTTGGTTTAGGGATAGGCTCAGTAATTGGAGCAGAAGCTAGCTCAGGAGGTGCCCAATTATTTTCATTTGTCAACATATTATTCAATAGAATTTCAGATTCATCATGTGTTCTTTCCCCGAAAAGAGAACCAGCACAACTATCCAGGTAATCTCTGGAAGCATCGGTTAGTCTATTATAAAAGATATCAAGTATTTCAGGTTTCTTAAGAGGATGATCAGGCAAAGCATTAACTTGAGAAGCCTCCCCCAAGCTTGTGGGAGACTCTCTTCTCTAGTTTGCACGAAGTTGTATATTTCCCTCAAAGCAGCTTGTTTCTTATGAGCAGGGAAATATTTAGCAGAGAAGTAATAAATCATATCATGGGGACTACGCACACAACCAGGATCAAGAGAATTGAACCATATCTTAGCATCACCCTTTAATGAGAACGGAAATATTTTGACTATATAAAAGTAACGCGATCTCTCATCATTAGTAAACAGGGCGGCTATATCATTTAACTTAGTAAGATGTGCCACAACAGTTTCAGATTCATAGCCATAAAAAGGACCAGATTTGACCAAAGTAATTATATCTGGATCAACAGAAAATTCATAATCCTTATCGGGAGCACAAATAGGTGAAGTATCAAAAGCAGGGTCAGGTTTCATTCTGTCTCTAAGAGATTCTTTGTTCCATTTAACTAATAACCTCTTGAGCTCATATCTACCTTTGCAAGCACAAATAGCTGCAGAAGATTCCATATCAAAAACATAACCCTCGAGAATAACAGGCATATTTTCATCATCACTTTCATCATCGTATTCAGATTCAATAATTTCTTTCTCTCCAGCCCTAGCAATTTGTTCATCTAGAAATTCACCAAGGGGCACAGTAGTATCAAGAATAGAAGTAGTTTCATCATAAGTATCATGCATAGCAGAAGTGGCATCATCAATAACATGCGACATATCGTAAGCGAATAGCGTAAGCAGGTTTAGGTGTCGCTAGCTTACTCATAACAGAAGGTGAATCAAGTGCAGAGCTAGATGGCAGTTCCTTACCTCCCCTCGTAGTTAAGGGATAAATTTTTGTCTTAGCGTCTTTCAAGTTCTTCATAGTGTCCAACAGATATAAATCCCAAGTGAGTCAAAGAATAGAGCTATGGTCCCCGGCAACGGCGCTAGAAATTTGTCTTGATAACCCACAAGTATAGGGGATCGCAACAGCTTTCGAGGGTAGAGTATTCAACCCAAATTTATTGATTCGACACAAGGGGAGCCAAAGAATATTCTCAAGTATTAGCAGCTGAGTTGTCAATTCAACCACACCTGGAAACTTAGTATCTACAGCAAAGTGATTAGTAGCAAAGTAATATGATAGTGGTGGTAACGGTAACAAAAGTAAAGACAACAAAAGTAATGTTTTTGGTATTTTGTAGTGATTGTAACAGAGTAACGGAAAAGTAAATAAGCGAGAACCAGATATGGAAAGCTCGAGGCACCGGATCGTTGATGGATAAATATGCGGATGCGGTTCGTCATGTAACAAATGTAAAATAGGGTGACACAGAACTAGCTCCAATTCATCAATGTAATGTAGGCATGTATTCCGTATATAGTCATACATGCTTATGGAAAAGAACTTGCATGACATCTTTTGTCCAACCCTCCCGTGGCAGCGGGGTCCTATTGGAAACTAAGGGATATTAAGGCCTCCTTTTAATAGAGAACCGGAACAAAGCATTAGCACATAGTGAATACAGTAACTCCTCAAACTATGGTCCTCACCGAGAAGTATCCCGATTATTGTCACTTGGGGTTGTCGGATCATAACACATAATAGGTGACTATAGACTTGCAAGATAGGATCAAGAACTCACATATATTCATGAAAACATAATAGGTTCAGATCTGAAATCATGGCACTCGGGCCCTAGTGACAAGCATTAAGCATAGCAAAGTCATAGCAACATCAATCTCGTAACATAGTGGATACTAGGATCAAACCCTAAGAAAACTAACTCGATTACATGATAAATCTCATCCAACCCATCACCGTCCAGCAAGCCTACGATGGAATTACTCACGCACGGCGGTGAGCATCATGAAATTGGTGATGGAGGATGGTTGATGACGACGACGGCGACGAATCCCCCTCTACGGAGCCCCGAATGGACTCCAGATCAGCCCTCCCGAGAGGTTTTCGGGCTTGGCGGCGGCTCCATATCGTAAAATGCGATGATTTCTTCTCTCTTATTTTTTCTCCCCAAAAGCCAATATATAGAGTTGGAGTTGGCGTCGGAAGGTGTCCAGGGGGCCCATGAGGTAGGGGGCGCGCCCTAGAGGGGGGGCACCCCCACCCTCATGGACAGGGTGTGGGCCCCCTGGTCTTCATCTTTGGTGAGGATTTTTTTTTATTTTTTATAAGACATCCCGTGGAGTTTCAGGTCATTCCGAGAACTTTTGTTTTCTGCACATAAAACAACATCATGGCAATTCTGCTGAAAACAGCGTCAGTCTACGTTAGTTCCATTCAAATCATACAAGTTAGAGTCCAAAACAAGGGCAAAAGTGTTTGAAAAAGTAGATACGATGGAGACGTATCAATATGTTGTGGGCCAGATGACCAAGAGTTGTCGCGGCAAGCTCTACATCGACGACGCAGGCTGGGGCCCCAAGGTCGGCTCAATCGACTACGGGTATCGGGCCCGCTTCGGCGGCATCCACGTTTTCATTGGCAAGATTGGCGAACCGGGCCCTGAGCCGAACATCTGCACCGACATCATCGAGACGGCTCAGCGTGCGAGATCTGCCCAGGTTAAGCTTGTCATGAAGCGTGCCTTTGTGGGAGTGGTCCACAGAGTCGAATCTGAGGATAGATTGGAATCTAGTGGTGAAACCATCGTTTATTCCGGCGACGAGTCATCGACCGGAGAGACCGAGTCATTGTACCAGTTGCAAGATGGTCGGATTGGGGGCTGTTCCGATGGCGACAGTATGCCGAACCCCTTTGATCTGCCAAACTGGGTTGCAATCTTCGTGGCCGATACGCAGCCAGCAATCCACTCTTCGACCGCAGCGGCGGTGGTTTTCGGATCAGCCGTGGCAACGGCAGGAGGGCCCTGTGCGACCGCCGGTTCAGGTTTTATCCTATTTGTTCGATGCTTTGGCAACACTGATGGCGGAGGTTAACCCGGCAAATCCGGATGAGGATACTGCGGAGATTGCAGAAGTGAAGGATCAGATAACTTAGGCCAAGGCCGATTTGGCAGCGGAGGATGCCAGGATTACTGCAGAGCGGGCCGCATTAGATGCACATGCTTATCAGCTTATGTTGGATCAGAGTGCGTCAAACAACGTTATGAGAAGAAGGTACCGATATCATCTGCCGCCGGTTTATGAGGCCAAGAACCTCTTTAATACCCCAGGAGCGGGAACCAGTAATCCGCCAGTGATAAACCGGGCGGAGGCACCTGGAACGGGGGTGCCGGTTCAGCCACGTCCGATTGATCCGCCTCGTTAGAACAAAATTTTGTCACAACACGTCCCTACACCACCGGGTCATTACTCTAACCCGATGGATAACATTGTCACCGCCGCTTCACGGCTGGCAGCTCTCCCGATCGAAGGCGACTCCCCAGTAGCGATCGAGACACGACGAGCCAGGGAGCTCCTTCAGACGGCTTTGACTCAGCATCAGGCTTATTCATATAGCCGCGAAAGGATCCATTCTACTCCCCTCCCAAGCCGGAGTTACAGCAGGCATATCGATGAACTAGCCGTGTCAAGCAGTGCGCGAAACCATGATCCGCCACGTGGCCATAACCCGGCGGGTGGCGGTGGTGATGCTCAGGATGTGGTGGATCGCGCTAGGGCACGTCGAGAGGCTGAGTTAGCGGTGCAGCATGAGGGAACTTACCCCGGTTCGTCCAACCACGTCGGTGGAACCACGGGTTACTTCCAGCTCTTTCGGGGTGCCGTGTCTCGTCCCGGCGCTGCGCATTGTGCGCCTGCCCAAGGATTTCAGAAGACCACGTAAAGTGCCGAATTACACCGCCGATTTATCCCCCGAGTCATGGGTCGAAAGCTATGAGATGGCAATGGAGATGCTGGATGTGTACGATGCGGCGTGCGCTAAATACTTTACCATGATGTTGGAAGGAACGGCTCGCACTTGGTTGAAAAACTTGCCAGCTAACTCCATTGGGTCATGGGCCGAATTGAGAGACCGATTTATTCAGAATTTCAAAGACACGTGCAAGCATCCCTTGTCGATTGTAGACGTGGATGCCTGTGTTCAGGAGGAAGGAGAATCAACAACCCATTGGGTGCATCGGGTTTCGCAAATCTTGCATTCATCAGACCGCATCAACGCTGACACAGCAGTTTTGACGTTGGAAGGCAATTGCGGGTTTACACCTCTGAAGTTAAAATTGGGACGGCTCAAACGCCACTGCAATGACATGGGGACTCTCATGGCTGCTCTGGTGAAGTATGCCGACTCTGATAGTACCAAGGACCCCGAGTCTGACGATGACAAGACAGGGAAGGGAAAGAAGAGCGGCAACGCCAAAGGGCAGCAGCATAACCCAGCGGGTCATGGAAACAACGGTAAACGTAAAGCGGATAACAGTTTAGATTTTGTGGCTAATACCAACGCGCAGGACAAGGTCCAGCGGTGTAAGGGTAAACCGCCCCGGCGTAGCGGAGGACCGAGCCCCAATCCAGAGCGCCTGTCTTATCTTTTAAACCAGCCTTGCCCAAATCACGGGTCGCAGGACAAACCGGCTACGCACATTTGGAAGGATTGTTATATCATGCAGGAGTTCAAAAATTCTGACTTCTTTCAGTGTGATCATGGACCGGGCGGCGGTTCAGGCCCCGGATCTCATGGGCCAGGTTACGACGGAGGCAGTTCTGGTTCAGGTTTTCACAGTAATCAAAGCGGACATAACAATCAAGGCAATCAGGGCAACCAAGGCGGTTATAATCATCAGGGCAATCAGCAGCAACAACAGCAGTTGGGCTACCAAAGCAACCCGAAATAGTTGAAAAGTGGACAGTATCATGTCTTCACCACTAGCTTGTGCAAGCGCGATCAGAAGCTTCATAAGAGGGCAGTGAATTCCGTTGAACCGGCGGTGCCCCATTACTTACGCTGGTCTGAGCAGCCGATCGTATGGAGTAGGGAGGATCATTCGCCCCGGGTTGATAATCCAGGTCATCTGGTGTTGGTGGTGGCGCCTCAGGTTGGCAGATATAAGTTCACCAAGGTGCTCATGGATGGAGGGAGTAGTATCAATATCCTTTATTATGAAACTTTCCATCCCATGGGGTTAACAGATAAAAATCTTAAACTGTCCAACACGGTCTTCCATGGTGTGGTACCTGGTAAATCGGCATACCCAGTGGGTAAGATAGCTCTGAAGGTTGCTTTTGGTGATGAGCATGATTCAAGATCAGAAACACTGACCTTTGAGGTGGTGAAAATCAAGAGCCCATACCATGCCCTGTTTGGACGGCCGGCTTATGCCAAGTTCATGGCAAGGCCCTGTTATGTTTATCTGCAGCTCAAGATGTCGGGTCACAAGGGAACCATCACAATACACGGAAGCCGTAAGATTGCTTTGGAATGTGAAGAGGGTGATGCGGCTTATCCTTAGTCGGTTTGTGCAACAGAAGAGTTGAAGTTCTATAAGGACAATGTTGACCCGGCAGATATGACTTCGTTGAAGAAGCCAACAACGGAGAGTGATCCGACGTTGAAGTTTTAAATCGGCTGATGAGACCAAGCTTGTTGATTTTGTTCCTGGCGATTCATCCACGCAGTTTACCATCAGCGCTAACTTGGATCAGAAATAGGAAAGCACACTCATCAAGTTCATCCGTGAGAATTGGGACATCTTCGCATGGAAGCCTTCTAACATGCCAGGTGTACCGAGAGAACTCGCTGAGCATACTCTTAATGTTGATCCCAAGTATAAACCGGTCAAGCAGTTCCTTCGTCGGTTCAATGAAGAAAGGCGCAAGGCGATCGGTGAGGAGGCGGCCAGACTCTTGGCGGCTGGGTTCATAGTTGAAGTATTTCATCCTGAATGGTTGGCTAATCCGGTGCTAGTACTAAAGAAGAACGGCAGTTGGCGTATGTGTGTGGATTACACAGATTTGAACAAGGCTTGCCCGGCAGATCCTTGTGCTCTCCCTCGTATGGATCAAATCATTGATGCTACGGCGGGTTGTGAGCGTTTGAGCTGTTTGGATGCATACTCTGCTTACCATCAGATCAAAATGGCAGTTAAGGATCAGGAGAAGACATTGTTTATATCTCCTTTTGGAGCCTTCTGCTATGTGTCTATGCCCTTTGGGCTCAAGAGTGCCCAGGCGACTTATCAACGGTGTGTGCAGAATTGTCTTCATGATCAGATCAGCCGCAATGTTCATGCCTATGTGGATGATATTGTGGTGAAATCCGTAAAGGAGGAGACATTGATTGATGACTTGAAGGAGACTTTTGATAACCTCCGGGTTTATAAAATGATGCTTAATCCGGCCAAGTGTGTCTTTGGTGTACCGGCAGGCAAGCTCTTGGGCTTTCTGGTATCTAACAGAGGCATCAAAGATAATCCGGAGAAAATTAAGGCTATAACTTCTTTGGCTAAAGCAAAGTGTATCAATGATGTTCAATGCCTGGCAGGCCAGATTGCCGCTTTGAGCCGGTTTATCAGTCGCCTTGGTGAGAAGGCCATTCCCTTATATTAGATGCTGAAGAAAACGAATAACTTCGTCTGGAGTAACGCCACCAATGAAGCGTTTGAGGACTTAAAGCGGCAGCTTGCTAATCCGCCAGTTCTTGCTGCTCCTGTTGATAAGGAGCCATTATTGCTATATGTGGCAGCTAACGCCCGGGTTGTTAGCGTGGCTATTGTGGTGGAGCGCAAGGAGGCCGGAAATGAGTATCCGGTTCAACGGCCGGTTGATTATATCAGTGAGGTACTTATTGAGTCCAAGCAAAGGTACCCGCATTGGAAGAAGCTGGTATATGGAGTTTTCATGGCAAGCCGGAAGCTTAAACAATATTTCTAAGGTCATCCCATCACGGTGGTCAGCTCTGCTCCTTTGGGGAATATACGTTGGAAATATGCCCTAGAGGAAATAATAAAAGGATTATTATTATATTTCCTTGTTCATGATAATTGTCTTTTATTCATGCTATAATTGTATTATCCAGAAATCGTAATACACGTGTGAATACATAGAACACAATACGTCCCTAGTAAGCCTCTAGTTGACTAGCTCGTTGGTCAACAGATAGTCATGGTTTCGACTATGGACATTAGATGTCGTTGACAGCGGGATCACATCATTAGGAGAATGATGTGATGGACAAGACCCAATCCTAAGCATAGCACAAGATCGTGTAGTTCGTTTTGCTAGAGCTTTTCCAATGTCAAGTACCTTTTCCTTAGACCATGAGATCGTGTAACTCCCGGATACCGTAGGAGTGCTTTGGGTGTACCAAACATCACAACGTAATCGGGTGACTATAAAGGTACACTACAGGTATCTCCAAAAGTGTCTGCTGGGTTGACACGGATCGAGGCTAGGATTTGTCACTCCAGACACGGAGATGTATCACCGCCCACTCGGTAGTGCATTATCATAATGAGCTCAAAGTGACCAAGTGTCTGGTCACGTGATCTTGCATTACGGTACAAGTAAAGTGACTTGCCGGTAACGAGATTGAACGAGGTATTGGGATACCGACGATCGAATCTCGGGCAAGTAACATACCGTCTGACAAAAGGAATAGTATACGGGGTTGCTTGAATCCTCGACATCGTGGTTCATCCGATGAGATCATCGAGGAGTATGTGGGAGTCAACATGGGTATCCAGATCCCGCTGTTGGTTATTGACCGGAGAGTCGTCTCGGTCATGTCTGCATGTCTCCCGAACCCGTAGGGTCTACACACTTAAGGTTCGGTGACGCTAGGGTTATTAGGACGACTTGTATGTGATTACCTAATGTTGTTCGGAGTTCCGGATGAGATCCCGGACGTCACGAGGAGTTCCGGAATGGTCCGGAGGTGAAGATTTATATATGGGAAGTTGTCATACGGACACCGGAAAGTTTCGGGGGCATATCGGTATTGTACCGGGGCCACCGGAGAGGTTCCGGGGGTCCACCGGGAGGGGCCACCCCTCTCGGAGGGCCTCATGGGCCACAAGGAGCAAGGAACCAGCCCCTGGAGGGCTGGGCGCGCCCCCCCTTGGGCCCATGTGCCTAGGGTTGGGAGGGGAACCCTAGTGGGGCGCCCCCTTTGCTTGCGGGGCAAGCCCCCCTCCCTGGCCGCCGCCCCCCTCTAGATCTCATCTAGAGGGGCCAGGCCCCTTTGCCCCTTCCCCTATAAATAGAGGGGTGAGGGGAGGGCTGCAAGACACATCCAAGGCGCAGCCCCTCCCCTCCCCAACACCTCTTCTCCTCCGTTGAGTGCTTGGCGAAGCCTGTCGAGATCTTGCCTCTCCACCATCATCACGCCGTCGTGCTGCTGCTGGAGCCTTCTTCCTCAACCTCTCCTCCCCCCTTGCTGGATCAAGAAGGAGGAGACGTTGTCCATTCCGTACGTGTGTTGAACGCAGAGGTGTTGTCCGTTCGGCACTTGGTCATCGGTGATTTGAATCACGGCGAGTACGACTCCATCATCACTGTTCCCTTGAACGCTTCCGCACGCGATCTACAAGTGGTATGTAGATGCAATCTCTCTCCCATGACTCGTTGCTTAGATGAACTCATAGATGGATCTTGGTGAAACCGTAGGAAAAATTTTAATTTTCTTTCGTTTCCCCAACAGTGGCATCATGAGCCAGGTTTATGCGTAGTTCTCTATTGCACGAGTAGAACACAATTTTGTTGTGGGCGTAGATCTTGTCAACTTGCTTGCCGCTACTGGTCTTTTATTGCTTCAGTGGTATTGTGGGATGAAGCGGCCCGGACCGACCTTACACGTACGCTTACGTGAGACAGGTTCCACCGACTGACATGCACTAGTTGTATAAGGTGGCTAGCGGGTGTCTGTCTCTCCTACTTTAGATGGAGCGGATTAGATGAAAAGGGTCCTTATGAAGGGTAAATAGAAGTTGACAAAATCACATTGTGGTTATTCGTAGGTAAGAAAACGTTCTTGCTAGAACCCAATTGCAGCCACGTAAAAGATGCAACAACAATTAGAGGACATCTAACTTGTTTTTGCAGCAATTGTCATGTGATGTGATATGGCCAGAAGTTGTGATGAATGATCAATGATATATTGTGATGTATGAGATCATGTTCTTGTAATAGGAATCACGACTTGCATGTCGATGAGTATGACAACCGGCAGGAGCCATAGGAGTTGTCTTTATTTTTTGTATGACCTGCGTGTCATTGAAGAACGCCATGTAAATTACTTTACTTTATTGCTAAACGCGTTAGCCATAGAAGTAGAAGTAGTTGTTGGCGTGACAACTTCATGAAGACACGATGATAGAGATCATGATGATGGAGATCATGGTGTCATGCCGGTGACGAAGATGATCATGGAGCCCCGAAGATGGAGATCGAAGGAGCTATATGATATTGGCCATATCATGTCACTACTTTATATAATTGCATATGATGTTTATTATGTTTATGCATCTTGTTTACTTAGAACGACGGTAGTAAATAAGATGATCCCTTATAATAATTTCAAGAAAGTGTTCCCTAACTGTGCACCGTTGCTAAAGTTAAATGCTTGAAGCACCACATGATGATCGGGTGTGATAGATCCTTACGTTCACATACAACGGGTGTAAGACAGTTTTACACATGCAAAACACTTAGGGTTAACTTGACGAGCCTAGCATGTACAGACATGGCCTCGGAACACAAGAGACCGAAAGGTCGAACATGAGTCGTATGGAAGATACGATCAACATGGAGATGTTCACCGACGATGACTAGTCCGTCTCACGTGATGATCGGACACGGCCTAGTCGACTCGGATCATGTAACACTTAGATGACTAGAGGGATGTCAAATCTGAGTGGGAGTTCATTAAATAATTTGATTAGATGAACTTAATTGTCATGAACTTAGTCTAAAGGCTTTGCGAAATATGTCTTGTAGATCAAATGGCCAACGCTCATGTCAACATGAACTTCAACGCGTTCCTAGAGAAAACCAAGCTGAAAGATGATGGCAGCAACCATTCGGACTTGGTCCGGAACCTGAGGATCATCCTCATAGCAGCCAAGAAACAATATGTCCTAGAAGCTCCGCTAGGTGAAGCACCCATCCCAGAGAACCAAGACATTATGAATGCTTGGAAGTCTCGTGTTGATGATTACTCCCTCGTTCAATGTTGCATGCTTTACAGCTTAGAACCGGGGCTCCAAAAGCGTTTTGAGCAACACGGAGCATATGAGATGTTCGAGGAGCTGAAAATGGTTTTCCAAGCTCATGCCCGGGTCGAGAGATATGAAGTCTCCCGACAAGTTCTATAGTTGTAAGATGGAGGAAAACAGTTCTGTCAAGGAGCACATACTCAAAATGTCTGGTTGCACAACCGCCTGTCCCAGTGGACATTAACCTCCTGGACGAGGCGGTCATTGACAGAATCCTTGATCGCTCCCACCAAGCTACAAGAGCTTCGTGATGAACTACAATATGCAGGGGATGGTGAAGACCATTCCTTAAGTATTCTCGATGCTGAAGTCAGCAGAGGTTGAAATCAAGAAAGAACATCAAGTGTTGATGGTTAATAAAACCACTAAGTTCAAGAAGGGCAAGGGTAAGAAGAACTTCAAGAAGGACGGCAAGGATGTTGCCGCGCCCGGTAAGCAAGTTGCCGGGAAGAAGTCAAAGAATGGACCCAAGCCTTTGACCGAGTGCTTTTATTGCAAAGGGAAGGGCCACTGGAAGCGGAACTGCTTCAAATACTTAGCGGACAAGAAGGCCGGCAACACTAAAGGTATATTTGATATACATGTAATTGATGTGTACCTTACCAAGACTCGTAGTAACTCCTGGGTATTTGATACCGTGCCGTTGCTCATATTTGTAACTCACGGCAGGAGCTGCGGAATAAGCGGAGGCTGGCGAAGGGGCAGGTGACGATGCGCGTCGGGAATGGTTCCAAGGTCGATGTGATCGCCGTCGGCATGCTACCTCTACATTTACCTCACGGGATTAGTTTTAAACCTCAATAATTGTTATTTAGTGCCAAGTTTGAGCATGAACATTGTATCAGGATCTCATTTAATGCGAGATGGCTACTCATTTAAATCCGAGAATAATGGTTGTTCTATTTATATGAGAGATATGTTTTATGGTCATGCTCCGATGGTCAATGGTTTATTCTTAATGAATCTCGAGCATAATATTACACATATTCATAGTGTGAATACCAAAAGATGTAAAGTTGATAACGATAGTCCCACATACTTGTGGCACTGCCGCCTTGGTCACATTGGTGTCAAGCGCATGAAGAAGCTCCATTCCGATGGACTTTTAGAGTCTCTCGATTATGAATCATTTGACACATGCGAACCATGCCTCATGGGCAAAATGACCAAGACTCCGTTCTCCGAAACAATGGAGCGAGCAACCAACTTATTGGAAATCATACATACCGATGTGTGCGGTCCAATGAGCGTTGAGGCTCGCGGAGGATATCGTTATGTTCTCACTCTCACAGACGACTTAAGTAGATATGGGTATGTCTACTTGATGAAACACAAGTCTGAGACCTTTGAAAAGTTCAAGGAATTTCAGAATGAGGTGGAGAATCAACGTGACCGAAAAATAAAGTTCTTACGATCAGATCGTGGAGGAGAATATTTAAGTCACGAATTTGGTACACACTTAAGAAAATGTGGAATCGTTTCACAACTCATGCCGCCTGGAACACCTCAGCGTAACGGTGTGTCCGAACGTCGTAATCGCACTCTATTGGATATGGTGCGATCTATGATGTCTCTTACCGATTTACCGCTATCATTTTGGGGATACGCTCTAGAGACAGCTACATTCACTCTAAATAGGGCACCGTCTAAATCCGTTGAGACGACACCGTATGAATTATGGTTTGGGAAGAAACCTAAGCTGTCGTTTCTAAAAGTTTGGGGATGCGATGCTTATGTCAAGAAGCTACAACCTGAAAAGCTCGAACCCAAGTCGGAAAAATGCGTCTTCATAGGATACCCTAAGGAAACCATTGGGTACACCTTCTACCTTAGATCCGAAGGCAAGATCTTTGTTGCAAAGAACGGATCCTTTCTTGAAAAAGAGTTACTCTCGAAAGGAGTAAGTGGGAGGAAAGTAGAACTCGATGAAGTACTACCTCTTGAACCGGAAAGTAGTGCAGCTCAGGAAAATGTTTCTGTGGTGCCTACACCGACTGGAGAGGAAATTAATGATGATGATCAAGGTACTTCGGATCAAGTTGCTATGAACTCAGAGGTCCACAAGGACACGTTCCACACCAGAGTGGTACGGCAACCCTGTCCTGGAAATCATGTTGTTGGACAATGGTGAACCTTTGAACTATGAAGAAGCGATGGCGGGCCCAGATTCCAACAAATGGCTTGAAACCATGCAATCCGAGATAGGATCCATGTATGAAAACAAAGTATGGACTTTGACAGACTTGCCCGATGATCGACGAGCGATAGAAAACAAATGGATCTTTAAGAGGAAGACGGACGCGGATGGTAATGTTACCATCTATAAAGCTCGACTTGTCGCTAAAGGTTATCGGCAAGTTCAAGGGATTGACTACGATGAGACTTTCTCTCCAGTAGCGAAGCTGAAGTCCGTCCGAATCATGTTAGCAATTGCCGCATACTATGATTATGAGAGTTGGCAAATGGACGTCAAAACGGCATTCCTTAACGGCTATCTTAAGGAAGAACTGTATATGATGCAGCCGAAGGTTTTGTCGACCCTAAGAACGCTAACAAAGGTGTGCAAGCTCCAGCGATCCATTTATGGGCTGGTGCAAGCATATCGGAGTTAGAACATTCGCTTTGATGAGATGATCAAAGCGTTTGGGTTTATCTTGAGACTTATGGAGAAGCCTGCGTTTACAAGAAAGTGAGTGGGAGCTTTGTAGCATTTCTCATATTATATGTAGATGACATACTTTTGATGGGAAATGATATAGAACTCTTGGATAGCATTAAGGCCTACTTGAATAAAAGTTTTTCAATGAAGGACCTTGGAGAAGCTGCTTACATATTAGGCATCAAGATCTATAGGGATAGATCGAGACGCCTCATAGGTCTTTCACAAAGCACATACCTTGATAAGATTTTGAAGAAGTTCAAAATGGATCAGTCCAAGAAAGGGTTCTTACCTCTTTGCAAGGTGTGAGATTGAGCTCGGCTCAATGCCCGACCACGGCAAAAGATAAAGAAGAGATGAGTGTCATCCCCTATGCCTCAGCCATAGGATCTATTATGTATGCCAATATGTGTACCAGACCGGATGTAAACCTTGCCGTAAGTTTGGTAGGTAGGTACCAAAGTAATCCCGGCAAGGAACACTGGACAGCGGTCAAGAATATCCTGAAGTACCTGAAAAGGACAAAGGACATGTTTCTCGTTTATGGAGGTGACGAAGAGCTCGTCGGAAAGGGTTACGTCGATGCTAGCTTCGACACAGATCTGGATGACTCTAAGTCACAAACCGGATACGTGTATATGTTGAATGGTGGAGCAAGAAGCTGGTGCAATGCAAGCGAGTGTCGTGGCAGGATCTACATGTGAAGCGGAGTACATGGCAGCCTCGGAGGCAGCGCATGAAGCAATTTGGGTGAAGGAGTTCATCACCGACCTAGGAGTCATACCCAATGCGTGGGAGCCGATCAAACTCTTCTGTGACAACACTGGAGCTATTGCACTTGCCAAGGAGCCAGGTTTCACAAGAAGACCAGGCACATCAAGTGTCGCTTCAACTCCATCCGTGAAAATGTTCAAGATGGAGACATAGAAATTTGCAAAGTACATACGGATCTGAATGTTGCAGATCCGTTGACTAAACCTCTTCCGCGGGCAAAACATGATCAACACCAGAACTCTATGGGTGTTCGATTCATCACAATGTAACTAGATTATTGACTCTAGTGCAAGTGGGAGACTGTTGGAAATATGCCCTAGAGGCAATAATAAAAGGATTATTATTATATTTCCTTTTTCATGATAATTTTCTTTTATTCATGCTATAATTGTATTATCCGGAAATCGTAATACACGTGTGAATACATGGAACACAATACGTCCCTAGTAAGCCTCTAGTTGACTAGCTCGTTGGTCAATTGAGATAGTCATGGTTTCCTGACTATGGACATTAGATGTCGTTGACAACGGGATCACATTATTAGGAGAATGATGTGATGGACAAGACCCAATCCTAAGCATAGCACAAGATCGTGTAGTTCGTTTTGCTAGAGCTTTTCCAATGTCAAGTATCTTTTCCTTAGACCACGACATCGTGTAACTCCCGGATACCGTAGGAGTGCTTTGGGTGTACCAAACGTCACAACGTAACTGGGTGACTATAAAGGTACACTACAGGTATCTCCGAAAGTGTGTTGGGTTGACACGGATCGAGATCGATTTGTCACTCCAGACACGGAGAGGTATCACTGGGCCCACTCGGTAGTGCATCATCATAATGAGCTCAAAGTGACCAAGTGTCTGGTCACGGGATCATGCATTACGGTACGAGTAAAGTGACTTGCCGGTAACGAGATTGAACGAGGTATTGGGATACCGACGATCGAATCTCGGACAAGTAACATACCGTCTGACAAAAGGAATAGTATACGGGGTTGCTTGAATCCTCGACATCGTGGTTCATCCGATGAGATCATCGAGCAGTATGTGGGAGTCAACATGGGTATCCAGATCCCGCTGTTGGTTATTGACCGGAGAGTCGTCTCGGTCATGTCTCAAGATGTCTCCCGAACCCGTAGGGTCTACACACTTAAGGTTCGGTGACGCTAGGGTTATTAGGAAGACTTGTATGTGATTACTGAATGTTGTTCGGAGTCCCGGATGAGATCCCGGACGTCACGAGGAGTTCCGGAATGGTCCGGAGGTGAAGATTTATATATGGGAAGTTGTCATACGGACACCGGAAAGTTTCGGGGGCATATCGGTATTGTATCGGGGCCACCGGAGAGGTTCCGGGGGTCCACCGGGAGGGGCCACCCTCCTGAGGGCCTCATGGGCCACAAGGCAGGGAACCAGCCCCTGGAGGGCTGGGCGCGCCCCTTGGGCCCATGCGCCTAGGGTTGGGGGAACCCTAGTGGGGCGCCTTTGCTTGGGGGCAAGCCCCTCCCGCCGCCACCCCTCTAGATCTCATCTAGAGGGGCCGGCCCCCCTTGCCCCTTCCCCTATAAATAGAGGGGTGAGGGGAGGGCTGCAAGACACATCCGAGGCGCAGCCCCTCCCCTCCCCAACACCTCTCCTCCTCCGTTGAGTTCTTGGCGAACTCCTGTCGGAGTACTGCCTCTCCACCATCATCACGCCGTCGTTGCCATCGAGCCTTCTTCCTCAACCTCTCCTTCCCCCTTGCTGGATCAAGAAGGAGGAGACGTTGTCCGTTCCGTACGTGTGTTGAACACGGAGGTGCTGTCCGTTCGGCACTTGGTCATCGATGATTTGAATCACGGTGAGTACGACTCCATCATCACCGTTCCCTTGAACGCTTCCGCACGCGATCTACAAGTGGTATGTAGATGCAATCTCTCTCCCATGACTCGTTGCTTAGATGAACTCATAGATGGATCTTGGTGAAACCGTAGGAAAAATTTAATTTTTCTGCTACGTTCCCCAACAATATAATCCAGAACAGGGAAGCAACTGGCCGGATTGCTAAGTGGGCTATTGAGCTTGGGCCTCACGGATTAAAATATATGCCCCGGACGACGATCAAATCTCAGGCACTTGTGGATTTCATCAATGATTGGACAGAACTACAGGCGCCAGAAGAGAAGCCGGATCATACTTATTGGACTATTCATTTTGATGGGTCCAGGCAATTGGAGGGCTCGGGGGCTGGAGTCGTATTAACTTCCCCACGAGGTGATAAGTTTTGTTATGTTCTCCGTTTAATGTTCCCTTGCACTAACAATGCACCTGAATATGAGGCTTTACTCCATGGTCTTCGAATGGCTAAAGAGATGAATCTAAGCCGAGTTAAATGCTTCGGTGACTCAGACCTGGTGGCTCAGCAAGTGTCCGGTACTTGGGATTCCAAGGACCCACTCATGGCGGTATATCGTCGAGAGGTGGATATTGTTGCTGGTCACTTTAAAGGTTATCAGGTCGATCATGTGGACCGGCGGAAGAATGAAGCGGTGGATGCTTTAAGCCGCTTGGGTTCCCAACGTAAGCCGGTTCCACGCAATGTCTTCCTGGACGTGCTGCATAATCCGTCTGTCAAGCTCCCTGGTGAAGAGGATTTGGCTGTTCCTGATCCGGGGGCCCAGTTGGTGGCGGCTCTTCATGTTATCCCGGATTGGACAGTTCCATATTTGGCGTATATGAACCGGGGCGAGTTGCGAAGATGAAACTTCGCCGTGCAGATAATCCGGCGGTCCAAGTCCATGACTATTATCAATGGAGAGTTACATCATGGCAGTGTGACAGGGGCGTTTCAACGCTACGTAGCTCCTGAAGAGGTTCGTGAAATTTTGCATGAGATCAATGAAGGAGATTGTGGCCACCACGCCGGTTCAAAATCTCGGGTAGCCAAGGCATTTCGTCACGGTTTCTATTGGCCGACGGCTCATGCTGATGCTGAGGACTTGGTCAAAAGGTGTGATGGATGTCAAAAATTCTCACAACGCGCTCATTGAGGGAGTCCTGGATTAGGGGGTCCTCGGACAGCCGGACTATATCCTTTCGCCGGACTGTTGGGCTATGAAGATACAAGATTGAAGACTTCGTCCCTTGTCCGGATGGGACTCTCGTTGGCGTGGAAGGCAAGCTTGGCAATACAGATATGTAGATCTCCTCCCTTGTAACCGACTTTGTGTAACCCTAGCCCCCTCCGGTGTCTATATAAACCGGAGGGTTTAGTCCGTAGGACAACAACAATCATACCATAGGCTAGCTTCTAGGGTTTAGCCTCTACAATCTCGTGGTAGATCAACTCTTGTAATACTCATATCATCAAGATCAATCAAGCAGAAGTATGGTATTACCTCCATCGAGAGGGCCCGAACACAGGTAAACATCATGTCCCCGCCTCCTGTTACCATCTGCCTTAGACGCATAGTTCGGGACCCCCTACCCGAGATCCGCCGGTTTTGACACCGACATTGGTGCTTTCATTGAGAGTTCCACTGTGCCGTCATCATAAGGCTGGATGGCTCGCCTTGTTGTCAAGGACAACATCACCTCTGGGGGAGCCCTAGCTGTAGGCCAAACTCCCTGACTAGGCGGTTTCGTCATGACCGCCTGTTCGGCCGCCGTGCCGACGATGACTTCTCGGGTCATCGAAAACAGCCTCCACGTTGGCTCGAGACTCATCGAGCATTTGGATCCAATAGAGCTCTCTTCCTTGAATGAGCTCTTGGATCGCATCGCCGCTTTGAAAGTCTCTACATACTATGATCGGATCAGGCTTAAACCCGACCAAAGGGAGATTAACTCCCCGCCGGTCACCCATCAGATAGCGGTGGTGGAGGAGCAATGCGGCGATTCTTCCTCTGTCTTGAGGAAAAATTATGTCCAGATTCCCGAGCTCTCCGAGCCGGATATCCGTCTACGGGAGGACATCGCCCAAACCCTGAACCTAGAATCAGGCAGCGAGCTAGACCTATTGGGCAACATCTCGGAGCCCGAACTGCCAAGATCAGAAACTCCTCCGCCCCTGGGTCTCAGATAGGGTCAAGGTTCGGACTTAAATCCACCCACCCACCCAGATATAAACGATCTTTCCCACATTAGACAAGTGCCCCAAGAGACAGTACACCACTATTGGGCCATATTCCTCCTTGTAATGAACAAGGTCAAGGACTGTCGCAAGGAAGACGCAATTTCATTCTTTTGCAATAATTGCACGGACAAGGGAATCCTCAACGCCATAAGTTGCCGTGACATAGCACACTTCGCTGACTTGGCGGACATAGTATGGAAGTACTGTGCGACGGAAAGCGCCTGGAAAACCCAAACAAAATTTTGGGATCCTCCGGCTCTAACAAAACCCCCAGTCCAAATTAAAAGGGTGCACTCTCGTAAGTCGCCTGACCCAATTACAAAGAAGCAAAAGCCCACTACAGGGCGTGGAACCGTATTGGAGGGATGGCTTAATGGGCCATGCAAAATTCACAGTACAGCGGATACCATACCAACACACAACCTTAGAGCATGTTGGGTACTCCGGCAGGTGGCCAAGAGCGGTGAGGATCTCCTCATTAACAATACCGCAGAGCACCGTCCCGTGGAGAATAAAAATACAGTATTTACAGTCTTCGAGACCTTCGCCTCAAATAATAGGCGTAAGCGAGCACTCCGCAGCCTTCCCGAAGTCTGCCACATGGCAGCAATAAATCCATGGAGCGATACGGCTATCACCTTCAATGCCAGCGACGAACCTAAATTCTGAACAGCCTGAGCACTAGCCGCCTTGGTCCTTAGTCCAATTGTGGACGGCTTTCGGCTTACTAAAGTACCCATGGACGGCGGCAGCGGATTAAACATCATCTATGAGGAGACTCTTCAAGAAATGGAAATAGACAGAAACCACATTGAGCAAAGCAGCACAACCTTCAGAGGAATCATCCCTAGTCGCGAGGCACGATGTGCTGGGAAAATCACACTAGATTTGGTATTCGGCACGCCGAAGAATTATAGGTCCGAAGAAATCACATTCCAAGTGGCCTCGTTCAATAGTGGATACCACGCCCTTCTAGGGCGGGAGGCATGCATGATCTTCCAAGCCATACCCCATTACGGGTACATGAAGCTCAAAATGCCCGGGCCCAATGGAATCATAACTCTAGCTAGTGATCCGGACATAGAACTCCGCGCCAAAAACAAAACAGTCGCACTTGCTATCGAGGCGTTATCCGAAGCCCTCGCAGCTGAGGAATTAACTGCGCTGCGCTCCACAGTGGACAGGGACGACGTGATACTCGACAAAAGATCCAAGTCCACCTCTTTTAAACAAGTGGATGAAATTGTCAAATTCCAAGTCTACCCAACGGACCCTATAAAAACAGCATCCATCGGTGCACAGTTAAACCCCACTGTAGACGCTGCACTACGGGAGTTCTTGCGCGAAAATTGGGACATATTCGCCTGGCATCCTTCAGACATGCCAGGAATCCCACGCAGGCTGGCCGAGCATAGCCTTAACATTCCAAAGAGATTCAAGCCAGTCAAGCATACTCTTCGGCATTTCTCTGAACCTAAGCGACAAGCCATGGGAGAGGAGCCAGCCAAATTACTGGAGGCCGGATTCATTAGAGAAATAAAACATCCGGGCTGGCTAGCAAACCTGGTGATGGTACCAAAGAAGGATAAATCCTGGCGCATATGTTTCGATTTCAAGGACCTTAATAAGGCTTGCCCCAAGGATCCCTTCCCCCTCCCTCGCATCGATCAAATTATCGACACTACTATCGGTGTCAAAACCGGCGGATCTCAGGTAGGGGGTCCCGATCTGTGCGTCATGGCCGATGGTAACAGGAAGCAAGGGACACAAATGTTTACCCAGGTTCGGGCCCTCTCGATGGAGGTAAAACCCTACTTCCTGCTTGATTAATATTGATGATATGGGTAGTACAAGAGTAGATCTACCACGAGATCGTAGAGGCTAAACCCTAAGAGCTAGCCTATGATTGTATGATTGTAATTGTGATCGGCCTTCTAAGGACCAACCTCTCCGGTTTATATAGACACCGGAGAGGGCTAGGGTTTACATGGAGTCGGTTACAAGGATGGAAATATAATATCCGGATCGCCAAGCTTGCCTTCCACGCCAAGGAAAGTCCCATCCAGACACGGGCCGAAGTCTTGAGTATTGTATCTTCACGCTTCAATAGTCCGGACGTTGTACACAGTCCGGATGTCCGGATACCCCCTAATCCAGGACTCCCTCAGTAGCCCCTGAACCAGGCTTCAATGAAGATGAGTCCGGCGTGCAGTCTTGTCTTCGGCATTGCAGGGCGGGTTCCTCCACCGAATACTCCAAGGTAATTATCGAACACGGAGACCGTGTCTGGATCTACAAGATAATCTTCACGTAGCATAAACCCGATCCGCTGGCAATCTTCGGGCGTCGTGCCCTTGCATCATGGCCTGGTCCAACGCGGACTAGCGTTTCCTACCCCGCAATGACTCGTGTTATGAGGCGGTTTTATTGGCACATCCCATTGAGGCAGAGATCGTGTTCCTCTTATTACGGGACTTTCCATTAATACGAGCGCGTGCGACCCTACGACCGCCGTTGGTATTACCCTGCGTGTGTTTTTTAGATAAGCCTCAAATGGCCACACCAAGGACTCCTGATATTCATCCCCTTTATAAAAAGGGTCGAGGCCTACACCTCTTTTCCACCTTCCTCGCGCCTCCTCGCATCTCGAGTTCTAACACCCGAAACCCAAGCTTCACACCCCAGATCCTCCAACATGTCCGGATCCGTCCCTCAAGGCTAGTGGGTGGCCTCCTCAATTCAAGAGGACGACATTGCGAAGATCAGGGAGGTCGGATACCTGACCGCCGACATCCAACACCGGCTTCCAGCCCCAGGGCAGGTCATCCCCACACCGGAGCCTAATGAGTGCATCGTTTTTGTTCCGCACTTTCTCCGTGGCTTGGGCTTCACCCTCGATCCCTTTGTGAGGGGGCTCATGTTCTATTATGGGTTGGATTTTCATGATCTGGCTCCAGATGCTATCCTCCACATCTCGCCGTTCATTATAGTGTGCAGGCTTCCTCCACATCACCCCACACTTCGGCTTATGGCTCAAGACCTTCAATGTGAAGCCGAAGATGATCAAGGGCGACACGCGGAGTGCAGAGGTGCTGCAATAAGCAGGAACGCTGATGCCCCATGGCCAGAGGGTTGTTTCCCAGAAGTATCCGATGTATGGCAACAGAGGTGGTTTTATGTCACGGCTCCCCGAGGCACAAAGTGGGTGGCTGCTCCCGAGTTCCGCTCGGGCCCTCCGTCACAGCTAGCGTCTTGGACCGACGTAGGACGGAATTGGGCGCCCGCTGGTGATGTACCAGTCCCGCAGAGCCGCATCCGAGAGCTTCTTGAGAGGGACATTAACCTTGTCAGCATAATGCAAGTGATGTTAATCCGATGGATGTTGTCGTGCCAACGCCGGCCTCTCCGGATGTGGGAGTTCAATCCAGATGGTCCGCGGACTATTAAGCACTTCTTCGGCCTAAAGTTCGAAGGGATGTGCAGATTATTCTTCGGACCGAAGGTAAAGTGTCCGGACACCACCGAGGATGCGGCCCTAAGCTGCAATCACCTAGATACCCAAGTAAGTAAACTTGATACCGGACACCGTGTTTTGTATTTGTCATAATTGTTTATCCTGAAAATCACCCGTGGCCAAGAATGGCTCAACAAGGCGGAGAAGGCTCGCCTGGTCCCACCCTGGCCAAGATGCTTGACCAGGTACTCAGCAGAATGCCCTAAGGGAAAGGCAAGGGGAAGAACGAAGAAACCAAACTCCACACACTACGCATCCGAACTGGGGGAATTGTTGCCTCCCGTAAGGAGGATAGTCGGGAAGGGGGGGGGCTAAGGCCTCCTCCCAGCGCGGGAAGAAGAGGGCTGCCTCCGAAGACTCGGAGACGAAGATGCCCAAACCAGCAAAAAAGATATCACCAGGGGGCTCTGCCCCAACGGGCACCCTCACCGCATCGTGCCCACCAACGGGCCAGCCCTCCACCTAGCTGTAAGTCAATTTTTGATTCGAAGGTACTGCGTTTCTCCTAGATCAATAACCAGGATTAATCTTTCGCAGTCCGGCTAGCAGCCCTTCTCAACAGAGTTCATCTTCGGGGGATCTCCCTTCGGAGATGATGGAGAGCGAGACCCCACCTCTCCGGCTCATGAAGCGGGCGACACCGAGGTGTCGTCACAGAGGAGTCCGGATCTGCCGAAGCCGGAAGCCAATGCGTCAGCCCCCTTGAGCCCGAAGCGTTTGGTTCCCGCGAGGGGAAATGGGAAGGGTCCGACACAGTTTGATGTCCGGCCGGACGTACTGACGAGCCTACTAGAGCGAGCTGCACTCTCGGAGGAGCACCGCTCATTAATGAGCGCGGTGCTCAAGAAGATTTCGTCCGCTACAAGCGGTTTGAATGAAGCATTTACAAGTCTGCTCATAGGCTTTGAGGTATGTAGTGAAGAATATTGTTTTTGGCTGTGAGGCACGCGTTAGGTGTGCTCCATATAGATAGTAGCCCCTGAGACTCTGGTTTCCTGCCCTAGGAGGCAAACGGGGGATCATAAATCAATGATTGCGCTGTAAATACGTGCAGGTATCTGTGAGTCCGGCCGCCGACCAGTCCGTGGAAGTTTCCGAACTGACCAGGCAGATTCGATCGATTGATGCCGATATCATGCTGGTGAACGAGCGGCTAGACGAATCACAAGGTAGGTGCTCTGCCTTCATTTGTATGGGAAAATATGGAGGCGGCGCGATATTAATGTAATATATTTGGACTGCAGATGGTGCTGCTGCCGTGGAGGCCCTGAGGGCAGAACTTGTCCAAGCCAAGGAACAAGCTCGGGTTAGCCATGCGGCTGCGCTACAGGCGGCTGAAGAATTGAGAGCCGAACAGGCTGCTCATCGCCGAAGCGAGGAAAAGATAGCCGAAATGGCTGTGGAGTTAAAAAAGGCCGCTGACCGGTATGAGCTCCTTGAAAAGGAGCATACGGAAAGTTTGGCCGAGCTGGACAAGGCGCGTAATGCCACCAAGGAAATACGTACCGCGCTCAGGGGTGCGCGGGAGGAACTTCAACAGGCCGGTAAAATCGCGACTGGAGGCTCCTACTTGCTACGGACAAAGTTTTTCGATCCGAAGTACGCTCCCCTGGATGGGCGCTGGAGTCCTGCGGACGCGTATGCGGATTTGGCGAAGAGTACGGCTGACGCTGCCAAGTTCTTCGAGGATCAGGGTGATAAGGAAGTGGAGAAGCTTTTCTGGTCGCAATTCAATGCTCCCACTCGCCCGCTGCCGTTAAGTGACAAGATGGCTGCTGTAGCGGAGCTTTACAGGTTGTCCAATCTTGCAATGTGGTCTGTGATAGACCATCTTTGGCCGAAAGGGCCTAAGCCGGACAGTTACTTTGGCTTGGTGCAGCAATTCCTTGGGGCCGTGCCTCGGATCGACGCCATGAGGAGGTCGGCGTGCATAGAGGGTGCACGAATGGCTCTTGCCCGCGTTAAAGCCTATTGGACGGATATGGAGGCCACCAGTATAGCGACCCAAGATCCAGCGAGGGGCCAATATCCGACCGAGCACTACTTGGCGCAGTTCACAGAAGGTGCCCGCCTAATAGAGGCGCAGTGCTCGAAGAATGTCTTATTCGAGTGATGAATCAAATTATTGTAAGAACAATGTTATTTTGGTTATAAGGCTATATTTATACTTTTTGCCCGAATGTATTATTGTGTCCCTTGTGCGGCCGTTTACATATATATATATATATATATATATGTGTGTGTGTGTGTGTGTGTGTGTGTGTGTGTGTGTGTGTGTGTGTAATCCGAAGATAGCGTTTGCTTCAGCCCCCACGCAAACAATGCCGGGGTGTTCGCAAAAAATATGCTTAATCACACTTGATCCAACGTCTTGGTCCATGAAGGAGGTGATCGCACGTCGAACTAGGCAATCAGACTATATAGTTGTAACACTTTCGCTTAGCCATGGGAATCTAATGTTGGGGCTACTATGTAGCCCCTGGTACATTCGCGTGCATTCGAATACGGGCGCGTCTGTACATGACCGGGAAACGGTCCTTCGTTAATGCGGAGGGATCCTAAAGATTCCGATAAGTCTTCGAGTGGTTGAATAGTCTCTCGCTGTATCATGACAGTCAGTTTTCGGCTTTCTCTCTTGAGGTGCTCGTCCGGAATAACCAGGGCACAATCGCAGTAGTTCTCCTTTGGCCACCTTAGCCGATAATAACGAAACATAAGGCGACAAACCCAGGAGCCGGGCAAACCCAACATTTGACCAAAGACATGATTCGGAGCTGATGCATATAAGGCCAAACTCGTGACGCCGAACACTCCCGAAGGTATTCGGACTTTATAGCAGATTATGGGCTCAAGAATGCCCA
This sequence comes from Aegilops bicornis, assembly GCA_021605145.1. Taxonomy (NCBI): domain Eukaryota; kingdom Viridiplantae; phylum Streptophyta; class Magnoliopsida; order Poales; family Poaceae; genus Aegilops; species Aegilops bicornis. The sequence goes on along the minus strand of CM038672.1, from coordinate 471,491,058 downwards.
TTCATTATAAACCCTGTGTTTCCAGGTACGTGCGTTAATCTGTCGTGGCGAAATGCCAAAAACGGCAGTATCCTGTGTGGGTATGGAACCCATGGGATGGTTAAACAACAAGAGGCACTAGAAAAGGTTTACACAGGGGCTTAATCTAAAAAGAAACCTTTTGAATGGGGCCCTGCTGCATGTCTGTGCCTTTGTCTCCGTTGTGCCGTATCCTGGAAGGGTATCGCGCGAACGTTGTCTGCGGAGAAAGGAAAACTCGTAGAAGAGTACAACGTAAGTATGCGATGGATAATAAAAGTGTAAGATGTTGGCCTGCCCATAAGGTTGAGCCAATTGTGGGACTGTATTGTGTATTTATAGCCCCTGGTGGCCACTATGGGATTGCATATACGGTGCCCTGGTTCAATTTTATCCGGGCGACCGGACTCGTCTAGCCGAGTCTGTGGTCTTTAATGGCCAGTCATGTTTTCTGATGTTGGAGGCCGCTTATAGTCCGGTCGCTAAGGCCATCGCGTGTTCCTCTGCGCGTGACGAGCGCTCTATTATTCCGCTAATGGTGATGACGCCACATGGACCGGGCATCTTAAGTGTAAGGTAGCCATAGTGCGGCAATGCGTTGAAGCGGGCGAAGGCCGTTCTTCCAAGCACTGCGTGATAGTCGCTTTGGAAGGGCGCGAAGATGAAGAGTAGTCCTTCGCTTCTGGGGTTGCCTGGAGAGCCGAATGTTACCTCCAGTGCGACGGAGCCTCTGCTATGGGCTTCAACGCCTGGTATCACCCCTTCAAAGGTGGTGTTGCTTTGGTTAATTCTGGATGGGTCTATCCCCATCATGAGGACAGTGTCCTCAGATATTAACTGAGATTGCTGCCGCCGTCCATAAGGACGCGGGTGAGACGATATCCATCGATTATTGGGTCAAGCACCAAGGCCTTTGATTCTCCGTGCCGAATACTGGTTCGGTCGTCCAAGTTATCGAAAGTGATCGGATAAGGCATCCAGTGGTTAGGTGTGAGTACGATGGGCTCTATATCGAGCGCGGCTCTATGCGCGCGTTCGTGCCTCCTCATGGATGTGTGAGTTGCGTGGATCATGTTCAATGTTTTAACCTCGGGCGGGAATTTTTTCTGTTCTTCAGTGTTCGGCTGGCGAGGTTCACCCTCATCTTCACTTGGTATTTCCCTTCCCTTGTGTTCGGCATTTAATTTGCCAGCCTGCTTGAAGACCCAGCACTCTCTATGCATGTGGTTTGCAGGTTTGTTAGGGGTGCCATGAATTTGGCATAGTCTGTCTAGGACTCTATTCAGACCGGACGGTCCCTCTTTGCTGCCTTTATATGGCTTATTTTGCTGATTAGGTCGAGAACCCCTGAATCTGGCATTAACCATCGTGTTGCCCGGACTCTCTTCCTTGTTTTGGCGTTTGTTTTTATGACGTCGTGGCTTCCCATGGCCATCCCTTATTTCGGATGTGCTGGGGTCGCTGGTGCCATTACGGGCTAGCCAGCTATCTTCTCCCGCGCAAAAGCGGGTCATAAGGCTTTGGTAGGACAGCCATTGTCCTTGGCTTTTCTTGGCCGAGGTGTGTGGCGAGCCACTCGTCACGGATGCTGTGTTTGAATGCTGCTAAGGCTTCGGCATCTGGATAGTCAACAATTTGATTCTTCTTAGTGAGGAATCTATTCCAAAACTTGCGGACGGATTCTCCGGGCTGTTGGACTATGTGACTAGTCGTCAGCATCCGGAGGCCGGACATAGGTCCCTTGAAAATTGGCCCTGAAAGCATCCTCGAGTTCCTCCCAGCTCCCAATTGAAATTTCGGGGAGGCTTTTCAACCAGTGCCAAGCTGGTCCCTTCAGTTTGAGGGGGATGTATTTGATGGCGTGAAGGTCATCCCCACGAGCCATATGTATGTGCAGGATAAAGTCCTCGAACCGGACCCCTGGTCCGTCTGTTCCGTCAGATGCCTCTATGTTCACGGGTTTAAAGCCACAGTGGAATTCATGGTCCAAGATTCATCGGTAAAGCACAGGGGGTGAGCAGCCCCTCTGTATCTGGACGTGCTGTGGCATGCCGTCGGCTGTTGTTGTGTCCGGTGTTTATTCCGGACTGGTATTCGATTGGTGTAATCGTTTTGGTGACCATAGTCCCTCGCCGGGGTGCGTCCTTTGGATCCATAAATGGACCTGGCCGCACCGGCTTTCTTACTCAGGTGTTCACGTGGATCGTGCGCGGCGTCGGTAGCCGCTTTGTTGCGGTTATGAAGTGGTACAGCTTCGTCGTCAAATTCTGGCAGTAGCTTGCGTTTTGGATAGGTCTTTGTATGGCGATCATCGCCGTATCTTTCTTCAGTGTCGAGCACTTTATTCCATCTCCTGTGCGGCTTTAAGCCGTTGCTTCTGCTTATTTAGACTTCTTGCAGTGGCCATAAGCTTTCTGTGGAGGTTATCTCGTTCCACGTGTTTTTCCGGGATAGCATCATTATCCGCATCGCTTTTCTGTCTTTGGTTCGTTTTGATGACCTCGTCCGTCGGGATCATTGTCCTCGGGCGTCTGCTCCGAACTGTGTTCAGGGTGACCTGGTTCATCCTGCTCCATCGCTGGGGCCATATGGTCGTTGTTGCCTTCGGAGTTGATTCTAGTGTCGATCTCTCTAGTGCTCTTGTCACTATTTTTGCTGTTGCTGGACTTAGAACGGCGTCTGCGTTGTTGCTTTGGCTTTTGTCCGGGGGTTTTATCGTCCAGATTGTCGCCTTTGTCCTCTTTGGGCGTATCCACAATGTATATGTCGTATGACGAGGGGGAAGTCCGGCGCCCCATAGATTCTGAATCTTCTCCTGCATCGTCGTCCATACCGTCGATGTCTTCGGAGTCTAAGTCAGGCACGTCAGTTAGATCATCCACCGTGGCTATGAAGTGGGTAGTGGGTGGGTAACGAATTTGTTCGTCGCCTGCTTCCCACTCGAACCGGACATAGTTTGACCCATAATTTTCTGTCAAAGAGAGAGTTTTTAATAGGTTCAGCATGTCGCCAAAGGGCGAGTGTTGAAAGATATCAGCAGCGGTGAACTCCATTACCGGAGCCCAGCCTGGCTCGACTGGCTCGGGAGTGCGCGGACTGGAACCATCATCCAGATATGAATCCGGGGGTCTGTTGTCACAGGCCACCACAGAGGTAAGGCCCGTGTTCGGCTCCAACACCGATAAGTGCGCGACCTGCGGGGCGAGGTCCAGCCCCTCCGTCCTCAGGCAATGCAGCCTGATTCGGATTTAGGTCCGAGGGTACTGCGGGGGTGATACCCCGAGCTTTGTCCGATAGCAGGTCTAAGTTGTGCTCGTCGTCACTGTCCGGTACCATGTTATTGACGATGGTTGAAGGAGCCATCGATCCTAGTAGCGACGACACAGAGGAACTCTCAATGAAAGCACCAATGTCGGTGTCAAAACCGGCGGATCTCGGGTAGGGGGTCCCGATCTGTGCGTCAAGGCCGATGGTAACAGGAAGCAAGGGACACAGATGTTTACCCAGGTTCGGGCCCTCTCGATGGAGATAAAACCCTACTTCCTGCTTGATTAATATTGATGCTATGGGTAGTACAAGAGTAGATCTACGACGAGATCGTAGAGGCTAAACCCTAAGAGCTAGCCTATGATGGTATGATTGTAATTGTGATCGGACTTCTAAGGACCAACCTCTCTGGTTTATATAGACACCAGAGAGGGCTAGGGTTTACATGGAGTCGGTTACAAGGAAGGAAATATAATATCCGGATCGCCAAGCTTGCCTTCCACGCCAAGGAAAGTCCCATCCGGACACGGGCCGAAGTCTTGAGTCTTGTATCTTCACGCTTCAATAGTCCGGACGTTGCACACAGTCCGACTGTCCGGATACCCCCTAATCCAGGACTCCCTCAACTACTACAGGACATGACTCATTTTGTTTCCTCAACACATACTCTGGACACCATCAAATCAAGATGGCAGAGTCCGACCAAGCTACAACGGCATTTATCACCCCATATAGCCCCCTTCTGTTTTAACACCATGCCTTTCGGGCTTAAGAATGCCGGTGCAACCTATCAACGCATGATTCAGACATGCCTGGAAACACAGATCGGCAAAACAGTGGAGGCATACGTAGACGATGTGGTCGTTAAAACCAGACACGTCGAATCCTTAATAGACGACTTGAGGCTCACGTTCGACAATCTCCGAACATACGACATCAAGCTCAATCCGGAAAAATGCGTCTTCGGCGTGCCCGCCGGAAAGCTCCTGGGATTCATCGTCTCCAGTAGAGGAATTGAAGCAAATCCGGCTAAAATCCGAGCTCTATCACAGTTGGCTATCCCAACAGACCTCAAGCAAATTCAGAAATTAACTAGATGCGTGGCGGCCTTAAGCCGCTTTATCTCCCGATTAGGAGAAAAGGCACTACCCCTTTATCGCCTTCTTCGGCGCACCGAACACTTCGAGTGGACAAATGTGGCCATGGCCGGATTGGAAGAAATAAAATCCATCCTGGCCACCAACCCAATCTTGGCCGCGCCAAATGTCGGCGAACCGATGCTGTTATATGTAGCGACAACTCACCAAGTTGTAAGCGCAGTGCTCGTCGTCGAATGAGAGACGGACGGACATAAATTCCCACTTAAAAGCCAGTATACTATGTATCCACTGTCCTCACTCCATGCAAATCACGGTACCCACATTATCAAAAGATAGCATACGCAGTATTCATGGCATCCCAGAAATTAAGACACTACTTTCAAGAGTGTTCAATTATGGTGGCCTCAAAAGTACCACTCAACGACATAATAAATAACCGCGACGCCATGGGCCGGATTGCTAAATGGGCTATCGAGCTCCTCCCGTTCGACATAACATATAAACCACGACGAGCCATTAAGTCGCAAGTACTTGCCGATTTCGTCGCCGAATGGACGGAAGCCGAACTCCCTAAAGAGTACGGCGCGTACTCCAATTGGATCATGCACTTTGATGGTTCAAAGAAGGTGGCAGGTCTGGGGGCAGGCGTCGTCCTGACATCCCCCACCGGTGATATAGTCCAGTACGTACTCCAAATATTATACACAGACTCCAACAATGCAGCAGAAATACGAGGCCATGTTGCATGGCCTCCGGATAGCAGCCTCCATGGGCATTCAATGCCTAGAGGTGCGTGGGGATTCGAATCTCACAATATCTCAAATAAATGAAGACTTTGATGCCAAGAACTCAAAAATGGCGGCTTACGGCAATGCTGTCCTCAAAATGTCAGCTCGGTTTGAGGGGCTCGAATTCCACCATGTGGTCCGAGAAAACAATCAAGCGGCGGACATCCTCACCCGCATCGGTGCTAAGCGCGACCCTGTCCCACCCAATATCTTTTTGGAAAGGCTGTTTAAGCCATCCGTGGTATGGGAAGGGGAGACCGGCAGCAACAGTCCGGACTTGGCCACAACACCAGATACCGAACACTCTGACGTAATCGGAGGCTCCGCCACCGAAATAACACCTTCCGCCCACGTGATTATGGTTGTCATCGCCCCGTGGACAGAACCTTTCCTTGCCTACCTAACTAGGCAGGAACTACCTGAGGACCCAAACGAGGCACGTTGCATTGTGCGGCGATCTAAAGCGTACAAGGTCAACGAGGGAGAGCTTTATAAGAAAAGCGCTACCGGAGTCCTTCAAAGGTGCATCTCCGAAGAGGAAGGACGGCAACTTTTGGCAGAAATTCATGCTGGACTCGGCGGTCACCATGCCGCAGCTCGGGCCCTTGTAAGCAAGGCCTTCCGTACAGGTTTTTACTGGCCGACGGCCCGAGCAGACGCACAGGACCTCGTCCAACGTTGCGTCGGTTGCCAGCTTTTTGCAAACCAAAGCCATATGCCACCTACCGCTCTCCAAACAATCCCCATTACTTGGCCCTTTGCGGTCTGGGGGCTTGATATGGTCGGACCCCTCAAATGGGAAGACATAAGAAAAAATACTTATTGGTCATGGTGGATAAATTCACCAAATGGATAGAAGCCAAACCAGTCACAACGGCCGAATCCGGACCAGTGATAGACTTCATATCTGGGGTTGTACAACGTTATGGCGTCCCCCACAGCATCATCACTGATAACGGCTCGAACTTTACAACCGACGAGGTAAAACTTTGGTGCATCAACATGGGCATCAAGCTTGATTATGCTTCTGTCTATCACCCGCAAACTAACGGTCAAGTCGAGCGTGCAAATGGTCTTATCATGAGCGGCATTAAACCAATATTAGTGCGGTCCTTAAAGGAATCAAACATGCACTGGGTAGAGGAGATCGACTCCATACTATGGGGGCTGCGGACCACGCTGAATCGAACTACCGGATACACACTGTTTTTTATGGTGTACGGCGCAGAGGCGGTACTGCTCTGCGACATAATTCATGACTCACCTCGAGTGCGCATGTATGAAGAGAAAGAAGCCGAGCTTGATCGGCAGGACAGTTTGGACACCCTGGAGGAGGAGCGTGACGTGGCAAAAGCCCGTTCCGCACTCTATCAGCAACAGGCTCGAAGGTATCAAAGCAGAGAAGTACGGGCCAAAACTTATAACGTTGGCGAACTCGTTCTACGCCTACCAGAGAATAAAAAGAACAAGCTCAAAACCAAATGGGAAGGTCCCTTCATTATTGACCAAGTTCTGACCGGTGGAGCGTACCGCCTGCAGGATGCATTGGACAATCGACTCGAGCCAAACCCATGTAACGCAGCCAGATTCCGAAGGTTCTACGCCTAGTGCCGGACTCTATGTTCGTCTCCTTACCTCCGTTAAGTTTTTACATATTCGTTATCTGTCTTTTATCCCTTTCTTTTATCCCTTTTCTTCAAGGCCTCAAAAGGCTAAATTGTGTCTTGACTACACAATCTTGACGCGCTAACCGCGCACATTATACCTGGGGGCTTCTTATACAGAAGCTTAATATAACTATTTTCCGGGCTCTATGCCCCACACATGTGTTATTCTTCCACATGTACCTTTTTTCGCCATTATATGCATCGATATGACTTAAGTTTTGGCCAAGCTGGGTTGCCTCGTTCTTGTGTTTATGCCCTACGTTCCCGTTAATTCGGCTAGGGCATAAGGGGAGCACCTCTGCGATTGTTACTGCCGGGTCAGCTGGATGTGTACCTCAGACTGGGTGAAGCTGAAAGCTAGCGTTCTTAAGGGAATACTCGGTCGAAGAACAAAACATGAATTTTATTTATTTTAATACATGCCCCCAGATGTTTATAGCCTGCGTCTCTTTTCGCAGTTCGGACATGCACATTAGGGCATGCGTACCCAGGGAAAGGAACCCTTAACGGAACTATTCTCCTTGGAAGATGTTTCTTACTATCCATGTAATATAACATAGCTAGTTGGGTACTTGTCTGTTCAAGCACTTATGACCCCTACTCCTGGTTTCCATGCATACCCCGGTTTTTACATAACTGAGCGAGTATTCTGATACACTCCGGACTGTCGGGTCCAGAGGTTGAAGCGAAAAGGTCCGCCATGACAAATGATTTACAATCCGGCTAGGGACAATACATGTCACTTGAAGTACACAATCACTTAGACTGACTAAATTCTTCTTCTATGCCATCCAACAGGCTGTCTAGCGTACAATCCTGTTGGGAATACTTTGCAGCTAATTCTACTTGGTCATACACCAAACTGACGGGGATCTCTTTCCCATTGGGCCCCACAGGTCCGACCTCGGCCATGTGGTTTGGGTCAGCCTTGGTATGTGGCGTCTTCACCATGGCCCAGGCTTCCCTTGCACCTTGTCGGCAGGCTGATATCTTCCATAATCGGAAGCGCCGCTGCGCTCCCTTGAGCTTCTCTACGAGCTCCCCCATGCCTCCTGGCAGGGAGGCGGATGGCCACAAGGCTTGGGCAATACCCTGCATCACCTGCCGAACTTGTTCGTGCAGTTGTGAGAGCTCTGGCAGAAGATCACCTGCAGACCCGGGCATTTCCTCTGCAGGACGACCCGTCAGCATACCTACAGATATAACTCTGTTAGCTGGTTTCTTCTCCGAACTATATAAAAAGTTCGTTCAAGCACTTACTAAAAATTCCGCGTCGAAGCCTCTTATTCTCCTTTACGGAGTCAGCAAGTTGGGCCCGAACATGTTTCAGTTCAACATTCAGCCGGATATTGGCATCTTGGAGATCGTTTTTCTCCTGCCTAACCTGCTTAAGCACGCTCGCCGCCAGCCTTTAATCACATGAGCATGTTGCTCATCCCCTTGCACTACATCCGGATTAACCCCGGGATCATCTGAAGAATCTACTGTTAGATTTGCATGCATGCCGCACACTAACCGGTACATGTCATTCTTTTTGATAGAGACAAGTGTTACCACAGAGGGCCTTCTCGGACTCCTTCATTGTGGCAACTGCGGCCCGTAGCTGGGCTTTGCACTCTTCCAGCTCCTGAGACAACTGGGTATTCTTCTCCGTAAGAACCTGCACAAAAAATGATCCTTAAATCAGTTGTGTCAACTATTTCAAGTCTCAGGGGCTACTGATATACATAATTATTAGATTTACTCACCCGTATATCCTTTACATACTGGTCCGTGGCACTGGCAAGACCATTTTGAGCAACTCGAATGTACCGTCTCCTAAATTGAAGGCATGGAACGCCTCTTGGGAGAAACAAGCGTCATGAAGTACGGCCCGGCGACGCTTGTGATTCATGGCGCTTTCCACTTCGGAATTTGTAGCGGATAGCCTATCCGCATCCTCTGTAGGAGGAACATCCGGCGTTTGCCCCATGTTAGCGTCCGCCTCTATGTCCGGCCCTGGAGCCCGACTGGTGGAGGCGTGATAGGCAACCTCTCTGGATATAGTCCGGCGAGCGTTTTTCCTACTAGGAAACATGGATGTTATTATATTTTAAAAGACGACAACCACGGAGCGGGGTTCTGTATCATACCTCTGTGACGGCGTCTCAGTCCTGACCGCCTTCCTTTTAAGCCTACCCGGCTTCGGTGCCCCTCGTTGGTGAGTCACTGCGGGTTCGGCATGGATTCCTGAGGGCCTTCCCTGTAAAACGCCATATGTGTGCGGTAGGTGAAGGGCAGAAAAAGGGATCCTTCTCGGAAGTTGGGACTCCGGTTTTACTTACGTGCGATGCAGGAAGTAGTCCAGGATAATCGACTATGATGGCCACCATGGCATCAACGCAGCTCAATTGATAGAACGTCCTGTCAATCAGCTCCACAAATATGTTTGGATCCTCTTCGAGTCCGGGTTCGAGGGCCCGGTCAGGGTCCTCAGGTTGCGGAGGCGGGCTGTGGACATCCCTCATAGCTTTTTGCAGCTCCTGCTATGAAATGGCAAGGTAAATATTCATGACAAAGAATGCGGGAAGGTCTGGAGTAAAAAGTGACAGCTCACCCAGCTTGGAGGGTTGTACATGGAGAATCCATCTCATGGCTTATTGCGAATGAACTCCTCTTCCTCCCCCTTATATAAATCAGACAGTATCTTTAATAGAGTAGCGACGGAGTCCAGCCCCTTACGACCGCAGCAGGTAGCATCGTCTTCTCCATTGAAGTGCCACATGGGATGTCCCCGGTATTGAAGTGGATGCACCCCCCGCATTATACATATTGACATAACCTCGATTATTGTCAGTCCTGATTGAGCTAGCATTTTTATCCGGCCCATCAAGTAAAGGACTTCTCCATTATCTTCCTCCTGGGGGCTCCGAGGGCGCCAGCTGCAGCGTTTCTTCAGGGGGAGCGTTGTCGAACTCAGGAAGGCCCATCCGAATAGGGTCCGGAAGGGGGACGTCCTCCATATAAAACCACTTCGAAGCCATACCTCGGATGTCTTCTTCGGAGTACCGGATAGGTATCCGGTCCCGGTGATGCGCCATATTTCGGCTCCACCCACTTGGTATATTGACCCCTCCACGTATGCACGGGTGCAGGCGTAATAGCTTCTTCCATAGCTCGAAATGAGCTTCGCAGCCCAGAAGCAGCTCGCAAAGGGCGACATAGCCAGCAATGTGTAATATGGAGGTGGGAGTGAAATTATGCAGCTGGAGGCCGTAGAACTCCAGGAGCTCGCGGAGGAATGGATGAATTGGAAATCCAAGCCCTCTTAATAAGTAAGGGACAAGGCATACCTGCTCCCCCATGGATGGGTTGGGAAAGCTCTCCGCTTGCGCCCCGCCATTATAGGTGGCGAGCCCAGCTCGAACGGGGACCATATACGCTGGAGGGAGAAACCCCTGGGTCTGTAACTCTACTAATTGGCTATGGGGGATGGAACACTTCTTCCAATTGCCGGGCTTAGGGCTATGGGAGCGAGAGGAGGAGCCGCGATGACCGGCCATGTTGGAATGGATATTTTCCGGGCGCGCTCCGATGGATACTCGCTGCGGGAGGATGGTGTGATCTGGATCTGAGAATCCCTGTCTCTTTAATAGACGATCTACTCGCATGGCTAGGGTGGCAAATGTACAAATGCCCCGGCTTCTCGCATTCGCTCGACACGTGGAAGATAGCCATTATTAGGCGCGGAAGCCAAGGAGTGCAACATTTATGGGGAGCAGGACACTACTCAACAGGTGCTCCGAATTTGGAGAAGAACCCGCCTTGCAATGCCGAAGACAATTTGCGCGCCGGACTCATCGCCATTGAAGCCTGGTTCGGGGGCTACTGAGGGAGTCCTGGATTAGGGGGTCCTCAGACAGCCGGACTATATCCTTTGGCCGGACTGTTGGGCTATGAAGATACAAGATTGAAGACTTCGTCCCACGTCCGGATGTGACTCTCCTTGGCGTGGAAGGCAAGCTTGGCAATACGGATATGTAGATCTCCTCCCTTGTAACCGACTTTGTGTAACCCTAGCCCCCTCCGGTGTCTATATAAACCGGAGGGTTTAGTCCGTAGGACAACAACAATCATACCATAGGCTAGCTTCTAGGGTTTAGCCTCTACGATCTCGTGGTAGATCAACTCTTGTAATACTCATATCATCAAGATCAATCAAGCAGGAAGTATGGTATTACCTCCATCGAGAGGGCCCGAACCTGGGTAAACATCGTGTCCCCCGCCTCCTGTTACCATCCGCCTTAGACGCACAGTTCGGGACCCCCTACCCGAGATCCGCCGGTTTTGACACAGACACTCATGTACCAGCCCAGGAATTGAGGATGATTCCAATCACATGGCCGTTTGCAACTTGGGGGCTGGATATGGTTGGGCCCTTTAAGAGATCCAAGGACAAGAAGACCCACCTTATCGTTGCGGTTGATAAGTTCACGAAGTGGGTGGAAGCAGAGCCAGCAAGTAAGTGTGACGCGACCATGTCGGTTCAATTCATCAAGAAGGTGATTTTCCGGTTTGGTTTTCCACACAGCATTATAAAAGATAATGGTACCAATAGGTCAAAAGGTGCCATGAAGGAGTTCTGTCAACGTGAGCACATCCGGCTTGATGTATCATCAGTGGCTCTGTAACGCCCCCAATGCGGCTATATCTCCCACGTGTCGAGGCACGACTTAGAGGCATAACCGCATTGAAAGCAATGTCGCAAGTGAGGTAATCTTCACACAACCCATGTAATAAATAAGGAAAGAGATACATAGTTGGCTTACAAATGCCACTTTACACAATACATAAATAAACATCCATCATCCGTAGTACACTCAAGGTCCGACTACGGAATCAAAATAAAAGAAGATACCCCAATCTGCTACACGGATCCCCGATCGTCCCAACTGAGCACCACTCACGATCATCAGGAAAAGACACATAGTAACGACCACGTTCCTCGTCGAACTCCCACTTGAGCTCGGTTGAGTCACTGTCTTGGCATCGTCGGAACCTGCAACTGTTTTGGAAGTATCTGTGAGTCACGTGGACTCAGAAATCTCACACCCGCTAGATCAAGACTATTTAATCTTATAGGAAGGACAGAGTAGTAAAGTGGAGCTGCTGCAAGCGACTAGCATATATGGTGGCTACTTAGCAAAGAGAGCGAGAAGAGGAGCAAAGCACGGTCGTGAAGCTAGTAGCGATCAAGAAGTGATCCTGAACTACTTACGTCAGACATAACTCCAACACCGTGTTCATTTCCCGGACTCCACCGAGAAGAGACCATCACGGTTACACATGCGGTTGATGTGTATTTTTATTTGAGGTCAACTTCGGGTTTTCTACAACCGGACATTAACAAATTCCCATCTGCCTCATAACCGCGGGCACGGCATTAGAAAGATATTACCCTGCAGGGGTGTCCCAACTTAGCCCATTATAAGCTCTCACGGTCAACGAAGGATATTCCTTCTACCGGGAAGACCCGATCAATCTCGGAATCCCGGACTACAAGACATTTCGACAGCAATAAAACAAGAATAGCAAAGCCGCCCGAATGTGCCGACAAATCCCGATAGGAGCTGCACATATCTCGTTCTCAGGGCACACCGGATAAGCGAAGCGTCTGAGGAACCGACGTAATCCAAGTTGCCCGGGAATGGTCCCAAGACGGTGCTCTAGTTTGGACCAACACTCGGAGGAGCATTGACCGGGGTTTAAAATAAGATGACCCTCGGGCTCGCGAAAACCCGGGGGAAAAGGCTTAGGTGGCAAATGGTAAAACCAAAGTTGGGCCTTGCTGGACGAGTCTTATTCAAAGCGAACTGTCAAGGGGGTCCCATAAATCACCCAACCGTGTAAGGAACGCAAAAATCAAGGAAAATAACACCGGTATGACGGAAACTAGGGTGGCAAGAGTGGAACAAAACACCAGGCATAAGGCCGAGCCTTCCACCCTTTACCAAGTATATAGATGCATTAAATTATAGCAGATATATATTGTGATATCCCCAACAAGTAAACATGTTCCAACAAGGAACAACATCTCCATGTTCCAACAAGGAACAAACTTCATCTTCACCGCAACTAGCAACGCTATAAGAGGGGCTGAGCAAAGCGGTAACATGGCCAATCAACGGTTTGCTAGGAAAGGATGGTTAGGGGCTGACATGGCAATATGGGTGGCATGGTATAGCAAGTGGTAGGCATCGCAGCATAGGCATAGCAAAAGACCGAGCATCTAGCATAGCAAAGATAGAAGTGATTTCGAGGGTATGGTCATCTTGCCTGCAATGTTCTCGAGTTGTCGAAAGCTTGATCCTCGTAAGCGTTCTCAACGGGTTCCTCGTTCACGTACTCGCCTCCGGCTCTACCCAAAGCAGCAACACAAACAAAGGAACCACAATAAATCACGGTGCAATGCACAATCAACATGATGCAAAACATGGCATGATATGCGGGATGTGATATGCAATGCGTATGTGCGCTCGAAAGGAAAATGATGAACCAGGCATCAACTTGGCAAACCAAGTATGCCACTGGAAAGATGAGATGATTTCGGTTGAAATCGATATAAAGATCACCGAATCGGATGCACGGTTTGGAAATGACAAGCAAAACAAGAATGGCACAAATCTGCCATTAACAGCATGATGCCACTTAGCAAGCAACAATAAATTAAGCTACTGCACCCAAACGTACCAACAAAGCACATGGAAGTGATCTACACAAGATGCTTGACAAAAGATGAGCACTGAGCTACGGCTAAATCACATCATAACAGGTTCAAACAAGCATGGCAAAAGTGCGCAAAATATCAGGCTGGACATGGCAAAATCAGCATCAGGTTGCAATGTTCAGAGCAACAAAACTACATGCTACAGGATCTTAAAATAGCAAAACATGGCATGGCATGAATCTACTCAAAGCATATAACAAAAGTCCCTTACTGACCATAAGCCAAAAAGGATCAGAAAATATAGTAACACCCATGTCAATATTGAAAGTTTCGTTAACAGATTAAGCAACATGGCATGTCAAAAACTGATAACAAGTAGGCATGTTTACAAGCTCAATGCACTCACTACAGAGCTTTAAATGATAAACTAAGCATACATACATCAAGAAGGCATGGCATAGAAGACATACATGGAAAGAACTATAACATAGCATACATGGATCAACCACAACAACCTTGGCAAAATTGAATAACATGTAAACAATCTGCCAGGAAACATTTGATAGCAAAAGTAGAGCTCGATTGACTCAAGCTATGGTACTCCATAATTGCAAACAAGGACATGGCTGGATAGAGCAAGACATGTTTAACAAAACATCCTTACAGAAGTATCTCAAAATATGCATGGATCTCTCGGTAGCATCAAGTTAACATGGCATCAAAATATCAGCAAAACAGAGCTGGAAACAGCAACATCAGGACACCTACTTTGCATGCTTGTGCTATTCACCACATAGATCACAAAAATACATGGCATACACCCCTGGAAAGATGGCATGTCATGTTAAAAAACACATGTAGGACTCAAATTCATAGGGTGCACACATTAATCATGGAAAAAATAACAAAAGTGCAAGTTCTGTTAAGAAACAGAAACTAACATCACATAGCCCTCTTCTAACAGCATTTCGGGCATCAATATGAGCTCAAATGAAAATGATACAATGAGATGAAATGATCTACACTTCGAGGCGAACATTTTGATATATTATGCACGCAAAATGGAGCTACAGATGCAAAGATATGCTACGTTGAAATTTCCACGAAATGTTCATAGGATGGAAAACTTAGAAGAATTAGAGGGGGGGCGAAGAGAAAGTCAACCCTCGATCCGGCCCGATCCAGATCGGGCGACGGCGGCAATGGCGGGCGCCGAGCTTGCTGTGGCGAGGAGGAGGAGGCGGGGCCGAGCCAAGCCGGAGGAGGGCTGCCGTGGCCCGGAAAGCGAGGCCGGCTTGACTCGGTGGCCCATGACGGGTGGCGCGGCCAGAGGCGGTGGCGGCGCTGCCGGCGAGGGCGGCGCGGAGCTGCCGGAGGAGGCGGCGGCGGGCCGGGCCGAGCGGAGCTCGGGCGCCCATGAGGAGGCTGGCGCTGGGCGGGTCTGCCGGGCCGGTGGGCCTCATGAAAGACCTGTGTGTGTGTGTGGCGGGACAGGTGGCACGTGCTGATAGGGCGCGGGGGCGGCGGCGCTGACGGCGGACGTGTCCGTACGGCACGGGGGTTTCGTCCGAGCGCGAGGTAGGGGAAGGCTAGGGTTAGACCCGAGATTGGAATGAGGGTTTGCTTAAATAGGCATAGAGGGAGCTAGGAGAGTCCAAATGAGGTGTAGTTTTCGCCCACACGATCGTGATCGAACGACGGAGAGCATGGAAGTGACTTAGATGGGTTATTGGGTTGTTTTGGAGGGTGTTGGGCTGTAACTTAAAAGAGGCCTTTGAGAGTGCGATTAACTGCTGGAGTACCAAACGAGCTCCAAATGACCCGAAACTTGACCGGTGGTCTACGGGTGGTATACCAAGGCCACTAGACAAACCTCGGTCCATTCCGAGGGGGAGATAGGAGCGTCGGATTGCAAAACGGACAACGGGAAAAATGCTCGGAATCATGAGACGAACACGTATGCAAATGCGATGCACATGATGACATGATAAAAAAATGCATGACATGGACAAAAAGCAAAATGAAGAAAAACCCAACCACGGCGGGAATATCATATCACAATGCCGAAAATGGCAAGAGTTGGAGTTACAAATATGGAAAGTTACTTCCGGGGTGTTACAACACTCCACCACTACAAGAGGATCTCGTCCCGAGATCTAGGACTGAAAAAACTCCGGATATTCAGAGCGGAGGTGATCCTCGCGCTCTGTGTGGCTTCTCGGTCGGAATGGTGTGACCACTTCACTTTCAGGAATTTGATTGACTTGTTGCGAGTCTTGCGCTCGGTTTCTTCAAGAATAGCACTGGGTGCTCATGATAAGAGAGATCTTCTTGAAGGTCAATCTCTTCGAAGTTGATAGTGCGTTCAGGAGTCTTGAAGCACTTGCGAAGCTGTGACACGTGAAACACATCGTGCACGTTTGCAAAGTTGGATGGAAGCTCAAGTTGATAGGCGAGATCGCCTCTTTTCCCAATGATCTTGAAAGGACCCACGTATCTAGGGGCAAGCTTCCCTTTGATACCGGGCGGCGAGTGCCTTTCATTGGAGAGGCGTGGAGGTAGACATGGTCTCCGATTTCAAAAGCCACATCACGGTGCTTATCATCATAATAGCTCTTAAAGCGCGATTGCGGCGGCTTTGAGATTCTCACGAATGACTTGGCACATTTCTTCCGCTTCGTGATCAAGTCATTGCCAAGAAGTTGGCGTTCACCTGTCTCGCACCAATTGAGAGGAGTACGACACTTTACGCCATAGAGAATTTCGAATGGGGCCTTGCCGAACTCACTTGGAAGCTGTTGTTGTAGGAGAACTTCGGCATATGGAAGACAATCTTCCCACTTCATACCGAAAGAAATGACACAAGCCCCGAGCATATCTTCAAGGATTTGATTAACTCGCTCGACTTGGCCACTTGTTTGAGGATGGAAAGCTGTCTTGAAAGCGAATGTTGGTGCCCATGGCCTTCGAAAGAATCCCAAAACTTGGAGGTAAAGATGCTGCCACGGTCTGAAGAGATCACTTGTGGAATGTCGTGCAAGGAGACAATCACGGAGGTGTATAGCTCGCCAACCGAGCTGCTGTGATGGATTCTTTGATAGGAAGAAAATGAGCCACTTTAGTAAGCTTGTCAATGACAACGAAGATAGCATCATTTCCACGCTTGGACTTAGGAAAACCAGTCACGAAGTCCATCTCGATATGATCAAACTTCCATTCTAGAATAGCAAGAGGTTGGAGGAGACCAGCTGGTCTTTGGTGTTCTGCTTTCACTCTTCTGCAGACATCACATTCATTCACGAATTGAGCAATTTCTCGCTTCATTCGAGTCCACCAATATGACTGCTTAAGGTCCTGGTACATCTTCATTACTTCCGGGATGAATGGATAGAAGCGAATTGTGAGCCTCGTTCATAATGACTTTTCTCGGATCACCCTTAGGAACCACAATCCGGTCCTCAAAGAAAAGAGTATCTTTGTCATCAACGTGGAAGCACTTGTACTTGGAAATGCCCTTGTCGATACCACGTTTCACCTTCTTCACCATGGTATCCAGAAGTTGAGCCTCACGAATCTGATCTTCCAAAGTAGGAGAGACTATGAGGTTGGCAAGAAATCCTTGAGGAACAACTTGAAGATTCAGCTTGCGGAAAGCTTCACGGAGATCCGGTGAAAGGGCTTGAGGATTAGACTGCTGCGAAGCCTTCCTGCTCAAAGCA
The DNA here is from genome assembly GCA_021605145.1 of Aegilops bicornis. NCBI lineage: Eukaryota > Viridiplantae > Streptophyta > Magnoliopsida > Poales > Poaceae > Aegilops > Aegilops bicornis. The sequence goes on along the minus strand of CM038672.1, from coordinate 471,473,793 downwards.
TCTGCAATGACATTGGCCTTGCGGAGTATATTCAATACTTGGGTTGTACTCTTGAATCATTTCGACCCATCGAGTCTGCCTGAGGTTGAGGTTGGGCTGAGTGAAAATGTACTTGAGACTCTTGTGATCGGTGAAAATGTCCACTTTCCTTCCCAACAAGAGATGTCTCCACGTTATCAATGCATGGACAACTGCCGCCAACTCAAGATCGTGAGTGGGGTAGTTCTTTTCGTTGGGCTTCAACTGGCGAGAGGTATAAGCCACAACTCTCTTCTCTTGCATTAACACAGACCGAGACCTTGAAGAGAAGCATCACGTAAAACTTGAATGGCTTGGATTCATCAGAGGAGTCAAGACAGGAGCTGTGACGAAGTTTCTCTTTGAGATTATTGAAAGCAACATCACAATCGTGGAGACCAGACATACTTCACATGCTTCTGAAGGAGGTTGGAAAGAGGCTTGGCAATCTTGGAGAAATTCTCAACGAATCTTCGGCAATAGCTTGCAAGACCAAGAAAGCTGCGGAGCTGCTTGACATTCTGAGGAGGTTCTCAATTCACAATTGCGGACACCTTCTCGGGATTAACAGCGATGCCCTTGGCGGAGATGATATGACCAAGATAAAGCACTTCATCAAGCCAAAATTCACATTTGGAGAACTTAGCATAGAATTGATACTCTACGAGTTTGTCTAGCACCAATCGCAAATGTTTGGCATGATCCTTCTTATTCTTGGAGAAGACCAAAATATCATCAAGATAGACCAAGACGAATTCATTGGTATAGGGGTTGAAAATGAAGTTCATCATCCGAGAGAATGTTGGAGGAGCATTGACGAGGCCGAAAGACATGACAAGATATTCATAAGAACCAAAGCTTGTTCTCGAATGCTTTGTCTTGGGAATATCTTGTTCACGAATGCGAATCTGATGATAACCCATACGAAGGTCAAGCTTGGAGAACACTTTAGCACCTTTGAGTTGCTCGAAAAGCTCATTGATGTTGGGAAGTGGATACTTGTTCTTGATTGTCTTCTTATTCAATGGACGGTAATCGACGCAAAGTCGGTCCGTGCCATCCTTCTTCCGGACAAAAAGAACACCACAACCCCAAGGAGATGAACTCGGTCCGATCAAACCCAGACGCTCTTGTTCATCGAGCTGCTTCTTCAATTCCCTAAGCTCAGCTGGTCCTAGCTTGTATGGACGCTTGCAATCGGGGTCAGTGCCAGGCTCCAGATCGAGTACGAACTCAACGGGCCGATGAGGAGGCATACCCGGAAGCTCTTACGGAAAGACATCTTGGTACTCACAAACGATGGAATCGAGAGATAGCACCGATTCGCCCTTCTCATTGAGAGAAAACAACCGAATGGTTTCATCACGAGCGGCATAAATGATCACATCATTAGAAGAGTGAGTCAATTGAATTTCCCTGGCAGCACAATCGAGCTGAGCTTTGTGCTGAGAAAGCCAGTCCATTCCGAGAATAAGATCAATATCCGAGTCACCAAGGACAATTGGTTTAGAAAGAAATCTATAATCGCGCATCTTGATAGAGACATCATGAACTATTGAGTTGGCTCTCATTGACTTCACGGAGAAATAACACCCAAAGGTTTATCCAGGTAAGACCAAGAAAAATCATTCTTTGCAAAGAACGATCTTGACATGAAACAATGCGATGCACCAAGATCAAATAAGACTTTTGCAGGAATATCATTAATCTGGAAGATTACCCATTATCACATCGAAGATTCCTCTGCTTGAGCTGCATTCATCATGTTCACCTTTGCAGACTTGGGATTATGCTTGACCACTGCATTGCTGGAAGATTTCACAGGAGGAGGAGGCGGAAGGCGCCTTTGGTTGAAGCACTTGTTCGCATAGTGACCTTTCTGCTGACACTTGTTGCAAGTCACCTCAGAGAGCGGACGGTGGTAAGGAGCACTTGACCTTGGAGCTTGAGAATTAGACTTGTTACGATGGCGGGGTTGGGTGGGTGGGAAGATCCACGGCCACCTGAGTTCTTCTGCTGATAAGGCTGACGGAACGGAGGAGGAGGAAGGTAAAACTTCTGCTTCTTAGCTGCCACTTGAGAGGAAGAAGAAGACTGAACTGCATCCCTGATTCTCTTCTTAGAAGCCTCACATTTGAGCAGGGCAGCTTCTTGCTTCAGTGCCATGTTGTAGAATTCATCATACTTTTCTGGCTCAAACATCACTAGAGCTAATTGTAGATCTTCTCTCGCACCACCTCTGAATTGATAGATCATACTCTTTTCATCGAGAACGTCTTGCTTAGCAAAACGAAGCGAAGCTTCGAACTGGATATTGTATTGATAGACGGACATGTTGCCCTGCTTGAGATTGCGGAACTCCTCACGCTTGCTCTCAACAACACATTTGAATGTGGTGAGCTCTGAAATCACGGCCGGAACTCATCCCTGTAATGACACGACCTCCTCTGGAATCTTTGTATTGCTGGTACCACTCAAAGCAGCTTGATCCTTGAGTTGAAACGATGCAAACTTGACAAAGTCCTCAGGTCTGACATTGCTACAATCAAAATGCTTGCAGATGTCCACAAGCCAATCGTCGGCGTCTGTGGCCTCGACACAGAAACTGAAAGACTTCGGCTGATTAGCGAGGAACTGACTGAGAGTAGCAAAGTGCGGCTGATTGTTGCCTTGACCCTGATTTCCTTGACTGCCTTGCCCTTGAGTACATTCTTGCAAGAGCTGCAAAATCATCTGAGCATTGGCATTGGTGGCTGCCATGATAGCTTGCCAGGCCTATGGAGGCGGAGGTGGAGGTGGAGGGTTCGACTGATCCCCATCATTGCGATCCGGATTCAGACGCGTAGGCGGAGCCATCCTGAAGAGGGTGACATCCGTTAGTCCTTTGATAGACAAATAGACAAGTTGAATCAACGGATAGAAATTGCAACATATAGTCTTCACAATAAACATTCGAACAAGAATGAACGAATGAATTCCAAAGTTAATCATCACACGTCCATTAAGGTGAGAAGCCACTTAGATATAGATATGGATACAACATACATCTTAGAAACAAATCGAATATCACAACTGAAAACAAAAGATTGGCTTCTAGAATGAGCGGAACAAACACATGATAGAGATTTACGCCCAAAGTGTTCGTGGTGGGGCCCACACGGCACGACGTATAGCGGACGTCACGAATGACAAACAAGACGTCCCGAATCAGCATAGCCAAGGATTCTTTAAGACGCCTCGCGACCATCGTAAATCGACCGTGAATGGGCGGACCACTAGACGTTGAACCCCAATCTCAAATCATACATCCGTCGGAAAGATATCCCGTAAGCTACTAGAATTCCCACCTATAAACTCCGTAAACTTTCTGGTTATGCAATCTGGTGTTGGGGATACAGGGACACAAAATATATCACCCAAACTAACAATACCTAGATCCAAATGTATCCATCCGTCAACACATAACCAAGAAATCCTCGAAATCGTGTACCTCGACCTTCAAAAACATCCGTTATACAAGTCATGGCAATACTCCCTTTTCGCCTCAATCTTTGGGCTATCGGGGTTATGTCACCAACAACTGCACAAAAGAGATTTCGATGTCGGCAAAACTCGTATTCCAGAACTGCAACGATAAAATTGTGACGACAACACCTCGGAGCTCCACTCCCGGACACCGCCACAACCCCTAAATGTCGAGGCACCAAGAACAATGTTCTCGTCACAAAACCATCGGAACGATTCCAAGATACCCACGTGATCCTAAAAAATTTAGTGAAATTTGAGGAGAGAAGAGTCAAAACTCTACGTCGGGATACCTCACCGAGCGGCGAAGGGACCGGAAGTAAAAAGAATCCTACTCTCCGATATATATAATCCTAAGACTCAAAACATTTTTCCATTCTAGACTCAACAACGCCAGCAAACAATCATGTAGGGGGCTCCTAAGTCGGGGAAGGCTCTGATTACCAACTTGTAACGCCCTCGATGCGGCTATATCTCCCACGTGTCGAGGCACGACTTAGAGGCATAACCGCATTGAAAGCAATGTCGCAAGTGAGGTAATCTTCACACAACCCATGTAATAAATAAGGGAAAGAGAAACATAGTTGGCTAACAGACGCCACATCACACAATACATAAATAAACATCCAACATTCATAATACACTCAAGTTCAGACTACGGAACCAAAATAAAAGAAGATACCCCAATCGCTACACGGATCCCCGATCGTCCCAACTGGGCACCACTACCGATCATCGTGAAAAGACACATAGTAACGACCACGTTCCTCGTCGAACTCCCACTTGAGCTCGGTTGAGTCACCTGTCTTGGCATCGTCGGAACCTCGCAACTGTTTTGGAAGTATCTGTGAGTCACGGGACTCAGCAATCTCACACCAGCGAGATCAAGACTATTTAAGCTTATAGGAAGGACAGAGTAGTAAAGTGGAGCTGCAGCAAGCGACTAGCATATATGGTGGCTACTTACGCAAAGAGAGCGAGAAGAGGAGCAAAGCACGGTCGTGAAGCTAGTAGCGATCAAGAAGTGATCCTGAACTACTTACGTCAGACATAACTCCAACACCGTGTTCACTTCCCGGGATCCACCGAGAAGAGACCATCACGGTTACACACGCGGTTGATGTGTATTTTTATATGAGGTCAACTTCGGGTTTTCTACAACCGGGCGTTAACAAATTCCCATCTGCCTCATAACCGCGGGCACGGCTTTTGAAAGATATTACCCTGCAGGGGTGTCCCAACTTAGCCCATTATAAGCTCTCACGGTCAACGAAGGATATTCCTTCTACCGAAGACCCGATCAATCTCGGAATCCCGGACTACAAGACATTTCGACAAAGCAATAAAACAAGACCAGCAAAAGCCGCCCGAATGTGCCGACAAATCCCGATAGGAGCTGCACATATCTCGCTCTCGTGGCACACCGGATAAGCGAAAGCGTCAGAACCGACGTAATCCAAGTTGCCCAGAATGGTCCCAAGACGGTGCTCTAGTTTGGACCAACACTCAGAGGAGCATTGGCCCGGGGTTTAAAATAAGATGACCCTCGGGCTCGCGAAAACCCGGGGAAAAGGCTTAGGTGGCAAATGGTAAAACCAAAGTTGGGCCTTCTTTGGCCGAGTCTTATTCAAGGCGAACTGTCAAGGGGGTCCCATAAATCACCCAACCGTGTAAGGAACGCAAAAATCAAGGAACATAACACCGGTATGACGGAAACTAGGGTGGCAAGAGTGGAACAAAACACCAGGCATAAGGCCGAGCCTTCCACCTTTACCAAGTATATGGATGCATTAAATTATAGCAGATATATATTGTGATATCCCCAACAAGTAAACATGTTCCAACAAGGAACAACATCTCCATGTTCCAACAAGGAACAAACTTCATCTTCACCTGCAACTAGCAACGCTATAAGAGGGGCCGAGCAAAGCGGTAACATGGCCAATCAACGGTTTGCTAGGAAAGGATGGTTAGGGCTGACATGGCAATATGGGTGGCATGGTATAGCAAGTGGTAGGCATCGCAGCATAGGCATAGCAAAAGACCGAGCATCTAGCATAGCAAAGATAGAAGTGATTTCGAGGGTATGGTCATCTTGCCTGCAATGTTCTCAGAGTTGTCGAAAGCTTGATCCTCGTAAGCGTTCTCAACGGGTTCCTCGTTCACGTACTCGTCTCCCGGCTCTACCAAAAGCAGCAACACAAACAAAGGAACCACAATAAATCACGGTGCAATGCACAATCAACATGATGCAAAACATGGCATGATATGCGGGATGTGATATGCAATGCGTATAAAAGCTCCGAAAGGAAAATGATGAACCAGGCATCAACTTGGCAAACCAAGTATGCCACTGGAAAGATGAGATGATTTCGGTTGAAATCGATATAAAGATCACGGAATCGGATGCACGGTTTGGAAATGACAAGCAAAACAAGAATGGCACAAATCTGCCATTAACAGCATGATGCCACTTAGCAAGCAACAATAAATTAAGCTACTGCACCCAAACGTACCAACAAAGCACATGGAAGTGATCTACACAAGATGCTTGACAAAAGATGAGCACTGAGCTACGGCTAAATCACATCATAACAGGTTCAAACAAGCATGGCAAAAGTGCGCAAAATATCAGGCTGGACATGGCAAAATCAGCATCAGGTTGCAATGTTCAGAGTAACAAAACTACATGCTACAGGACTTTAAAATAGCAAAACGTGGCATGGAATGAATCTACTCAAAGCATATAACAAAAGTCCCTTACTGACCATAAGCCAAAAAGGATCAGAAAATATAGTAACACCCATGTCAATATTGAAAGTTTCGTTAACAGATTCAGCAACATGGCATGTCAAAAACTGATAACAAGTAGGCATGTTTACAAGCTCAATGCACTCACTACAGAGCCTTAAATGATAAAGTAAGCATACATACATCAAGAAGACATGGCATAGAAGACATACATGGAAAGAACTATAACATAGCATACATGGATCAACCACAACAACCTTGGCAAAATTGAATAACATGTAAACAATCTGCCAGGAAACATTTGATAGGAAAAGTAGAGCTCGATTGACTCAAGCTATGGTAATCCATAATTGCAAACAAGGACATGGATGGATAGAGAAAGACATGTTTAACAAAACATCCTTACAGAAGTATCTAAAAATATGCATGGATCTCTCGGTAGCATCAAGTTAACATGGCATCAAAATATCAGCAAAACAGAGCTGGAAACAGCAACATCAGGACACCTACTTTGCATGCTTGTGCTAGTCACCACATAGATCAAAAAAATACATGGCATAAACCCCTGGAAAGATGGCATTGCATATTACAAAACACATGTAGGACTCAAATTCATAGGGTGCACACATTAATCATGGAAAAAAAAACAAAAGTGCAAGTTCTGTTAAGAAACAGAAACTAACATCACATAGCCCTCTTCTAACAGCATTTCTGGCGTCAAGATGAGCTCAAATGAAAATGATGCAATGAGATGAAATGGTCTACACTTCGAGGCGAACATTTTGATATATTATACACGCAAAATGGCGCTACAGACGCAAAGATATGCTACGTTGGAAATGCCACGAAATGTTCATAGGATGGAAAACTTAGAAGAATTAGAGGGGGGGCGAAGAGAAAGTCAACCCTCGATCCGGCCCGATCCAGATCGCGGCGACGGCGGCGGCGGCGCCGGAGTTTGCCGCTGGCGAGGAGGAGGAGGCGGGGCCGGAGCCGACGGGCCGGAGGAGGGCTGCCATGGCGGCCGGTGGCGGCGGAGTCACGGAGCGAGTGCCTGCCCGGCGACTCGGCATGGCGCTGGCGACGGGTGGCGCCAAGCGGGAGGCGGTGGCGGCGCCGGGCGAGGGCGGCGGGCGGGCCGGGCCAGAGCGGGAGCTCTGGGCGCCATGAGGGAGGCGCGAGGTCGGCCCATGTCTTGCATGGGCCGGGTTCGCGAGCTCATGGGCGGGCGGCAAGGGACAGGTGGCACGCTACCGATAGGGCGCTGGGCGGCGGCGCTGACGGCGGACGTGTCCGAACGGCGCGGGGGTTTCGTCTGGGCGCGAGGTAGGGGAAGGCTAGGGTTAGACCCGAGATTGGAATGGGGGTTTGCTTAAATAGGCATAGAGGGAGCTAGGAGAGTCCAAATAAGGTGTAGTTTTCACCCACACGATCGTGATCGAACGACAGAGAGCATGGAAGTGACTTAGATGAGTTATTGGGCTGTTTTGGAGGGGTGTTGGGCTGCAACTTAAAAGAGGCCTTTGCGAGTGCGGTTAACCGTTGGAGTACCAAACAAGCTCCAAATGACCCGAAACTTGACCGGTGGTCTACGGGTGGTATACCAAGGCCACTTGACAAACCTCGGTTCATTCCGAGGGGAAGATAGGAGAGTCGGATTGCAAAACGGACAACGGGAAAAATGCTCGGCATCATGAGACGAACACGTATGCAAATGCGATGCACATGATGACATGATAAAAAAATGCATGACATGGACAAAAAGCAAAATGAAGAAAAACCCAACCACGGAGGGAATATCATATCACAATGCCGAAAATGGCAAGAGTTGGAGTTACAAATATGGAAAGTTACTTCCGGGGTGTTACAGGCTCACCCCCAATCCAATGGTCAAGCGGAGAGGGCCAATCAAGAGATTTTGAGAGGCATCAAACCCCGGCTTATGGTTCCTTTGCAACGGGCGCCGGGTTGTTGGGTAGAGGAGTTAACTTTTGTGTTATGGAGCATCAATACCACGCCCAACAAATCCACGGGTTACACGCCTTTTTTCATGGTTTATTGAGCAAAGGCGGTTCTCCCTAGTGACATATGTCATGACTCGCCCCGTGTGGCGCCATACGTCGAAGCTGATAATGAGATGGCACGGCAAGAGGCACTTGACCTGTTAGATGAGGAGTGTGTCATTGCAGCAGCCCGTTCGGCGATTTACCAGCAAGATCTGTGTCGTTATAATAGCCGCCGGGTTAGAACCAGAACTTTTCAAGAAGGAGATCTGGTACTCCGACTCATACAGGATCAGAAGGATATGCACAATTTATCCCCACCTTGGGAAGGACCCTTTGTGGTCAGCAAGAATCTGCACAACGGGTCGTACTACCTAATCGATGATCGAGAGTGCAAAGACTCACGTAAATCGGAGGAAGAGACCAACCGGCCGTGGAATATCGCTCATCTTCGGCCCTATTATACTTGAGCCATGGGCTCTGCTTATGTACATAGTTATGACAATGTATATATTATGATCAATATAATAAACCAGAGCCTCAGCTAAAGCGGGGTATCTTTTGTTTTTCTTACATCATGTGTGGTTACATGGGGGCTTTTATTTCGTAAAGCGGCTTCCGGTTTACCCCTTTATTCAGCTTATCAAACCTTTATAAAATCACTTGGGGGCTTGGTTGTACTTCAACTAAAGCTACACCTCTTGATCGGCGCAAGGCCACCAGAAAAATCACTTGGGGGCTTGGTCGTATTCGAACCATAGTCACACCTCTTGATCGGCTTAACGCCAAATTACTTCGGGGCCAAAGAGAGTGTCGCAAAAGAACAACTCAAACATAGGCACCCGCTGAGCACAACTCAAAATGTTACTTGGGGATTCTTTGTTGTCACAATGAACAAAGAATCTACACTTGTAATAGGCTATCAAGCCACAGCTTGGATGCCTGGTGTATACACCTAAAACCCCGGGTTAGCCTGCCTTTTTAAGTAAGTCACTCCGCCCAGGTAAACCTGGTATGACCCGTCGAACTTTGACAAGTTACTCTGATAAGACCCTGAACTTGTCAAGTTAAAACGACGATTGGGTAAGGATTGAGGACCATCTTAAAAGGCTTGGCAAAATGGTTTAACTCAGTGGCCTGGCAGCCCATGAAAAGCCTCGAATTTGGGGCCTAGCAGCCTGTGAAAAGCCTCGACTACAAGTTTTCATTTGCTTTTTGCCAAGTTTTTCTCTCTCTTGATAAGACTTAGGATATTTTTTGATAAATCGGTGTTCATCAACCCGGCTAGGCTGTCAACTACAAGTTGTCAGTACGTAATCACTTATAACCCGGAGTTTCTTAACTCGGTCTGGTTTCGACTCTAAGTCGCCAGCATTGAATAACCTGGTGTTTATCACAACCTGGCACGGTTTTATCATAAACCGGCACGGTATGAAAGGAGTTATCATTACTCAAGATTGTGGTTATCACCCTCACTACCAACGTTGGTCAGCCAACGTTGTGATTCAAGCTCATAGATATCAATTATTTTCAAATTTGATTATCTTTTTACAGCCTTGGTTGTAAATCCTAGCTATATATATGGGTATCATGACCCGTCCGGCGGTAAACCGCCAGGACACTATCAACTTTTTGTGTGCAGGAATAGATCGCTATGGATTATGCATATAATATGTCTTAAGCATGGCGGATTACCAAGTGTCAGGCACAAATAAATATGCATGAAGGCATAACAGACCAAGTGTTTTAACTAGCCTATTACAAGGCGTTTCAGTGCCCAAAAGGATAATTGTTTCTTAATAACCATTGCAGCACGTGGAAGACTAAACCGGCCTCCGGATCATGATTCATCTCCAGCTTGACCTGACGGTTGCGGATCATCTTGCACCGGTTCATCCTCTTCGTCTCTACCCAGCGGCTGGAAGTCAATAGTTGTTCAGTCGATCCTAGTTAGGGCTTGGAACATAGCTTCGTCCCTTATAAGGGTGGATGGTTCAATGTCAGGGGCATAAGTATGCTTCGAATTGGCGGGATGAGATTTTGAACCTAAGGAGTTGGTGCAGCCATCCGTTTGTTGTTAACATCATAACTTGCCTGATAATGTGAAAGGTCAGCTTCTTTAGCTAATTGGCAAGCCAGCGGACGTACTTCCCGGTTTATGGCTCGGAGGTCCTAATTGCCAAATTCTGATCCATCTTTTCAAGCTCGGATAGCCTTTGTTGATATCTTCCGGATCAAGATCGGGCACCCATGATTTTGCCCGGGTTAGCGCGGTCAGAGCACCAGCTCTTGCAGCAGATCTCTTTAACTCTTCTACCGGGGCAGGCAACATTGACAACCTTTCTAAGGTCTCCTTGATTAAAGTTGGGGGCGGTTTGTTGTGAGAAGCGGTGCAGATAATCTATTGCGCACTGGTATATAACTACTCTATAAGAGTATAGTCGGCCTTCAGCTTTTTCTGTACATCAGAGCCCAGGTGGCTAATGCGAGTTCCTGTATCGTTCCAAACATCAGTAAATTGGCAATGAATGAGATGACATGATGAGGATTTAAAGATCGGAGGCTTACCGAACACAGCAGTAGTCATAGTATGTACTTGCCGCTTTACACCAGTCAGTTCGTCTACCACCGGTTTAAGTGTTGCTTCTACGTCCCCGGCTCTTTTCCGCAAAGCGGATTTTTCTGTGTTCCAATCCGCCCGCTCCTTGTTAAAACTCTCTTTTAGCTTTTCCATAGCGGCTAAAGCGCTAGACAGTTCATCCTTTGCCTTGGAAGTTTTGGCTTGCTGGGACTTGATATTTTCTTGCAGATCGGCGATTTGAGATTCCTTTTTGCTCAACTCAGCCTATAAGAAACAGACATATTATGAGTTAACGGTATATATTTGAATTACCAAGCAGATAACAGGTTATGGACCTGATACTTGGGGGCTAATGCATATTTGCTTGTTCGCGGAAATTTCTACAAGTCCCAAGCACAATACAAGTATTACTCTTGGCACTTGGGGGCTAATGTATGTTTGCTCAAAATACTGGTATGGGAATTCTTCTACAGTCCCGGTTCATCTTTAAAAAGTTAAACCGGCCCTTGGGGGCTACATCAGTGAAAGATACAATATTGCAATTTTAAAATACCGGGTCATCTTAAAGTGATAACCCGGTCCCTGGAGGTTAAATATGCAAAGTTAAGTTATTAATAAGTCCCGGTTTGGATTGACATCGTAAACCATCACTTCGGGGTTACTGGAGTTGATATTTGAAATTGTACATAAGAGAAATAGTGGTGCGATTACCTGATATCGCTCCTTCATCAGATTTACTAAACCGGCTTCGTAATCACGACTGGTGTATAGACAGTTCAAGAAGCCAGAGTGAATATCTTGTGCATTGAGATGGGCGTAGATGGACAAATCAGTGATCCATTTGCCTTTCCCATAGCAGCAAGCTCATACTTGGCGCTATGTTTGGATAAAGCGATCGAGTAGCCAGGAGCGGTGTGGCTGACGCCGGTAATCATAACATCATCCTCTTTATCATCAGCGACCTTCATTGGAGTTGGCGGTTTATCAATAGCCTTAGCTAGACTGGCCGATTTATCATCAGGTCGGACCGGGCTGGTCGGTTTGTCAGCATGGCCTGTGGTGTCAATATCTACTTGTTCAGCAAACAAGTCATGATCTTGAGGCGGCGGATCATTAAGCATGGCATCAGCATCAGTTTCTTCCGTATCTGGAGTCTTTTCCGATTCAACAACCACATTATCGTTAGCCGGTTTGTTTAACCGAGCCTTCTTGCTGGGTCTAGGCATGGCACTGAGAAAAATGAACATGAAGATCAGTACAGTGCAAAAATAACACATCAAGAATAAAATCAAGTGCACAGCTCACCCAGGAACTGTCTTAAGGGGTGGATGTTGTGTGGCTGTTGACTCGCCAGAGGATGAGTGAGGTGTTCCCTGATAATTTGAATCAGACGGATTAAGTCTGCCGAAAACAACCCGCTTTGGGGCAAGAAGTATCAAGAGTATAAGAGACCTCTGATCGGCGTTTCCGAACCGGAGTGTTCGGTAAACCGGCGGAGGTAACTACCTAGCCGCTGTGCCGGGTTGTGCGGCGAGCTTCGTGCTGCTGTGTCTTCAAAAGAAATTTTGGGTCCAAGTGAGCAAGGGGGTGAGAAAATTTTACTTTCTGGTTTGCTTGACAGATTTTTTATGTTGGCAGAGAATCCGAATCGGAGGAAAGAATAATTACCTCAACGTCATCAGCTTGACTGCCTTCAGCGTCGTCCTGATAATAGTCGTTGTCAATGAGATGTATGAAAAATGAACCAAGAGAGTCAAGTTCTACCTCTGAGTCCGGATTAGCCTCATCGGCATCTGCATTTGGCTCGGAAGACGCAGTGGTCCTTTTCTTGGCAGGTTTTTTAACAACCTTGGTCTTCGGGCGAAGTGGCTTTGCCGGTTTATCTTGCGGTTTAGCCGATTTATCTTGTGGTTTTTCTTCCGTAGCGGATCATCGCCTACGACAAAGATGGACAAGATTTTCAGAGAATATTTGAAAGAAGCAAGTTAAAACAAAAGGCAAGTTATGTGACCCTTACCTTTGGAGGTTTGTTGGAAACACAGAAATGACTCAATCTGGTCTGGCGATAGACAGCCTCCGGTTCATTCAGCATCTTCTTGACAGCCTCAGTAACTTCAGCATCTGTAAGCTGGATATCAATGTGTCGTTGAGGGTCCTTCAAGCTCCTGGTATATTCACACATTAAACTGTGGCGTCGGCTTAAGGGCAATATGCTCCAAGTTATCCAACAGTGGGCAAAATCAACACCTGTTAAACCGTTCACCATAAAGGCTCTAAGCTTTGACAGTTGTGGAGCATAATTGGCCCTTTCCTTTGCGGTCAATCTCTGAGGAAAGGGATGTGTATTGCTAAGACGGTGAGGGCGGTAACCCTGCAAGGGATTTTCATCAGTTGGAGATGTATCATTGAAGTAAAACCAAGTCTGGTTCCACTCCTTCGGGTGACTGTGAAGCTTGGCATGAGGGAAGCTGACCTCCTTCCTCTTTTGAACCGCCATTCCACCAAGCTCAGTATTGGGTCCATCTGTGAATTATGTGCGACGGTTTAAGTGGAAGAAGTCCTTAAACAATTCAACTGTGGGCTCCTCTTGCAGATAAGCCTCACAAAAGACTTGGAAATGGCTGATGTTGGACACAGAGTTTGGACCGATCTCCTGAGGGTGGAGCTGAAAACTGGCAAGCACATCTTGGAAGAATTTTGAACCAGGAGGGCTAAAGCCTCGACCCAGATGGTCAACGAAAACAACTAATTCTCCGCCCTTGGGTTCAGGATGATCTTCTGGACTAGGGGCCCTCCAGTGAATGACCTCCTTCTTGGTTAAAGTGCCAGTTGCGACACACCTATTTAACTGATCTTCAGTGACCCGGGAAGGAACCCAGTTGCATTCATAGACTTGTTTGGCCATCTCAAGGGAAACTGAAACATAGTTATTATCGGTTTAAGATTTATAAGGAACAAGTAAAAGGAGATACAAGTTAAAGAAGAGGTGTATGCATATTGTTAAACCGGAATATAACATTACTAAGCTGGAGTCTGATATTTCTAAGCCGGAGTCTGATATTGCTAAGCCGGAGTCTATGATGGAGAAGATGCAAAGATAAATGAATCGGCGGTTTAAGAGGGGACTAATGGTACCTACTGGATTATCATTTTTTCAAAGCTAAACCGCCTATATTGGTATGAAAGGTACAGATCTAAAGTACTTAAGTGAAGGACAAACAAGTTTCGCAGATCGATGTGATAAATTTCAGATCTGCGGTATGACAGAAAACTAGAAAATATTCAGAACTAATTTCAAGTGTTTGAACAAGTTTGTCAAAGTTTAGATGAGTTTTTATATAAAGGAGATGCTCCAACAAGGAAAAGAGGATCATGGCTACGGCCGCACAAGAAGTATAAGATCCAAGATAGTCATTTGTGCTAATAAGAAGAACAGGGAAGAACGGCGCCGGAGTTTCAATAAACTCCGATGAACACTGAAACCCTAATGGTGGATCTAGAGCAAGGAAAAGAAGGAACTTACTGATGCTGAGGGAGCAGAGGTGGAACGCCGTGTTTCTCTGGTACAGTCAGGTTGATGCAGCGGCCGTTGTTGGGGCGGAAGCGAAGGTCGACGGTGGCGGCACAGCTCCAATGGTTGGGCGGCGCGAGGAAGAAGACAATGCGAAGGGGCACGAAGGGGAAAAGTGAAAAGGACCCCTCATCCTTATTTATAAGATGAATGGATAAGTAGCATGCGCGAGAATCGAGGAGCCCGAAAAATGGTATATGTGACGGCTTTGTCGCCTCGATTGTCGGAGGCTCATTAATGAAGGTGGGTTATGTGCAGTTTTTAAATAGATGACATCATGGCGATTTATCAAGGTCCTGGAAAGTGACGTCACGGCGGTTTACAAGATTATGCGAAGGTGCTGAAGAAGAAATTTTCTCAAGTATTGAGGATTGACATGAACCAGTTCAAATCAATCTGGGGCCTAATGTTGGGGATATTACTACTAGGCATAAACCGGCCAGGAGAGGCTGGGTTATCCCTATAAGGAGTTATTATACTTGAAGCCCATGAAGACGGAGATGATGGCGCTGTATGAAGGCCCAGGGCCCAAAGTCGGATTAAGGCCTGTAGTCATAAACCGACCTTGATATGAAATCTTGTATTATAATGCAGAAATAAGTAGAATCCGGGCCGGACACATTTATGAGCCGGCCTCGGAACCCTGTAAACCGACGGGCATCAACCCATGTATATAAGGGGACGACCCGGCGGCGGTTTAGGGACGACAGACAACAACTTGAGACCTAGGCAAAGCGTATTCGCTCCCTGGTCATCGAAACCCAAGCAATCCCACAACAACTGGATCGTAGGCTTTTACCTTCACCGCAAGGGGCCGAACCAGTATAAACTCTCTACGTTCCTTGTCTGCTTTAACCCCTTTAAGCTAACCCGTCGCGATGGCTCCACGACTAAGTCCTTTCTCTAGGACATCTGCCGTGACAAAACCACGACATTGTGTAATTGTTTTAAATAAGGAATTCACGACTCTGATGTAGCACCGGCCTGCCTAACAAAACGGCAAACCCACATGGTGGCTCACAACTCGTAGTGTACTGCGAGCCACCCGCCACCCCCATACGCACAGACCCACACACACATCGCGAATCCATCGCAACTACGATGCATGTTAAATTAATTATCCCGCGGTGAACATCTATTACCATAGGAGGGACATTTTATTTTCGAAAAAAACAGAGATCATTAAGACGTTTTAGTACATTAATTGATTTCTTTTCTATGTATAATGTGCAAAAATTAAATTTGAGCTACATGCACATGAGACAGTGCACCTAAATGGATTGCAAAAACACATGTGTCTCACTAGGTGCATGTTTACTCCCCGTGCAACAAATTTCAACATTGAGAATCTTGATTTTTAAATTCTAGTACGTCCAAAACTTATTTGAAGTACATGAAACTTATCGTGTTGTCATATGCACACCAATACAAAGTGGCATTGTACTTTTTTTGTCAAATTTGAGACCAGTTTTGATGTAATCTTTATCTAATTACAAACGGGAGATTATTAATAATTGGGAAACAATATCCCAAATGGATTATTTATTCGAACCATGAGCTTTAGACCAACAATGGATACGTGCCATGCTTTGGTTAAGCAATAAAGCGGCAGCATTAATCATCCAAATAGAAAAACAATATATGTGCCGCCATGCGACCCGTGTACCGTGCGAGCAGGAGTTAGTTGATGGGACGCATGCGAGCAGTCCGCCGCGTAGGTAGACCTGGAGGCGTGCCTGCAGGTGTGTTAAACTTTGGTAGGCATGCCAGCAGTCCGGTGCACAGGCTCCCCGGGAGGCGAGCAATTGGTTTGACCGCCTCCCGCGTCTGTCCCACAACTCCCACTACTCCATATTAATGGTGCGCCCGAGCAGCCGCACCCCCCATCCTCGCCACACACACAATCCTCTCTCTCCGCTTGCATCCTCGACGCCGCTCTCAGTACTCAAAACCGTCAGTGTATGACGATGCCACCGAAGCGCCCCATCAGAGGGAGTGGCGACGCTGGGGCTACTAAAGCACCGGAGCACGGCGTGGAGATGGAGACAATGGTTGCCGTCACCGTCGGCGAGTTATCGCTGCACCCTAACGTCGTCGAGCTTCCACAAGCTGGAGGTGGAGTTCCACACCGACTCTACTGACGACCCCGACGACGACTCCGACGACCACCCCGGCAACGACTCCGACGACGACGGACAGCTGGTTAGTCATCTATACCCATTTATCTATCAAATAGATCATAGGGTTTCTCTGGTTACTCCTGCCTTCCCCTTTTTGGAATAGAAATCCTATGGTTATGTTCTCCCAAACCATGAAATCTGAATAAGTTTTGTTAGATCCGTGTAGTTTATTGATTATTTGAATGGTACAAGTGATAAGTGATTAGTTGTTTCATCTGTGCAAATGATTTCTGCTAGTAATCCGACTAGGGTTAGTGTTCATGCTAATAATTCCTAGCCAGGACTTGACAATTGATTTTGAATGACCAACATATGTTTGTGCCATTATTTTCTTCAAGATTGGTCTGTACATAGACGACTGTGCTTAAAAATTGAACCATAATCTCTGGATATATATAAATAAATAGCCATAAATTCCTAATCCTACTTCACGACATGTAATCATTGATTTGATGCCAAATTTATTTTACTATTTGTATATGTGATGTCTGACGATGTGGACAGCGAGGATGAAGATGGCCAGAGGAGCTACAAGAGGCAAATCCTGAGGGAGCTTTAAGCGGGAATGCATAACAGGCGTATTAGGACCTGGAATGGCGGCTATCGATGCCCATTTTGCAACCACAAGCTTCATGACGCGTATCTAAGTGTTGTGGCGCATGCAAGAGGACGGGCCGTTGGCTCCTTCAGCAGAAGTATTCTCGCAGGGTGGCGCACGACGCATACGCCGAGTACATGTAGAAGCTTCAGGATCGTTCCCGCATGTGAGATGAGATGTGGGATCGAACTATGTATGCTTGAGTATGCTTAATGATGGTTGGACTATGGACTTATGGTTGAAATATGCTTGTGTACGTGTAAGCTTATTATCTATGTGTGAGTATGTTTAATCTATGTTTACTTATGTCTAACCGTGGGATATGGATGCAATCAGTTCGGTTGATGGAATTGTAACAACCCAAAATTTAAATCTGGAATGTTATACATAGGTCATTCATGCATATCATATTTTACTGCATTTCGTTTCGCGATCCTCGAAATTCTAAGCAACTCAAGGACCCTCGGAGAGAGTCGGGGATTTCACCGTTTTTCATATTTGACTTTTATCAAATATCGACACAAGGATCACTTTGGTTTATTTATTTTTCTCTCCAAAATATTTTCATATTAAAATATATGAGATGAGATAATATGAATTCTCCAAAATAAATGAAATGTTGGAGGAAAAATATTGAATCAAATATTTGATTTTATTCGGGTTTTATTGCTATTTTACATGCATAGAAAAAATATGCATTTTTTAAAATTGCATTTTAGGCCCAAATAAATGTTCACCTCGTCCGGCATATTTTTAGAGGACGGGGAAAATTTATTTCAGGATTTTTGGAGTCTGTTTGGTATTTCTTTTATTTCTTTTTCCGCACGTAGGAATATTAAAAAAACAAAAAAAACGCACAAGTGACTCCGGACCGTAACCGGCCAGTACTCGTCGGGCCGGCCTTTAAAGCCCGAGACCCCGAGCCCCCAGTCGCCGCCAGCCCACCCGAAACCCTACCTGCCGCCCTGCCTCGGGAATCATGCCGGATCCGCCGCTTGTCGCCTCGCCCGCCCATGGACGCCGCCCGGACCTCGCCGCCCGCCGTTAGCCGCCGCCGCCGCTGTCGATTATTTATTTATTTATTTATTTTTCTGTTAAAAACCGTTTGGTTTTTTAAACCCTAGATTCTTTATTTTTTATATCGGTTTTTTTAGATTCGACTAAATAGCGGACGTTCGTCCGTACATTCATTTTAACGAACGGTTTTCACCCGTTAGTCTCAGAAAGTGAATGTTCGTTCGTTAGCCTGTCTGTCAGTTTATCTTTTTCTTGTGTTTTTCGCGATTATTTTTTATCGTGATTTCTGATCCGATTTTTGTTTTAGTTTATCTCTTCACTCGTTTATCGGAATCAGGCGATTCAAGCGCCAAGATCTTCGTCTCGAAACCCTCTTTCTGTTTAACCAACTTGAACAAGATTTTGGTACTGTAAAATTTGACTTTGTTCACATTAGTGAACGGATCTTGTTTCTTTCGCAGTTTGCGTTTCGTTGCTCCGTTTGATTTGATTCTTTTTGCAAACCAGAGATCTTAAGTTGAAATTTCTGGTTAGTTATTCTTATTTGGTTTTTCCTGTGCATATATGATTGATTGCTTATGTATGCTATTGTTTGTTTGTGATAGAATTCCTGGAGTGCGAAGTGTGCTACTACGAGTCCCTAGGTTTTGCGGATCGTCAGCAAGGCAAGTAACACATTGATCATACTCTTTTCATACCCAGTTTTTTATGCATTAGTTCCAATCCTCAAAAACTGCATGATTAGGATGTTATTAACTTGTGGGATTGGGAAGTAGTTGATGAGGTAGAACCTATTACCCTGTTTTATTATCAAACACTTGGGAGTTACTTCTACATATTGCTTATATTGCTATGCTATGCTCGTAGACGTGGATTGGGTCTGAGTGTATCCACGACAGATGTGAGATTGTTAATTAATGGTTCAACTTAAGGTGGCAACTTTAATACACATCTGGGTGGATTGCTTGTTTGGGCACTGGAGAATCCAAAGTGTTGTCCTAGGATATCCCGGAGTACCCATGTGATTTTCCTTCGTCCGCCGCCTGTGCTCAAAGGGATATTAAGATTATTCATGCTAGAAACTTCCGTGTGCAGCCACAAGCCATTATGGGCTCTGGCATAGTTTGAGTAAGTTGGGTGACCTCTTTCAGTGGTGGGCTAGCAGATGTAGAGGGAAAGTAGGTGTAACTGTCCACCAAGAGTAAAGAGTTAATGCTTCCGAAAGACTGTGTCTCGGTCATCCATTTCTCAAACACCATGTAGTGCGAAAAATCCAACGGAGGAGATCGAGTCTTGTGGGGAAAGTGCGCAAACCTCTGCAGAGTGTACAACCTAATCATGGTTAGCTGTGTCCCTGGTTATGGACATCTTGGGTATCTAGTACTTGGATTATCCTATTGTATCTCATCACTCTAATTTAAATTGTTGGGTTAATGAATTACTTTCATTGGGATTGAGTTGGAGGAACCTTCTCAATGATGTTTCAACTACCACTACAAAAAAATACACTTCCGTGATGATACGTGTTTGTCACAGTAGGTCGCGTTTTTTGTCATGCATGTACATCCATGACAAATTTATGACAGAATCAAGATAGTCATACCTGTGCTGTAGTAGAAGTGTTCCATGACATTACCAAAATTATCATCACGGAAGTGTCCACTTCCATGATGATAAATCGCGCGTCACAGAAGTTCTTTCGTCAAGGGTGACCGACATGTGGTATCCACCATAACGGAACGCCGTTAAGCTATCGGGTCGGGTTTTGGATCCGATAACCCGTTAACAACCCCGGCCAATGGGGATTTTCCACGTGTAAAATCATCATTGGCTGGAGGAAACACGTGTCGGCTCACCGTTGGGACAGATGTCATCCACTCATTGGACGGAAGCCGCCTATGGTACGTCGACACGTGGCTCGGCCCAACAGATGCCCATTCTAGTGAAAAGGCCGGCCCAGTAAAAATTAGCAGGCCAGCCCATATAAGGCCTACTTGTGTTAGGTCCATTTAAGCCCACGACCCATACGAGATGAGCCAATTCGGCCCATCAACGGCCCGTTAAATATTTGACACCATTGCAGCCATCGTCAGTTCGAGCCCGTTAACAGCCCGCTATATATCTGGGCTCAATATCGGCCCAATGAGATTTCGGCCTGTTAACGGCCTGTTTAATGGATGGGCCAATTTTCAGGATGTACATCTTTCGTCCTTTTAGCGACCGATTTAAATGTTGGGCTAGTTTCTGGCCCGGTGTGTCTTTCAGCCTGTTGACGGCCCATAAATCTGATGGGCCATTTGTTGTCGGACCTGAGTTTCGGTCTTTTAGCGGCCCATTTAAGTGATGGGCCAATTTTCTGGCCCGGTGTCACTTTCAGCCTGTTGACGGCCCATAAATCAGTTGGGCCATTTTTAGTCGGACCTGAATTTTTGCCTTTTAGCGACCCATTTAAGTGTTGGGCCAATTCCCGGCCCTGTGTGACTTTCGGCCTGTTAACGGACCATAAATGAGTTGGGCCATTTGTAGTCGGACCTTAGTTTTGGCCCTTTAACGGCCCATGCCCTTCATGGTCCAATACCAGCCCGGTTTCTCTTTCACCGCTAATGGCCCACAAATACGCTTGGGCCATTTACAATACGACCTGACTTTCAGCCTCTTAGCGGCCCATGGTCTTCATGGTCCAAGACAAGCCGTTGTCTCTTTCGGCCTGCTAAAGGCCTACATAAGATAGTTGGGCCATATGTAGCCCAAACTTAGTAACGGCTGTTAACGGCCCGTGAAATAAACTGGGGCCACCTATTGCCCGCTTCAATGTCGGCTGTTAACGACCGGAGGTAAGAGGGCCGACCATTAACTTTCGCCTAGTAACGGCCCATTAACTTAATGGGCCCACTAAAGTTCGTACATGTCTTTAGGCCAAATTAGATAATTTGTGCCCATTACGATGAGCAATTATGCACAGGACCAAAACCGATCATGCAAAGGTATGGCATACAGGGAATAACGTTGCACATCCATCATATATTACAGGAAATTACATCCACTGGGCAATCAAAGATTGATGCCAGTGCAAATAAATGAGCAGAACCTAACCATCTACAACGTCACAATCTGCAACCTCGGCATAGATGACGCCCATAAGCATGTGGGCAAGTTCTTTCTCGCTTTGCTACACTGTCTCTCGAAAACATTGATCGCTTGTTGTGTCGCACGACTCTGCACCTCTGATTCATCCACCATTTCCATCATTGCTTCAGCCATTAATTGGTTCACAAACATACATTTATTCCATTGCATTCGAGACAGAGGATACTGAACAGATTTAGATGGCGATTTTGGCAGACTTGTATTATTGATAGTGGAGAGTGTCTCGACCACTGCATCATAACATAAATTAGGATGGGAACCAAACAGATTAATCATGAGTTATTGCCATATTACTTGGCCTAGATTTACTGGAAAGAAACAATGGGGTTGCCTTCTTGCTGTTTTCGTAGTTTGTCTTCTTATCTTCAGCAATTGCACAAAATTAACACACTAGCATTGCTATCATTGGCCAAGTCAGATAATAGGAAAGCAACATTGACACAACGAACGTTTGGGCAAGTAGCCTACACCAAATTAACACAAAACGGCACAACTATCATCAGCCAGGTAAGGTAGTACGAAAGCAACATTAACACAATGAATGAATGGGCAACCAGGGAAGCACTACAATTCATTAATGTGCGTGATATGAGATAGTACATTCATGCAACTCAGTATGCAAAACTACCAGGCAGTTTTCCTTACAAAAATCAACATTAGCGCCTTTAACATTTTGCTACAACTAATTTTAGATTAGATAAAGGTTAGATTCACGCCGATTAACAAAATACATGTTGATGTAAAAATATAGTGATATACAACAGGTACTTACATTAGCATTGGAGCACAGAGAATTCCCGCAAGATATTTTCCTCGGATATGATCCCAATGGAGGAAGTCTTCTATCGTTTAACCTTATTTTCTAAAAGAGAGATGGGTAAGAAACATGTAGAAAATATGATCAGAATGCTATAAAATTTCATGATGCGAGGATACGCACAAGCTTCTTAGAATGGAGTTGACATTCTTTTGCCGGATCGAGCGGACTAGTTCTTTGGCCACTGGAATCTGCTTATTATCAGTGGGAGTTGGGTTTCTCTGTGCTGGAGCAGTATCTATGAAAAATGGAGTTGCTTTATTATCTCCTGGCGTTTGGATCTTTTGCAAAGACCTGGTTTGTAACCCTTCAGATTCTAACAGAGCCGTCTTCCCCTTGCATGCCTTATATAGAAGAATGGTGGTTCAGTTATAAAACATGCTACATCAGAGATGGAATAGGTACTGAAGAATAGAAAGGCATGACATATTGACATGTATTCCCTCCATCCGGAAATAAATGGACGGGTCTAGGCGTATTTCAGATCTAGATACATCCAGTTTTATCCATTTCTATGACATTTAATCCGGACGGAGGGAGTATGATGTAAGAGCTAGGGAAACGACAGGACAACACAGTTAAAAAACACTGAAAAACCCACTGCAGAACCAAAGTATTCAAACCCACTGATATGAGATAGTACGCTCATGCAGCTCAGGATGCAAAACTACCAGGCAGTTTTCCTTACAAAAATCAACATTGTGGCCATTAATCATACATTTTGCAACAACTATATTTAGATGAGATAAAGGTTGGATTCACGTCGATTAACAAAATACATGCTGATGTAAAAATATAGTGATATACAATAGGAACTTACATCTACATTGGAGCACAGAGAATTCCTGCAAGAATCTTTTCTCATAAACGATACCATTGCAGAAATTCTTCTATCTGTTAAGCTTATTTTCTAAAAGAGAGATGGGTAAGAAACATGTAGAAAATATGATCAGCATGCTATAAAATTTCATGATGCAAGGATATGCACACGCTTCTTAGAATTGAGTTGACATATTTTTGCTCGACTGGAGCGGACTAGTTCTTTGGCCACTGGAATCTGCTTATTATCAATAGGAGTTGGGTTTCTCTGTGCTGAAGCAGTATCTATAAAAACTGGAGTTGGTTTATTATCTCCTGGCGTTTGGATCTTTTGCAAAGGCCTTGTTTCTAACCCTTCAGATTCTAACATAGTCGTCTTCCCCTTGCATGCCTTGTATAGAAGAATGGTGCTTTAATTATAAAACATGCGACAAAGAAAGAGATGGAATAGGTAATCAAGAATAGAAAGGCATGACATATTGACATGTATTCCCTCCATCCGGAAAAAAATGGATGGGTCTAGGCGTATTTCAGTTCTAGATACATCATTTTTTATCCATTTCGGCAACATGTAATCCGGATGGAGGGAGTATGGTGTAAGAGCTAGGGATACGACAGGACAACACAGCAAAAAAAACTAGTTGAATGTAAAACTATATGCTAGCGGAATACATACAGAAATAACCAAGGCAACATACACGTGTATGATTGGGAAAATAAGATGGCATTGCAACAGAGCACTAGAACAACACTTCAAAACATGGTATGGCAGATAGATGAAGTACATACTGATGAATAACAATGCATAAGATATTCAGAAGCATGATGTCCAAATTAAGCAAATGGCATTGCGATAGAGTAGAATGACAGTACTTGAATTTGAAAACATGTTATCATGAATGGAATAGGTACTGAAAAACAGGAAGGCATGACATATTTACATGCATGATCAGCATGCTAAGCACATGGCAATGCAACATAGTAGATACACTCCAGGACATTATATGCATGTTGTACCCATATCACAGGCCAAGTTAGAGCAAGGACCTTAAGAGGATTCATCATCTTTCTGCAAGTCTTCTGAAGAACTGCCTTTACATGTTCCATCATATTGGGTATCATTGACATCAAGTTTATTGGCCTTTACATTGCTCTGTGAGGTTCTTGTGGTTATATCAGTGTGTGCAATTATATCTGACATGCATGGAAGACAACTAGTAGTTAGATTTATGTAAATGAGTGCCTCAGAGGAGACGACATAAATAGTAGGACTGGGGTTAACTAGCAGCAACAGGTCTCAGTAAACTAAAGGGAGAACATGATGAAAGCTACAGAATATGTATCGTTTGTACTCGAGATTAACTAGATGGCACACAAAAGTATTAAAGAACAAAATAGGTAATACTAGAAGTGGTATAATACTATAATCACCAGCATGTGGGATAGCATTGGCTGATGGATGATAACTATGGAACAGTGTTACCTAAAGAACAAGTAACTTAGCTGAACTGTGGAACAACGTGAACTCCTGAACAAGACCCGTAAGAGATCAGCATGAATATATAGTGAAATGTGATGATCTATTTTTTGTGCTTAGATGAATAACAAAGCCATAAATGTTGCACAGAATTAAGATGAGGGTACAACCTATTTGGCTGCCATCCATAGGAGTGAGCATCATGTGCTAACTTGTCGATGGCCCTGCAGTTGTTGTGGCTGTCCATGTCGGGCACGCGCATTCGATGCAGGGAACTGTTGAGTGGGGACTGTAGCTCCCTTCTGTTATATGCTTCCCTTGTTGGAGCAGCTGAGGTGAGTCGCAAGACGGTGTGTCTGAAGATGCAGATAACGCGTAAAGTTAAGAACGACATATCTCTTTGATCCGAAGAAATACACTAAGAGATCAACAGCAAGGTACGAGAGTGGTCACACGTCTGTTGACTGAGGGCTAAATTGGGGTCACACGATTTTATTTTATTTTGGTACTGTCCGATCTACACTGGACGGCTTGATGGCCGTCTTGTGCCTCCCGGCTGACACTGTTCGGAATCTTCCCCGAAGAGCCAGCGACCAACGGCAGAGCAGCCTGCCTCCGCCGTCCATGGCCCCGTCAAAACTCCGCCTCGCCCCACCGCACCGCTGTGGGTTGCGCCGCCCGGGCCAATCCACAAAGACTCCCGTCATCCAGATCCGCGGCGGTAGTACCTTCAACCCACGCAACTCTAAAAGATAGCCATCTAAGCGGCGCTTCCGCGGCGAACTTGCGGCCCCGCACTTACGTTAGACACCAGCCAACCGACAGCCTAGGAGCTCCGCCTCGAGGGGTGCTGCTTCCCATTGGGAATCGATTGGCCCGTAATAAAAATTCAGACAACTGACGCCTAAATAAAGTGATTTCAGATGAGGGTGCGACCTATCTGGCGGCACGGTGAAGTAGGCAGGTCCAGCTGCCGAGTCGGTGAGGCCGGCGCGGTTGCGGTGGTGATCGGCGGCAGGGAAAGAGCGATGTCGCGATGGTCGACGGCTACGCAGAAGCAGCGCCAGGACTCTGGACGGATCCGGAGTTGGAGCCGCTCCGGCGCCGTGAACAACGGCGGGGGTGAATCGGCTCCGGTACGGTTCACGCGGCTGTCGTTGAGGCAGCATTAGCAGCACGGAGTAAGAGGCACACGGCCCAGTGCATGACGGCAATTGGACAGCGTCTCTGGCATTAGGGAGGAGGGCGGCTGTGAAATTGGTGCGGTGGGGGGCGCCATGGAGATGGGGCTGAGGTTTCGCGGCTCGGGAGAAGGGAGCTTCCCGGGGAGAAGGTGATTTGGCACCCACGAGGTATGAATGGGGACGGACGGGGGGGGGGGGGGGATTGGGAGGGGAGTGGAACCATGTCTTACGGACGCATTTTTCTGAAATGTGAGGGGGATTTACAGTTCTACCCTTGCATATAGGCTTCTCGGCTTGGGTCTGTGTACTGAGGGTCGGGGATAGTAGAGTAACTTTGCTTCTCCCCAAATAGTGGGCGGGAGCAATTTCGGGCGAGGAGGGCGTGTTTTGAACTATAGTGGGCGCGAGCGAATTCGGGCGAGGAGAGCGTGTTTTGAAATAGTGGGCGCGAGCTATTTCAAGTAGGAGAGCGTGTTTTGCCGACCATGGTTTATGAATTATTCGGCACATGTCATTTCGACCGAGGAGAAGGCGCTTGGATGAAGTTACAAACCTACCCTCGATGTACAACGGGCCAATTGATGTGTGTCCCACATAGGACGGTAATTTCGCCTCCCATTTATTTGCTCGGACGAATTCCACCGAAAGCGGAGGATGTTTAACGGTTCGTTCAAATTTTGGGAGAACGAGCATCCACGTCTACCTTACCAAGTCGATTCGAATAAAATTTTGAAATATTAGCTTGCCACTTCTTTTTTAGATGGAGAGATGATGCTCGGAATGTGTTTTTACATGCTCGTTGCTAGCGATTTACTATATGACAAATATTTTGACACACTCAAAAACGCGAATCAAACCCAAAATTAAATATCTCGATTCAATGAAATAGCTCGCTCAAGAGGGTCAAAATAGTGAACTAAATCCAAAATTGAACACCTCAATCGAGTAGCATGTTGTACAGTATTATAGTACTCCGTGAACATGTTGAATGTCAAATTAATGAACTTGTTTGATATACGCATATATCCGTTCATGTGTGGATTGCAGACAACATGGTCTCCAATTTAAATATTTGAATTCAAGTTTATATCATTCTTTGATGCATAAAACGCGGCCTCCCCCTCTCCCGGACTCTTGTTCTCTCTCTCTCTCTCTCTCACTCTCTCGCCAACAATCTTCAATTCTGTCGCTCGCATCCGACACAAAAACCTTGTTGGTCCCTCTCCCTTTCTCTCTCTCTCTCTTTCTCTCTCTCTCTGTGTGTGTGTGTGGGAGGGGGGGTCTTTCTAGTCCACATTCATATATACACCATCTATAGGTATCTCTCGCACACTATGTATGATACTCTAGCTAGTCCAAGCTAGATATCTTGGGTGCACTCATCGTACGCACACAAATTCCTTGGCTCTTTGCCCGTAACTCTCTCACGCACCACTATGTCGTCTCGGAGCTCTTCCCCCCTCTCTCAAACTCTCCATCCACCTAGGTCACACATACACATGCATATCTCACTCGCACTCGATAGGCCCATCTAAAACTCTATCTCTCTCCATCGTTCTCTCTCCATCTCACACGCACACACACACACACACAATCTCATGCCCAGCGAGCCAAGTATGATGGTCTCTCACTCAATTGTAGGCACACGCAGTCCCCCTATATGTATATGACTAGCTAATCTTAGTCTCCATCACAAACATGTGCATGGTCTATCTCGATTTCTCTCGAGGCATCTTTCTATCGCAAGACGCACTCCCTCAATCTCCCACCCATATAGTCCCCTCACGATCTCGAGGGGATCTCTATCACAAACACACCCTCTCTCCCTCCCCATGCGCCCATGCCATCCATGTGTCCCTCTCGACCTTTTTTCCTTGTTGGCCAGACCTCTATTGGACATGTGCTACAGGGGTGTCTCTCTCTGTTGCAAACAATCACACACTAGCTATGTTCATGTGCCTCCTCGCCTCACTTTTCCATCTCGGAGATGCATGCGTGATATGTTCGCATAACAAACGAAAAAACACACACACTCTCTCTCTCTCTAATTTATCGGTTGTTGTCACTTTCTCTTTCACACACATACTCTTTTTGCACACTTACTCATTCTCCTTCACACACACTTGATCTGTCTCGACTGAGGCACTCACCTCCGTCCATAGCACATAGATTTATTGAAAAGTCAAACATCACAAAGTTTGACCATGTACGTGGAGAAAAAGAATTACATCTAGTACGGCAAACATATACCATTAGATTCACCATGACATGTAGTTTTGTATGATGTATCTTTGGTATTGTAGATATAAATAAAATTTGTGTAAACCTGAT
The DNA here is from genome assembly GCA_021605145.1 of Aegilops bicornis. Taxonomy (NCBI): domain Eukaryota; kingdom Viridiplantae; phylum Streptophyta; class Magnoliopsida; order Poales; family Poaceae; genus Aegilops; species Aegilops bicornis. The sequence continues at coordinate 471,445,774 of CM038672.1, read as the reverse complement.
CAAAGTTTCCAAAGTTTGACTTCTAAAATTTTTACATGCACTGCATTATCGAGCGGATGAATATCTCTTTCCCCCTCTCAGCTATCTGACGCGCCACTCAGCCTTATCGGGGCTCCTCAATCGCTCTGAAACTTTATTGGTCAGTTTGGTTCGTGACCTGGCCCTCATGCCTTGTTGGTCGGTACTGCCTGGTGTGGACGTGAGATGTAAAATATTTCTGCCTGGCCTGGCTTGTGTGGTGCTGAAGCGTTTGGTTCATGCCCGGCCAGCAAAGCATCAACGCCCCATCAATCAATCCATGCATCAATTATTTAATGCTAATATCCATCCATGTTGCTATTAGCCTCGTGGTCAGCATCGACTGTGCACGGCCAGCGCTCAAATCGGTCGCTTGGGCCAAAGCTACTTGCAGTGTCTGGAGTTCAGCCAGGCTAATTAAAGTGCAAGGGAACCCAAACCAGGCGGGCTTTCTTTTTCACAGGGTAGCAACCAAACAAGCGTGCATGAAATCCAGCCACAACCCGAGGCCACGCAAAAGATGCTCACGGCGCAAGCCAAACGGGCCTTATATCTCCCTGGTTCACACATACACATGGCTCGCTCGCGCTATACATATAGACCCATCCAACACTCTCCGCCCTTGTTCTCTCTCCATGTGACACGCACCCCCTAAGTACCATAATCCGTCACACCATCATAGGCTCTGTTTGGATCCATGGGTTAGAGTTAGTTTGGGTTAGTTTGGAGTCAACTAACCCAAAAAGATCCAAACAGGAGGGTTAGTTTAGGTTAGATGCATCTCACACAACCAAAAAACTAACCCATCCAAGAGGTGCTTATTTGGGTTAGTTCTTCTCGGACCACTAATAAACACTTTTTCTCTCGCTCTCCCCGCAGCAGATCCTCCCCACTTCCTCAAGCTTCGCGTCCTCTCCCTCCCGCCCTCTCGCACCGCCCGTGAAGGTGCCTCGCCGTATCCGCGCTCCATCTAACCCTGCCATCCAAACACCTCTTTACTTAGAGTTAGATAAGGGTTAGAATCTAACTCTAACCTCTAACTGAGTTAGAGTATCCAAACAGGGCCATAGGCGCAAGCATTCCCCCCCCTCCTAAGTATGATTATCTCTTACTAGCCATCAAGAACACACGTATTGTCTCCTTCCATCCATACGTCTATCTCGATATCTCTCGGGGCATCTTCTATCGCGCACGGACCTTGTCACTCGATCTCCCACCCATGTAGTCCCATCATGATCTCCAGGGGATCTCTCTATGACAAACATACACTCTCTCCACCCCATGTCTGCATTTTCCCCGTACGTCTCTCTCGACCTCTCTCCCTTGTTTGTCAGACCCCTCTTGGCCACGTGCTAGGGTTCTTCCTCTCTCGGTTCCAAACAACAACACACTATCTCCTCACCTTGCCTCGGTTGTCGAAGATGCATGTGTGATATGTTTGCATAAGACACGCACGCTTTTTCTCCACTTTTATCGTGTGTTGTTCATGTCACTTTCACACACGCACACACACTTTTTTCACTCTCTCTCTCTCTCTCTCTCTCTCTCTCTCTCGTCAGGGACTCTGTCATGTCCATAAGCATATGGATGTTTTGAAAAGTCAAACCTCAGAAAAGTTTGACTAGGTATATGTGGAGAAAAACATTTACATCTGGAATGATCATTAGATTCATCACAACATGTACTTACTTCATACTATGATTTATTTTTGGTATTGCCGATATAAGTAATTTCTTTATAAACTTGCTCAAAGTTTCAAAAGTTTGACTTTAAAAAAATGTTGTAACTACATTATCAAACGGAGGGAGTAGCTCTTTCTCTCTCTCTCTGCTATCTCTCACGGGCCTCCCCTCTCACTCGAACACTTTATACCGACGTATTATACGCTTACTGTGTCAGCGTATAGCTCTATATATTATTTAGTTGACCGGTCAACCAATCCATATGCTGCGTTGTCAGCTCGTGTTCTGTATCTTGGTGTGTTGGCCCATGTGGCAGTGGGTGAAAATAAGTAAACTAGAGGCCCATCTGACACGTGGTGAAGAAAACAAAGTTGAAACCACTGTAGCACCTCGCACGCTAGTAAATTGAGGGCGATTGAGGACAAACTTCTAGCGCCAAGGACGACTCACAAGACAATTCACCACTGCCGGCGGCATGCACGTAAGGACGACTCAAGACACCCACCACACAACACACACCAAAGACATCGTACACCGCGCCGCCACGGTTGAGATGGACGGCGAGGCAGCCAACAAGCGGAGGTCGCTCGAGCCAAAACCGCATCCGACGAGCCTGGACTTCATCAACAGACTCCCCGATGACATGCTGCTCGTCATCATCGGCCTCCTCCCCACCAAATCTGCCGTGCGGTCCGCCCTGCTCTCCCGGCGGTGGCGCCCCCTCTGGCACTGCGTTCCCCTCAACCTCACCGTCGACAGCTGCCTCTGCGACGGGGATTGCAAACGCATGGCCGCAGTCTCCAAGATCCTTTCATCGCACCCTGGGCCAGCCAGACACCTTGACATCCGCATGTTCAGTACCAACTGCACGGTCCAACCCAAGTTTGACGAGTGGTTCTTATCCCCCGCCCTAGATCAGCTCGAGGAGCTCAGCTTTGAAGCTGGACGATGTCGCTCTCTGCCGCCGTCCGCGCTCCGCCTCACGCCAGCGCTGCGCCGTGCCAGCTTCAGCTCCTGCTATCTTTCCCAGATTAATGACGCGCCGCCCTTCTTCTCCCTCAACTCAAGCAGCTCGACCTCTTCGACGTTGTCAGCTCGAAGAAGGCTATGGAGCACCTGCTCCGCAGCTGTATCAAGGCCGAGTACCTTCGTCTTGAGCAGATCCACAGGTTCATTAGCTTCCACATCGCCTCGACGAATCTCCGATGGATTTATGTGTCTTGCTGGCCCCGCAACAAGACATCAATTGGGAAGAGATCACTCCAGCTGTTCCACATTATGGTCATTGAGAATGCGCCTTTCCTTGAGAGATTGCTTGTATCGGATCTAGAAGGTCCAACAAAAATCATGGTCATTTACGCAACAAAATTGACAAATGTTGGTGTACTGGGTCGCTAAATTCTCCGAACTCTTTATTGGATCCGTAATCGCTCAGTACAGCACTCATCTTCTTCTCCGCCTTCTTGAAATTCACATTTTTAAATTTCTTCTTGATGTATTTACGACCGCCTTCCGTAAAATGATTCCCACAAGCTTGACCCAGTCCATGCGCATAGTGAAGATCTTAGCACTAAAATCTATCGGCCCCAATCTAGATCAAGTTGTTGGATTCCTCACATGCTTTCCATGCACGGAGAAGCTACTCATCAAGGTGAAACTTCTTTCCTATTAGTAAACGGTAATCACAACGTAGCTCAATTTTTTCGTAATTTTCCCAAATTACGATGACAAGTGTAGTGTTCAAAACTACATCTACGCACTGCACCGAAAGAAATGTTTTGAGTATTTTTTCTCACGTGATCACCTGTATCATTTTTATGCTGTACCTCTATAGTAGCCTAGGCTAGTCATAGTGGAAAGTAACTTAGACTACTCCAGTAACTCTATGGTTACCCTAAGGGCAAGTACTATCTCCGTCCTAGTGTACTCTTCCAATTTTGTAGTATCAAAATTTGACCATAGATTTATACTGACAAAATGTTAATGCATGTCACTAAGAACTATATCGTTGGATTTGTATTTGAACATAATTTCAAATGGTGTAATTTTTAGTGACATGCATTGGCATTTTCTTAGGTAAATCTATGGTCAATATTTTATACTAAATACTAGGTAGTATTCCCTCCGTCCCAAAATTCTTGTCTTACATTTGTTTAGATATGGATGTATCTAACACTAAAATGTAACTAGATAAATCCGTATTTAAACAAATTTAAGACCAGAATTTTGGGATGGAGGGAGTACAAAAGTTGGCTATGTAGGCCAAAACATGTACCAAATTCACTTGTGATGCATTTGGCATCGATGCCCCTCCATTGCTCACCTGGTGCCCCAATCTGGAGCACCTACTTTGCACCGGTGCCAAATTAACTCACGCAATGAAAAAAACTGCGTGGGAGAGAGAGAGGACTGAGGCAATAAAAAACACTTGTTTGGGAGAGTGAGAGGCTGGTGTAGTTGGTTTGATTGATTTGTTTATACATGTGGGTCTGTGTGCACAGCGGTGCCAACTCTCTCACATCACGAGAGCGGTGCCAAAATCTTTTGATTTGACATCGGTGGCATACTTTTGCGAAATATGGCATCGGCCACATAGTGGAAGGCAACAAATGCCCAAGCTCTTCACGTGCTCCTAGTTAAATGAGAGGAAATAGAAACAGAGACAGAGAGAGAGAGGGAGAGAGAGAGAGAGAGAGTGAAAAAATATCACTAGCTAGCCAACCCTATCGTATGAGCAAATGATATTGGTACCTCTTGATGACACGGCAATCTTATGCAGCCAGCTGCTCTAATATGTTCTCTTCTTTTGCAGATAAAAAAAGATCCGAAAGTGAAAAATGTGCTGCACTATAACAATCTCATTGAATGCCTTGATCTCCATCTTACAGAAATTGATTTGATCGACAACCAAGGCAGCACATCTGAGATTAAATTTGCCAGGTTCTTTATTCTGGAGGCAAGTGTGCTCAAGGTAATGAGGTTCGGCATTCTCTGGCGCAACAATGAATGGCGTGCTGATCACCGCAAGCGTCTAAGCCTAAATGACAAAGTCTCTGCAGGTTGAATTTGTTTTTGAAACATCAAGTGGCCAGAGACTCGAAAACTTATTTGCCCATTAGTGACTTGTCAGGGCGGTGGATTTTAGTTTGTACGATAACGCTGCATCCACCTAAAGTAACAAAAGTTCTTACGTGAACTTCCTAGTAATTCCCTCTTCCTAGGTGCAGCATTACTCCTAACATTTGTAATATCAGTTTGAAACTTGTAATATTCCCGTGTCCTATTCCTGCGTTTTCAAAATCCTGCGAATCAAACAGGTGCTGAGTTGGTGATGATGTTGTGCCTCCCATCTTTCACCAAAGAGTCACGGATCTGGATCTGACGCAAACAAACCAAGCTTCACCATTTTTGCAAAAAGATGCCCGCACTTGTTCCCTATTTACAAACAACTCCTTGTCTCTCACAATCAGCCTTATCTCCTCCCCACCACATCTAGAAGGTCGTGAAAAATCTGGCGCGATGGCCGCTGCCAGAGAAGTCCACCCCCAATCTTGGTGTTCCGTGCAATGCACGGGCATCTACGCACGGGAATTTATGTCGAACAGGGCTAGTTGTAAGCAGGCTAGCTCTACAGCCATGATGATAGTGACTGCAGACGATGAGGTCGACTATAGTATGCCGAACACGGCGCCTATACTCAGTGTCATCTCCGCACGTGGTCTTGTCACTTCACCGTGAGGAGCAGCACGTAATAATTTGACCAACGGGTAGTACAAAGGTTAGTACTCACGGGATTACTACATTGGTAGTACTACTACTAGTACTAGTAGCACCACCGTCTGGATTTAGGAGTACTACCACGTCCATCTGGATTTTAGTATTTGACTAGCAATATCTAGTAATGCATGTCACAAAATGTACTACTCCCTCTCAGAATAAATACATGGTGTTTTATTCCTGTCGGTGAGAGAACTTAATGTTTTCTTACTAACTAGAGTCTTAATAGGATTACATGCAATGAAATAAACACTGCATGTCATGTTTGGTAGTCTCAAGTCATTGAAAGCATGCACGGCCCACATCTCTCATTGGTTGATATGTGACGAAATAAGAAACAAGGAGGGAGTTAATGCACCGTGCCTAAGTGTTTTGGGATTATTTGGTTTTCGTAATGTGACTTACACAACATTTTTGTTTACATGCACTAACATTTTATTAGTTAAATCAAAGGTCAAAACTTGGCGCAAAATGCAAAGGGGGCCAATAAACCAGCAAACATCAAACTTCTCTCGTTTGGCCCCAACTAGAGGTCCGGTGAGATGACTATACTGCACCGGCACGGAGGGGGGCGCAGCTTCATTGACTTACATCAACTGCCTTTGGGTGAATGATACGTGGGCCCAGGGGGTGGCTAGCCCACCTATCATATAGCCAAAGGCAGGTGCAGTAGAGAGCCGAGGAGTAGTACGAAATCGTACGCACCTACGCACGCTAACCAAGGGCAAGAGTGATCACTCGAATCGCAAGATCAGTTGACTAGTAGAAGCTAAGCTAGACCCATGGAGGCGATGAGCGCGAGCATCAGCCGGCTGTGCCAGATGGTCCACGACGCCGGCCTGCGGCCCGGCAACGAGGAACGTCTCCACGTAGTATTTCTTGAGGCCGGCAGGGCGAGGGTCCGCTTGGACGACAGCTTCGTCTCCTTGTTCGACGAGGTCCTCGTCGGTTTCCTCGACAAGTTCACGGTCATCAAGAAGCTCGCGGATGACTTTGACATAAGCCTTCAGTCGACGCGCCCAGGCTCTGCGATGCCCGCCACCCACAACGGCCACTATGGTGACAACCTCTTCGACGCACTGGTGGCCCTGCGACTGCCCGCCGTCAGGCCGGAGAATGTCCACCTTGAGGTCGCGCTGCCGCTAAGCAGCCTGGCGCAGCAAGACACCATGGACATAATCACCCACGCCCACGCGCATTCCGTAGGAGGACGATAGGACGCTGGCCTTCTTGGACCGCTGGGCAACCTTGGACGACTGCTCGTAGAAGGACGTTGAGCTGCCGCTGCCGCCGCTTCCTCACACGTCGGTTGGTGACCCGGCGCACTAGGGCGTGAGGAAGTCGTTGGCGGATCTGTATGTATTTTTATCTTTCCGTCAAATCCATGTAGTAGTATATGATACTACAGTAATTATCTTACCTTTCGCATCAACTTCATAATTTTCGTACGTACTCCATGCATGAATGGCGCAAGAACCAAACTTATCATTACTCTAGGAAAAATCGTTATTTTCTATCCATCGATCGCGCCATGGAGCAGAACCAAATTTTACAAGTTACGAGTTCAAAAGGAAAAGCCTGCCGTGTTCAAGGCCGCCCCCACACGGTTGGTCCGCACGCCGCTCAAGTGGGACTGCGTGCGGTGTTGCATTTTCACTTACAAGTGGGACCGTAGTTGAGCAAACCGACTATCGGCAAACCCCCACCCCGCCCACCGCGCGATGGCCGAGAAAACAGGAGGGAGAAGAGATGGCTGTAGCACGGACTCCAAGAAAATTGGTGTCGGATGGGACTCGTGTGGGTGGCGTGTGCCGTAGTTCTAGACGTGAATGCTAGTTATGGCCCATGCCACCCCACTATATTGAGCCTATATCGAGGTACAGTACGTAGAACAAATTTCACGCAGTCCGTGCTCAGCACTCCTCTATCTCCCTTCTCAGCCAGACAGCGGACGCGCGGAGCCCATCGTCTGTTTGCTCACATGCGGTCCCACATGTCAGTGAAAACGCAAGCGGACCACCGAACTCGCACATCTTTCACCTCGACGTCCGGGTGATGAAAAACAAATCCAAGAAAGATCTTCGGTGGCTGCTTTTGGAGTTACTCAAGAGTAGTAAGATTCTATTTACAGTTTAACCCAAGATGCACATCTCGTGGCTTCAACTTATCAACTACCACTCTATTTTCTTTCTTGACACGACCTGGATGCTGGATGTCCCACGGTCGGCAAAAGGAGGAAGAACCCACCAAATCTTCGGTTGTGCTCTCGGATTAGACTAGTTGTGCTAAATTAAAAATTTATTGTGTACTCCCTCCGCTCCAAAATACTTGACTTCCATTTGTCCAAAAATGGATGTGCCTATATACTAAAACATGTCTAGATACATATATATTTTGACAAATAGAAGGCATGTATTGTGCAACGGAGGGAGTAGAATGGATGCAAGTTTTTGTATTGGGAAGAAGAGTACATCCATATATTGATAGAGCGCAATTTAGTAGATGTTCTATCACTTTTAGCTAGCATAGAGGCTATAGATGAGATTAGTGCACTTGTTGATACTCCTACTTGGTATGCGTGTTGCTGCTTAGACGCAGACAAAAACGGACCGGAGGGAGTACTAGAATAGAGGTTAGACATGAGACTAGATGCGAGGAAGCAACGTGTACTTCTTTACACTCGAAGAAGAAAGAAGCACGCAAGTTCGAGCCTCCGCAGATCAACAATGAATGCATCGAGAAGGCACTAATCCAACTTATAGGAGTAGTAAAATGTATTCTTGTGGTTCTTGTTTTCTTTGGTCTTGCTTTTCTAGTCAAAATTATCGTTGGAGTTCGTGCAAAAGGAGGTCCGTTTGGGGTCGTGCGTTACAGTTGGCCTTACAAGTGGGAACGCAGTTAAGGAAACTGACTATCGGCAAACCCCCACCTCGCCCGCCGCGCGATGGCTGAGTTAGAGAAACGATGAGGTTGAAGAGATTGCTCTAGCACGGACTCCGTGAAATATGATGTCGATGGAAGTCATGCCGATGGCGTGCCGTACTCCTGGACGTGAGTGCTTGTTCTGGCCCATGCCACCCTACTACTCCTACTAGTTAGTACTACTATATAGTACTACTAGTATCGAGGATTCGAGGTGCTGGTTACATAGTACAGTATGGCTACAGTAAAAACACCCGCACGACGCGCAAAGCATGTGAAGCTAGTACAAGTAGTGTACTACTATTGTTGATTGGCCTCATCTAATAACCTGTTGTAATGCACGTACAATTATGTATTCGGAAAATATTTTTTTTTTGCCTCGTCGCACCACTCACTCACAGAAGCAACTCGAAAGCCATTCAAAAATTTAGTAAGTTTATCACAGGCATATCATTCTATTACATAAAACAGGTCATCAACCCACATCGACAACGAGGATACATTATAAATACTAAAGTTTTCACCACACAACAAATAAGCAATGAAATGAACTTCAACTCAACCATTCCTCGGCGTTGGAAACGCTTGCTTTGAACCACAAGTGATTCTGCTCGATGGGCCATCCATTGTCGATCCGAGACCAACGCAGATCGATCATCCAGCCAAGCGGCCTACTATATCAATACCGTGGTAGGGAACCACCCAAATGTCCGAGGTATAGACACGCTTGCTTCTCATAAATGGTAGTAACATTGTGTCAACAGCGCTTGGATCGCCTTTCACCATCATTGGATAGTTTTGTCCAAGGAAGAGCGAAGTTTTCTCCAAGACCATCAATTTGCATCAGGAGAAGGAGTTGGCGCTAGCACACTAGTATCCATCCCGAATACCATGCAACGGGTGTTGGAATAGGTCCGGAGAGTGCGACCATGGGAGACTACACCTGCTTCCTTAGCAGTAACATCAATAGTGGGCTGTATACACACGAGAAGAGGTGATCCATCGGAATTAGTTGCCAGGCGCCAAATAGTATATGGGCGCTGCTCGTGATCATCACCATCATCATCTCCCCCTTGGTTATAAAAATCTTCAAGTATAGGTGGTGGAATGTTCACAGGACCTTGGAAACACAAGAAGAAGGTTGCATGCATGTGGATGAAACAATTATAATTAAGGTGGAAGACAAACGTACTGAAACAATGAGGATGCCATGCAAAAAAAGTGCCGCGAGTGGTGGCAGCAAACACAAGGCCCTCGTATTGAATTGCATCACAGTACTCATCCGCGTATAGAAACTGATTTTTGAGCAATATCCATCCAGTCAAACCACTGACGATGGCAACAAGCTTGTCAAAGATAGCAACAACTTCATAGTTTTTGTAATTCCAAGAGCAGTTGGGGACTCGAGAAATTGCTATCTTCCGTAGAAGACAGTCACCATGATTGTATTTGAACGTGCGTACAATACCGGTGTGCTCAACCTCCTGGGCAGTCTGCTGAGATTTTTGGAAGTGGAACCCGTCACGAGTGTACACAAATACAAGTTCCCACTAAGCTTGGACCCAATGTAAACAACCCAATCTCCATTTACGCCTGCCCAAGCCTTGCCCTCAGCGATGGCATCTTAACATCATAATGATCATTATCAAGCGGCATCAACTTGCATTGTATGCGAGGCCTCCGTCAGACGGCGCCACCATCGTGGTCATGACGAAGAAGATAGGGGATATCAAACCGCTCCTTGACTCTTGGGTTCCTTGTAATGATGTTATTAGTTGAGTCGAGAATGGGCTTGAACGAACCTGCCATGCTAGCCGAGGTGATGACGTCAGACCGATCAATGAGTTCCTCCACCACGCCATCTTTCAGATTGGGGCAAGAATAACGGGTCAAGTCTTCCGCCCTGTTCCTCCATGGAGAAGACGATCGAACAATGGTAGAAGAAAGGGTGAAGGGTTGAAGGAAAATGGAGGAGGGAGAGGAAGAGCGTGCGACAGCAGTTCCAAATCGAGATGGAAAGGCGAAGAGTCGGTGGACGGTTGCCAGTTTGCCACGGTTCACGAAGGGGCGCCCCGGCCTACACTTCAGTTCGGAAATACTCCTACTACTCCCCGCCGTCTCACTGATATGTGGATCGGGACCACATGTCAACGAGACATGGTGTGTAATTTCTCGTGCCAAATCCGATCTGGCCGCGTTGGCCCGAGGTGCCGCACTAGTTATCAGCCTTTATTTTTTTAATGGCGCACCGTTCAATTTTGAAGCACGACTAACCGGTACTGTACGCAGAGAAAATATAAACTACTCTACCACTACTCCACCTCCAGTACTAGTAGTATAAAGAAGATATATAGGCTGGACCTTCAGCGCTTTCTTGCCAAGGGCTGCCCACTTGCTTCTCACACTACCACCCTCTCTCCAGATCTAGAAAAGACGGCCACTATATCCCTCCTCACCGGTGGTCACAGATCCGCCGGGGAAGAAAAGGACATGCAGCGTTGACGCACTCGTCATCGGCGAGCGAGGTCACGCACTGACGACAAGGCTGTCCTCTCAGACCTAAGCGCCCATGGATCGCTGCCGTGGTGTGTGCGGAGGGCAGCGACCACGAGCGAAGCCACTTCCCGCCGACCCTCGTGTATGCTACCTCTTTTCGAACCATACCCTTGTTCTATTGCCCCATCCGCACGCCGTTGCATGTGGATCGCTTTCCACTCCACCATCTTCCCAATTTGCTATCCTCTGCTTCTACCGCCACGCAGATTTAAAACCATAATTTGCACTATTAAAGGAAACCCTACTTCATGCAGACTAATGCATGTCCTGCTGAATAAGGAAAGGAAGGGAGAATGTACTGTCCAAGAGAGTAGGCATCAAACCCGCATCTAGGTTGAAAAGGGGAAAATCAGTAGCTAAGGAACGAGTCTCATGTCTCTTGGTTGAAGAAGGGTAGAAAGGCATGACAACGCAATAGAGAATGACAAGGTCGATCGGTTTGTTGTCCTCACATAGGAAAAAGGTAGCTAAAGAGAACAAAAATCGGACGTAATCCACATATGCTGCCTGGATATTTGTTGCTCTGGGCAACCATACCTCCCTCACCACTCAAGGTCTGCGGAGGTACATCGCATCGGGTGCGCCCACTGTCCGAATGGGCCTCCCATGCTCTTATTTCCACTTTTTTGCTGTTAGTATAACGCCAGCAGTCAAGTCAAGCAATGCTACTACTAAAGTGATGCCACATTTAACTAATGCCACTCTCAGTCTAATGCCACAAATAAATTTAAGCAGTGCCATTTAATCTCACCGATCATTTCGTGGTTAATGTTGATTGTGGATGTATTAAAGATTTTTCAGCTAAGGCATTCTAATGTTGTTGCACAGCCAAGATACCAACGATGAAACTTGTTACTACCTTCAGATTTTTGCATTGTTAATGCTTATAGATTACATACCTCACTTTCATGAGATAAGTTAATTTTTTGTACAAAGGTCACCAAAATGCCAAGGCTACCGATGTCATTTTATTTTGGTTAAACCGCATGCATAATTATGAAGACAAGAGGAAAGGTCAAGAGTGGGCACCTCCTCCTCCTGTTCTCTTGATTATCAAGAGGAAAGATCAAGTTTTTATGTTTGATCGATTATTAAGATTGCGATAGCAATTTTAAGGTCCCCCGAGTTCGAAATGATATCTACCATGGAGGTACATGGTTTGCAATTTTTTTATACTGTCATTAGTTAATAATGCTAGTTACCTTCAGACTTTTGTATTTGGTTTAATGCTCATGCACAGCTAGTATACCAATGCTGAAACTTGTTACCTTTACATTTTGTATTGTTAATTCTTATAGAAACCTTCCAAAGGCTAGAGTTTATTGAAATCTGTTCAAGAGAACCATTGTGATGTACCACGTAATAAACTAACTACTCTATCGTTGCACTAGACAATCGGATTAGTGTATATTTGTAGTATTCGAATGGTGTTGCATTAGCGTATGGACATAAATAAAGTGTGGCAAGCTTTCCCGGATATGTGCTCAAGAAAACTACTACTGCTTTCTAAATACTAGACGTTTGGGTACTTTAAATTGAACCGTGAAACGTCTTATATTAAGGAACAGAGGGTGTAGAGTTCACTCAAATTATCCCGGTAAAGCTAGTCACACCTTTGTTAAAATTAATGTTCATTATGTTATCGGAGGAGGTCTGTATGTTTGTCTCTAATGCCTATCTACTACATACCCGACATCATGATGTAATGTTAAGTCATTTCCTTTTGTACAGTGTAACTAAATTGTCAAGGCAGTGATGGCATTTTATTTTAGTAGAACTACACAAAATTTTCTTAAAAGAAGAGGAAAGGTCAGGAATGGCTCAGTTTTTCAGAAAAAAACTATGTATGCCTTCCTGACATCAGCCGTTGTTGCTTTATTTATTCCTTCAAACAGGTGGTTAGAAACAGTCTTGCTACCATTTCCCATTAAGAAATTGGAATGCTTATATTTGTGAGTCTATGCTTCAACTAGTGCCACTTTTATAGTAATCACACTTTCAATATCTATGCAAACAGGATGCTCGATTTTAGTGGAGCTGCACAAAAGTCCAACCGGTTCAACATTAGGAGAATATTTTTTTCCAAACCTTTATATCCAATTGGTGGCACTATGAGCTGTTCATTACGAAGGTACATGGTTTGCTACTATCTTGCTACTCTTTTTGTACTGTCATTAGATAGTAATACTAGTGGTTTGCCTGTGAATTTATTAAGGTGGTGGACCTACATTGGAGGTGCAGGACAGGATTCAATGATTGGATGCTCAATTTTGGTTGTATCGATTTCACCTCTTCCATTATTGCGAACATGGCGTGGTATATGTTTACTAGCTGCTTGATATTTGTGCAGACAGAGATGTCTGCCCGCTGCTATTTGGCAAACAAACAAAGTGTCCGCAATTTTGGTTGAACTGCACAAGAGAATAGTATAGTCACTGCATGCAGTGCCATTTGAAAATAGACACAAAGATTGGATAGTCACTTCATGGACTGCAGAAAACACTTCATGGACTGCAGAAAAGTAGTACTGTACTATTTACTGGCCAACACTTGGTGCTTCATTGCTTTGGTCTTATTATACAATGGGCATCATTTTCCCTAAGTTAAAGTTTGTATTCCGAAAATAGTCTCGCGGTGCGATCGAGAGAAGACCAAATCATATTGGTGGATGTTCCTCCATCATGTGTGGTTCATTCTCATGGTTCCAATTGTTGGTGAAACCACTTACGCTTGCAAGAGGAATTGTAGACTTCACAAACAAATTTGTCTTTCAGTCTGTACAGAATGTTGGCCAAGAGAAGCAACCATGTTAGTAGGAAGAACATATGTTTTTTCTAGATCTTTGCTTTTGGAGGTACATATTTGTATATGATCTGTGAATCATTGAGATGCATTAACATGTTGATCTTATGTATGGGAATCGTACTAGTTAGCTTTAGTTGCGACGCAAGATCCGGAGTGGCTGATCTTTGCTTTTGGAGCTATGTATTTGTATATGATCTGTGAATCATTGAGATGCATTAACAGTTACTTATTTATGTTCGCTCAGTGTTTACAATTTACTAATCGATCACTAGCTAGCCTACAAATGTGCACCTGGCAGTTTTATTTGCGACGCAAGATGCGAAGTGGCAGTTTTTTGAACAAAAATGCCTACCTCTGAAGAAACTGACAAGCTACACTATCGATCCTACACGGATAAAAATGCCTACCTCTGAAGAAACTGACAAGCTACACTATCGATCCTACACGGATAAATAGCAGATCACGCACGTATTACCTCCTTTCCGGTTTATGGGCTCAATTCAAGAAACGACCTACTCGATCCTACACGAATAAATAGCGGATCACGCACGTACTAGTACCTCCTTTCCGGTTTGCAGGGCTTAATTCAAACCTCTCACCAACCAAGGTACTCCCTTCGTCCGGGTTTATTAGTCCCATGAGCAAAGCAGCAAGACCAAGGAATGGCAATAATTAACAGCATGCAGGAGTTTAAGCCTAATTAATTCCAGCGATTTATGGCGGCTGCATGCATGCGTTCTCTACCGCGACTGCAGATGTCGCTTCACAGACGCTCATGAAGCGATTCTCGAGTGCCTGCATGCATCCGATCGTAATTAAGGCAGCTAACCGATGCGAAAAAAGATACGCTTTAATTTTTATGGCTTTTTAAACTGCGTGAAATCATTATTGACAAGGAGGGAGATGATTCGAGTGCACTGCTTGACCGCCATGCCGGCATGTGACCCAGACGGGATGGGACTCAAGACAGTCATAATTTCAGTTTCCCTAGTTTTCCACGGCAAGTCAAGCGCACTAAGCCATTATGCATTGAATTCCGATGACCGTCACGCTACCTTCCCCATATAAGTACTGTTTCCCGGCATTCTCCAGTGCCACCGTGACCCAACTCGCCATATCCTCATAAGCCCCTACCAGCCCGACGTTGCTCGCCACGTCCGCCATGCCCCCGCCGTCCGCCAGAGGGCGACGCCGAGGCGATCACCGCTGAACTAGTGTTCGGTTTTTCACCGTATAAGCGCATGAGGGAGGAGGCATTCTATCTTTCTTTAGATGGCAATGCGCAGATCGAGGAGTTGTTGGAGCGCGACCGCATGGCTGAGGAGCAGGAGTTGTTGGAGCACGACCGCCTGGCGGAGGAACAGCGTAATGCCGATTTGCACTGCCAGTGGGACATGGAGCAGCAGCGCACCGACGCTCTGAGTCACGAGCAGAGCGCCCGCAAGAATCGGGCCGACCACGTGAGGCCGGGCGCTCGGCTAAATAGCCCTGGAGGCTGTCGGGCACGCACGCGTTCGCGACGCTGATTTTTACTACTAGCTCGTCAAGTGGGTTTCCCGCTTCAAAGCCGAAGCTTCGGTGGACCATGCCGGCATGGAAAGGGCCAACGCGCGCGAGCAACGCGCCCTATCGCACCTCTGGCAGGTCCGAGGCGAGGCGCAGGACGCCGGTGCCGGCGTTTAGCGTGTACCGCCGGCATCGTCTAGTTAGCTAAGAGTAAGTTAGTACTTGTCTAGTGGGAGTAGATAGTTAACTTGGCTATGATGGTTGTCAACGTGGAAGTTTAGTACTCTATATGTGGATGAGACCTGTTACTTTACTCTGAATGTTGAACTTTCCCTTTGGACGTATGGAATGGGTTGTTATTTTTCTAAATGGGTTGTATTTGTCCTCCACGGCTTTAGAGGCTGACTTGTGGGCCTAGCAAGTTGACGCGTACACAATTAGGAGATTATTGTACATGGAGAGGATGACAGCAGGGACCCGCCAAGGTCATGGCACTACGCAAGCAAGTGCCTCCTTATTTCAAGCCAATAAAAAAATGGCTCCTCCTAGTGGATTTCTGACATCGGGGTCCGATGCCATTGTCAACGTAGTAAAAAACAAGAGAATTGCACAACGAGCGGCTGACACTGTGACCCAAAGAGCTCGCCCAGCTTATTTTGTTTTGGGTTAATTTGATAAATGCCTCCGAGAAATGCCACCGCAATTTCCATACTTTGAAAAATGCCATTTCATGCCATTTCTAGTGGCATTTTTGTAGTCCTGAGTGGCGTTTTCAAAGTTTGCAAACTGTTGTGGCATTTTCAAAGTTTGCAAAATTGCAAAGTGGCATTTTTCAAAGTTTGGAAATTGCAGTGGCATTTTTATGAATCGCCATAATTGGAGTGGCATTTATCTAATATGTTTTTGAGACGGAAGTAGGGTGTCAACTAGGCTGTGCGGGACACTCTGGCCTGTCTAGACAGCCTTTTCTTTTATGTTTACCACAGACCAGCCCAGTAGTTTTTTTTTTCTTTTTGAAAATGGCTAGCCCAGTTTTTTTGTGATTTGTCAAGTAAGTCACTTTATCAGGCCTGTTGGGCTAGACGAGGAGAGCTTCATTCGGCTGGCCGAGAAAATGGCCTATCAAGAATGAGAAATGGGCTGTACATTTTAAAACACATCAAACCGCAATTAGTTTCAAATATCTTTTTTCATTTTCGAGATTTTAAATTGCATTGATTTTTATGCGTGGACAATTTATTGGATTTTATATTGATATACATTTATTTTTAAAATCAATCTGAATGTGACTCAAATTTCGGGATTAAAAACAGTTCAGACCGCACCGACATATGCAAAATTTCGTATAATTTTTTAACCGTGGCCACAATATGGGCTGTAATGCTAACAAAAAGAATATGGGCTCCAAAAAAAAAAACCGTAAGAATCGGCAAATGGGCTATAAACTATTTGAAATAATGGCAGATGGGTTGTATGCTGTTTTCCACAGATTTGAGGCTTTCCACAGATGGCATGTATACTGTTTGATGTCCATCCAACGACCGCCATGCTTCTTCAATCTCTCGCTTCTTCCTGCTCCAACCACAAGAACAAGCGCCGGCGGACTACTCGCTCCCTCCTCCCCGTGGTCGGGTCATGTGTGCCAGCAGCCTCACCGCCCCACCTTACTCCCATCGCTGGCCTAGCTCTCCCTCTACTCACCCTCAGTCCCACACATGTTGTTATTCTCCGGCGAAGGCAGACGAACCAAGAACCCTCGTGACTCCTCCGTGGAAATAATCGCCGAGTATTCCCTGCTTCGTGTCATTCCCTTCCTAGGCTCGCTGGCCGTCCCATCGCCTTCGGTGCTCTCGGCGCGGCCTGGTCAACGTGGTAAATGAACGACATCCATCGGAAGTGGATCAGACGTGGAGAGGTCGATACCGGGTCCCGCAAGGAAATGCCTCCTTATTACGCCGCAAAATAATGATTACTCCACCGACATCCGGGACCCACCGAAGGTCCTTCAGATTTCATGAAAAACGTTATCACGCTACCGACAGCTCGGACCCACCAAATATATCTTCGCACGCAAGGAAGTGCCTCCTTATTACGCCCAAAAAAGAATACCCCCGCTAGTTGGGACCCAAGATAGTGGGCCTACTAAGTTGACGGGAAGAAGGGCTTTGTCAACTTAGTCAATATGCACGATTCTAGCTCGACCGACCGCACGATGTCCATCCAACGTCAGTAGTGCTTCTTCAACCACCGGGTCTTCTTGCTCCAGCCCACCCAATGCACCGGCCGTCGTGCCGCCTCCTGCCTCCTCGTGGCGGGTCAGGTCGCCGCAGAGGCCTCACCGCCCCCATACTACTCCCACCGCTGGCCAGGACATCCCTCCACTCTACTCACCCTCACCCCTCTTATTCTCAAGGGCGACGGCCAAGCAAGCCAACCAGTGAACCCTCAGATTCTCTCCGCGTGGGCATCCATCGTGTCTTCCCCGGCTCCGTGTCGCCCCTTCCAAGGCCTCGCCGTCGCCCACCGCCGTGGTGCTCTCGGCGCCGCGTGGTCAATGTGGTCAACGACCGAATTCCATCGGAAGAATATCAGACGTGGAGAGGTCGACACCGGGTCCACGGCCACATCCCAGTTTTTTTGTGATTTTCCAAGTAAGTCGCTTTCTCAGGGCTGTTGGTCTGGAAATCTTTATTATGAGGAAAATAATTATTCCTCCACCTAACAGAAGGGACCCACCGGACAGGCCACCAGTATTTCATGAAAAAAACGTTTGCCCCTGACTGCTGGGACCCACCCGACGGGCCACCGTATTTCGCGAAAAAAACGTTCCCCCTGCTGTCAGCTCGGACCCACCGGAACTGCCTCCTTATTATGCACAAAAAAATGAATACCCCCCCAGCTAGCTGGGACCCACCTTGGTGGGAGGCTGACTTGTGGACCTACTAAGTTGATGGGGATGGAGGGCTTTGTCAACTTAGTCAATATAAATGATTCTAGCTCCAGTGACCGTACGATGTCCATCCAACGGCCGTAGTGCTTCTTCAACCTCTGGTCTTCTTGCTCCAGCCGCCCAAAGCAGCGCCGGTCGTGTCGCATGCTCCTGCCTCCCGTGGCCGGCTGTGCTGCCGCGGAGGCCTCATCGCCCCCTACTATTCCCACCGCTAGCCAGGCCCTGCGGCGACGGCAGCCTCACACCGCAGCCGAACCAGTGAACCTCAGATTCTCTCGGCGCGGGCTTCCACTGCCGCGTCTTCCCCGGCTCCCCGTCGTCCCCTTCCTAGGCCTCGCCATCGTCGACCGCCCTGGTGCTCTCGGCGCGGCGTGGTCAACATGGTCAAGGAACGATTTCCATCTGACGTGGACTGTATGTGGAGAGGCTGACAGCTGGGTCCACGACCGCAGCAAGGAAGTGCCTCCTTATTTAGCGAAAAAATGTTTCCCCTGTCTGCTAGGACCCACCAATTACATCTTCGCATGCAAGGAAGTGTGTCCGAAAAAAAAACGATTCGCCCCCTGACTGCTGGGACCCACCAGCTACATCGCCGCACGCAAGGAAGTGCCTGACAGCCGGGACCCACCTGGTCAAAGCGTACGTAGCGTTGTCATTCTGGTCAGGAACGTGTACGTACATACTGGTCGATGTAGAGGCGCGCACGTGTCGTAGATGTAGAGGCGCCGCGACGTGTCGTAGAGGCGCCGCGACGTAGCATGTACACGCACGTATCGGCGAGGGTGCAAGAAAGAAAATACGCCACGCATTTACATACGGGCAGGGTCTCGAACGCCTACTCGCGCATACGTACATGGCTCGGTCGGAACGGAGAAATAGCATCGTCGTCGTGTTCATGGGGAGCCAACCGGCTGGGTCGGAAGGAAATGCGTGGTCGTGTTCATCGGGAGGGCTTGGACGGAACATGCGATGGAAACGAGGCCTGGCGTACTGCACAACGGAGGAACGGGTTTTGTGTTCAACCGCCACGCTCAAACGGGTCCTGTTGATCGGAGGGGCTGGCGCATCGCAAAACGGAGGAAACGGACCTCCTACGATCGAAACGGGGTCCCGTTGATCGGGAGGGTGTGGCGCATCGCAAAACAGATTTAAACTGACCTCCTACGGTCGAAACGGGGTCCTGTTGATCGGGAGGGGTGTGGCGTACCGCAAAACGGAGGAAACGGACCTCCTACGGTCGAAACGGGGGTCCTGTTGATCGGGAGGGGTGTGGCGTACCGCAAAACAGGACTCCACGGGATATTGTTCATCTCCACCGTCGACCTCCTCCAGCCTCCACGGGCTCGTGTTCATCCAGCCTCCACCGCGCGCTTACTCCACCGCCATCGCTCAACCACCCCTCTCCACGGGCACCCCTCCACCGCTTCATCGCTCATCCAGCCCTCCACACCACGGGTCCTGTTCAACCACCCTCCACGGCCACCCCTCCACCGTCTCATCGCTCATCCAGCCCTCCACACCACGGGTTCCTATTCATCCAGAGGCAACGGCACCGCCACTATTCATCCAAACCCCCGCAACGCTCACCGCTCATCCAATCGATCGGCTTAAGCTAGCAGCGATGGCGGCGAATCGCCCATCGGGTTCGCCATCAGCCATCGATCGATCGCCGGGTTCACTAACGCGAGCTCGCAGGTAATCGCCGTTAAGTTAGAGCCCAACGCCTCGCTCGGCTTCAGTTAGATCCAACGCCTCACAAACACGCGCGTACGTACGAGAGAAACGCGCATCGCTCCGCCCCCGGCCTCCCATCGTAACCGGCAACTCCCCGAAATTTTCCTCCCCCTCGCTTCTACCACGGTTTTTTCCGTCATGGACGGCCCAAAGAATGTCATGCTGCTGCGTCTCCAGCCCGCCCAGGACGAAAAGCCCATTTTTTGTCATGATTTTTTGTCATAGAAGTAGGAGCCCACCACATCTATGATGATACCGGGTTTTGTCACAATTATCGTCATAGAAGTGTCATATGTATGACAGAAAAAAAATTCGTAAGGCCCAAAATGTCACGGATGTGTCTTTTTTTTGTAGTGTACCATGATAGTTAAAATAAAACTTATTTCTTTGTTGTAGGGAAAAATTGGCTTTTCGCAAAAACCTCATAACCTTAGAGCCTCCACCAGCCATATATGCATATAGTGATAGCATTATTCTGTTCATTGCTCTATTGTGTTACATTGCCAGCATATTCCATGTGCTGACCCGTTTTCGGGCTGCAACATATCACGTTGCAGACTTTTCAGACGAGGAGTAAGGTTCGCTAGGTCGTTGCCGTGTAGCTCAGCTATGCCGTTGGAGTTGATGGACTCACTTTATCTTCCAAGCCTTCCATTGTTATCGTATTAGATGGCCTTAAGCCATATTTATTGTAATAAGTTCTATTTTGAGACATTCGATGTAATAAGTGTGTGATTGCTACTCTGTTATAAATCCTTCGAGTACTATGTGTGTCAAAGATTACCGATCCAGGATGACACTGAAGCACAGAGACTTGACCGTTTGAGGTCGGGTCGCTACAAGATGGTATCAGAGCACACGTTGAGTGTAGGACACGACCACTAAGAAAAGCCATAGGTCACTCTTATCTACTCATTTCTGACTCCTCCCCATTTTCTACTCTTTAGGATGGCAGATTCAAGGAACAAGTTTGCACAACCGGATGAAGACACACCCCTTTGGACGACACTTGAATGAAGTCACTAGATACCTGAATATTGGAATACCAAGCTTCACCGGGACCTATAACGCCACTTTACCAGAAGAGGAACGCTGCATGATTCAAGTTCAAATTCCAGGAAGGACATTCACACCAGTCACGGAGCCCATAGAGTTTTCTGTTGATGCCCCAACCTGGAGTCTAGGAAAAGCATGGCAGCTCACATCGCCATGGGACGCATTGGAGAAGTTTACCACAAGGATCTCAAGGATACTATCTACCAGATTTGTGGGCGCCGAGATGAGCAATGGGAGATAGTCAGCACCAAGAAGGACATGTCCATTGCAGCTTTCATCCAGGAGTTATACCAGCACATTCGACGCCAGGAGAACCAAATGTGCGCAGACATGATAGATTTGAAGAAGGCGATGACAAGGATCACCGAACTTGAAGAGGAACTCAAGTCTACACACGATGGATACGAGGAGGAAATCTCTACACTATTGGAGAAGAACGACGACCTGATAAAGAAGATCGGAGTATTCATGGGAGACCCCGCGCCGGGAGGAGAAGATGACGATTCCACTTGTCCGGAGAACTACATCATCATCGACGACACTGACTCCGACCTCGACGACAGTGATGATGACTTTGAAGACCAAGCTGGAGCAGACATCATGGAGTCTTCCACCGATCAAAATTTCTAGATGACCACCAAATGATTAGTAGTATTCCCCCATGTACATAGTAGTAGTCCGAGAACTTTTACGAGTTTCTAGACCGTTTGTATGTCCTTGCTTGATTGATTGAGTGTTATGATTGTTTTTGTCTCATGTGCATATGGGTAGTGTTTTCTCACTAGACCTCATTTCCATTCTAATCTCTCCCCTCTAAACCCATCAGATGCCTCCGAGACGTGACACCGGATTTGTCTTTCCACCGGAGATCACCCAGTTGATCCAGTAGCAGAATGCCTTGATGCAGATATTAGTCCAGAACCAAGGCAATGATAACAACAACAACAACCCTCCTCCAGTTGACAACCTAGCCCGTTTTCTGAGGTTATAGCCGCCGGTGTTTTCTAGTAGCACCGAGCAAATAGTTGCGGATGACTGGCTACGCCGGATTGGAAGGGATTTGACCACCACTGGTTGCACAGATGCAGAGAAGGTGTGTTTTACCGCACATCAGTTGGACGGACCAGCAGCCTCATGGTGGGAGAATCACACAACCACCTTTCCCATAGCCAATGTTACTTGGGATCAGTTTCAGCAAGCATTCCGCACACCCCACGTCTCAACTGGAGCTATGAGCATGAAGTAGCGTGAGTTTCGCAACTTACGCCAAGGGAACCATACTGTGGGGCAGTACGTGGATGAATTTAGTAAGCTATCTCGTTATGCCGCTGATGATGTGGCCACAGATGCCGCAAAGCAGGAGAAGTTTATGGAAGGGCTCAATGATGAGATGAGCATGCAGTTGATGGTGGCAACATTCAACAACTACCAGGAGTTGGTAGACAAGGCTCTTATGATTGAATGTAAGCGAGTGAGTTGAGAGCCACAAAAGGAAATATGGACAAGGAAGGTACAACCCAGGAGCTCAGCTGAAGCGTCGTTTATCCCCGAACTCGGGAGGACTTGTCCATAACCATGGAGGCCACACCCACAATGGAGGGAGTTCCCACGACCACAATGGCCCCAAGAATGGAAACGGGAACGGAGCAGGTAGTAATCAGAATCGCCCTAACCCAGCCACACCCGCCAAGAAGGACCTAAGTCACATTACTTGTTTCAAGTGCGGGAAGACTGGACATTACGCCACAGAGTGCCCTGATACGTCTCTGTCGTATCTACTTTTCCAAACACTTTTGCCCTTGTTTTGGACCCTAACTTGTATGATTTGAATGGAACTAACCCGGACTGACGCTGTTTTCAGCGGAATTGCCGTGGTGTTGTTTTATGTGCAGAAAACAAAAGTTCTCGGAATGAGATGAAACTCCACGGGATGTCTTATAAAAAATAATGAAAAATCCTCACCAAAGATGAAGACCAGGGGGACCACACCCTGTCCACGAGGGTGGGGGGCGCCCCCACCCCTCCTGGGCGCGCCCCCTACCTCGTGGGCCCCCTGGAGACCCTCCGACGCCAACTCCAACTCCATATATTGGCTTTCGGGGAGAAAAAAATCATAGAGAAGAAATCATCGCGTTTTACGATACGGAGCCGCTGCCAAGCCCTAATCGCTCTCGGGAGGGCTGATCTGGAGTCCGTTCGGTGCTCCGGAGAGGGGGATTCATCGCTGTCATCATCATCAACCATCCCCATCACCAATTTCATGATGCTCACCGCCGTGCGCGAGTAATTCCATCGTAGGCTTGCTGGACGGTGATGGGTTGGATGAGATTTATCATGTAATCGGGTTAGTTTTGTTAGGGTTTGATCCCTAGTATCCACTAAGTTCTGAGATTGATGTTGCTATGACTTTGCTATGCTTAATGCTTCTCACTAGGGCCCGAGTGCCATGAATTCAGATATGAACCTATTATGTTTTCATGAATATATGTGTGTTCTTGATCCTATCTTGCAAGTCTATAGTCACCTATTATGTGTTATGATCCGACAACCCCAAAGTGACAATAATCGGGATACTTCTCGGTGATGACCATAGTTTGAGGAGTTCTTGTATTCACTGTGTGCTAATGCTTTGTTCCGGTTCTCTATTAATACGAGGCCTTAATATCCCTTAGTTTCCAATAGGACCCCGCTGCCACGGAAGGGTAGGACAAAAGATGTCATGCAAGTTCTTTTCCATAAGCACGTATGAATATTTACGGAATACATGCCTACATTACATTGATGAATTGGAGCTAGTTCTATATCACCCTATGTTATAATCATACATGACGAACCACATCCGCATAATTATCCATCATCGATCCGGTGCCTACCAACTTTCCATATCTTTGGTTCTCGCTTATTTACTTTTCCGTTACATCTTGTTACAATCACTACAAAAATACCAAAAACATTACTTTTGCTGTCTTTACTTTTGTTACCGTTCCCGCCGCTATCATATTACTTTTCTACTAAACACTTTGCTGCAGATACTAAGTTTCCAGGTGTGGTTGAATTGACAACTCAGCTACTAATACTTGAGAATATTCTTTGTCTCTTGTCGGTGTCAAAACCGGCGGATCTCAAGTAGGTGGTCCCGAACTGTGCGTCTAGGCGGATGGTAACAGGAGACAAGGGACACAATGTTTTTACCTAGGTTTGGGCCCTCTCGATGGAGGTAAAACCCTACTCCTGCTTGATTAATATTGATGATATGGGTAGTACAAGAGTAGATCTACCACGAGATGAGAGAGGCTAAACCCTAGAAGCTAGCCTATGGTATGATTGTTGTTCGTCTCATCGATTAACACCCTCCGGTTTATATAGACACCGGAGAGGGCTAGGGTTACACAGAGTCGGTTACAATGGGAGGAGATCTACATATCCGTATCGCCAAGCTTGCCTTCCACGCCAAGGAAAGTCCCATCCGGACACGGGACGAAGTCTTCAATCTTGTATCTTCATAGTCCAGAGTCCAGCCAAAGGTTATAGTCCGCCATCCGGACACCCCTAATCCAGACTCCTCAAGAGCCCTCGAACCAGGCTTCAATGACGATTTAGTCCGGCCAAGATAGATTTTCTTCAGCATTGCAAGGCGGGTTCCTCCTCCGAATACTTCATAGAAGATTTTGAACACAAGGATAGTATCCGGCTCTCCAAAATAAGTTCCACATACCACCGTAGAGAGAATAATATTTACACAAATCCAATCACCGACGTATTCCGCAAAGATGACATCACACCACGGCCAAGCCTTTATTCAATCGCTTTTACCGTCCCACCTCAACAAGACTTAGGGAGGCGGTTCCCTTGTCACGCCTTGTCGGGCAGTAGATCGTGGTCCCTTATTCCGGATTCTCATCAATACGGGCGTGGGTAACCCAACCGTGCCATTAATTTACGGCGCTTGGGAGATAAGCGAGTTTTACCAGGCTGGTGGGGGCACATAGTTCCGTCCGCCCATATAAGGGGATAAGGATCCACCTTTTCCATCTACGCCTTCTTCCTCCTTTGCTTATCCATTTTCGTGCATGCGAGCTCCAGCGCCCAAGTCCGCACATCCCACCTCAGTCCTCTCCAGCAATGTCCGGAGCGGGAGGCAAGTGGATGGTCTCCTCCGTCACGGAGGGACACATCAAGAAGCTGAGGGAGGCCGGATACTTGTCTAACGACATCGTGCACCGGCTCCCAGACAAGGGGCAGCTCATCCCCACCCCCAGGCCCCATGAGAGGGTGGTGTTCCTCACCCATTTCCTCTGCGGACTAGGTTTCCCACTTCACTCATTTGTCCGGGGGCTCATGTTCTACTACGGCCTGGATTTCCACGATCTGGCCCCGAACTTCGTCCTCAACATCTCGGCGTTTATCGTCAGGTAAGTAGGCCTTCCTCCGCATCAAGCCCCACTTCGGCTTAGGGCTGAAGACCTTCAATGTCAAGCCAAAGGTAGTGGGCGGCCAGCAAGCGGAGTGCGGAGGCGCCATGGTGGCCAAGATGCCCAACGTTACATGGCTCGAGGGCTCCTTCGTGGAGACCATAAAGGGGTGGCAATCAGGGTGGTTCTACATCACCGAGCCGCGTGACCCTAAATGGGCAGCGGCCCCCGAATTCCGATCTGGCATCCCCACACGGCTCACCTCCTGGAAAGAGAAGGGCCTGTCGTGGGGTAATTCGGAAGAGCGGACCGGACTCCAAACCTCAAGGCCCAAGACCTGGTGGACAAAAGGTTAAACTTCGCTAACGTAGTCCGTGTCATGCTCATCATCCGCCGGATCCTCCCGTGTCAACGACGAGCTTTTAACTTGTGGGAGTTCAACCCGGCCCAGCACCAAACTCTGACCAGGTTCTTTGACACAACGCACGAGGATGCCTGGAAGGTGCTATTCAAGGGTGCCGAGGTTCCCCCTCCCATCACCGAGGATCGCGGATTCCGCGCGAAGCACCAAGCCAGCGTAGTAAGCTTATTTTACCCTTTACGGGATACTTGTTTTTCATAGTTTTACTCTGTGCAGGATCTAAGCTCCCGTTCCTTTGACAGGAATGTCAGAAGAAGACCGGACAGATTGACAGTCCGGCTCCCTTGCCCGAAGACCCAGCGGACGCCCGCTTGACGGGGCTGCTGGTTCCGGCAACTTACGTGGTGCCAGAGAAGAAGGCCAAGAAGAAGACCACAGGAACTCGGAAGAGTTCCCGGCGCCCGGTGGTGTCGGATTCATCGTCCGATGACTTCGAGGCGCACTCCTCCCACGAAGACGAGGAGGAGGAAGAAGAAGCCTCTCCCCCTCCAGCGGGGGGAGGAACAAAAAGGAAGGCCACCCCAACCGGGGGGGTGGCGGAGGGTCCAAGAAGGGGAGGACCCTTCCTCCAGACTACTCCACCAACGCCGACGATGGCGAAGAGGAGTGGCCATCCAGGGCCAAGCCCCTGGCAAAATCATAAGTATCCGGATACCAGAATAACTCATGGTGTTCCTTTGTTGCACAGTATCTTCTGACGCCGAATATAATCATGCAGTCCGCCCAAGGCTGGACCCGATTCTTCGTCGAGCAGCTCCCTGGGTTCGTCGGATGGGAATATCACTTCACTTCCGGCCGCCTCCACTCCTCGCGCTGCGGATGATGCTGAGGTGGAGTCCCAAAAGGGTCCAAGCCAGGAGGAGGTGGTCCTGGAGGCGCCGCAAGGTGACCTCCGGACTCAGCGCAAAGGGATAAAACCCCAAGGGCTCCAAGTCCGCCCCTGGTCGGACACCGCACCGGAACCTTCAAACGGTTCCGAATCCGCAGCGGCCCCTAGTAAGAAGGGCAAGTTTACGACGCCGGTGACCTCCGGCCCAACCGAGGCACCGGATAATCTGCTGGAGGTGCTTAACGGCGCCTCCATCGACGAGGAGCACCGCACTATTATGAGTGTGGTGATCCATAAGGTTCGATCCGCCAAGAGCGGGCTGATCAAGCATGTGCCACCCTTCTAACGAGCTTTGAGGTATGTATTTAAGATATGTAAAATATTACCGCATAGACAAGAGTTCTCGATGCTCAGTTTGGTTTCGGAAAGAAAAGCCGAACTGAGGATCAAAAAGATATACGCATGAGTCTAACATAAGTATGTCAATATGGGAATGCAGGTTGCGCTGCTGACCTCTGCCGCACTGAATGCGGAGGTCGATGCATTGAAGCAGAGCCTCGAGCGGTCCGAGAATGAGCTCGGCCTTGCCAAGAAGCAGCTCGAGGACAAGGAAGGTAAGTAATAATTTATTTAAGTATATA
Organism: Aegilops bicornis; assembly: GCA_021605145.1. Lineage (NCBI taxonomy): Eukaryota > Viridiplantae > Streptophyta > Magnoliopsida > Poales > Poaceae > Aegilops > Aegilops bicornis. The sequence continues at coordinate 471,418,465 of CM038672.1, read as the reverse complement.
TAAAAAAGATGTTGTTGCAAAAAATGACAGGACTAACGTGAGTATTACAGGGGCCACAACCGAGGTGGCGACCCTGAAGGAAGCGCTGTCCAAGGCCAAAGACAAGGCGGCCGTGGAGCGCACCGAGCGAGAGAAGCAGGAGGCGCGGGTGGCGGAGGTGCGGCAAGAGCTCCAGGCTCTCGTGGAAAAACACGAGAGTTTGGAGCTTGACTCAAAGACTCGAGAGTCCGAGCTCGCCTCGGCCCTTGAGAGCGCCAAATCTGCCAAGGCCGAAGGCCAAAAAGCCTTCCAGGAAATTGAGGCGATGAAGAAGATAGCGGCGGTTAAGGCATTCTTGATGCAAAGCAAGCACGTGAAAGTGAATTACTTGTTACTTACCCGAGGCCGGACACCCAGTGCCCTTGAGTGACCAGCTGAAGCAGCTGGTCGAGCTCCATAAGGTGGCCGAACATGCCATGAAGGGTCTCATAGTCCGGCTGTGGCCTGGGGAAGACATGCCTGGGAGCTACTTCGGCCTGGTGAGGCGGCTGGTGGATGCCTGTCCATGGCTTGAAGTCATCAAGCGCTCTGTATGCATCGTAGGTGCCCGTAGGGCCCTTGCCCGTGCTAAAGTGCACTGGGGCAAGATGGACGCTGAGAAGATTGCGGCGGATGGACCACCGCCGGGCAAGGAGCATCGCAAGCCCGAGATGTATTGTGAGGGCGTCCTGAAGGGTGCCCGCCTTATAGCAGATGAATGCTCCAAAGATGTAATTTTTTAGTAAACTCGCATTTGTGATCATGTACGCTGAAAACTTGTTCATATGCGCTAAGCAACGATTTTGAATTAAAAATATTACCTTCCGTGCGGCCGTTTATTAAAATTGAGAGATGGCGAGTCGTTATTTCGCCCCCATGCCACGAGTGCTTTGGGGTGTTGGGATAAACTTGAGCGCTCTTTTCCCATTCTTGGGTCCTTCGAGGAGGCGCTCAACACAACAAACAAGGCAATCGGACTATAATGCTTGAACACTCTCACTTAGCCATAGAATTCTATAATTTTAAATTTCGCGAAGCCCCTAGTATTTGGAAGACCGAGTTCGGGCGCTTATCCACGCCTAGGCGGACAAAGCCGACTCCTCGCTCTAAGCGGCATAAGTCTTTAGGGACTCGAAAACCTCTCGAACAGCGACCAGCTCTCGCCCTATCATGACGGCCAGTTTTAGCTTTCTCCACTGAGGTGCTTAGCCCAGCTCAACCAGGGCACAATCACAGTGGTTCTCTTAGCGCTACCTTAGCCTATATAACGGAATGTAAGGTACCAAAACATGGGAGCCGGGCAAACCCAACTAGTGACCCAAGACATGATTCGGAGCCGATGAATATAATGCTATAAGTTCGGGGTGCCGCACTCATGAGAGTGTTCGGACTTCTCACACCATATTCTGGGGTATGTAAGCCCCTGGTGTATTGGCCGTACCAAAGTGTACGGTTGCATGATGTCATAACTGAACATATTTTCATAAAAAGGGAATGCAAGAATAGACAAAAGCTATGTATTGTTCATTCGAAAAGTCTGCGGTAAAAGCAGAACGATACAAATAGTGCGATAAGTAAGAGATGGGATTATTTGACATGTCCCCCTCCAGGGGCGAGCTGCGGGATGATATGTGAAACAAGTATACTGCTTGTTATACAGACCACCTGGACACTCGACGTAGCTTTCTGCCTCCCTGGCTGTTGCATCGTGTGTTCAGTGATTGTACTGCCGGACAGGCCTTCCGGAAAGTGGAGTCCTGAAAGTAAGAAAAAGAGGAATGACAAAATCGGGAGCCCCTGGTGCGGTTGAGCCGCATTTTGGGCATGCCGTGGTCGTGCCCCTCCCTCTATGCCCATGGTATTTCCAGAGCATAATTATGTACGCGTAGTACTGGTTTTGCAATTTCGCGAGGGCTGGGGTTGGGGCTGCATTGCTACGCATGCTCGGAGCGTGCCAGGCGGTCTTGTTGTAGGTTACTCCGGGCGCGCTTGACGGTGTCCGGACGTTTAATAGCCGGACTGGAGAATTGCCTTGAGAGGCTGCTTTGTACTTCCGCCGCGAGGGCCGCCATATGCTCCTCCGTTCGGAGAGCGTTCGATGTTTCCATTGACCGTAATGACTCCTCGAGGGCCCGCATCTTGAGCTTGAGGTATGCGTAGTGCGGCACCGCATTGAACTTTGCAAATGCGGTTCGTCCGAGCAAAGGCGTGATAGGCACTACGGAACGGGACTATGTCGAAGATTAACTCCTCGCTTGAAATTATCCGGGATCCGAAGACCACCTCAAGTGTAATCGAGCTGTATAGCTTGGCCTCTACACCTGGTATGACGCCTTTAAAGGTCGTCTTTGTGGGTTTAATCCTTGAGGATCTATGCCCATTTTTCTCACCGTATCCCGATAAAGCAGGTTCAAAGGCCGCCGCTGTCCATAAGGACTCTAGTGAGGTGAAATCCGTCAATGATTGGGTCTAGAAGCAATGCGCGAATCCGCCATGACGGATGCTAGTGGGGTGGTCCTTCGATCAAAAGTGATCGGGCAGGAGGACCATGGGTTGAATTTTGGGGCGACCGCTCCAACGCCAGATATCGCCCCTGAGTGCACGCTTCCGCTCCCTTTTGGGGATGTGGGTTGCGTATATCATGTTCACCGTCCGCACTTGTGGGGGGAAGCCCTTCTGTCCCCTATTGTTCGGCGGCCGGGGCTCCTCCTCGTCATCGCTATGCAGCCCCTTGTCTCTGTTTTCGGCACTTAACTTGCTTGCCTGCTTGAACACCCAACAATCCCTGTTGGTGTGATTGGCTGGTTTTTCGGGGGTGCCGCCTATCCGCACGAGCGATCGGTATTCGGTCCAAAATGGACGGGCCCGGAGTATTTCTTTTAAATGGCTTTTTCCGCTGACCGGTTTAGAGCCTCTCAATCCGCATTAATCGTCAGATCCTCAGCATTGTCGCTGTTAATGCGGTGCTTGTGCATGTTGCGACGCGACCTGCCATTGCTGTCCTTGGTATCTGAATTACCAGGGCTCTTGGTCATGTTATTACTACGAGCTAGCCAGCTGTCTTCTCCCGCACAAAAACGGGTCATGAGTGTTGTGAGGGCTGCCATGGATTTCGGCTTTTCCTGTCCTAGGTGCCGGGCAAGCCACTCGTCGCGGATGTTATGTTTGAAGGCTGCAAGGGCCTCTGCGTCCGGACAGTCGACTATTTGATTTTTCTTGGTCGTGAACCGTGTCCGTAATTGTCCGGTCGATTCCTCCGCTGCTGAATTATGTGGCTTAGGTCATCGGCGTCTGGTGGTCGCACATAGGTGCCCTGGAAATTGTCGAGGAATGCGGCTTCCAGGTCCTCCCAACAACCAATTGATTCTGCTAGCAAGCTGTTAAGCCAATGCCGAGCTAGTCCTTTAAGCTTGAGTGGGAGGTATTTGATGGCGTGTAGATCATCACCGCGGGCCATGTGGATATGAAGGAGATAATCCTCGATCCATCTTTGCGAGGATCTGTTGTGCCATCGTATGATTCGATGTTTATGGGTTTGAAACCCTCGGGATTTGATGATCCATTACTTCATCCGTGAAGCATAGTGGGTGTGTGGCGCCCAGATCGGGTTCAGATATCACGACGTAGCTCAAACGAGCTTTGTCTACTGTGTTCGGCCCGGCCGGATTTACCATATCCGGCATGAGGGTTATCGTCACATGTCATGGGGCGCCCACGTGATCCATAGATCAATCTTGTTTGCCTTTCCTTGTCCTCCAATATATCTCGCAGGTCTGGCGCATTTCCCCGTGCGTTGGTATTCTTTGAGCGACGCCGGGGTACGGCTTGAGTGGAGGGCCGAGAGGCCTCTCTGTCACGGCCACGAGGTGGCCGGTCGGCCGCATCATGCACTGGTGATGTAGGTCTAGGTGCTTCCTCCTCTAATCGGGGTAGTAGCCTGCGTTTTGGGTAGCTCTTGGAGGGGCGTTCGAAGTTCGTACTCTTCTGCAAGGACATCAGTCCATCTGTCGGCTAGCAAGTCTTGGTCAACTCTAAGCTGTTGTTGTTTTTCCTTGAGGCTGCTCGCCGTGGCCATAAGCCTGCGTTTGAAACGCTCTTGTTCGACGGGATCCTCAGGCACGACAAATTCGTCGTCGTCGAGGCTTGCCTCGTCTTCGGAGGGAGGCATGTAATTATCGTCCTCTACCTCTCTGTCTGCCGCTCTCTCATGAGGGCTGGTTTCTCCATCCTCCTGCGCTGAATACTACTGGAAGGGGTTGCCTTCGGCACTGTCTGGGGTGTTATTGTCTCCCGTGCCGGAATCACCGTTTTTGCTTTGGCGGGATTTAGAGCGGCGCCGCTGACGCCGGCGCTTAGGCTGCTTCTTGGAGGGGTCATCCTCCATTGTTCCATCGTCGTTCCCTTCTTTTGGGGTGTCCACCATGTATATGTCATACGACGAGGTGGCCTTCCAGTGCCATGTAGGCGCTGGTTCTTGGTCGTCTCCTGCATCGGCTTCCATACTGTCGATGTCATCAGAGTCGAAGTCGAGCATGTCGGTTAAATCATCGGCGATTAGCTCTGAAGTGGGTGGTGGGTGGGCTTTGAATTTCTTCATCGTCCGCATCCCAACCTTGCTGACCATAGTCCGGCCAGGGCTCTCCTGATAAAGAGAGAGACTTTAGTGAATTCAGAATGTCGCCGAAGGGCGAGTGCTAAAAGATGTCCGCGGCGGTGAACTCCATGATCGGCGCCCGATCGGATTCGATTGGCAGGGGCGCGGAAGGCTTGGAGTCCGGAGGGGAGTCCGGCACCTTGGAGTCACAAGCTTCACAAAGGAAAAGGCTAGTGTTAGGCTCGATCGCCGTAGAGATTGCAGCCCCCGAGGCGGTGTCCAGCCACCCGTCCTCGATTGGCGCAGTCGGCTCCGAGCTAAGGGTCGGAGCGGACACCGGTGCGGCCTCCAGGGCACTGTTCGGCGGCAGAGCTAGATCATGCCCATCGTGACAGTGCAGCGCACTTGGCTGTGGCTTGAACCCGTCGAAGATCAAGTCTCCGTGGATGTCAGCCGTGTAGTTCAAACTTCCAAATCTGACCTGATGGCCAGGGGCGTAGCTTTCGATCTGCTCCAGATGGCCAAGCGAATTGGCCCACAGGGCAAAGCCGCTGAATACAAAGATCTGTCCGGGGAGAAAAATCTCACCCTGGACCGCATCATTGTTGATGATCGGAAGAGCCATCGGGCCTAAAGATGACGACACAGAGGAACTCTCAATGAAAGCACCATTGTCGGTGTCAAAATCCGCGGATCTCGGGTAGGGGGTCCCGAACTGTGCGTTTAGGCGGATGGTAACATGAGACAAGGGACACGATGTTTTTACCTGTGTTCGGCCCTCTCGATGGAGGTAAAACCTACTCCTGCTTGATTAATATTGATGATATGGGTAGTACAAGAGTAGATCTACCACGAGATCAGAGAGGCTAAACCCTAGAAGCCAGCCTATGGTATGATTGTTGTTTGTCCTACGGACTAAAACCCTCCGGTTTATATAGACACGGGAGAGGGCTAGGGTTACATAGAGTCGGTTACAATGGGAGGAGATCTACATATCCGTATCGCCAAGCTTGCCTTCCACGCCAAGGAAAGTCCCATCCGGACACGGGACGAAGTCTTCAATCTTGTATCTTCATAGTCCAGGAGTCCGGCCAAAGGTTATAGTCCGGCCATCCGGACACCCCCTAATCCAGGACTCCCTCAACTCCCCTTGTGTCGAATCAACAAATTTGGGTTGAATACTCTACCCTCGAAAACTTTTGCGATCCCCTATACTTGTGGGTTATCAAGACCTTTTTCTGGTGCCGTTGCCGGGGAGCGTAGCTCTATTCTTTGAGTCACTTGGGATTTATATCTGCTGGACACTATGAAATACTTGAAAGACGCTAAGACAACAATTTATCCCTCAACTACGAGGGGAGGTAAGGAACTGCCATCTAGCTCTGCACTTGATTCACCTTCTGTTATGAGTAAGCTTGCGACACCTAAACCTGCTTCTGCTATTCGTTCTGATATGTCGCATGTTATTGATGATGCCACTTCTGCTATGCATGATACTTATGATGAAACTACTTCTATGCTTGATACTACTGTGCCCCTTGGTGAATTTCTAGATGAACAAATTTCTAGGTCTAGAGAAAGAGAAATTACTGAAACTGAATACAATGATGAAAGTGATGATGAAAATATGCATGCTATTCCTGAGGGTTATCTTTTTGATGCGGAATCTTCTGCAGCTATTTTTGCTTGCCAGGATAGATATGAACTTAAGAGGCTACTAGTTAAATGGAGTAAAGAATCTCTTAGAGATAGGATGAGACCTGACCCTGCTTTTGCAACTTCACCTATCTATGTTCCTGATAAGGATTATGAATTCTCTGTTGGTCCTGATATAATTACTTTGGTTGAATCTGATCCTTTTTCTGGCTATGAATCTGAAACTGTTGTGGCACATCTTACTAAGTTAAATGATATAGCTGCCCTGTTTACTAATGATGAGAGATCGCGCTACTTTTATATACTCAAAATATTTTTGTTCTCATTAATGGGGGATGCTAAGATATGGTTTAATTCTCTTGATCTTGGTTGTGTGTGTAGTCCCCAGGATATGATTTATTACTTCTCTGCTAAATATTTCCCTGCTCATAAGAAACAAGCTGCTTTGAGGGATATATATAATTTTGTGCAATTTGAAGAAAAGAGTCTCCCACAAGCTTGGGGGAGGCTTCTCAAGTTACTTAATGCTTTGCCTGATCATCCTCTTAAGAAACCTGAAATACTTGATATCTTTTATAATGGACTAACCGATGCTTCCAGAGATTACCTGGATAGTTGTGTTGGTTCTCTTTTCAGGGAAAGAATGCCGGATGAAGCTGAAATTTTATTGAATATTATGTTGAAAAATGAAAATAATTGGGCACCTCCTGAGCCAACTCCCGAGCCAGCTCCTGAGCCAATTACTGAGCCTATTCCTAAACCAACTCCGAAGAAGAGAGGTGTTCTATTTCTCAGCCCTCAAGATATGCAAGAGGCAAAGAAATCTATGAAAGAAAAAGGTATTAAAGCTGAAGATGTTAAGAATTTACCTCCTATTGAAGAAATACATGGTCTTAATTTACCGCCTGTTGAAGAAGTGTATGATCTCAATTCTTTATTCACTGAAGAACCTCCTGATCCCGATATCCCGACACAGGTAGTAAAGGTAAATTCTCTCTATAGATATGATAAAGCTGAAGTCCCTCCTACTAAAATTGTTAGTCAGTGCTTGGATGAGTTTGATAACTTTATGTTTAAGCAAGAAGACTCTAATGCTTATTTTGGTAGACATTGAAACAAGATGCTTATATGATTAAACACTTGAGTGATTATATGGCCAATATTAGAGGTGAACTTAAACTTGTTAGCAAACATGCTTCTATGGTTACCACTCAAGTAGAGCAAGTACTTAAAGCTCAGAAAGAAGTGCTTGATGAAATGAATAGTAAGAAAAATGATTATGCTGTTAGAGTGGCTACTAGAACTGGTAGAATGACTCAGGAACCTTTGTATCCTGAAGGCCACCCGAAGAGAATCGAGCAAGATTCTCAGAGAAATAACATTCATATGCCTAGTTCTTCTAAAAGGAAGAAAAAGAAAAATGATATGACTGTGGAAACTTCTAGTGAACCTGTTGCTGAACCACCTGATAATCCAAATGATATCTCTATGTCTGATGCTGAAACACAATTTGGTAATGAACATGAACCTAGTGAAAATGTTAATGATGATGTTCATAATGATGCTCAACCTAGTAATGATAATAATGTAGAAGTTGAACCTGCTATTAATCTTGATAACCCAGAATCAAAGAATCAACGTTATGATAAAAGAGACTTTGTTGCTAGGAAACATGGTAAAGAAAGAGAACCATGGGTTCAGAAACCCATGCCTTTTCCTCCCAAACAATCCAAGAAAAAGGATGATGAGGATTTTGAGCGCTTTCTTTGAAATGATTAGACCCATCTTTTTGCGTATCACGATTGACTGATATGCTCAAAATGAATCCTTATGCTAAATATATGAAAGATATTGTTACAAATAAAAGAAAGATACCGAAGCTAAAATTTCCACCATGCTTGCTAATTATACTTTTAAGGGTGGAATACCCAAGAAACTTGGAGATCCGTGAGTACCTACTATACCATGCTCCATTAAAAGAAATTATGTTAAAACTGCTTTATGTGATCTTGGAGCCATTTATTCGTTATGCCTCTCTCTTTATATCGTAGACTTGACTTGACTAAGTTGACACCTACTGAAATATCATTGCAAATGGCTGATAAATCAACTGCTATACCTGTCGGTATTTGTGAGGATGCGCCTGTTGTGGTTGCAAACGTTACTATTTTAACAGACTTTGTTATATTCTTGATATTCCCGAGGATGATAGTATGTCTATTATTCTTGGAACACCTTTCCTTAATACTGCAGGGGCTGTTATTCATTGCAACAAAGGCAACGTCACTTTTCATGTTAATGGTAATGAGCACACGGTACACTTTCCGAGGAAACAACCTCAAGTTCATAGTATTGTAGCGACCCGACCTCAGATGGTCAAGTCTGTGTGTTCCAGTGTCATCCCTGGATCAGTAATGCAGACACACACAGTACTCGAAAGATTTATAATAGAGTAGCAATCACACACTTATTACATCGAACGTCTCAAAAGAGAACTTATTACAATAATATGGCTTAAGGCCATCTAATGCGATAACAGTGGAAGGCTTGGAAGATAAAGTGAGTCCATCAACTCCAACAGCATAGCTGAGCTGCACGGCAATGACCTAACGAACCTTACTCCTCGTTTGAAAAGTCTGCAACATAATACGTTGCAGCCCGAGAACGGGTCAGCACATGGAATATGCTGGCAATATAAGACAATAGAGCAGGAACAGAATAATGCTATCACTACATGCATATTTGGTGGTGGAAAGCTCTATGGTTATAGTTTTGCGAAAAGCCAATTTTTCCCTACAACAAAGGAATATATTTTTATTTAACTATCATGGTGGTTGAAACATTGAGAAGGTATAACCCCAACTCAATCCCAAATAAAATAGTTAACAACCCAACAATATTACTTAAGAGTGATGAGATACATGTGAATACTCAAGTACTAGATACTCAAAATTGTCCATAACCGGGGACACGGCTAACCATGATTAGATTGTACACTCTGCAGAGGTTTGCACACTTTTCCCCACAAGACTCGATCGCCTCCGTTGATTTCTCGCACTACATGGTGTTTGAGAAGCGGATGACCGAGACACAGTCTTTCAGAAACATTAACTCTCTACTCCGGGTAGACCATACCAAACCTACAAAACCCACTACCTGCTGATCTACCTCTTCAAGAGCTTCACATAACTTACTCAACTATTCTAGAGCCCATGGTAGCTTGTGGCTGCACACGGAAGTTTCTAGCATGAATAATCTCAGTTCCCTTTGAGCACAGGTGGCGGTCCATAGGAAGATCACACGGTACCCGGGATTTCCAAAAATAAAACAGACAACACCGGGTTCCCTGTGCCTCAATCCACCCTGATGTGTATTAAAGTTGCCACCTTAAAGTAAACCATTAATTAACAATCTCACATCTGTCATGGATTCACTCAAACCCAAACCACGTCTACGAGCATAGCATAGCAATATAAGCAACACGTAGAAGTAACTCCCAAGGGTTTGATAGTAACAGGGCAATAGGTTATACCTCAACTACTACTTCCCGACCCACAAGTTAATGACATCCTAACCATGCAATGTTTGAGTATTGAGCTAATGCATAAAAACTGGGTATGAAAAGAGTATGATCAAAGTGTTACTTGCCTTGCTGACGATCCGCGAATCTAGAGACTCGTAGTAACACGCTTCGCACTCCGGGAATTCTATCGCAAGCAAACAATAACATACATAAGCAACAAGCAAAGATGCACAATCAAAACTTCAACTAAAAGAGGCTGACCAGAAAGTTCACCTTAAGAACTCTGGTTCGCAAAAAGAATCAAACCAAACAGAGCAACGAAACTCAAAAGGCGAAAGAAACAAGATCCGTTTACTAATCTGAACTAGGGTCAAATTTTTCAGTATCAAAATCTTGTTTAAGTTGTTTAAGCGAAAAGAGGGTCTCGAGACGAAGATCTGGGCGCTTGAATCGCCTGATTCCGACTAACGAGCGAAAAGATAAACAGAAACTAAGATCGGATCAGAAATCGCGATCAGAAAAATCACGGAATAAATCCGAGAAAAACAAAACTGACGAACGGATTAATGAACGAACGTTCGTTGTCTGGATCTAAACGAAGAATGTGTTCGTTAAAACAAACAAACGAGCGAACGCTCGCTAAATTAATAAACCGGAGAAAAACCGATCTATTTAAAAAAACGAAAACTAGGGTTTTCTAAAAAACTGAACGGTTTTTCTCAGAAAACCGGGGCGGCTACCTCGGCTTGGCTCCGGCGGGGCTCCAGCTGGTTCGGCGACGGCAGCGGCGTGGGGTGGCGGGGTGGCGGCGGCGACGGGAGGCGGCGGTGGCGGCTCTGGCGTCGGCTCTGGCTCGGCGGCGGCGGCGGCGGCTCGGGCTCGGGGCAGCTCCGGCTCGGGCGGCGGTGGCGGGTGGTGTTGGTGGTGGTTTGGGCGGCGTGGCGGCGGCTTATCAGGAGGGGAGGGGGGCGGCGTCTTGGAGGAGGGGCAAAGGCGGCTTATAAGGAGGGAGGGCGGCGTCTTGGAGGAGGGGGCAAAGCCGGCGAGAGAGTCCGGCCGGACTCCTCGTCCAAAGTCGGCTTCTGGCCTTGAGCCACGAAAGGCATGATGGCCTTGAAGCGATTGGGCCGGCCCGGCTGGGTTTCGGCCCAGTCGGTGCCCGAAGTTTAAAAAAAAAAATCCGCCGACAGAAAATAAATCCTATAAAATAAAATAAAAATCTAAAAATTCCAACACAAATTTTCACCGTCTAAATGAAATATTTAGAACGAGATGAACATTTTCTTGGCCCTAAAATGCAATTTTGGAAACGTGCAATTTTTCGAACACGAATAAAATCCAAATAAAATCAAATAAAATCGAACAAATTATTTTAACATTTTTCCTCCAATATTTCAATTGTTTTGGAGAAATCATATTATCTCCTCTCATTTATTTTTAATATGAAATATTTTTATGGAGAGAAAAATAATTAAAATAAAAAATCCTCGTTTTTGCTATTTGATAAAAATCAAATATGAAAACCGGAAAATCCCCAACTCTCTCCGAGGGTCCTTGAGTTGCTTAGGATTTTGAGGACTACGGAAAGAAGATGCAATAAAATATGATATGCATGGATGACCTATGTATAACATTCCAAATTGAAAATTTGGGATGTTACAAGTATCAACTCTATTGGAAAAATTCCATCGATTATATTTGGAGCTTTTGAATTTCCTCTCCCTACTGTCAAGAAGAAATATGATATACTTATTATTGGGGATGTCCATATCCCCGTTGAGGTAACATAGTGTTATTCAAAATTTCTCCGGTTCCATGTTAATCGGAATGAGTTTGTTAACAAGACTTGATCAACCTTGTTAGTGGATTCCTTTTGATGAGTATGAGATGGATGAAACTAGAAGCACAACCTTACATACCCTCTTTATATTTTCTGTTCTTTAGTAGAAATAAAGTAAAAATAGTATTTTTACGTACATGCTTGACTTATCCATGCAATATAAAAATATCCCGAAACTAAAAGTCCTCGGAATGCCATGCCAATTTAATATGATTTTTTCGGGAATATTTGAGGATTTTCTGTGCAAAAATTACATGGGAGGCTGCCACTGGCCACGAGGGTGGAGGGCGCGCCCTACCCCCCTGGGCGCGCCCCCCTGCCTCGTGGGCCCACGGTGGCTCTCCTCCACTTATCCCTGCACCCATCTTCTTCCCCTGCCTCACACAAACCCGAAAACCCAACTCAAGCACGAGTTCCAGCCACTTTTGCTGTGATTTTCGATCTCCTTGCTCAAAGCACCTCTCGCAAAACTACTTGGGGAGATTGTTCCTTGGTATGTGACTCCTCCATTGGTCTAATTAGTTTTTGTTCTAGTGCTTTATTCTTTGCAAATTTGTGCTGCATAGGTGACCATGTTCTTGAGCTTGCATGTCAAATTTATATGGTTCCAAGTAGTTCTAATGCTTGATATATGCTCTAGACACTTGTATGAGTAGTTGCTATCAGTTTTATTGAAGTTGGTTCACTTTGGTTTTAAGTCACTAAAAATTTCAGAATTATTTTTCAGAGAAAACAATATTCTTAGGAAGATGTTCCAAGGTGGTTCTTCAAGGAAGCAAGGTCCTAGGCTTGCAATGCGTGATCTTGACGAGGAACCACCAAGAGACGCTCTTGTGAGGCCTGTGAATGGCCTTGGAAAATTTTATGGATCAAGCGGAATCAAAGAAGAATTTAACGCATATTTGCGTAATGCTGGTCTTGAGGATTTTGAAGCTGACAAATTCCCCCAGTATCATGATCTCACAAGTTCATTTGTGGGGAGGTTTGAGTTTTCATCTTCGCGTAATTCTCCTTCAGTCATGTTTGACCTTTATGACAAATCTTGTACCATGGACTTAGAGGATTTCACTTTTGCTTGCAAACTTCCATCTTGGGGTAGTATCAGGGATCCCCCTAAATCTGAATATAGAGACTTTCTTGCTAGAATAACTGTGGGGGAATCTAGAGATATAACACAAGCAACTATTGGGAGCATTCACTTTCTTGCTATACATTATTTTGCTCTCTTCGTAGGTAGATGCATAAATGCTAAGGATGAAGCATGTCACATGTGTGCCCCTGATCTCAGCATTCTCAGAAGTGCTGTGTTAGGAGACCAATCTTATCATATGGGAGCCATTGTAGCTCGTAGGTTGCATCATAATAGACATAACGGAGATTTCTTTGGAGGAATTTATGCAACCCGTTTAGCTAATTTTCTTGAGATAGATATTCGTGAGGGTGACATGGAGTTACCCCCTACTTATTTAGATTTTGATTCTATGGTTTCCCACCAGTTTGTTGAGAGGACTGAACCACCTCTCCGATGTCGACTAATCTTTAACAAACGGCATGTTGTCCATGTTACTCTTCCTGCTCCTGCCTTCTTTGATTTTCAAACGAGAGGAAGATATATTATTACCAGAGAGGAGGCAGATGAGTACGAGAGGAGAGCGGAGGCGGCTTGACGCAATGCTACAGCTCAGGAGGCGATAGCAAACATCGCAAAGATCTGACCCCCTACACCTACGGGTATCCGCCGGGATATCCATGGCATTTGACCAACTTAGGCCAAAAGCCTAAGCTTGTGGGAGTACGTATTTCTCACCGACATTACATTTATGTTCACACACTCATTGCTAGATGTCGGTGCTCATACTCTTTCACTGTAATATCCATGCTAGTTTATTTTCCTTTTTCCTACTTTCTTCTTGTGTGTTTAATAAACCTTAAGAAAAACCAAAAAAATTAGTAGTAGTTTATTTTTCCTGCTGGAGTAGTAATAATTAAAAAGAAAACCCCAAAAATATTTCAGGTTCTTCTTTTGCTTGTTGGGAGCTTTCCCGTGTAAATAGTTTTATTTTCCTTTCTTTTCTTTGGGGGTCAGTAGGAGAAGACCATGATTAAATTGTTGAAGTGGCTCCTATATGCATCATTGTTGATTTAACCAAGAGCCCATATTGCCTTGTCTTCTCCTGTCTATTGAATGCTCGTAGATTCCAGCTTATTTCAATGCACGTGCACTCTTATTATTATTCACACCGTTCGGTCGTGCAAGTGAATGGAAATTATGATGACATATATGATGGACTGACTGAGATGGGAAAAGCTGGTATGAACTCGACCTCTTTTGTTTTTGTAAATATGATGAGTTCATCGTTCTTGATTCAGCTGATTATGAATAAACATGTTTGCAATGAAAATTAGAGATCATAGTTGCTTGTGCCATGCTTGATTAGCTATGAGTTATAATGGTTTACCTTGCGTGCCAACATGCTATTAAAATGGTTGTGATGTGGTATGATGGGGTGGTATCCTCCTTTGAATGATTTAAGTGACTTGACTTGGCACATGTTCACACATGTAGTTGAAACAAATCAGCATAGCCTTCACGATATTTATGTTCATGGTGGATTTTATCCTACTCATGCTTGTATTCAATGTTTATTAATTTTAATGCATGTTCATGGCTGTTGTCGCTCTCTAGTTAGTCACTTCCCAGTCTTTTGCTAGCCTTCACTTGTACTAAGCGGGAATACTGCTTGTGCATCCAATCCCTTAAACCCAAAGTTATTCCCTATGAGTCCACCATACCTTCCTATATGCGGTGTCTACCTGCCGTTCCAAGTAAATTTGTATGTGCCAAACTCTAAATCTTCAAATGAACATTCTGTTTTGCATGCACGAATAGCTCATATATCAACTAGTGCTGCCCTTATCTTCCGTGTTAGGTGGGTTATTCTCAAGAGGAGTGGACTCCGCTCCTCACTCACGAGAAAATGGCTTGTCACCGGGATGCCCAGTCCCATGCTTTATGCAAACTAAATCAAAATAATTGCAAACAAAACTCCCCCTGGGACCCGTTGAATGTTGGAGGCACTCGTTGTTTTGAGCAAGCCATGGATTGATGCACTGTGGAGGAGGGGAGTATAAACTTTACCATTCTGTTTGGGAACCGCCTATAATTTGTTTAGCATGGAAGATATCGTCATCTCTTAGTTGTTATGTTGATAATGAAAGTATGCCGCTCAAAATATAATTTATCACTATTTCAAAATCGAGCTCTGGCACCTCTACAAATCCCTGCTTCCCTCTGCGAAGGGCCTATCTATTTACTTTCATGTTGAGTCATCACCCTCTTATTAAAAAGCACTAGCTGGAGAGCACAGCTGCCATTTGCATTCATTACTGTTAATTTATATCGGGTATGACTATGATTGGATCTCTTTTACCATGAATTGCAATATCTAGTCAGTCCTTGATCTTTAAAGGTCCTCTGCATTTATGTTCTGCGGTCTCAGAAAGGGCTAGCGAGATACCATCTTGTTATATCATATTATGATTGTTTTGAGAAAGTGTTGTCATACGAGATTTATTATTATGGCTTGCTAGCTGATTATGTTATTGATATGAGTAAACATGAGACTTGAGAATTATTGCAAATGTGGTTAGTTACGATCTTTGCTAAAAACCTGAATGCTGGCTTGACATAAGTACAACAACAAGAGCAAACAGAGTTTGTAAAAGTTTTTCTTTTTCTCTTTCAGTTTGTCAACTGAATTGCTTGAGGACAAGCAAGGGTTTAAGCTTGGGGGACTTGATACGTCTCCGTCGTATCTACTTTTCCAAACACTTTTACCCTTGTTTTGGACCCTAACTTGTATGATTTGAATGGAACTAACCCGGATGGCGCTGTTTTGATAGAATTGCCATGGTGTTGTTTTATGTGCGTAAAACAAAAGTTCTCGGAATGACTGAAACTCCACGGGATGTCTTATAAAAAATAATAAAAATCCTTGCCAAAGATGAAGACCAGGGGCCACACCACATCCCACGAGGTGGGGCGCCCCCCTCTGGCGCGCCCCTACCTCGTGGCCCCCCTGGAGACCCTCTGACGCCAACTCCAACTCCATATATTGGCTTTTGGGGAGAAAAAATCAGAGAGAAGAAACCATCGCGTTTTATGATACGGAACTGCCGCCAAGCCCTATTCTCTCTCGGGAGGGCTGACCTAGAGTCCGTTCGGGGCTCCGGAGAGGGGGATTCGTCGCCGTCATCATCTTCAACCATCCTCCATCACCAATTTCATGATGCTCACCGCCGTGCGTGAGTAATTCCATCATAGGCTTGCTGGACGGTGATGGGTTGGATGAGATTTATCATGGAATCGAGTTAGTTTTGTTAGGGTTTGATCCCTAGTATCCACTATGTGATAAGATTGATGTTGCTATGACTTTGCTATGCTTAATGCTTGTCACTAGGGCCGAGTGCCATGAATTCAGATCTGAACCTATTATGTTTTCATGAATATATGTGTGTTCTTGATCCTATCTTGCAAGTCTATAGTCACCTATTATGTGTTATGATCCGACAAACCCGAAGTGACAATAATCGGGATACTTCTCGGTGATGACCATAGTTTGAGGAGTTCATGTATTCACTATGTGCTAATGATTTGTTCCGGTTCTCTATTAAAAGGAGGCCTTAATATCCCTTAGTTTCCAATAGGACCCCGCTGCCACGGGAGGGTAGGACAAAAGATGTCATGCAAGTTCTTTTCCATAAGCACGTATGACTATTTACGGAATACATGCCTACATTACATTGATGAATTGGAGCTAGTTACATGTCACCCTATGTTATAAGCTGTTACATGACGAACCACATCCGGCATAATTATCCATCAGCGATCTGGTGCCTCTGAGCTTTCCATATCTTTGGTTCTCGCTTATTTACTTTTCCGTTACTCGTTACAATCACTACAAAATACCAAAACATTACTTTTGATGTCTTTACTTTTGTTACCATTACCGCCGCTATCATATTACTTTGCTACTAAACACTTTGCTGCAGATACTAAGTTTCCAGGTGTGGTTGAATTGACAACTCAGCTGCTAATACTTGAGAATATTATTTGGCTCCCCTTGTGTCGAATCAACAAATTTGGGTTGAATACTCTACCCTCGAAAACTGTTGCGATCCCCTATACTTGTGGTTTATCATGCCCCGAAGCAAAGAATAGAAATGGCAATGGAAGCGCTGGGAAGAATCCCAACCCTTTCAACAGGGGACAAGTCAACCACTTGAGCGTGGAGGAGGTTGAGGAGCAGCCTGATGCAGTTATCGGTAAGTTTTTGGTTAAGTCAGTTACTGCAATCGTTCTTTTTGATACTGGTGCATCGCATTCATACATATCAGGGGGATTCGTGGATAAGTATAAACTGCTCACTAAGGTACTTAGGACACCCATGTTAGTAAGTTCGCCTGGAGCGGAGTATATGGCAAGCCAAGGATGCTTTCAGATGCCATTGACCATTGGAAGCTATGTTTTTCCCCTCAGACCTGATAATTTTGGAGTCACAAGGGTTGGATGTGATACTATGAATGGATTGGCTATCGATGTATGGGGGAAACATCGATTGCGCGAGTAAGTCGATTTTGCTCACCACCCCGGAGGAAAAAAGGACCAAGTATGTATCCAGGCATGCGCCAAGGAGGACTCAAGTAAATTCTCTCACGGAAGTTGTTCAGGAGGGGGTGCCTGTAGTGAAGGATTAACCGGATGTATTCCCGGCAGAGTTACCAGGCATGCCGCCAGATCGAGACATCGAGTTTTTGATAGAGCTATTGCCAGGCACCAGGCCTATATCAAAGAGACCCTACCGGATGCCCACAAATGATATAGAAGAAATCAAGAAGCAGATTAAGGAGTTGTTGGAGAAAGCTTACATCCGAAGAAGTTCATCCCCATGGGGAGCACCAGTACTCTTGGTTGAGAAGAAGGATGGATCGTTAAGAATGGTTGTTGATTATCGTGCGTTGAATGAAGTGACGATCAAGAACAAGTACCCACTACCGATGATCAATGATTTATTTGACCAGTTGACAGGAGCTAAGGTATTTTCGAAGATCGATTTGCGATCAGGATATCACCAGCTGAAGATTCGAGAGAAGGATATACCTAAGACAGCTTTCACCACAAGGTACGGGATGTATTAGTATACGACCATGTCTTTTGGACTGACTAACGCCCCTGTCTATTTCATGAGTATGACGAACAAGGTGTTCATGGAGTTCTTGGATAAGTTTATGGTGGTGTGTATAGATGATATCTTGGTATACTCGAAGAATGAAGAGGAACACAAGGAGCATTTGTGTTTGATTCTCGAGAAGCTCAGGGAACACCAATTATATGCCAAGTTAAGTAAATTTCAGTTTTGGTTGAAGGAAGTTGGATTTCTTGGACATGTTATATCAGTAGAAGGTAAAGCAGTGGACCCTACCAAGGTTCAGTCAGTCACTGAGTGGTTGGTACCCACCTCAGTTGGAGAGATCCGCAGTTTTCTTGGACTCGCGGGATACTATCGGAGATTTATTAAGAATTTTTCTAAGATTGCGAAGCCTATGTGTCGAGGCAGGCTGATCTGGCCCACGAACACCTATGGGACCGGCGGACCGAGCCCCTTTCAATTCGGCAGGGAGCGGAGGTCGCACGAAGAGCAGATCGAGGCGAAGCACGCGAGAGGTTTTACCCAGCTTCGGAGCTCTCCGGAGAGATAACACTCCTACTGCTGCATGTCTGGATGTATTGCGTTCTTGCTCGGGAGCGGCAGAGTGCTACAGATACACGAGCTGCTAACGAGGCGGCGTGGGGGGGTAACCGACCGACCCTTTCTACGTTAACGCATGGGCCTCCTTTTATATCTTTGAAGGGGTCTCCGGCGGTGTAGCGTGAACAAGGGTACAAATGGAAAAGTAGTTGTTGGTACACCTACTTGTGCGATGTCTGATGTACCATACCTAACCACGGCGGCGGGGACAAAGGCATTAAATGCCCGTCTCGTCGCCCTAACGGTGCAAGCGAGGGACCGTCGAGGTCGCCACCGCTTGCCACGATGGCAATCTTGTCGATGCCGCTTGCCACCTCGCACGCGGGCTGCCTGACCTCTCGCCAGCGCTGGAAAGGTCGAGCGACACGTTAGTGGATGTGCTAGAGCGTGGAATGCAGAGGTGGTCTACATGACAAGCGCCTTCTGTGATTGTTCTCTTGTCGCGCCGGAAGCTTGTCGCTCATTGGGCCTTCCCAGAAGCTCCTCTTGCCGGGGCCTTGTCTCCTATGTGCCTTGGGTGGCCTTCGGCAAGCTCCTCTTGCCGGGCCTTGTTCTGGCTTGAATACTTTGTTCTTGAATGGCTCCACAGGAACCACGGAGGACCTTGGCGGTCACCCGGTAAGCCTTGCCGTGGAGGGCTGCAACTGCCCGTGCACAAGTTCGGGATACTAGGGTACCCTACTCTAGTACACCCGGCAGGAGCCCCGGGCCAGGCCACCTGCGATGCCGAAGCTGTTGGGCGGGCCCAAAAGCAGGCACCAGGCACCTTGGCACAGGTCACGCCGTTACTCACCCGGACCCACCACGCCCTCCACGAGCAGCCGCAGCGTCGAGTGCGGCGTCGTGTGAGAGATCGTGGGCGAGATCGTGGGGTTTCTTTATTCGAAATAACGGGCGTCCGCCCCTCCCTCTTTATAAGCGAGAAGCAGGGCAGGTCGCTCACCACTGCCGATTCTTTGTCCAATCTCGAGAAAACCACCGCTGCTCCCCCCTTCTCTTCAAGGCTGAAAAAAGAGCAGCGCTCCGCCCCCCATCGCCACAAGCATCACCAACGCCGTCGATCTCCTCCACCGCCTCCGCCATGGATCCGAAAGCTGACAAGGGGAAGGCCGTGAAGTCGGCCGAGGCGCAGCGGCTTGCGGCGCTGCGGAAGGAGCGGGCCATCTTCCCCTCATTTCGCCGAGGGAGCTGAGGAGAACTACTACCTCTTCGGGTCGACGGAGACGCGGCGCATCCGCGCATGAAGGTACTCCCCGCCCGCTGCTTGAATTTGCCCGATTGGGTATCCCTTCTTGGCGCTCTTCTTCTCTGCGGGCTCTGCCGCCTTTCTCTTAATTCTTCTGTGACATCATGAACACCTACGGGTTCCGCCTCCTTGATTTCACCCCCAATGCCGTTCTGACCATGGCAGTTTTCGCACATCTCTGCGAAAACTTTGTCGGAGTCCACCCAAATGTAGCCCTTTTCCGCCACTTCTTCATACCCCGAGTTGAGAGAGGAGAGCCTCTTCTTGGGAGGAATCGCTTGGATCTCGAGGATCGGCAAGAAGGAGGCCTATCTGGAGGGAGAGCTCCGTAGCAAATGGGAGGAATGGAGGCGGATTGGTGCTGGATTGTCGAGGAGAACCGCAGCCATTTACCGTCGGCGCCAAACCCCGATGGTCTTGGCGGCAACAATTGGAGCAATCTGGCCCCGGAAGACGCTAGGCTGAAGATTGCAGTCACCCGAATCCTTCGCCTTAGACTTGCCGGGCTCACCGTAGGCACCGTTGGCGCGGACTTTCTTCGCCGCTGCATCGCCCCCTTGCAGGAGAGGAGGAGACCTGCCTGGGAGTTTCAGAACGCGGCAGATATCATGAGGCTGCGCCCAGGCCTCAACTTCAACTTCACCGTCTTGGAGCTTGGCGCAATGCTCTTGGAGCTGTTCAAGCCCGATCCTGATCATCCAGAAATGTTTAGGTTGCCGAGGGGCGTCGTTCATTGTGCAACAATTCCAGCTTGACCGCATCCGGCGCAATGATGCCGTCGTCGACTCACATGGAATTGTCCCAACTTGGCAAGAGCCGGCAGATGACGTCGTGTGGCAGTTCTTCGACAATCTGGTAGAAATGCCGGTCCGCCCGATGAGCGAAGGGCCTCACCCATGACACCACCGATGGCGAGATGCAGCGCGCCGCCACCAGCTGGAAGAGGCGGCAGCAGCAGCTGCGTGGCGGTTCGGCTTCACCGTGGAGGAGGCAGAGGCAGAGGCGGCAAGCCTTGTCGAGCGAAAGGAGTTTGCCGGCGAGGAGGAGCTTGCCGAGCCCGAAGCTGAGTTGAGCGAGCCCGCCGAGGGCGCATCCTCCCCACCTTCAAGCAGCTTGTCGCGAGCGGAGCCCCCAGCTCCACCAAGAAGGCGTCTTCGCAAGGCCGGAGGCGTGGCGAAGCGGCGAGCAGACCCAGCGATCGCGGCCAGCGGCAGCGCTCCACCGCGGCAAGCCTTTGTTGCCGGAGCACCTCACGCCCGCTGCGGCTTGGCTGGGCGGGCCCTCGCGGAACCACTGGTTCCGCTCCCGCCAAGCGTCCAAGGAACCCACTCCTCCGCCTCGTCGTCTGAGGCGGGCGAGTGATCTCTCCGCGCTCGGCTCCGGCGAGGAAGAAGAAGAGTAAGATTCCTTGTTGTACTTGTGATTCTTGATTTGTTGCTTTGTCTTGTATCTGATTTGCTTTTACTCTGAACCCATTCCTTTTCAGGACGCTGGCCCAGAGAGCGTCAAAGAGAGCCAAGACCCGGTGGTTGTCATCGAGGACGAACCCACTGCGACAGCAGGAGGCGCGTCCGAGACCACCTTGCCGGATGAGGCAACTCTTCTTCAAAGCAGCCCCCAGCGCAGCCCCCAGCGTAAGTATATGGTCTACTTCTTGCTATTCGGCGTGCATGGGTGCTCTTTCTTTGCTGATATCTGACTGTTAATTTGTGTAGGAGCAGAGCAGCCTCCTTCTGCTTCGACTACGCCGCTAAGGGAAGATTCCCGGCAAGGGAGGCGTTCTCCGGCAAGGAGACTTCTCCGGCAAGGCAGTTCTCCGGCAAGGGACGGCACCAGCGATCCCTTGGCGGCGGAGACCATGACCGCAGACCCTGGCACAGGTAATCTTCTTGCCTGAAAACTTCCCTTGTGTTCTTCTTCTTCTGATTTTCTTTTTGAATATTTTCTTGACTTTTATTCATCCATCCGCCACAGAGCCAATGGAGACCGAGGTCGCCGGCGAGGAGGACGTGCGCGGCAACACTGACAATGCCGCTGCCACCGAAGAAGGAGCTGGTGCTGACGAGCCCGCCGGCGAAGAGGCCGCCAAAGCTGCCGCCGCAGAAGCTGGCGAGGGGTCCGGCGATCGCACTGACGGCCCTGAGGCCGCAGGAGCGCCAGGCGCTACGCCGACCGCCGATCCCTCCGCCGCTGCGGCAGCGTCGGGCTCCGAAGAGCCCCAGCCCGACGCCTATTTGAAGGCCGGCGATGGCGTCTTCATCAAGCTCCCATGGGAGTCGAGCTCCAGGGCGCCGGCCGAAGGAGAAACTTTTGATGAAGAGCTGCTCGCCTCCGCTAGACTGACGC
The DNA here is from genome assembly GCA_021605145.1 of Aegilops bicornis. Taxonomy (NCBI): domain Eukaryota; kingdom Viridiplantae; phylum Streptophyta; class Magnoliopsida; order Poales; family Poaceae; genus Aegilops; species Aegilops bicornis. The sequence continues at coordinate 471,396,433 of CM038672.1, read as the reverse complement.
TGGTCGACGCCAGCAGCAAGAGCGGCGAGCTCGAGGAGGAGCAGCTGCTGCGAAGCTGTTGTCGCTCTACCGCGCCAACAAGCCAAGCTGGAATCCCGGAGGCGCTTGTCGCGGCGGGAGCAGACATCGAGAAGCGCTGAGGAGCTCCGGGGCCGCAACTGTGAAGCTCTCCGGTCCTTAGCAGAGGAGCGGGAGTGGCTTGCCGAGAGCGCAAAGCCGTCCTCCTCGAGAAGGTCAAGCGAGGAGGAACAGCTGCTTGCCACGAGAAAGCTCGCTGAGGAAGGCGAGTTAGCGCAGCGGAAGGTTAACCTTGACAGCCACGAGGAGGATCTTGCCATGCGCGAGCAAACATTTGGCGGGCTCTCAAGGAAGCAAAGGATCTTGCCGCAGCTGCCGAGGCCGCCAAGACGGAGCTGGAGACGAAGGTGGCGCAGTTGGAGGCCAGTCTCAAGGAGAGCGGCGAGGAGCTTGCTGCACTCAAGCACGAGCGCGAGAAGGACGCCTACACTCTTGGCGAGCTGCAAGGCCGTCTCACTGAGAGGAGCAAGGAGCTCAGTGCCGTCAAGGACTCCAATGCAGATCTTGAGTTGAAGCTAACTACTTTGACTCGAGACTGGGCAGCGCCAAGGAGCAGGAGGTGGCCTTGAAGGAGAAGATCAAGGCCGACAAAGGCGCTGGCGAGTGTTCTTTGCCGCCCAGAATGCCTTGAGGGAGAATGTGGAGCACTGGACCGAGGGTCTCGTGGATGTTGCTGCAGCCATCAACAGGGAGCTGATGGAGCTGGGGACGGTGGATCTTGGATATTCCTCCGACGAGCATCTCCAACCCAGCGCCAAGCTCAGCTTGTTCTTCAAGGGCGTGGTGACGGCCCTCCAGCGACTCTGGGAAGAAGTCCCAAAACAGCTGGCCATGGAGTCGTGCCAGATCTGCACGGGAGCTCTCCAAAAGGTGCTGATGAAGGTGGCCTTCCGCAATCCAGGCCTCAACCTCACCAACGTCCTCAAGTCCCTGCCGCCGGATGCTGATGTGGAGGCGCTCAAGACCCTTGTCGCACCCATCGTGGGCGAGGTGAGCGGGATCAAGAGGGTTGAGGCGATCGCGTAGATTAGGCCGCCCATTTTCTCTTTCTCTTCTTTCTGCTGGTCACGTCATAAGAACAATCCATTAGAGCTGCGGCAAGCTATCTTGTAATATAACTCTATTTTGGGTATCAATTGCTATGTTATTTCCTTTACTTGGTTCCTTCCTTTGTATGTTTTGCCCCTCGCTTTTAGGGTACTTGTTGGTGCAGGCACTGAGCCATGTTGAGTCTTGCGGACGTCGGCTGACTTCTTTGGCGGTGCCGCTACCGACAAGAAACCTTGTCACAACTAGTCGCAGCTCACTTAAGTTGTTGAGAGGACTCGAAACAAAGTAAGGGCACAACTAGCTACGAGTTGGTTCCTCTGCGCACAGGTTTTCCATACAAAGTACGGTCGTTCGAGGAAGATAACTTAAAAAATTTAAAACTGATTGCTCAAACTTTGGCAACTTAGCTTTTTCTGTCGTTTGCTTCCCGGTAAGGCTAGACTTCCTTGAGCGACGCTTGGTCCACACCATTATCTTCTCCTTTCCCCCCGGCAAACTTGTGTGCGAGGGGACCTTCCCTTCTTTGAGAAAGAGAAAGAAGAGAAAATAAAGATATGGAGCCTTATGGCTCGTTATCACTTAACAGGGGTAGGTGCTGCACAAAGTGTCAGATAACGCATGCAAATAGAAGTAAAAAAGCATGAAATTGACAAGATGTACGAAGCACGCTAGCTTTACTTATATGCAGGGTCTGCGCTTGGCTTTGTACAAAGGATTACATGCAACAATGGCAAGACTTGTACAAAAGGTGGTTGCTTAACAGGTTCCGGCAACCGCGCTTCTGAGTAAAACTTACGAAGATGCTCAATGTTCCAGGAGTTGCTCACGGAATGCCATCTTCGGTCTCAAAGCGGACAACGCCGAGCCTAGTGACTCGATTCACCCGGTAAGGGCCTTCCCAATTCGGCGTCAACTTGTTGGAATTCTTGGCGGACTGAACGCGCCGAAGAACAAGGTCGCCTTCCGCGAGACTTCTGGCATTAACTTTGCGGCTATGGTAGCGGGGCAAAGCTTGCTGGTGCACCAAAGATGTCGGGGCAGGCTAATCTGGCCCACGAACACCTATGGGACCGGCGGACCGAGCCCCTTTCGGTTCGGCAGGGAGCAGAGGTCGCACGACGAGCAGATCGTGGCGAAGCACGCGAGAGGTTTTACCCAGCTTCGGAGCTCTCCGGAGAGATAACACTCCTACTGCTGCATGTCTGGATGTATTGCGTTCTTGCTCAGGAGCGCTGAGTGCTCTGATACACACGAGCTGCTAACGAGGCTGGCGTGGGGGGGGAACCGACCGACCCTTTCTACGTTGCGCATGGGCCTCCTTTTATATCTTTGAAGGGGTCTCCGACAGGTGGCAACGTGAACAAGGGTACAAATGGAAAAGTAGTGGTTGGTACACCTACTTGTATGCGATTATGCGATGTACCATACCTAACCACGACGGCGAGGACAAAGGCATTAAATGCCGTCTCACGTCGCCCTAACGATTGCAAAGCGAGGACCGTCGAGCGCCACCGCTTGCCACGATGGCAATCTTGTCGGTGCCGCTTGCCACCTCGCCGCTGGCTGCACTGACCTCTCGCCACGCTTGGCGCTGAAAAGGTCCCAGGCGACACGTTAGTGGATGTGCTTTGGGCGTAGGTACTGAAGAGGTGGTGCGCGCTGACAAGCGCCTTTGCATGATTGTTGTCTTGTCGCGCCCGGAAGATTGTCGCTCATTGGGCCTTCCCGCCAAGCTCCTCTTGCCGGGGCCTTGTCTCCTATGTGCCTTGGGTGGCCTTCCCGGCAAGCTCCTCTTGCCGGGACCTTGTTTCCTTGGCTTGAATACTTTGTTCTTGAATGGCTCCACAGGAACCACGGAGGACCTTGGCGGTCACCCGGTAAGCCTTGCCGCGGAGGGCTGCAACTGCCCGTGCACAAGTTCGGGATACTAGGGTACCCCTACTCTAGTACACCGACACTATGACGACATTTTTGAAAAAGGACACTAAGTTCCATTGGACTGATGAATGTGAAGCAAGTTTCCAGGAGTTGAAGAAGCGCTTGACTACAGCCCCAGTGCTTATTCTGCCAGATATACGTCAGGATTTCCAAGTGTATTGCGACGCCTCTCACTTAGGACTTGGAGGAGTACTGATGCAAGACGGAAGAGTTGTTTAGTATGCCTCACGACTACTGAAACCGCATGAGTTGAATTATGCCACGCATGATTTGGAGTTAGCAGCTGTGGTGCATGCGCTCAAGACCTGGAGACATTTTCTCATTGGAAATCGTTGCGATGTATACACGGATCACAAGAGTTTGGAGTACATTTTCACACAGAAGGAGATTAACCTCAGGCAGAGGAGATGGTTAGAGCTCATAAAGGATTATGACATGAAGCTCCATTATCATCCAGGAAAGGCCAATGTTGTAGCAGACGCTTTGAGCCGTAAGAGTTATGTTAACACCCTCGTAAGCAGAGGGATGCCAAAGGAGTTAGCCGAGGATCTCAGGGAACTTCGATTGGAGATAGTTCCTAAAGGTTTTGTGGCAACATTGGAGGTTCAGTCAACACTATTGGAAAATATTCGAGAAGCTCAGAAGGATGACAAAGAGATTGCTGAGATAAAGGAGAAGATGAGTGAAGGAAAAGCCAAAGGATTTTGTGAGGATGAGCACGACACCTTGTGGTTTGAGGACCGTATATATGTGCCCAATAATGCAGAGATCAGGAAGTTGATACTATAGGAAGCTCATGACTTGCCATACTCGATACACACCGGAAACACTAAGATGTATTTGGATTTGAAGGAGCGTTTCTGGTGGACTGGTATGAAGAATGATATTGCCAAGCACGTAGCCATATGGTATGTATGTCAGAGAGTGAAGGCAGAACATCAGAAGCCAGTAGGATTGCTACAGCCTATGCCGATACCCGAATGGAAGTGGGATAAGCTTGCCATGGATTTTATCACCGGATTTCCTAGGACCAAATCGGGATATGATTCTATCTGGGTAGTAGTGGATCGCTTGACCAAAGTAGCTCACTTTATCCCAGTGAAAACTACGTATACAAGTGCGAAGTTGGCCAAGATATACATGACCAAGATCGTATTTCTGCATGGAGTTCCGAGGACCATAGTATCAGATAGAGGAACGCGGTTTACTTCAAAGTTTTGGCATCAGTTGCACCAGACTTTGGGTGCGAGGCTAGAGTTTAGTATAGCCTTTCATCCGCAGACTGATGGACAGACCGAGAGAGTCAATCAGATTCTGGAGGACATGTTGAGAGCTTGTGCGCTAGATTACGGATCTAGTTGGGATGACAACTTGCCCTACGTGGAGTTCTCGTACAACAACAGTTACCGAGGCGGTTTGGAGATGGCACCGTTCGAAGCCATGTATGGAAGAAGATGCCGAACACCGTTGATGTGGGATGAAGTTGGAGACCGCCAGTTGTTTGGACCAGATTTGATTAAGGAATCTGAAGAGAAGGTTAAGCTGATTTGAGATAGACTGAAGGTAGCTCAGTCCCGACAGAAGAGTTATGCGGATTTGAAACACAAGGAGGTAGTCTATGAAATAGGAGACAGAGCATATCTCCGAGTATCACTTCTTTGAGGATTTAAACGTTTTGGAGTTAAAGGAAAGTTAGCCCCGAGATTTGTGGGACTGTACCGTGTTTTGGAACGCATGGGAGAGGTTGCCTACAAGTTGGAGTTATCTGAAGGACTCTCAGGAGTTCATGATGTGTTTCACGTTTCCCAGTTAAAGAAGTGTCATGCAGAGATGGCCGATATCCCTCTGAGAGATACCGTGCCCCTGGAAGCGATTCAGTTGGACAGTGATTTGACATATGAGGAGAAACCAGTCAAAATTCTTGAGTTTGCCAGCCGAGTTACTCGCGGCAAGGTTATCAAGTTTTGCAAAGTTCAGTGGAGCCACCATACCGAGGATGAAGCCACCTGGGAACGAGAGGATGATCTTTGCAAAGACCACTCACACCTATTTTCTATCCAACCCGAATCTCGAGGGCGAGATTCATCTTAAGGGGGATAGGTTTGTAACATCCCAAATTTTCAATTTGGAATGTTATACATAGGTCATTCATGCATATCATATTTTATTGCATTTCGTTTAGTGATCCTCGAAATTCTAAGCAACTCAAGGACCCTCGGAGAGAGTTGGGGATTTCACCGTTTTTCATATTTGACTTTTATCAAATATCGAAACAAGGATCACTTTGGTTTATTTATTTTCCTCTCCAAAATATTTTCATATTAAAATATATGAGATGAGATAATATGATTTCTCCAAAATAAATGAAATACTACAGGAAAAATATTAAATCAAATATTTGATTTTATTCAGGTTTTATTGCTATTCTACTTGCATAGGAAAAATATGCGTTTCTCAAAATTGCATTTTAGGCCCAAATAAATGTTCACCCCGTCCGGTATATTTTTAGAGGACGGGGAAAATTTATTTTGGGATATTTGGAGTCCGTTTGGTATTTCTTTTCTTTCTTTTTCTGCATGTTGGAATATTTTTTTTAAACACGCAACCGACTCCGGGCCGTAACCGGCCAGGACTCCTCGGGCGGCCTTTAAAGCCCGAGACCCGAGCCCCACCGCCAGCCCACAAAACCACAGCCACCGTCACGCCTCGGGAATCGCGCCAGATCCGGCCTCGCCTCATCCGTCACGCCGCCCTCGCCGCCTCGCCCGCCTCGCCACCCACGGACGCCGCCCACATTAACCGCCGCCGCCGGACAGCGAACGTTCGTTCGTTAGCCTGTTAGTCAGTTTTTCTTTTTCTCGGGTTTTTCGCGATTATTTTCGATCACGATTTCTAATCCGATTTTCGTTTTAGTTTATCTTTTCGCTCGTTTATCGGAATCAGGCGATTCAAGCGCCTAGGTCTTCATCTCGAAACCCTCTTTCTGTTTAACCAACTTGAACAAGATTTTGGTACTGTAAAATTTGACTTTTGTTCATATTAGTAAATGGATCTTGTTTCTTTCGCAGTTTGAGTTTCGTTGCTCCGTTTGATTTGATTCTTTTTGCAAACCGGAGTTCTTAAGTTGAAATTTCTGGTTAGTTATTCTTATTTTCTTTTGTACCCATGCATTTGTGATTGATTGCTTATGTATGGTATTGTTTGTTTGCGATAGAATTCCCAGAGTGCGAAGCGTGCTACTACGAGTCCCTAGGTTTTGCGGATCGTCAGCAAGGCAAGTAACACATTGATCATACTCTTTTCATACCCAGTTTTTTATGCATTAGTTCCCGTCCTCAAACACTGCATATTAGGATGTGATTAACTTGTGGGATTGGGAAGTAGTTGACGAGGTAGAACCTATTACCCTGTTTTATTATCAAACCCTTGGGAGTTACTTCTACGTATTGCTTATATTGCTATGCTATGCTCGTAGACTTGGATTGGGTCTGAGTGTATCCATGACAGATGTGAGATTGTTAATTAATGGTTCAACTTAAGGTGGCAACTTTAATACACATCTGGGTGGATTGCTTGTTTGGGCACCTGGAGAATCCAGTGTTGTCCTAGGATATCCCGGAGTACCAGTGTGATTTTCCTACGGTCCGCCACCCAGGCTCAAAGGGATACTAAGATTATTCACGCTAGAAACTTCCGTGTGCAGTCACAAGCCATTATGGGCTCTGGCATAGTTTGAGTAAGTTGTGTGACATCTTTTAGTGGTGGGCTAGCAGATGTAGAGGGAAAGTAGGTGTAACTGTCCACCCAGAGTAAAGAGTTAATGCTTCTGAAAGACTGTGTCTCAGTCATCCGTTTCTCAAACACCATGTAGTGCGAGAAATCCAACGGAGGAGATCGAGTCTTGTGGGGAAAGTGCGCAAACCTCTGCAGAGTGCAATCTAATCCTGGTTAGCTGTGTCCCCGATTATGGACATCTTGAGTATCTAGTACTTGGATTATCCTATTGTATCTCATCACTCTAATTTAAATTGTTGGGTTAATGAATTACTTTAATTGGGATTGAGTTGGAGGAACCTTCTCAATGATGTTTCAACTACAATAATAGTTAAAATAAAACTTATTCCTTTCTTGTAGGGAAAATTGGCTTTTCGCAAAAACCTCATAACCTTAGAGCCTCCACCAGCCATATATGCATATAGTGATAGCATTATTCTGTTCATTGCTCTATTGTGTTACATTGCCAGCATATTCCATGTGCTGACCCGTTTTCGGGCTGCAACATATCACGTTGCAGACTTTTCAGACGAGGAGTAAGTTCGCTAGGTCGTTGCCGTGCAGCTCAGCTATGCCGTTGGAGTTGATGGACTCACTTTATCTTCCAAGCCTTCTGCTGTTATCGTATTAGATGGCCTTAAGCCATATTTATTGTAATAAGTTCTCTTTTGAGACATTCAATGTAATAAGTGTGTGATTGCTACTCGATTACAAATCCTTCAAAGTCTTGTGTGTATCGGCATTACCGATCCGGGGATGACACTGAAACACGTAGACTTGACCATTTGAGCGAGGTCGCTCTGAGGAATCTACCTCCGTCTTGGTTTTATTGGTCCCCTTTGTAATTTGTGTTAAATTTTGACCAAAGGTTTAACTGACAAAATGTTAGTGCAGGTCAGCAAAAATTATATCGTTGGATGAGTATTTGAGCATAGTGTTCAATGATATAATTTTTGGTGACATGCATAAACATTTCTTAGTTAAATATTTGGTCAAAATTTGGTAAAAATTAGAAAGGGGACCAATAAACCAGGACGGAGGTAGTACGTCACTCACACACGGTTCCCAAAATTGGAAATGTGTGCAATGACTTTCATTTTTCCTGTTGTGTCAATCACACATGGTTGGCTCTAGTAAACCGTCGCCTCCAAAATTCTTTGTGGGACAGAAAACCCTAACCACCCAACTCAAAGAAGAAAATAGAAAACCCTCACCATCCCCACGTCACAAAAACCCTCACCCCCGCACGCCACCCCCTCCGGTCCTCATTCACACCTGCACAAGCTCCTCCGTGTCTATGCATGGCATCGCCTATCACGGCGGTAACCACTTAGCTCGACGCATGTCGCCGCCGCCAGGCTGCTGGCAAAGCCCACCGCATTTCGCCACTTCCACTTGTCGCCGCCTATCGCCATCGACTTTCTCGACGCTGCTCGCGGTCGACCCAGCTCCGCTCGGTTGGGGAATCTGCCTTACTGAGGTTTCTTTCTCATGGACAACAAGGTAACTAATTCAATGAGATATTATCTCATCTCTTATCCCAGTTCATCTGCCTCCTTTAATCACCCGTCCGAAATCAATGTGAATTCATTTTTATTTGAGCTGATTTGAGGGTTTTCTTCTGTTCAGAGAGTGTACAATGCGAGGACACATCAGGACCTTGCGGCCTCCGCCAGACATTCCATCTCACCATACCAGATGACTTGAGGGTGCGCCCGGTATGTTCAATCTCACCCTAAATCGGCTGGCATGGCCTACTTTCCTGAACATATTCTAAATATTACTACATTTGGATAAAAGGTGCCACATGCACCATATACGTCAAAGGGGATTTTTATCCTCTTCTTTCTATATTAGGAAAATTAATGATGTATTGTTCTTTCAATTACTCTCATATTTCCATGACATCATGTTTACCCTATCTGTTTAATTATAGATTTGTTTTCCTTCGATTTCGACTGTTGTACAGTTCTTTCGATTTGGGCCCATATCTGCATGTTATCATATTTTCTTTAACAATCCTACCATTTTATGCGGCGCGTCCCTTGCTATGCAATAGAATCTGTAGTAAACAATCTTCCCCTTTACATAAATCAAGACTGTAGGGATGTCATACTGCACACAAACCATGGATTTACAATCGTTGCTACTGTAAGACTTGATGAACATGGTGACTCCTATTTCGGCACTGGCTTTTGGAAAGAAAATTCTAAGTTTTATGAACTGAAAGCTGGTACTAGAATTGCACTGCACATAAAAGGGCCAGGTCATGAGATATATGGTAACTTCCAGCGATATCATCCATCCAGACTTTGTTCGAAGTAAGTTTGGTTTTCAACTATCTGCATGTTGACTTGCCCAGCAATATCAAACGAATTGTGTAGTATTTAAGCAACCAACTGTTATTCCCTTTTCTTACTATATTCCTACCTAATAACTTCTAGTTACCAATACACTTTTCTATTGCCATGTTTTAACTAAATATTCCATGTACTCCCATTTCTATCAGAAAGCGCCGCTGACAAGGAGACTCTAGAGGTGGAGAACGGGGCTGCCAACAAGCGGAGGCGGGGCGAGCTAGAACCGCAAGCGACTCCAGCAGGCCTAGACTTCATCAGGAGCCTCCCCGATGATATGTTGACAATCATCATCTCCCTCCTCCTAATCAAATAAGGGGTGCAGACAACCGCCCTTTCCCGGCGGTGGCGCCCCCTATGGAACTCTAGCCCTCTTGACCTCATCAACACCCATGAGCTCTGCCATGGCTATCGCAAAAGCTTGGATGCCTTCTCCAAGATCCTCGGCAGTCACCTTGGCCCAACTAGAGGCCTTAGAATGGGCAGGTTCCGTTCCAACGGCAAGGACCGAGTCAAGCTTGATGACTGGTTCCAATCCCCCACCCTAGATCAGCTCGAGGAGCTCACTTTTGATGATGGGCATATGCGGTCACTGCCAACGTCCGCACTCCACCTCGCGCCCATGTTGTGCGTCGCCAAGTTCAGGAACTGCCATCCCCCCTAATGAAGCGCCCGCTCTTATTCTACCAGGACTGAAGCACCTCGAGCTCGTCGCCGTCTGCCTCTCAAACGGTGACATGGAGCACCTACTCAGTGGTTGTACTGCACTCGAGTACCTTCGTCTTCAAGCGGTCAATGGGTTGAGTACCTTCCACATCACCTCCATCACTACAGGAATCAGCTACTTTGCCGTCTGCCGCGGACGGCAAAAGGCGGTGGCAAAGACAGGATCGGCAAAGACCTTCTTTGCCGTATGCTTCCTGACGCAGACGGCAAAGAAGCCTTTGCCATCAGCGGCGGACGGCAAAGAAATCCGACGACAATAAAGTCGATGTTAGTCCGTTAGGTGGCTAACGGCAACCTTTGCTGTCCGTGGCTGACGACAAAGAGCTTCAGGCCTTTGCAGTCTGCCACTGTAGGCAAACTAACAAAATGGGTCAGCTGCCAGGGAACACAGGTGGTTGCCATGTGGCTTCTTTGCCGTTCGCGGCGGACGGCAAAGAGCCCATTGCCATCGATGCAGACAGCAAAGAGCATGCATTGCCTCTTTTTTCTGTTTTTTCTTATACCCAACCATTTTCACAGCAAATAGATGATACATATATATTTTTCACATGGCAAGTTCACAACAAACATATGAGATATCCAACACATATAATTTCGTCATTCATGCATATAGTTCCATCAACCATACATAGCAAGTTCCACATAAATGCATCCAACCATACATATTACAATAGTGTCATCGTACCATACATGCATAGTTCATCGATGCAAAAGAAACATAGTTCATACAAACAAGCAGTCCATCTATGCACACTTCCATGAAGCGAATGAATTCTGCAAAATGGGAAATAAGAAAGTTAGAAGAAGAAGATTAGAAGAAGAAGAAGAAGAATAATAAGAAGAAAATGAAGAAGAAGAAGAATATATGACATTTATGAGCTAATTTAGGTGAAAATTGATCGTTTGTGAGCTAACTTAGGTGAAATGGATTGTTTATGAGCTAACCTAGGTGAAATGGATCGCTTATGAGCTAACTTAGGTAAAATGCATCATTTTAGAGCTAACCTAGGTAAGATGGATCATTTTGGAGCTAACCTAGGTAAAATGGGTCATTTTAGAGCTAACTTGGGTAAAATGGATCATTTATGAGCTAAGTAAGGGAAAATGGGTCATTTTAGAGCTAACCTGGGTAAAATGGATCGTTTATGAGCTAAGTATGGTAAAATGCGTCATTTTAGAGCTAACTTAGGTAAAATGGATCTTTTATGAGCTAACTATGGTAAAATGGATCATTTTAGAACTAACTTAGGTAAAATGGATCGTTTATGAGCTAACTAAGCTAATTATGCCATTTTTGACATAAGTAAGCTAAGTACATGTCATTATTGAGCAAACCTAGTAAACTAAGCATATTAGAGCTAACTTTGGTCATTTTGGAGGAAACAAAGCTAAGTATAGATCGTTTTAGAGCTAACTCAGGTAAAATGGATGGTTTTGGAGGTCCGTAAGCTTATTAAGTCATTTTGGAGGAAATAAAGCTAAGTCTAGGTCTTTATGCATTTGTTAAGCAAAACACTAGAGAAACTTACCGTGATCATGGAGGTGTGGGAGCGGGCTGGCTCGTGCCGGTAACTGGAGAAGGATCATGCGATGCTTGTCTGGAGTTATGCTGCACCAAAGATCATTTCCAATGTCTTCTATGACACTCAAATGTTAAGACTAGCAAGTAGTGTCCATTCAAATTAAACTCACCGTCGTCCCAGGAGCAATCTTTGGCATCGGCGGAGCGGTCTGACCGGACTTCTCGCACACAGACTGCACATTTGGTTTTGACGACTCAGTCATACTAGTTAGTAATGATACAAACACTACATGAATGTTTTGGCTAATCAGCAGAAGAAACTTACCACAAGGAGCTCGTACATGGCCCTTGCCTGCATGTCATTATGTGCCCTCTCCTCCTCCAACATCTTTGTCATCCTCCCCTCCAACTTTCTTGTAGGAGGCAGTATGGGCCATGGCATAGAGGTCGTACACCTCTGGCACCTTATCTGCCTTATTGTAGCGTGCCTAAAAGAGAGAAAAAACCACATACCCAGTTTCGCCTGAACTGATATAAGTTGGAGCTGCCTTAATGGTGTGGCACACCTTCCATTTGGGCACACTTGTCCTTGGCCGCGTTGTGGATGGCTAGCCATTCTTTTGAGCACCACTCATTGACCAACACCTCCCAACAATCCATCCGATCCGCACACCATCTTGGAGGCGCCTAAGTTAGCAACTAGAAACTTGAGCGCTACGACTATGAATTACTAAATGAAGGAAGTAAGTACAAGGCCTTAAGAATTACCTCCACGCTGGTAGATGTTGCCCCGTCCTCCTCAATATCAGTTGGCTCCCCGCCATCATCAGCATGGCCACTTGGCCCCTCGGGCTGATCCGGGCAGGTACCCCATCCAGACGTGTGCTCGTCAGGGGTCTCGTGGGCCCAACTATCATGGGCCGAAGGCCCGTCGACCCGAGGCTCGTGGGTCGAAGGCCCGTGGACCCGAGGCTCGTGGACTGGAGCCCGTGTAGCCTCCTCCTCGGACGAGTCCACCCTAGCAGTCACGTGCTCGGGTGAAAAAGTTGGGGGTAGCCTCCTCCTCCTCCTCCTTCTTCTTCTTCTTCTTCTTCTTCTTCTTCTTCTTCTTCTTCTTCTTCTTCTTCTTCTTCTTCTTCTTCTTCTTCTTCTTCTTCTTCTTCTTCTTCTTCTTCTTCTTCTTCTTCTTCTTCTTCTTCTTCTTCTTCTTCTTCTTCTTCTTCTTCTTCTTCTTCTTCTTCTTCTTCTTCTTCTTCTTCTTCTTCTTCTTCTTCTTCTTCTTCTTCTTCTTCTTCTTCTTCTTCTTCTTCTTCTTCTTCTTCTTCTTCTTCTTCTTCTTCTTCTTCTTCTTCTTCTTCTTCTTCTTCTTCTTCTTCTTCTTCTTCTTCTTCTTCTTCTTCTTCTTCTTCTTCTTCTTCTTCTTCTTCTTCTTCTTCTTCTTCTTCTTCTTCTTCTTCTTCTTCTTCTTCTTCTTCTTCTTCTTCTTCTTCTTCTTCTTCTTCTTCTTCTTCTTCTTCTTCTTCTTCTTCTTCTTCTTCTTCTTCTTCTTCTTCTTCTTCTTCTTCTTCTTCTTCTTCTTCTTCTTCTTCTTCTTCTTCTTCTTCTTCTTCTTCTTCTTCTTCTTCTTCTTCTTCTTCTTCTTCTTCTTCTTCTTCTTCTTCTTCTTCTTCTTCTTCTTCTTCTTCTTCTTCTTCTTCTTCTTCTTCTTCTTCTTCTTCTTCTTCTTCTTCTTCTTCTTCTTCTTCTTCTTCTTCTTCTTCTTCTTCTTCTTCTTCTTCTTCTTCTTCTTCTTCTTCTTCTTCTTCTTCTTCTTCTTCTTCTTCTTCTTCTTCTTCTTCTTCTTCTTCTTCTTCTTCTTCTTCTTCTTCTTCTTCTTCTTCTTCTTCTTCTTCTTCTTCTTCTTCTTCTTCTTCTTCTTCTTCTTCTTCTTCTTCTTCTTCTTCTTCTTCTTCTTCTTCTTCTTCTTCTTCTTCTTCTTCTTTTCTTCTTCTACTTCTCCTCCTCTTCCTCCCTCGTCCTCCTCCTCTTCCTCTTCTTTCTTCTTCTTCTTCCTCCCTCTTTCTACTTATTCTACTTTTCTTCTTCTTTTTTCATCTTTTTTTCACTTCCTTTAATTATTTAACCTAAACTAATCTGAAAACTAAACTAAAACTAAAACTAAACTGAAAAAACTAAACTGAACTATTTAAACTAAACCTAGACTAAACTAATCTGAAACCTAAAACTAAACCTAAACTGAAAAAACTAAACTAAATAACCTAAACTAATTAAATCTAAACTATTTAAACTAAATAGCCTAAACTAATTAAACTAAATAACCTAAACTAACTAAACTGAAAAAACTTAAACTAAATAACCTAAACTAAACATAAAAGAAAAAAAAACAGAAAAGAAAACAGGGGCAGGTGTAGGACGTTGAGAAGAGGTGTCTAGAGGGGGGTGATTAGACACTAAGTACCAAAGTTGCATTTTTTAAGTTTCTTTAAAGTTTGAGTGGAGTTTAGGCACAAGTTTAACATTCACAACATATAGCAAGCAAGCATGCAAAGAGTATATGAGCAGCGGAAAATAAAGCATGCAACTTGCAAGAATGTAAAGGGAAGGGATTGGAGGATACAAACGAAATTTGGAGACACGGATGTTTTTGGCGTGGTTCCGATAGGTGGTGCTATCGTACATCCACGTTGATGGAGACTTCAACCCATGAATGGTAACGGTTGCGCGAGTCCACGGAGGGCTCCATCCACGAAGGGTCCGTGAAGAAGCTACCTTGTCTATCCCACCATGGCCGTCGCCCACGAAGGACTTGCCTCACTAGCAGTAGATCTTCACGAAGTAGGCGATCTCCTTGCCCTTACAAACTCCTTGCACAATCTTGTCGGAGGCTCCCAAGTGACACCTAGCCAATCTAGGAGACACCACTCTCCAAGTAGTAACAAATGGTGCGTTGATGATGAACTCCTTGCTCTTGTGCTTCAAATGATAGTCTCCCCAACACTCAACTCTCTCTCATAGGATTTGGATCTGGTGGAAAGAGGGTTTGAGTGGAAAGCAACAATGGAAGGCTAGAGATCAAGATTCATATGGTAGGAATGGAATATCTTGGCCTCAACACATGAGTAGGTAGTTCTCTCTCGGAAATAGGATCTTTGGAAGTGTAGGTTCACCGATGGCTCTCTCCGGGAATGAAGAGGAGGTGGAGGGTATATATAGCCTCCACACAAAATCTAACTGTTACACACAATCTACCAAACTCGGTGGGACCGAATCGTTAAACTCGGTCCGGACCGATTTAGCAAATAATGTGACCGTAGGGTTTCGGTGGGACCGGAATGCAACTCGGTGGGACCGATTCGGTTAGGGTTAGGGCATAACGTAATCTCGGTAAGACCGATTACACAAACTTCGGTGGGATCGATTTTGGTAATAAGCTTTCCGGAGAGTTGGTCGAGCAAACTTCGGTTTGACTGATTATCAAACTTCGGTGGGACCGATTTTGATAATAAGTTAACGAGAGAGTTTGCATTGTAATCTCGGTAGTACCGATTGCTCAAACTTCGGTGAGACCGATTTTGATAATGGACATACACAGAGATTACAATCCCATCTCGGTGAGACCGAGATCCCTATCGGTGAAACCAATTTGCCTAGGGTTTGTGGCGTTGACTAAGACATCCAAACTCGGTGGTATTTGGATAGAAAGAATCAGTGGGGCCGAGTTTGACTTTAGGTTTAGGACATATGTGTGGAAGTGGGAAAGTAGTTGAGGGTATTTGGAGCATATCACGGAGCACTTTGAAGCAAGAGGCTCATTAAGCAACACCTCATTCCTCCTTGATAGTATTGGCTTTTCCTATAGACTCAATGTGATCTTGGATCACTAAAATGCAAAATGAAGAGTCTTGAGCTTGAAGCTTGAGCCAATCCTTTGTCCTTAGCATCTTGAAGGAGTTCCCACATCCTTTAGTCCGTGCCACTCCATTGTTGAACTTATCTGAAACATACTACATAAAAGTGTTAGTCCACCAAGAGATATGTTGTCATTAATTACCAAAACCACCTAGGGAGCACTTGTGCTTTTAATCTCCCCCTTTTTGGTAATTGATGGCAACATACATCAAAGCTTTAGATAAATATATAAAGAATAGCAAGTAAAGCTTAGGAAAGACATGTAACAAGCATATGCTCCCCCTACATGTATGCAATCATGTGAATATGAAATATAGAAGCATGTGATAGCATAACCATGATAGAGCGGGCAATGTGTTACATGTATCTTGGCTATATGCATCAGAGCAAAAAGTATTAAAGAGAATACCTTCATGCCCATGAGTCCTTCTTGCAAACAGTATGTACATCAGCAATGATTCCTCATACACATGATTGTGATGCATATACTTACCTTGTGGTCTTGAGTTGGCTTAGGATGGAATGAACCTGTGAAAACAAGGTTAGATAAAACAGATGCATCTACTAGCCAGAGCAAAATGTAAGAAACCACAAGAATACCAAGACTGGGATGATGTGTAGAGAGTGAGTCTTGAGTACCACATTGGATTAGACATGTCCCCAAGAGTAAAGATATGCAATGAATTTAAATGATCTCTTTACCTTAGATGTCTTGCTCCCCTGAATCTAACATGGGATCTTTGGGAGAAGATAGGGAACAGAAAATCAGAGCTGAAGGAAAACAGAGCTGAAAGATATGAATGATGATCAGAGCTAAAGTTCAGAGCTAAAGTTCAGAGCTAATGTATGCTAATGCAAAATTGAGCACAACAGATCATATGAACATGTCTCTCCCCTCAAGAAGACATGTGGACATCTCTCCTCTTGAACTCCAAGTATCTGGGATCCTTGAGAAATACTTTCTACTTAAGTATCCTCTCCCCCTGGAGATCTCTCTCTCCCTTAAGAAGAAAGGTGATAAGTTTTGATGCTCTCTCTCTATCTCCAAATGATAAGCTTTGATGTTCTTTCTATCCCCCTTTGACATCAATTTCCAACAAGGGTCTTCTGGAGTCTGTCGAATGGGTTTGGTCCTTGAGACACAGAACAAAGCAATGATGAAAATGTGATGCTTGTAGAGGACAAGATTCATTGAGTGGAGCTGGATCAGAAGAAACACAGAATATGTGGCAAAGAGTTTTTCCTGTTATGAAATCGGTGGCACCGAAGTTGTATTCTTGATCGTATCAAAAGATTGATTGGACCGAAAATAACAAATTGGTGTAACTGAAGTTCATCGCAGAGAGAACACTTGTCACCTCAGCTCACTAGACTAGTAAGATCTCACAAAGATTTGCAAGGAATTAACTGAAAGATATTCAAGGAATTAGATGCAGAAAAGCAGAGAAAAAGAAAGAAATCTATATGAAGTTTTTTTTGTAAGGGGAAACACAAATGCATGAGACAAATGCAAAAACTCAGAAAAAAACACATGAGAACTTCATCTAGAGATGGTCGCGACAAAGTCACCTATGTTAGAGTATATTGACTTAGGAGTCAAGTGAGATCACTTGATCATAGGCCATACTCATCGTTTAAGCTCAAAATGGGGTTGCCATTTTTCGTTTAAGCATCTTGATGTATTCACATCTTGTCGAGTTGCTTTAACTCATGACTCGGAGTAAAGCTTCTCTAAGATGGAATAACATACCTTGGTTGGTGGTGTTGTCCATGTAGTTGAACTTGCGTGGGTTGCTCAAGGTTGATGTAGCTCATCAAGAATTTGGAGCACCACTTGGAATTTGAGTCCATCTACCTACATGGGTTAGTTCTTGCAATATCCAAAAATGACAATCATGAAACTCAACATAGAATTTGTCAAAGGATATGTTTGAATGGTTTCATGCTTCCTTGTCTTCAACCACCTTCTGTAGAGACTTGGTGATGTAGAGATTGCTCAAGATATGAGTAGGTTTCAACCTCATGGAATTTGATTCAACCAAGTACCTACATGGGTTAGATAACATGCAAGATACAAATATATCCAAGACATAAGTTTTTCATCATAAGAGAAATATCAAGGATTAGTCATAAGCTCATGTCTTGCATGTATCCAATGGAGTTTCTACTCCAAGTTTGAAGCATCAATGATGTTCAATTCTCCTCTTAACTTGCAAAACACTTTCTCATCAAGAGGTTTAGTGAATATATCCTCTAATTGCTTTTCGGTGCTTGAACATGCTTAAGATCAATGTCACCCTTAGCAACATGATCTCGAATGAAATGATGACGAACTTCAATATGCTTAGTTCGAGAATGTTGCACAGGATTATGACCAATTTTGATAGCACTTTCATTATCACAAAGCAATGTAACATGTCTCACATATATCCCATAATCTTTAAGAGTTTGGGTCATCCAAAGTAATTGAGCACAACATGAACCAGCGGCAATATATTTAGCTTCGGCGGTGGATAAGGATACCGAGTTTTGTTTCTTGGAGGACCAAGACACAAGAGATCTACCAAGAAATTGACAAGTACCCGAAGTGGACTTTCTATCAACCTTGTCGCGGGCATAGTCCGAGTCGGAATAGCCAACAAGATCGAAAGAGGCCCTCTTAGGATACCAAATGCCAAAATTTGGTGTATGGATTAAGTATCTCACTATCCTTTTCACGGCCTTAAGATGACATTCTTTAGGGGCAGCTTGATATCGTGCACACATGCACACACTTAGCATAATATCGGGACGTGAAGCACATAGATATAACAATGAACCAATCATAGAGCGATAAACCTTTTGATCAACGGTTCACCATCTTTGGTTAAGTCAAGATGTCCACTTGTAGGCATGGGTGTAGTCATACCTTTGCATTCTTGCATATTGAACTTCTTGAATAAGTCCTTGGTGTACTTTGTTTGCGAGACAAAAGTACCTTCCTTAGTTTGCTTGATTTGCAAACCAAGAAAGAATTTGAGTTCACTCATCATAGACATCTCAAACTTCTCCGACATTAGCTTCCCAAACTTTTCACTAAAATGAGGGTTAGTTGAACCAAATATAATATCATCAACATAAATTTGCCACACAAAGAGTTCACCATTAACCCTTTTAGTAAAAAGAGTAGAATCAATTTCCCAATTTCAAAGCCTTTTTCAATAAGGAACTTGGTCAAGCATTTATACCATGCTCTAGGAGCTTGTTTAAGTCCATAAAGAGCTTTGTGAAGTTTGTAAACATGATTGGGTTTCTTAGGATTGACAAAGCCGGGAGGTTGTTTAACATAAACTTCCTCCTCTATTTCACCATTTAGAAAAGCACTTTTAGTGTCCATTTGGTACAAGGTGATATCATGGTGATTAGCATAGGCAAGTAAGATGCGAATGGACTTAAGTCTAGCAACGGGGGCGTAAGTCTCATCATAGTCCATACCTTCGACTTGTGTGTAGCCTTGGGCGACGAGACGTGCTTTGTAGCGAACTACTTGTCCATCTTCATCTTGCTTGTTGCGAAACACCCATTTGGTTCCGATGATGTTGTGGTTGTTGTCGGGCTTCTCAACCAATGTCCAAACTTGGTTCCTCTCAAGGTTCTGTAGCTCTTCATGCATAGCATTTATCCAATCCGGATCTTCCAATGCTTCTTCGACCTTCATAGGTTCAATGCTAGAGATGAAAGAATAATTTTCACAAAAGTTAGCTAAACGAGTTTTAGAGCGAGTGATTCTCCGGTTTGAATATCATTGTAGATTTGCTCGACGGGATGGTCTTTAGCAATTCTTGCTCGAACTCGTGAAAGCTTTTGCTTGGGTCTTCGTTGAACATCTTCTTCATCTTGTTCTTCTTCTTGGCCTTCTTCATTGTTGGCGTTGTCGTTCTCTTGTTGTGGTGGAGAAGGAGGTTGTTGACGTTCATCTTGATGCACTTCCTCGTTTTCTTCATCTTGGTGTGTCCCACTTGTGGATGCTTCATATCAACTCTTGTTTCACCTTGTCGTGAAGTAGAAGCTTCCACTTGCACGCAGACGAGGTACTCTCCTTCACCTCCGTTGGACGGACCTTGCCAATAGACAAGTCTTGGATTGCTTCAAGGATCTTTGTCTCCTACATCAATTGGCAATTTCTCTACTTGCGAGCCGTTAGATTCATCAAACTTCACATCTACCGTATCTTCAACCTTTCGGGTGAAATTGTTGTAGACGCGGTAAGTGTGAGAGTTTGAGCCATAACCTAGTAGGAAACCTTCATGAGACTTAGGAGCAAATTTAGAACGACGATGCTTATCAAGAATGTAGCACTTTGAGCCGAATACTCGAAAGTATCCAACTTGGGGTTTGTTACCGGTGAGTAGCTCGTATGCCGTCTTGCCGAGTAGCTTATGAAGATACAAGCGATTTGTTGCATGAAAAGCTGTCTCAACCGCTTCTGCCCAAAAGTGCTTCGGCGTCTTGTACTCATCAAGCGTCGTTCTCCCCATTTCGATGAGCGTCCGGTTCTTCCTCTCAACAACTCCATTTTGTTGAGGTGTGTACGTAGCCGAGAACTCGTGTGAAATCCCTTCTTCGTCAAGAAAGGTGTCCACATTTGCATTCTTGAACTCCATTCCGTTGTCGCTGCGAACCTTCTTGATCTTCACTTCAAATTGGTTTTGGGCCTTCCTAGCGAAGTTTTTGAAGATCTTTTGGACCTCCTATTTATCATCGAGAAAGGACACCCACATAAATCTGGAAAAATCATCAACTATAACTAGGCCAAAAGAATTTCCACCGAGACTCTTGTAAGAGTTGGGACCAAAGAGATCCATGTGAAGTAGCTCGAGTGGCCTCTTCGTGGTCATCATGTTCTTCACGGGATGCCTTCCTCTAACCTGTTTACCTGCTTGACAAGCACTGCAAAGTCTATCCTTATCAAATATGACATCATTAACTCCAAGGATATGATTCCCCTTAATAAGCTTGTCAAGGTTTCGCATACCAACATGACCTAATCGTCTATGCCATAACCAGCCTTTTGAGGATTTAGCAATGAAGCAAGTTTTAGGTTGAGCCTTTTAGTGAAATCAACAATGTATAGATCACCTCGACGCACACCAAGAAGACCATTTTATGATTATCTCGACGAAACACTTGGCAATCTACTTGATAAATAGAACATTGAAACCGAAATCAGCAAGTCTAGAATCGAAAGTAAGTTGTAACCAAGAGATTCAACGAGCATAACATTTTGTATGGAGCTATCATGTGATATGGCCACCTTACCGAGGCCAACCACCTTACCCTTTGAGTTGTCACCGAAAGTGACATACTTTCGAGGACTATCATTATCGACAAGCTCACGAAACATGTCTTTATCTCCGGTCATGTGATCGGTACATCCACTATCAAGAACCCATTCCTTTCCTCCTGACATATATCCCCAAAGATTTGCCATAAGACCAAAATGTCTCATTGCATCATCAAGATCGAAGTCACTATCATCATCCTCATCATAGTATCCATGTTCAATATCGTCATGTGGTGGATGAAATCCTAGAGAGGGTGATTCATTAGAATGAGTTTGACAATAATCTTGTCTATGAATTCTTATAGCTTCGGAAATAATGTCACTAATAATACCAACATTTCCTTTGGCACGCATAAGGTTTGTAAGCTCAAATAGACGATCACCAAACATAGGATCACTAGTATTCATTTTGCTCAAAGCAACAGACTTATGGAGAATTTCATCTAGATTTTTCAAGGAATAATCTGGAAATCGTTCCTCAAGAAATTTCCATATGGTGTAGGCACACTTAAAAGTAGGCAAACATCCAATCAAGTTTCTAGGCAATCCTCTAATGATAAGTTCGGCAGTTCTAAGATTCCTAACCATGTCAATTGACTCATCATGGGTTGGATGCATAGGATCAACATAAGGTGCACAAGGGCTATCAATGTACTTGTTAAGATGATATTGATTGAAAATAAAAAGCATCTCATTTTTCCACTCACGAAAATACTCTCCATCAAGAATAGGCACTCTATGTCTAAGAATCCCCAAAGTAGGCTCATCCATCTTCCTCCAATGGTGATTAAACCAAGGCAATGGAGACCAATGCTCTGATACCACTTGTAGGACCTTGAGAAGAGGTGTCTAGAGGGGGGGTGATTAGACACTAAGTACCAAAGTTGTAGTTTTTAAGTTTCTTTAAAGTTTGAGTGGAGTTTAGGCACAAGTTTAACATTCACAACATATAGCAAGCAAGCATGCAAAGAGTATATGAGCAGCAGAAAATAAAGCATGCAACTTGCAAGAATGTAAAAGGAAGGGATTGGAGGATTCAAGCGCAATTTGGAGACACGGATGTTTTTGGCGTGGTTTCGATAGGTGGTGCTATCGTACATCCACGTTGATGGAGACTTCAACACACGAAGGGTAACGGTTGCGCGAGTCCACAGAGGGCTCCATCCACGAAGGGTCCACGAAGAAGCAACCTTGTCTATCCCACCATGGCCGTCATCCACGAAGGACTTGCCTCACAAGCGGTATATCTTCACGAAGTAGGCGATCTCCTTGCCCTTACAAACTCCTTGGTTCAACTCCACAATCTTGTCGGAGGCTCCCAAGTGACACCTAGCCAATCTAGGAGACACCACTCTCCAAGTAGTAACAAATGGTGCGTTGATGATGAACTCCTTGCTCTTGTGCTTCAAATGATAGTCTCCCCAACACTCAACTCTCTCTCATAGGATTTGGATCTGGTGGAAAGAGGGTTTGAGTGGAAAGCAACTTGGGGAAGGCTAGAGATCAAGATTCGTATGGTAGGAATGGAATATCTTGGCCTCAACACATGAGTAGGTAGTTCTCTCTCGTAAATAGGATCTTTGGAAGTGTAGTTTCAGTCTGATGGCTCTCTCCACGAATGAAGAGGAGGTGGAGGGGTATATATAGCCTCCATACAAAATCTAACAGTTACACACAATCTACCAAACTCGGTGGGACCGAATCCTTAAACTCGACCAGACCGATTTAGCAAATAATGTGACCGTTAGGGTTTTCGGTGGGACCGGAATGCAACTCGATAGGACCGATTCGGTTAGGGTTAGGGCATAACGTAATCTCGGTAAGACCGATTACACAAACTCGGTGGGACCGATTTTGGTAATAAGCTTTCCAGAGAGTTGGTCAGGCAAACTCGGTTTAACCGATTATCAAAATCGGTGGGACCGATTTTGATAATAAGTTAACAAGAGAGTTTGCATTGTAATCTCGGTAGTATCGATTGCTCAAACTCGGTGAGACCGATTTTGATAATGGACATACACAGAGAGATTACAATCCCATCTCGGTGAGACCGAGATCCCTATCGGTGAAACCGATTTGCCTAGGGTTTGTGGCAGTGGCTAAGACATCCAAACTCGGTGGCGCCGGATAGAAAGAATCAGTGGGGCCGAGTTTGACTATAGGTTTAGGACATATGTGTGGAAGTGGGAAAGTAGTTGAGAGTATTTGGAGCATATCACGAAGCACTTTGAAGCAAGAGGCTCATTAAGCAACACCTCATTCCTCCTTGATAGTATTGGCTTTTCCTATAGACTCAATGTGATCTTGGATCACTAAAATGTAAAATGAAGAGTCTTGAGCTTGAAGCTTGAGCCAATCCTTTGTCCTTAGCATCTTGAAGGAGTTCCCACATCCTTTAGTCCGTGCCACTCCATTGTTGAACTTATCTGAAACATACTAGATAAAAGAGTTAGTCCAACAAGAGATATGTTGTCATTAATTACCAAAACCACCTAGGGAGCACTTGTGCTTTCAATCTCCCCATTTTTGGTAATTGATGGCAACATACATCAAAGCTTTAGATAAAGATATAAAGAATAGCAAGTAAAGCTTTGGAAAGACATGTAACAAGCATAGGCTCCCCCTACATGTATGCAATCATGTGAATATGAAATATAGAAGCATGTGATAGCATAACCATAATAGAGCGGGCAATGTGTTACATGTATCTTGGCTATATGCATCAGAGCAAAAAGTATTAAAGAGAATACCTTCGTGCCCATGAGTCCTTCTTGCAAACAGTATGTACATCAGCAAGAATTCCTCATACACATGATTGTGATGCATATACTTACCTTGTGGTCTTGAGTTGGCTTAGGATGGAATGAACATGTGAAAACAAGGTTAGATAACACAGATGCATCTACTAGCCAGAGCAAACATGTAAGAAACCACAAGAATACCAAGACTGGGATGACATGTAGAGAGTGAGTATTGAGTACCACATTGGATTAGGCATGTCCCCAAGAGTAAAGATATGCAATGAATTTAAATGATCTCTTTCCCTTAGATGTCTTGCTCCCCCTGAATCTAACATGGGATCTTTGGGATAAGATAGGGAACAGAAAATCAGAGTGAAGGAAAACAGAGCTGAAAGATATGAATGATGGTCAGAGCTAAAGTTCAGAGCTAATGTATGCTAATGCAAAATTGAGCACAACAGATCATATGAACATGTCTCTCCCCTCAAGAAGACATGTGGACATCTCTCCTCTTGAACACCAAGCATATGGGATCCTTGATAAATACTTTCTACTTAAGTATCCTCTCCCCCTGGAGATCTCTCTCTCCCTTAAGAAGAAAGGTGATAAGTTTTGATGCTCTCTCTCTATCTCCAAATGATAAGCTTTGATGTTCTTTCTCTCCCCTTTGACATCAATTTCCAACAAGGGTCTTCCGAGTCATCGAATGGGTTTGGTCCTTGAGACACGTAACAAAGCAATGATGAAAATGTGATGCTTGTAGAGGACAAGATTCATTGAGTGGAACTGGATCAGAAGAAACACAGAATATGTGGCAAAGAGTTTTTCCTGTTATGAAATCGGTGGCACCGAGTGGTATGGTTCGATCGTACCGAAAAGATTTGGTTGGACCGAAAATAACAAATTGGTGTAACCGAGTTCATCGCAGAGAGAACACTTGTCACCTCAGCTCACTAGACTAGTGAGATCTCACAAAGATTTGCAAGGAATTAACTAAAAGATATGCAAGGAATTAGATGCAGAAAATGCAGAGAAAACAGAAAGAAATCTAGATGAAGTTTTTTTTAAGGGGAAACACAAATGCATGAGACAAATGCAAAAACTCAGAAAAGAACACAGGAGAACTTCATCTAGAGATGGTCGGCGACAAAGTCACCTATGTTAGAGTATATTGACTTAGGAGTCAAGTGAGATCACTTGATCATAGGCCATACTCATCGTTTAAGCTCAAAATGGGGTTGCCATTTTTCGTTTAAACATCTTGATGTATTCACATCTTGTCGAGTTGCTTTAACTCATGACTCGGAGTAAAGCTTCTCTAAGATGGAATAACATACCTTGGTTGGTGGTGTTGTCCATGTAGTTGAACTTGCGTGGGTTGCTCAAGGTTGATGTAGCTCATCAAGAATTTGGAGCACCACTTGGAATTTGAGTCCATCTACCTACATGGGTTAGTTCTTGCAATATCCAAAAATGACAATCATGAAACTCAACATAGAATTTGTCAAAGGATATGTTTGAATGGTTTCGTGCTTCCTTGTCTTCAACCACCTTGTGTAGAAACTTGGTGATGTAGAGATTGCTCAAGATATGAGTAGGTTTCAACCTCATGGAATTTGATTCAACCAAGTACCTGCATGGGTTAGATAACATGCAAGATACAAATATATCCAAGACATAAGTTTTTCATCATAAGAGAAATATCAAGGATTAGTCATAAGCTCATGTCTTGCATGTATCCAATGGAGTTTCTACTCCAAGTTTGAAGCATCAATGATGTTCAATTCTCCTCTTAACCTGCAAAACACTTTCTCATCAAGAGGTTTAGTGAATATATCCTCTAATTGCTTTTCGGTGCGAACATGCTTAAGATCAATGTCACCCTTAGCAACATGATCTCGAATGAAATGATGACGAACTTCAATATGCTTAGTTCGAGAATGTTGCACAGGATTATGACCAATTTTGATAGCACTTTCATTATCACAAAGCAATGGAACATGTCTCACATATATCCCATAATCTTTAAGAGTTTGGGTCATCCAAAGTAATTGAGCACAACATGAACCAGCGGCAATATATTCAGCTTCGGTGGTGGATAAGGATACCGAAGTTTTGTTTCTTGAAGGACCAAGACACAAGAGATCTACCAAGAAATTGACAAGTACCAAGTGGACTTTCTATCAACCTTGTCTCCGGCATAGTCCGAGTCGGAATAGCCAACAAGATCGAAAGAGGCCCTCTAAGGATACCAAATGCCAAAATTTGGTGTATGGATTAAGTATCTCACTATCCTTTTCACGGCCTTAAGATGACATTCTTTAGGGGCAGCTTGATATCGTGCACACATGCACACACTTAGCATAATATCGGGACGTGAAGCACATAGATATAACAATGAACCAATCATAGAGCGATAAACCTTTTGATCAACCGATTCACCATCTTTGGTTAAGTCAAGATGTCCACTTGTAGGCATGGGTGTAGTCATACCTTTGCATTCTTGCATATTGAACTTCTTGAATAAGTCCTTGGTGTACTTTGTTTGCGAGACAAAATTACCTTCCTTAGTTTGCTTGATTTGCAAACCAAGAAAGAATTTGAGTTCACTCATCATACACATCTCAAACTTCTCCGACATTAGCTTCCCAAACTTTTCACTAAAATGAGGGTTAGTTGAACCAAATATAATATCATCAACATAAATTTTCCACACAAAGAGTTCACCATTAACCCTTTTAGTAAAAAAGAGTAGAATCAATTTTCCCAATTTCAAAGCCTTTTTCAATAAGGAACTTGGTCAAGCATTTATGCCATGCTCTAGGAGCTTGTTTATGTCCATAAAGAGCTTTGTGAAGTTTGTAAACATGATTGGGTTTATTAGGATTGACAAAGCCGGGAGGTTGTTTAACATAAACTTCCTCCTCTATTTCACCATTTAGAAAAGCACTTTTAATGTCCATTTGGTACAAGGTGATATCATGGTGATTAGCATAGGCAAGTAAGATGCGAATGGACTCAAGTCTAGCAACGGGGCGTAAGTCTCACCATAGTCCATACCTTCAACTTGTGTGTAGCCTTGGGCTTACGAGACGTGCTTTGTTGAGAACTACTTGTCCATCTTCATCTTGCTTGTTGCGAAACACCCATTTGGTTCCGATGATGTTGTGGTTGTTGTCGGGCTTCTCAACCAATGTCCAAACTTGGTTCCTCTCAAGGTTGTGTAGCTCTTCATGCATAGCATTTATCCAATCCGGATCTTCCAATGCTTCTTCGACCTTCATAGGTTCAATGCTAGAGATGAAAGAATAGTTTTCACAAAAGTTAGCTAAACGAATTTTAGAGCGAGTGATTCTCCCGGTTTGAATATCATTGTAGATTTGCTCGACGGGATGGTCTTTAGCAATTCTTGCTCGAACTCGTGAAAGCTTTTGCTTGGGTCTTCGTTGAACATCTTCTTCATCTTGTTCTTCTTCTTGGCCTTCTTCATTGTTGGCGTTGTCGTTCTCTTGTCGTGGTGGAGAAGGAGGTTGTTGACGTTCATCTTGATGCACTTCCTCGTTTTCTTCATCTTGGTGCGTCCCACTTGTGGATGCTTCCGTATCAACTCTTGTTTCACCTTGTCATGAAGTAGAAGCTTCCCCTTGGACGGACGAGGTACTCTCCTTCACCTCCGTTGGACGGACCTTGCCAATAGACAAGTCTTGGATTGCTTCCGAAGGATCTTTGTCTCCTACATCAATTGGCAATTGCTCTACTTGCGAGCCGTTAGATTCATCAAACTTCACATCTACCGTCTCTTCAACCTTTCGGGTGAAATTGTTGTAGACACGGTAAGTGTGAGGGTTTGAGCCATAACCTAGTAGGAAACCTTCATGAGACTTAGGAGCAAATTTAGAACGACGATGCTTATCAAGAATGTAGCACTTTGAGACGAATACTTGAAAGTATCCAACTTGGGGTTTGTTACCGGTGAGTAGCTCGTATGCCGTCTTGCCGAGTAGCTTATGAAGATACAAGCGATTTGTTGCATGACAAGCTGTCTCAACCGCTTCTGCCCAAAAGTGCTTGACGTCTTGTACTCATCAAGCATCGTTCTCGCCATTTCGATGAGCATCCGGTTCTTCCTCTCAACAACTCCATTTTGTTGAGGTGTGTACGTAGCCGAGAACTCGTGTGAAATCCCTTCTTCGTCAAGAAAGGTGTCCTCATTTGCGTTCTTGAACTCCGTTCCGTTGTCGCTACGAACCTTCTTGATCTTCACTTCAAATTGGTTTTGGGCCTTCCTAGCGAAGTTTTTGAAGATCTTTTGGACCTGCGATTTATCGTCGAGAAAGGACACCCACATAAATCGGGAAAAATCATCAACTATAACTATACCAAAAGAATTTCCACCGAGACTCTTGTAAGAGTTGGGACCAAAGAGATCCATGTGAAGTAGCTCGAGTGGCCTCTTCGTGGTCATGATGTTGTTCACGGGATGCCTTCCTCCAACCTGTTTACCTGCTTGACAAGCACTGCAAAGACTATCCTTATCAAATATGACATCATTAACTCCAAGGATATGATTCCCCTTAATAAGCTTGTCAAGGTTTCGCATACCAACATGACCTAATCGTCTATGCCATAACCAGCCTTTTGAGGATTTAGCAATGAAGCAAGTTTTAGGTTGAGCCTTTTTAGTGAAATCAACAATGTATAGATCACCTCTACACACACCAAGAAGACCATTTTATGATTATCTCGATGAAACACTTGGCAATCTACTTGATAAATAGAACATTGAAACCGAAATCAACAAGTCTAGATAATCGAAAGTAAGTTGTAACCAAGAGATTCAACGAGCATAACATTTTGTATGGAGCTATCATGTGATATGGCCACCTTACCGAGGCCAACCACCTTACCCTTTGAGTTGTCACCGAAAGTGACATACTTTCGAGGACTATCATTATCGACAAGCTCACGAAACATGTCTTTATCTCCGGTCATGTGATCGGTACATCCACTATCAAGAACCCATTCCTTTCCTCGACATATATCCCCGAAGATTTGCCATAACACCAAAATGTCTCATTGCATCATCAAGATCGAAGTCACTATCATCATCCTCATCATAGTATCCATGTTCAACATCGTCATGTGGTGGATGAAATCCTAGAGAGGGTGATTCATTTGAATGAGTTTGACAATAATCTTGTCTATGAATTCTTATAGCTTCGGAAATAATGTCACTAATAATACCAACATTTCCTTTGGCACGCATAAGGTTTGTAAGCTCAAATAGACGATCACCATACATAGGATCACTAGTATTCATTTTTCTCAAAGCAACAGACTTATGGAGAATTTCATCTAGATTTTTCAAGGAATAATCTGGAAATCGTTCCTCAAGAAATTTCCATATGGTGTAGGCACACTTAAAAGTAGGCAAACATCCAATCAAGTTTCTAGGCAATCCTCCAATGATAAGTTCGGCAGTTCTAAGATTCCTAACCATGTCAATTGACTCATCATGGGTTGGATGCATAGGATCAACATAAGGTGCACAAGGGCTAGCAATGTACTTGTTAAGATGATATTGATTGAAAATAAAAAGCATCTCATTTTTCCACTCAAGAAAATACTCTCCATCGAGAATAGGCACTCTATGTCTAAGAATCCCCAAAGTAGACTCATCCATCTTCCTCCAATGGTGATTAAACCAAGGCAATGGAGACCAATGCTCTGATACCACTTGTAGGATCTTTAGAAGAGGTGTATAGAGGGGGGGTGATTAGACACTAAGTACCAAAGTTGCAGTTTTTAAGTTTCTTTAAAGTTTGAGTGGAGTATAGGCACAAGTTTAACATTCACAACATATAGCAAGCAAGCATGCAAAGAGTATATGAGCAGCGGAAAATAAAGCATGCAACTTGCAAGAATGTAAAGGGAAGGGATTGGAGGATTCAAGCGCAATTTGGAGACATGTATGTTTTTGGCGTGGTTTCGATAGGTGGTGTTATCGTACATCCACGTTGATGGGGACTTCAACCCACGAAGGGTAACGGTTGCGCGAGTCCACGGAGGGCTCCATCCACGAAGGGTCCACGAAGAAGCAACCTTGTCTATCCCACCATGGCCGTCGCCCACGAAGGACTTGCCTCACTAGCGGTAGATCTTCACGAAGTAGGCGATCTCCTTGCCCTTACAAACTCCTTGGTTCAACTCCACAATCTTGTCGGAGGCTCCCAAGTGACACCTAGCCAATCTAGGAGACACCACTCTCCAAGAAGTAACAAATGGTGCGTTGATGTTGAACTCCTTGCTCTTGTGCTTGAAATGATAGTCTCCCCAACACTCAACTCTCTCTCATAGGATTTGGATCTGGTGGAAAGAGGGTTTGAGTGGAAAGCAACTTGGGGAAGGCTAGAGATCAAGATTCATATGGTAGGAATGGAATATCTTGGCCTCAACACATGAGTAGGTAGTTCTCTCTCAGAAATAGGATGATGGAAGTGTAGGTTCAGTCTGATGGCTCTCTCCACGAATGAAGAGGAGGTGGAGGGGTATATATAGCATCCATACAAAATCTAACAGTTACACACAATCTACCAAACTCGGTGGGACCGAATCCTTAAACTCGGCCAGACCGATTTAGCAAATAATGTGACCGTTAGGGTTTTCGGTGGGACCGGAATGCAACTCGGTGGGACCGATTCGGTTAGGGTTAGGGCATAACGTAATCTCGGTAAGACTGATTACACAAACTCGGTAGGACCGATTTTGGTAATAAGCTTTCCAGAGAGTTGGTCGAACAAACTCGGTTTAACGATTATCAAAATCGGTGGGACCGATTTTGATAATAAGTTAACAAGAGAGTTTGCATTGTAATCTCGGTAGTATCGATTGCTCAAACTCGGTGAGACCGATTTTGATAATGGACATACACAGAGAGATTACAATCCCATCTCAGTGAGACCGAGATCCCTATCGGTGAAACCGATTTGCCTAGGGTTTGTGGCAGTGGATAAGACATCCAAACTCGGTGGCGTCGGATAGAAAGAATCAGTGGGGCCTAGTTTGACTTTAGGTTTAGGACATATGTGTGGAAGTGGGAAAGTACTTGAGGGTATTTGGAGCATATCACGAAGCACTTTGAAGCAAGAGGCTCATTAACAACACCTCATTCCTCCTTGATAGTATTGGCTTTTCCTATAGACTCAATGTGATCTTGGATCACTAAAATGTAAAATGAAGAGTCTTGAGCTTGAAGCTTGAGCCAATCCTTTGTCCTTAGCATCTTGAAGGAGTTCCCACATCCTTTAGTCCGTACACTCCATTGTTGAACTTATCTGAAACATACTAGATAAAAGTGTTAGTCCAACAAGAGATATGTTGTCATTAATTACCAAAACCACCTAGGGAGCACTTGTGCTTTCAGCAGGGGATCACTGTGGGGGCGGCAACGGGTCGTGGAGGGGGCGACGACGGGCGGCAGTGAGGCCGGGTGGCGACGGGCGGGAGGGCAGCGACAGGCGGCGCTCCTCGAGGCGGCGGCAGTGGGGAGGCTGCAGCGGGTGAGGCGGCGGCCGGTGGAGGAGGCAGCGGACGGGGCGGGACGGCAGCCACGCAGGGAGGCGGGCGGCTGGAGGCCGTGGCCTTGGTTGGCAGTGTGGAAGGCGGCGCGATGGGACGTCGGGCGCCACATGGGAGGTGCGGGCGGCGGGCGAGGCGGCGGGTGGTGGGGCGACGGGGCAAGGGGTCGGCGGGTCCTCGGGGCAGCGACGGGTGGCTGGTGGCGGGGGCGGCGGCGGTTGGCGGTGGTCTCATCGGGAAGGACAGAAAGAGAGAGAGAGGGAGGGGGCGGGGTGGGGAGTCGTTAGTTAGGTTATGTCTTTGCCGTCCGCCCCCCTTTGCCGTCCGCTTTTCTGCTCTTTGCTATCCTCTCGCTGACGGCAAAGAGGGAGCCGTTAGGTTTTTCCCCGAGCAGCTCGTTAGTGGGGACCACCTCCCTCTTTGCCGTCCACCAGCTGACGGCAAAGATTCTTTGTCGTCCGCTAGCAGACGGGAAAGAACTGGCTGATGGCAAAGACATTCTTTGCCATCAGCCAGTTCTTTGACGTCCATGTTCTGTAAGCGGACGGCAAAGCCCTTCGTTATCGTCCGCCAGCAAACGGCAAAGAACTGGCAGACGGAAAATAAGCTAATTCCAGTAGTGCATGACTATCCGGACTACTTATGTGTTCTTTGATGCGGCGGAAGACATCACAAGATGTGTACCACGGTATGGTCACTGAGGACACACCTGCACTTGAGAGATTACTTGTAGTTGATCAAGAAGGTCCAACAAGAATTAGTGTCATTTCTGCGTCAAAATTGATAGTGGTGGGCTACTCGTTTGAAAAAATACTCCGAACTTGTTATTGGATCCACACCCGTTCAGGTACAACAGCCACCTTCTACCTCTCCTTCTATAAATTAACATTATTTCTAATTTTCAAGATGTTTGTTCTTCTGTCATTCAGAAAATGATTCTGACAAGCTTGACCCCGAAACTGTGCACAGTGAAGGTCTTGGCACTAGAATCTATCGGCCCCAACATGGAGCAAGTTGTCAGTTTCCTAAGATGCTTTCCGTGCCTGGAGAAGCTATATATCGAGGTGATGTTCCTTTCCTATTAAATGTTAACCATAAGAGAGTTCAATTTGTGACACCTTTTTCCAAGTTTACAATGACAATGTACTACGATTTCTGAAGGATTCTTTTGGAGGATTTCAGTACATACATGCCCCCCCCCCATATTGGTTGCTGGATCCATATGGTTACAATCAATAAGCATTTCTCCTTTGGATTCATCTGTACTAGTTTTCTTAGGGAACTTTTCATCCACTCCAACCTCTTGTGAAGAAGGCTACATATTTCTAGAATGTAATCAAATGCCCATGTTAATCATGTCAGATCGAAGATGGCATGTTAGTGCATTTGACAAATCCTGCAAACCAAATAGGCCTGTAGTAATGTTCAAAACTGCATGTAGGCACTAACACGTTTTCTTCTTTTGCAGAAAAGATTAGGCCCAGTGGTGGATAATGTGATACAATATAACAATCATGTCGAATGCCTAGATCTGCATCTCTCGTAAATTACTTTGAACTCCTATCGAGGGACCTTACCGGAGATTATATTATATTCGGAGTTCTTTGTTCTCGAGCAAGGTCTTTGAAGGAAATGAGGTTTGCCCTACATTTATTTCGCAAAAATGAATGGTTTTTTGATCAGCGCCCGCGCCTACGGCAGAATGGAATAGGCTCCAAAAATGCTTAATTTCATTTTGGAACTTCAGATGATAGAGTAATAGGAAGTCATCGTGTCAACCCCATACATGACTTCTTAGTGGCTGGCCCCTTTGCAAACATTGTGAGGTTTCAAAACCAGACTTAGAATTGGTAATATAAGTTTGAACCTCTCTGATATCCATGTTCAACGGATCAGCGTGAGCGTTTGCAGTAGATGAACTGAATTTCATTTCTAATATCATTTTGAACCTTGTAATCTTCGAAATTTGAGCCATATAACTCTAGAATTTGAACCTTGTAATATTTTGAGCTTTTGTAGTACAATCGTTGTAATGGTATCGTATGAGACTCGTATATTGGTAGCACTATTTTGACCTTAATATGCAATGGTCTTAGATTTTATTAACCATTCTCGAATTTGTTTGCCTTGTTGATCTCACAGCACACGATCTGTATAGCTAACTCGACTGCGATCTTCGACATTATTGCAGATAGTTGGTTTCTTACACCGTGTGCCCTGTAGAACGCATAATTAATTATCGCACTCGAGTGTCCATCATCATCCTTCTGTGTAACTTTGACCTCATCACCCATGGGTAAACTTATGACCGAATTCATTCCACACACTTCGTTTTTACAAAGCTTTTTGCCAATAAATGCCCATGATTTGTCCCTCTTCTAGCCGGCGTGTGGCCAAACTAGCCGGGCGGGAAGCATGCGCGGTAAATTGCGTGGTAGCGCAGGAACAGGCTCACCGACGATACATTTGGCGCCTCTTCGAGCCCATGCGTGTGGTGCGGTGTTGTCAAGCATGCACTAGAATCCTCCGCTATGAACGCCGTGACAAGACGTGACGATTACAGGCCGGTCGGCCCCCATTTATTACAGCGGCCATTTAACCCTCGTGTCTCTTCAACCTTTCAATCGTGCCCTGCCATTGCAAGAAGCACACCCACCACAAGAAATTCTTAGAGGGTATCCTGCATGGCTCCAATTGCGCTCCGAGCAACTGCCGACGATGAGCAATAGTTCACCATGCGTGCCGTGGTGGACACCCACAGAAGGTTCATGGACCTCTTGGTGGTGTACAACAACGACCCGGTCTAGGTGGAGCACTCCATGCACATCATGGAGTTGTTCCTTGCCAAGGAGAAGTACAAGGTGGTCGGGTTCGACCTCGAGTACACCCGCGCTCATGGCAGGTCTCGTCCAAAGGTCGCCATCGCCCTGATGTGCGTGCACCACCACATCCTCATCTACCACTACTTCCTAGCCACAAGGACTTGCGAGAATTTTGCCAGGTTTGTCAACAACACCCACTACATGTTCGCTACGGTGGACATCACCAACGATGTAAAGGAGCTCGAGAATTCGGGCATCGCCTGCCAGAATCTTGTCGACATCCAGGGCCAATACAAGATCTGGGGTAGCAAGGAGCATGAGAAGGACTCACTGGTTCACCTCGCCGAAGCCATCATCGACCCCTACTACAAAGACATGAAGGATTCGTGCAACAAGGACAAGCGTGCCTGGCACTCGGTCTGGGTGGAGAAACTCGACAAAGCTCATGTCGTGTACGCGGCCAAGGAGGCGTACACGAGCTACGACATGTATAGAAGGATCGTTGACATGAAGAAGTGCCTCCTGCCCCAAAACGGCCAGGGATCCAGCCAGAAGCAGCGCAATGGCAAGTGTTGTCGCAACAATAAGTAGATGATTAGATCCTCATTTCTCCTAGTTTAGTATGCATGTAATTGCTTACTTTAGTGTGTGGAAATGTTATGTGTCTAGTCACTTGTGTAATTATATGCTTAATTTGGTTATGCAATGCTGTCTTTTCAAGTATATATGTTGATGCTCTGTAGACAGAGCGTAGATGTTGTGCGGACAAAGAAAATCACATCGCACATGGACTAAACAATGGAACCCGTCGGTGATGTTTTCATCAATCACTCACTATTGCATACTGGCAATCGTTTGCTCACAACACACACGGCTTGTTAGCAGCAATCATCTGTGTTGTTATCGGTCTTCGCACACGTTTCCATTTACACACCTGTTTGCCGCATATCACACACATCTTGCTAAGATGAACCGTTTCTGTTCTCTTGTCTCGACGCAAACAGTTCATCCGAGTGAACCGCATGCCGTATATCGCACACACCTTGATATGGCTGACCGTTTCTTTTGTGTTGCCTAATCACAAATAGTTCATCCGAGTGAATCGTATGCCGTATATCGCACACACCTTCACATGGATGCCCGTATCTTTTTTTCCTCCTCGTCGCAAACAGTTAATTGAAATGAACCGTATGCCCTAAATCGCACAGCAACTAAAATCTGAACCGTGTTTGATGCATCCTCCATCGCAAACGTTTTGAACCTTTTTGATGTTTTTTACACCGCCGTTTGCGATTATTGCATCGCACACAGTTTCCTTGAAGGGTCTCTAATCGTAGTGTCACGTTAGCAGCATCCTACAGTAGTGGTGGGTTTGGAAGAGTGACAACTCTAGGTAATGATCCTACTATTTTGGAGGGTGTTGAGTCTTATTGTAAGAATTATGAAAGTGTATTTGCAGAGGTCATGACTTTATTTAGTGATGAATCCACTATTTCGGAAGAGGTTCAATTGATTATGAGAACAAAGTTGCTATCTATGATGATTATTTTGATGACATGTATGCTTTAAAGAATAAAGATAACCATGAAACTTGTCATCATGATTTTAACTTTCAATTGGATTATGCCTCGCATGATAGTTATTCTCTTGAGTTTGTTCCCACTATTATGAATGAGAAGAAATTTGATTATGTGGAGAGTAATAAAAATTCTATGCTTATGGATCATGGAAAGAATGCTTTATGTGATGGTTATATTGTTGAATTCATTCATGATGCTACTGAAAATTATTATGAGAGAGAAACATATGCTTCTACATATTGCAATAATATTAAGTTTCCTCTCTATGTGTTGAAAATCTTGAAGTTTTGCTTGTTTTACCTTCCTATGCTAGTTGATTCTTGTTCCAATACATTGTTTGCTCACAAAATACCTATGCATAGGAAGTGGGTTATGCTTAAATGTGCTAGTCATATGCTTCATCATGCTCCCATTATGTTTCAATTCTTATCTTTTATGTGAGCATCATTGAAATCATCATACCTAGGTAAAAAGGCATTAAAGAAAAGCGCTTGTTGGGAGACAACACAATATTTACCCCTACTATTTTTGTGTGTTCACATGATTATTCTACTGTAGTAATCATGTTTTATAGCTTTTGTTTCAATAAAATTCCAAGTAAGACCTTTGGGATGGTCCATGGTGATACTTGATTTGATCTTGCCGAAAAACAGAAACTTTTGTGTCCAGTAGCAGAATTTCCAAAATTCACTAGAACGTGATAAAATCCTGAATTTTTGACACATGATTGATGTACAAATTGCCCAGGTTGTCCTAATTTTTCAGAATTGTTTGAGTAGCAGATGTATGGTTGTTGTTCAGATCATTACAGACTGTTCTGTTTTTGACAGATTCTGTTTTTAACGCATAGTTTGCTTGTTTTAGTGTTTCCATAGCTTATATTAAGTATTATAAATGGTGGAAATGATAGAGTACAACAGGCAGTATGTCGAAATAATTATGAATCTTGTCTTGGCAGTACCAAAGTTAATGATTTGTCTTTATCATACTAACTTATCTCACGAGTTCTTGTTGAGTTTTGTGTGGATGAAGTTTTTAAGATTTAGGGAAACCACGATACGAAAGGAATTAAGGAGACACAAAAGCTCAAGCTTGGGGATGCCCAAGGCATCCCAAGTTAATATTAAAGAAGTCTCAACTATCTAAGCTTGGGGATGCCCCGGTTGGCATCCCACCTTTCTTCTTCAACAATTATCGATCAGTTTTGGTTGAGCCTAAGCTTCTGCTTCTTCACATGATATGTGCTATCCTTGCAGTGTCATTTTAATTTGTTTTCCTTGCTGTTTGAATAATATCCCAAGATCTGAAATTCTTAAATGTTACAGTGTCTTCACATAGTTACATAATTATTCGACTACTCATTGATCTTCACACATATCTTTCGGAGTAGTTTGTCATTTGCTCTAGTGCTTCACTTATACTCCCTCCGTCCCAAAATAAGTGTCTCAACTTTGTACTAGCTCTAGTACAAATTTGTACTAAGCTCAAGACACTTATTTTGGGACGGAGGGAGTATCTTTTTAGAGCATGACGGTGGTTTTATTTTGAAGAAATTGATGAACTCTCATGCTTCACTTATATTGTTTCGAGAGTCTTTAAACAGCATGGTAATTTGCTTAGTTATGAATTTAGTCCTAATATGATGGGCATCCAAGAGGGATATAATAAAAACTTTCATATTGAGTGCATTGAATACTATCTGAAGTTTGCTTCCTTATGATTGTTTTGAAATATAAAGATAGTGATATTAGAGTCATACTAGTGAGTAATTGTGGATTGGTAGAAATTCTTGTGTTAAAGTTTGTGATTCCCGTAGCTTGCACGTATGGTGAATCATTATGTGATGAAGTCGGAGCATGATTTATTTATTGATTGTCTTCCTTATGAGTGGCGGTCGGGGACGAGCAATGGTCTTTTCCTATCAATCTATCCCCCTTGGAGCATGCGTCTAGTAGTTTGTTTTGATAATTAATAATTTTTTCCAATAAGTATGTGAGTTTTTTACGACTAATGTTGAGTCCATGGATTATAGACGCTCTCACCCTTCCACCATTTCTAGCGTCTCTAGTCCGCACAACTTTCACCGGTGCATTACACCCACCATATACCTTCCCCAAAACAGCCTCCATACCTACCTATCACTACTAGGGAAAACCCTATACACAGAATCTTAGCAGCAGCGCGGCATAAAAAGAGGCGCTGCTGCTAATAAGCAGCAGCGCGGTTACATAAAGCGCCTTCTTTGGTGCAAATTTAGCGATGGCGCTGATGTTAAACCGCTACTGCTACAAAAATCCACCGACAAGAGACAACGACCTAAGTTTACCAAGAGCGCTGCTCCGTGAAGCGCTACTGCTAACGGCATAGTCGTGAGCGCTTTTTGTCACGCTCACATCGGGTAATTTTGAAATTGTGCGCACGGTTAGCCCGCTTAGCAAGAGCACGTGTTAGGGAAGCGCTGTGCTACCCTCTTAGCAGCAGACTTTTCTCCCCGCTATCGCTAAGCCGCAGCCCCACCACCTTTCCCCACCTTCCCCTCCCCATCTCCTCTCCTCCCTTTCCCCTACCTCCCACATCCTCCCTCTCTCACTCATCTTCTTCCTCAATACTTCTCCCCCCATTACTCTCCCTCTTCTACCTACCTTTCTCTCTCTTCATTACTCCTAGCTATAACCACACCACCTCCATTAATGTATCTCCTTTCTCTTTTTCCTTTCCCCTCCACTAGTTGAAGTTGTCTCCTCCCAAATTAGCTAGCTAGGTAGATGTAGCATTTAGTTAAGTGACCTATTTGCCCCCTAACTAGATCTATCTTTGTCAACAAGAGCTTTGTGCACTTTTGATCTCCCTACAACATCATCTCCACCGTGTGCTCGATCTCGATCGAGGTGATGAAAATTTCATGCTTTTGCAAAATGAAAATATGTTTATGTGTGTGTGATATGTTTGTGGAAATTGTGTGTGTGGCACGCCAAATTGTGCTTTTGAGTTGCCTATGTTTTGCCAAAATGTCGATTTATTTCCGCTTTGGTAATTCCGGGCAAACTCTAGATCCATATATGTCCTATTTTTAGGGAAGGTCATGTCAAATTTTTTTATGAATTTGATGCATGCATGCATTTTTATAATCAATTTGTTTATTATTACCGTGCAGAGTTGACGATGGTCAGTGGAACGATGGTGGACAGGTGGTTGCGATCGGCGGTGCAGGACATGAAAGAAAATAACCGGACAGAGGTTTTATGTCCGTGTAGAAAATGCAAAGGAATAGTTTGGCTCGACCCCCATGACGATGGTCGTGTCGAAGCGCACCTGCTCATGACTGGTTTCATGGATGGCTATACGCGGTGGATAATTGAAGATGCGGATGATGATGTTGAGGATGCCGACAGGGCAGGCAATGATGACACGGGGCAAGATGAAGAGATGATCGATAATGGCAGCGGGGAAGAGGCCGGACATGGCGGCGGAGAAAGGGCCGGACATGGCGGAGGAGAAGGGGCCAGACATGGCGGCGGAGAGAACGACATTGACTCCACGCAGCAGAGTTCGTCGGTACTAAGTTCAATCGTGCGGGACCCTCATGTTCAAGCATTGCTTCGCAAGGAGACGGGTACTGAGAGAGCTTCTTCTAGAGAGGAGGCTAAGCTGGAGCAACTGGTGGTAGACTCGAATACTCCATTGTATGATGGTTGCAATCCTGAGGTGACCCGCTTGAGTTTCACGCTCCAACTCCTGAAGACGAAGGCTAAAAACAAATGGACCGTCACTAGCCTCACTGAGCATCTCAAGTACCTAAAGGATGTTCTTCCCATGGGTAATCTATGTCCTACTAGTGTTGATGAGGCCAAGATGATCGTGTCCCCTCTTGATCTGCCACACGTTAGATACCATGCATGCATCAACGATTGCATAATTTATCGGAAGGAGCACGCGGAAAAACAAGCTGTCCGGTATGCAATGCTTCTCGATACAAGAAGGCCGGAAGAAATGTCCCCGTAAAGTTGTATGGTACTTACCGATCACTCCCCGTCTCAAGAGGTATTTTGTAGATCCCAAGGAAGCAAAGCTAATGCTACCGCACGCGGAGAGGAAGAAGCCCGACGATGGAGATGATCCGGTCGAGACACGTGAAGGATGGAAGCGATGGAGAGCATTGAACAGCTTCTATCGGTATTTTGAATGTGATGCAAGGAACATCGTGCTCGTAGCGTGTACCGATGGCATGAATCCGTTTGGCAACGAACACCAACCATATCACATGGCCCGTGTTTGTATGGATGTACAACCTCCCCCTAGTTGTGCATGAAATCAAGTACATTCACATGAGCATGCTTATTCAAGGGCGAAACAACCAGGAAATAATATTAATTTGTATGCTGGGCTACTTCAAGAGGAGTTAGACACGTTATGGAAAACACCGGCCAAGACATGGGACGCCAAAGAAAGGTGAGTATTTCAACATGAGAGCAGCGCTGATCACGACAAAGGCAAGATTATCTCGATTACGGATATGTGGCAGGCCAGGTGTGCCATGGATATTATGGATGCATGCGGTGCATGGATGATCTGACGTCTCGGCAGCTAACGTCAAGGAAAGATGGCGGGTGCAGGAAAATCGTGTACATGGGGCATCAAGATGGCTTGAACAGAGACGACCCGTGGAGAAACCGTGGAGATCTATTCAATGGTCACGCTGAGCATCGAGGACCTCCACGTAAGCGGAGCGGTGCCGAAATCGATGAGCTGTTGAAAAAGCGGAAGGAGTGCCCAGCCGAAAGACGATGAGAAAGGCGCCGAGCTGCTGAAGGTATGGAAGACGAGGTCTGTGTTCTGGGACTTGGAGTACTGGCACAAACTCGATACACCTCATTGCCTTGATCAAATGCATATCTATAAGAATGTCCTTGAGAACTTGCTCACAACACTGATGAACATGCCAGATAAGACCAAGGATGGGCCGAAGGCAAGAAAAGACTTGCAAGATTTGAAAATTAGGGAAGATCTGCACATGCCGCCCCGTAAAATGTCAGACGAGACAGAGACGGAGACAAAGGCACGGGAGAAGAAGGGCAAGAAAATAAAGAAAGAGGATTATTGCCCCCCTTCTTGCTTCACCTTAAGTCAGGCTGAGATCAATGCCTTCTTTAAGTGCCTTACCGGAGTCAAAGTTT
Organism: Aegilops bicornis; assembly: GCA_021605145.1. Lineage (NCBI taxonomy): Eukaryota > Viridiplantae > Streptophyta > Magnoliopsida > Poales > Poaceae > Aegilops > Aegilops bicornis. Next base: position 471,355,861 of record CM038672.1, on the reverse strand, counting down.
GTTCCGGTTACTGTGGGAAGATAAGCACATATCTAGACACGGACAAGAAAAGGTTCAGCGGGATGAAGTGTCATGACTGTCATGTGATGATGACGCAGATACTACCTGTTGCCCTTAGAGGGATGATGGACAAGCACGTCCGTGACACGCTTATTGGTCTCTGCAACTTTTTTGACGTCTTCTCTCGAAAGTCGATCAGTGTGAAGCAGCTCCAAAGGCTACAGGAAGAGATTGTTGTGATACTGAATGAGCTTGATATGTACTTCCCGCCCGCATTCTTTGACGTGATGGTGCATCTGTGTGTCCATATTGTGGATGACATAATAGACCTGGGGCCGTCATTCTTGCACAACATGATGCCATTTGAGAGGATAAATGGGATCATCAAAGGATTCGTTTCAGAACATGTCCCGTCCGGATGGAAGCATCGTCGAGGCTATTTGGCACAAGAGTGCATCTCTTTACGTGAGAATTTTCTATATGGCGCAGACCAGCCGCTTGGTGTTAGTGTTGGTTTGCCCGTTAACAAGCACGATGGGAGGCTCAAGGAGATGGTCACCGAACGGTCGCAAGGAACTGCACGTGGCATACTCAGATCGACGCAATGACTTTGACAGAGCAAACTTGGTAGTGCTCCAACACCTAGACGAGGTAGATCCTTTCGTAGCACCGCACAAAGAAATTATCGCAAAGAAGTATCGTGACCGGGGTATGCGTGATGCACACCGAAGTTACTAGAGAGCACAACTCCACTTTCCTGCATTGGTTCAAAGAGCATATTATTGCTAATCCTCCGGAGGAGGCTGTAAGGACGGATTGGTCATATACGCCTTAGCACATGGCCCTCGCCCAACCTCGTAACCTATCGGGCATATGATATCAACGGATACACGTTCTACGGAGGCCAAAGATATGGACAGTGATGATCGTAAACTCGGGGGTGACGATGGAATGCATGACCGGCAGCGACAACGGCGCAATCGAACGATTTTATGGAAGGGTCGAGGAGATCACGGGAACTTGACTACTCGACTGCACAACACGGCGATGTTCCGTGTCAGATGGGCTAAGAATGTCGAAAGAGAAAGCTTGATTTTCACTACCATGACTATACCCGACGCCAAGAGCGCTACCGTGAACGCTATCGCAAAAAACGAGCCATGGGTACACGCTAAGCATGTGACACAATGCTTCTTCATAACTGACCCGCGCAATCCCAGTCGTGTTGTCACGAGGAGAGGCAAAAGGAACATCATTGGAATGGATGGAGTCGCCAACGAGGAAGACTATGATCAATACGGCAGCCCAATGAGGGAAGATGACGATGATGATGAAGTATACGTCAAAAGAAGAATCAATACTACATTACCTAAGAAAAATCGTACTCCATGGAAAAGGCAAAGTCACAATGAGGGGCTCAATTATTCTTCGACGAACAATAAGGGAAAGAAGCTGACTCAAAAACGAAAACGTCAGCAGTGAGGAAACTTATGTTATCAGTCAAATGATGTAATATATATATATATATATATATATATATATATATGTTCCTATTTTGTATACACACTTAGCCATTATTATGCATGGGTCCAATGATGTGTAATATATATGTTCCTATTTTGCGTACATATTTAACCGTCAAATGATGCAATATATATCGTCCTCCCTTCATTCACTGCCCTCGAAATAAAAGTGGGATAAAATAAAGGAAAAGGAAAAGCTGGCGATGGCGAAGCTAGTAGCAGCTGCGTTTTCCTAAACCGCTTCTGAGATAGTGAAGTTAGTAGCAGCGTTTTCTCCAAATGGGCTACTGCTACGTTCACTTAACCCAAAATTCTCACCCGCCTTGTGCTTCATCCCGCCTTCCCCCAAATCCCCACTCTCCCCGTCAGCCTTTGCCGCGCCGACCCGCCGGCCCAGCGCTCGCCCCCGACTCGGCGCGGCGCTAGCCCGACCCGGCGCTCGCCCCGACCCCAGCGCCCGGCGCTCGACCCGTCGGCCTCGCCTCCCTCCTCTCCCCTCCCGGCCGTCGTCGGGCCTGCCTCCTCGCCCTGCACCCTCTGTAAACCCCCCCTCTCTGCTAGGGTTCTTCGATTAATTTACTTAGGTTTTAATTAGGGCAGTATGTTAATTAGGTTATCTATTTAGTTATGAATTTAGCTAGGTTTCAAAATTTGAACTGGACATGTGATATGTGCAAATTTGAACTGGACATGTGATATGTGCATATGTCATGTTTTGGATATGTCATGTTTGGAAAATGATCCGAGTGGCCTATGTTACGCCGGAATGTTGATTCATTTCCGTTCCGGTGAATTTCAGGCGCTCGATATGTCCATTTTTTAGCAAAGGTCATGCCGAAATTTCCGTGAATAAAGGCATGATTTTGTGCTACATAGTTGGCATATCGAGTACTTGGCACATAGATTTATTTTTATGTCATTTATCATTTATTCATACTTTTAGAAATAAATGAGGACACTTAATCATAGGAAACATGTCGAACAACGAAGAAACCGGGCCTTGACCAAGATGCGCATTTAGATGGATTATGAGGGTGAACAGGAGTACCTCGACTATTTGACTGCTAAGCAAGGTTTGCAGGTCGGCCTCGATGATGGTACTGACGCCGACATCGACACCGATAGCGCCGGCACCGATGGCGGCACCGAGACCGGTGGGGAAGGTACCAACACCGATGGCGGCACCGAGACAGGCGGGGAACGTACCGGCCCCGATGACGCTACCGAAAAGAGGAAGCATAAGAAGCAGAGGATACGAAAACCTAACAAACTAGGGATTGGACGACTTGTGATCACAAAGATGGCACTTGGCAAGTTTGAGCCGTTAGAGCCGGAAGAACCTCGCAAGTGCTATGGGAACCAAGTAGGATGCATCCTACGAGAATGCGCGAGCATCAACGACGATGACTTAAGAAGTAAAGAACATTTGACGCAGCTTGCTCCTAACAAAGTTGCACAAGAGATTCAAGTTCCCCGACCGGGATGATAACATAGAACAACCGTGGGATGATCTCAAGATGAAAATATTAACAATCACGCCATGGGCATGTTCAGCAATGATTTGGCCTCCTGGAAAGCGAGGGTGAAAGCGAGCTATTGAGGCTGATGAACCCCTGTCCAAGATTCTGGAGGAAAATCGACACTTACGGAAGAGGAGTTCGAAAAGTTCAAGGACACTTGCGCTACCGAGGCAGCCAAGGCTAAAGGCTGCGAAATTCAAGAGCCTTGACAAAGGAACACGGGAAGCATTGCCTCGAAAGCCGTGGCTACCTCGGTAAAATGCCCATATGGGATAAGGAGGACGCGGAGAACGTGAAGCCGCGGGTCTCCTGCACCCCTTCGCTGAAGTTCACCAACCCCTTGGAGCATGACTTCATCGGGGCCCGCTACAAGTGGGGACAGGAGAAAAAGGTTTTTACACGGACAAGATCACGAGGAAATTGATTAGACTCTTGGAGAAGCAACACCAGCTTGCGGCCGAAAGCCCTACTTCTCCGATGAGGCCCAAGTGGGACACCCTCTCAACCGGGCCTTGAACGAACTTAAGGGACTCCCTTTGGATCAGCGGCCGCAATATGGTCGTGTGCAGTCAGGAGATCTGCGCCACGTGGAAGGTGTTTTACAACGAGGGCCCGGAGGCCAAGAAGCTGAAACGAAGTTTAGTCAGCGGACATCGGCGAAGTTGAAGCTTGCGGTCGAGAAAAAGCAGTGAGGACGCCTTGAAAAAAGCAGCCGAGGACAAATATGAGTTGCTACAAGAAAATAATGCAGTCAGAATCGCCGCAGAAATGATTTCGCTACTAACTTGGTTCCGATTATCATCAATCGGGCGAAGGAAAATCAAGACAAGGCGGTACATGATTTCCGATGCCCAGTTTCGTCGAGCAACTCCATGAACAACAACACCATCGCACCATCACTTGCTCACGCAACCGGGCCTCCTCTCGCAGCCGCTCCTGCTAATAGCAGCCCGTCCTCAGTCTCAGGCGCGCTAGGTGGGCCTTCGTCTTTGGCTGAGCTCGACGCCGTCACGGTAATTACATGTCGCACCAACATATATATATATATATATATATATATATATATAATATTCCATTTTTGTTGCCTTTCGGTTGTTTTACGCCACAGACATATGTGTTTGCAGGGCAAAGAAACCCGTGCACCATACTCTACTTGATCAAAGGCCGAAGGTGGACGTGGGAAAGGGGATGATAATGGACCCCTCTCAAGGCACGTTCCACAACCAGCCAATCCTCATTTGGGCACTTCAGGTTAGCTTGACCCGGTGTGAAATCGGGGCACGAGGATTTGCCTCCTCCAAGATAAAGATGTGGGAGCGGACGACGAGACCCCGCCATGGATTGAAGCTGCAAGAATTGGGTGCCGCTATGGCGAAGAATCTTATTAAATGCAGGAGCCGGCCGAGAGGTCACCAATAACTACCACACATCAACAAGCATGTGCGAAGACCACCACCCGCCCTACGCAATTACCAGCTCACAGAGTGCCGGGTGAGAGCGGCGACGACATGATGAAGCGGGTGCAATAGTACTTGGCTGATGTAATTTCTCTGTAGAAACGAGAGAATGGATGATGAGACGGAGGTTGACCCTATGGATTACCTCAATACAAACGCAGCGTATGACTGTGACATAGATATGATGAGTCAACCATATGACGAATCGGGCTATCGACTTGCTAATGAGGATATGGATGATATGCCCGCAGGGTCGCACTGCGGATTCCAAAAAGTCTCTCTTCATGAAATCCTCACAGACACGCCTGAAGATGCCGCCTCAACACATGCTCAACTAGCCGGGCGCGAGGGTCGTGACAAGATTTAGCCCGGAACACCGGGCAGGGGTTAAGGAAGGGTCTGGAAGGTGTGCCCAAGAAAAAGGAGAGGAAGAGATCGGGGAAGGTAACTGCCTCCAAACAAGCCAGAGCACATAGCAGCCAGACGATGCATTCTGAAGAGCGTGTACCCGTGAAAAGTGCGGTCATGTTCCATATCACGGGCGAGCTGATGCTACCGCCAAAACCGCTGGAGGCACTATCAGGGGATCTCGGGAGACTGCACGACCATGTGTTGTCGACTGAGAAAAGCCTACTAGCCTCAAAGGATCCAGGATATCCGACATACGCGGCTCGTGTGCCTGAGGGGAAGTGCTACGTCGACACACAGTCCGCGGAGGTGTTCTTCCTGCGGTTTGACCATATCTTTGAGATGTTTCTAACACGGCGGCTTGATTTTACTATCGTCCGCCTTTTTGCGCTACATATGAGCTCCGTCATGAAGAGTGAAGAAGTCTCGCAAATCTGTGTGGCGGATCCGTACTACATGCACGAGTCTTTCTTGAGTCTCTGAGAATTTGAGCGTGAAACTGCTAGGGATTACCTCCAAAACTTAATGGTACAGAATAAGGACCGGGAAATTGTCCTCGTGCCTTATCATCCCAAGTAAGTGAGTTCCGGACAACCCTTTCATACATTTCAATCATTCCTTCTCTCTCATATGGGGAATAATTTGAGGTGTCTTTTCCCCGCAGCAATGGGCGCGCCGTCCTTATCGTTCTTTACCCGCAAGTCTCCCACGCCGTGTATTTTGACCCTTCCAGAGACTACGAGAAAAAAGACTACACCCACATAATGAATATTCTAGATGATGCTCTCCAAGGCTTCAGCTTTAGAGGTGTACGTGCAGATCAAGAAACAAAGGAACAAGAATATGGGTTTCGCGCATAAAACTAACTTCTCCTGCATCCATGTCCCAAAACCAAGCAAGAAGGATGGATTCTACATCGTCCATCTCATGATTCAGTTCAACACGGATCACCAAAAGCTTCGCATTAACAACAGAAATGATGATTGTATCCACAAGTGGCTAGATCTCATGGAGAAGCGGATTATAAACTTAGAGATGACTTCTTTCGCATCCAAAGCGACATTGCGACGATCATCATGAAAGAAGTCGTCGATGAGAAGGGGATGTTCCACCACGACCCTATATCGCGAGCTGACGTCCGAACTCGCATAGGCATGCAACGTCTAGACCTCACGCCGTTCAAGAAGCTAGGGTTCGTCCTCGATGATATGGAAGGATGGAACTTCTAGTGATTTATGATGCCGATGATGATGATATGTGTCGGTTGAACTTGTATACTTCTTGTAGCGATGAAACTTTGTGATGTCCACGGTCCATGTGCCGAACTTGCGTAACACTACTTTGTTAGTTTGCGTACAATGACCTGCGTACCTCTAGTTAATTAATTTGCGTATTGTATGTTGCATCTAGTTGCTAAACCTTTCTTTTTTGGTGTTGCTCTAGTATATTTTGTTGCATATATATGATTGTACATCCTCTTCATGAACATGCATCTCTAACAGGTACCTAGTTTCTTGATGGCGAGATGGAATTGCTATGTCGTGTACAAAGGGAAGGTTCCGGGTGTACAACGAGTGGCATGAGTGTCGGCGCAAGTGAATGGGTTCACAGGCGCCGACCATAAAACTTCAAAAGCAGACAAGAAGGAGAAGCTAGTTACTTGAGGTTCACGCTAGCGAGAGAGGACTCAGAATCGCCACCTCATGTACTGCATAGTTCCGCTCTCACTCATAGTGATAGCACTTCTTGCATATACCTTTGTTTAGATGGATGACGTTGTTGTAGTTGCAAGTATTCGAGACTTGCATGTATCGCTATTTTCGAGATGATGACAAGATATCACTTTGTGTTGGATGATGATTATGATGAGACTAATTGTATGTACATGCTATGATTACATTTGTGGTCTCACAGACATTTCTATGTGTATCATGATGACATTTCTATGTGCTAAAGATTCTTCTATAAAGCTTGTTCAAATACAAAACAAATATGCCAAAAAAATAACAAAAAAACCTACTTAAATTAGCAGTAACGAGTGTACAAAAGTTAGCAGCAGCGCCTCTATAGTAGTAGCGCGTTAAGGTAAAAGCGCTAGAGATACTAGCGATGCGAGCTTCCACGAACAAGCTTTGCTACACTTGTGTAGCGATGGCGCGGTGAGCACGCTCATTGCTATATGTTAGCTGTAGCGCCTTATTAGTAGCGCCTATCCCCGCGCTACTGATACATCTAAAACCCGCGCTGCTGCTAGCCTTTTCCCTAGTAGTGTATTATGGCATTTCCATAGCCATTCCGAGATATATTGCCATGCAACTTTCCACCATTCCATTTATTATGACATGCTTCATCATTGTCATATGGCTTTGCATGATCATGTAGTTGACATCGTATTTGTGGCAAATCCACCATTAATATTTTTTATACTTGTCACTCTTGAGTTATTGCACATCTCGGTACACCGCCGGAGGCATTCATATAGAGTCATATGTTTATTCTAAGTATCGATTTGTAATTCTTGTGTTGTAAGTAAATAAAAGTGTGATGATCATCATTATTAGAGCATTGTCCCATGTGAGGAAAGGATGATGGAGACTATGATTCCCCCACAAGTCAGGATGAGACTCTGGACAAAATAAAAAATGAAAAAAATAAGAAAAAGAGAAAAAAAAGAGGACAAAGAGCCCAAAATAAAAAATGAGAGAAAAAGAGAGAAGGGGCAATGCTACTATCCTTTTTCCACACTTGTGCTTCAAAGTAGCACCATGATCTTCATGACAGAGAGTCTCCTATGCTGCCACTTTCATATACAAGTGGAAAATTTTCATTATAGAACTTGGCTTGTATATTCTAATGATGGGCTTCCTCAAATTGCCCTAGGTCTTCGTGAGCAAGCGAGTTGGATGCACACCCACTTAGTTTCTTTTTGAGCTTTCATACACTTATAGCTCTAGTGCATCCGTTGCATGGCAATCCCTACTCGCTCACATTGATATCTATTGATGGGCATCTCCATAGCCCGTTAATACACCTAGTTGATGTGAGACTATCTCTTTCTTTTTGTCTTCCCCACAACCACCATATTCTGTTCCACCTATAGTGTTATGTCCATGGCTCACGCTCATGTATTGCGTGAAAGTTGAAAAAGTTTGAGAACATCAAAAGTATGAAACAACTTCTTGGCTTGTCATCAGGGTTGTGCATGATTTAAATACTTTGTGTGATGAAGATGGAGCATAGCCAGACTATATGATTTTGTAGGGATAACTTTCTTTGGCCATGTTATTTTGAGAAGACATGATTGCTTTATTAGTATGCTTGAAGTATTATTGTTTTTATGTCAATATTAAACTTTTCTTTGAATCTTATGGATCTGAATATTCATGCCACAATAAATAAAATTATATGGATAAATATTTCAGGTAGCATTCCACATCAAAAATTCTATTTTTATCATTTACCTACTCGAGGACGAGCAGGAATTAAGCTTGGGGATGCTTGATACATCTCCAATGTATATATAATTTTTTATTGTTCCATGCTATTATATTATCTGTTTTGGATGTTTTATATGCATTAATATGATATTTTATATTATTTTTGGGACTAACCTATTTACCTAGAGCCCATTGCAAGTTTCTGTTTTTTCCTTGTTTTTGAGTTTTACAGAAAAGGAATATCAAATGGAGTCCAAATGAGTTGAAAATTTACAGTGATTTTTTATGGACCAGAAGAAGCCCACGGAGCATCTGAGTTGGACCAGCAGCTTCACGAGGAAGCGGCAAGGGAGGAGGGTGCCCCCCCCAAGGCGCGCCCCCTAGCTTGTGATACGTCTCCAACGTATCTATAATTTTTTATTGTTCCATGCTATTATATTATCTGTTTTGGATGTTTAATGGGCTTTATTATGCACTTTTATATTATTTTTGGGACTAACCAACTAACCAAAGGCCCAGGGCAAATTGCTGTTTTTTTCCTATTTCAGTGTTTCACAGAAAAAGAATATCAAATGGAATGAAAGCTTCGGGAGAGTTATTTTTGGAACAAACGCAATCCAGGAGACTTGGAGTGGACGTCAAGGAAACAACGAGGCGGCCACGAGGTAGGGACGGACGCCCAGGGGGTAGGCGCGCCCCCCACCCTCGTGGGCCCCTTGTAGATCCACCGACATCTTCTTTCGCCTATATATACTCATATACCCTGAAAACATCCGAGAGCAACACGAAACCCTATTTCCACCGCCGCAACCTTCTGTACCCATGAGATCCCATCTTGGGGCCTTTTCTGGCGCTCTGCTGGAGGGGAAATCGGTCACGGAGGGCTTCTACATCAACAACATAGCCTCTCCAATGATGTGTGAGTAGTTTAACACAGACCTTCGGGTCCATAGTTATTAGCTAGATGGCTTCTTCTCTCTCTTTGGATCGCAATACAAAGTTCTCCTCGATTCTGAGATCTATTCGATGTAATTCTTTTTTGCGGTGTGTTTATCGAGATCTGTTGAATTGTGGGTTTATGATCAAGATTATCTACGAACAATATTTGGTTCTTCTCTGAATTCTTATATGTATGATTTGATATCTTTGCAAGTCTCTTCGAATTATCAGTTTGGTTTGGCCTACTAGATTGATATTTCTTGCAATGGGAGAAGTACTTAGATTTGGGTTCAACCTTGCGGTGTCCTTTCCTAGTGACAGCAGGGGCATCAAGACACGTATTGTATTGTTGCCATCGAGGATAAAAAGATGGGGTTTATATCATATTGCTTGAGTTTATCCCTCCACATCATGTCATCTTGCCTAATGCGTTACTCTATTCTTATGAACTTAATACTCTAGATGCATGCTGGATAGCGGTCGATGTGTGGAGTAATAGTAGTAGATGCAGAATCGTTTCGGTCTACTTGTCGCGGACGTGATGCCTATATACATGATCATGCCTAGATATTCTCATAACTATGTGCTTTTCTATCAATTGCTCGACAGTAATTTGTTCACCCGCCGTAGATTATGCTATCTTGAGAGAAGCCACTAGTGAAACCTATGGCCCCCGGGTCTATCTTCCATCATATTATTTTCCTATTAATTTGCTATTTCTGCCCCGTTTATTTTGCAATCATTACTTTCCAATCTATATCATAAAAATACCAAAAATATTTATCTTATTATCTCTATCAGATCTCACTTTTGCAAGTGGGCGTGAAGGGATTGACAACCCCTTTATCGCGTTGGTTGCAAGGTTCTTATTTGTTTCTGCCGGTACAAGGCGACTTGCGTGTAACCTCATACTGGATTGATACATTGGTTCTCAAAAACTAAGGGAAATACTTACGCTACTTTGCTGCATCACCCTTTCCTCTTCAAGGGAAAACCAACGCATGCTCAAGAGTTAGCAAGAAGGATTTACGGCGCTGTCTTAGGGAGGCTTCTGACAAGTCAAGTCAAGATTTGATCTCACAGCAACTAGCCATTTCTGCCGTTGCCGGGGAGATCTACGCACAAGTCAAGACATACCAAGTACCTATCAAAAACTCTTATCCCTCCCATTACATTATTTGCCATTTGCCTCTCGTTTTCCTCTCCCCCACTTCACCTTTGCGGTTTTATTCACCCTCTTTTTCCGTTCGTCTCTTTTCGCTTGCTTCTTGTGTGTCTGTGTGTTAGATCGTTGGTTTTGCTATTAAGGCTAGTCCTTCTATCATCGTTAGTACTCACGATCATGAAGTTCTTAATTTTAAACAAAGGGAGGGTGGAAATTTAAAAGGTGCTTGGTATAGAATTTGCAATGCTCAGAATAGATCCAATAGGAAGCAATCCACTTCCGTTCTTCTTCGCAACTTTTATGTAGGCATCACCCCTTGGAATAGATATATTCTTGATACCATTACCGGAGGGAATTTCTTGGGTAGCCATACTTTTGATTCTTATAATGCTATGATGTATTTGTTTGGCCCACCACCTCTTTTGGTTGACGGAACTATTTTAACTTTGGAAAATGTGATGCAAAGGCTTGAAATTATTGAAAATAAAGTTTCCACTATAGAGTTGATTGAGATTTTGGATAAAAAGATCCACAACCAGATTGCCCAATATGGATCTAAGGTAGGAGTTACTATGAATTTTTTTGAAGAAAAAGAACCCATAGTTAACGAAAAGATAGATCAAGATTCCACAAGAATTGATAAACTTGAGGATATTATTACCAACTTAGGGTCTGCCTTTTCTTCCGTGAGAAATACTCCAGATACTCCTAATGCCAAAGTTGCCAAATTGATGTATGTTCCTAAAAATAAGGGTGAATCTTCTAGTAAGGAAAATGCGGATCTCAAATCCATAAGTGTTCACCCCAACTTTTTCGCTATCATTAAGGAACCTTTTGCTACAAATGAATTTCTTGATTTCTTGCCTAGGAGTTTGATCATTAACAAAAATAAGGAAACTCCTAAGGGTTATAAGTGTTCTATTGAAGAATTGCCAACCAAAGATGACAATACCTAGATCTATTCTTGCTTTTATGCCTAGCTAAGGGCGTTAAACGATAGCGCTTGTTGGGAGGCAACCCAATTTTATTTTTGTTTCTTGCTTTTTTTTCTGTTTAGTAATAATAATTCATCGAGCCTCTGGTTAGATGTGGTTTTATGTTTTAATTAGTATTTGTGCCAAGTAGAACCTTTGGGAAGACTTGGGTGAAGTCTTTATGATCTTGCTGTAAAAAACAGAAACTTTAGCACTCACGAGATTAGCTGCCATTTTTACTGGAGAGTGCTTTATGTTGATTCTTTTTGCAGATGATTAATAGATAAATTCCTCACGTCCGCCAATTTATTTTAAAAAAATTGGAGTTACAGAAGTATACGTTTGATACAGATTACTACAGACTGTTATGTTTTTGACAGATTCTTTTTTTCTTGTGTTGTTTTCTTATTTTGATGAATCTATGGCTAGTATCGGGGGGTATAAAACAGAGAGAAGTTGGAATACAGTAGGTTTGACACAAATATAAATAAAGAATGGGTTCATTACAGTACCTTAAAGTGGTGATTTGTTTTCTTATACTAACGGGGCTCATGAGATTTTCTGTTGAGTTTTGTGTTGTGAAGTTTTCAAGTTTTGGGTAAAGATTTGATGGATTATGGAATAAGGAGTGGCAAGAGCCTAATATTGGGGATGACCAAGGCACCCCAAGGTAAAATTCAAGGAAAACCAAAAGCCTAAGCTTGGGATGCCCCGGAAGGCATCCCCTCTTTCGTCTTCGTCTATCGGTAACTTTACTTGAGGCTATATTTTTATTCACCACATGATATGCGTTTTGCTTGGAGCGTCTTGTATGATTTGAGTCTTTGATTTTTAGTTTACCACAATCATCCTTGCTGTACACACCTTTTGGGAGAGACACACATGAATCGGAATTTATTAGAATACTCTTTGTGCTTCACTTATATCTTTTGAGCTAGATAATTTTGCTCTAGCGCATCGCTTATTTCTTTTAGAGCACGGTGGTGGTTTTATTTTATAGAAATTATTGATCTCTCATGCTTCACTTATATTATTTTGAGAGTCCTATAGAACAGCATGGTAGTTTGCTTTGGCTATAAAATTAGTCCTAATATGATGAACATCCAAGATGGGTATAATAAAATCTATCATATAAAGTGCATCGAATACTATGAGAAGTTTGATACTTGATAATTGTTTTCAGATATGAAGATGGTGATATTAGAGTCATGCTAGTTGAGTAGTTGTGAATTTGAGAAATACTTGTTCTAAAGTTTGTGATTCCCGTAGCATGCACGTATGGTGAACCATTATGTGATGAAGTCGGAGCATGATTTATTTATTGATTGTCTTCCTTATGAGTGGCGGTCGGGGAATGACGATGGTCTTTTCCTACCAATCTATCCCCCTAGGAGCATGCGTGTAGTACTTCGTTTCGATAACTAATAGATTTTTGCAGTAAGTATGTGAGTTCTTTATGACTAATGTTGAGTCCATGGATTATACGCACTCTCACCCTTCCACCATTGCTAGCCTCTCTAATACCGCACACCTTTTGCCGGTATCATACACCCACCATATACCTTCCTCAAAACAGCCACCATACCTACCTATTATGGCATTTCCATAGCCATTCCGAGATATATTGCCATGCAACTTACCACCGTTCCGTTTATTATGACACGTTTCATCATTGTCATATTGCTTTGCATGATCATGTAGTTGACATCGTATTTGTGGCAAAGCCACCTTTATAATTCTTTCATACATGTCACTCTTGATTCATTGCATATCCCGATTACACCACGGAGGCATTCACATAGAGTCATATTTTTTTCTAAGTATTGAGTTGTAATTTTTGAGTCGTAAGTAAATAAAAGTGTGATCATCATCATTATTAGAGCATTGTCCCAAGTGAGGAAAGGATGACGGAGACTGTGATTCCCCCACAAGTCGGGATGAGACTCCGGACGAAAAAAAGAGGCCATAAAAAAGAGAAAAAGGCCCAAATAAAAAAATTGAGAGAAAAAGAGAGAAGGTACAATGTTACTATCCTTTTACCACACTTGTACTTTAAAGTAGCACCATGATCTTCATGATAGAGAGTCTCCTATGTTGTTACTTTCTTATATTACTGGGAATTTTACATTATAGAACTTGGCTTGTATATTCCAATGATGGGCTTCCTCAAAATGCCCTAGGTCTTCTTCAGCAAGCGAGTTGGATGCACAACCACTTAGTTTCTTTTGTTGAGCTTTCATACACTTACAGCTCTAGTGCATTCGTTGCATAGCAATCCCTACTCACTCACATTGATATCTATTGATGGGCATCTCCATAGCCCGTTGATACGCCTAGTTGATGTGAGACTATCTTCTCCTTTTTGTCATCTCCACAACCACCATTCTATTTCACATATAGTGCTATGTCCATGGCTCACGCTCATTTATTGCATGAAGATTGAAAAAGTTTGAGAACATCAAAAGTATGAAACAATTGCTTGGCTTGTCATCGGGGTTGTGCATGATTTAAATATTTTGTGTGATGAAGATAGAGCATAGCCATACTATATGATTTTGTAGGGATAACTATCTTTGGACATGTTATTTGAGAAGACAAGATTGCTTTGTTAGTATGCTTGAAGTATTATTATTTCTATGTCAATATTAAACTTTTGTCTTGAATCTTTCGGATCTGAACATTCATGCCACAATAAATAAAATTACATTGAGAATTATGCTAGGTAGCATTCCACATCAAAAATTCTATTTTTATCATTTACCTACTCGAGGACGAGCAGGAATTAAGCTTGGGGATGCTTGATACGTCTCCAACGTATCTATAATTTTTTATTGTTCCATGCTATTATATTATCTATTTTGGATGTTTAATGGGCTTTATTATGCACTTCTATATTATTTTTGGGACTAACCTACTAACCAAAGGCCCAATGCAAATTGTTTTTTTGCCTATTTCAGTGTTTCGCAGAAAAGGAATGTCAAACGGAATGAAACCTTCGGGAGAGTTATTTTTGGAACAAACGCAATCCAGGAGACTTGGAGTGGACGTCAAGGAAGCAACAAGGCATCCACGAGGTAGGGAGGCGCGCCCAGGGGGGTAGGCACGCCCCCACCCTCGTGGGCCCCTCGTGGATCCACTGACCTAGTTCTTTCGCCTATATATACTCATATACCCTGAAAACATCCGAGAGCACCACGAAACCCTATTTCCACCGCCGCAACGTTCTGTACCCGTGAGATCCCATCTTGTGGCCTTTCCGGCGCTCCGCCAGAGGGGGGAATAGATCACGGAGGGCTTCTACATCAACAACATAGCCTCTCCGATGATGTGTGAGTAGTTTACCACAGACCTTCGGGTCCATAGTTATTAGCTAGATGGCTTCTTCCCTCTCTTTGGATCTCAATACAAAGTTCTCCTCGATTCTCTTAGAGATCTATTCGATGTAATTCTTTTTTGCGGTGTGTTTGTCGAGATCCGATGAATTGTGGGTTTATGATCAATATTATCTATGAACAATATTTGGTTCTTCTCTGAATTCTTATATGTATGATTTGATATCTTTGCAAGTCTCTTCGAATTATCAGTTTTGTTTGGCCTACTAGATTGATCTTTCTTGCAATGGGACAAGTGCTTAGCTTTGGGTTCAATCTTGCGGTGTCCTTTCCCAGTGACAGCAGGGCAGCAAGGCACGTATTGTATTGTTGCCATCGAGGATAAAAAGATGGGGTTTATATCATATTGCTTGAGTTTATCCCTCTACATCATGTCATCTTGCCTAATGCGTTACTCTATTTTTATGAACTTAATACTCTAGATGCATGTTGGATAGCGGTCGATGTGTGGAGTAATAGTAGTAGATGCAGAATCGTTTCGGTCTACTTGTCGCGGACATGATGCCTATATACATGATCATGGCTAGATATTCTCATAACTATGCACTTTTCTATCAATTGCTCGACAGTAATTTGTTCACCCACCGTAGGTTATGCTATCTTGAGAGAAGCCACTAGTGAAACCTATGGCCCCCGGGTCTATCTTCCATCATATTATTTTCCTATCAATTTGCTATTTTTGCCGCCGTTTATTTTGAAATCTTTACTTTCCAATCTATATCATAAAAATACCAAAAATATTGATCTTATTATCTCTATCAGATCTAACTTTTGCAAGTGGTCGTGAAGGGATTGACAACCCCTTTATCATGTTGGTTGCAAGGTTCTTATTTGTTTATGCCGGTACAAGGCGACTTGCGTGTAACCTCCTATTGGATTGATACCTTGGTTCTCAAAAACTGAGGGAAATACTTACGCTACTTTGCTGCATCACCCTTTCCTCTTCAAGGGAAAACCAACGCATGCTCAAGTGGTAGCAGCTTGCCGCTGCCTCGTGGACCCCCTAACTTGTTTCCGACACCAACAATTCCTATAAATATAGAAACCCCCTAAAAGAAACCTAGATCAGGAGTTCCGCCGCCGCAAGCCTCTGTAGCCATGAAAAACCAATCGGGAGCTCGTTCCGGCATCCTCCCGAAGGGGGAAACCATCATCGTTGGCCATCTTCGTCATCCCGACGGTCTCCATGACGAGGAGGGAGTAGTTCACCCTCGGGGCTAAGGGTATGTACCAGTAGCTATGTGTTTGATCTCTCTCTCTCTCTCTCATGTTCTTGATTTGGCACAATCTTGATGTACCACGAGCTTTGTTACTATAGTTGGATCATATGGTGTTTCTCCCCCTCTACCTTCTTGTGATGAATTGAGTCTTGCTCTTTGAGGTTTCGTTATGTTGGACCGCGTATTGGATTTGAGAACACTTGATGTATGTCTTGCGATGGGATATCTGTGGTGACAATGGGATTTTCTATTGATTTACTTAATGTATGTTTTGGCACTCAAGTCGTGGATTCCCGAGGTGACCTTAGGGTAATCTATGCATAGGGATTGATGCACGTTTTCGTCCTACGTTCTCCGATGGAAACTTTGGAGTGGTTCTTTGTTGCACATTGAGGGATTGTTATATGACCCGATTATGTTATTATTGTTGAGATACTTTGCACTGGTGAAAGTATGAACACTAGGCCTTCTTTTCAGGCATTGCAATACCGTTTTTTCTCACTTTCGTTACTAGTTACCTTGCTGTTTTTATTTATTCAGATTATAAAAATATATTTCTACCATCCATATTACACTTGTATCACCATCTCTTCGCCGAACTAGTGCACCTATACAATTTACCATTGTATTGGGTGTGTTGGGGACATGAGAGACTCCTTGTTATTTGATTGCAGGGTTGTTTGAGAGATACCATCTTCATCCTACACCTCCCACGGATTGATAAACCTTAGGTCATCCACTTAAGGGAAATTTGCTACTGTCCTACAAAACTTTGCACTTGGAGGCCCAACCATGTCTACAAGAATAAAGTTGCGTAGTAGACATCAGGGGTTGCCCTGCAAGCTTGTGGGCCCCTCGTGGCATTTCTAACCCTAATTCTTCTTCTATAAAGACCCAAATATTCCCCGTAGACCAGAGGGCACACCAAAAATACTTTTTGACTGCCGCAAGTTTCTGTCCTCGTGAGATCCCATCTGGAGACCTGTTCCGGTACTCCGCCAGAGGGGATTCGATCACGGAGGGCTTCTACATCAAACTTGCTGCCCTTCCGATGATGTGTACCACAGACCTACGAGTCCATAGCTAGTAGCTAGGTGGCTTTGTCGGCGTTCTGGGAACGGGGATCCCAACTCTTGCCTGCCTGCGGCCTGCGGCGTGGCTCAAAGGAGGCCCAGGACGGCCCATCTTCATCAACACAAACTCAAGACCCTCGCGAGGGGCCAAGCCTCGCGGGGCGGACGACCAAGAGCTTCCTCAGGCGCGGCCTCGTCAGGCTGGCTCATGAGGGGGCGGTGAGTTCAAGGCAGGGTACCTCGCGAGGTGCCCATGACGCAAGCCATGACGACCAAGGGCGCCAGTCGGGCGCCAGCCCGCGCAACGTCCTTCTTTCCTCTTTGGTGCAAAGGGAGCAAGCGCAGGCGAGAGCATCAAGCAAAGGCATCCGTTTCGGTGCAACAAGACCAAGACCAGCCCCAACGGCTGGAATGCAGTCATCGTGGAGCCCAAGCGAGCGTCATCACCAGAGCCTTTGGTAGGCGAGGACCAACTTTAGTCAGGATAAGTGTACCCGCTGTTCCCCTTCAAAATGGCCAATTGTTGGCGCCCTTCCCGCTCAATATTTGGGAAGAGGCCCATGGCCTTCGCCCATATAAGTAGAGCTAGCCACCATAGTAGGGGATGGAATCCTCTCCCCCAGGCAGGCATTTTGGGATCAGAGAGAGATAGAGACCCGATCCTCAAGCTAGAGCGACGGGATACCACTTAGCAGTTCATCACACCCACCAAGAACAGACCCTCGCGAGGCTGTTCTTCCCTGTACTGTTCCTCATCAGCCCAAGAGGAAATCCACACACCTCACCTTTGGGTAGGGTATTACACCACGATGGTGGCCTGAACCAGTATAAATCTTGCGTCTCTTGTGTTGTTCTTGCTAGTAGTTTAGGTCCCTGCGATTCGGTGAGGTACGAGACGGTGGAGGGTTGGATCTCCGCGCGCACCCCAGAGTTTGAACCTTAAGGGTCTGCCGGAACCCGAAATCCGACATTTGGCGCGCCAGGTAGGGGTGCGCCGGAATCTGCCTTTCGTCGCCTCGTTCTTCCCCGACCACCGCAACCATGTCTGATGCTCGTCGGGCCCGTGCGGCGCCGAGCCGCCTCGCCTCCCATGTCGCCCAGACGGCCCCGTCGTGGCGTCCTCGTCGTTCCCCGTCACCTGCTGTCAACGCCGCCACCGGCCCGGCGGGGAACGAGCAGCAAGCGTCGTCCCAGCACCCGTCCATGAGGCGGGACGGCCGCACCGCCACGCCTTCGCTCACCCCCGCTGGTTCTTCGTCACGCGCGCCCCGCGCGGCCATGGAGGCCCGAGCTGCACTCATCGCAGCCAACGAGCTCCTGCACTACCGCCCCGTCGACGACGTCTACGAAGAATGGCTCGACCGCGTCGCCAGCTTCGTCACGCTGCGAGGCGACCCAGCGCCCGTCACTCGCTGCACCGCACCCGCCCAGCAGCGATGAAACTCCCGAGCCTCATCCGCCTCCTCCTCAAGACGGCGCCACAGCCCCAAAGCGCGCGCCCCTGGCGGAACCTGCTCCGCCAGCACCGCAGCTGCAAGAGCAGAGCTGCCAAGAAGTTCCTCGCCCGCAAGAAGCTGCCCGAGCGCTCCCCGCTCCAGCACGTCAAGACCCTGCGCTGCCCCCAGCCGCGGTGCAGGGAGGCCTGCAAGACCAAGCTCTCTGCCGTCCGAGGCCCCCCGCGGCCACGGCGGGCTGCCGCGCCTTCACCACCGAGCTGCGCAGCGTCGCGTGGCCCGCCAAGTTCAAGCCAGACCTGCCTCCATGCTACGACGGCACGGCTGACCCTACGGAGTTCCTCCAGCTCTACGAGCTGGGCATCGAGGCTGCTAACGGGGATGAAAAGGTCATGGCGAACTGGTTTCCCATGGTGCTCAAGGACGGGGCCGCACTGGCTCCTGAATCTGGCCCTGTGCACGATCTCTTCTGGGCCGAGATGCGCACCGCTTCATCGCCAACTTCCAAGGTACTCGCGACCGCCACCCGCCGTGGCGACATCGCCGAATCAAGCAGCAGCCGGAAACCCGCAAAAGTACATCCAGCGCTTCAACAACGCACGCCTCAAGATCCCCAGGGTAATGGAGGAGGCCATCATCTCTGCCTTCTCCGATGGCGTGCGCGACGTCAAGATGAAGGAGGAGCTGGCGATGCATGAAGATCTGTGCACCTCCCTGGAGCTGTTCAACTTGGCGACCAAGTGCGCCAGGGCTGAGGAGGGGCGCCTCTCCCTCCTCGAGCTGCCTGCCGCGGATCCCGAAAGAGAAGAAGCCCAAGGCCAAGGACGTGAAGTGCAAGGGAGCTGCCGTGCTCATAGCCGAACCAGACACCAAGCGAGGCAGAGATCAGCCCGAGTCCTCCAAGGGCAGCCGGTACTGCGTGTACCACGACCTCCACACCCACAACACCAATGAATGTCAAGAGCTCGGGCCGTCTTGAGGAAGGGTCGGCAGATGCCCTGAGCGCAGCGACCGGGGCTACTGCCGAGGAGGAGGAAGGAATGCAGGACGCTGGGAAGACCGTGGCCCGCGCCAAGGGTGGTGCGACCAACCTCGCGAGGACCGCTGGCAAGACCCACCTCGCGAGGGGGGCTGGAGGGATCAGCCTCATGAGGATCGTCCGCAAGGGAACGCAGGCCTCCCTTCGCTGCCGCCACCGCCAAGGAGAATCGAAGACCGTCATCAGGACGAGGGGGCTGGGGGCTTCCAGGAAGCGCGTGCGATCGCCTGCATCCTGGGCGGAGCTCAAGCCCCAGCCTCTCACCGCATCTTCAAGCAGTTCGCCCGTGAAGTGAATGCAGTCATCCCCAAGCTCGAGTCCACGCGCCCTCTCAGGTGGTCGGCGTGCGCCATCACGTTCAGCTCAGCGGATCAGCTCAAGTGCGCAGCCCTAGCCGGAGTTCTCCCAATGCTTTGCTCCCCAATCATCAGCAACGTGCTGGTCACCAGGACCCTCATCGACGGTGGAGCAGGGCTCAACGTCCTGTCCGTGTAGACATTCAACAATCTTCAAGTGCCCTACAGTCAGCTTCAGCCAACCAAGCCTTTCTCCGGAGTCACCGACGGCTCCACGGTCCCGATCGGGCAGGTCAGCCTTCCTGTCACCTTCGGGGCCCGCGACAACTACCACACCGAGCTCATCGACTTCGACGTCGCCCACATTACGCTGCCAGACAACGCCATCCTCGGGTACCCAGCGTTGGCCAAGTTCATGGCCGTAACCCACCATGGCTACAACATCCTCAAGATGCCAGAAGCGGCGGGGTCATCACGGTGCCCTGTGAAGAGAGATGAAGTGTGCTCCACAGGTGAGCTTTTCAGCCGCGCATTTGGAAGACCAGACCACAGCAGCGGGGCGCCTCCGAGGCAGCACCCAAGAAGAACAAGACATCGACCGGCCCGGCTCTTCAAGAGACAGGCCCCTCGGGGCCCTTGCCGGACCAAGGGAGCCTCCTTCCATCGCGCATAGGAAAGCGTGCGGCCCTCCTCAGGCGGGGCTGGGGCTCTCCACGGAGGCCGCCGACCTCGCCAAGGTCTCGAGGGAGGCGCTAGGGCACCACGTGGGCGTGTTTGAAGAACGCTTCCATAGCGAGAGCAAGACCAGGAGGACAGAACCCTCAAGAGTTCATCGGCAAGGCCATTCAGAGCCTCTGGAGTCAACGGTCATGAGGGGCAGCCGCCGCCTACCCGCTGTGGCCCCCCATCCAGGCGAGGATGGTGGGTTGTGCGTTTGCATCGACATACCAGGGCTCAACCGAGCCACATCTCAAGAGCGCCTCTGGCCCTCGCGAGTGGGATGTTGCGAGGGTCCGCCCCACAGCTACGTACGCATGCCGTGTGGCCTGCCAAATGCGGCTGCTGCGTACCAGCTTCTCATGAGTACCATCCTAGAGGCTCAGGAGGTCAGGCACGCCGCAGCCCTGGCGGAGATGGAGATGGCCCATGAGGAGCCGCCGGCGCCTCCGGAGCCTCCCGAGGCCCCCGGGCCTGGGGGCTCGTGAGGATCGGCTCCCGCAGCCCACCGAGTCTGCTACATCAACAACCCTTCATCCCCAACATCACCGGTGCCATCTTTAAGTTTTATTTTCGGCTGGGAGCGCCTTCAGGGCCGCATTATTCCCAGGCCGCATGGGTCCGTCCCTGCGGCATGTATCCCTTTTATTTCATGTCTTTTGCTTATCCTGTTGGGGGCGCCCCTCGGGCTGCATCATCCCCAAGCCGCTCGGGCCAGTCCTAGCGGCATGTATCCTTCATGTGTTTTCCTTAGGATTATGCTCTCGTTCCTCCATGCTTGTTATTTGGTGCCTTCTCCTGGGTGGCGAAATCTTGCACGTTAAAGGGGGGGTGCCTGAGCATCGCGACTCAGGGCTCCTACCGGCTCTCCGACCCTCACCCTCTGGTCTTGTCCATGGCATCTCAACCTGGCTTGCCAGCGACGGTAGAGACCAGCCCAAGAGCCAGGACCCGAGGACGTAGAGTTTTCGTCATCCAATCCAGCTTGCGCGTTAAAGGGGGGTGCCTGAGCAGCGCGACTCAGGGATCCTACCGGCTCTCCGGCCCTCACCCTCAGGTCGTGTCCATGGCTTCGCGACACGGCTTGCCCGGCGGCCGAGACCAGCCCGAGAGCCGGGACCCGAGGACGTGAGTTGCTGCGTCTCGACCCAATTTTGCAGCGTTAAAGGGGTGGTGCACGAGCATCGCGACTCAGGGCTCCTACCGGCTCTCCGTCCCTCACCCTCTGGTCTTGTCCATGGCATCACGACCTGGCTTGCCAGCAACGGCTGAGACCAGCCCGAGAGCCGGGACCCGAGGACGTAGAGTTGCGTCATCCAATCCATCTTGCGTGTTAAAGGGGGGTGCCTGAGCATCGCTACTCAGGGCTCCTACCGGCTCTCCGGCCATCACCCTCTGGTCTTGTCCATGGCATCGCGACCTGGCTTGCCAGCGACGGCTGAGACCAGCCCGAGAGCCGGGACCCGAAGACGTGAAACACCGACATCCGCCAATTTTGCAGGAACACACTCGAAGATAAGGCCCAGAGCCAGGCGCAACCCGCCTTGAGGTAGGGCCTCGTGAGTCCCGCGCTGGCTCACGGGTGCCCCGACACACCTCGCGAGGCCTCTCGCGCCTCTACAAAGCAACTAACGACAGGACTAACGATCGCCCCGGTGAGCTCTTGTTCCTTTTGTGGTGAACCTGCAGGGTCTCTCTAAGGAGCATGAAACGACCTCGCTACGTAATCTCTCGTCGGCCAAGGCACGGACCTGGCACCGCGCCAGGAACCATCGTCCTAAACCTCGAGATAAGTCACCTTCCGGACACACTAGTCATCGCAACATCATCCCCACACTCAATGCAACTCCGTGTTAGCAATGTCACTCTCCTTTCTCACCGAATGATGGCTGCTTGAGCGCCAAGGGGGACCCCCTGAGCATCGCGACTCAGAGGCTCTTACCGGACCTCGGGCCGCTCACCTCCTGGCCTTGACCACGGCATCGCGACCTGGCATACCAGCGACGGCTGAAGCCGCCTTGGGACTGGGACCTGTCGGCGCAGAGCACCAAGCCCTCACAAGGTCTGAAAGGAAGAAACTGAGCTAGAACGGAATGAGCATCCCGCATTGCCTCATAACAAGGATCATATTGACAAACGAAGCTACAAATATCTTACAAGCCCCATGGTACATTCTTGGCTCCTCACAGAACAAAAGACGCGAATCCTAAGGAGTCCTATCTCTGAGGGACCACCGCGGCAGACGCCATCATCAACAGTGGGCCACCCGGTCCGGAGCCAACCCCATCCAGATCAGGGGCAGCGATGGCCTGACGAGCTCGCCCTGCTCCGGGAGCGGCGCAGGCTCGGGGGCTCGTAGTTGTCGTCACTCATCTCCAGCGTCGCGAAGAGCTCGGCGGAGTCGCTGGATCCTCCGGCGCCTTCGTCGCCTGAGGAGTTGCCAAGGGAGCGGGTGGTTGGCCTCTGTCTCACCACAGCAGGACCCCGACCACCTCTCCCGGGGCAGCACTCCAGCCGGCGACCCTCCGCGTCGAAGAGCTTGAAGGACATCGCCGAAGCGCCGTCGTACTCCAGGTGGATCGTGAGGGCGCCCCTCGTCCTGCAGACCCAGGCGACGTCGTCCCAGCCTCGAGTCATGAAGACCTCGCCCGGGGCAACTACTGCAACCTCTTCCCCGGTCGCGAGGGTGCCGCAGCCGGCGTGCTGCAGCCAGAGTCCCAGGGGCTCCCCCCGCCGGACGACGGAAGCGAAGAAAGAAGGAAGGCGAATCCAAGACTTGGGAGGCGCGGCGACGCGAAGCACGAACTCCCGGCAGGAGCCCACGGCGTGGACTCCAGGGGGGAAGACGCGCACCTTCGTGACCCACCGGCGTCATCGGCGGCGCCGCTCGTGGCGCCCGGCGTCACCTCCTTCAGGGCCACCAATTGGCGCGTACAAGGGAAGAGGAAACCCTGGTGGCGGCCGCACACACCAGGGCACGGGCGCCTCCTCGCGCGCGCTCCTTCCCTGGCACCAGAGAGCAAGCCGCTTCTTCGGGGGGAGCGGGTCAGGATCCTCTTGAGGAGCCTTTCCCTTCTCTTCCCTGAAGAACCGGCGGATCGGAGCCATGGCAACCAGATGAGACGAGGAAGAGGAGAAGCAGAAGGATAGACTGGAAGGGCGCACGCCGTTCCGTACTTATAGCCGGCGGAGGCCAACCGTCGGCCTCCACGATCACCAGTCATCATGCCCAGCTCTGCATGCAAGGACCTGTCGAATCCGGGCGGTTACCGAGGCGTCGTGGGGATGCAGAGGCGCCCGTCAATCAACCGCCATCTGGCGCCAAAACCCTTGTTGTTAGGGCCTGACGCCGCACTTGCCCTTTCGCCTCTACTGCGGCCAAGGTCGGTAGCCGTAACCCGGGGGCTCTTGTCGGCGTTACAGGAGCAGGGGTCCCAGACTTGCTCACTGCGGCCTGCGGCATGGCTCAAAGGAGGCCAGGGCGGCCCATCTTCATCAACGCAAACTCAAGACCCTCGCGAGGCCAAGCCTCATGAGGCGGACAACCAAGAGCTTCCTCGGTAGCGACCTCGTCGAGCTGGCTCATGAGGCGGAGAGTTCAAGGCAGGGTACCTCGCGAGGTGCCCATGACGCAAGCCATGACGACCAAGGGCGCCCGATCGAGCGCCCGACCAGCATAACGTCCTTCTTTCCTCTTTGGTGCAAAGGAGCAAGCGCAGCGAGCATCAAGCAAACGCATCCGTTTGATTGCAACAAGACCAAGACCAGCCCCAACGGCTGGAATGCGATCATCGTGGAGCCCAAGCAGGCATCATCACCAGAGCCTTTGGCAGGCGAGGACCAACTTTAGTCAGGATAAGTGTACCCGCTGTTCCCCTTCAAAATGGCCAATTGTTGGCTCCCTTCCCGCTCAATATTTGGGAAGAGGCCCAGGGCCTTCGCCCATATAAGTAGAGCTAGCCACCATAGTAGGGGATGGAATCCTCTCCCCCTAGGCAGGAATTTTGGGATCAGAGAGAGATAGAGACCCGATCCTCAAGCTAGAGCGACGGGATACCACTTAGCAGTTCATCACACCCACCAAGAACAGACCCTCGCGAGGCTGTTCTTCCCTGTATTGTTCCTCATCAGCCCAAGAGGCAATCCACACCTCACACTTTGGGTAGGGTATTACACCACGATGGTGGCACGAACGATATAAATCTTGCGTCTCTTGTGCTGTTCTTGTTAGTAGTTTAGGTCCCTGCGATTCGGTGAGGTACGAGACGGTGGAGGGTTGGATCTCCGTGCGCACCCCAGAGTTCGAACCTTAAGGGTCTGCCGGAACCCGAAATCCGACAGGCTTCTTCTCTCTCTTTGATCTTCAATACAATTTTCTCCTCGATGTTCTGGGAGATCTATTCGATGTAATCTTCTTTTGCGGTGCGTTTGTTGTGATCCAACGAATTGTGGGTTTATGGTTAGATTATCTATGAATATTATTTGGGTCTTCTCTGAAATATTTTATGCATGATTAAGATGGCTATTTATTTCTCTCCGATCTATTGATTTGGTTCGGCCAACTAGATGGATTTTTCTTGTCATGGGAGAGGTGCTTTGTAATGGGTTGAATCTTGCGGTGCTTATTCCCAGTGACAGAATGTGATATGGCACGCATTTGTATTGTTGCCATTAAGGATAAAAAGGTGAGGCTTGTTCATATTGATTGGATCTATACCTCTACATCATGTCATCTTTCCTAAGACATTACTCCGTTATTGTTAACTTAATACACTAGATGCATGCTGGATAGCGGTCGATGTGTGGAGTAATAGTAGTAGATGTAGGCAGGAGTCGGTCTACTTCTCATGGACGTGATGCCTATATTCATGAACATTGCCTTATATATCGTCATAACTATGCGCTTTTCTATCAATTTCTCAACAGTAATTTGTTTAGCCACCGTATGCGTTCGTTCAAGAGAGAAGCCTCTAGCAAAAACTATGGCCCCCGGGTCTATCTTTTATCATATTATTTTTAGATCTATAAAACCAACAACCCAAAAATACCTAGCTGCAATTTATTTACCTTTACTTTATTTTGCACTTTTATTTATCTTTTATACCTATCTCTATCAGATTTCATCCTTGCAAGTAACTGTGAAGGGATTGACAACCCCTTTATGTCAAAGTCTTGACGGAACAATTTTATTTCACACATACGTGACGTTTTGTCAAAGTCTTCCACTGATCCCCTCAACAAATACCTTTGGTTGCAAGGCTTGTGCCTCAACACATATCTTACCAAACTATTCACACATGGAGATCAGATCGCGAGAAGAAAACATTGAAGAGCACATCTTGAGATTGATTGATTGCAATATGTTTTACAACGGATGCCTTGTGCGATGCGCTCATAAGGGCGCTCGCGCCCGTATGGAATGTCGTCTTTTGTGTTGTCTTCGCGTAGACACTTTCTGTTGATTCCTTCTTCTTCCATTCCATTTCCACAAGTGATTTCTTCCCTTTTTAGTCCATTTCTTGTGGAAACACATCAAAAAGAGAATTTGTGGAATCCTTTGCATTCATTAGTCATTTGTACCAATGTCGAAGCGAATATCTCTTTTTAACTGATATATCTCGGTTTAAACAAAGGTGAAATGAGTGTAAAAATATCACTCATCACCCACGACCGACACCAGTTGTCGAGGGATCTTACGTTGAACCAAACAATGATATTAGGGGGATTGCATTGAAAATGCAGTCAAGGGGATGCCGCGTCAGGAGACCAGAGTGTCTTGGACACAAAACACTATCACACACGATATAAGCAGATCTAGACCCTCAATGAGGGTAAAATCCCTACTTCTTGCCTTGCTCTTTGACGACCTGCATGTGCACAGAGATATGTAGCAATTTCGTGATAATTAAGGTCTGTCGACCCAATAGGGAGCGAAAAGGATGGCACCACAATTCCCGCGGTCGCGTTGTCACTTAACACAACTATGGTCACACCCAAACCGGAGTTTGAAAATAGTTCACTTAAGTAGGTTGCTAGGGTGTAGAAAAGGGGAGAATTAAACTAAGGTACTAGAATGAACTGAAAATAAATACTAAATGTAGAGAAAATAAACTATGAGAAGTATGTGATGTTTTAGATGAGTTTGCTGGCATCTAGGTACGGTCTCGTAAAGCACGGGCGCGGGAAGGAGTTAAGTTTTACGACTTTACCACGTTGTGGCTAAGTTAGTGCATGCATTATAGGATCCAGTAGTCTACGTCTGGTGGGTGGTTTCTCACATAACATTGTCTCTCATGACGCGCCATATTGAGACAACTCAATCGTCATACTTCTTGTTCCAAACCTGCAACGGCTAACATAAAGATACTAAGGTCACAAGGATTGGATGAAGGCAATAAGTTCTATGGACAACAGTGGCTCCTAGAATAATTGTGTCCCCCTCAAGATATCTACACCTGTCACATCGTAGGTCTATCTGTTTACACAACCATCTATCTACTTCATGTGTGGCCTGGGGAGTTGTATATCTCCAACTACGCCGACGGAAATGACATCTCAAATCACTAAATTACTAGAGGTTAATAAGCAACAGGCATAATTAGACAACACATATCAAATAACCACTTACTAATTGACCTACCCATAGGCAATAATTACTCAAATAAACATCACATGAAAGGGGGTTCAAAAGTTGTTACAACCCATCACGGAGACCGTGATGGAGGAGGAAGAAGGGATGGTGATGGTGGTGATGATGGCGACGCGGTGAATGATGGTGGTGCGGCGGCGGCGGCCCATGACCACGCCCCACCGGTGGTGGCTCCCTTTGGTATTCCTCCAAGGTTGCAACAATTGTGTGTGTTCTTGATGATGGCGGTGGCTGTACATGGAGATGAGATGATGAATGACGAATGATGGCAACGGCTAGGGTTGGTGGTGTATATATAAGAGTTCTTCCATAGCCTCCTCCCTTGATGTAGCATCTCTCCTTTGATCCAAGGGCTCTAGGTGAGCCTAATGCTCTCCTAAAACATCACGTGAAGAACAAGGAAGTCGTGGGAACAAACGAGACGAAATTCATGAAGAATCCCATCTAGAAAGGTAATTTTTGGTGAAGTTTCGAGCTCATACGAGCGGGTGTACGACCGCGTGTGGTTGTTCGGTTGGGCGTCTTGCGTTGTGTCACCCTCAGGTAAAACGACCGCCATTTCTTCATACGAGCTCAGAATTTGACATTTTTGGACTCATTGGACTCGTATGAACGACACCGATCCATTTCTGATTTTAGATCTTGATTTAGAGCACTTTGTAAAAAAATGACTTTTCACTCTCTGAATTGGCTAAGTCTGGGGTGTGGATGTCCTCCGTTGAAATTCTTTCATTGTGCTTAGTGCATGGGAAGTCCACATCACCTACAATACACACAAATACAGAGAAAACTAATAAAACAGAACTCAAAATAAAGAATATGCAATGCTCACGGTGAAAAGAGTAAAAACTGGAAATCATGCATATGGACACGTAATTGGCTCAACGGGACATAACATGCTGAGATAATGTGCAACAAATGAACTCTAAAAATGAGAAAAATATGAAGCCATCACTCTTTTCTATCATATGTGGAGAATACTGAGGACTATAATGTCGAGGGAGTGACTTGGCAAGTCAGGGAGACTCAGTGAGTTCTGATGGCAGAGATTCGTGTGTGAAGCGCCAGAATCCTTCTACCTGCTGTAGGCTAAAGTATGGCAAGGGAGAGGACGATGCCCTTGGTGCCCCTTATGTAATACATGTTATGGAAGGCTTCCATGTGGCTGCGATGGGGCACACATGGATAGGAGTCGGGCATAGTGTCGGTATACAACACATTTGGCCCTTTTCTATGTGTTCGTAGAGTGTTTGAAGGTGTCTTTGATGTCGTATGATGGGAACTTTCTCCTGAGATGGTGTCGCTCCTCCTGGTGTCGGTTGTGTACCTTTGGGCTTTGAGGTGCCCACTTGAGTGGCAACGGGAGGCACCTCAAAAAGTGATTTGACTTATCATGTATTCGCATTGCAATTTAAATTAAATTAATTATTGATGATATACTCCAAAATTTATCAAAACTCCTGACGAAAGTGTTTATCATATATGCATGCTGAAGTTAAACGGTTGCAAGCAGTGCGTCGCAGGTGTCGGCCTCATATTCAAAATTGGAGAAGCCAACTCAATGTTAGTTTGATGGCTTTAGTTCTGTTTGCACTAGTGTATGGCTTTAGCAGGTCGTTAGCGGACGCCGCTTAGCATTTTCTTTTTTGAAAAAGGAAGGGCTCCCATGGCCTCTTCATTAGATGATGCACACAACTATGTTTACTTGGTTCAGAGGGTTAAATCTCAACAATGTCATACAAACGGGTATGTACATGTAACAGATAAAAGAGCACACAACTCGGAACAACCAAACCCTAACAAGATAACATGACTTAATCCCGTATCCAGTTATTGGTCCAGTGCAGCTGAAAAAAACCCATGCAACCGTCTCTAATCTGTTGCACCCAAAGTACGTCGATGCTCTTAGGTAGGGTAGAACATGTACAGATTAAACGGGTAGATCTGTAGAAGACCTAAAAAAATTAGAAATTTGAATTTGTCAAAAACAAGGTCATTATGGTAGTTCCATAATGTCCATACTAAAGCATAAAAATCATGATATATTTGCACCTTAAGCTTGGGGGGAAGACCCCTCAGCCAGTTACCGTACATATTCGCCATACTATTGGGGTGGAAGATTAAAAGCAACATGCAACGTTTTGCCACACCAACGTCAAAATAGATGATGAATCGCTATGAAGTTTGCCACACTGACGTAGCTATGAAGTTGTAAAGTTGATTTAATGAAACTTTATTGCCGGCCGACTGAAAAGTTCGGTACAGTTCATGTATTTATGTGTCCTATCTTTAATCTGAGCCACAGTATATATACACTGCAGCTTGCGAGTACGAAAACCCCAGGTTATACTAGTGATACTGTGCCGGGCCGGGCCAGGCCAAGGAACCAAACTAACGTGGGGTGGGGTGCGCCTAGAGGTATAAATAAACGAGGTAAAGCGCAATGAGAAAAAAGGCGGATCAGAATAAATAAGCACGCAGGATCCACAGCTGCAGCTCAGTACACTTTACATTATTGCTCCGACCAGGCCCGGGCGATCGAGTACACGCATACCATGCCGTCCCTTCGACGCTACCGGCCGGACCGTCGGATCGCGTGATCGGTCGGTTCACACTTTCACGGCTTGCAGGAGAGTATCTGGCTTTCTTCCCTGCCCCCGAATCCGCCGTCGAGCTAGCTACATGCCTTGATCTTTGTCGTTGGTGCATGCGCTCGCCTGTGCTTGCATGGTCCATGGCTGCCCGCGAAAGCTCGATCTGAGGGCGGCTTTTGCTCTGCGCCAGGAGTGATCGAGAAAAAAGATGAAGCGAAGCCTCGATACTTGACGGCACGCGTGTACCGAATCGATCAGTCGATGCCCATGCGTGCATGCAGCGACTGATCAAATCGAGAGAGATCATGCATGCATCGAGCTGATTAGCGGCTGATGGAGAGAGGCTAGCAAAGGACGAAGAGAGAAATCGACAGCCGCGCGCCGTTGATCCCTTCTAGTGTACGTGCCGTGCGTGTGCATGCCATGCCCCGTGAAAGAACTGTCAAGCCGACCGGGCGGCCGGCGTGCAGCGGCAGCGGTGAATACGATCGATGTTCTGCAGGCAACAACCTTGTAGTGAAAGCCATAAAGACTGGGAGGAGTGAACTGGGACCTGCTGCTATTGCCTACGTTCTCTCTGTTGCCATGAACCTACACCTGCACTGCACATTTAGATCGATTAGATCGATCATCTGATTCGTGAAGTGAAGCAGAAGAAAAGCTTGTGCCAAGGGTAGATGCTAGGCTAGCATGCATGGACCGGAGACACAACATATGGCATGAACGTGGTGTGTGCAGTGCAGCAGGATGGTCAAAAGCTAGTCTTTCCCGCAAAGCCAAACAGCGATCCTGGCCTATCGAAAGGTTGGGGGCGCAGCGGCATGTCACCGGCCTGCTCCTAGACTCTTCCTTCTTAGCTAGCTATAGCCACACACACCACACCCACACACCACGCAGGCCGAGCTTTCACCGAGTGGTACCGTGTGTGCTCCAAAGAGCAGACACAAGCTACGCTTCAGATGAGCAAGCCTATCGCAGTTAAGATGACGATGGCCAGAGGCTGCGCACCCAAATAAAGGGCATTGCTCGTGCTGGTCCGTGAGAGAAAAATAGGGCAGTTTTTAAAAGCACTGCTGCTGGCTATGGACAACTGGCAAGTGACCATCAAAATTATGTGTATTGGCACTGCGGTAGTGTTTTCGGGGAATATATATGAGCAGAAATGCATACATTTTGTATATATATACTATAACTGTGCCACGTACGTAGAAAGTTTCGCGCTTGGCTATTTATGACAGGATGTGCATATTCTTAAAGAGCTTGATCCAATGAGGAAAACCCATCATTTCCAATCATGACCTAATCATGGCGTCACGGCCGTCGACATTTCTGAATTGTGTGACCTGAGAGGTTACATCATCTGCACACTGTCACTCCACTGAAAAACTGATAAAAAGCTCGCATCCATGTACATTTGAAAGACAGCACGACTTCTTATGCATATTCTGTCAAAGGGCAGTATTACAAAAATATATATTCAACCATGTACACCGCGGCGTACCCATCCGCATATAACTTTTTTTAACGCGGTATGGGCGCGATCGCTCATACGTACGCATGTACCCTCATCCTATGAACGCACGCACGCACATCCTATTCCTATAAGCATCTTCGAGAGTCTGAGCCGGCACATTATCTTGAGATTTACGAAGTCGTCACAGGCGCCTTCGTAGTCGACGAGAACGTCTTCTCCTACTAAACACACATCGCAGGAACGCTTGAAATAAATTTAAGAAAATGTGAGCACCAATGTCAAGTCTCGAACTTGAACTCTGGTGGGCTGGGGATATCGTTGTCCTCCTAACCATCAGACCACAGGTTGGTTCACCCCATCTACATATAATTGATCATATCCCTTATGCCGTTCTTGACAGACATTTGCCTAGCCGTTTAGAATGTCTTGGACTTTGGATGGGCAACTATAGAGAAGCGCACAGGTTTATAAGCGTTTAGATCTAGAGCATCACCAGCCATTCCCTCAAATCTCTATAACATCCTATTGTTATTCATTTGAGGAGTTAAGTCCTTTCTATCCCTTCCTCAAATCCTATAACTCCACAAGAAAAATGCGAAGATAAAAAGTTCTATTGGGAGTTAAGTTTAGTGGGAAGGGATAGATGCAAAATACTTAACTCATCACATTTTGAGGAGTTAGGGTTTGAGATATCGTTTGAGTACCCCCCCCCCCCCCCCAACTAAGCATCCCTTCTCCCCATGGTGTGGCTCTTCCATTGCCTCTCCCTTTCTGAGCTTCTCTCTATCAGTCCTTCCTCCTCTCCTCTTGCACCTTACAAATATGGCCGTCCATTGCTATTGTTGTCAAGGCGATCACCAGTCCAGCATTCATCTAAGCCACACGGCAACCCATACTACTTGTTCAGACATCGTTGAGCACTAGCTACATGAACATCGGGTGGCAGATGAATATTTCCTCCTAAGACCAGTACTTGAACATTTGCCTTACCATTATTTTGGTTAAATTGAATATCAAAATTATAAAAATACCCTTCATCTAAACACCCCTCATTTTGCCCATAGTAACCATCAAAGTGGCTCAAAACACTTCTCAAAACAAGTCTTAGGCAAACTTTCATGAAAACATAAAAACATGCACTTTTCCACATGAATAAACTACTTCCTCCGATCCACTTAATTGTCACAGATTTAGTACAAAGTTGTACCCACTTAATTGTTGCTGATTTAGTACAAAGTTGTACTAGTACAACTTTGTACTAAATCAGTGACAATTAAGTGGATCGGATGGAATAACAATTTGGCTCACTTCTTTCCTAAAGCCTCTAGGATCACTTGATCACCTAAATTATCGTATCCGAACAGTTTACACTTGGCCAGTTTTGGTTACGCAAACAATGGTTCTATAAATTATCATAGTTTAATAAATTTATGGGCACATGAAGTTTTTTTGTAATAATATGACCACTCAGATATGTGCAAAAAGGAGCATAATTTTTTACACATAGATTTCATCCTCTAACTCGAATGCCTGATATTTTGTGAATCTTTTCTTGACATGATTTTTTCATTCCAGAAACCGTCCAAGTGGTAATTTACTCTGAGGTGTGTGATAGTTTTAGGTGTTATATGAGATCAATAAACGTTTAAGAGATAATGTGAGCTAAAACCTATATATTGAGGGGATATCAATTACACGTTAAGTACGAGTATAGTGCAGATCTTGATATTTAATATGATACTAATTGCACGCTAAATATGTTGAGCGCTTGCCATTAGGTTGTTGGATGGACATGGTTTGATGGCTGAAATTTGTTGGATCAGCCCCTTTGGTTTTTTTATATTGGTATAGATACACTAGTAGAAAACAGGGCTATGGTTCCAGGCCAAATTTCACATTAGTCCCGGTTCAATCACGAACCGGGACTAATGTGAGCATTTATCCCGGTTCGTGCGGCTAAGGCATTAGTCCCGGTTCACCTGTGCCCTTTAGTCCCGGTTTGTGCCTCAAACCGGGACTAAAAGGCGATATTTGATAGTCTCGGTTCATGCCTCAAACCGACTAATGATTAGCCCTTTCGTCCCGGTTTGCGGCACGAACCGGGACTAATGGGGTTGAGACCTTTAGTCCCGGTTCGTGCCACGAACCGGTACAAAAGGTCCCATTTTCAAACTCTACCCCCCCCTCCCCCGGTGGATCGCCTTTTCAATTTTAAAAAAATAAAATAAAATGATGGAAATGTCAAAAAAATAAAAGAAAATAAGTTTCCCATGTGATGGAAATGATGGAAATGTCAAAAAAGTTACGGGGCTTTTAATATCTAGAGTGGAAAAAATCGAAAAAATTTCAAACTGTGGTCAAACAATGGTCAAACCATGGTCAAACTAATTATTCTAGAATATTGGTGTTACTAAATAATTTGTTCAGTTATTTTGAATTTTGGTCAAATCTGGTCAAACTGTGGTCAAACTATGGTCAAACAATGGTCAAACTTTGGTCAAACCATGGTCAAACTAATTATTCTAGAATATTAGTGTTACTAAATAATTTGTTCAGTTATTTTCAATTTTGGTCAAATCTGGTCAAACTGTGGTCAAACCATGGTCAAACCATGGTCAAACTAATTATTCAAAATAACTATTGTTTTCTAAATAATTATTGTTTTTGAAAACAATAGTTTGAAACTCAAACAGTGAAATGTGTCAATTCATGCTCAAGCAAAATTCCTGAAGGTTAATAGGATTGACATCTTACTATTGTCAGGAAAACAACAAGTGCAGACTTGGAAACGAGGGAGAATAGAACCCGGAAGTTAAGCGTGCTCAGGCTGGGGGAATGGGAGGATGGGTGACCGTTCGGGAAGTTAGGTGATTTGGAATGATGAGGGTGGTTAGAGAAGAGGATAAATTGAGCAGTGATGAGGGGTGCTGATTAGAGATTAGGGGCTAAAATAATTCAAAAATTTAAAAATAAAAAATTATTCAAAAAAATTTAAAAAAAATCATAAAATTTCCATTAATCCCGGTTGGTGTTACCAACCGGGACTAAAGGTGGAGCTCCACGTGGCCGCGGCCTTTAGTCCCGGTTCTGGATTGAACCAGGACTAAAGGGGGAGGCATTAGTACCGACCCTTTAGTCCCGGTTCACCAACCGGGACAATAGGCCCTTTTTCTACTAGTGATATAGGGATATAGAGATTTAGATGGATCCACGGTGCATAATAGGAGAAATAATCACGCCCTTTCAGAAGTGTAGGAGATCTCCAATGGTTGGAAGTCCAAAGTAGCTTAATCAAATTAAACAAGGGCAAATGGGATTGGTAGAAAACAGAAAAATGGTGGAACTCCTTCCTATGCATTTTATTTGTCAGGAAAGGTGGGCATGCCAGACTACCCAATTGCAGGACTCATAAATTTGTGTTGCTCTAAATGATAATCAGTATACACATAGATAAGACTTCATGCTCATACATATTTAATGTATCATATATGATTTGCATAATTTCATAACTGTAATTAACAAATAGCGGATATATAGATTACCTTTACTATTGTTACATATATATACGGACATGTTCATGTGCTAGTTAAGATCCCACCACATATATATTGCGTAGACATCTAACCATCAGTTGAGCTAAGTTGTATATCTCAATAAATATGGGAGAAATAGCATATAGTGACCAATTCAGAATTTGTTGCAAATATATAGCAGCAGCCATCACAAAGGCATACACCATAATAATCAATGTAATTAACAGACTAATATGAGTAAAGTTTGGCTAGGCATTTTTACATACTGATTTACAAATAAGATCCATGTTTAGAGATTTGGAACCGGGGAATATGAGAATTGTAATATTGGTTGATTCTGATAAGCAAGATGGAATATATATAATACAGCCTATTGCCGTTAATACATACAAGTTCACTAAAAACAAATCAAGTTCATCTGAGAACCGGGCAATGGCAGTGGCAGCTGGATTCATCGGAGTAGTGCAGATGGAATATATATAACACATACAAGTTCACTAAAAACAAATCAATCATACATTCATTTCATGCAAGTTTGCACTGAACACAATCTAATTAACCAATCTCCAATTCCCAAGTAAATGAAAAAACATATGACCATATATACCCATCATTTAAGTATATATCCATCCATATGTAGGTGTGAAAAGGTTTTTAAAGGTATATAACACAATGGACACGTACTACACAGGCAGACCAAATGGTGCAAAAGTGTTAACCAAGGAGCAACTTTAACTTGAATCCCCTACCTTAGACCATCATGAGCTAGCAGCGCTTCTACAGTACTTGTACCTGATGAAGAATTAAAGCATGAACCCCTTCTTTAATTTAGCACTCTCCTGCTCAAGCCATGCATGTGCATCCGAGCCGATTGACCAAGAAACTGCGGTGTATACTACAACAGACCGCCGCCGTCGCCACCGCCCGACGAGGAATGGAATCCGGGGATGTTCATGGTCCAGCTGCCACTGCCATTGCCGTTATTGTCGCTGGCGTTGCCACCCCAGACGCCATCCCCTTGGCGTAGAGCCTCCATCATGAACTGCCTCTGCAAGGTCATCTCTTGGCCCTTGCTGTCCGCCTGCTTCATTGACCCTTCGTCGCGCCTCGCTGTGCTTGCACTAGACTGCCCTAACGTGAACATCGCCGGCGACGGTGCGGGTGCCGCTGCGCTGCTCCCTGCTGCCCGATTAGCTTGCAGCCCCAGTTGGTACATGGGCGGCGCCAGTGGAAGTTCCAAGAACGGGAACTGCTGCTGCTGCTGCACCCGCCACTGCTCCAGTGACGCGCCAAAGGTGGCGCCCCCGCCGCTAGCCAGAGGGAACTGATCCACGCCGTCCATGTGGTGGTGGTGCTGCTGCATGGCGAGCTGCGGGAGGCCGGCGGAAAAGGCTAGCCCTAGGTTGGCCCCTGGCGGGTGCATCGCGCCCATGAACGGCAGGTGGTGCGACATGGAGCTGAGACCCGGAGGGATTGATGCGCCGTCGGCCCCCAAGGTGGTGGACGCCGCGGTTGATGGCATAGATGACGCGCCACCAGGCAGCTGCCTGGCTGAAGAAGAAGATGGCTTGGACGAGGACGCGGCGCCGGCGGATGACTTGGACGAGCGCTTGTTTCGGCGGCACCCACCCCCCACCGGGACGGACCGGAGGGCGCCCCCGCGCGTCCAGTAGCGGCGGCATGCCTTGCAGAAGTGGCGGGGCTGCGAGAGGGAGTAGTTGTTGTAGTAGCAGAACTTGGTGTTGGTGGAGTCGCACCGCGGGCACTTGAGCGCCGGCTCCGGTTGCGGCACCCGCGCCATCCGCGCGCGCTCCGTCATGGAATTTGGCCTCGCCTGCTGCCCGGCCGCGGCTTCATTGGCCGCTGAGCTTCTCGGCAGCCCACCGACCTCGGGCGTCCCCGCCGCCGTACCCGCCGTCGGACCCACTGGCATATGCTGTGCTGCCTGTGCATCGCCTACTCCGCCACCGCCCGTCGCCCGCTGCTGCTGACCTTGCTGTTAAGTACGCACACGTAAACATGTTATAGATCAGGAGAAGAAAGGAGGAGAGAATTGTCTGTGAATATTCAAGAGGAGAATATATATCTTCACGCTAAGCTACTTTAATTTTGTCAAATTCTCTTTCCATGAAGAAGCTGGATATGGACGGACGGATCGCAGCTGGAGTGCTCTACAACGAGCGAGAATTGAAGGACATGGAGAGGGAGGATCATGTAGTACCTGGTTATTCCAATTAGGCGGATCTAGGTATGCAGCCGCAGGAGGGAACACCATGGAAGCCAGTTAGTGTGGTGGATATATTTCCTCTCTCTCTCTCTCCCCCTTAACTCCAGCTTTTTTGCTGCTGAATTCAGATCTTTTCTCTAGAATTTGCACTTTTGCTTGTTGAGGATTTGTGTTTGCAAAGAAAAGGAAACAATCAGGGGAGAAGGAAGGGCGAGGTGGTGGTGGAGTCCTCTACCTAGCTAGCAGGTGGTGGAGAATCACATCCAGTAGTCACAAGAGAGAAGACACAGCAATGAGAGAGAGAGAGAGAGGAGGAGGAGGAGGAGGGGGAGGAGAGAGAAGCTAGGAAAGAGAAAGGGCGGGGAAAAGCATGTATTTATCTTCTCCTTTTGTGCG
Organism: Aegilops bicornis; assembly: GCA_021605145.1. NCBI lineage: Eukaryota > Viridiplantae > Streptophyta > Magnoliopsida > Poales > Poaceae > Aegilops > Aegilops bicornis. Next base: position 471,318,374 of record CM038672.1, on the reverse strand, counting down.
TATGGTAGCTTTACATTTCTAGTTTTTGCTTTGTGGGGCTGGGAAGAATGTTGAAGAGACATAGAGAGATTAAAGTTGCCTTAACGTTTAAGGTTAATACTCCTTTTCCCCCGCAAAACGAAGATTAATACTCTTCCAGCATTGTGGAGATTGGCATGAAATGGTTAGTGAGTACTGATGAGTATTATTAATGTTTTGCTAGGATGAGAAAATTCAAAAGAAAGAAAAACCTTCAAAAATCCTAAATAGTGGGGAGTCTTTTGCAACGACAGTGTCTCATCGATCATACCAGGGAAGCCTTTTGTACACAAGAGAGACCTCGGACATGGTGATCCGCTTGCGCCTATGCTGTTTATTCTTGCTCTTGAGCCTCTCCGGAGACTATTTGAAGCCACCTGACTGTGGGCTTCTGTCACCTATTATGCAACGTGCTGCAAAAATGGGAGCCAATTTTATGTGGATGATGCTGCCATTTTCTTAATCCCTGTCAAAGAGGAGCTCAATGTGGTTTCTGTTCTACTTGCTTTCTTCGCTGCAGTTCTTGGGCTCAAGATTAACCAGAAGAAATGCATCGCCTACTAGAGATTGGCTGATGGGGCTGACGTGGGTGACATCGTCGCGGATTTTTCTGGTCAGATTAGGCAGCTGTCATGCAAATACCTTGGACTGCCGCTGGTTATAGGAATGCTAGAAAAGTTTCTGTCAATTATTATTTGACAGAATTTCTAGGAGACGCAAGCAGTGGAAAGCAAATATGATGTCAATAGATGGTCATCTTGTGCTTCTTAACTTCATGATATCCTCTCTCGCTGGTTATAACTTGACGCCTCCCCCCACTACTAGTGAAAATCCAAGTAGCAGCGTGGGGTAATGGCCAAGCAGTAGCGTGGGGTCCCGCATACTGCTAGCGCGCTATAGCTAATTGTTAGTAATAGCACGGGCCTGACCCTGCGCTACTACTACTTGTACTAGCAGTAGCGTAGGGTATTACCACGCGCCACTATTATTTCTGCGTATTTGATTTTTTTCATATTTATATTATATTTATGCATCGTTATAAAAAAATTTATACAATAGCAATGAAGAGGTTGTGGAAGAAGCACAGATTAGCAAACACGTCGAGTGATTTGACTTCCCAGGATACAATAACCTCTTTATATGCACCCCAATGCAAGTTGGAATTTATAGGCATTGCCTCGACACTTGTGTGCCTCCCAACATCATATCTTCCTACTAATTCAACTTGGTCACTTAGATCCATCCACTTTCACTAGTAGAAAAAGGACCATTTGTCCCGGTTCCAAAGGCACATTTGTCCCGGTTCTGGAACCGGGACTAAAGGGTCGGGACTAAAGCCCATCACCTTTAGTTCCGGTTCGCTTACGAACCGGGACATATGGTGGTCCACGTGGCTGCTGCGGCGAGCCCAGGCAGGAGGGCCTGACCAAAAAGCATTCACGCGTCAGCAGCTCAGGAGCTGGGATTTTTCTTTTTCTTTTTGAAAGGGGCGGGGGTGGGGTTGGAGTTTTGGAGGGTTAATTTGGGGGTTTCATATATTGTGTTAGCTAGCTAATAGCTAGAGAGAAGTGACCTCTCTTATCTCCGTGCTTGGTCGACGCTACGTACTATACGAATAGAGAGGACTCGACACGCTAGCTAGTAAGAAAATGAAGGAAACCATTAAGTACACAAGATCGTCATGAACATATACAGAGAGAAGTGATCGATCTCTCCTTCTCCGAGAGATTGGTCGAACAACAAGTTCTCGTATATCTATCCAGTGCTACTAGCTACATATATACAATATAAGATCTCTTACAATCCCTAACATCTGAAGTCAAGTTCCACATGGTATTCTTCGGCTTTATTGATGACGTGGTCAAGAAAGAATCTCGCCAATCCCTCTTGAATTGCATTTATGCGATCATGTGGTAGGAGTTCATCCTACATCTGCCAGACCTAATTTGAAGAAGGGGTCAATACATGTATATGAATGAAACTCAACACAAATGATGGTAATAAAATAAAATTGTGAATAATTTTGCTTACACACATCATATTGTTTTTTAGAGTAGCCCCGCTTATTAGAGATCGTGGTGTTGTAGATGTACTCGCAAACGTAGTACCCACAAAATTCATTCCCGGCTTCCTGCCACAACAACTTTATGAGAAATAGAGTTCAATCAAACTGATAATCAAGCATTATAAATGGTATTGATGAAACTAGCTAGAATCAATGGGAGATGCGCGGAACTAGGTAGTAGTACTTACTTTCGGGTGTGTAAATCACAACTCGCTCGACAGTCCCGGAGTCCTTTCGGTGAACTCTTTCCAAACCCTGCCAGACAAAGAAAATAATTACTTGATATCAGGATCAAATGAACAAAGTTGCCGATATGGTGCGATAATGATCGATTGAACTTACTTCTGGAGCATTGCAGTCATGTTTGCATACTCCTAGGGATCTTTTCGTCTCGAGTCTAAGACGGTTACTACTCCCTACTCAAGCTGGATCTCTAGCAGAATAAAGTGGAATCTGCAAACGCATGCATAACTCATCAATTACATTACTATAACCTGAGTAATAATAAGGGAAACCGAATATGCATAAGACATTAACACTCATTTGAATTTGTAAGGAAAGAGTATTTTATCTTTGTTTTGATTTTTAAGCAACGATTGTAGCAAGTTGTCCTCGGTTTCTTTGACATTGTGTTTAACCGTCCATTCATGTATGATATATGGGTTAATGAACCCAATGTGCCAGATTCTTGCATTCCTGCATTCGACGATCTTCAATCTGCATAATAGTGAGGATAATTATATACACATGCAATGAAAGAGCTCAGCTATATATAGAGAGAGACTTAATTACAGAAGTAGTACTTCCAGACAGTAGCAAGTCAGAGTGTTTTGTCGAGGGCCTTTTTATTGTATAACTGGAATAACTCCTCAAATGCAACAGAAAACAGACCAGTTCCAACGAGGTCGTGCTCCTCTTTAATTCGCATCGTCAAAACATCCTTCCCAGACTCCCTGCAGGTTTTCATGTACCATTCATGGAACCTTCGCATCATCATTGTTAGAGGAGGATGATCAGGTTTGATGAGAGGCTTCCCGTACTGGTGTATGAATTCATCCACCTCCATTGTATCAAACACTACATCATCGCCCAGGTAATCACCAGGATTGGTACCAGGCACCATCCCCGGCAGATTTGCGATGATATCGCTAGACACTTTGGGGGGGGGGGCACGATTGGTTCGCCTTTTCGCCGAGCTGGGGAATTTTTTCCCACTTCTTCGTTCTTCTAACCTTTTATCACTGGAAGTAGTTCCCGACAGGCACGCTTCTTGTAGTGTCTTTTTAAGAGCACGGACATGGTTGTCATCCGGCGGAGGCAGTGGTGGTCGCTTCAAGGCATCGATAGTGTGCTTCAATTTCACCAGATCTATCATATCCTTCGGAGGTGGAGGTTTCTTTGCAAAAAAGTCCTTCACATAGGCTTCAACGATCTCCGCGTTTTCCTCCACGGTCCTCTCGTATGGTAACTTCTCTAGAGGCTTGAAAGATGGACCGTATCGGTATTGTCTCCCGCCTCTGGCTATACTGCTAGACGCCGGAGTGGCGGCATCTCTCTTCCGTCGTTGTTTACGAGGCGGAGAAGGAGGCGGAGTGCTCCCACGCACCGGAGGAGCTGGAGCGGCGGCGACTGTCTTCAGCCGTTGCTAACGAGGCGGGGGATGAGGCGGACTGCTCGGACATGCCGGAGGAGGCGAAGGAGGAGGTGGAGTGCCGGCCTCACGCACCGAAGCAGACGGAGAAGGAGGCGGAGTGCCCTGATCACTCGCTAGAGGAGCAGGAGGATGAGGTGGAGTGCCCTGACTCGCCGGAGGAGGAGGCGTCCAGTTCGGAAGCTTGATGTGCTCCTTCCGCCATAGACATGGAGTCTTCAGAGCAAGACCCAACTGAGTCTCCCCTTCACCTGTAGGGTGGTCAAGCTCGAGCTCCTCAAATCCCTCCGTTACTTCATCCACCATCACAACAGCATAGCCATGTGGAATCGGACGGCAGTGAAAAGTACCGTCAGGTTGAGGAGGTGCAACAGAGTCGACAGCCGCCTTGACTTTGAGATTCTGCCATTGCGTCATAAGCTGGCAACGTTGAGCCTCCATGATAGCATCCAAGGGGTAGCTAGGAGCCGTGAAGTCAGGCTGCTGAACGATCTCGGTGGAAGCCACGCTGCTTCTCTGCTGAGATGGCGGGGCGGCTTATGGGGTAGCTGCGGCAGCTTGCTGGCTCTCAACTTGTTCCTCTAGCTTTTGTACTCTTGCATTCAACTTCTACATTTCGCTCTGCTCCAGATTCCTCTTCCTCTCCCGGGTTTTGTAACCGCCTGCACCGGGAAACCCAACCTTCCATGCAACGGAGCCTGGCGTGCCTCGTGCTCGTCTAGGGTGCTCAGGATTCCCAAGGGCCTTGGTCAGCTCGTCATTCTCTCTGTCGGGAACAAACACCCTTGCTGCGTTGCGGCAATACACTTCTGAAGCTTCTTGACGGGTGTTGCAAGTTTCTCGTCCATCCAAACGCACTTCCCTGTTTCAGGGTCCAAGGGTCCCCCAACCTCGAAGAACCAAGTCCTTGAACGGTCCGGCCAGTTCAATGTCTCTGGTTCGATCCCTTTAACAATCAGGTCATTCTCAGCTTTGTCCCACAACGGCCGGGCTTTGAGGTAGCCACCTGACCCCGTGCGATGGTGATACAACTTCTTTGCAGCATTTATCTTCTTTGTCTCTGACATCTTCTTACTCCTGTCCGATGTCTTGCAGGCCACAAATTCGGGCCAGTGATCTCTTATCTTCTCAAATCGGCCGGTGAATTCTGGAGTCTTCCCTTTGTCGACATACATTGATTTCAACTCATTCTTCCACCTCCTGAATAGATCTGCCAGCTTCTTAAGAGCATGAGCCTTGACCAATGGCTCTATAACTGGCTTATCCGGATCCTCCTCTGGCGGTAGGGTGAAATTTGCCTTCAGCGAGGTCCAAAGATCATCTTTCTGTCTATCTTGACATAAGGAACTTGAGGGTCTTCGTTCTTAGGCTTATTCTGATGCTGATCGGGATCATGTCCCTTACAATAGCCCCGCACTGAGCAGAAAATGCTTCCTTGGTCCTCCTAGGTTCAATCGTTTGTCCATCGTCCGAGATTGCTGTGATCATGAACCTTTCATCCTGGTGCAACCTTTTCTTTGGGCCTCGTCTCGTTATCGAAGTTTGGCTCGATCCGGAGGGCTATTAAAGAAGGAAGAAGAGTTAATATATGTACATACCAAAACAATTAATGCATCAATTAGCTAGCCAGCACAGGCTTAATTAATATATATATATATACCTCACCGGACTTTGCAACAGCTCCCTCCTCCGTTCGGTCACCGGAGCCATCATAATCATGTCCTTCCTCCTCCATTGTTCGATCACCGGAGCCTGATTTACCCTCTCCTTCCAGACCATCGGTTTCATTGAGATACGACAAGACATCACCTCCACCGAGGATCATGTCCCCCAACAACTGTTCTGTTTCCAACTCTCTTTGCTCCATAGTTTCTGCAAATATTTCAACATGGCAATTAATATATAAACATGAGAGATGGATATATTAGTGGTAAACATAGACCTGGCTAGCTAATCACAACAAGGAATATTAATTAGTGGCCTCAAAGCTTCTACGGTTTGGGTGGCCTCGACAACGCTTCTAGGGTTTGGGGTGGCCTCGACGACAACGCTCTTTTAACTTGGTAAATTTGGGTGGCCTCGGCAGCGCTTCTAGGGTTTGGGGTGGCCTCGGCAACGCTTCTAGGGTTTGGGACGGACCGCCTCTCTCATGAATGTCCGGCGTCCGGACCGACAAGGGATTTAACAAAATGGCGCCATTCTGGATGTGCAGTAAATGGTCCCTATTTTTCCTGATCTCATCTACCCTTCTATATGTCACGTTGTCTAGTGTTAAAGGATTCAAGAAAACCATGGCTTCATCATTAGCCGGAAGTAACAGGCGCATGATCGTATGAAGCTCTCCAAAGTTATTTTGGAACGGAGTCCTAATAGGATAATTTGCTTTTTGGTATGAAGTTCATCAATAGCATTTCGAATATCGCTATTTGGAAGGCCTTTGCTGAACTTCGTACCAAAAGGCGAATTATCCTATCAGGACTCCTTTCCAAAATAACTTTGGAGAGCTTCATACCATCATGCGCCTGTTACTTCCGGCTAATTATGAAACCATGGATTTCTTCAATACTTTGACACAAGAGAACGTGCACATATAGAAGCGTAGATGTGATCAGGAAAAATATGAATCAACTTAATTATGCACATCCATAATGGGGGCATTATTGATAAATCTCTTATAAACTCGAGAGAGTATGTGCGGTAGGGGCGGGAGGGGGTTGGAGATCGACAATGTTTCTTTTCTAGGGTTTGGGTGTCCTTGAGAGTTGGTCGAGCGAGATGGGGTTCATCGACGTCCTCCTCTCGAGCCCTCGGCGATCCTCGACCCTCGGCCCCTCGACGACCCTCGACCCCTCGGCGACCCTCGACCCTCTACCCTAGTTCCCGACCCTCGACCACTCGGCGATCCTCGACACCCTCATTCGCGATAAAAAATAAGAAGAGGAAGAAGAAAAAAAGAGGAGAAGAAGAAGGAATAGAGGAGAAAAAAAATAGAAGAACAAAAAAATACGAGAAGAAGAAGGAATAGAGGAGAAGAAGAAAAAATAGAATTGTGAAGAAAAAATAGAATTAGGAAGAAAAATAGAATTATTCTATTTTTTCTTCTTCTCCTATTTTTCTTCTTCTTCTTCCTCTTCTTCCTCTCCTCTTCTTCTCCTTCTTCTTCTCCTCCTTCTTCCTCTTCTTATTTTCCTTTTTCCTCTACTTATTTTTATTCTTCTTCCTTCTTCCTTTTTCCTTCTTCCTCTTTTCTTCTTTTTCCTTATTTTTCCTTTTTCCTCTCCACTAACCTAAAATGCACTAACAACAACTAACCTAAAATGCACTATAAATCAACTAACCTAAAATGCACTAACCTAAATCAACTAACTCAACATATGAAGAAGGAAATGTTATCGGGGAGGGGGTATATCGACAATGGCATACATACATGGAAAAAAATGATACCAGGGAGGGGGTATATCAACCCCCCCCCCTCATGTCGAAGTTATCGGGGAGGGGGTATATCGACAATGACATATATACATGGAAAAAATGTTACTGGGGAGGTCGGTATATCGACACCCCCCTCATGTCGAAGTTATCGGGGAGGGGGTATATCGACAACGACATACATACATGGAAAAAAATGATATCCATCTATACATACATAGCCACATACATATATACATGGAAAAAATGCTATGAAAAAATACATATATGAACAAAAATACATATATACTTGGTAAATATTCTATGAACATCATTTCTCATATATCAATGCATACACCCATGGATCATCATTGCTCATATATCCATAGTCATATATAAAAACATTTTATGAACAAAAAACTTTCTATGAAAAAAAACATTTTTGACATATTTAGCATATTCCAAATTTCCTAGCTCTTTTACAACCAGAAAAATTACTCCAACTTCATGAAAGTACCCACAGTCCATTTCACCAAAAACCTCCTGATCCATAGTTCAAAATTTTCAATTTTCATTCAAATGAAATGTGAACCAGATTCAAATTCCTTGTTGAAAACCTATTCTAAACCACTCCAAAAATTCTGAAATTGTGCCATCGCCTTTGTCTTGCATTAGTACCTCACCACACAAAAATTAGAAATTCCAAAAATGCCCAAAGCCATCTAGCATTTCATCAAACACCTTCTATGCACCGTTCATCGCTGTAAAACATTCCGAAAGTTCAGAAGTGGACAACGTTGCTGCTGCTCCACTCCTTCTCCTCTCATTCACGACGTTGCTGCTGCTCTTCAATCAATGCGTCGGGGCCGGCAGCGACCATGGAGCAGTGGCAGAGCAAGGGGCTCGGGCGCACGCGCGGAGACGGGGGGCAAGGGACCATGGGAAAAGAGGGGGTCACTTGGAGGGGGGCGGCGATGGTTGGAGTCCGGCGACGAGGACGACGGGCTTGGGGTGGCACGCGGTGATGGGGACAGCGGGCTCGGGGCGGCTCCCGGCGACGGGGACGATGAAGGCGGGCTCGGGGAGGAAAGCGGCGACGGCAGGCTCGGGGATGCCGGTGATGAGGACGACGGGCTCGGGGAGGCGGCGACGCGGTCCGAAGGGCTCGGCGGCGACGGTGACGAGGAGCAGCCTGGCAGCGTCGTCGGAGGAGAGGACAAGGAGATCGATCGATCCGAGAAGGAAACTGCTAAGCGTTGCTTATATACACAAAGCATTGGTCCCGATTCGTGGCACCGACTGGGACCAATGCCCCCTTTAGTCCCGGTTGGTGCAACCAACCGGGACCAAAGGTCCTTGTTTCCTGAAAAGAGACCTTTGGTCCCGGTTGGTGGCACCAACCGGGACTAAAGGGGGGCATTGGTCCCAGTTGGTACCACGAACTGGTATCAATGCACACCTTTCATCTCCATACTTTTTTGAACTTATTTCAAGTCCATACTTTTTGTGTGTTCAAAATGAACCATTCAAAGCCATATCATCAATTTTCAACCCTTTCTGACTTCATCTGGTATTTTTCATGCATTTACTGATTTTTAAGCTAAATGACCCTGAAATTCAAAAGCGCTACAAATGAACTCTGAAAAGGTTGAAAGTTGGCATGGTATCATCATTTCAACCACATAGCATCTGCGAAAAAGTTGAGAGGGTTAAAGCAAAAATTGGATGCACTTCGTGTACAAAACAGACAATCTCTTTCGAAGTATAAGGGTTTCGGACGAAAACTCATCTTTTACAAAGGGATTTCATTTTTTTGAACTTATTTGGACTCCAGAGTTTTTATGTGTTCAAAATTGAACCATTCAAAGCCACATCATCAATTTCAACCCTTCCTGACTTCATTTGGTATTTTTCATGCATTTACTGATTTTTGAGCTAAATGACACTGAAATTGAAAAGCACTACAAATAAACTCTAAAAAGGTTGAAAGTTGGCATGGTATCTATCGGATTACGGGTTCCGGCAAACCCTTGAGGTTCGAACACTGGGGTGCGCCCGAAGGTCTCTCTCTCCCTAGCTCGCTCTCGCAACGATCTCAAGGTCTAGCTCGACGAACCCAAAGAACAAGAGACACGAGGGTTTATACTGGTTCGGGCCACTGCTATGTGTAATACCCTACTCCAGTGTGGTGTGGTGGATTGCCTTGTAGGCTGAGGATGAAAAGTACAAGGTAAGAACAGCCTCCTGAGGAGAGGTGTTCTAGAGCTCGGTGAGCTGGTGAGTTGGCCTTGGTGGAATGAGTCCAATCCAAGATGAAGTGCCTCCCCATGGTGGTGGCTAGTCCTATTTATAGAGGCCCTGGTCCTCTTCCCAAATGTTAGGCGGGAAGGGATCCCACAACGGCCAAGTTTGAAGGGAGACAACTAGTACTCCCTCCGTAAATTAATATAAGAGCATTTAGATCACTATTTTAGTGTTCTAAATGCTCTTATATTAGTTTACAGAGGGAGTACAAGCTATCCTGACAAAAGGTGGTCTTCGCCTGCCAAAGGCTCTCGTGTTGACACCGCCGTGGGCTCCGCGGTGACCTCCGTCCTGCCATCCTGCTGGTCTTGGTCTCGTTGCACCGATATGAAAACCTTTGCCTGATGCCTCGGGACTCCTCACATGCGCTTGCCCCTTTAGCACCAAAGAGGCAACTGGTACTCTGTGCCTGCTGGCGCCCGCCTGGCCTTGATCGTCATGGCTCACGTCACGCGCACCTCGCGAGGTGCCCCTTGCATAGATATCTCTGCTCCTCGGGAGCCAGCCTGGTGAGGCCGCCCCTAGGAGGTCCTGGTGTAGTCCGCCTCGTGAGGCTTGGCCCCTCGTGAGGGTCTTGAGTGGTTGCCGATGAAGATGACCATACCAGGCCGTTGATGGAGCCATGTCGTGGGCCGCAGGCAGGCAAGTCTGGGGAGCCTCGTTCCCAGGACGCCAACAGTAGCCCCCGGGCCCAAGGCGCGCTCGTACTTGGCTTCGAGGCGAAGCCAAAGGGCAAGTGCGGAGCGCTGCAGGCCCCAATAGCCTGCAGCCTTGAATGACGCGTGGCGACTGACGAGAAGTGGGCATCTCCACTTCCCCACGCAGCCTCGATAACTGCCCGACTTGACGAGTCCTTGCTGTATGCACAAGAAGAACTATCATTACCTGCGATCATGGAGGCTGGCGGTTGGCCTCCTTCTGGCTATAAATGAGGAGGGGCACGGAGCCCCCGTCATTCATCTCTTCCTCCATTCCGCCCGCTTCTTCTTCTACCTCCTTGCTCCACCGCCTTGCAGCGATACTCATGGCGCCAGTGAAAAGGTTCTCGGCCGTGGAGAAGGGGAAGGCTCGCCAGGAGGGGCCTGGCTCGCCATCGCCTAAGAGGGGGCGTGGTCGCCCCCGCAAGCACGCTGAAACCCCCGCTGTGGTCCCTCGTGGGCGCGGGCGAACTTCCTCGGGGTCCGGCGCCGTCCCTGGCAGCCGCGGTGGCATCTCTTTGTGCAGCAGAAGCCGCCCGAGATGTGGCAGTCCCGTCAACGAAGGGAGGCGCGCCATGGTTGCTTGGCCTCCCCGGCCGCGCTTCCACTCGGCGGAGGTGCTGCCAGAGTTCGTTGTGTGGTCGGAGAACCCGGCCGGCACCTGGCTTCAGCTTTTGCGCTCCTTTGCTGGTGAGCTGCCGGCCACGGGTCCTGGCGGCCTCTGGCGGCAGGCCGACGGTTGCCGCAGCAGGGTTTCATGGGTCACGGTGGAGGTCTCCGTCGCGGGCAACGTAGCCCTGGCCCGCGGCTGGAAGACGTTTGCCCGTGCGCGCGGTCTGAGCAGGCGGTGGACCCTCCACTTTAAGTACGACGGTGTAGCGACCCTCTTCGTGAGCGTGTTCGGGGAAGACGGTCGCCGCGCCAGGTGCTGCCCCGAAGACAACGATGGTGACGAAGTTCTCGGCCTTGGCGACGGCCGTGACGAGGATGAGGGTGAACTCACCCTCGGCGATGGCCGCGGCTCGTCCGGCGACGGCGGCTCCTCCTCCGGCGAAAGCTCTAGCAGCGGCGGCTACGACCAGCCGCCACGTTGTCGGGATCGCTCCGAGGACGGTGGCGGGTCGTCCCGTTGCCACGCCCCAGTGAAGCGCGAGGAGGGCTCCGGCTGAACCCGAGGGGCCGATCCTCATGAGTAGCCGCGTCATAGGAGCCGCTTTTGCGTGTCCTTTCCTCTTCCCCTATTTTACAAGAAACAAGTATGGGGCCCTGCGAGGACGTGTAATGAATCGTAGTGCTTATGCTGCTTTGTGCTATATTTATTGTTTCCGGGTTGTGTTGTGGAATCTATGCTTTATGCAGGCGTAGAGGGGTAATGCAGCTTGATACATCCGAGGTAGCTTCCACCTCATGAGGGCGCGCGCCTCCTGGCATCTGGTGGGGCTTACCTACTGCCGACTTGAGAGACATCGTGAAGCTGCGAAAATTCGTTAGGAATTCCTTATCCCTCCTTGCACGAGGCCTCAGGCATGGGCTGATCATGGCCTAGCGCACCACGTCGCGGTACCCGTGGGGCACGGACTTAAAAGGAGGGTGCGCCGGTCACAAGCTCAATCGAGGGCGCCTCACGGAGACCAGGGGAGCGCGCACGCACGCACACCTGTCCAGCCCCCTCGCGAGGCATACGAGGGAGAGCGTCGGGCAACTGTCGCCCTCTCTGGCGCAAAACAAAGAACCGAGGGAAGAATCAGAGAGAAGAGGGGATTCAACCAAGCCATCGAGAAACGCCAGAACTTCAAATTCCATGAAAAATGGGTGCAAGCCAACTACAGAAAGCAAATGAACAGCCGCGTCCAGCACCTAGTCTAGTCTTCTCACCAGCACGGAGCTAAGGGTTGCCACTAGGACGTGGAAGGGAGCCCCCGAGGACCGAGGGCGGCACTCCGGAGACTCCAGGGCGTGTACAACCCACTCATTATTACGTGAGAGTGTCACGAGTGGAAACCTTCATAGGCACTGGGCCTTGCTTCGTGGGTAGAACTTCCCGAGGTGCTGGATGTTCCAGGCGCTCTGGATGGGGATCCCGTCCTGCATCTCCAGGCGCGTGGCACCAGGCCTAGAGACGCGGGCAATCCTAAATGGGCCCTCCCACATGGGTGAGAGCTTATGCAGTCCTTCCCTGGAGAGCACTCGCCTCAGGACGAGACCACCCACCTCGAGCGTCCTGGAGCGGACGCTACAGCAGTGGTACCGTCGCAGCGCCTGCTGATATCTCGCCACCCAGAGCGAGGCTTGATGGCGGCGCTCCTCCCCCAGCACGAGGTCCATCCCCTGCATGGTGTCCTGACGTGCCTCGTCAAACGCCAGGACCCGCGCGGAGCGGTGCTTGACCTCGTGAGGGAGGACTGCTTTGGCTCCGTAGACGAGGAAGAATGGGGTCTGCCTGTTGGCTTGGTGGCGGTGGTGCGGATGGACCACAACACGGATTGGAGCTCGTCGTCCCAGCCCCTACTACAGGCCTTGAGCTTCTTCTTGAAGGTCCTGGTATTGAGGCCTCTCAAGACATCTGTGTTGGCGCGCTCAGCTTGGCCATTGCTCCTGGGGTGTGCCACTGAGGCATAGCATATCTGCGTTCCAAGGTTAGCAAAACATGTCTTGAATAGATTGCCAGTGAACTGCGAGCCATTGTCGGTGATGATGCGGTTAGGGACCCCGAACCGGCTCACGAGGCCCTTGATAAACTTAACTGCCGACCCGGCTGGGATGGTGCGGACGGCTTCCACCTTTGCCCACTTGGTGAACTTGTCGATGGCGACATAGAGGTAGTGGTAGCCCCCGGGCGCTCAAGGGAACAGACCCAGGATATCCAGCCCTCAGACCGCGAACGGCCATGAGAGTGGGATAGTCTGGAGGCCCTGGGCCGGCTGGTGGATTTTCTTGGCATGGAACTGGCAGGCCTCACAGAACTTTACCAGCTCGGTTGCGTTGCTGAGTGTTGTGGGCCAGTAGAACCCGCTGTGGAACACCTTGCCGACCAGGGTACATGACACGAGTGATGCCCGCAGTCTCCGTCGTGTATGTCAGCTAGTAGCTCACTCCCCTGCTTCCTGGAGATGCATCGCAAGAAAACATCATTTGGTCGTTTTCTGTATAGCTCACCATCCTGGATGCAATATATCGTAGCCTGTTGGGCCACGCGCTCCACGTCCTCCTCTTTCTCCGGCAGCATTCCTTGCACCAGTTATGCCCTGAACTCCTTGGTCCAGGACCCCTCCTGAGGCTCGAGTGCCAGGAGCAGGCGCGCTCCTGAGGTCGGGCCACAGGCGGGGGCTCCCGAGGCTGGTGGCTGGGGTAGTTCCTCATGAGGCGGCAGGGGCTCCGTAGCTGAGAGGGCTACCGAGGGCTTGAAGAGTCGCTCTTCGGAGACACCAGGCTCTTGGGGCAGACGCCTTGACGCTCTCTTGGCGATCTCTACTTCCCTGTTTGTGTCGCGTGGCACATGTTGCAGTTCCAGGCCCAAGAATTGCTTCTCCATCTTGCGCACCTCCGCAAGGTACGCCTCCATGTGCTCGTCCCTCGGCTCGTACACCTTGTTGGAGAAGTTAACGAGGAGTTGGGAGTCGCCCTTGATGGTGAGACGCTTCACCCCCAAGGCTGGCACAGCCTTGCGGCCGGTGATCAACCCCTTGTATTCCGCTATGTTGTTGGAGACCTTCTCGCCCCGTTAGAAGCAGAGCCGCACGGCGTAGTATAGCTTGTCTTGGGTGGGCGAGATGAGCACGGCGCCAGCCCCCACACTTTGGCATGCGAAAGTGTCGTCAAAGTACATGACCCAGCCATCTGGCGCTTCTCTTCCTGGCGAAAGGGATCGGCTCTCGCCTGCTTTGGGCTCTGGAGAGTCGGTCCATTCTGCGATGAAGTCGGCGAGTGCGGCTCCCTTGATGACCCTGGTTGTGCTAAACTCCAGCTGAAACGCTTGCAGTTCGATGTTCCACTCAGCGACTCTTCACGCAGGATTGGGGCTCCGGAGCACCCTCTCAAGTGGGTAGGCTAAGACAACCTTAATTGGGTGGCTTGGAAGTAATGACTCAGCTTGCGTGAGGCCACCAGGAGTGCGAGCAAAAGCTCATGCGGCATGGGATATCGTGATCTTGCGTCCCGTAACACCATGCTGACGAAGTATACCGGGTGCTCAACGTGGGCGGGAGCATTGATGGAGCCTGTGGCCTCCGGAGGCTGCGGCGCCTCTTGAGGTGGGGGGACCTCAGGAGCTAGGCCACCCACCGGGGCCTCTGTGGGCCCAAAAACGCTGTCTTGTGGGGCCTGGTCATCCGCGGGCGTCGTCGTCGCTTTAGCAGAGCCGTCTCGGCGCCGCACCATCCCAGCTGAAGGTGCGGCATTACGCGGCGTGCTCTTGGCCTGGCGCTCCTCCCGAACAGCCACCAACGCAGAGCTAGCTGAGTGGGGCGTGGCGGCCAGGTAGAGCACCAGGGGCTCGAGGGGACGAGGCACTACCATCACCAGGGTCCACTCGAACGGGCCCTTCTTCTTCATCAGCTTGAAGAATGGCAGGGCGCGCTCCCCCAGCTTTTAGCTGAAGTGCCCCAGTGAGGTCACATAGCCCGCTAGCTTCTGCAATTCCTTGAGAGTTTGCGGCGGGATCATTTCTTCTATCGCCTTGACCTTCTCCAGGTTGGCCTCGATCCCCCTGTGCAACACGAGGAAGCCCAGTAGCTTGCCAGAGGGGACACCAAACACACACTTCTCCGGGTTGAGCCGCAGGTCCACCTGGAGCAGGCTAGTGAAAGTCTCTTCCAGGTCCGGAATGAGGGTTCTTGCCTCCCGAGACTTTACCACGATGTCGTCGACGTAGGCTTCATCGTTTCTCCCTAGCTGCTGGCCCAGGGCGATGTGCATCAGCCGCTGGAAGGTCGCCCCAGTGTTGCGCATCCCGAACGGCATGCAGGTGTAGCAGTATACCCCGCACGGGGTCAAGAAGGCCGTCTTCTCCACGTCCTCCACCGCCATCTTGATCTAGTGGTAACCCGAGAATGCATCCAAGAAACACAGCAGGTCGCACTCGGTGGTGGAGTCGACGATCTGGTCGATGCGCGAAAGCGGGAACGGGTCTTGGGGGAAGGCTTTGTTGAGGTTGGTGAAGTCAACGCACATGCATTCCTTCCTTCCTTTCTTGGGCATGACGACGGGGTTCGCAAGCCATTCCAGGTACCGGACCTATTGAATGACGCCTGCCGCTTGCAGTTTGCGAGTTTCCTGGACAATGAAGGACTGCTTCTCCGTGGACTGACGCCGCGCCTTCTGCTTCACAGGGCGCACATTGGGGCACACCCTTAAGTGATGTTCGATTACCCCCCCCCCTTAGGACCCCTACCAGCTGCTTGGGCTCCCAGGCGAATACCTCCTTGTTCGCGCACAGGAACTTCATCAATGCCTCCTCCTGGTACGGGTCGAGGTTGGCGCCTATGGTGAAGGTGGCTCCTGAGGATCCATCCTCCTCGACCAGCACTTGCTTCGTTTCGGCTCGGTCCTGAGTGAACAACTGCTTCTTTTTGTCGGCGCGGCGCCCCTTAGCCCCTAGGGCGGCTTCGTCGGCCGGGCGTGCGGCCGAGGCGGCCCTGAAGGCGAGCTTGAGGGCCGTTAGAGCCTCCTTGGTGTCTCCAGCCATGGAGAGGACGCCGCTGCTCCCCTGCATCTTCATGAGGTTGTAGGCCGGATGGATCGCTGTCATGAACTAAGCCAGGGCAGGGTACCCAAGGATGGCAATGTACGGGAGGCTGATGCGGGCGATGTCGAAGTCGATCAACTTAGTGGTAGTTGTCCCGGGTACCGAAGGTGACCGAGAGGTGTATTTGCCCCAGGGGGCTGGTGGATCCGCTGCCGACTCCGGAGAAAGGCTTGGTGGGGCGGAGCCGGCCGTACGGCACGTGAAGCAACCCGAAAGCTTCCACGGAGAGCATGTTGAGGCTAGCTCTGCTGTCGATGAGGGTCTTGGTCATGGCGACGTTGCAGATGGTGGGTGTGCAGAGCATTGGGAGCGCACCCGAGCCGGTAGTGGTAGCAGGGTGGTCCCCTGAGTCGAAGGTGAGGTCGGCTTTGGGCGCCGCCCATCCTAGAGGGGCTCCCTGCTGCACGGAGGTGGCACTGATCTAGCGGAAGAACTGCTTGACATGGCGGTCCAAGGGCGGTGCCTGTGAGCCGCCGAGGAGGGCTGCGCCAGCGACAAGCGCCGGCGCCTCGAAGCGTGTGACGAAAGGCAGCACAGCTCCTCCCAAGACGCCACAGAGAATCCTGGCAGGTTGAGCAGCCAGGTGCACGACGCGCCAGCGAGGGCCATGGGGAACCAGTTGGCCATGACCTTGTTGTCGCCGCCAGCCTCCAGAATGGCCTCCTCGTATGCCAGTAGGAAGGTCGATGGATCCTCCGCGCCGTCACAGCGGTGTCGCATCTTCGGCCTGAACTTGGGTGGCCACTTCACCCGCTGTAAGGCGAGGGTGAGGGCCTTGAGCCCCATGGCACCATCGCGGACGTCCGTCGGTCCAGTCGGAGGAGCGGCGCAGACCATGGGGGCCGAAGGAGAGGTGAAGCCGGTGGAGGAGCGAAGCTTCGGCGCACCCCTACCTGGCGCGCCAAATGTCAGATTACGGGTTCCGGCAAACCCTTGAGGTTCGAATAATGGGTGCGCACGAAGATCTCTCTCTCTCCCTAGCTCGCTCTCGCAATGATCTCAAGGCCTAGCTCGACGAACCCAAAGAACAAGAGACACGAGGATTTATACTGGTTCGGGCCACCGTTGTGGTGTAATACCCTACGCCAGTGTGGTGTGGTGGATTGCCTTGTAGGCTAAGGATGAACAGTACAAGGTAAGAACAACCTCCTGGGGAGAGGTTTTCTAGAGCTCGGTGAGCTGGTGAGTTGGCCTTGGTGGAATGAGTCCAATCCAAGATAGGGTGCCTCCCCATGGTGATGGCTAGTCCTATTTATAGAGGCCCTGGTCCTGTTCCCAAATGTTAGGCGGGAAGGGATCCCACAACGGCCAAGTTTGAAGGGAGACAACTAGTACAAGCTATCCTGACAAAAGGTGGTCTTCGCCTGCCAAAGGCTCTAGTGGTGACGCTGTTGTGGGCTCCGTGGTGACCTCCGTCCTGCCGTCCTGCTGGTCTTGGTCTTGTTGCACCGATATGGAAACCTTTGCCTGATGCCTCGGGACTCCTCGCCTGCGCTTGCCCCTTTAGCACCAAAGAGGCAACTGGTACTTTGTTCCCGCTGGCGCCCGCCTGGCCTTGATCGTCACGGCTCATGTCACGCGCACCTCGCGAGGTGCCCCTTGCATAGATATCTCCGCTCCTTAGGAGCCATCCTAGTGAGGCCACCCCCAGAAGGTCCTGGTGTCGTCCGCCTCGCGAGGCTTGGCCCCTCGCGAGGGTCTTGAGTGGTTGCCAATGAAGATGGACCGTACCAGGCCATTGATGGAGCCTTGTCGTGGGCCGCAGGCAGGCAAGTCTGGGGACCCCCGTTCCAAGGACGCCGACAGTATCATCATTTCACCCACATAGCATGTGCTAAAAAGTTGAGAGGGTTACGGGAAAAACTGGATGCACTTTGTTTACAAAATGGACAATCTCTTTCGAAGTATCAGGGTTTCATACGGAAACTCGTCTGTTAGAAAAGGCATTTAATTTCTTCACATGTAACTGCAGTGATATTCTAGATCAAAGGCATCATCATAATAGTTGTGGTGAGAAAGTCTTCACTTTTTCTTCGCTTGTGTCCTTTGCTTATTGCGTCGTAAACATGGATATTCTTATGTGGCGCTTTGGCTCATCGTATGATGTATTCGCTTCCTTATCTTTTCTTTTTCTCGGTTTGGTAGACATGTCCTTCACATAGAAAACCTGTGCCACATCATTTGCTAGGGCGAATGGTTCATCTGTGGACCTAAGGTTGTTCAGATCCACTGTTGTCATTCCGTACTGTGGGTCTACTTGTACCCCTACATCCTGACAGATTGACCCATTTGCACTGAAACAAAGGGACCTTAAAATCATGTCCATAGTCAAGTTCCCATATGTCCACTATGTAACAATAATATGTGTCCTTTCCCCTCTTGGTTGCTGCATCAAAGCGGGCACCGTTGTTTTGGTTGGTGCTCTTTTGATCTTGGGAGATCATGTAAAACGTATTCCCATTTATCTCGTACCCTTTGTAAGTCAATATAGTCAAAGATGGTCCCGTGGCCAACGAGTACAGCTCATCAGAAACAGTGTTGTCACCCCTGAGACGTGTTTGCAACCAACTGCTGAAAGTCCTGATGTATTCACATGTAATCCAGTCGTCACACTGCTCTGAGTGTTTGGAGCGCAGAATGTTCTTGTGTTCATCGACATAAGCGGTCACCAAGGTAGAGTTCTGTAGAACTGTGTAGTGTGCTTGAGACCAAGAATGCCCGTCCCTACATATTATTGAGTCCCCTCCTAGCATGCCTTTTCCAGTCAGTCTCCCCTCATACCGCGATTGAGGGAGACCAATCTTCTTAAGGTCAGGAATGAAGTCAATAGAAAACCCAATGACATCCTCTGTTTGATGGCCCATGGAGATGCTTCCTTCTGGCCTATAGCAGTTACGGACATATTTCTTTAGGACTCCCATGAACCTCTCAAAGGGGAACATATTGTGTAGAAATACAAGGCCCAGAACGACAATCTCGTCGACTAGATGAACTAGGACGTGCGTCGTGATATTGAAGAAGGATGGTGGGAACACCAGCTCGAAACTGACAAGACATTGCGCCACATCACTCCTTAACCTTGGTAGGATTTCTGGATCAATCACCTTCTGAGAGATTGCGTTGAGGATTGCACATAGCTTCACAATGGCTAATCGAACATTTTCCGGTAGAAGCCCCCTCAATGCAACTAGAAGAAGTTGTGTCATAATCACGTGGCAGTCATGAGACTTTAGGTTCTGGAACTTTTTCTCGGTCATATTTATTATTCACTTTATATTCGACGAGAAGCCAGACGGGACCTTCATACCGAGCAAGCATTCAAAGAAGATTTCCTTCTCTTCTTTGGTAAGAGCATAGCTCGCAGGGCCTTCATACTGGGCATGCCATCTTTTTCATGCGCACGTTGCTGGTCCTCCCGTGCGTCCAGTGTATCTTTTGTCTTCCCATACACGCCCAAGAAGCCTAGCAGGTTCACGCAAAGGTTTTTCGTCACGTGCATCACGTCGATTGAAGAGCGGACCTCTAGGTCTTTCCAGTGGGGTATGTCCCAAAATATAGATTTCTTCTTCCACATGGGTGCGCATCCCTCAACGTCATTCGTAACAGATAGTCCGCCGGGACTCTTTCCAAAGATTACTTTTAAATCATTGACCATAGCAAGTACGGGATCACCGGTACAGATGGCAGGCTTCTTCCGGTGATCTGCCTCGCCTTTGAAATGCTTGCCTTTCTTTCGACATTGATGGTTGTTCGGAACAAATCGATGATGCCCCAGGTACACATTCTTCCTGCATTTGTCTAGGTATATACTTTTGGTGTCATCTAAACAGTGCGTGCATGCATGGTATCCCTTGTTTGTCTGCCCTAAAATTTTACTGTGAGCAGGTCAAATATTGATGGTTACAAACAACAACGCATGCAGGTCAAATTCCTCCTGTTTGCGCTCATCCCACACAAGTACATTGTTTCCATTCCACAGCTGTAAAAGTTCTTCAACAAATGTCCTTAGGTACAAATCAATGTCATTGCCGGATTGCTTAGGGCCTTGGATGAGAACTGGCATAGTAATGAACTTCCGCTTCATGCACAGCCAAGGAGGAAGGTTATAGATACATAGAGTCAGGGGCCAGGTGCTGTGATTGCTGCTGTGCTCCCCAAAAGGATTAATGCCATCCGCGCTTAAACCAAACCATACGTTCCTTGCGTCACCTGCAAACTCCTTCCCAGTATTTTCTCTCGATTTTTTTCCATTGCGACCCGTTAGCAGGTGCTCTCAACTTCCCATCTTTCTTACGGTCCTCTCTGTGCCATCGCATCAACTTGGCATGCTCTTTGTTTCTGAACAGACGTTTCAACCGTGGTATTATAGGAGCATACCACATCACCTTGCAGGAACCCTCTTCCCGGGGCGCTCGCCGTCAACATCACCAAGGGCATCTCGTCTGATCTTATACCGCAATGCACCGCATACCGGGCATGCGTTCAAATCCTCGTACGCACCGCGGTAGAGGATGCAGTCATTAGGGCATGCATGTATGTTCTGCACCTGCAATCCTAGAGGGCATACAACCTTCTTTGCTGCGTATGTACTGTTGGGCACTTCGTTATCCTTTGGAAGCTTCTTCTTCAATATTTTCATTAGCTTCTCAAATCCTTTGTGAGGCACACCATTCTCTGCCTTCCACTGCAGCAATTCATTACAGTATTGAGCTTTGTGTGCCATCTTCGCAATTGGGGTACAACCCTTTTTTGTGATCCTCTAACATGCAATCAAACTTCAGCTTCTCCTTTTGACTTTCATGCTGTCTCTTTGCATCAACAATGACCCGGTGAAGATCATCATCGGGCACATCGTCTGGTTCCTCTCGATCTTCAGCTTCCCCCGTTTCAGCATCACCGTATTCAGGGGGCACATAGTTGTGATCATCCTCTTCTTCTTCGTTGTCTTCCATCATAACCCCTCTTTCTATATGCTTGGTCCAAACATTATAGTGTGGCATGAAACCCTTATAAAGCAGGTGGATGTGAAGGATTTTCCAGTCAGAGTAAGACTTCGTATTCCCACATATAGGGCATGGACAACACATAAAACCATTCTGCTTGTTTTCCTCACCCACTTCGAGAAAATTATGCACGCCCTTAATGTACTCGGAGGTGCGTTTGTCACTGTACATCCATTGCCGGTTCATCTGCGTGCATTATATATAATTAAGTGTGTCAAAAACCATTACATAACATCATGAATAGATAAGTGACCAAATTAATAGAAGTTCATCATCACATTAAAACCAAAGTACATACATGAACAACATATAGCTCTCTAGAGCATCTAATTAAACCATACATTGAAACTATCTAAAACATTTCAATGCAACAAAAAATGCGATCATAATCGCAACCAAGGTAACAATTGATCCAACAGCAAATGATACCAAGCCTCGGTATGAATGGCATATTTTTTCATCTTTCTAATCTTCAAGCGCATTTTATCCATCTTGATCTTGTGATCATCGACGATATCCACAACATGCAACTCCAATATCATCTCCTCCTCCTCAATTTTTTTCAATTTTTCCTTCAATTAATTGTTTTCTTCTTCAACTAAATTTAACCTCTCGACAATAGGGTCGGTTGGAATTTCTGTAAAAAATCTATATAAACACTAAAAAAATCTATGTCACGTTAGATGACATAATTGTCATAAACACTAAATGAAACTAATAGTTATAAAAGATAATATATATACCACATCCGAATCATAGATAGGACGAGGGCCAACGGAGGCGGATACCAAAACCATCACACTATATAATAACAAAAAATAATAAAAGTAAGAAAAATACACAAGTATCTATCTAAATCATACAAGTAAGAACTTTTTTCTTTTAGAAAGAAGATAAGATCAAGAGGCTCACCATGGTGGTGCCGGCGACGAGATCGGCGCGGGCGATCGACAGCGGTGAGGACGGGGACGGGACAGGATCACATACTACCAAACCTAGACAAATCTCGAGGAAAATGGAGCTTGGACAAGGAGCTTCAAGAGGAGAAAGCTTAAGTATGGCTCGGGCATTTCATCCAACACCTCATGTGCATAGGAGGTGAGCTATAGCACCACAAAGCTCTCCAACGGCCAGCCAAAAAACAGAGCAGTGGAGTGCTCTGCTCGCGGGCGAGGGGTATATATAGGCATCTCATTGGTCCAGGTTCGTGGCTGGAACCGGGACTAAAGGACCCCCTTTGGTCCCGGTTCCAGGCACAAACTGGGACCAATGGTTGTGGGCCAGGAGCGAGGCCCATTGGTCCCGTTTCGTGTCTGGAACCGGGACCAAAGGGTCCAGACGAACCGGGACCAATGCCCCACGAGCCCCGGCCATCCCCCTGGCCTCACGAACCGGGATCGTTGCCCCCATGGGTCCCATTCATGACTGAACCGGGACTAATGGGCTGGCCCGGCCTGGACCAAAGCCCAGTTTTCTACTAGTGTTTTATCTAATTAGTGTTTCTTCCAACCCAATGATATAACAACTCACCATCAACATACTGATATAACAACTCATCATCATCGTGGTCATATAAAAAATCATCATCATCATAATCATATAACAATCTAACCTTTATGATCATCATAAGTTAACCACTAAAGTGTTATCATCCTAGGTAAACTTCCTAGCACATGACAAGTACTAGCAGGACCTACTCCTCTCTTTTTGGTAAAATGGAATAAAACAGAAAACCCATCCTTCTCCATTATGAAGCATCGATATCCACCGCTCTCCAACTTGTAGGCTGCGCTCATTCACTAGTTTTCTTCATCCTTTGATTTTGAGACCTTCGTCTGTTTTAGAAGTCAGGTATGCACATTTGAAAGTCTCTGTCCATGGATGTACGCTAACAATTGTCATGTCAGCATCAACTGTCAGGACCGGATTTTCGGGATATATTTCCCAGAAAATGATCCTTGTGCTCATCAGCCCCAGGATTACTGTTAGCTGATGAGGCACCAACTTGATACAGAAATTCCAAGCTAAATACAAAATGTGTAGTACAAGACCATTCTGGCCTATGAGTACAACAAATTGGTTTCTAGTGGCTGATGGCGGAAGCGGTTTGTGGTTCATCTGCGTCTATGGGGCTCTGTTTCCCACAGGAACAATTGACCAGGGTAACTCCTATCTTCGCGAGGCTGCTGTCACCATTGCGTGGGTTCCGGGGCTGTCATCGCAACGCTCCTATCCATGCAAGAAATCTGGCCAAGACAATAGCCAGGGACAAGCCAGTGAGTACTTTTCAATGTACTCGCAAACATTATGAACACAGGTATAATATAACAAATGATAGACATGCTCTAAAATAGTCTATGTTCACAACGTCAGTCACGAAATAACAATCCATGATGCACGCAAGTAGGGTTATTTATATATAACATGAATATGCAATAAAGGGCTTATAAGAGAATAATCACAATGAATATCCAGGAGGTAGTACCGCCCTAGGGATACTCAATAATTCAAATAATTTAACTAGTTAGTCCATAATAATAGTAATCATAATCATCATGAGTCACAAGTCACGATCCATGTTCTGGTTTAGCAATTTTTCCTCTGAAGACCGACACTAAGACCGACACTTGACCCATCCAATACTGTAGGCCTTACCCATGGACACGGCTATTCGAATATATATAACCTCTGCAGAGGGTGTACTCTTTAGCCACGAGTAACGGATTCCTTTAGTCCATCGGGACTAATTCTGTCCACGGTCTTTTAGTTGAAAACACACCTGATCGCACACACCAGCCTAACTTACCGGTGTCTGGAATCACCCACGACACCTATTAAGCAAAACTCTAAGTGGGAAGGCTACAACCTCGGCTAGCATGGGATCACAAAATTTATAACGCGCGCAAACTAGGGGAGCTACCCCCTCGGCTTCAACCGGATACACCCATGCCCCCGGACCAGGTGGCATGCCTACCGGATGCAGCCGGTATCTTCCATCATGGCCTCTCTGTACGGTGTGTGCTAAGGGAGGGGTTGACAACTTACTGAACCGTACCCCACCTGTGCCAGGGACAACTGGTAGTATGAAACAATAATGGGGGGTTACTGGAACAAGACTCGATCTATGTTCGACTCATGAGGTTAAAGCATTTCCTGCATGATTAGCATAAGAAATATGTTTCACACCAATCAGACAGAATCCTCACCATACCTCACCATGTCTTACCGGACACAACCTTCCCGATGGAGAACTCGATTCAAGCTCGTGTCCACCCAAGACAGAGACTTTCCCGGCTTCCTTCCGGTAGGCATGAAAGGCATACGAGGGTGATTACTATCACAAGCATATCCATTTCCAACAGCAAAGAATATTCATTATGCACTAATGCGTATGATCATATCATCACATAAAATAACGAATGCTCCATGTCAAGGTGGTGTTATAACCGTATCCAACAACACACACAATATTATGCTAGGGTTCAGAATGCTTGCCTTCAAGAGTATGCAAGTGGGGGTGCACTTTTTGAAAGTTGCTTCCTTCTTCAAAAATCCTATTTTGATAAAATTCAAATTAACACATAGTTTCAAAACAGTACAAAAAAGTTGTTTGTAAAATTTTCAAATAAACATGAAAATAAACTAGACAAAATTTGAGAAACAATAGAAAAAGAATCTAGTCAATTGGACTTATATTTAAAAAGTTATAGCCAGTCAAAGTTTAGTCAAAATTCTGTTTTTAATAAATAAATAAAAAGAAAACGTTTCGGCAACACTTACGTTTTCCTCTAGCGGAGGAGTATTTGGAGAAGTACACGTCCACTTAAACTTGCGCGGGTCGTCACTGGGTCACTGGCAGTGGGTCCCTTGGGCCCGCTAGTCAGGTTTGACCAATCGCCCGCGCCTCCTTCCTCCTCTGTACGAGCGGAGACGGAGCTCCGACGATCAACGCCGGCCAACGGCGGCTCCCCACGGGATTCCGAGAGCAGGGATGGATCCGCCAGTCCAGGGCGGTCCTCCCAGTGGTCGAGAAGGTGGCGGGGACGGAGGGAGTTGCCGGCAGCGAGCTCTGCGGCGGACGGTGGCTTCGGGAGAATTGGGGACTAGAGCTACGGTGGTTCTCGATCGTGTTTGAGAGGTGGGGTGGCTCCGAAATGTCGTGGGGAAGAGGATGGGAGCACGGGAGGGGTTAGGGGCCTCGGCCTTGGCCGGATTTTGCCAGAGTGTGGCGGCGGCCGAACCTACGAGAGTTGGGGAAGAGGATGGCCTATGACCAACTTGGGAGGAAGGGGGGCTTCCTACTACTCGAACAAGGTTGCTGACGAGCCTAAGCGTGATCGGAGGGGCTATTTATAGCCCGGAGAGGTCGGTTCCCGCGGCGGCCGTGGATAGGATCGACGGTGGTAGTGGATAGGAACGGCGAACCGCCGTTCTGTAGCTTGCAGCGCGACGTGTCGAGGCTGGGGATGGCGGCAAAGGCTAGCTGACGAAGCGTGCACTACCTGTGGGGCGAAATGGGCGAGCGAGGGTGGCTCGGGCGGCGCAGTCCATGGCAGGAGCCTGCTTTGGCCGGCCGCTAGCTGCCATGGCCGACCTGACGGCGGTGCTGTGGGGCTCCAGGGGCGGCATGGAGGGTTCTGGTGAGCGGGCGAGGCCAGGGCGCGGCCCTGCGGGCGAGCAAAGGCCAGGGGCGCGACGTGGCGGCTCGGCTGCGTGCGCGTGCAAAACGTGCGCTCTGGGCGCGCCCAGAGCACGCGCACTACGTGTTCGGCAAAATGCCAGGGGGCTCCAATCCACATGAGGTTTAGCGGGGTGGGGCTATATACTAAGGTAGAGCCATGAGACATGCTGGTTAGGCAAAGCAAGCAGGTCCAATGTGCAAACTAAAAACGATGTCAAAACTGACCATGCACACAAGGTGCTTGACAGAATGCCAAGGGCATCTAGGCAACTCTTGGGTTGGCCAAAAACTCCAGATCATAGTCTCTTTGGATGACAAAGAGGGTGGCAAGGTTAGTTGGGCAAAACCAGAAACTTGTTTGTGCAAGTTTTGCAAATCTTCAGTTCTAGACAGAAAATAAAAGGCATTAATTCATGTACCAAAAATACTCCAATGGGTCCAATCTCCTGGACTTAAGGGTTTGGTAGAGTGTACTTCAAGCAGGACAAATCCCATGGCAAAAAGAGCAAGATAAAATATGGTTGCAGTACAATTCACCAAGCTGGACCAGAATGAAGATGAGGATGATTTGCTCAAATTTTTCAAAGAACACCAGTGGGTTTTTGCATAAAGTTGAAATTTACACTACTACTAACATCCCCTAATTTTGGTGGGAATTTTCAAGAAATATTTAAATAGGTTGTAGTGCAAATGGGATTCTAAAACTTATGAAAAATCATTTTTAAAGAGGTAAAGTTTAGGAAAAATAATTATAGAAATAAATCCACTGATAAAAGAAATGTTTCTTGAGAGGGTATACAAGTCCAACAACAATATTTGAAAAGTTTCCACATAGAAAGGAAAAACTCAAAAATTCAGAGGGACTGAGTGATCTGAAATTAAAAGATAAAGCTAGAAAATAAAAATTAAATTTCCTGGCAAAATTTTAATCAATAAATCAAGGTCAAAATTTTGGGGTATTACAACACTACCCCCCTTAAGAAAAATCTCGTCCTCGAGATTTGCTAAGGGCTGTTTTGAAAATATTACTCCTACCATCAAGGTAATATCACAAAAATAACCATCCTATTCATGCAATAAAATGTGGCCACAGTGGGTGGGCAATTAAGTGGTGTAAAACTACAGTGTGGTATACTGGCGCTGCGTGGAAAATCTATAGTTGGGGAAAAAACGAGATACTTCCACTTTTGGTTACAGTGAATTTAGAATAAAATTCTAAATTACTAAAATACACTGGTCGCACCCGAGAGCACAAGTTTTTCTCTGGTCGACAGTGGACCCGGGGCCCACTGTCAGTCTCTTCTTCTACCTCTGGCTCTCTCTTCTTCTTCTCTCTCGCGCGCTTTGCTGCACTTTCTCCACCGGCGACGCCTAGCATGTAGAGCATCTAGGCCGTACTGCGGTAGTGCGTGGCGTGCTAGCTGCCGGTGCAGCGTGCACTCACCTCGCGGGCCAGTGCGCTGTCGGCATCTTGCCATGGATTCGCCTCCGAACACCGGGCGATCGAGCGACGAGCACTGGTGGACCTCGCCCACCGTGAATCGATCTCGAGCTATAAAATGACAGCGGTGCTCCTTTCTTCTTCCTCACACCTGGCCTCGCTTCTCCTTCTCCTTCCTTCTCCTCCGTTTCTGTTTGTAGGAGCTCGAGACGAGGCTCCCATGGCGGAGGTGATGCCGGACTGGTGCATGATCCTGTTGTGCGGAGGGCTGGCGGCATTGCTGGGGTTCTCTGTGCTCCTGTGCGCGATGATCCTTGATGATCGTTGTGATACTGCTGCTCGAGTGTTAGCTCTCCGCGGTGGCGGTGACCATGAGGATTAAGTGCAGTGTCGGGTGCTAACTATTGTCAGTGTGCTGGAGGCAACTTGCCCCCGATTGATTACCCACAACTCTCTCCTTCAGAGATTGTGGTGTGCTAGGGAGGTGATCGGTTAGGTGCAACATATGCACGAGGATTTGAAATTAGCGCACGTGGTCGAGTGGTTGTGGTTGTGATTCTGCTGTTAGGGTGCTGCATGAATAAAAAAAATCTTTGTCGTGAAGAGATATATGCTGCAACAACTTAGGGAAAGAAATCTCACTTCAAAATTTACTGAGTGTGAAAACAGTTAATCAAAATTAACAGCAGTACAAACTACTCACATTAATTGAAACCAAATATTTACTTAATCACACAAATCTAGGACACAATGCTTAAGTTGCAACACATACATAAATGCTGGAACAATGAACATAGCAGTGACGTCTACAATGAAAATGGTAAATGGACAGGGTCCTGAGAAAACGTCTCTGGTACTGGGGCACACTCCTCTTCTATCGGGTAAAGCGGATTGACTAGTCGATGGATGCGCCTCTCCTAGTCGGGCCTCAGTGGTCTGCCAATGGCGATCTGAGGATTTAAATATGTGAGGCTCTGGAGATAACCCATTACTCGCTAGGTCAAACGCTCTTGAGCGATGACATACTGGGCAAGGTTGGCCAGTACTGGGTCTCTCTCAATTCATCCACCGGGAAAAGATACTACTTCTCCAGGTGCTGCACGACTCGGGAAGTAATAATACCCTCGTTCGCTGGCATAGCGTACCGCAAATCGAAGACGAGCAAGCGCTTCGTACGCAGCAGCTTCTATGGCCATATGCGGAGTCGGCATAGATTTCCCCACGAAGGAGACTTCCGTTGGGTCTTGGTTTGGGTTTGCGGGAGGGATGTGCACCACTGCCCAATATTTTGAGGTGGAGGGGGTGATCCTCGATTTGAGCAACTCGTCGGGATGATGGATAGCACTCAAGGTACTGCAGGTAAAGTCCCATAATATTTTAACAAAACTACCTGGGGTGGCATCCGGGGTTCTCAGATAAATACTAGGGCTTGGCATGGCAAAGGAATGGCTGTGAGTGTTGTGCACAAGGTGAGGGGTACTTGGCAAGTTCACGAGGTGGCCTTTTATATAGCATTGGGGCCGGGTTATTTACCGCGGTGTGGGGCAACTAGTTTGTCGGTTCTGCTCTATGGGTTCGGGGTCAATGCCATAGATACACATATCTCACAAAAGTGATGTATTACCGTGGGTATCGTCGGGGGTGGTTTTTGGTAGCTACGCCCGGAATAAAAAATGTAACCGTACGTCAACATACTTATGCATGGCTACTATTCAAAACAGAGGCACACAAGCAGGCTGCATTAATTATGGCGATACAAGATCACATAATTACAGGGCGTAGAAATACTAAGGCTCGGTACTACTCGAGTGACTTAGTCTACCTCGTTAATATCTAAGCGGGCGTGCCTTGTGGACGTCGAGGCTTCTCCACGGGTTTCACCGTCGGGGTTAGCTGGATGGAGTTGAGGGGCTGCAGGGTCGGGGTAGCGATGATGACCATCGCGGGGGTTGTTGGCCACAATCCCGTTGGAGCGTGTTCCCAAAAGGCGACGAAGCACTTCTAGGGACACCAAAGTATTTTGGTCGATGGCTGGGGCAGATCTCAAGGACTCGATCGATTGTCCGAACAACCCGACTGGGTTGTCGGCGTCGGGCTCATCTTCTCCTCTTGCCGGGGCTCGGCGAACCAGTTCTCCACGAGCTGCGATCAGATCAAGGGTGATTTGATCGAACAGTTCCTCTAGTGCACTTACATAGCGCACTAGATGCAACAATGCAGGATCCGTCTCGTGATCTCCGTTGGCAATCTGGGGTGGCCTACCATACCCGTCACGGCTGGGGTAGTAGTAGAACGAGCGACAGTTAACTCTGGGCGGCAAGTGACGGAGTTGAACTATAGCCTCTCGAGCGGCTAGTTGGATGGCTTGTGGCTCAAAGGAAGTTGCCCTTCCGGTGAACCTATAGGGGCGTTCTGGCGATAGGCCCCTACCGTAGACGTGCACAGGGCCCAGAATTGACGGCTCTCACCGCTCATGGGTCCTTGGTACACAAAATATTCTGGGGGCTCTTCTAATGCAAAGGCACGGCGTGTGAGGTTTGTGAGCACGGTCACAAAACCTCCAAGGTTGGTTGCTGTGGTCCCATTGTGCACGATGGGTCCGGGCAGTATGTCTCTGTTTGGGGAAGAGGTTGTGCTGTGCTGAGTTGAGGCTAGCGTGCCCTTTTTATATAAAAAGGGGATGGAGTCTTCCTTCGCACGCTGGCGAAAGAGACTATTTAGGCGTTGGTCACTGGCGCGTGATCGACAGGCTAGGTTGATAGGTTGGGCACCGACTGCCAAAAGGGTCGGGATCACTGTGTGGCTATCTTACACGAGAAGCTTGGCCGGGGTTAGGTTATGGTCTGGTGGGTTGGTTAACCTAGGTTTATCGACTGCTAAGATAGGATTAGCCAATGGTCAGCTGGATATGATACCAAGGTTGTCGTGACCGGATTTTCGGATATATTTCCCGTAAATGATCCTTGTGCTCATCAGCCCCGTGATTATCAAGTTAGCTGATGAGGCACCAACTTGATACAGAAATTCCAAGCAAAATACAAAATGTGTAGTACAAGACCATTCTGGCCTATGAGTACAACAATTGGTTTCTAGTGGCTGATGGCGGAAGCGGTTTGTGGTTCATCTTCGTCTATGGGGCTCCGTTTCCCACAGGAACAGCTGACCAGGGTAACTCCTATCTTTGCGAGGCTGCTGTCACCATTGCGTGGGTTCCGGGGCTGTCATCGCAACGCTCCTCTCCATGCAAGAAATCTGGCCAAGACAATAGCTAGGGACAAGCCAGTGATTACTTTTGAATGTACTCGCAAACATTATGAACACAGGTATAATATAACAAATGATAGTCATGCTCTGAAATATTCTATGGTCACAACGTCAGTCACGAAATAACAATCCATGATGCACGCAAGCAGGGTTATTTATATATAACATGAATATGCAATAAGGGAGTAGAAATAGAATGCACCGATCGGGTGTCTGAAGCGATGCCTCGAAAGGATAATAATATAAAGCATGCCTCAGTCGGGCGTCTGAGCGCTCCACATAAAGGGCTTATAAATAAAAGAAATAACAAGCGTGCCAAAGTCGGGCGTTTGTGCGATGCCACATAAAGGGCTTATAAATAATTTAAATAACAAGCATGCCATAGTCGGGCGTCTGAGCAACACCACATAAAGGGCTTATAAGAGAATAATCACAGTGAATATCCAGGAGGTAGTACCGTCCCAGGGATACTCAATAATTCAAATAATGTAATTGGTTAGTCCATAATAATAGTAATCATAATCATCATGAGTCACAAGTCACGATCCATGTTCTGGTTTAGCAATTTTTCCTCCGAAGACCGACACTAAGACCGACACATGACCCATCCTGCATCGTAGTCCTTACCCATGGACACGGCTATTCGAATAGATATAACCTCTGCAAAGGGTGTACTCTTTACCCACGAGTAACGGATTCCTTTAGTCCACCGGGACTAATTCCGTCCACGGTCTTTTAATTGAAAACACACCTGACCGCACACACCAGCCTAACTTACCGGTGTCTGGAATCACCCACGACACGTGTTAAGCAAAACTCTAAGTGGGGAGGCTACAACCTCGGCTAGCATGGGATCACAAAATTTATAACGCGCGCAAACTAGGGGAGCCACCCCCTCGGCTTCAACCGGAAACACCCATGCCCCCGGACCAGGTGGCATGCCTATCGGATGCAGCCGGTATCTTCCACCATGGCCTCTCTGTATGATGTGTGCTAAGGGAGGGGTTGACAACTTACTGAACCGTACCCTACCTGGTAAGGTGGACAAGTGGTAGTACGAAACAAGTATGGGGGGTTACTGGAACAAGACTCGATCTATGGTCGACTCATGAGGTTAAAGCATTTCCTTCATGATTAGCATAAGAAATATGTTTCACACCAATCAGACAGAATCACCACTCACCATACCTCACCATGTCTTACCGGACACAACCGTCCCAACGGAGAACTCGAGTCAAGCTCGTGTCCACCCAAGACAGAGACTTTCCCAGCTTCCTTCCGGTAGGCATGAAAGGCATACTAGGGTGATTACTATCACAAGTATATCCATTTCCAACAGCAAAGAATCTTCATTATGCACTAATGCGTATGATCATATCATCACATAAAATAACGAATGCTCCATGTCAAGGTGGTGTTGTAACCGTATCCAACAACACACACAATATTATGCTAGGGTTCAGAATGCTTGCCTTCAAGAGTATGCAAGTGGGGTGCACTTTTTGAAAGTTGCTTCCTTCTTCAAAAATCCTATTTTGAGAAAATTCAAATTAACACATAGTTTCAAAACAGTACAAAATGTTGTTTGGAAAATTTTCAAATAAATATGAAAATAAACTAGACATAATTTGAGAAACAACAGAAAAAGAATCAAGTTAATTGGACTTATATTTAAAAAGTTATAGCCAGTCAAAGTTTAGTCAAAATTCTGTTTTTAATAAATATCAGAAAAAGAAAATGTTTGGCAGCACTTACGCTTTTCCTCTAGCGGAGGCGATTTGGAGAAGCACGTCCACTTAAACTGGCATGGGTCGTCGCTGGGTCACTGACAGTGGGTCCCTTGGGCCCACTGGTCAGGTTTGACCAGTCGCCCACGCCTCCTTCCTCCTCTGTCCGAGCGGAGATGGAGCTCCGGCGATCAACGCCGGCG
The DNA here is from genome assembly GCA_021605145.1 of Aegilops bicornis. NCBI lineage: Eukaryota > Viridiplantae > Streptophyta > Magnoliopsida > Poales > Poaceae > Aegilops > Aegilops bicornis. The sequence continues at coordinate 471,286,168 of CM038672.1, read as the reverse complement.
AACGGTGGCTCCCCACGGGATTCCGAGGGCAGGGATGGATCCGCCAGTCCAGGGCGGTCCTCCCAGTGGTCGAGAGGGTGGCAGGGACGGAGGGAGTCGCCGGCGGCGAGCTCTACGGCGGACTGTGGCTTCGGCATAATTGGGGACTAGAGCTACGGTGGTTCCGGATCGTGTTTGAGAGGTGGGGTGGCTCCGAAATGTCGAGGGGAAGAGGATGGGAGCACGGGAGGGGTTAGGGGCCTCGGCCTTGGCCGGATTTTGCCAGAGCGTGGCGGCGGCCGAACCTGCCGGAGTTGGGGAAGAGGATGGCCTCTGACCAACTGGGGAGGAAGGGGGCTTCCTACTACTCGAACAAGGTTGTTGACGAGCCTAAGCGTGATCGGAGGGGCTATTTATAGCCCGGAGAGGTCGGTTCACGCGGTTGCCGTGGATAGTATTGACGGCGGCAGTGGATAGGAACGGCGAACCGCCGTTCTGTAGCTTGCAGCATGACTTGTCGAGGCTGGGGATGGCGGCAGAGGCTAGCTGACGAGTGGGCACTACTCCAGGGGCGAGCTGGCGAGCGAGGGTGGCTCGGGCGGCGCCGTCCATGGCAGGAGCCTGCTGTGGCCGGTCGCTAGCTGCCATGGCCGACCTGACGGCGATGCTGTGGGGCTCAGGGGCGGCCTTGAGGGTTCTGGTGAGCGGGCGAGGCCGGGGCACGGCCCTGCGGGTGAGCAAAGGCCAGGGGCGCGACGCGGCGGCTCGGTTGCGCGCGCGTGCAAAACATGCGCTCTGGGCGCACCCAGAGCACGCACGCTACGTGTTCAACAAAATGCCAAGGCATGCCAGGGGGCTCCAATCCACATGAGGTTTAGCAGGGTGGGGCTATGGACTAAGGTAGAGCCATGAGACATGCTGGTTAGGCAAAGCAAGCAGGTCCAATGTGCAAACTAAAAACTATGTCAAAACTGACCATGCACATAAGGTGCTTGACAGAATGCCAAGGGCATCTAGGCAACTCTTGGGGTGGCCAAAAACTCCAGATCATAGTCTCTTTGGATGATAAAGAGGGTGGCAACGTTAGTCGGGCAAAACCAGAAACTTGTTTGTGCAAGTTTTGCAAATCTACAGTTCTAGACAGAAAATAAAAGGCATTAATTCATGTACCAAAAATAATCCAATGGGTCCAATCTCCTGGACTTAAGGGTTTGGTAGAGTGTACTTCAAGCAGGACAAATCCCATGGCAAGAAGAGCAAGATAAAATATGGTTGCAGTACAATCCACCAAGCTGGACCAGAATGAAGATGAGGATGATTTGCTCAAATTTTTCAAAGAACACCAGTGGGTTTTTGCATAAAGTTGAAATTTACACTACTACTAACATCCCTTAATTTTGGTGGGAATTTTAAAGAAATATTTAAATAGGTTGTAGTGCAAATGGGACTCTAAAACTTATGAAAAATCAATTTTAAAGAGATAAAGTTCAGGAAAAAATAATTATAGGAATAAGTCCAGTGATAAAAGAAATGTTTCTTGAGAGGGTATACAAGTCCAACAACATTTTTGAAAAGTTTCCACCTAGAAAGGAAAAACTCAAAATTCAGAGGGACAGAGTGATCTGAAATTAAAAGATAAAGCCAGAAATTAAAAATTTAATTTCCTGGCAAAATTTTAATCAATAAATCAAGGTCAAAATTTTGGGGTGTTACATCAACATAGATCAGCAGAGGCACAACATTATTCGGGAGCTTTTGTTGAAGAACATAATAGTAAAATAGTTAGCAATGTGGTTTACTTCAGAAGATTTTATGAAAAAGATGGACTAGTAACACAACAGTAAAAAGTCTTACCATGATATTTGTACGAATGTTACCAACACATAACTCGTGGACTAGTGGCACCTATCCACTATAGTTTTGGCTATATCCATAAATGATCTTAAATTTCTAAACATCATTAGAAAAGGAGAGAAGATAATTCTTCTCCTCCCAAGTTACCTCTCAGCCATAACTATAGTAAGTCTCATCTATTATCTTTTGTGTATCTTTGGAAGAAAGGAAACAAGCTATCAATTGTATTAAAAACAAGTTTAGTAGGGATGAATAACAACTATTTTTAGATAATAAATATAGATTATTTAACAAAAAAATTAACAAACTCACACGAAGGTAGAATCGGGATCGTGTCCAGATCCACCCAAATGTCTTTATCTTGGGGATTGCCGATATCAAAGATTATTTTCATATCCTCCTGAAATCTGTAGGCCTTACATAATCCTTTCCAATTTGAACATCCAAAATGTGTGTGACCTACTTTATTTATGATCTTAACCTCGAAAACGAAACCATGTTTTCTTTTAAGGTGGGTTTATTCGTGTCCATCTTATACATCTCTTCGATATAGAGATTCTCAAGGACATACTGTCTTGCATAGCAGGGTATGCACTAGTCCAATTAGAAAAAACATAAATTCATGTTAAAGCACAAAAAGGCATGCTTAATTAAGAAAAAAATGCATGCTTCTGAAGTTACATACCGTAAAATATTCGTAGCCCTCCTTAAGCATTAGGGAGAAGCATGTACTGTTTTCCAGGTGAGGCGTCGCACATACCCTCGCCGTCGGTGCAGTCATCGCACTAGTGCATCCTATCGTCGTTACACATTTCCTGTGTTCAAAATTCAAAGATTAAAATTTGATGGCAAATACTAGGAACTCAACACACAGATCACTATTCAGCGTGGGTTGACTTTCGGTCTGTCGAGTCTCCCTTAAAAACACTCATCTCTGGTGGTGTATATGGTGGGCACTCCCTCTCTGATATTGTAACCATCGGTGATGGTCGCTCCTCCCTTCTCGCGATTTCATTACCAAAAGGTCTAGCACACGGGAAAGAAGGAGAAATGACCCCCACGACAACAGTCGGGATTCTCCCTCACTAATATTTCAACCATATATGGTGGTTTATATGGTGGATAACCCCTCTGATATTTCAAACATCGATGATGGTCGCTTCCCCCCTTCTGTCGTCCGTAACCAAGTTATATCATGAGAAGAAGAAGAAGAGGGAAACGACCCCACGACAACAGTCAGGACCATTCCTTCAAGAACGGTCTGAAAGTCACACAAGGAGCCCCAACGGAATGAAAGTTAACCCTAAGCATGAGTCAATCAACATTACTTATATCAAGTAATGACATAAAAATGGCATATATTTTGCTAAAATTTCATTTAATTCCCATTCCAAAAAAATCACGGGCACTCGATATGTCCTACTTTCTAGCACAAGTCATGTCGAAATTCACGGAAAATTTTAGCATGACCTTTGCTAAAAATAGGACGTATCGAGCACCTGAAATTTGCCAGAATGGAAATGAATCAACATCCGGCAAAACATAGGCCAATCAGAGGGAACACTTGCTAAATCAACTTTCCATCTACATCCTTCTATGTAATACATAGAGTAGCAATACATCCGTCTATGTGATATGTCTCCAACATATCTATAATTTTTATTGTTCCATGCTATTATAGTATAAATCTTGGATGTTTCATATGCAATTAAATTAAGTTATATATCTTTTTGGGACTAACCTATTAACCTAGTGCCCAGTGCCAGTTGCTGTTTTCGCTTGTTTTTGGCTTGTTAGGAAATCAGTGTCAAACGGAGTCCAAATGCTGTGAAACTTTTTGACGATTTTTTCTGGACCAAGAGAGACCCTAGAAGGTTCGGGAGAAGACCAGAGGATCCACGAGGGAGTGACAAGCTCACCAGGCGCGCCCCCTGGGCTTGTGAGCCCTTGGCACATCTTGAACTAATTCCACCTCTATAAATTCTCAAATATTCCCATACATCAAAGAGCCGCCCGAAACACTTTTATCCTGCCGCAAGTTTCTGCTCTTCTGCGATCCCATCTGGAGGTCTTCTCCGGTACTCTGCCGGAGGGGGAATCGATCACAGAGGGCTTCTACATCATCCTTGCTACCCTTTCGATGATGAATGAGCAGTTCACCGCAGACCTACGGGTCCATAGCTAGTAGCTAGGTGGCTTCTTCTCTCTCTTTGATTTTCAATACAATGTTCTCCTTGGTCTTCTTGGAGTTCTATTTGATGTAATCTTCTTTTGTGGTGCGTTTGTTGGGATCCGGCGAAATGTGGGTTTATGATCAGATTATTCATGAATATTAATTGAGTCTTTTATAAAAAAAATTATGCATGATTATTATATCTCTGTATTTCTCTCCGATCTATGCGTTTGGTTTTGGCCAACTAGATTGATTTATCTTGCAATGAGAGAGGTGCTTTGTGATGGGTTCAATCTTGCGGCGCTCAATCCCAGTGACAAAAAGGGACATGACACATATTTGTATTGTTGCCATTAAAGAAGAAACAATGGGGTTTATTCATATTGATTGGATTTACTTTGTCTACATCATGTCATCTTGCTTAAGGCGCTACTCTGTTTTTATAGCTTAATACCCTAGATGCATGTTGGATAGTGGTCGATGGGTGGAGTAATAGTAGTAGATGCAGGCAGGAGTCGGTCTACTTGTCTCAGACATGATGCCTATATACATGATCATTGCCTTGAATATCGTCATAACTATGCGCTTTCCTATCAATTGCCCAACAGTAATTTGTTTACCCACCGTATGCTTCGTGCTCGAGAGAGAAGCCTCTAGTGAAAACTATGGTCCCCGGGTCTACTTTTATCATATATAAAATCCAAAAATACCTTGCTGCACTTTTTCTATTTTATTTTATTTTATTCTATTTTGCAATTTACTTTATCTATCTACCACTACGAGATTTGATCCTTGCAAATAACTGACAAGGGGATTGACAACCCTCTTGTTCGTGTTGGGTGCAAGTATTTTCTTTTGTGTGTGCAGGTGCTGCTAACGAGATTCCATGTGGTTCTCCCACTAGATTGATAACCCTGGTTCTTAACTGAGGGAAATACTTATCTCCATTGTACTGCATTATCCTCTCCTCTTTGTGGAAACCTCAATGCAACTCACAAATAGCAGGAAGAATTTCTGGCTCCATTGCCACGGAGACATCACCAATACCTATCAAGTGCCTTCGCACAAACTATCATCTACTTGAATTTTATTTTCCTGTGCCTCTCATTTTCATCTCCCCCACTTCTAGTTTTATTACAAAAACACAAAAGTATTTTTGTGTGCTTGCTTGGTTGTTTTTTTGCCTTCATGTGAACACTCTAAAATAGAAAATGAAAGCAAAAATTTAAGATGACTATGGATCCACTTAAAGTTTTCTACTTGGATCATCTTCGACCATTTGTGCTTGTGCTGAAACCCCAACTATTTTAGTTCAGGGAAAATCATTAGATGAGCATGCTCATTTTGTGAGTCACCGTTTGTCTCAAAAAGGGAGACTCTTATGGAATAAAATAATATTTTTGCTAGGATATGCTTGGAATCTGTGTGAAATTCATGATTTTACTTGTTGCCCTGAGAACCCTAAAAAACACCTTCCCTACCTATGTGAATTTAATGATAATGAAATCTTATCTTCATATGCCAAGGGTGTTTATAGTTACTATGATATCAAACAAATTAAAGAATCTATTGCTTTTAAGGGTGCCTATGAAGTTGCTTCTTTGATTGAAAAGTATGGTGCTACTCTCTACAAATCTGAAATTTTTCCATACTTGAATATTGCTATGAAAACTATGCTTCTAATGCCTATGTTAGTGAATTCATTGGGAGAATGTATGCTCCTTTGGAAGATAATAATGATATGCGGGAATCTATAGATAATTATGATCTCATTGATTCACTTGAAATATCCCTTTTTGATGAATTTGATGCTTGCTATGCTTGTGGCCATGATGTCAATATTTATGATGCTGATGAAGATGAACTTGTTATAGTCCCTTATGGTCAAAATGAAATTATTGTTGTCGCACCCGCACTTGATGGCTCCTTGAATGAAAAGCATGATTGCAAGGATGTTATTATAAATTCTATTAATGTCAATTGTGTTAATGATATGCAAAACTTCAAACTTGGGGATGATGAGTTTGTGATGTCGACTAATCACCTTGTAATGATCATGATTGGGGTGATGCTTCTTATGATCTTGAAAAATTATTTAAGCCTCATGGTGAATATGTTATAGACAATAATGTTTGCAATAATATTGAAAGTGGGTTTGGAAGAGTGTCAACTTTAGGTAAAAATAATCCCACATATTCAGAGAGCATTCAATCTTATGAAATTTTTGATAAAAGTGGATTTGGAGAGGTCATGACTTTCGTTGATGTTAACCCCACTACCTTGGAAGATCAGACCTTTATGCATTTGGATCATGAAGAGAATATTTTATAAGATAGATATCTTGTTGAATTTGATTATGATCCTACATGTAATTATTATGAGAGAGAAAATATCGTTTTACAAAATTTCATGTTACTAAATTACCTCTCGTTATGCTGAGATTGTCAATGTTTTATTCTTCACCCTTGCATATGCTAGATATATCTTGTCTTGATAATTTGTTTGCTTATAAAATACCTAAGCATAAGAAGTATGTTAGACTTAAATGTGTTTGACACATGTATTATGATGCTCCCTTTGTGCTTCAATTCTTGCCTTTCATGTGAGCATCATTGAAATCTCAAAGCCTATCTTAATGGCTATAAAGGAAGAGCTTGTTGGGAGAGAACCCAATAGTTATCATTTATAATTTTCGAGTCTTCACACAATTATGCTACTGTTATGATTGTGTTTTTTGTTTTAGTTAGTGTCTATGCCAAGTAAAGCCTTTGGGATGATTTGGTTGATAGTTGATTTGATTCTGTGAAAAAACAGAAACTTTTGCGCCCAGTACCTGAATTGTTTACATTCACTGGAACGTGGTGAAATTCTGAATTTTTTAACATGATTTATATACAAATTTCCCACGTTTTCATAATTTTTCAAAATTTTGGAAGTTACAGAAGTATTGGGTTTGTTCAGATCATTACACACTGTTCTGTTTTTGACAGATACTATTTTTGTTGCATAGTTTGCTTGTTTTAATGAATCTACGGATTGTATCGGGGGGTATAAGTCATGGAGAAGTTAGAATACATTAGGTATTGTGCGGTAATAAAATATGAATGCGTTTACAACAGAACCTAAGGGAGCCACGATGGAGCGACAAGCTCACCAGGCGTGCCCAGGGGGCGTGCCCCTAGGCTTGTGGTCCCCTCGTGGCACAACTTGACCAAATCCCACCTCTAGAAATTCTCAAATATTCCCAATACCTCAGAGAGCCACCCAAAACACTTTTTTTGCTGCTCAAGTTTCTGTTCTTTCGCAATCCCATCTGGAGGCCTTCTCCGGTACTCTGTCAGAGGGGGAATCGATCACGAAGAGCTTCTACATCATCCTTGCCGCCCTTCCAATGATGCGTGAGTAGTTGACCACAGACCTACGGGTCCATGGCTAGTATCTAGATGGCTTCTTCTCTCTCTTTGATCTTCAATACAATGTTCTCCTCGATCTTCTTGGAGTTCTATTCGATGTAATCTTCTTTTGCGGTGCATTTGTTGGGATTTGATGAATTGTGGGTTTATGATCGGATTATTCATAAATATTAATTGAGTATTTTTTGAATTCTTTTATTCATGATTGTTATAGATTTGTATTTCTCTCCGATCTATCTAGTTGGTTTGGCCAACTAGATTGATTTATCTTGCAATGGGAGAGGTGCTCTGCGATGGGTTCAATCTTGCGGTGCTCAATCCCAGTGATAGAAATGGACATAACACGCATTTGTATTGTTGCCATTAAGGATAAAAAGATGGGGTTTATTCATATTCATTGGGTTTACTTTGTTTGCATCCTATCATCTTGCCTAAGGTGTTACTATGTTTTTATAGCTTAATACCCTATATGCATGCTGGATAGCGGTCGATGGGTGGAGTAACAGTAGTAGATGCAGGCAGGAGTCAGTCTACTTGTCTTGAACGTGATGCTTATATACATGATCATTGCCTTGAATATCGTCATAACTATGCGCTTTCTATCAATTGTCGAACAGTAATTTGTTTACCAGATTTATGCTTTGTGTTTGAGAGAGAAGCGTCTCGTGAAAACTATGGCCTCCAGCTCTACTTTTATCATATATAAAATCCAAAAATACCTTGTTGCACTTTTCCTATTTTATTTTATTTTATTTGCAATTTACTTTATCTATCTACCACTACGAGATTTGATCCTTGCAAATAACCACCAAGGAGATTGACAACCCTCTTGATCGCGTTGGGTGCAAGTATTTGCTTTTGTGTGTGCAGGTTTTGCTAACAAGGATCTGTGTGGTTCTCATTCCGGATTAATAACCTTGGTTCCTAAATGAGGCAAATATTTATCTCTATGTACTGCATCATCCCCTCCTCTTCGAGGAAATCCCAGCGCAGATCACAAGTAGCACTATGCAATACACGAAGTAGCAAAAATACATTAGACATACATCTATGCAATACATAGTAGCAAAAATCCATGCACAATACTAATAACAAAATACAGTCGACATGCATCTATGCAATACACCAATACATACATACATACATACATACGTACATACATACATACATACGTACATATATCCATCCATCCATCTATGTCTCCATTCATAAAAAATGGCCAATGTAGGAAGAATACAAGATGCTAATTAACCATACATGGTCGTGGGAGGAGGGAGGGAGGGAGATACCTCGGGGGCGATGATGGCAGCGGACGATAGCGACGACCAATAGAAGGAGCGGTGAAGTGAAGAAGTGAGAGTGAGGAGGAAAGGGATGACCGGGAGAGGATAAGAGGAGCTTAGCAGTAGCGCCTGTCTGGCAGCCCGCGCTGCTGCTAAGTGGGGCCCACCTAGTTGGCCCCGTGCATAAATAGCTGCATCACGGGTTCCATGGTCGGCACTGCTGCTACTTTTTTAGTTGCGGCGCGGCTCCTAGAGCCCACACTGCTACTATGGCCTGCCCCGGGGGTTAGCGTTGGTCCCTCTTAGTAGTAGCGCGGGCTTGGCAAGCCTGCAATGCTACTATGGGTTACCTGTAGTGCTATATATATCCCTGCGCTGCTACTAAGTTATTGTAGCGTGAGAGCCTTACCCAGCGCTACTGTTATGCATCTACCTATAGGGTTTTCCCTAGTAGTCCCCCCTCCAGATGGTTGATAAACAAGATTGATAAAGTAAGGAGGAGGTTCTTATGGTGTGGAGAGGAAAATACAAATGGTGGCAAGTGTCTTGCTAATTAGAGGAAGGTGTGATCCCCTAAGTCTTGTGGAGGCCTTGGAGATAAAAACCTACAATATTTCAGTACGGCTTTGGGATTGAGATGGCTATAGTTCAACTGGGATGTGGATTAGTGATATTTTGCAAGTGGACAGAGTTTGGTTATAGCCTTTTTGAAGTAAGAGTATCAATCCCACATGGAGCACAAGAAGTGGTCTTTGCCTCTTATAGAGGTTTACGGAATTGAGTCTGCAAGTTAGTTATAGTCCAAAGTAAGGCAAAAGCGAACATTGAAAATGTTGCGAGCGATTGATGACTAATTGTAGAGTGCAAGATTAAAATAAAATAAAACGAGAGAAGGAATGGAAGTGATGAAATCAATAGGGATAACGTGTTCTTAGGAGTTTGGCTATTGAAATATATCTGGAAAGAAAAGGACTAAGCTCCTAGAATCCAAACCTTTCCTTGGAGGCTAATAAGGAAGGCTTTTCCATTAGGTAAGAGGGCAGTTAAATATTCCAAACACTATAGTAAATTATGCTCCATGTGCAATTTAGAGGAGGATGAAATACGTATTATGTCGCTCTATTCAAATGCTAGAGCTGCCTACACTAGGGTAGATGCGTCCTATGCAAATGATTTTTACCCTCTTTTGGTGACACGTTTCTAAACTATCACCTTGCTAATGTGGGAGATAGGGGGTCCATCCCACACGACCCAGACAAATCTTCAGTGATAGCTTCTCCGGTCACATACGCGGAGCAAAAGCGGTCGTGTGGGATCAGGGGGCTATCGTAAATAATTGTGCGGTGTGAATCATGTGAGATGTTCGTGGCATCCAACACAATGCAAACCCAAGAAACGTGTGTGTTATTACGATGAATCACACACAATATTCTTCATAAACTATCTGCAATAGGGGTGGCCATCATAAACGCTTTTTCTCTGGACATCATTTGTGTTATTTGAGTACATCACACATGGTGCGTAGGAGAAAACTATATGACATAGGGCTATCCATCACACACAATTTTTCTGTCAAAAACGTGTGTGCAAGTTGGCCTAACGCAAACGGTTATCGGGGAAACGTCGTGTGTGGTTGTTCATTGATCCCAAATGCGTATTTTCTAGAAACTGTGGGTTGCGTGAGGTCATCGCCCACAAAGTTGTATGAGTAACCTTATGCAATATAAAAACCCAATAAGCAGGCTAATTAACTTATTATTTTTAATCCATTTAGTAAGAAAATTGACATTTCATATCAAATGCACAATATATTTAATATTCGTGTAATGGCTACCGGGATTTCATAATTGAAATACATCAGAGTACACCATCATATAGCTAGTTCTACACTCAATTACACCATATAGCTAGTTAAGACCCCATTCCACAACAGCACCAAGTTTCACATGCAACATCTAAAACCTTTGGAAAGTGGCACCATAGACGGTAAATAGATAGATGAATATCATCTGGAAAACTGCTGAAGGAGAAGGTGAATATTGAGCCTTCAATGATGTTGAAGGTCCTTGCAACTTTAGGTTAGTGCCTGTGGATGATTGTTTGCACATCATCCATTCTCTTGAGGAATACTTCAATATTATACCATGGGAGTTGTATGAATACCTTCCTCGCCTCATGACCATACAGGTGGTTTGAGAGGTAATCATCGATGAACTGCTTTGGAAAGGACTGAAAAACAAAGATATGCATAAATATGTTTCTAAATATTGAAATGATGCACAGGGAAAAAATAAGGTAAAAGATTTAGTACCATCCTATAGTTGACTATTGTCTTCTTCATTGTGCAGACAAAGATCTTGTTTTTTTCATTGCTAGTTTCTTTATCCTAACAATCTTTCTGAATTTCTTGACTTGACTGATATTCATGGACATCTCATTTCCACATACACAAAATGGGTCAGACAATGGGTCTAAACCTCTGATAGTAGGACCTACATATGCAAGACCAAATTATTAAAACATAAATATTAGAATGGTTCCTACAATTGCACAATAATGTGTTATTAGGCAAAGGGCCATGTGCAAACCATGATGGTAAACCTCAGTGTCTCCCATTGTTACCCTGCAACATAAGGTAGATATTGATCAGGTTAAGTGAGAGTTGGTATACTATCAATAAAATAGGTTAATGAAAAATAAACGCATTACAGATCTAATGGATTAATTCGAGCCACATGGAGAAGCCAGTTAACCACAACAAGCATGCTTAACAACTATAGAAAATATAGCAAATGTATATGTTTCTCGTGTATTTAGTACATCCAAATTAGATTTATTTCTAACATCATAACAACACAAAATTGTACGCCAACAATTGACCATCGTGTTGCACAGTTGAACCAAACAGATAATTGAACACCACATTGCACAAATTAACCAAATAGTTAACTGAAGACCACATTACACAATAGAACATAGTAGAAGATTGGATTAGATAATAACATTACATTGGATAATTGGGTAGAATTCTAAATGAAAGGTAGGAGCCGCACATGCAACAGGTAAGCTGAACATACTTAACCAGCGTAGCTAGCTGAACATATCTTCCTAGAAAGCTAAAAAATATGAGCTACTCCTCATCGTTGGAGATGACGATGGGTCCCTTCAACTTGGGAGAGGGTGAGCCCTTCACATCGTGGGTGTCCTCATTGTCATGGTGGGTCACCTCACCTAGTCTTGGAACCAACTTGCTAGCTCTGGATTTGAGGTAAGCACGGGCACGCTGAGAAAACACCTTGTACTCTTCCTCAAAGGCACCGACGGTTTCGTGGTTTTGTCATGGCAGATGTCCTCGTGAAAGGACTAAGTCTCGAGGCCATCGCAACTAGGTGGTAGCTTGAATGGGGTTGATCGAAAATGAAGGACATGAGTTTACCCAGGTTCGGACCCTCACGGTGGAGGTAAAAGCCTACTCCTGCTTGATTGATATTGATAATGATCTTGATTACAAGGATGTTCTTTCACTACCTAGATTTTGAGAGATTGTAACTTGTCCTTCTGTGTCCCAAGAACTCCTCTTTATATAACAGCAGGGCCCGTGGGTTACAAATGATTCCGGGTCGTACTCTCAACCCATATTCTATTCCAAGTCTTAATGATCTTGCCTTCAAAGTTAGGGAATCCTCTCTTGGGCCTCCTTGTGAGTCGGCCCATAGTACTTATGTAAGAGCAAGCAGCCATGTGCCGGGTCTCGATCCGCCCCCTAGTCCTTTTGGCTTGGTTTCATTTTGAGGCCCGGAAGTAGTGCAACTCACAGGGCATGTTCAAGACTACCATGTTCGGGGTCGAGTCTCACCCATGGGGAACATCCCCAACATTAGCCCCCAGTTTAGCTTGGATTTATCCATGTTAAACTCCATCCTAAAAATAAGATAAGAAAATACAAGAATGGTTGTATCTCGGGTCTTGATTCCTTTAGAGCCGGCACCTGCTTCATCTTTTTCAGTCTTGTCATTTCTCCTCTTTTTAAGTCATATATCCGGGTCTCCGCCAAGATTCAAAATGTTGTCGGGTCTCATAGTTTTCTCACACTTGGTAATTTTGTTGTCCCATACCATGACATCATCTCATCTGCTTTGACACATGTTCGCAACCTCATAACAAACATTTGGGTGGATAATGTCACATCTTGTCAATGCAAAGTTCGAGACATCTTTTCAGCAGAAAGTTACTGCACCAACCTAGGGTTTACCGTCTCGCTTGGTTCTTACCCCGCCTAAAATAAGTAGGCTAGTGGAAGCCCCCATTCATTTTCACCCCTCACGTGCTAATTCTTCTTCCTCTCACTTCTGCCCGAGCTCTACGTCGACTCGAGCGTCTGACCCGAGAACTGGCGAGACTCACAACATTGTTGTCGTAGCCGAGACTCGTCAGGATCCACCACGGCCGCATCCACGAAACCCAAAACCTTCAGTTCCATCACCTAAGATCTGTAAGCTTTCCCCATCTTTATCTCCACCATGTCTTGTTGCCGTAGTTCATTGTAGTTCATCATTAGTTTATATAGAGAATGGTCATAGTTTATAATCGGGTCCACTGGTCGTTGCACGTCGTAGCAACTCTGCGGCTGGTTTGCCTTTACATTGAACCCTTTTATCATTGTAGTATATCCCTTTTGATGTTGCAACTAAAGACCATCGCCATGGTTAGGGCTTTATTTTTTTCTCGTTATTTCTTAGATCCATAATTGTTGCTAAATTTGTACAGTAGTTGTTTATGACATCCTTCGACTAGGCAATTGTTCCATCATTTTGTCGGATCTAACTTTAGGTGAAGGAAATATGCCCTAGAGGCAATAATAAAGTTATTATTTATTTCCTTATTTCATGATAAATGTTTATTATTCATGCTAGAATTGTATTAACCTAATACATGTGTGAATACATAGACAAACAGAGTGTCACTAGCTAGTATGCCTCTACTTGACTAGCTCGTTGATCAAAGATGGTTAAGTTTCCTAACCATAGACATGGGTTGCCATTTGATAAACGGGATCACATCATTAAGAGAATGATGTGATTGACTTGACCCATTCCGTTAGCTTAGCACTTGATCATTTAGTATGTTGCTATTGCTTTCTTCATGACTTATACATGTTCCTATTGCTATGAGATTATGCAACTCCCGTTTACTGGAGGAACACTTTGTGTGCTACCAAATGTCACAACGTAACTGGGTGATTATAAAGGTGCTCTACAGGTGTCTCCGAAGGTACTTATTGACTTGGCATAGATCGAGATTAGGATTTGTCACTCCGATTGTCGGAGCGGTATCTCTGGGCCCTCTCGGTAATGCACATCACTATAAGACTTTCAAGCAATGTGACTAATGAGTTAGTTGCGGGATGATGCATTACGGAACGAGTAAAGAGACTTGCCGGTAAGGAGATTGAACTAAGTATTGAGATACCGACGATTGAATCTCGGGCAAGTAACATACCGATGACAAAGGGAACAACGTATGTTGTTATGCAGTTTGACCGATAAAGATCTTCGTAGAATATGTAGGAGCAAATATCAGCATCCAGGTTCCGCTATTGGTTATCGACCAGAGCCGTGTCTCAGTCATGTCTACATAGTTCTCGAACCCGTAGGGTCCGCACGCTTAACGTTCAGTGACGATTTGTACTATGAGTTTATGTGTTTTGATGTACCGAAGGTAGTTCGGAGTCCCGGACGAGATCGGGGACATGACGAGGATTTCAAAATGGTCGAGACGTAAAGATCGATATATTGGACGACTATATTCGGACATAGGAAAGGTTCCGAGTGATTCGGGTATTTTTCGGAGTACCGGAGAGTTACACGAATTCGCCGGGGAGTATATGGGCCTTATTGGGCTTTAGGGGAAAGAGAGAGGAGAGGATGCACGCGCCCCAAAGGCCTAGTCTGAATTGGACTAGGGGGAGGGGATGCGCCCCCTCCTTCCTTCTCTTCTCTCATCCCTTTCCTTGACTCCTACTCCTACTACTTAGAAGGGGGGAATCCTACTCCCGGTGGGAGTAGGAATCCTCCAGGGTGCGCCATAGGGGCCGGCCCTCTCCCCCCTCCTCCACTCCTTTATATACATGGCCAGGGGCACCCCATAGACACAACAATTGATTATTGATCTCTTAGCCGTGTGCGGTGCCCCCCTCCACCATATTCCACTTCAGTAATATCGTAGCGGTGCTTAGGCGAAGCCTTGCGTCGGTAGCATCATCAATACTGTCATCACGCTGTCATGCTGACAGAACTCTCCTGCAAAGCTCTGCTAGATCGGAGTTCATGGGACGTCATCGAGCTGAACGTGTGCAAAACTCGGAGGTGCCGTGCATTCGGTACTTGGATCGGTCGGATCGTGAAGACGTACGACTACATCAACTGCGTTGTCATAACGCTTCCACTTTCGGTCTACGAGGGTATGTGGACAACACTCTCCCCTCTTTTTTCTATGCATCACCATGATCTTGCGTATGCGTAGGAATTTTTTTAAAATTACTACGTTCCCCAACAGTGGCATCCGAGCCAGGTTTATGCGTAGATGTTATATGCACGAGTAGAACACAAGTGAGTTGTGGGTGATACAAGTCATACTACTTACCAAAGATGTCATACTTTGGTTGGCGGTATTGTTGGATGAAGCGGCGCGAACCGACATTACGCTGCATTTATTACGCGAGACTGGTTCTACCGACGTGCTTTGCACACGTGGCTAGCCGGTGTCGGTTTCTCCAACTTTAGTTGAACTGAAGTGTGGCTACGCCCGGTCCCTCGAGAAGGTTAAAACATCACTAACTTGACAAACTATCGTTGTGGTTTTGATGCGTAGGTAAGAACGGTTCTTGCTCAGCCTGTAGCAGCCACGTAAAACTTGCAACAACAAAGTAGAGGACGTCTAACTTGTTTTTGCAGGGCATGTTGGGATGTGATATGGTCAAGACGTGATGAGATATAAGTTGTTGTATGAGATGATCATGTTTTGTTGAAGTTATCGGCAACTGGCAGAAGCCTTATGGTTGTATCTTTATTGCATAAGATGCAAGTGCCATGTAATTGTGTTACTTTATCGCTATGCGATAGCAATAGTTGCAAAAGCAATAGCTGGTGAGACGACCATGTGACGACACATTGATAAAATATCAAGATGATGGAGATCATGGTGTCATGCCAGTTACAATGAAAATCATGACAGTACTTTGGAGATGGAGATCAAAAGCATAAGATGATGATGGCCATATCATGTCACATATTTTTATTGCATGTGATGTTTATCTTTTATGCATCTTATTTTGCTTAGATCGACGGTAGCATTATAAGATGATCTCTCACTAAATTTCAAGGTATAAGTGTTCTCCCTGAGTATGCACCGTTGCGAAAGTTCTTCGTACTTTGAGACACCACGTGATGATCGGGTGTGATAAGCTCTACGTTCAAATACAACGGGTGCAAGACAGTTTTGCACACGCGAATACTCGAGTTAAACTTGACGAGCCTATCTATGCAGATATGGCCTCGGAACACCGGAGACCGAAGGTCGAAAGCGTGAATCATATAGTAGATATGATCAACATAGTGATGTTCACCATTGAAAACTATTCCATCTCACGTGATGATCGGACATGGTTTAGTTGATTTGGATCATGTTATCACTTAGATGATTAGAGTGATGTCTATCTAAGTGGGAGTTCTTAAGTAATATGATTAATTGAACTTTAATTTATCATGATCTTAGTCCTGGTAGTATTAGCATATCTATGTTGTAGATCAATAGCTCGCGGTTAGCTCCCCTGTTTTATTTTTGATATGTTCCTAGAGAAAACTAAGTTGAAAGATGTTAGTAGCAATGATGCAGATTGGATCCGTGATCTGAGGATTATCCTCATTGCTGCACAGAAGAATTATGTCCTTGATGAACCGCTAGGTGACAGACCGATTGCAGGAGCAAAAGCAGACGTTATGAACGTTTGGCAAGATCGATATGATGACTACTTGATAGTTTAGTGCACCATGCTTTACGGCTTAAAATTGGGGCTTCAAAAAAATTTTGAACGCCATGGAGCATATGAGATGTTCCTAGAGTTGAAATTGGTATTTCAAAGTCATGCCCATGTCGAGAGGTATGAGACCTCTGACATTACTTTGCCTACAAGATGGAGGAGAATAGCTCAACCAGTGAGCATGTGCTCAGATTGTCTGAGTACTACAATCACTTGAATCAAGTGGGAGTTAATCTTCCAGATAAGATAGTGATTGACAGAGTTCTCTAGTCACTATCACCAAGTTGCTAGAACTTCGTGATGAACTATAATATGCAAGGGATAACGGAAATGATTCCCAAGCTCTTCGTGATGCTGAAATCGACGAAGGTAGAAATCAAGAAAAGCATCAAGTGTTGATGGTTCACAAGACCACTAGTGAGGGAGTCCTGGATTAGGGGGTATCCGGACAGCCGGACTATATCCTTTGGCCGGATTGTTGGACTATGAAGATACAAGATTGAAGACTTTGTTCCGTGTTCGGATGGGACTCTCCTTGGCGTGGAAGGCAAGCTTGGCGATACGGATATGTAGATCTCCTCCCATTGTAACCGGCTCTGTGTAACCCTAGCCCCCTCTGGTGTCTATATAAACCGGAGGGTTTAGTCCGTAGGACGAACAACAATCATACCATAGGCTAGCTTCTAGGGTTTAGCCTCTATGATCTCGTGGTAGATCAACTCTTGTACTGCTCATATCATCAAGATCAATCAAGCAGGAAGTAGGGTATTACTTCCATCGAGAGGGCTCGAACCTGGGTAAACTTCGTGTCCCCTGCCTCCTGTTACCATCCGCCTTATACGCACAGTTCGGGACCCCCTACCCGAGATCCGCCGGTTTTGACACCGACATTGGTGCTTTCACTGAGAGTTCCACTGTGCCGTCACCACAAGGAAGGATGCCTTGTCTCGTTGTCAAGGACAACGTTACCTCTGGGGGAGCCCTTGCTGTCGGCCAAACCGATGATGACTTCTCGGGTCATCGAAAACAGCCTCCACGTCGGCTCGGAACTTGTCGAGCAGATGGATCCAATGGAGCTCTCTTCCCTAAACGAGCTCTTGGATCACATCGCCGCCTTGGGAGTCGCTATGGACTTTGATCGGATTGGGCATAAACCCGACCAAAGGGAGATTAACTCTCCGCCGGTCACCCATCAGATAGCGGTGGTGGAGGAACAATGCAGCAATTCTTCCTCTATCTTGAGGACAAACTATGTCCGGATTCCCGAGCTCTCGAGCGGATACCCGTTTACGGGAGGACGGCGCCCAAGCCTTGAACCTAGAATCAGGCAGCGGGCCAGACCTATCAGGCAACATCCCGGAGCCCGAACTTCCAAGATCGGAAACTCCCCTGCCCCTGGGTCTCAGATTGGGTCAGGGTTCGGACTCAAATCCACCCACCCTCCCAGATATAAGTGATCTCTCCCATATTAGGCAAGATCCCCAGGAAACAGTACATCACTATTGGGCCAGATTCCTCCTTGTAATGAACAAGGTCAAGGACTTTGGCGAGGAAGATGCAATATCATTCTTCTGCAATAATTGCACGGACAAGGGAATCCTTAACGCTATAAGTCGCCATGACATAGCACACTTCGCTGACTTGGCGGCCATAGTACGGAAGTACTGTGCGATGGGAAGTGCTGGGAAAACCGAAACAAAATTTTGGGATAATCCGGCTCTGACTAAACACCCAGTCCGAATTAAAAGGGTGCATCCTTGTAAGTCGCGTGATTCAATTACCAAAAAGCAAAAGCCCACTACAGGGTGTGGAATCGTATTGGAGGGATGGCTTAACGGACCCTGCAAAATTCATAGTACAGCGGATACCATACCAACAGACAACCTTAGAGCATGTTGGGTACTCCAGCAGGTGGCCAAGAGCGGTGAGGATCTCCTCATTCAAAATACCGCAGAACACCATCCCGTGGATTACAATACAGTATTAACAGTCTTCGAGACATTCGCCTCAAATAATAGGTGCAAGCGAACACTCAACAACCTTCCGAAATCTGCCAGGTGGCAGCAATGAATCCATGGAGCGACACGGCTATCACCTTCAATGCCAGTGACGAACCTAAATTCCGAACAACCCGAGCACCAGCCGCATTGGTCCTTAGTCCAATTGTGGACGGCTCTCGGCTCACTAAAGTGCTCATGGACGGCGGCAGCGGACTAAACCTCATTTATGAAGAAACTCTTCAAAAAATGGAAATAGGCAGGAACCGCATTGAGCAAAGAAGCACAACCTTCAGAGGAATCATCCCTAGTCGGGCAGCACGTTGCGCTGGGAAAATCACACTAGATGTGGTATTTGGCACGCCGGAGAATTATAGGTCCGAAGAAATCACATTCCAAGTGGCCCCATTCAGTAGCGGATACCACGCCCTTTTAGGGCGGGAGGCATTCACGATCTTCCAAGCCATACCCCATTACGGGTACATGAACCTCAAAATGCCTGGGCCCAGTGGAATCATCACTCTAGCCAGTGATCCGGACATAGCGCTCCGCCGAAAACAAAACAACCCGCGGCCCTCGAGGCGTTATCCGAAGCCCTCGCGACAGAGGAGTTAACTGCGCTACGCTCCACCGTGGACAGGGATGACGTGATACTCGACAAGAGATCCAAGTCCACCTCTTTCAAACCAGCGGATGAAATAGTCAAATTCCAAGTCCATCCAACGGAACCTACAAAAACTGCCTCCATCGGGGCACAGTTAAACCCCGCTGTGGACGCCGCACTACGGGAGTTCCTGCGTGAGAATTGGGACATATTTGCCTGGCATCCCTCAGATATGCCAGGAATCCCACGCAGGCTGGCCGAACATAGGCTTAACATTCTAAAAGGATTCAGGCCGGTCAAGCAGACTCTTCGGTGTTTCTCTGAACCTAAGAGACATTCTATGGGAGAGGACTAGCCAAGTTATTGGAGGCCGGATTCATCGGAGAAATAAAACACCCGGACTGGCTAGCAAACCTAGGGATGGTACCAAAGAAGGACAAATCCTGATGCCTATGCGTCGATTTGAAGGACCTCAACAAGGCCTGCCCAAAGGATCCCTTCCCCCTCCCCCGCATCGATCAAATTATCGATGCTACCGCAGGACACGACTCATTGTGCTTCCTCGACGCATAATTCGGCTACCACCAAATCAAGATGGCGGAGTCCGACCAAGCCGCAACGGCATTTATCACGCCATACGGCCCTTTCTGTTTCAACACAATGCCTTTTGGGCTTAAAAACACCGATGCAGCATATCAACGAATGATTCAGACATGTCTGAAAAAATAGATCGGCAAAACAATTGAGGCATACGTAGACGATGTGGTCGTTAAAACCAGACACGTCGACTCTTTAATAGACGACTTGAGGCTCACGTTCGACAATCTCCGAACATACGACATCAAGCTCAACCCGGAAAAATGCGTTTTTGGCGTACCCCACCGGAAAGCTCCTGGGTTTTATCGTCTCCAGCAGAGGAATTGAAGCAAATCCGGCTAAAATACGAGCCCTGTCACAGTTGGCTATCCCAACTGACCTCAAGCAAATCCAGAAATTAACCGGATGCGTGGCGGCCCTAAGCCTCTTTATCTCCCGCTTAGGAGAAAAGGCATTACCGCTTTATCACCTCCTTGGGCGCACCGAACACTTCGAGTGGACGGACGCGGCCACGGCCGGACTGGAAGACATAAAGGCCATTCTGGCCACCAACCTAATCCTGGCCGTGCCAAGCATCGGCGAACCAATGCTGTTGTACATAGCGGCAACCCATCAAATTGTAAGCGCAGTGCTCGTCGTCGAACGAGAAACGGATGGACAAAAATCCCCCCTTCAAAAGCTGGTATACTATGTATCCACTGTCCTCACTCCATGCAAATCACGATACCCACATTATCAAAAGATAGCATATGCCGTATTCATGGCATCCCGGAAACTATGACACTACTTTCAAGAGTGTTCAGTTACAGTAGCCTCGGAAGTGCCACTGAATGATATAATAAACAACCGCGAAGCCACGGGCCGGATTGCCAAATTGGCCATTGAGCTCCTCCCGTTTGACATAAAATATAAACCTCGGCGAGCCATTAAGTCGCAGGTATTGGCCGATTTTGTCGCCGAATGGAAGAAGCCGAACTCCCTAAAGAGTACGGCGAATACTCCAATTGGATTATGCACTTCAACGGCTCTAAAATGCTGGCTGGTCTGGGGGCTGGCGTCGTCCTGACATCCCCTACCGGAGATACAGTCCAATATGTACTCCAAATACTGTACACAGACTCCAACAATGCAGCCGAATACGAGGCCATGTTACATGGTCTCCGGATGGCAGTTTCCATGGGCATTCGACGCCTGGAGGTGCGTGGGGAATCGAACCTCGCAATATCCCAAATAAATGGAGACTTCGACGCCAACGTTCTGAAAATGGCGGCTTATCGCAACACCGTCCTCAAGATGTCAGCTCGGTTCGAGGGGCTCGAATTCCACCATGTGGCTCGGGAAAACAATCAGGCGGCGGATATCCTCGCCCGTATCGGCGCTAAGCGCGATGCGGTCCCACCCAACATCTTCTTGGAAAGACTGTTCAAGCCATCCGTGGTATGGGAAGGAGACGTCGGTAACAATAGTACGGACCCGGCAACGACGACAGATACCGAACACTCCGACATAATCGGAGGCTCCGCCACCGAAATAACACCTTCAGCCCACGTAATAATGGTCGACATCGCCCCATGGACTGAACCATTCCTGGCCTACCTAACCAGACAGGAACTTCCAAAGGACCAAAATGAGGCACGCTGCATTGTGCAGCGATCTAAAGCCTACAAGGTCCACGAAGGAGAGCTTTATAATAAAAGCACCACCGGAGTCCTCCAAAGGTGTATCTCCGAAGAGGAAGGGCGAAAGCTTCCGGCAGAAATACATGCCGGACTCGGCGGCCACTACGCCGCAGCCCGGGCCCTCGTAAGTAAGGCCTTCCGTACAGGATTCTATTGGCCAAACGGCCCGGACGGATGCACAGGACTTGGTCCAACGCTGCGTCGGTTGCCAGCTTTTTGCAAACGAAAGCCATATGCCGCCCACCGCCCTACAAACAATCCCCATTACCTGGCCCTTTGCGGTCTGGGGGCTTGACATGGTTGGACCCCTTATAGGAGGAACTCATAAGAAAAAATACTTACTGGTCATGGTGGATAAATTCACCAAATGGATAGAAGCCAAACCCGTTAAACGGCGAATCCGGACCGGTGATAGACTTCATATCCGGGGTTGTACACCGTTATGGCGTCCCCCACAGCATCATCACTGACAGCGGCACGAACTTCACTGCCGACGAGGTAAAACTATGGTGCGGCAACATGGGCATCAAGCTCGATTATGCTTCTGTCTATCACCCACAAACTAGCGGTCAAGTCGAGCAAGCAAATGATCTTATCATGAGCAGCATCAAACCCAGATTAGTGCGGTCCTTAAAGGAATCTAACACGCACTGGGTAGAGGAGCTCGACTCCGTACTCTGGGGGCTGCGGACCACGCCGAATCGCACTACCGGATACTCACCGTTTTTTATGGTGTACGACGCAGAGGCGGTTCTGCCCTGCGACATAATTCATGACTCACCTCGAGTGAATATGTATGAAGAAAGAGAGGCCAAGCTCGATCGGCAGGATAGTTTGGACGCCCTCGAGGAGGAGCGTAACGTGGCAAAAGTGCGTTCCGCATTCTATTAGCAACAGGCTCGAAGGTACCAAAGCAGAGAAGTACGGGCCAAAACTTATAACGTTGGCGAGTTAGTTCTATGCCTGCCAGAGAAGAAAAAGAACAAGCTCAAGCCCAAATGGGAAGGTCCCTTTGAAAGCACAGGTGCTCCTTGGGTGGTTTTGGTAATTAATGTCAACATATCTCTTGTTGGACTAACACTTTTATCAAGTATGTTTCAGACAAGTTCAATAATGGAGTGGCATGGACTAGAGGATGTGGAACCCCTTCAAGATGCTAAGAACAAAGGATTGGCTCAAGATCCAAGCTCAAGACTCTACACTTTATATTTTAGTGATCCAAGATCACATTGAGTCTATAGGAAAAGCCAATACTATCAAGAAGGGATGAGGTGTTGCTTGATGAGTTTCTTGCTCTCTGATTAGCTTAGTGATATGCTCCAAAACCCTCAACTACTTTCTCACATCCACATATGTCCTAAACCAAAAGTCAAACTCGGCCCCACCGATTCTTTCTATCCGCACCACCGAAGTTCGGATGTCTTAGCCATCTGCCACAAACCCTAGGCAAATCGGTTTCACCGATAGGGATCTCAGTCTCACCAAGATGGGATTGTAATCTCTCTGTGTATGTCCATTACCAAATTCGGTCTCACCGAAGTTTAAATGTCGGTACTACCGAGATTACAATGCAAACTCTCTGGTTAACTTATTACCAAAATCGGTCCCACCGAAGTTTGTGTAATCGGTCTCACCGAGTTTGCACGACCAACTCTCTGGTTAGCTTATTACCAAAATCGGTCTCACCGAAGTTTGTGTAATTGGTCTCACCGAGATTACGTTATGCCCTAACCCTAACCATATCGGTCCTACCGAGTTGCATGTCGGTCCCACCAAAAATCCTAACGGTCACTAGATTTGCTAAATCGGTCCGACCGAGTTTACCAATTCGGTCCCACCCACTCTTCATTCGTGGAGAGAGCCATCAGAAAGAACCTACACTTCCAGCATCCATTTTCTGAGAGAGAACCACCTACTCATGTGTTGAGACCAAGATATTCCGTTCCTACCATATGAATCTTGATCTCTAGCCTTCCCCAAGTTGCTTTCCACTCAAATCTTCTTTCCACCAAATCCAAATCCTGTGAGAGAGAGAGAGAGTTGAGTGTTGGGGAGACTATCATTTGAAGCACAAGAGTAAGGAGTTCATCATCAACACACCATTTGTTACTTCTTGGAGAATGGTGTCTCATAGAGTGGCTAGGTGTCACTTGGGAGCCTCAGACAAGATTGTGGAGTTGAACCAAGGAGATTGTAAGGGCAAGGAGATCGCCTACTTCGTGAAGATCTACCGCTAGTGAGGCAAGTCCTTCGTGGGCGACGGCCATGGTGGGATAGACAAGGTTGCTTCTTCATGGACCCTTCTTGGGTGGAGCCCTTCGTGGACTCGCGCAACCGTTACCCTTCGTAGGTTGAAGTCTCCGTCAACGTGGATGTACGATAGCACCTCCTATCGGAACCACGACAAAAATATATGTGTCTCCAATTGCATTTGAATCCTCCAAACCCTTCCCTTTACATTCTTGCAAGTTGCATGCTTTACTTTCCGCTGCTCATATACTCTTTGCATGCTTTCTTGAATTATGTATTGAGATTGTTAAGCTTGTGCCTAAACCCCACTTAAACTTAAAGAAGTTAAAAACTACAACTTTTGGTACTTAGTGTCTAATCACCCCCCCCCCCTCTAGACACCTCTTCTCGATCCCCTTTCAATTGGTATCAGAGCTTTGGTCTCCACTGCTTTGGTTTGAACACCATTGGAGGAAGATGGATGAGTCTACTATTGGGAGTCTTAGACATAGAGTGCCTATTCTTGATGGAGAATATTTTCATGAGTGTAAAAATGAGATGCTTGTGATTTTCAATGAATATCATTTGAACAAGTAAATTGCTAGCCCTTGTGCAACTCATGTTGATCCCTTGCATCCCACACCCGAAGAGGATCTTGACATGATTCACAATCTTAGAACCATCAATCTTATCATAAGAGGATTGCCCAAAAATTTGTTTGCTAGTTTGCCTACTCTTGATTGTGCCTATACTATATGAAAATTTCTTGAGGAACGATTTCCAGATTATTCCCTGAAAAATCTAGATGAAATTCTCCATAAGTCTATTGCCTTGAATAAGATGAATTCTAGTGATCCTATGTTTGGTGATTGTCTATTTGAGCTTACAAACCTTATGCGTGCCAAAGGAGATGTTGGAATTATTAGTGATATTATTTCTGAAGCTATAAAAATTCATAAGCAAGATCATTGTCAAAATCACTCTAACAAATTACCCTCTCTAGGATTTGATCCACCACATGATGATGTGAACATGGATACTATGATGAGGATGATGATAGTGACCTCGATCTTGATGATGCAATGATACACTTTGGTCTTATGGCAAATCTTCGGATATATATGGCAGGAGGAAAGGAATGGGTTCTTGATAGTGGATGTACCGATCATATGACCGGAGATAAAGACATGTTTCGGGAGCTTGCTGAAAACGATGGTCCTCGAAAGTATGTCACTTTCGGTGACAACTCAAAAGGTAAGGTGGTTGGCCTCGGTAAGGTGGCCATCTCACATGATAGCTCCATACAAAATGTCATGCTCGTTGAATCTCTTGGCTACAACTTACTTTCAGTATCTAGACTTGCTGATTTTGGTTTCAATGTCATATTTACTGAAGTAGATTGCCAAGTGTTTCGTAGAGATAATCATAAAATGGACTTTACCGGTGTACGTAGAGATGATCTATACATTGTTGATTTCACTAAAAAGGCTCAACCTAGAACTTACTTTATTGCTAAATCTTCTAAAGGCTGGTTGTGGCATAGAAGATCATGTTGGCATGCGAAACCTTGACAAGCTTATTAAAGGAAATCATATCCTTGGAGTTAACGATGTCATATTTGACAAGGATAGACTTCGCAGTGCTTGTCAGGCAGGTAAACAGGTTGGAGGAAGGCATCCCGTGAAGAACATCATGACCACAAGGAAGCCACTCGAGCTACTTCACATGGATCTCTTTGGTCCCAATGCCTACAAGAGTCTCGGCCGAAATTCTTTTAGTCTAGTTATAGTTGATAATTTTTCAAGATTTACGTGGGTGTTATTTCTCGATGATAAATCGCAGGTCCAAAAGACCTTCAAAAACTTCGCTAGGAAGGCCCAAAATCAATTTGAAGTGAATATCAAGAAGGTTCGCAGCGACAACGGAACGGAGTTCAAGAACGCAAATGTGTACACCTTTCTTGACGAAGAAGGGATTTCACACGAGTTCTCGGCTACGTACACACCTCAACAAAATGGAGTCATTGAGAGGAAGAACAAGACGCTCATCGAAATGGCGAGATCGATGCTTGATGAGTACAAGACGCCGAAGCACTTTTGGGCGGAAGCGGTTGAGACAGCTTGTCATGCAACAAATCGCCTGTATCTTCACAAGCTACTCGGCAAGACGGCATACGAGCTTCTCACCGGTAACAAACCCCAAGTTGGATACTTTCGAGTATTTGGCTCAAAGTGGTACATTCTTGATAAGCATCATCGTTCTAAATTTGCTCCTAAGTCTCATGAAGGTTTCCTACTTGGTTATGGCTCAAACTCTCACACATACCGTGTCTACAACAACTTCACCCGAAAGGTTGAAGAAACGGTAGATGTGAAGTTTGATGAATCTAACGGCTCGCAAGTAGAGCAATTGCCAATTGATGTAGGAGACAAAGACCCCTCAGAAGCAATTCAAGACTTGTCTATTGGCAAGATTCGTCCAACGGAGATGAAGGAGAGTACCTCGTCCGTCCAAGTGGAAGCTTCTACCTCACGACAAGGTGAACCAAGAGTTGATATGGAAGCATCCACAAGTGGGACACACCAAGATGAAGAAAAGCGAGGAAGTGCACCAAGATGAACGTCAACAACCTCCTTCTCCACCACGACAAGAGAACGACAACGCCAACAATGAAGAAGGCCAAGAAGAAGAACAAGATGAAGAAGATGTTCAACCAAGACCCAAGCAAAAGCTTTCACGAGTTCGACCAAGATCACTAAAGACCATCCTGTCGAGCAAATCTACAATGATATCCAAACCGGGAGAATCACTCGCTCTAAAACTTGTTTAGCTAACTTTTGTGAACACTATTCATTCATCTCAAGCATTGAACCTATGAAGGTTGAAGAAGCATTGGAAGATCCGGATTGGATAAACGCCATTTACGAAGAGCTACACAACTTTGAGAGAAATCAAGTTTGGACATTGGTTGAGAAGCCCGACAACAAGCACAACATCATCGGTACCAAATGGGTGTTTCGCAACAAGCAAGATGAAGATGGACAAGTATTTTGCAACAAACCACGCCTCGTCGCCCAAGGGTACACACAATTCGAAGGTATGGACTATGGTGAGACTTATGCTCCCGTTGCTAGACTTGAGTCCATTCGCATCTTACTTGCCTATGCTAATCACCATGATATCACCTTGTACCAAATGGACATTAAAAGTGCTTTTATAAATGGTGAAATAGAGGAGGAATTTTATGTTAAACAACCTCCCGGCTTTGTTAATCCTAAGAGACATGATCATGTTTACAAACTTCACAAAGCTCTTTATGGTCTTAAACAAGCTCCTAGAGCATGGTATAAATGCTTGACCAAGTTCCTTATTGAAAAAGGCTTTGAAATCGGAAAAATTAATTCTACTCTTTTTACTAAAAGGGTCAACAGAGAACTATTTGTGTGCCAAATCTATGTTGATGATATTATATTTGGTTCTACTAACCCTCATTTTAGTGAAAAGTTTGGAAAGCTGATGTCGGAGAAGTTCGAGATGTCTATGATGAGTGAACTCAAATTCTTTCTTGGTTTGCAAATCAAGCAAACTAAGGAAGGTACCTTTGTCTCTCAAACAAACTACACCAAGGACTTATTCAAGAATTTCAATATGCAAGAATGCAAAGGTATGACTACAACCATGCCTACTAGTGGACATCTTGATTTGACCAAAGATGGTGAACCGGTCGATCAAAAGGTTTATCACTCTATGATTGGTTCATTGTTATATCTATGTGCTTCACGTCCCGATATCATGCTAAGTGTGTGCATGTGTGCACGATATCAAGCTGCTCCTAAAGAATGTCATCTTAAGGCCGTGAAAAGGATAGTGAGATACTTAATCCATAGACCAAATTTTGGCATTTGGTATCCTAAGAGGGCCTCTTTCGATCTTGTTGGCTACTCCGACTCGGACTATGCCGGTGACAAGGTTGATAGAAAGTCCACTTCGGGTACTTGTCAATTTCTTGGCAGATCTCTTGTGTCTTGGTCTTCCAAGAAACAAAACTCGGTATCCTTATCCATCGCCAAAGTGGAATACATTGCCGCTGGTTCATGTTGTGCTCATTACTTTGGATGACCCAAACTCTTAAAGACTATGGGATATATGTGAAACATGTTCCATTACTTTGTGACAATGAAAGTGCTATCAAGATTGCTCACAATCCCGCGCAACACTCTCGAACTAAGCATATTGAAGTTCGTCATCATTTCATTCGAGATCATGTTGCAAAGGGTGACATTAATCTTAAGCATGTTCGCACCGAAAAGCAATTAGCAGATATATTCACTAAACCACTTGATGAGAAAGTGTTTTGAAGGTTAAGAGGTGAATTGAACATCATTGATGCTTCAAACTTGGAGTAGGAACTCCATTGGATACATGCAAGACATGAGCTTATGACTAATCCTTGATATTTCTCTTATGATGATAATCTTATATCTTGGATATATTTGCACCTTGCATGTTATCTAACCCTTGTAGGTACTTGGATGAATCTAAGTCTATGAGATTGAAACTCACTCACATCTTGAGCAATCTCTACATCACCAAGTCTCTACACAATGGTGGTTGAATAGAAGGAAGCACAAAACCATTCAAACATATCCTTTGACAAATTCTATGTTGAGTTTCATGATTGTCATTTTGGATACATAAGTGCTCTTCCTTGCAAGAACTAACCCATGTAGGTAGATGAACTCAAATTCCAAGTGGTTCTCCCAACTCTTGATGAACTACATCAAACTTGAGCAACCCACACAAGTTCAACTATTATAGCGACCCGACCTCAGATGGTCAAGTCTCTGTGTTCCAAAGGTCATCCACGGATCAAGAATGTCTTGACACACCGC
Source organism: Aegilops bicornis (assembly GCA_021605145.1). NCBI lineage: Eukaryota > Viridiplantae > Streptophyta > Magnoliopsida > Poales > Poaceae > Aegilops > Aegilops bicornis. The sequence continues at coordinate 471,257,430 of CM038672.1, read as the reverse complement.
GATTACTCAAGGATTTATAACAGAGTAGCAATCACACTTATTACATCGAATGTCTCAAAAGAGAACTTATTACAATAATATGGCTTAAGGCCATCTAATGCGATAACAGCGGAAGGCTTGGAAGATAAAGTGAGTCCATCAACTCCAACGGCATAACTGAGCTGCATGGCAACGACCTAACGTACCTTACTCCTCGTCTGAAAAGTCTGCAACATAAAACGTTGCAGCCCGAGAACGGGTCAGCACATGGAATATGCTGGCAATATAACACAATAGAGCAGGAATGTAATAATGCTATCACTACATGCATATTTGGTGGTGGAAAGCTCTATGGTTATAGTTCTTGAAAAGCCAATTTTTTCCCTACAACAAAGGAATAGATTTTAATTTAACTATCATGGTGGTTGAAACATTGAGAAGGTATAACCCCAACTCAATCCCAATTAAAGTAGTTAACAACCCAACAATATTAATTAAGAGTGTTGAGATACATGCGAATACTCAAGTACTAGATACTCAGAATTGTCCATAACCGGGGACACGGCTAACCATGATTAGATCGTACACTCTGCAGAGGTTTGCGCACTTTTCCCCACAAGACTCGATCGCCTCCGTTGATTTCTCGCACTACATGGTGTTTGAGAAAGCGGATGACCGAGACATAGTCTTTCGAAACATTAACTCTCTACTCGGTAGACCATACCAAACCTACAAAACCCACTACCTGCCTGATCTACCTCTTCGAGAGCTTCACGTAACTTACTCAACTATGCTACAGCCCATAGTAGCTTGTGGCTGCACACAAGTCTCTAGCATGAATAATCTCAGTTCCTTTGAGCACAGGTGGCGGTCCATAGGAAGATCACACGGGTACCCGGGATTTCCAAAATAAAACAGACAACACTGGGTTCCCCATGTGCCTCAATCTACCCAGATGTGTATTAAAGTTGCCACCTTAAATTAAACCATTAATTAACAATCTCACATTTGTCATGGATTCACTCAAACCCAACCACGTCTACGAGCATAGCATAGCAATATAAGCAACACGTGGAAGTAACTCCCAAGGGTTTGATAGTAACAGGGCAATAGGTTCTACCTCAACTACTACTTCCCAAGCCACAAGTTAATGACATCCTAACCATGCAATGTTTGAGGGGGTGAAACTAATGCATAAAACTGGGTATGAAAAGAGTATGATCAAAGTGTTACTTGCCTTGCTGACGATCCGCGAATCCTAGAGACTCGTAGTAACACGCTTCGCACTCCGGGAATTCTATCGCAAGCAAACAATAACATACATAAGCAACAAGCCAAGATGCACAAGCAAAACTTCAACTAAAAGAGGCTGACTAGAAAGTTCAACTTAAGAACTCCGGTTCGCAAAAAGAATCAAACCAAACGGAGCAATGAAACTCAAACGGCAAAAGAAACAAGATACGTTTACTAATCTGAACTAGGGTCAAATTTTACATTATCAAAATCTTGTTTAAGTTGATTAAACAGAAATAGGGTCTCGAGACGAAGATCTAGGCTCTTGAATCGCCTGATTCCGACTAACGAGTGAAAAGATAAACAGAAACTAAGATCGGATGTGAAATCGCGATCAGAAAAATCACGGAATAAATCCGAGAAAAGAAAACTGATGAACAGACTAACGAACGAACGTTCGTTATTTGGATCTAAACGAAGAACGCGTCATTAAAACGAACGAATGAGCGAACGCTCGCTAAATAAATAAACCGGAAAATAAAACCGATCTCTTTAAAAAAACGAAAACCTAGGGTTTTCTAAAAAACCGAACGGTTTAAAAAAAACCGGCGGCTCGGATCCGGCGGATACCTCCGGCGGCCGGGCGGGCTCGGCAGGCTCGGCGGGCGGGGCGGCGACGGAGGCGGCGGCGACGACTCGGCGGCGGGACTCGGGCTCGGGCGGCTCGGTTGAGGCGGTGGCGGGTGGTGGTGGTGTGTGTGGCGGGGGCACCGGTATATAAAGAAGTGGCGACTTGGAGGAGGGGGCAAGGCGCGGAGGCGTCGCTCCGGACTCTCGTTCGAGCGGGCGGCGGGCAGGCTGTGGGAGGCGCCGGGCCGGGCCTTTGCCTCGGCTGGGAACTAGGCCCAGTCGGGCGCGGGGAACCTATTTTTTTTAATAATTTCGCCGACAGAAAATAAATCCTATAAAATAAAATAAAAATCTAAAAATGCCAAAACAAATTTTCACCGTCTAAATAAAATATTTAGAACGAGATGACCATTTTCTTGGCCCTAAAATGCAATTTTTGAAAACGTGCAATTTTTTCTAATGCAAATAAAATCCAAATAAAATCAAATAAAAACCAACAAATGATTTTAACATTTTTCCTCCAATATTTCAATTGTTTTGGAGAAGTCATATTATCTCCTCTCATTTATTTTAATATGAAATATTTTTCCGGAGATAAAAATAATTAAAATAAAAAATCCTTGTTTTCTCTATTTGATAAAAATCAAATATGAAAACCGGAAAATTCCCAACTCTCTCCGAGGGTCCTTGAGTTGCTTAGGATTTCGAGGATTTCGGAACAAAGATGCAATAAAATATGGTATGCATGGATGACCTATGTATAACATTCCAAATTGAAAATTTGGGATGTTACAAACCTAGCCCCTTAAGATGAATCTCGTCCTCGAGATTCGGGTTGGCTAGAAAATAGGTGCGGGTGGTCCTTGCGAATATCATCCTCTTGTTCCCAGGTGGCTTCCTCCTTGGTATGGTGGCTCCACTGAACTTTGCAAAACTTGATAACTTTGTTGCGAGTGACTCGGCTGGCAAAGTCAAGAATCTTCACTGGCTTCTCCTCATAAGTCAAATTACTGTCCAACTGAATCGCCTCCAGGGGTACTGTATCTCTTAACGGTACATCGGCCATCTCAGCATGACACTTCTTCAGTTGTGAGACGTGGAATACATCGTGAACTCCTGACAATCCTTCAGGTAATTCCAGCTTGTAGGCAACTTCTCCCATCCGTTCCAAAACACGATACGGTCCTAAAAATCTCGGAGCTAATTTTCCTTTAACTCCAAAGCGTTTCACTTCTCGCAAGGGTGATACTCGCAGATATGCTCTATCTCCAATCTCATAGGTTACCTCCTTGCGTTTCGAGTCTGCATAGCTCTTCTGCCTGGACTGAGCAACCTTCAATCTGTCACGGATCAGTTTAACCTTCTCCTCCGACTCTTTGATCAAATATGGTCCAAACAACTGACGGTCTCCTACCTCATCCCACATCAGGGGTGTTCTACATCTGCGTCAATACAGAGCTTCGAACGGTGCCATCTTCAAACTGGCCTGGTAGCTATTGTTGTACGAGAATTCTGTGTAAGGCAAATTGTCATCCCAACTAGATCCATAATCTAGCGCACAGGCTCTCAACATATCCTCTAGAATCTGGTTGACTCTCTCGGTCTGTCCATCTGTCTGCGAGTGAAATGTTGTACTGAACTCCAATATCATACCCAGGGTCTGGTGTAACTGATGCCAAAACTTTGAAGTAAATTGTGTTCCTCTATCTGATACGATGGTCCTCGGAACTCCATGCAGACATACGATCCTGGTCATATATATCTTGGCCAACTTTGCACTTGTATAAGTTGTTTTCACTGGGATGAAGTGAGCCACTTTGGTCAAATGATCCACTACTACCCATATTGAGTCATATCCTGCCTTGGTCCTAGGTAGTCCAGTAATAAAGTCCATGCCAAGTTTATCCCACTTCCATTCAGGTATCGGCATAGGCTGTAACAGTCCTACTGGCTTCTGATGCTCTGCCTTCACGCTCTGACATACATCACATACGGCTACATACTCAGCAATATCCTTCTTCATACTAGTCCACCAGAAACATTCTTTCAAATCCAAATACATCTTGGTGTTTCCGGGGTGTATCGAGTATGGTGAGTCATGAGCCTCCTGAAGTATTAACTTTCTGATCTCTGGGTTATTGGGCACATAAACTCGATCCTCAAACCATAAGGTATCGTGCTCATCCTGGCGAAAACCTTTGGCCTTTCCTTTGCTCATCTTCTCCTTTATCTCAGCAATCTCTTTGTGCTCCTTCTGAGCTTCTCGAATTTTGTCCAACAATGTAGACTGAACTTCCATTGTTGCAATGAAACCTCTTGGAACAATCTCCAACCGAAGTTCCATGATATCTTCAGCTAACTCCTTCGGCAATCCCTTACTTTCAAGGATATTAGCGTAACTCTTCCGGCTCAAAGCGTCTGCTACGACATTGGCCTTTCCTAGATGATAGTGTATCTTCATATCGTAATCCTTTATAAGTTCCAACCATATCCTCCATCTAAGGTTCAACTCCTTCTGTGTGAAAATGTACTTCAAACTCTTATGATCCGTGTACACATCACAATGGTTTCCAATAAGATAATGTATTCAATGCATGCACTACTGCTGCTAGCTCCAAATCATGTGTGGCATAGTTCAACTCATGGGGCTTCAGTTGTCGTGAGGCATACGAAACAACCTTTCCGTCCTGCATAAGCACACATCCAAGTCCCAAGCGTGAGGCGTCACAATACACTTGAAACTCCTTATGTATATCTGGCAATGTTAGCACTGGGGCTGTAGTCAAACGTTTCTTCAACTCCTGAAAACTTGCCTCGCAATCCTCTGTCCAATTGAACTTAGTATACTTCTTCAGCAATTCAGTCATTGGCTTAGCAATCTTGGAAAAATTCTCAATGAATCTCCGATAATATCCTGCGAGTCCAAGGAAACTGCGGATCTCGCCAACTGAAGTGGGTGCCAACCATTCAGTGACTGACTGAACCTTACTGGGATCTACTGCTATACCTTCTCCTGATATAACATGTCCAAGAAATCCAACTTCCTTCAACCAAAACTCGCACTTGCTGAATTTGGCGTATAACTGGTGTTCCCTGAGTTTCTCGAGAATTAAACGCAAATGCTCCTTGTGCTCCTCTTTGTTCTTCGAGTATACCATAATATCATCAATAAACACCACAACAAACTTGTCCAAATACTCCGTGAACACGTTGTTCATCATACTCATGAAATAGGCAGGGGCGTTAATCAGTCCAAATGACATGACCGTATACTCGTATAAACCATACCGCGTGGTGAACGCTGTCTTTGGTATATCCTTCTCTCGAATCTTCAACTGATGGTACCCCGATCGTAGATCGATCTTCGAAAACACCTTAGCTCCTTGCAACTGATCAAACAGATCATTGATCATCGGTAGCGGGTACTTATTCTTAATCGTTACCTCATTCAAGGCTCGGTAATCAACAACCATCCTTAGGGATTTATCCTTATTCTCAACCAAAAGCACTGGGGCTCCCCAAGGTGATGAACTCCTTCGAATATAACCTTTCTCCAACAACTCCTTGATCTGTTTCTTAATTTCCTCCAGATCATTTGTGGGCATCCGATAGGGTCTCTTGGATATTGGCCATGTACCTGGCAATAGCTCTATCAAAAAATCGATGTCTCGTTCCGGTGGCATGCACAGTAACTCCTCCGGAAAACATCCGGGTAATCCTTTACTACAGGCACTTCCTCCTAAAAAACTCCCGTGAGGGCATTCACTTGGCTCCTCCTAGGCAGATGCCTAGATACATACTTAATCCTTTTTCCCTCCTGGGTGGTAAGACAAATTGATTTGCTAGCACAGTCAATGCTTCCTCCATACTTTGACATCCAATCCATACCTAATATCACATCCAATCCTTGCGACTCCAAGATAATTAGGTCAGACGGAAAAACATGTGTGCCAATGATTAGGGGTATCTGGTTGCACCATCGGCTAGCCATTTACTCTGCTCCAAGCGAGCTCACTAAAAGAGGGGTCCTAAGGGTTTTGGTTGGTAACTTAAACTTATCCACAAATCCCCTTGATATGTATGAATGCGATGCACCAGTATCGAAAAGAACAAGAGCGGTAAATGACTTAACCAAAAACTTACCTATTACCGCGTCCGGCTGCTCTTCAACTTCCTCCACGTTAATGTGGTTCACTTGTCCTTTGTTGAATGGATTAGGCTTCTTCCCGGCGCTCCCATTTTCGTTTCCATTCCTTCCTTCAGGGCAATCATTGGCATAGTGCCCTGTCTTCCCGCACTTAAAGCAAGTAAGTTGACTTAGGTCCCTTTTGGCGGGTGTAGCTGGGTTGGAGCGGTTCTGATTGTTATTAACTCCGTTCCCATTTCCATTCTTAGCACCATTGTGGTTATGCGATCCTCCTCCAGTGTGGTTGTGACCTCCATGATTATGAACAAGTCCTCCCGAGTTCGGGTTTAAGCGGGGCTTCTGCTGAGCTCCTGAGTTGTACTTCCCTTGTCCATACTTGCTCTTACGGCTCTCAATCTGTTGCTGCTTCCCTTCAATCATGAGTGCCTTGTCTACCAACTCCTGGTAGTTGTTGAAAGTTGCCACCATCAACTGCATGCTCATCTCATCATTCAGCCCTTCCATAAACTTCTCCTGCTTCGCGGCATCTGTGGCCACATCATCAGGGGCATAGTGTGATAACTTGCTAAAATCATCCACGTACTGAGCCACAGTACGGTTCCCTTGGCGTAAGTTGTGAAACTCGCGCTTCTTCATCTGCATGGCTCCAGTTGAGACATGGGCCGTGCGAAAAGCTTGCTGAAACTGGTCCCAAGTGACATTGGCTATAGGAAAAGTAGCCATGTAATTCTCCCACCATGCGGCTGCTGGTCCATCCAATTGATGTGCGGCAAAGTGCACCTTCTCAGCATATGTGCAACCTGCGGTGGTCAACTCCCTTCCAATACGGCGTAGCCAATCATCAGCAACTATTGGCTCGGTGCTACTGGAAAACACCGGTGGTTGTAACCTCAGGAAATGGGCTAAATTGCCCACTGGCAGCGGGTTATTGTTGTTGTTGTTGCCCTGGTTCTGAACTAGCAATTGCATCAAGGCATTCTGCTGCAGGATCAACTGGGTGAGCTCCGGTGGGAAAGCAAAACCGGTGTCACGTCTCGGAGGCATCTGATGGGTTTAGATGGAAGGGATTAGAATAGAAAAAGGGTCGAATGAGAAAACACTACCCATATGCATATGAGGCAAACACAATCATTTCACTCAGTCAATCAAGCAAGTGCATACAAACGATCTAGGACTATCGCAAAAGTGCTCAACTACTATTAGATACATGGGGGAAAATACTACTAATATATGGTGGTCATCTAAAAATTTTGATCAGTGGAAGACTCCATGATGTCTGCTCCAGCTTCTTCTTCGTAGTCATCATCACTTGGATCGGAATCGGTGTCGTCGATGATGATGTAGTTGTCCAGGCAAGTGGGGTCGTCGTCTTCTTCTTCCGGTGCTGGTCCTGCCATGAATACTCCAATCTTCTTAACTAGGTCGTCATTCTTCTCCAGTAGTGTCTTGATTTCCTCCTCATATCCATCGCGTGTAAACTTGAGTTCTTCCTCCAGCTCGATGATCCTGATCTTCGCCTTCTTCAACTCCATCATGTCTGCGCACATCTGGTTCTCCTAACGTCGAATGTGCTGGTTTAGCTCCTGGATAAAAGCTGCAATGGATCTATCCTTCTTGGTGCTGATCACTTCCCATTGCTCGTCTCAGCGCCCACATATTTGATAGATGGTGTCCTTAAGCTCCCTGTTGTAGACTTCTCCAATGCGTCCCATGGTAATGTGGGCTGCCATGCTCTTTCCTAGACTCCAGGTGGGTGCTTCGAAAGAAAATTCTATGGGTTTAGAAGTTGGCGAGAATGTCCTTCCTGGAACTTGTACTTGAATCATCCAAGCTCCTCTTACGGTAAGGTGGCGTTATGCGTCCGGTGAAGCTTGGTATCCCAATGTTCAAGTACCTAGTGACTTCCTTCAAGTGGCGTCCAAAAGGTGTGTCTTCATCCGGTTGTGCAAACTTGTTCTTCATCTCCGTCATCCTAAAGAGTGGAAAAATGGAGAGGAATCAACAATAAGTAGAGAAGAGTGACCTATGGTTTATCTTAGTGGTCGTGTCCTACACTCAGCGTGTGCTCTGATACCATCTTGTAGGGACCCGACCTCAAATGGTCAAGTCTCTGTGTTCCAGTGTCATCCACTGGATCGATGTCTTGACACACCACGATACTCAAAGGATTTATATGAGTAGCAATCACACACTTATTACATCGAATGTCTCAAAAGAGAACTTATTACAATAATATGGCTTAAGGCCATCTAATGCGATAACAGCGGAAGGCTTGGAAGATAAAGTGAGTCCATCAACTCCAACGGCATAACTGAGCTGCATGGAAACGACCTAACATACCTTACACCTCGTCTGAAAAGTCTGCAACATAAAACGTTGCAGCCCGAGAATGGGTCAGCACATGGAATATGCTGGCAATATAACACAATAGAGCAGGAACAGAATAATGCTATCACTACATGCATATTTGGCTGGTGGAAAGCTCTATGGTCATAGTTTTGCGAAAAGCCAATTTTTCCCTACAACAAAGGAATAGATTCTAATTTAACTATCATGGTGGTTGAAACATTGAGAAGGTATAACCCCAACTCAATCCCAATTAAAGTAGTTAACAAGCCAAAAATATTAATTAAGAGTGTTGAGATACATGCGAATACTCAAGTACTAGATACTCAGAATTGTCCAAAACCGGGGACACGGCTAACCATGATTAGATTGTACACTCTGCAAAGGTTTGCGCACTTTTCCCCAAAAGACTCGATCGCCTCTGTTGATTTCTCGCACTACATGGTGTTTGAGAAACGGATGACCGAGACATAGTCTTTCAGAAACATTAACTCTCTACTCCGGGTAGACCATACCAAACCTACAAAACCCATTACCTGCTGATCTACCTCTTCGAGAGCTTCACGTAACTTACTCAACTATGCTAGAGCCCATAGTAGCTTGTGGCTGCACAAGGAAGTTTCTAGCATGAATAATCTCGATTCCTTTGAGCACAGGTGGCGGTCCATAGGAAGATCACACGGGTACCCCAGGATTTCAAAAATAAAAGCAGAGACAACCTTTGGGTTCCCCGGTGCCTCAATCCACCCAGATGTGTATTAAAGTTGCCACCTTAAATTAAACCATTAATTAACAATCTCACATCTGTCATGGATTCACTCAAACCCAACCACGTCTATGAGCATAGCATAGCAATATAAGCAACACGTAGAAGTAACTCCCAAGGGTTTGATAGTAACAGGGCAATAGGTTCTACCTCAACTACTACTTCCCAACCCACAAGTTAATGACATCCTAACCATGCAATGTTTGAGGGGGTGAAACTAATGCATAAAACTGGGTACGAAAAGAGTATGATCAAAGTGTTACTTGCCTTGCTAACGATCTGTGAATCGTAGAGACTCGTAGTAACACACTTCGCACTCCGGGAATTCTATCACAAGCAAACAATAACATACATAAGCAACAAGAAAAGATGCACAAGCAAAACTTCAATTAAAATAGGCTGACCAGAAAGTTCAACTTAAGAACTCCGGTTCGCAAAAAGAGTCAAACCAAACGGAGCAACGAAACTCATACGGCGAAAGAAACAAGATCCGTTTACTAATCTGAACTAGGGTCAAATTTTACAGTATCAAAATCTTGTTTAAGTTGATTGAACAGAAAGAGGGTCTCGAGACGAAGATCTAGGCGCTTGAATCGCCTGATTCCGACTAACGAGCGAAAAGATAAACAGAAACTAAGATCGGATCTGAAATCGTGATCAGAAAAATAGTGGAATAAATCCGAGAAAAAGAAAACTGATGAACAGACTAACGAATGAAGGTTCGTTATCTGGATCTAAACGAAGAACGCATTCGCTAAAACAAACAAACGAGCGAACGCTCGCTAAATAAATAAACCGGAAAATAAAACCTATCTATTTAAAAAACGAAAACCTAGGGTTTTGTAAAAAAACCGAACGGTTTTTTAAAACAAAACCGGCTCGGATCCGGCGGAGACCTCCGGCGAGGGGTCCCATGAGGCGGCTGGGCGGGCGGCTCTCGGGCGGCGGGGCTCAAGGGCGATGGGGCGGCGGAGGCGGCGGCGGCGACTCGAGGCGGCCGGGGCTCGAGCTCATGGCGGTGGCGGGTGGTGGTGGTGTGGCGGGGGGCTCCGGTATATAAAGGGGCGGACGGCGACTTGGAGGAGGGGGGCAAGGCGCCGGAGGCGGAGTCCGCTCGGACTCCTGTCTGCGTGGCGGGCGGGCGGCGCAGACGCTGCTGGGAGGCGGCGGCGGCCGCCCGGCCGGCTGCCTGGGAACTAGGCCCGATCGCTGGGAACCTATTTTTTAAAAAAATCATTACAGAAAATAAATCCTGTAAAATAAAATAAAAATCTAAAAATGCCAAAACAAATTTTCACTGTTTAAATAAAATATTTAAAATGATATGAACATTTTCTTGGCCCTAAAATGCAATTTTTTAAAACGTGCAATTTTTTCTAATGCAAATAAAAACAAACAAATGATTTTACATTTTTCCTCCAATATTTCAATTGTTTTGGAGAAGTCATATTATCTCCTCTCATTTATTTTAATATGAAATATTTTTCCGGAGAGAAAAATATTTAAAATAAAAAATCCTTGTTTTCTCTATTTGCTAAAAATCAAATATGAAAACCGGAAAATCCCCTACTCTCTCCGAGGGTCCTTGAGTTGCTTAGAATTTCGAGGATTTCGGAACGAAGATGCAATAAAATATGCTATGCATGGATGACCTATGTATAACATTCCAAATTGGAAATTTGGGATGTTACAACTACATGATCACAATCAACACCACCACCCAAGGTATGTTATTCCATCTTAGAGAAGCTTTACTCCAAGACATGAGTCAAAGCAACTCGACAAGATGTGAATACATCAAGATGCTTTAACGAAAAATGGTAACCCCATTTTGAGCTTAAACGATGAGTATGACCTATGATCAAGTGATCTCACTTGACTCCTAAGTGAATATACTCTAACATAGGTGACTTTGTCACCGCCCAATTCTATATGAAGTTATTTGTTTCCTCTTTCAAAAAAACTTCATATAGATTTCCTTCTTTTCTTTTCTTTTCTATTTGTTCTGCATTCCCTGCATCCAATTCCTTGCAAATCCTTTTGAGATCTTACTTGTCTAGTGAGCTGAGGTGACAAGTGTTTTCTCTGTGATGAACTCGGTCACGCCGATTTCTTGTCTTCGGTCTAACCGAAATCATTCGGTGCAACCGAAGCATACCACTCGGTGCCACCGATTTCACTACAGGAAAAACATTTTGCCACTTATTCCTGCATTACTATTGATCCAGCTCCACTCCATGAATCTTGTCCTCTACAAGCATCACATTTTTATCAGTGCTTTATGATGTGACTCAAGGACCAAACCCATTTACGGCAAATTCCAGAAGGCCCTTCTTGGAAATTGATGTCAAAGGGGGAGAGAGAGATCACATCAAAGCTTATCACTTCAACAGGGGGAGAAAGATATCTCCAGGGGGAGAGAATACTCAAGAAGAAAGTAATCTTCAAGGATCCCAGATGCTTGGTGTTCAAGAGGAGAGATATCACATGTCTTCTTGAGGGGAAAGACATGTTCATACGTGCTTATTTGCATTAGCTCTGTTAATTTGTTTCTTTGAGCTCTGGTTCTGCATTTTGCTCTAATTTTTTGTTCCCTATCTTCTCCCAGTATCCCATGCTAGATTCAGGGGGAGCAAGACATCTAAGGGAAAGAAATTCTTTAAATTCATTGCACATCTTTACCTTTGGGGACATGTCTATATTCAATGTGGTATTGAGTACTCACTCTCTACATGTCATCCCAGTCTTGGTACTCTTGTGGCTTCTTTTGCTTGCTCTGGCCAGTAGGTGTATCTGTGTTATCTAACCCTATTTTCACAGGTTCATTCCATCCTAAGCCAACTCAAGACCACAAGGTATGTATATGCATCACAGTCATGTGTATGAGGAATTCTTGCTGATGTACATATTGTTTGCAAGAAGGACTCATGAGCATGAAGGTACATTTCCCATATTCACATCATTTGCTCTGATGCATATAGCCTAGATACATGTAACACATTGCCTACTCTGTCATGGTTATGCTCTCACATGCTTCTAATTTCCATATTCACATGATTGCATACATGTAGGGGGAGCCTATGCATGTTACATGTCTTTCCAAAGCTTTACTCGTTGTTCTTTATATCTTTATCTAGAGCTTTGATGTATGTTGTCATCAATTACCAAAAAGGGGGAGATTGAAAGCACAAGTGCTCCCTGGGTGGTTTTGGTAATTAATGTCAACATATCTCTTGTTGGACTAACACTTTTGTCTAGTATGTTTCAGACAAGTTCAACAATGGAGTGGCATGGACTAGAGGATGTGGAACCCCTTCAAGATGCTAAGAACAAAGGAATGGCTCAAGCTCCAAGCTCAAGACTCTACACTTTCTATTTTAGTGATCCAAGATCACATTGAGTCTATAGGAAAAGCCAATACTATCAAGAGGGGATGAGGTGTTGCTTGATGAGTTTCTTGCTCTACAGTGCTTAGTGATATGTTCCAAAGCCCTCAACTACTTTCTCACATCCACATATGTCCTAAACCAAAAGTCAAACTCTGCCCCACCGATTCTTTCTATCCGGCGCCACCGAGTTCAGATGTCTTAGCCACTGCCACAAACCCTAGGCAAATCGGTTTCACCGATAGGAATCTCGGTCTCACCGAGATGGGATTGTAATCTCTCTGTGTATGTCCATTACCAAATTCGGTCTCACCGAAGTTTAAGTAATCGGTACTACCGAGATTACAATGCAAACTCTCTGATTAACTTATTACCAAAATCGGTCCCACCGAGTTTGTGTAATCGGTCTCACCGAGTTTGCTCGACCAACTCTCTGGTTAGCTTATTACCAAAATCAGTCTCACCGAAGTTTGTGTAATCGGTCTCACCGAGATTACGTTATGCCCTAACCCTAACAGTATCGGTCCTACCGAGTTGCATGTCGATCCCACCGAAAATCCTAACAGTCACTAGATTTGCTAAATCGGTCCGACCGAGTTTACCAATTCGGTCCCACCGAGTTTGGCAAGTTGTGTGTAATGGTTAGATTTTGTGTGGAGGCTATAAATACCCCTCCACCCACTCTTCATTCATGGAGAGAGCCATCAGAAAGAACCTACACTTCCAGCATCCATTTTCTGAGAGAGAACCACCTACTCATGTGTTCAGACCAAGATATTCCATTCCTACCATATGAATCTTGATCTCTAGCCTTCCCCAAGTTGCTTTCCACTCAAATCTTCTTTCCACCAAATCCAAATCCTGTGAGAGAGAGTTGAGTGTTGGGGAAACTATCATTTGAAGCACAAGAGCAAGGAGTTCATCATCAACACACCATTTGTTACTTCTTGGAGAGTGGTGTCTCCTAGATTGGCTAGGTGTCACTTGGGAGCCTCCGACAATATTGTGGAGTTGAACCAAGGAGTTTGTAAGGGCAAGGAGATTGCCTACTTCATGAAGATCTACCGCTAGTGAGGCAAGCCCTTCGTGGGAGACGGCCATGGTGGGATAGACAAGGTTGCTTCTTCGTGGACCCTTCATGGGTGGAGCCCTCCGTGGACTCACAAGAACTGCTACCCTTCGTGGGTTGAAGTCTCCATCAATGTGGATGTACGATAGCACCACCTATCGGAACCACGACAAAAACATCCATGTCTCCAATTGCGTTTGAGTCCTCCAAACCCTTCTCTTTACATTCTTGCAAGTTGCATGCTTTACTTTCCGCTGCTCATATACTCTTTGCATGCTTGCTTGAATTATGTACTGAGATTGTTAAGCTTGTGCCTAAACTCCACTTAAACTTAAAGAAGTTAAAAACTGCAACTTTTGGTACTTAGTGTCTAATCACCCCCTTGCGGTGTCAAAACCGGCGGATCTCGGGTAGGGGGTCCCGAACTGTGCATCTAGGCGGATGGTAACAGGAGACAAGGGACACGATGTTTTACCTGTGTTCGGGCCCTCTCGATGGAGGTAATACCCTACTCCTGCTTGATTAATATTGATGATATGGGTAGTACAAGAGTAGATCTACCACGAGATCAGAGAGGCTAAACCCTAGAAGCTAGCCTATGGTATGATTGTTTTTCGTCCTACGGACTAAAACCCTTCGGTTTATATAGACACCGAATAGGGTTAGGGTTACACAGAGTCGGTTACAATGGTAGGAGATCTACATATCCGTATCGTCAAGCTTGCCTTCCACGCCAAGGAAAGTCCCATCTGGACACATGATGAAGTCTTCAATCTTGTATCTTCATAGTCTAGGAGTCCGGCCAAAGATGATAGTTCGGCTATCCGGACACCCCCTAGTCCAGGACTCCTCAAGAGCTCCCTGAACCAGGCTTCAATGACGATTTAGTCCGGCGCATATTGTCTTCGGCATTGCAAGGCGGGTTCCTCCTCCGAATACTTCATAGAAGGTTTTGAACACAAGGATAGTGTCCGGCTCTGCAAAACAAGTTCCACATACCACCGTAGAGAGAATAATTTTTGCACAGATCTGCTGACGTATTTCGCGGCGTGACATCACACCACGGCCAAGCCTTTATTCGAATCGTTTTTTACCGTTCCACCTTAGCGCGTTTAGCGAGGCGGTTTCCTTGGCACATCTTATCAAAGCGTAGATCGTGCCCCCTTATTCCGGGATTCTCATCAATACGGACGTGGGTAACTCGACCGTGCCCGTTGGCATGCCTCCTCTATGGAAGGCGAGTCCTAATCGACCACGGGGAGGGCTCTTGGTATTCAACCTCTTTATAATGAGACCAAGGCCCACTTCTTTTTTCCACGGGGAGGGCTCTTGGTATTCAACCTCTTTATAATGAGACCAAGGCCCTCTTCTTTTTTCCACCTCCATCGAGTTCGCCTCGCGCTTCGAGTTCTACCACCCAAAGCTTCAGATTTAGGCGCTTCAGACCTTTGACGATGTCCGGCTCCGACCAGCTCGGCCGATGGATGTCTTCTTCCGTCACGGAAGAAGATGTGCTAAAGCTGCGAGACGCCAGGTATCTAACCGACGAGATCTCGCATAGGCTGCCTGCTCCAGGGCAGGTCATTCCCACTCCCGAGCCTAGCGAGAGCGTGGTGTTCGTGTCTCACTTCCTTCGGGGTTTAGGCTTCCCGACGGATCCCTTTGTGCGGGGGCTCATGTTTTATCATGGGCTGGATTTCCATGACTTGAATCCGGAGTCCATCCTCGATATCTTGTCATTCATTGTCGTATGTGAGGCCTTCCTCCACATTACTCCTCACTTCAGATTGTGGCTCAAGACCTTCAAGGTGGAGCCGAAGATGATCGAGGGGCAACAAGCAGAGTGCGGAGGGGCAGTCATAAGCAAGTGTGCTGATGCTCCGTGGCCCGATGGCTCTTTTCAAGAGGAGCTTGGTTTGTGGCAACGGGAGTGGTTTTATATTACCGCTCCTGTGGGCACCAAATGGGTGGCGCCACCCGCTTTCGGGCCAGTCCACCACGGGTGGCATCATGGGTCAACCTGGGGCTCGACTGGGGGCCGTCCAAGGACGTTCCTCTGTTGCAGGGTCGTATTCGAGACCTCCAAGAAAGAGAGATCAATCTGGTCGTAGTGACGCAGGTTATGTTGATTCGGCGCCTTCTGCCCTGCAAACGTCGCCCCCTCCGTCTGTGGGAATTCAATCCGGAGGGACCACGAGCTCTCCAACATTTTATGGGCGCGACGCCCAAGGAGATGTATAAACTGTTCTTCGGATCACAAGAGAAGTGTCCGGACTTGACCGAGGACGCAGGTCTAAGCTGCCATCACCCAGATACTCAAGTAAGTAATCTTGTAACTGGACAGGCTGTTCATTCATTTATCATATGTATGCCCTTTAAGGGAGCCGTTTTTTGAACAGGAGTGGATAGCCACGGCAAAGTTGATAAGGTGTCCGGCTCCCTCCCGGAGACCACGCGGATCCCATGCCGACCAAGATGTTGAAGGTCGCCTTTTAAAGAAGGCGAAGGGGGAGCAGGAAGCAACCGCCTCCACGAAGGAGGCTTTCGAGGAAGGAGGGATCAAAAGTCCCACCCTCCAAGGAGAGAAGAGGACCGCTTGGAAGATCCAGAGGTCAAGGCCTCAAAGAGGGGAAAGAAATCTTCGTCAGAGAGTCCGGCGCTGGGAAGTACCCCAGCCGCACTCTTTCCCCAAGGGGATCAGCCCTCCAGCGAGCCGTAAGTAAAAATAAGGGGTCCTGTGAATAAAGAACATCCCTGTATTTATTTCTGAAGATAACTGAAATTGTAGTTCGGATCTCAGCCCTTCTCAGCAGAGCTCGTCTTCGGGGGATCTTCTTCCGGAGATGATGGAGAGCGAAACGCCTCCACCTGGCGCACATTCATGCGAGGCGGACGACCCTGAGGTGTCGTCGCGGAGGGTTTCCCGAAATCTGGCGGGCCGGACGGTCCGCGCCAACCGTCAGGCGGTCGGAGGAGCTGAAGGACCTGCTCGGGCGGCGTATATCTCGAGAAGATCACCGTGCGCTAATGGCTACGGTAATTGAAAGAATTGCATCCGCCGAGAGCGGATTGCATGAAGCCTCCGTAAGTTTATCGACGGGGTTTGAGGTACGAAAAAAATGATGTACCTTCCGGCGCTTATGCATATAGAATGCGCCTGTATAGATAGTAGCCCCTGAGACTCGGTATGCTGTCACAACTGACAGCGTGCCGAGGATCATAATCTCAGTACTAACGTGTCGCCGTTCCTATGTAGGTGGCGGGGCGTCCGGTGGCTAGCCGGACTGATGAATTTGACGAACTAAAGCGGCAACTTGACGAGGCGGATGCGGAGATCGCGCTGGTCAATAAACGGTTTGACGAGTCACAAGGTATGCGACTTCTCCGCGGACACCTGGTGAGGGAGCTTAACGCCCATGCCTTACAACATGTATGCTTAATGCAGATGGTGCCGCTGCTATGGAGAGCCTTCGGGCAGAGCTCGCCCGAGCCAAGGAGCAAGCCAGAAAAAGTGATGCGGCTGCTTTAAAGGCGGCCGCAGAGCTAAAAGCCGAACAGGCTGCTTATTGCCAAAGTAAGAAGGAGATGGCCTATATGGCCGTGAAATTAAAGAATGCTACAGACCGTTGCGAGCTTCTTGAAAAAGAAGATCGAGTGAAACAAAAGGACCTGAAAAAGGCCACCACCGAGGCCAAGGATACTCGCTCTGCGATGAGAGCTATGAAGGAGGAGCTACGTCAGGCCGAGGATATTGCGGCTGGAAAGCCCTTTCTGCTGCGGAGGAAATTCACGGATCCCACGCTCAGTTGGACAAGCTGTGGAGTTCGGAGGATGCTTATATGGACTTAGCGGCGAGCGCTGCGGACGCGATTGAGCACTTCCGAGGCCAGAAGGGGCACAGAAGGGAAGAGCTGTTTTGGTCGCAGTTCCATAGTCCAGAGCGTCCTCTTCTGTTAGCCGATCGGTTGGCCGAATGGGCCGAGCTGAATAGGTTGTCCGGACTTGCCATGAAGGCTGTCGTGACTCATTTGTGGCCGAAAAGCCCCAAGCCGAAGAGTTATTTTGGCTTGATGCAACAGTTCCTTGGTGCGGTGCCGCATATCGATGCAATGAAGCGGTCAGCATGCATAGAGGGAGCGCGGATGGCTCTTGGCCGTGTCAAGACATACTGGGCGGAGATGAAGGCCACCAACGTTGCATCCCAAGATTCGGATGAAGCAGTACTTGCCGAGCACTATTTTGAGGAAGTCTGCAGGCGCTTCGTTTAATAGAGACGCGATGCTCGAAGGATATTATGTTTAAATGACATGTATGATTAGTGAAAACAATGTTTCAATATAATATAAGAGCTTTTTATACTTGTGCGTTCAAGTATTAAAACGCCTCTGTCTTGCCGTTGATGTATATGTGTATATAACCTGAAAGATGGCAGTCTTCGGCTTCAGCCCCCACGCACATAATGCGGGGGTGTTTGCAAAAAGGCGCATTTTCACACTTAATCCAACGTCTTGGTCCCGTAAAGGAGGTGATAGCGTAGCAAACTAGGCAACCGGACTATAATGCTTTATCACTTTCACTTAGCCATAGGAGCTCGATGGTGGGGCTACTATATAGCCCCTAGGGGCACCGCGCTCTCCCGAATTGGGCGCGTATGTGCTGACCGAAACGCCCTTCGTCAATGCGGGGAATTCTAAACATTCCACGGTCGTCGAAAGTGGTTGACCAGTCTCGCGCTATATCATGACAGCCAGTTTTAGCTTTCTCCACCGAGGTGCTCAACCCAGCTCAACCGGGGCACAATCGCAGTGGTTCTCCCAGTGCTACCTTAGCCGATATAACGGAACGTAAGGTACCAAAACATGGGAGCCGGGCAAACCCAACATTTGACCAAAGACATGATTAGGAGCTTGCATATAAGGCCTATCTCGAGACGCCGAACACTCCCTAAGGTATTCGGTCTTTATAAAAACGGGCAGAATAATGCCCTAAGCCCCTGGTGTCCAGGTACGTGCAAAAATTCTGGTGCGGCCGATGCCAAAACGCCAGCCTCCTCCTCGGTTATAGCTAGAAACCAGGGGATGTGTATCAACAAGAGACAGTAAAAAAGGTTTACGCAGGGTCTTAATCTGAAAAGAATCCTTGCAACGGGTCCCTACTGCACGTCTGCGCCTGTGTCTCCGTTGTGCCGTATCCTGGACAGGTGTAGCACGTTGTTCATCTGTAAAAGAGAGGAACTTAGTTGAAAAGAAAAAGGATTGTGCAAAAAATGTACTGTACATTAAATAAACAGAGTACGGTTCGAAAGGTGAATAAAATTGAGCTTTATTGTCTCTTGTAGTACATGCGTGCAGCCCCTTGTATGGGGGTATACCGCTAGTAGGCGCCGGACTTGTCTAGCCGTGTCCGGGGTTCGAATGACCTATTCAGGTGCTTTGATTAGCGGAGCCGGATTGGTGTGGGGCTGTCAAGGCAGTCTCACGTTCTTCCGTGCTCGAGTAACACTTAATACTCCCTTTTAATGAGATGATGCCGCGTGGACCGGGCATTTTAAGTGTAAGAGATGCATAATGCGATATTGCGTTAAAGCGGGCGAAAGCTTCGCATCCCAATAGTGCTTGATGGCTACTTTTAAATGGGGAGACTTGGAAGATTAACTTTTCGCGACAGAAGTTGTCGGATGAACCGAACATAACTTCTAATGTTAGGGAGCATGTACAATGGGCATATGTGCCTGGCATTATTCCTTTAAAGGAAGTGTTGCTATGGCTAATTTTGGTTGGGTCTATCCCCATCCTGCGGATTGTGTCCTGATATATCAGGTTTATGTCATCGCCACTGGCCCATGAGGACTTGTGTAAATTGGAATCCGTCGATTATAGGATCCAATATCAAGGCAGTCCATCATGCGTTAGGATACTTTCGGAGTAGTCCCGATGGTCGAAGGTAATTGGTTTTGACAACCGGTGTTGGGACTCATTGGGTAGATTGTGCGGCGCGTAATTCAATGGGTGCCGCTCTATTTTTCCCTTTTGTTACTTGAAGTAAGTTTACTGTTTTGACCTCTTGTGGGAAATTCTTTTGTTTTCTGGGGCTCTGCTTGTGGTACTCGTCATCATCCTCACTTGGTGTGTCGAGCCCCTTGTGTTCGGCGTTGAGTCTGCCGGACTGCTTGAAGACCCAACAATCTCTGTGGGTATGGTTTGCAGGCCTCCCGGGAGTACTGTGGATTTGGCATATCTTGTCCAAGATTTTGTTTAAGTTGGATATCTCATCACTATTGTCCTTAAGGGGCGGTTTTTTATTGTTCTGCCATGAGCTTTTGAATCCGGCGTTGATCGCCAGCCTCGTGGACCGTTCCTTAGTCCGGCTGGTCCTTGCTGCGTCGTGGTATCCCATTCCCATCCCCGACATTGGATGTACTTGGGTCACTGGTGCGCATCTTGCTAGCCAGCTATCCTCTCCCGCGCAAAAGCGGGTCATGAGGCTTGTTAATGCAGCCATGGTTCTCGGCTTCTCCTGGCCGAGGTGTCTGGCGAGCCATTCGTCTCGGACGTTATGTTTGAAAGCTGCTAAGGCTTCGGCGTGCGGACAGTCGACTATTTGGTTCTTTTTGGTGAGGAACCTGTTCCAGAATTTGCGGGCTGACTCTCCGGGTTGTTGAGTTATATGACTTAAATCGTTTGCATTTGGAGGACGGACATAAGTCCCTTGAAAATTTGCCCGAAAAGCATCCTCGAGCTCTTCCCAACTTCCAATGGTGTTTTCGGGGAGGCTTTTGAGCCAATGCCGGGCTGGCCCTTTGAGCTTGAGGGGTAAGTATTTTATGGCGTGGAGGTCATCTCCTCTAGCCATGTGTGTGTGGAGGATGTAATCCTCAATCCAGACTCGAGGTTTGTTGTTCCGTCGTATGCCTCTATGTTTACGGGTTTGAATCCCGGGAATTCGTGATCTAGCACCTCATCGGTGAAACACGAAGTGTGCGGCACCCCTATATTTGGGTGTGCCGTGATGTTCGGATATTTGGCGTGTTGCATTGCTTTGAAGAGCTTGCTTTCTCGGCCCATAGATGGACCTAACTGGGCCATCCTTTTGATGCGAATCCTTATGCGGATCGCGTACCGGCTTGTGTGCGGCGCCATTTGCCGCTCTTTGTTTTCCGTGGGGTCGTCCATCCGACCGGGTGGCCTTCTTGCTTTTTGATTGTGGGGGCTCTATGGCCTCCTCATCAAATTCGGGCAGCAGCTTTCTCTTTGGGTAGCTCTTTGTTCGGCGACTGTAGTCGTATTTGTCTGCGGTGTTGAGTACTTTGCTCCATCTGATTCTGAGTGCATCTTCCGCTGTTTTGAGCTTCCGCTTCTGCTTTTTCAGGCTACGCGCAGTGGCGATGAGCCTTTTGTGGAGGTTCTTCTGTTCCAACAATTTGTCCGGCGTGAGATCGTCCGGACTGTTATCTTCGCCGGGGACGGGTTGTTTATCCAGGTTGTCCTGTTCGGACGGTTGCTCGATAGCATGTTCGTCGTCCACTGGTTCGCCCTGCTCTATGGCTGGGTCTTTGTCGAGGCGGGACTTGGTGCGGCGTTTACGTTGCCGTTTTGACTACTTTTCGAGGGATTTATCCTTCGTAGTGTCCCGTTGTTCCTCGTCATCACTTCCTTTAGGTGTATCCACCATGTATACATCATGGGATGAGGTGGCTGTCCAGTATCCTATAGGTGCTGGTTCCTGGTTGTCTCCTACATCGTCGTCCATACCGTCGATGTCTTCGGAGTCGGAATTGAGCACGTCGTTTAAGCTTTCGACAGTGGCTACAAAGTGGGCGGTGGGTGGGCGTTGAATTTCTTTGTCGTCCGCATACCAACCATCCCGACCGTAGTCCGCCAGGGCTCTCCGATAAAGAGAGAGACTTTAGTGAATTCAGGATGCCGCCAAAGGGCGAGTGTTGAAGATGTCCGGCGATGAACTCCATGACCGACGCCCAATCGGATTCGATTGGCAGGGGCGCGGAGGGTTCGGAGTCCGGAGAGGAGTCCGGCGCCTTGGAGTCACGGTCTTCGCAAAGGACAGGGATGGAGTTTGGCTCAATCGCCGTAGAGATTGTAGCCCCCGAGGCGGTGTCCAACCAACCATCCTCGATTGGCGAGATTGGCTCCGAATCAATGGTCGGAGCGGACACTAGTGCGGCCTCCAGGACACTGTTCGGCGGCAGAGTTAGATCATGCCCATCGAGATAGTGCGGCGCGCTTGGCTGCGGCTCGAATCCGTCGAAGATCAAGTCTCCGCGGATGTCAGCCGTGTAGTTTAAACTTCCAAACCTGACCTGATGGCCAGGGGCGTAGCTTTCGATCAGCTCCAGATGGTCAAGCGAATTGGCCCGCAGTGCAAAGCCGCCGAATACAAAGATCTGTCCGGGGAGAAAGGTCTCACCCTGGACCACATCGTTGTTGATGATCGAAGGAGCCATCGGGCCTATAGGTGACGACACAGAGGAACTCTCAATGAAAGCACCAATGTCGGTGTCAAAACCGGCGGATCTCGGGTAGGGGGTCCCGAATTGTGCGTCTAGGCGGATGGTAACAGGAGACAAGGGACACAATGTTTTCACCAGGTTCAGCCCTCTCGATGGAGGTAATACCCTACTCCTGCTTGATTAATATTGATGATATGGGTAGTAGAAGAGTAGATCTACCACGAGATAAGAGAGGCTAAACCCTAGAAGCTAGCCTATGGTATGATTGTTGTTCGTCCTACGGACTAAAACCCTTCGGTTTATATAGACACAAATAGGGTTAGGGTTACACATAGTCGGTTACAATGGTAGGAGATCTACATATCCGTATCGCCAAGCTTGCCTTCCACGCCAAGGAAAGTCCCATCCGGACATGGGATGAAGTCTTCAATCTTGTATCTTCATAGTCTAGGAGTCCGGCCAAAGATGATAGTTCGGCTATCCGGACACCCCCTAGTCCAGGACTCCCTCACCCCCCCTCTAGACACCTCTTCTCGATCCCGTTTCACCCTTCATTATCAACCAAGTTCTGACCGGCAGAGTGTACCGTCTGCGGGATGCATCGGACAATCGACTTGAGCCAAACCCATGGAACACTGCCAGACTCTGAAGATTCTACGCCTAGTGTCGGACTCTATGTACGTCTCCTTACCCTTGTCCATTTTTTGCATATACGTTATCTGTCTGCTTTCTCTTTTTTCTCCTTTCTCCCCACGGCCTTAAAAGGCTAATTTGTGTCTTGTCTACACAATCTTGACGCGCTAACCGCGCTCATTATACCTGGGGGCTTCTTACACAGAAGCTTAATTATTTTTCTGGGCTTCATGCCCCGCACATGTGTTATTCTTCCGCATGTACCTTTTTTCGCCATTATATGCATCGATATGACTTAAGTTTTGGCCAAGCTGGGTTGCCTGGCTCTTGTATTTATGCCCCTCGTTCCGTTAATTCGGCTAGGGCATAAGGGGAGCACCTCTGCAATTGTTACTGCCGAGTCAGCCGGATGTGTACCTCAGACTGGGTGAAGCCGAAAGCTAGCACTCTTAAGGGAATATTCGGTCAGTGAACAAAAGATGACTTTTATTTATTTTTTCCACTTGCCCCCAGATGTTTTTTACCTGCATCCCTTCTCGCAGTTCGGACATGCACATTAGGACATGCGTACCCAGGGAAAGGAACCCTTAACGGAACTATTCTCCCTGGAAGATGTTTCTTACTATCCATGTAATATAACATAACTAGTTGGGTACTTGTCTGTTCAAGCACTTATGACCCCTACGCCTGGTCTCCATGCATACCCCGGTTTTTACATAACTGAGCGGGTATTCGGATACACTCCGGACTATCGGGTCCCGAGGTCGAAGCGAAAAGGTCCGCCATGACAAATGATTTACAATCCGGCTAGAGACATTCTACATGTCATTTAAATTACACAGTCAATTAGACTGATTAAATTCTTCTTCTATACCATCCAACAGGTTGTCTAGCCTAAAATCCTATTGGGAATACTTTGCAGCTAATTCTACTTGGTGGTACACCAAACTGACGGGGATCTCTTTTCCATCGGGCCCCACAGGTCCGACCTCGGCCATGTGGTTTGGGTCAGCCTTGGTATACCGCGTCTTCACCATGGCCCAGGCTTCCCTGGCACCTTGACGGCAGGCCGATATCTTCCATAATTGAAAACGCCGCTGCACTCCCTTGAGCTTCTCTGCAAGCTCTCCAATGCCTTCGGGCAGAGAGACGGATGGCCACAAGGCCTGGGCAATACCTTTCATCACCTGCCGAACTTGTTAAATGCGGTTATGAGAGTTCAGTAGAAGATCACCCGCAGACCGGGCATCTGCTCCAGGGACGCACCCATCAAAGATACCTGCAGACACAACTCTGTTAGTTGGCTTCTTCGCCGAACTCTTTTTAAAGTTCGTTCAAGCACTTACTGAAAATGCCGCGTCGAAGCCGCTTATTCTCCTTAACGGAGTCCGACAGCTGCGCGCGAACATCCTTTAGTTCCACACTCAGCTGGGTATTGGCATCTTGGAGATTATTTTTCTCCTAAATGACGCCACAGAGCACGCTCGCCAAAGATTTAGCTGTCGATCAGCACGTTGCGCATCCCCTGGCACGGCGTCCAGATTTGCTCTGGAGTCATCTGCACCATCTATCGTTAGAATTGCATGCACGCCGCTTACTCTCCAGTACATGCCATTCTTTGCAATGGAAACAATAGTTACCAACGGGGGCCTTCTTGGACTTATTTCCTGCGGCAACTGTGGCCTGAAGTTGGGCTTTGCATTCTTCTAGCTCTTGAGACAATTGGGTATTCTTCTCTGTAAGTACCTGCACAAATAGCGATCCTTAAATCAGTTGTGCCAACTGTTTCAAGTCTCATGGGCTAATGATATATATAATCATCAAATTTTCTTACCCGTATATCCTTTACAAACTGATCCGCGGCTCTGGCAAGACCATTTTGAGCAGCACGGATGTACGCGTCTCCTGAGTTAAAGGCATCAAAAGCCTCTTGGGAGAAACAAGCGTCACGGAGTACGGCCCGGCGACGCCTGTGATTCATGGCGCTCTCCACTCCGGAATTTGCAGCGGATATTTTATCCGCATCCTCTGTCGGAGGAGCATTTGGCGAGTGCCCGTGTTAGCCTCCACCTGCGGTAATAAAACAGCGAGCCACCGCTAGTAGAGTCGTGATCGGCCTTAGACGCACAGTTCGAGACCCCCTACCAGAGATCCGCCGGTTTTGACACCGACAACTAGTTTCAAGAAAAGGGCAAAGGGAAGAAGGGGAACTTCAAGAAGAACAGCAAGCAAGTTGCTGCTCAAGTGAAGAAGCCCAAGTCCGACATAAGCCTGAGACTGAGTGCTTCTACTGCAAACAGACTGGTCACTGGAAGCGGAACTGCCCCAAGTATTTTGCGGATAAGAAGGATGGCAAAGTGAACAAAAGTATATTTGATATACATGTTATTGATGTGTACTTTACTAGTGTTTATAGCAACCCCTCGGTATTTGATACTGGTTTAGTTGCTAAGAGTAGTAACTCGAAACGGGAGTTGCAGAATGAACAGACACTAGTTAAGGGTGAAGTGACGATGTGTGTTGGAAGCAGTTCCATGATTGATATGATCATCATCGCACACTCCCTATACTTTCGGGATTAGTGTTGAACCTAAATAAATGTTATTTGGTGTTTTCGTTGAGCATGAATATGATTTGATCATGTTTATTTCAATACGGTTATTCATTTAAATTAGAGAATAATTGTTGTTCTGTTTACATGAATAAAATCTTCGATGGTCATACACCCAATGAAAATAGTTTTTTTGGATCTCGATTGTAGCGATACACATATTAATAATATTGAAACCAAAAGATGCAAAGTTAATAATGATAGTGCAACTTGTATGTGGCACTGCCGTTTAGGTCATATTGGTGTAAAGCGCATGAAGAAACTCCATGCTGATGGGCTTTTGGAATAACTTGATTATGAATCACTTGATGCTTGTGAACCATGCCTCATGGGCAAGATGACTAAGACTCCGTTCTTCGGAACAATGAAGCGAGCCACTGACTTGTTGGAAATAATACATACCGATGTATGCGGTCTAATGAGTGTTGAGGCTCAGGGCGGGTATCATTGTTTTCCGACCTTCACTGATGATTTGAGTAGATATGGGTATATCTACTTGATGAAACATAAGTCTGAAACATTTGAAAAGTTCAAAGAATTTCAGAGTGAAGTAGAGAATCATCGTAACAAGAAAATAAAGTTTCTATGATCTGATCATATAGGCAAATACTTGAATATGAAGTTTGGCCTTCAATTAAAACAATGTGGAATAGTCTCACAAACTCATGCCACCTGGAACACCACAACATAATGGTGTGTCCGAACGTCATAACCACACTTTATTGGATATAGTGAATCTATGATGTTTCTTACCGATTTACCACTATCGTTTTGGGGTTATGCATTAGAGGCAGCTGCATTCACGTTAAAAGGGCACCATCTAAATCTGTCGAGACGACACCGTATGAACTGTGGTTTGGCAAGAAACCAAAGTTGTTGTTTCTTAAAGTTTGGGACTGTGATGCTTATGTGAAAAAGTTTCAACATGATAAGCTCAAACCCAAATCGGAGAAATGTGTCTTCATAGGATACCCAAAGAGACAGTTGGGTACACCTTCTATCACAGATCCGAAGGCAAGACATTCGTTGCTAAGAATGGATCCTTTCTAGAGAAGGAGTTTCTCTTGAAAGAAGTGAGTGGGAGGAAAGTATAACTTGGTGAGGTAATTGTACCTGCTCCATTATTGGAAAGTAATTCATTACAGAAATCTGTTCCTGTGACTCCGACACCAATTAGTGAGGAAGCTAATGATGATGATCATGTAACTTCAGATCAAGTTACTACCGAACCTCGTAGGTCAAATAGAGTGAGATCTGCAGCAGAGTGGTACGGTAATCCTGTTCTGGAGGTCATGTTACTTGACCATGACGAACCTACGAACTATGAGGAAGCGATGATGAGCCCAGATTCCGCGAAATGGCTTGAGGCCATGAAATCTGAGATGGGATCCATGTATGAGAACGAAGTGTGGACTTTGGTTTACTTGCCCGATGATCGGCAAGCCATAGAAAATAAATGGATCTTCAAGAGGAAGACGGACGCTGATAGTAGTGTTACTATCTACAAAGCTCGAATTGTCGCAAAAGGTTTTTGACAAGTTCAAGGTGTTGACTTCGATGAGTTTTTCTCACTCGTAGCGATGCTTAAGTCTGTCCAAATCATGTTAGCAAATTGCCACATTTTATGAAATCTGGCAAATGGATGTCAAAACTACATTCCTTAATGGATTTCTTAAAGAAGAGTTGTATATGATGCAACCAGGATGTTTTGTCGATCCTAAAGGTACTAACAAAATGTGCAAGCTCCAGCGATCCATCTATGAACTGGTGCAACCATCTCGGAGTTGGAATATACACTTTGATGAGTTGATCAAAGCATATTTATACAGACTTGCGGTGAAGCCTGTATTTACAAGAAAGTGAGTGGGATCACTACAACATTTCTGATAAATATATGTGAATGACATATTGTTGATTGGAAATAATGTAGAATTTTCTAGAAATCATAAAGGACTATTTGAAAGGAGTTTTTCAAAGAAAGACCTCGGTGAAGCTGCTTACATATTGAGCATCAAGATCTATAGAGATAGATTAAGACGCTTGATAAGTTTTTTCAATGAGTACATACCTTGACAAGATTTTGAAGTAGTTTAAAATGGAACAGTCAAAGAAAGAGTTCTTGCCTGTGTTACAAGGTGTGAAATTTAGTAAGACTCAAAGCCCGACCACGGCAGAAAATAGAAAGAGAGTGAAACGTCATTCCCTATGCCTCAGTCATAGGTTCTATAAAGTATGCTATGTTGTGTACCAGACCTATTGTGTACCTCACCAAGAGTTTGGCAAGAGGGTAGAATAGTGATGTAGGAGTAGATCACTGGACAGCGGTCAAAAATTATCCTTAGTGGAATAAGGAAATATTTCTCGGTCATGGAGGTGATAAAGAGTTTGTCGTAAAGAGTTACGTCGATGCAAGCTTTGACACCGATCTGGATGACTCTAAGTCTCGATCTAGATACATATTGAAAGTGGGAGCTGTTAGCTAGAGTAGCTCCGTGTAGAGCATTGTAGACATAGAAATTTGCAAAATACTTACGGATCTGAATGTGACAGACCCGTTGACTAAAATTATCTCACAAGCAAAACATGATCACACCTTAGTACTCTTTGGGTGTTAATCACATAGCAATGTGAACTAGATTACTGACTCTAGTAAACCCTTTGGGTGTTGATCACATATCAATGTGAACTATGGGTGTTAACCACATAAAGATGTGAACTATTGATGTTAAATCACATGGCGATGTGAACTAGATTATTGACTCTAGTGCAAGTGGGAGATCAAGGAAATATGCCCTAGAGGCAATAATAAAGTTATTATTTATTTCCTTATTTCATGATAAATGTTTATTATTCATGCTAGAATTGTATTAACCGGTAACATAATACATGTGTGAATACATAGACAAACAGAGTGTCACTAGTATGCCTCTACTTGACTAGCTCGCAGATCAAAGATGGTTAAGTTTCCTAACCACAGACACGGGTTGTCATTTGATAAACGGGATCACATCATTAAGAGAATGATGTGATTGACTTGACCCAGTCCGTTAGCTTAGCACTTGATCATTTAGTATGTTGCTATTGCTTTCTTCATGACTTATACATGTTCCTATTACTATGAGATTATGCAACTCCCGAATACCGAAGGAACATTTTGTGTGCTACCAAACGTCAGAAAGGGAACAACGTATGTTGTTATGCGGTTTGACCGATAAAGATCTTCATAGAATATGTAGGAGCCAATATGAGCATCCAGGTTCCGCTATTGGTTATTGATCGGAGCCGTGTCTCGGTCATGTCTACATAGTTCTCGAACCCGTAGGGTCCGCACGCTTAACGTTCGGTGACGATTTGTATTATGAGTTTATGTGTTTTGATGTACCAAATGTAGTTCGGAGTCCCGGACGAGATCGGGGACATGACGAGGAGTCTCTAAATGGTCGAGACGTAAAGATCGATATATTGGACGACTATATTCGGACATCAGAAAAGTTCCGTGTGATTCGGGTATTTTTTGGGAGTACCAGAGAGTTACAGGAATTTGCCGGGGAGTATATGGGCCTTATTGGGCTTTAGGGGAAAGAGAGAGGATAGGATGTGCGCCCCCCAAAGGCCTTGTCCGAATTGGACTAGGGGGAGGGGTTGCGCCCCCTCCTTCCTTCTCTTCTCTCTTCCCTTTCCTTGACTCCTACTCCTTCTACTTGGAAGGGGGGAATCCTACTCCCGGTGGGAGTAGGACTCCTCCAGGGCGCGCCATAGGGGCTGACCCTCTCCCCCTTCCTCCACTCCTTTATATACGTGGCCAGGGGGTACCCCATAGACACAACAATTGATTATTGATCTCTTAGCCGTGTGCGGTGCCCCCCTCCACCATATTCCACCTCGGTAATATCGTAGCGGTGCTTAGGCGAAGCCCTGCGTCGGTAGCATCATCAATACCATCATCACGCCGTCATGCTGACGGAACTCTCCTGCAAAGCTCTGCTGGATCGGAGATCGTGGGACGTCATCGAGCTGAACGTGTGCAGAACTCGGAGGTGTCGTGCGTTCGGTACTTGGATCGTTCAGATCATGAAGACGTACGACTACATCAACCGCGTTGTCATAACGCTTCCGCTTTCGGTCTATGAGGGTACGTGGACAATACTATACCCTCTCATTGCTATGCATCACCATGATCTTGCGTGTGCGTAGGAAATTTTTTGAAATTACTACGTTCCCCAACATTAGGTATACTTAAATGTACCTTTAGCTCTTTGTCCTTTCTGCCGGCTCTTGAATTCCTTCGGCCAGCTCTTGAGTCACAGTAGCCCTTTTGGCCGGCTCTTGAGTCACAGTAGCCTTTAGCCGGCTCACACTTGTAAATATCCTCAGATACTTTAGATACGCATAGTTTCATATGCTTCTAGCCCGCTTATAATTGTGCTTATCTTGTAGCTTGTATGCAATCAAAAACTATTGCCCCCAAGAAGGGAACCAAAGTTGTTAAGCCGGTGGTAAGCAAAGCCGCCAATTGTACCAAGTCTTGCGTGACAAAGCTCAGGATCTATGAGTTAGTGAGACTCGGTTCGCTGCCGGCCAAGGAACAGATCGAATGGCGGGTTTCGGAGGAGGAGACCCGGCCCCGGCCAGGTCAAAATGAAATTATTATCTTCGCGGATCATTTGGACAGGGGTTTCCGTCCATCGGGTTCCAAGTTCTTCCGTGAAATCCTTCATTACTATGACATCGCACCCGTGACCTTACTCCTAACTCGGTTCTTAATTTTAGAATTTTTCAAGTCTTTTGTGAAGTTTATCTTCAAATAGAACCAACCGTAAGCCTCTTCCAAGAGTTCTTTTACTGCAACAAATAGACTGAGTGCGGTGGAGGACTGAGTCTGGAATGCGGAGGAGTTACCATAGAGAGGCGAAGTAATAGTGCCTTGTTGGGAATATGCCCTAGAGCCAATAATAAAATGGTTATTATTATATTTCCTTGTTATGATAATTGTCTATTGTTCATGCTATAATTGTATTAACCGGAGACTGTAATACATGTGTGAATACGTAGACCATAATATGTCCCTAGTAAGCCTCTAGTTGACTAGCTCGTTGATCAATAGATGGTTACGGTTTCCTGACCATGGACATTGGATGTCGTTGATAACGGGATCACATCATTAGGAGAAAGATGTGATGGACAAGACCCAATCCTAAGCATAGCACAAGATCGTGTAGTTAAATGCGCTAAAGCTTTTCTAATGTATAGTATCATTTCCTTAGACCATGAGATTGTGCACCCGGATACAGTAGGAATGCTTTTGGGTGTGCCAAAGCGTCTAACGTAATCGGGTGGCTATAAAGGCACACTACAGGTATCTCCGAAAGTGTCTGTTGGATTGGCACGAATCGAGACTGGGATTTGTCACTCTGTATGACGGAGAGGTATCTCTGGGCCCACTCGGTAATGCATCACCATAATGAGCTCAATGTGACTAAGTAGTTACTCGCGAGATCATGCATTATGAAACGAGTAAAGTGACTTGCCGGTAACGAGATTGAACGGGGTATTGGGATACCAACGATCGAATCTCGGGCAAGTAACGTACCGATTGACAAAGGGAATTGTATACAGGATTGATTGAATCCCCGACATCGTGGTTCATCCGATGGGATCATCGTGGAACATGTGGGAGCCAACATGAGTATCCAGATCCCGCTGTTGGTTATTGGCCAGAGAGTTGTCACGGTCATGTCTGCATGATTCCCGAACCCGTAGGGTCTACACACTTAAGGTTCGGTGACGCTAGAGTTGTTATGGGAATTAGTGTGCAGTTACCGAATGTTTTTGGGAGTCCGGATGAGATCCCCGACGTCACGAGGAGTTCAAATGGTCCGGAGGTAAAGATTTATATATGGGAAGTCCTATTTTGGCCACCGGAAAATGTTCGGGATTTTTCGGTATTGTACCGGGAAGGTTCTAGAAGGTTCCAAAGTGGGGCCCACCTGCATGGGGGACCCACATGAACGTGGGTAGTGGGGGTAAGGCCCCACACCCCTGGTCAAGGCGCACCAAGATCCCCCCTTAGAAGGAATAAGATCATATCTCGAAGGGATAAGATCAAGATCCCTAAAAAAGGGGGATAACAATCGGTGGGGAAGGGAAATGATGGGCTTTATTTCCCCCACCTTTGCCAACGCCCCAATGGACTTGGAGGGCAAGAAACCAGCCCCCTCCACCCCTATATATAGTGGGGAGGCGCATGGGAGCCGCACCCAATCCCCTGGCCCAGCCCTCTCCCTCCCCAACACCTCCTCCTCCGTTGTAGTGCTTGGCGAAGCCCTGCCGGAGAACTGCAAGCTCCACCACCACGCCGTCGTGCTGCCAGAGCTCTCCCTCAAATTCTCCTCTCCCCTTGCTGTATCAAGAAGGAGGAGACGTCCCCGAGCTGTACGTGTGTTGAATGCGGAGGCGCCGTTGTTCGGCGCTTAGATCGGAATCAACCACGATCTGAATCGCTGCGAGTACGACTCCTTCATCCACGTTCTTGTAACGCTTCCGCATCGCGATCTTCAAGGGTATGAAGATGCACTCCCCTCTCTCTCGTTGCTAGTCTCTCCATAGATTGATCTTGGTGATGCATAGAAAATTTTTAATTTCTGCAACGATCCCCAACAGTGGCATCATGAGCTAGGTCTATGCATAGTTTCTATGCACGAGTAGAACACAAGTTGTTGTGGGCGTCGATTTTGTCAATTTACTTGCCGTTACTAGTCTTATCTTGATTCGGCGGCATCGTGGGATGAAGCAGCCCGGACCGACCTTACACGTACGCTTACATGAGACAGGTTCCACCGACTAACATGCACTAGTTGCATAAGGTGGCAAGCGGGTGTCTGTCTCTCCCACTTTAGTCGGATCAGATTCGATGAAAAGGGTCCTTATGAAGGGTAAATAGAAATTGGCATATCACGTTGTGGCTTTTGCGTAGGTAAGAAACGTTCTTGCTAGAAACCCATAGCAGCCACGTAAAACATGCAACAACAACTAGAGGAAGTCTAACTTGTTTTTGCAGGGTTATGTGATGTGATATGGCCAAAAGGATGTGATGAATTATATATATGTGATGTATGAGATTGATCATGTTCTTGTAATAGGAATCACAACTTGCATGTCGATGAGTATGACAACCGGAAGGAGCCATAGGAGTTGTCTTAATTTATTGTATGACCTGCGTGTCATTGAAAACACCGTGTAATTACTTTACTTTATTGCTAACCGTTAGCCATAGTAGTAGAAGTAATAGTTGGCGAGACAACTTCATGAAGACACGATGATGGAGATCATGGTGTCATGCCGGTGACGAAGGTGATCATGCCGCGCCTCAAAGATGAAGGCCAAAGGCGCGAGATGATATTGGCCATATCATGTCACTCTATGATTTGCATGTGATGTTTGTCAAGTTTACATCTTATTTGCTTAGAACGACGGTAGAATAAATAAGATGATCCCTCATAAAATTTCAAGAAAGTGTTCCCCTAATCGTGCACCGTTAGAAAGTTCGTTGTTTCGAAGCACCACATGATGATCGGGTGTGATAGATTCTAACGTTCGCATACAACGGGTGTAAGCCAGATTTACACATGCAAACACTTAGGTTGACATGACGAGCCTAGCATGTACAGACATGGCCTCAGAACACGAGAGACCGAAAGGTCGAACATGAGTCGTATAGTGGATACGATCAACATGAAGATGTTCACGGATGATGACTAGTCCATCTCACGTGATGATCGGACACGGCCTAGTTGACTCGGATCATGTATCACTTAGATGACTAGAGGGATGTCTATTTGAGTGGGAGTTCATTAAATAATTTGATTAGATGAACTTAATTATCATGAACATAGTCAAAAGGTCTTTGCAAATTATGTCGTAGCTCACGCTTTGGTTCTACTGTTTTAGATATGTTCCTAGAGAAAATTTAGTTGAGAGTTGACAGTAGCAATTATGCGGACTGGGTCCAAAATGGCGAGGATCGTCCTCATTGCTGCCTTGAAGGATTATGTCCTCAATGCACCGCTCGGTGTCTTTGAACCTCGGCGTCGGTTGTGGATGTTGCGAACATCTGACATACATGTTTTGATGACTACATGATAGTTCAGTGCGTAATGCTAAATGGTTTAGAATTCAGGCACCAAAGACGTTTTTGAAACATCGCAGAACATATGAGATGTTCCAAGGACTAAAATTGGGATTTTAGGCTAGTGCCCACGTCTAGAGGTATGATACCTCTGACAAGTTTCTTAAGCCTGCAAACTAAGGAGAAAATCTCAATCGTTGAGCATGTGCTTAGATTGTATCAGTACTACAATCGCTTGAATCGAGTGGGAGTTAATCTTACAGATGAGATAGTGATGGTTCTCCAAAGTCATTGCCACCAAGCTGCTAGAGCTTCGTGATGAACTATAACATATCAGGGATAGATATGATGATCCTTGAGCTATTCGCGACACCGCAAAAGTAGAAATCAAATAGGAGCATCAATTGTTGATGGTTAGTAAAACCACTAGTTTCAAGAAGGGCAAGGGCAAGAAAGGGATACTTGAAATGGCAAATCAGTTGCTGCTCTAGTGAAGAAACCCAATGTTGAACCCAAACCCGAGACTAAGTGCTTCTGAAATAGGGGGAACGGTCACTGAAGCAGAACTACCCTAGATACTTGGTAGATGAGAAGGTCGGCAAGGCCGATAGAAGTATATTGGATATACATTATAATGTGTACTTTACTAGTACTCCTAGTAGCACCAGGGTATTAAAATACCGGTTCGGTTGCTAAGTGTTAGTAACTCGAAATAAAAAGCTACGGAATAAACGAAGACTAGCTGAAGGTGAGATGACGATATGTGTTGGAAGTGTTTCCAAGGTTGATGTGATCAGGCATCGCATGCTCCCTCTACCATCGAGATTGGTGTTAAACCTAAATAATTGTTATTTGGTGTTTTTGTTGAGCATAGACATGATTGGATTATGTTTATCGCAATATGGTTATTCATTTAAGGAGAATAATGGTTACTCTGTTTATTTGAATAATACCTTCAATGGTCTTGCACCTAAAATGAATGGTTTATTGAATCTCGATCGTAGTGATACACATGTTCATGCCAAAAGATATAAGATAGTAATGATAGTACACATACTTGTGGCACTGCCATTTGAGTCATATTGGTATAAAACGCATGAAGATGCTCCATGTTGATGGATCTTTGGACTCACTCATTTTTTTTGAAAATTTCGAGACATGCGAACCATGTCTATTGGTTTATACGCATGAAGAAACTCCATGCAGATGGATCGTTTGGACTCAGTTGATTTTGAATCACTTGAGACATGCAAATCATACCACATGGTCAAGATGACTGAAAGGCCTCATTTTCAGTGAGATGAAACAAGAGAGCAACTTGTCGGAAGTAATACATTTGATGTGTGCAATCCAATGAGTGCTGAGGCACGCAGTGAATATCGTTATGCTCTTACTTCACAGATGATTTGAATAGATTCTAAGTATATTTACTTGATGAAACACCAGTCTGAATTATTGGAAGGTTCAAGTAATTTCAGAGTGAAGTTGAAGATCGTCGTGACAAGAAGATAAAATGTCGCCGTCTAACGGTATGAAAATATGTGGCACTGACGCACTATGATATGATCATAGAGATGAATATCTGAGTTATGTGTTTAGTACACAATTAAGACACTGTGGAAATTGTTTCACAACTAATGCCGCCTGGAACACCATAGTGTGATGGTGTGTCCGAACATCATAGCTGCACCCTATTGGATGTGGTGCAAACCATGATGTCTCTTATCAAATTACCACTATCGTTTATGGGTTAGGCATTAGAGACAACTGCATTCACTTTAAATAGGGCACCACGTAATTCCTTTGAGATGACACCATATAGAACTATGGTTTAGAGAAACCTAAGCTGTCATTTCTTAAAAGTTTGGGGCTGCGACGCTTATGTGAAAAGGGTTTAGCCTGATAAGCTCGAACCCAAAGCGGATAAATGCATCTTCATAAGACACACCCAAAACAGTTGGGTATACCTCCTATTTCGGATCCGGAAGCAAAAGTGATTGTTTCTAGAAACGGGTCCTTTCTCGAGGAAAAGTTTCTCTCGAAAGAATTGGGTGGGAGGATGGTGGAGACTTGATGAGGTTATTGAACCGTCACTTCAACCAGTGTGTAGCAGGGCACAGGAAGTTGTTCCTGTAGTGCCTACACCAATTGAAGTGGAAGCTGATGATAGTGATCATGAAACTTCGGATCAAGTCACTACCAAAACTTGTAGGTCGACAAGGATGCGTACTATTTTAGAGTGGTACCTAATCCTGTCTTGGAGGTCATGTTGCTAGACAACAATGAACCTACGAGCTATGGAGAAGCGAAGGTGGGCCTGGATTCCGACAAATGGCTCGAGGCCATAAAATCTGAGAGGATCCATGTGTGAAAACAAAGTATAGACTTTGGAAGAACTACTTGATGGCCGTAAGGCTATTGGGTATAGATGGATTTTGAAAGGAAGACGGACAATGATGGTAAGTATCACCATTAAGAAAGCTCGACTTGCCGTTAAGATGTTTTCCGACAAGTTCAAGGAGTTGACTACGGTGAGACTTTCTCACCAGAAGCGATGCTAAGAGTCTGTTGGAATTGTATTAGCGATTCTTGCATTGTTTATGAAATCTTGCGATAGGATGTCAAAACATTGTTTCCTCGACAATTTTCTTGAGGAAAGGTTGTATGTGATACAACCGTAAGGTTTTGTCAATCCTAAAAGATGCTAACAAGTATGCAAAGCTCCAGCAATCCTTCTAAGGACTGGAGTAAGCATCTCGGAGTTGGACTATATGCTTTGATGAGATGATCAAAGATTTTGGGTTTATACAAAGGTTATGAGAAACTTGTATTTCCAAAGAAGTGAGTGGGAGCACTATAGAATTTCTGATGAGTATGTGTTGTTGACATATTGTTGATCAGAAACGACGTAGAATTTCTGGAAAGCATATAGGTTATTTGAAAAGTGTTTTTCAATGGAAAACCTGGATTAAGCTACTTGAACATTAAGCATCAAGATTTATAAGGATAGATCAAAAACCGCTTAATAGTACTTTCAAATGAATACATACTGTGACAAGATTTTGAAGGATTTCAAATAAGATCAGCAAAGAAGGAGTTCTTGGCTGTGTTATAAGGCGTGAGCATTGAGTGAGACTCAAGATCTGACCACGGTAGAAGAGAGAGAAAAGACGAAGGTCGTCCCCTATGCTTTAGATGTAGGCTCTACAATATGTTATGCTGTGTACCGCACCTGAAGTGTGCCTTGCTATGAGTCAATCAAGGGGTACAAGAGTGATCCAGGAATGGATCACATGACAGCGGTCAAACTTATCCTTAGTAACTAGTGGACTAAGGAATTTTCTCGATTCGAGAGGTGGTAAAAGAGTTCGTCGTAAAGGGTTACGTCGATGCAAACTTTGACACTAATCTGGATGACTCTGAGTAGTAAACCGAATTCGTATAGTAGAGCAGTTGTTTGGAATAGCTCCAAGTAGTGCATGGTAGCTGCATCTACAAGATGACATACAGATTTGTAGCACACACGAATCTGAAAGGTTAAGACCCGTTGACTAATAACCTCTCTCACAAGCGAGATATGATCAAACCCCATGGGTGTTGGATTCCTTACAATCACATAGTGATGTGAACTAGATTATTGACTCTAGTGCAAGTGGGTGACTGTTGGAAATATGCCCTAGAGGCAATAATAAAATGGTTATTATTATATTTCCTTGTTCATGATAATTTTCTATTGTTCATGCTATAATTGTATTAACCGGAGACCGTAATACATGTGTGAATACATAGACCACAATATGTCCCTAGTAAGCCTCTAGTTGACTAGCTCGTTGATCAATAGATGGTTACGGTTTCCTGACCATGGACATTGGATTTCATTGATAACGGGATCACATCATTAGGAGAAAGGTGTGATGGACAAGACCCAATCCTAAGCATAGCACAAGATCGTGTAATTCGTCTGCTAAAGCTTTTCTAATGTCAAGTATCATTTCCTTAGACCATGAGATTGTGCAACTCCCGGATACCGTAGGAATGCTTTGGGTGTGCCAAACGTCACAACGAATCGGGTGGCTATAAAGGCACACTATAGGTATCTCCGAAAGTGTCTGCATTGGGTTGTACGAATCGAGGCCCAGGATTTGTCACTCCGTATGACGGAGAGGTATCTCTAGGCCCACTCGGTAATGCATCATCATAATGAGCTCAATGTGACTAAGTAGTTAGTCGCGGGATCATGCATTACGAAATGAGTAAAGTGACTTGCCGGTAACGAGATTGAACGAGGTATTGGGATACCGACGGTCGAATCTCGGGCAAGTAACATACCGATTGACAAAGGGAATTGTATACAGGATTGAT
The DNA here is from genome assembly GCA_021605145.1 of Aegilops bicornis. Classification (NCBI taxonomy): domain Eukaryota; kingdom Viridiplantae; phylum Streptophyta; class Magnoliopsida; order Poales; family Poaceae; genus Aegilops; species Aegilops bicornis. The sequence continues at coordinate 471,219,676 of CM038672.1, read as the reverse complement.
TGAATCCCCGACATCGTGGTTCATCCGATGAGATCATCGTGGAACATGTGGGAGCCAACATGGGTATCCAGATCCCGCTATTGGTTATTGGCCAGAGAGCTGTCTCGGTCATGTCTACATGATTCCTGAACCCGTAGGGTCTACACACTTAAGGTTCGGTGACGCTAGAGTTGTTATGGGAATTAGTGTGCAGTTACCGAATGTTGTTCGGAGTCCCGGATGAGATCTCGGATGTCACGAGAAGTTCCGGAATGGTCCGGAGGTAAAGATTTATATATGGGAAGTCCTATTTTGGCCACCGCAAAATGTTTAGGATTTTTCGGTATTGTATCGGGAAGGTTCTAGAAGGTTTCGGAGTGGGTTCCACCTGCATGTGGGGACCCACATGAACGTGCGTAGTGGGAGCAAGGCCCCACACCCCTGGTCAAGGCGCACCAAGATCCCCCCTTAGAAGGAATAAGATCATATCTCAAAGGGATAAGATCAAGATCCCTAAAAAAGGGGGATAACAATCGGTGGGGAAGGGAAATGATGGGATTTCTTTCCCCCACCTTTGCCAACGCCCCAATGGACTTGGAGGGCAAGAAACCAGCCCCCTCCACCCCTATATATAGTGGGGAGGCGCATGGGAGCCGCACCCCTTCCCCTGGCGCAGCCTCTCCCTCTCCCTCCCCAACACCTCCTCCTCCGTTGTAGTGCTTGGTGAAGCCCTGCCGGAGAACTGCAAGCACCACCACCACGTTGTCGTGCTGCCGGAGCTCTCCCTCAACTTCTCCTCTCCCCTTGCTGGATCAAGAAGGAGGAGACGTCCCCGGGCTGTATGTGTGTTGAACACGGAGGCGTCGTTGTTCGGCGCTTAGATCAGAATCAACCGCGATCGGAATCGCTGCGAGTACGACTCCTTCATCCGCGTTCTTGTAACGCTTCCGCATCGCGATCTTCAAGGGTATGAAGATGCACTACCCTCTCTCTCGTTGCTAGTCTCTCCATAGATTGATCTTGGTGATGCGTAGAATTTTTTTTAATTTCTGCAACGATCCCCAACATGCCTTCCCTGACATGAAGCTGGTGATTCATCCAAATGGATGGCAGAAAACTTTTATTGCAAGGACACTTCTTCAAATCAGTAGAAGCCATTGTCGGGTTACAGATATAGCTAGCTTGAATCCACAAATTAGTTTACTTCCTATGCATCTGCATAGGAAAGACCTGTGCTAGAACCCATTTATTCCAGAATCAATGCCCTTATAGCTCATGGACTCTCAGAGATTGATTTGACTTGGTGCTGGATGAGCTGGCGGATTCAACTCCTCAGCCTCAGAAACCATCTTATGCATGAATACACTCGCGAGTTAGAAGATGACTTGCGTTTCATTGATAAAGAATTATCCTCCAACTATCTCATGAAGGCCATTGAAAAACTTCTTGGTGAGACTCGTGAGAAAATCACAATTGTAGGTCTTTCCCCCTTCTTTGCTGGTAACCTGGCACCTAAGGTAAGCCATCTTTACCTACCTTCAAATTTACGCAATATTTTGCTTCTTTTAACATGTTGGCTTGTGTTTATTTCAGGAGAACGCTGACTGGTGGAAAACTGAACCCTCAACTCCAACCCCTCTTAGGGATGACACTTTAGAGGAGGTGGAAGAAGAAAATGACGAAGGTGAGGTAGAAGAACTTGATTCCCTTAGTCGTCTTCATAATGAATTTGTTGATGTCGACTCTTCATAGGAACAAGTTCAAAATAGCAGAGTCGGCGAGACAGAGGTAACTCCTAGTGCCTCTGACTCGAAAACCCTTAATTGAAGGAAGACGTGGCTAGCCATTCACAAGATACCATTTTCACACCCACCAGCCTACTTGGACAAACACTTATCTTTGAACAAAACACAACATGAGGCGAGCTTGAAGAGGAAGACCCGGAGTTCTGGTTTGGATGACATCTTAGATGATCTTTCATATGAGCCGTCTCCACATTGGGTGCGTGTTCAGGAGCAGCTGAGCTCAAAGCCTTCTTGCCCTAGAGTCGGCCAAATCAAGAACCCACTTAACCATTCTGACCTGAACTATCACGCGGCCTCACCTTCGTCTGATGAGTCCGGTGCCAGCCAGCTGCGCCTTTGATACGTCCATTTTGCATCATGATTTCCTACTGTTATTTATAATGTTTTTATGAATAATGATGCTTTATGAAGTAATTCTAATGCCTTTTCTCTCATAATATGTAAGGTTTACACAAAGTGGGAGAATGCCGGCAGCTGGAATTCTGGACCTGAAAAAGCTACGTCAGAGTTACCTATTCTGCACATCTCCAAACGAGCTGAAAATTTACGGAGAATTATTTTGGAATATATAAAAAATATTGGAGCAAATAACTAACGGAGGGGGCCCACCTGGTGAGCACAAGACACCAGGGCGCGTCAGGCCCTCCAAGCGCGCCCTGGTGGGTTGTGCTCAGCCCACCCACCTCCGGTGCCCATCTTCTGGTATATAGGTCATTTTGACCTAGAAGAAATAGGGACAGGACTTTCGGGACGAAGTGCCGCCCTCTCGAGGCGGAACTTGGGCAGGAGCACGTTTGCCCTCCGACGGAGCGATTCCGCTGGGGGAACTTCCGTCCCGGATGGGGAAATCGAAGCCATTGTCATCACCAACAACCCTCTCATCTTTGGGAGGGAAATGTTCATCAACTTTTTCAATAGCATCATCTTCTCTGAAACCCTAGTTCATATCTTGTGTTCAATCTTTGTACCGGAACCTTAGATTGGTACCTGTGGGTGACTAGTAGTGTTGATTACATCTTGTAGTTGATTACTATATGGTTTACTTGGTGGAAGTTCATATGTTCAGATCCATTATGCTATTTAATAACTCTCTGATCTTGAGCATGATTATTGTGAGTAGTTACTTTTGTTCTTGAGGTCACGGAAGAAGTCATGTTGCAAGTAATCCTGTGAACTCGATATGTGTTCGATATTTTGATGATATGGATGTTGTGATTTCCTTAGTGGTGTCATGTGAACATCGACTACATGGCACTTCACCATATTTGGGCCTAGGAGAATGCATTGTGGAGTAGTTATTAGATGATGGGTTGCTAGAGTGATAGAAGCTTAAACCCTAGTTTATGCGCTACTTCGTAAGGGACCAATTTGGATCCAAATGTTTAATGGTAGGTTATATTTTAACTTGATATTTTTCTCGTAGTTGCGGATGCTTGCGAGGGGGTTAATCATAAGTGGGAGGTTTTTTCAAGTAAGAACAGCACCCAAGCACTGGTCCACCCACATATCAAATTATAAATGTAACATCCCAAAATTCTAAATTTTGGAATGTTAATAATTCAAATAGGATTAATTAAAAACTTGCTTGTGTTGTTTGTTGTTAGTAAATTTTGACTAGGAATTTAAACTTTTGGAGTTTAAATGAATAATAAGCGAGAGGGGATAAAAGGACTTTCCCAAATTATTCATTTGTTTCTTATTTTGGGTTTACTGAATATTCAAATGAGAGGGAATAGAATTGACTTTCCGAATATTCCTTTTGATCTTATTTTGAACTTTGAGAACATTAAAATTTGTTCCGGCTTGGATATGAGAGAGGATGACATGACTTCCTCAAATTATATATAAAAAAAAGTAGGACAATTGAATATTCTTTCTATTGGATTTTATTGTTTTAAACAAAAACAACTTAGAAATTAGGTAAGTGAGAGAAGGTAATATGACACCTTCATTATAAAAGAGTTGGGAGTTGTTTTAGTTTAAATTTTGATATTTGTCGGAGTTCAAAAATATTTCGTGGAACATTTTATAAGTATCATGTAAAGTTTAAGAAAAATATTATGTGTATTTTATATAAGTATTTTGGACCGGAAAAATGTTCACTATGCTTCCTTTAATTATAGTTGTTTTTTTAGATATCCTGGAATTTTTATAAAATGATTTGGATATCTTTGGAGCTAAAATCCTTTTGTACCTAACATAAATAAATAGGAAATACTCTAATTCTACCCAGCTACCCCGGTGGCCTAGTTCCTTTCGGCCGCTCATGCGCGTGACGCAGCGCAGCAGGCTGAAGCCCGCCCAGCAGCAGCGGCTCCCCCAGTCCTTTCTTTTTCTGTTCATCTCCGATCTCTCTAACACCGCTGTCCCACCTTCGTCTTCAACATTCAGTCGGACTCCTACCCGTGCACGACAGCTGCAGCGAACCCAATCCAAATCCCACGAGATTCGCGCGACGCTGAATACCTCGTTCCAATCCGTGGAGACCAAGTGAAGCCTCTTGTTTCTCTCGTCCGATTCCCACAATCGCCGCTCGAGATCCGCCCTGATTTCGTGCTTGTTGGCCTCGAGAAGATCCGCCGCAGAGCCAAACTCCTGCGAGTGAATCGGCCATCTCCGGTAATCCCATCGACTGTCTCAACTCTGCTTCTTCATATACGCGTTGTTGCCCCACTCCTTGTCAGCCCCCTGCCATGGCGACCCTACCTGTCGGTGAATCGGCCTGTCTCTCGCCAGGCCGGCACCCAGCGCGGTCCTGCAAGTGAAGGCCCGGCCCAGCTGCACAACTACATAAGCCTCGCAGGAAGAAGAGACGAGCATCCAGTGGGAGCATCCAGTGGATCAGGGCGAACCCGGCGGCGGCTACCTTCTTCCCTTTCCTCTGTTCTTCCCCTACCTTGTTTCCCTCTGTTCCTGTGATCAAATTCATATGTAATTGAAGCTTGTCTCAAACCAGTGAGAGATTATAGTAGATCAAGTGATCTCTAACCTGTCCCTTACATCTGGTATACAGAGCTAGGCACCACCCTTTCCCATCAAAATTTTCTCCCAATTCCTACAATTTCACCGGTGACGACACCATGCCCGCCGTCAAACCACCAGAGTGGGATGCCATGACTGCCAAGGAGCAGTTGTTGTGGTATCTCGAGAGGTTATGCGCCCAGGTAGATGAGATGAGCTCAACGTTGGGTATTGCAAGCACGGGTGCCCCTCCGGTGGTTACCCCGCTTGTTGATCCAGCGGCCTCAACCACGACGCACGCCTCGTCGGCGGCCGTTCTCGACGTCTCCGTCTCCACCACCAAGGCTCAGGAAGTGCTCGCGGTCACCCATTACGTGCCCCCTGCCGGTGTCACGATGGGGCACATCACCTGTTCGACGGATGGCTCGAACCAAGCTGTCGCCACCAACAGCGCCAACAAGGTCACCACTGTCTGCCCCGAGCCCTTCATCGACCTCAGCGACAAGTTCGGCGCCCTCAACATTCATGTGACGGCCAGCACCAACCCGCCGCTCCACGTCCACGTTTCGTCACCCAAGTCTTCCCTCGACAGCACCCGCGGCGTCGCTGTTGCAGGACCGGAGGAGTACACACTCGTGGCGGCTACGCCAGACGTCGCCCTCGAACTTGCCGTCCGCCCAAGCGTCATACTCATTACCCCAGTGACCTCTCTACACCAATGCTGACCACCTATTCGACGAAATACTCTCGTCACAACGCCAAACTACTGAGGTATGTGCTCCACCAGGCTGTGACACCCTCATGGATGGTGTTACGACCGAAGCGATGGCCATCGTTTTGGAGAGATCCTGCAGATGGAAACGAGAAACGGTCGTGGCCGTCATTAACTTGCTCTCATGAACTGTATCGGAAGCACGTTGGGTTGCTGTCACAAGATACTTCTGCGATGGAGGATTTTCTGGTGTTCTGAATTCGTTGAGAGAATCTTGGAAGTATTCGCAAATTATGCAGTTAAAACTACCATGGCCGTCGTTTTCAAGCAATGGCCAAGCAACACTAGTGTGGTCAGAATTACCCAAGTGTGAGCTTCCAGATGAATACTATTCTACTCTTGACAATTTTGCTTCAGTGGTGACTATCGGTGTTAATGTTGTTTGTTCATTGGAACCTATTGAGCATCAGTTTACAGTTGTTCTTGAGCAGGAACATTGGAAGTTTTCTGAACATGCTGTCGTGTGTAGTTTTCCTAGGGCTGGAAAATTGCCAAGAGATATTCCTGTTGTGAGTCAGCCAATAATGCAAATTATCCGTGGTCTGTACCTAGGTGTTGTGGAAAGGCGGTCAATTATATTTCCGATGCAATCCTCTCATGAATTTTGTTTTCAAGATGCACATCTACTGTTCAGGTTCAGTCTAATTGGAAAATACATACGGATACTCGCAGTCTGCTTTGTACAGCCCTCTTATGAACTTTGTGCTCAAGATGTACAACTGAGGTTTGAGTTCAGTCAGAAAAATGTTCAGCTGAAGCTACCATATTTTGCCTACGATTGTCAAGTAGTACGTGTGCAGTCAGAACTACCCAAAACTGTGCTCCCTCATATATTATGTTCCAGTGTTAGCAATTTGTGTTGGCATGCAACTACATCTGCCCCTGATCTGGGTTCAGTTAAATATTGGGAGGACCTGTTTCTAGCTACCGATGAGCAGTCCTGGAAATTGGATACTACTAGAAATCTTGCGTGCAAAACCCACGAGCATTGGAACTTGTCCGAGCATCACATACTGGAGCATGCTACTGTGTGTACAATTTCTATGGGTTAGAAATTGCAAAGGAAGATTCAGCTTATGAGCTTGACCTTCAGTACACTTGACCTTGGCATGGAGGAATATCCATGAAGTATTTTTATGATGTCTGATAATCTTTGGTTGGACAAGGGATGCCTTAAGAGTCACATGACTCATAGAGAAATCAAATCACAAAGGCTACGACCATCAGGTGTTGTTGTGCTGTACTTGCTTGAAGACTACTTGAGGTCTGCTAATCTTGAACTGCAACGGCCATGGCGACCCCACCATCAAAAAAAAAAGTAAGAGCACAACACAACAATTGTTACATCATGCCCGAGGGCAAGTTCTTCTAGTTTCAGTAGTTGAGCGACAACCATGGCCTTCTGGGCAACCTACTTCCTTGGTTTCCACAGAGCCAAACAATTGTTGTGAGGCTGGGTCAAAGAGAGCGAATTCAACACTCAGTCTGTTTTCCCTAAATGCTCTGAACAATATCGTTGGAAAGTTGCAAAGCCAATTAGCTCCGAGAGGAAAACAACTGCTAGTAGACCTTGTCTTTTGCCTGATTTTCAGTTTCCTTCTAGGGAAATTTGGCCAGAGTCTTCTAACAGAATCTGGAGCTGGACATTACCTCTATTCGAAAGTGTGAATACATCCACTATTCAGCAACATGTCGCTTGTAACAGGATTTGTCTTCAGCTACATCAGTTGGGATTATTGACTATGCATCTTATTGATGGAATTCCTCTCTGCTTGTACGAACATACTGCAACAGGAGATTTTGTGTACGAATCATGGCAGTAGCAGTACAAATTCAGTGGATGCTACGGAGGGATACTCACCAACCAGTTCTTGCATTTGTGGTCCTTGAAGCATGACAATACTGATTCAAGTTTTATTAAGCATGTCAAGCTTCCCACTGCTTCCGAACAACATCACTCTTGTCTTGCTATGGTGGTTGTGCATATGCTTGTTCTTGTCTTACAAGATCTCAGCGCTGCTCCATCTGTGGTGCTAGAAAAAAGCAAAGATTTCTGTGGAAACCTGCAGTTCTGAACCACAAATGACCGACTCGGTTGATCTGCTACTAATGCCACTATTTCTGAAATCTTCACAAGACAAGCGCATTGTTTGTGAAGCTGCTGAGGCAACCATTATAACCAAAATGCAGCCCTACCTCAAATACAGGAACACTCGAATTCGAGCAAAAGCATCTGTTTGTATCAGTAAGAGTGTACCATGTCTTAGTCTGCAGGGAATCAACGGAATGGACAAGCAGACCATCACTGAATCCAAGCATGAAGTCATTCAAGCTGCAACTTATGTGCACAAGTCATGGCATCCGGGGAGCGACAAGACCACCACTGTAGTCGCGCCCTCGGTGCACATATTGCAGTTGGTTTGCTGTTCTACATTCAGGTCCGGCAGGAATGAGAAATGGAGTTCAGAGTGTACCAGGCGCTCGGAGTCCAGCGAGCTCGGGTGTCATGACTCCAGATGCTTCACTGGCAATGTTGTCATGGGATCAGCTCGTTACACAGTTATCCGATGTTTTCCATGGGACCCTGGGAAACTACAAACAAATGAATCTCAAGAGGTGAGTAAGTGCTGGTACGCCAATTCAGTGGCACGACAATGGCTGGTTCATGAGCAGACAAACCTACTCCTTCAGCTCACTTCCTTGGTGCTGAGGCTTGGGGCAAGCCTCATCTTAAGAAGGGGGGATGTCAGCCCCCCTGCCATGGCGACCCTACCTGTCGGTGAATCGGCCTGTCTCTCGCCAGGCCGGCACCCAGCATGGCCCTGCAAGTGAAGGCCCGACCCAGCTGCACAACTACATAAGCCTCACAGCAAGAAGAGACGAGCATCCAGTGGATCACGGCGAACCTGGCGGCGGCTACCTCCTTCCCTTTCCTCTGTTCTTCCCTTACCTTGTTTCCCCCTGTTCCTGTAATCAAATTCATATGTAATCGAAGCTTGTCTCAAACCAGTGAGAGATTGTAGTAGATCAAGTGATCCCCAACGTGTCGCTTACACTCCTGGACCCTTTTGTTTGCTCCTGGAAGCGCCGAATCGAGCATCAGGATGAAGTCCCGAAGCCACCTCTCACCGTCGTCACTGCTACCGCAACAGGGATCCCCGGAGTGCCCTGGGCACATATTTGAGTTCTGAGAGTTGCTCCGAACCCTCCCGTGCACATCCCCGAGTCAGAGGATCATTGGAGACGAGCGCATGGTTTTGATGAAGCTCCGCCACCGAGTTCCCTTCACCGGTTGATTCCGATGACTATTGACACCAGAGCAAGCTCCCGGTGCACTCTCGATCATGATTAGCCGTGTCCCCGGTTATGGACAAATTTGAGCCACTATGTCATTACAGTTGTTGGATGATCTTTACAGAGGATACTTTAATAAAAATTGAGTGGGAAACTTAATAATTGGGATAGGTTGTAATTGGATTTCCCAATTCAACCATATGTATTTAATTGTAGCAAGACAAAAATTAAAATTGACAATTATATTATGTAGCTATCAGGGAAAAACTAGCTTTCCACAAAACAAGCACTACATATAGATGTAGGTCTGTTATATTATTCCTTGTGTGACTTGCCAATACATTCAAAGTATTGACCTTCGTGGCTGCAACGTTTCATGTTGTAGATTTTATACGACGAGTGAGTGATACAATGTAGGGTTACAATGTCTATACTCTCCATCGTATTTACTTTTCCAAACACTTTTGCCCTTGCATGATTTGAATGGAATAACCCAGACTGACGCTGTTTTCAGCAGAATTGTCATGGTGTTATTTTTGTGCAGAAATAAAAGTTCTCGGAATGACCTGAAACTTCACGGAGAATATTTTTAGAATTTATAAAAAAATACTGGCGAAAGAATAAAAGACCAGGGGGCCCACACCTTGTCCACGAGGGTGGGAGCGCACCTGCCCCGCCAGGGCACGTTCCCTCTCTCGTGGGCCCCCTGAGGCTCCACCGACCTCAACTCCAACTCCATATATTCACGTTCGGGGAGAAAAAAAATCAGAGAGAAGGATTCATCACGTTTTACGATACGGAGCCGCCGCCAAGTGTTGGGTAACGTAGTAATTTCAAAAAATTTCCTACGCACACGCAAGATCATGGTGATGCATAGCAACGAGAGGGGAGAGTGTGTCCACGTACCCTAGTAGACCGAAAGCGGAAGCGTTAGCACAACGCGGTTGATGTAGTCGTACGTCTTCACGATCCGACCGATCAAGTACCGAACGCACGGCACCTCCAAGTTCAGCACACGTTCAGCCCGATGACGTCCCTCGAACTCCGATCCAGCCGAGTGTTGAGGGAGAGTTTCACAAGACGATGGCGTGGTGGCGATGATAATGTTCTACCGGACGCAGGCTTCGCCTAAGCACCGCTTCTGATATTATCGAGGTGGACTATGGTGGAGGGGGCACCGCTGCACGGCTAAAAGATCAAACGATCAATTGTTGTGTCTTTGGGGTGCCCCTCGCCGTTTATAAAGGAGCAAGGGAGGTGCGACCGGCCGGGAGAGGCGGCGCCAGGAGAGTCCTACTCCCACCGGAGTAGGACTCCTCCCTTTCCTAGTTGGACTAGGAGTGGAGGGGAAAGATGTGGAGGAGAAGAAGGCAAGGGGCGCCGGACTAGGGGGAGGGCACGCGGCCCTTACCATGGCCGCCTCTCCTCCCTTCCACTAAGGCCCACTATGGCCCAATAACCTCCCCGGCGAATTCCCGTAACTCTCAGGTACTTCGAAAAATACCCGAATCACTCGAAACCTTTCCGATGTCCGAATATAGTCGTCCAATATATCGATCTTTACGTCTCGACCATTTTGAGACTCCTCGTCACGTCTCCGATCTCATCCGGGACTCCGAACTACCTTCGATACATCAAATCACATAAACTCATAATATAATCGTCATCGAACTTTAAGCGTGCGGACCCTACGGGTTCGAGAACTATGTAGACATGACCGAGACACGTCTCCGGTCAATAACCAGTAGCGGAACCTGGATGCTCATATTGGCTCCCACATATTCTACGAAGATCTTTATCGGTCAAACCGCATAACAACATACGTTGTTGCCTTTGTCATCGGTATGTTACTTGCCCAAAATTCGATTGTCGGTATCTCAATACCTAGTTCAATCTCGTTACCGGCAAGTCTCTTTACTCGTTCCATAATACATCATCCCGCAACTAACTCATTAGTTACAATGCTTGCAAGGCTTATAGTGATGTGCATTACTGAGTGGGCCCAGAGATACCTCTCCGACAATCGGAGTGACAAATCCTAATCTCGAAATACGCCAACCCAACAAGTAGCTTCGAGACACACTGTAGAGCACCTTTATAATCACCCGATTCGTTGTGACGTTTGGTAGCACACAAAGTGTTCCTCCAGAAGCAGGAGTTGCATAATCTCATAGTCATAGGTACATGTATAAGTCATGAAGAAAGCAATAACAACATACTAAACGATCAAGTGCTAAGCTAACGGAATGGGTCAAGTCAATCACATCATTCTCCTAATGATGTGATCCCGTTAATAAAATGACAACTCATGTCTATGGTTAGGAAACATAATCATCTTTAATTAACGAGCTAGTCAAGTAGAGGCATACTAGTGACACTGCTTGTCTATGTATTCACACATGTATTATGTTTCCGGTTAATACAATTCTAGCATGAATAATAAACATTTATCATGATATAAGGAAATAAATAATAACTTTATTATTGCCTCTAGGGCATATTTCCTTCAGTCTACCACTTGCACTAGAGTCAATAATCTAGTTCATATCACCATGTGATTTAATACCAATAGTTCACATCACCATGTGATTAACACCTATAGTTCACATTGTCATGTGACCAACACCCAAAGGGTTTACTAGAGTAAATAATCCAGTTCACACCGCTATGTGATTAACACCCAAAGAGTACTAAGGTGTGATCATGTTTTGCTTGTGAGAGAAGTTTAGTCAACGGGTATGCCACATTCAGATCCGTATGTATTTTGCAAATTTCTATGTCAACAATGCTCTGCACGGAGCTACTCTAGCTAATTGCTCCCACTTTCAATATGTATCCAGATTGAGACTTAGAGTCATCTGGATCAGTGTCAAAATTTGCATCGACGTAACCCTTTACGACAAACCTTTTTGTCACCTCCGTAATTGAGAAACATATCCTTATTCCACTAAGGATAATTTTGACCGCTGTCCTGGGATCTACTCCTAGATCACTGTTGTACTCCCTTGCCAAAATCTGTGTAGGGTATACAATAGATCTGGTACACAGCATGGCATACTTTATAGAACCTATGGCCAAGGCATAGGGAATGACTTTCATTCTCTTTCTATCTTCTGCCGTGGTCGGGCTTTGAGTCTTACTCAATTTCACACCTTGTAACACATGCAAGAACTCTTTCGTTGACTGTTCCATTTTGAACTACTTCAAAATCTTGTCAAGGTATGTACTCATTGAAAAACTTATCAAGCATCTTGATCTATCTCTATAGATCTTGATGCTCAATATGTAAGCAGCTTCTCCGAGGTCTTTCTTTGAAAAACTCCTTTCAAACACTCCTTTATGCTTTGCAGAATAATTCTACATTATTTCCGATCAACAATATGTCATTCACATACACTTATCGGAAATGTTGTAGTGCTCCCACTCACTTTCTTGTAAATACAGGCTTCACCGCAAGTCTCAGATAGAACTATATCCTTTGATCAACTTATCAAAGCGTATATTCCAACTCCGAGATGCTTGCACCAGTCCATAGATGGATCGCTGGAGCTTGCATATTTTGTTAGCACCTTTAAGATTGACAAAACCTTCTGGTTGCATCATATACAACTCTTCTTTAATAAATCCATTAAGGAATGCAGTTTTGTTTATCCATATTCCAGATTTCATAAAATGCGCAATTGCTAACATGATTCGGACAGACTTAAGCATAGATACGAGTGAGAAACTCTCATCGTAGTCAACACCTTGAACTTGTCGAAAACCTTTTGCGACAATTCTAGCTTTGTAGATAGTAACACTACTATCAGCGTAAGTCTTCTCCTTGAAGATCCATTTATTCTCGATGGCCTGCCGATCATCGGGCTAGTCAACCAAAGTCCATACTTTGTTCTCATACATGGATCTCATCTCAGATTTCATGGCCTCAAGCCATTTCGCGGAATCTGGGCTCATCATCGCTTCCTCATAGTTCGTAGGTTCATTATGGTCAAGTAACATGACCTCCAGAACAGGATTACCGTACCACTCTGGTGCGGATCTCACTCTGGTTGACCTACGAGGTTCGGTACTAACTTGATCTGAAGTTTCATGATCATCATCATTAACTTCCTCACTAATTGGTATAGTAGTCACAGGAACAGATTTCTGTGATGAACTACTTTCCAATAAGGGAGCAGGTACAGTTACCTCATCAAGTTCTACTTTCCTCCCACTCACTTCTTTCGAGAGAAACTCCTTCTCTAGAAAGGATCCATTCTTAGCAATGAATATATTGCCTTTGGATCTGTGATAGAAGGTGTATCCAACATTTTCTTTTGGGTATCCTATGAAGACGCCCTTCTCCGATTTGGGTTTGAGCTTATCAGGTTGAAACTTTTTTTCACATAACCATTGCAACCTCAAACTTTAAGAAACGACAACGTTGGTTTCTTACCAAACCACAGTTCATATGGTGTCGTCTCAACGGATTTAGATGGTGCCCTATTTAACGTGAATGCAGTTGTCTCTAATGCATTACCCCAAAATGATAGTGGTAAATCGGTAAGAGACATCATAGATTGCACTATATCCAATAAAGTACGGTTATGATGTTCGAACACACCATTATGCTGTGGTGTTCCAGGTGGCACGAATTTGTGAAACTATTCCACATTGTTTTAATTGAAGACCAAACTCGTAACTCAAATATTTGTCTCCGCGATCAGATCGTAGAAACCTTATTTTATTGTCACGATGATTTTCCACTTCACTCTGAAATTGTTTGAACTTTTCAAATGTTTCAGACTTATGTTTCATCAAGTAGATATACCCATATCTGCTCAAATCATCTGTGAAGGTCAGAAATAACCGATACCTGCCGCGAGCCTCAACACTCATCAGACCACATACATCAGTATGTATGATTTCCAACAAATCTGTTGCTTGCTTCATTGTTCTGGAGAACGGCGTTTTAGTCATCTTGCCCAAGAGGCATGGTTCGCAAGCATCAAGTGATTCATAATCAAGTGATTCCGAGAATCCCATCGGCATGGAGTTTCTTCATGCGTTTTACACCAATATGACCTAAACGGCGATTGCCACAAATAAGTTGCACTATCATTATTAACTTTGCATCTTTTGGCTTCAATATTATGAATATGTGTATCACTACGATCGAGATCCAACAAACCATTTTCGTTGGTGTGTATGACCATAGAAGGTTTTATTCATGTAAAGCAGAACAACAATTGTTCTCTAACTTAAATGAATAACCGTATTGCAATAAACATGATCAAATCATATTCATGCTCAACGCATAAATACCAAATAACACTTATTTAGGTTCAACACTAATCCCGAAAGTATAGGGAGTCTGCGATGATGATCATATCAATCTTGGAACCACTTCCAACACACATCGTCACTTCACCCTTAACTAGTCTCTGTTTATTCTGCAACTCCCGTTTCGAGTTACTAATCATAGCAACTGAACTAGTATCAAATACTTAGGGGTTGCTATAAACACTAGTAAAGTACACATCAATAACATGTATATCAAATATACCTTTGTTCACTTTGCCATCCTTCTTATCCGCCAAAAACTTGGGGCGGTTCCGCTTCCGATGACCAGTTCCTTTGCGGTAGAAGCACTCGGTCTCGTGCTTAGGTCCGGACTTGGGCTTCTTCACTTGAGCAACAACTTCGCTTGCCGTTCTTCTTGAAGTTCCCCTTCTTCCCTTTGCCCTTTTCTTGAAACTAGTGGTCTTGTCAACCATTAACACTTGATGTTTTTCTTGATTTCTACCTTCGTCGATTTCAGCATCACGAAGAGCTTGGGAATCGCTTCCGTTATCCCCTGCATATTATAGTTCATCACGAAGTTCTAGTGACTTGGTGATAGTGACTAGAGAACTCTGTCAATCACTATCTTATCTGGAAGATTAACTCCCACTTGATTCAAGTGATTGTAGTACCCAGACAATCTGAGCACATGCTCCTTTGCTTGAGCTATTCTCCTCCATCTTTTAGCTATAGAACTTGTTGGAGTCTTCATATCTCTCAACTCGGGTATTTGCTTGAAATATTAACTTCAACTCCTGGAACATCTCATATGGTCCATGACGTTCAAAACGTCATTGAAGTCCCGGTTCTAAGCCGTAAAGCATGGCACACTGAACTATCGAGTAGTCATCAACACGTGACTGCCAGGCATTCACAATGTCTGCGATTCTTTGGCGCAGTGGTACACCTAGCGGTGCTTCCAGGACGTAATTCTTCTATGCAGCAATGAGGATAATCTTCAAGTTACGGACCCAGTCCGTGTAATTGCTACCATCATCTTTCAACTTAGTTTTCTCTAGGAACATATCAAAATAAACATGGGAGCTAAACGCGAGCTATTGATCTACAACATAGATATGCTAATAGTACCAGGACTAAGTTCATGATAAATTAAAGTTCAATTAATCATATTACTTAAGAACTCCCACTTAGATAGACATCCCTCTAATCCTCTAAGTGATCACGTGATCCATATCAACTAAACCATGTCCGATCATCACGTGAGATGGAGTAGTTTCAACGGTGAACATCACTATGTTGATCATATCTACTATATGATTCACACTCGACCTTTCGGTCTCCATGTTCGAGGCCATATCTGTTATATGCTAGGCTCGTCAAGTTTAGCTCGAGTATTCCGCGTGTGCAACTGTTTTGCACCCATTGTATTTGAACGTAGAGCCTATCAC
The DNA here is from genome assembly GCA_021605145.1 of Aegilops bicornis. Taxonomy (NCBI): domain Eukaryota; kingdom Viridiplantae; phylum Streptophyta; class Magnoliopsida; order Poales; family Poaceae; genus Aegilops; species Aegilops bicornis. The sequence continues at coordinate 471,204,134 of CM038672.1, read as the reverse complement.
ACCCGATCATCACGTGGTGTCTCAAAGCATGAAGAACTTTCATAGCGGTGCATACTCGGGGATAACACTTATACTTTGATAATTTAGTGAGTGATCATCTTATAATGCTACCGTCAATCAAAGCAAGATAAGATGCATAAAGATAAACATCACATGCAATCAATATAAGTGATATGATATGGCCATCATCATCTTGTTCTTGTGATCTCCATCTCCGAGCTAATCGCCATGATCACCATCGTCACCGGCGCGACACCTTGATCTCCATCGTAGCATCGTTGTCGTCTCGCCAATTTTATGCTTCTCGACTATCGCTACCGCTTAGTGATAAAGTAAAGCATTACCGCGATTGCATTGCATATAATAAAGTGACAACCATATGGCTCCTGCCATTGCCGATAACTTCGGTTACAAAACATGATCATCTCATACAATAAAATTTAGCATCATGTCTTGACCATATCACATCCCAATATGCCCATGAAAAAACAAGTTAGATGTCCTCTACTTTGTTGTTGCAAGTTTTACGTGGCTGCTACGGGCTTAGCAAGAACCGTTCTTACCTACGCATCAAAACCACAACGATAGTTTGTCAAGTTGGTGCTATTTTAACCTTAGCAAGTACCGGGCGTAGGCACACTCGGTTCAACTAAAGTTGGAGAATCTGACACCCACTAGTCACTTGTGTGCATAGCACGGCGGTAAAACCAGTCTCGCGTAAGCGTACGCGTAATGTCGGTCCGGGACGCTTCATCCAACACAATACCGCCGAACCAAAGTATGACATGCTGGTATGCAGTATGACTTATATCGCCCACAACTCACTTGTGTTGTACTCGTGCATATGACATCTACGCATAAAACCAGGCTCGGATGCCACTGTTGGGTAACGTAGTAATTTCAAAAAATTCTACGCACACGCAAGATCATGGTGATGCATAGCAACGAGAGGGGAGAGTGTGTCCACGTACCGTCGTAGACCGAAAGCGGAAGCGTTAGCACGACGCGGTTGATGTAGTCGTACGTCTTCACGATCCGACCGATCAAGTACCAAACGCACGGCACCTCCGAGTTCAGCACACATTCAGCCCGATGACGTCCCTGGAACTCCGATCCAGCCGAGTGTTGAGGGAGAGTTTTGTCAGCACGATGGCGTGGTGACGATGATGATGTTCTACCGACGCAGGGCTTCGCCTAAGCACCGCTACAGTATTATCGAGGTGGATTATGGTGGAGGGGGGCACCGCACACGGCTAAAAGATCAAAACGATCAATTGTTGTGTCTTTGGCCGGCCGTATATAAAGGAGCAAGGGGGGTGCGGCCGGCCAGGAGAGGGGTGAAAGTGCTAGTTATCGACTAGAGGGGTGGTGAATAGGCGATTTTTATGAAAGTCTTCAAAACATGAAAGTTTCGAAGACAAACATGAAAACTAGACCTATAAACATGCAGCGGAAGATGAACTACACTAGACAAGCCATAGTCAAACAGGTATGAAGCTAAAGCATGATGAAAAATAGGAGCTAGGTAGTAGGATCAGGATAGAATATAGTATGAAGCCAATCAGAACAAGTAATCACACAGTGAAGTCAAACAGGTAGAGCAATCAGGCAATGACTTCACAAAGACAAACTGTAATTAAGGAGAGTAAGAGATAGAACCGATGTGTTGTGAAGACAAGGATTTGTTCGACCAGTTCCAGTTTCTATGACAACTGTACGTCTGGTTAGGGACGCTGAGATTGAACTCAGAAGATCGTGTCTTCACCTTATTCCCCTTGAGCTAAGGACACACAGTCCCCGCCCAATCACTCTGGTAAGTCTTCAAGGTAGACTTCCAAACCTTCACAAAATTTGTTCATCGGCGATCCACAATTACTCTTGGATGCTCAGAACGCGACGCCTAACCGGCTGGAGGATTCACAGTCCTCAAGTGTAACAAGTCTTCAGATCACGCGGATAGAAAGACTTCAGTGATGCCAAACACTCTTTGGGCTCTGGGTATTTTGGGCTTTGTCCTCACAAGGATTTCTCTCTCAAACTCTTCGGAGGTGGGTTGCTCTCAACGACAAAAGCCGTGCAGTAACTCTGAGCAGCCACCAATTTGTGGTGTAGGGGGTGGGCTATTTATAGCCACTAGTCACTAAGGAACTGACACATGTCACAACGGTCAGATTTCAAACACACGCGGCAGCTTGACTTGGGCTACAAGTAAAGCTGACTTATCCGACTCTGGATAAGATTTGCTCTCATTGTCTTCGCTCGAAGACATAGGATTTTGTTGAGCGTCACTTGATCACTCGACTTTGTTCACTTGGACCCCACTTAACGGTAGCGGTGGTTCCTATGACTCAACAAAGAAGAAAAGAAACAACGAAACAACTAAGTCTTCGCTCCATAGTCTTCACTCAATGTCTTCTTCATCATAGTCTTCAATGTGAATATCTTCACGTACCACCATTGTCTTCAACGTCTTCATACATTTTAGGGGTCATCTCCGGTAGGTAAACCCGAATCAAGGAGGGACTACTACCGTGTTATCCTGCAATTCTCACAAACACATTAGTCCCTCAACCACGTTTGTCGTCAATACTCCAAAACCAAACTAGGGGTGGCACTAGATGCACTTACAATCTCCCCCTTTTTGGTGATTGATGACAAACTGGTTGAAGTTTTCAACGGGAATATAAATTTGTGTAATTGTAAAGGATGAGGTATTGTCTTCATAAGTAGCAAAAGGCTCCCCCTGAAGATGTGCATATAAGTAATTTGCTTTTGAAATACAAATGCACATGGCAGGTTCTACTTGTGGAGATCCTCTTCAACTTATGAAGATAATTCACCATGCATGATTCGACGTAACGAAGATAATGACATGCATAATGATAAATGGACGTCTGCAAAATGATTTAAGTGCGGAAGTTGTCATCGCATATGCGGAATTTATCATCGCATCACAAAATAGTAGATAAGTGGCAGACGACCATCGAGTTTAAGTGTTACAACTCAGAGAACCAAATGTATCAAAAGCAAGAGTTGTAAACACTCGGCAAAATATAAAGCAACTGCCCATATGAACCCGCTTGAAGACTATCAACTCATAGCTTCTCCCCTTTTGTCAGTAAGGACCAGAAAGGGTTGAAGACATTGAGCCCCTACTCGTGCCCAGAAGGAGTAGGAGAAGATGCAGGGTTGGTGTCGAGGTTTGGCGGTGCAGACGAACTTGGAGCAGTGTCGATGCGTGTTGGAGGTGGCGAAGTAGCATCATCTTGATCATCGATCACCCGAGCATTCACAGTTGCAGCAGAAGAGGAGTACTCTGAGTCTTCAAGAGATGGAGTGCGCCGCAGAACAACGTTTCTGGGCGGAGTGGAATCAAACTTGAATCTTTCTGAGAAGCCATCGTCTTGAAGATCTTCCTCAGCACACATAAGCGTCAGCCCTTTCCATGTGCGTCGACGGGTTTCATGCGCGACAAAGGCATTCTTGGTGGCAAGGTTGCGAATGCGATTGACGTCAGTGATGAGGCTCTGCATCTGGCACTTGAGCCAATCATGATGCCTATCCTGTTTCTGATGCAGGCCAACGAGAAGCTCTCAGTCATTGAGAACACGAGATCGCTTTCGAGGCCGTTGAGCAATTGTGCTGTCACTGGCTTCGGTTTGGGCACGGTGAGGTGCACGTGTAGTACCGGCCAATGGATAGACTCGATTGGCAGCCAGCACTCCTTCAAGGGCTGAGTGAAGCTCTGACGATCAACATTATGAAGATAAAGTGGCTCCTTGTCAGACTCTGGATAGATGGCTTCAACAGACATATCGACATGTGGCAAGAAGACAATGTGGTTGCGTGTAGATGGCTGATAGTTGAAAGCAGTGTGAAGCTTGATCAGACACATGATCCATGGAGCATAGAACTTCAAGCCAAAAATGTCAGATCCTGATGCAGCAAGTTGGCGGATGAAGAAATCTTGTGCATTGAAGCATTTGCCATGAAGAATATGGAAGACCAATGTCTTCATTGCACCTTCCAGTTTAGCCTGTGGAGAATGTCCTTTGATGGGCCAGAGAGTTCGCCTAATGATGTGATAGATTGTGCGTGGCAGATATTCAAGGTCTTCAACGAGGAACTCCTTAGGATATTCTGCATCTGGAGGCAATGGCTTCATCATGCTTAGCATCTGGCTCATGTCGGGTTCTGACTTGTGAAAGATGCTTTCCAAAGCTGCAGTGTGAAGCTGACAACCAGGCTCATAGAGATCACAGGTGGGCAGGCCAAGAAGCTCAATGACATCAAATGCTTTGGCTTCATGATGGACATTTCCTGTCATCCACTCAAGGACCCAAGTCTTTGGATCCTGTTGTAGCCTCCGATATGAAGAGTGGCGTAGAATTGAAGCGACAACTCTTCATTCCAAAGGTTCTTATCGATGACAAAATGCGATAAGCTACCTCTCTGAAGCAATCGAGAGCTTCTTCTAGGCCGGGCAGGCTAGCTATTGCTTCGATATCAAAGGCGCATATCTTGGAAATATGCGGCCTTGGTTGTACAGAATGCATGAATAATAGCTGCGCTGCTGATAACTCTAGAACCGATCAGATGAAATCTTGGGCTTGGTGTAGGGGTTCTTTGTGCTATTGAAGAAGGTGTTGTGTGCAATGAAGCCATTGACATTGAAAGATCCTGGCGAAGTGGCAGTACCTGGAAATCTGGGCAGTCTTGGCTTTGGCTTCTGAACCTAAGGCCTATGCTCGACATGGTAATCAAATTGAGGACCAGCAGCAGGTGGAGGAATCAGAATAGGCCATCTGACAGTGACAAGCTGGCCATAGTTGTATGCTTGCTCGATAGTATGTGGCCTTGGAGGCGGAACAGAGCGATGGCATTGACTTCAGTGCTGCAGATTTGTGTCGGTGCGGCATTGACTTCATCTCGCTTCATGGGCTTCATTGGCTTCATTGGTCAGGCTGATACAGTGGCCCTTTGTAAACTCCACATTGGCTTCAGCCATGACAACCTCATTGGCTTCAGGAATGTCATTTGTGGCAGCCTCAGGATTCTCACCCTCCACTTGAGTAGCTGGAGGTTCTGGCATAGATTGGTTCTCTTCATGAACTTCTTCTTGAGTTGTAGGGGGGGGGTAGCGACATGCTCTTCTTCTTGTGTTGCTCGGTGATGCGGCGGAGGGTCTTCAAAGACATTGGCTTCAGACACAGGGACCGTCACAGAAGGATTGTCTTTAGGGAACACTTGACGTGCCACTGAACTTGATGGTGGTCATGGAGACAGATGGCCTCTGGCCTCTGCGAAGCCGTTGGAATACGGGCGACTGTAGGATCTTGAGAAGAGGTGTCTAGAGGGGGGTGATTAGACACTAAGTACCAAAGTTGCAGTTTTGAACTTCTTTAGGTTTAAGTGGAGTTTAGGCACAAGTTTAACATTCATAATACATAACAAGTAAGCATGCAAAGAGTACGTGAGCAACGGAAAGTAAAGCATGCAACTTGCAAGGATGTAAAGAGAAGGGTTTGGAGAATTCAAACGCAATTGGAGACACGGATGTTTTTGTCGTGGTTCCAATAGGTCGTGCTATCACACATCCATATTGATGGAGACTTCAACCCACGAAGGGTAACGGTTGCGCGAGTCCATGGAGGGCTCCACCCACGAAGGGTCCACGAAGAAGCAACCTTGTCTATCCCACCATGGCCGCCGCCCACGAAGAACTTGCCTCACTAGCGGTAGATCTTCATGAAGTAGGCGATCTCCTTGCCCTTACAAACTCCTTGGTTCAACTCCACAATCTTGTCGGAGGGTCCCAAGTGACACCTAGCCAATCTAGGAGACACCACTCTCCAAGAAGTAACAAATGGTGTGTTGATGATGAACTCCTTGCTCTTGTGCTTCAAATGATAGTCTCCCCAACACTCAACTCTCTCTCACAGGATTTGGATTTGGTGGAAAGAAGATTTGAGTGAAAAGCAACTTGGGGAAGGCTAGAGATCAAGATTCATATGGTAGGAATGGAATATCTTGGCCTCAACACATGAGTAGGTAGTTCTCTCTCAGAAATAGGATGCCAGAAGTGTAGGCTTGTTCTGATGGCTCTCTCCACGAATGAAGAGGAGGTGGAGGGGTATATACAGCCTCCACACAAAATCTAACCGTTACACACAATTTACCAAACTCGGTGGGACCGAATCAACAAACTCGGTCGGACCGATTTAGCAAATCTAGTGATCGTTAGGGTTTTCGGTGGGACCGAAATGCAACTCGGTAGGACCGATATGGTTAGGGTTAGGGCATGACATAATCTCGGTGAGACCGATTACACAAACTCGGTGAGACCGATTTTGGTAATTAGCTAACCGGAGAGTTGGTCGAACAAACTCGGTGAGACCGATTACTCAAACTCGGTGGGACCGATTTTGGTAATAAGTTAACGGAGAGTTTGCATTGTAATCTCGGTAGTACCGATTGCACAAACTTCGGTGAGACCGATTTTGGTAATGGACATACACAGAGAGATTACAATCCCATCTCGGTGAGACCGAGATCCCTATCAGTGAGACCGATTTGCCTAGGGTTTGTGGCAGTGGCTATGACATTTGAACTCGGTGGCGCCAGATAGGAAGAATCGGTAGGCCAAGTTTGAATTTAGGTTTAGGTCATATGTGGAAGTGGGAAAGTAGTGGAGGGTTTTGGAGCATATCACTAAGCACATGAAACAAGAGGCTCATTAAGCAACACCTCATCCCTTCTTGATAGTATTGGCTTTTCCTATAGACTCAATGTGATCTTGGGTCACTAAAATATAAAATGAAGAGTCTTGAGCTTGAAGCTTGAGCCAATCCTTTGTCCTTAGCATCTTGAAGGAGTTCCCACATCCTTTAGTCCATGCCACTCCATTGTTGAACTTATCTCAAACATACTAGATAAAAGTGTTAGTCCAACAAGAGATATGTTGACATTAATTACCAAAACCACCTAGGGAGCACTTGTGCTTTCAATCTCCCCTTTTGGTAATTGATGGCAACATACATCAAAGCTTTAGATAAAGATATAAAGGATAGCAAGTAAAGCTTGAAAAGACATGTAACAAGCATAGGCTCCCCTATATGTATGCAATCATGTGAATATGGAATATAGAAGCATGTGAGAGCATAACCATGATAGAGTAGGCAATGTGTTACATGTATCTTGGCCATATGCATCAGAGCAAAGAATATTAAAGAAAATACCTCCATGCTTATGAGTCCTTCTTGCAAACAGTATGTACATCAGCAAGAGTTCCTCATACACACGAGTGTGATGCATATACTTACCTTGTAGTCTTGAGTTGGCTTAGAGTGGAATGAACCTGCACAAACAAGGTTAGATAACACAGGTACATCTACTAGCCAGAGCAAACAGAAGAAACCACAAGAATACCAAGACTGGGATGACATGTAGAGAGTGATTACTGAGTACCACATTGGATTAGACATGTCCCAAAGAGAAAGATATGCAATGAATTTAAATGATTTCTATCCCTTAGATGTTTTGCTCCCCCTGAATCTAGCATGGGTACTGGGAGAAGATAGGGAACAGAAAATCAGGGCTGAAAGATATAAGTGAACAGAGCTTAATGCAAATAAGCACATATGAACATGTCTTTCCTCCAAAAAGACATGCGGCATCTCTCCTATTGAACACCAAGCATCTGGGATCCTTGAGAAACACTTTCTACTTGAGTATTCTCTCCCCCTGGAGATCTCTTTCTCCCCCTTAATACTCTCTCCCTTTTGGAAGTGATAAGCTTTGATGTGATCTCTCTCTCCCCCTTTGACATCAATTTCCAAGAAGGGTCTTCTAGAATTTGTTGTGAATGGGTTTGGTCCTTGAGTCACAACACAAAGCACTGGATAAAATCGTGATGCTTGTAGAGGACAAGATTCATTGAGTGGAGCTGGATCAGAAGAAACACAGAATAAGTGGCAAACTGTTTTTCCTGTTGGGAAATCGGTGGCACCGAGTGGTATGCTTCGGTTGTACCGAAAGGTTTCGGTTGGACCAAAAAAAAAAACAAATCGGTGAAACCGAGTTCATCGCAGAGAAAACACTTGTCACATCATCTCACTAGACTAGTAAGATCTCACAAAGATTTGCAAGGAATTTACTGAATGATGTGCAATGAATTGGATGCAAGAAATGCAGAGCAACTGAAAAGAAAAGAAAGAAATCTTGATGAAGTTTTTTTTGAAAGGGGAAACAAATATGCATGAGACAAATGCAAAAACTCAGAAAAGAACACGAGATAACTTCATCTAGAGATGGTCGGCGACAAAGTCACCTATGTTAGAGTATATTGACTTAGGAGTCAAGTGAGATCACTTGATCATAGGTCATACTCCTCGTTTAAGCTCAAAATGGGTTTACCATTTTTCGTTTAAGCATCTTGATGTATTCACATCTTGTCGAGTTGCTTTAGCTCATGACTCGGAGTAAAGCTTCTCTAAGATGGAATAACATACCTTGGTTGGTGGTGTTGACCATGTAGTTGAACTTGTGTGGGTTGCTCAAGGTTGATGTAGCTCATCAAGAGTTGGGAGCACCACTTGGAATTTGAGTCCATCTACCTACATGGGTTAGTTCTTGCAAGGAAGAGCACTTGTGTATCCAAAATGACAATCATGAAGCTCAACATAGAGTTTGTCAAAGGATATGTTTGAATGATTCCGTGCTTCCTTGTATTCAGCCACCATAGTGTAGAGACTTGGTGATGTAGAGATTGCTCAAGATATGAGTAGATTACAATATCATGGAATTTGTTTCAACCAAGTACCTACATGGGTTAGATAACATGCAAGATGCAAATATATCCAAGATATAATATTTTCATTATAAGAGAGATATCATGGATTAGTCATAATCTCATGTCTTGCATGTATCCAATGGAGTTTCTACTCCAAGTTTGAAGCATCAATGATGTTCAATTCTCCTCTCAACCTGCAAAACACTTTCTCATCAAGAGGTTTAGTAAATATATCCGCTAATTGCTTTTCGGTGCGAACATGCTTAAGTTTAATGTCACCCTTAGCAACATGATCTCGAATGAAGTGATGACGAACTTCAATATGCTTAGTTCGAGAATGTTGTACGGGATTATGACCAATTTTGATAGCACTTTCATTGTCACAAAGCAATGGAACATGTTTCACATATATCCCATAATCTTTAAGAGTTTGGGTCATCCAAAGTAATTGTGCACAACATGAACCATCGGCAATGTACTCGCTTGGTGTAGATAAGGATACCGAGTTTTGTTTCTTGGAGGACCAAGACACAAGAGATCTACCAAGAAATTGACAAGTACCGAAGTGGACTTTCTATCAACCTTGTCTCGGCATAGTCCGAGTCGGAGTAGCCAACAAGATCGAAAGAGGCCCTCTTAGGATACCAAATGCCAAAATTTGGTGTATGAATTAAGTATCTCACTATCCTTTTTACGGCCTTAAGATGACATTCTTTAGGAGCAGCTTGATATCTTGCACACGTGCACACACTTAGCATAATATCGGGACGTGAAGCACATAGGTATAACAATGATCCAATCATAGAGCGATAAACCTTCTGGTCAACTGATTTACCATCTTTGGTCAAATCATGATGTCCACTAGTAGGCATGGGTGTAGACATACCTTTGCACTCTTGCATATTGAACTTCTTGAATAAGTCCTTAGTGTACTTCGTTTGAGAGACAAAAGTACCTTCCTTAGTTTGCTTAATTTGCAACCCAAGAGAGAATTTGAGTTCACTCATCATTGACATCTCAAACTTCTCCGACATTAGCTTTCCAAACTTCTCACTAAATTAAGGGTTAGTTGATCCAAATATGATATCATCAACATAAATTTGGCATACAAATAATTCTCCATTAACCCTTTTAGTAAAAAGTGTGGATTCAACTTTCCCAATTTCAAATCCCTTTTCAAGAAGAAACTTGGTCAAGCATTTATACCAAGCTCTAGGAGCTTGTTTAAGACCATAAAGGGCTTTGTGAAGTTTGTAAACATGATTTGGTTTCTTAGGATTGACAAAGCCGGAGGTTGTTTAACATAAACTTCCTCCTCTATTTCACCATTTAGAAAAGCACTTTTAATGTCCATTTGGTACAAGGTGATATCATGGTGATTAGCATAGGCAAGTAAGATGCGAATGGACTCAAGTATAGCAACGGGAGCATAAGTCTCACCAAAGTCCATACCTTCGACTTGTGTGTAGCCTTGGGCGACGAGACGTGCTTTGTTGCGAACTACTTGTCCATCTTCATCTTGCTTATTGCGAAACACCCATTCGGTACCGATGATGTTGTGGTTGTTGTCGGGCTTCTCAACCAATGTCCAAACTTGGTTTCTCTCAAAGTTGTGTAGCTCTTCATGCATAGCATTTACCCAATCCGGATCTTCCAATGCTTCTTCAACCTTCATAGGTTCAATGCTAGAGATGAAAGAATAGTTTTCACAAAAGTTAGCTAAACGAGTTTTAGAGCGAGTGATTCTCCCGGTTTGAATATCATTGTAGATTTGCTCGACGGGATGGTCTTTAGCAATTCTTGCTCAAACTCGTGAAAGCTTTTGCTTGGGTCTCGGTTGAACATCTTCTTCATCTTGTTCTTCTTCTTCTTCTTGATCTTCTTCATTGTTGGCGTTGTCGTTCTCTTGTCGTGGTCGAGAAGGAGGTTGTTGACGTTCGTGATGTTCTTCCTCGTTTTCTTCATCTTGGTGTGTTCCACTTGTGGATGCTTCCGTATCAACTCTTGGTTCACCTTGTCGTGAAGTAGAAGCTTCCACTTAAACGGACGAGGTACTCTCCTTCACCTCCGTTGGACGGACCTTGCCAATAGACAAGTCTTGGATTGCTTCCGAAGGGTCTTTGTCTCCTACATCAATTGGCAATTGCTCTACTTGCGAGCCGTTAGATTCATCAAACTTCACATCTACCGTCTCTTCAACCTTTCGGGTGAAATTGTTGTAGACACGGTAAGTGTGAGAGTTTGAGCCATAACCTAGTAGGAAACCTTCATGAGACTTAGGAGCAAATTTTGAGCAGCGATGCTTATCAAGAATGTAGCACATTGAGCCGAATACTCGAAAGTATCCAACTTGGGGTTTGTTACCGGTGAGGAGCTCATATGCCGTCTTGCCGAGTAGCTTGTGAAGATACAAGCGATTTGTTGCATGACAAGCCGTCTCAACCGCTTCTGCCCAAAAGTGCTTCGGCGTCTTGTACTCATCAAGCATCGTTCTCGCCATTTCGATGAGTGTCCGGTTCTTCCTCTCAACAACTCCATTTTGTTGAGGTTTGTACTAGCCGAGAACTCGTGTGAAATCCCTTCTTCGTCAAGAAAGGTGTCCACATTTGCGTTCTTGAACTCCGTTCCGTTGTCGCTGCGAACCTTCTTGATCTTCACTTCAAACTGATTTTGGGCCTTCCTAGCGAAGTTTTTGAAGATCTTTTGGACCTGCAATTTATCATCGAGAAAGAACACCCACGTAAATCTTGAAAAATCATCAACTATAACTAGACCAAAAGAATTTCCACCGAGACTTTTGTAAGCATTGGGACCAAAGAGATCCATATGGAGTAGCTCGAGTGGCCTCCTTGTGGTCATGATGTTCTTCACGGGATGCCTTCCTCCAACCTGTTTATCTGCCTGACAAGCACTGCAAAGTCTATCCTTATCAAATATGACATCGTTAACTCCAAGGATATGATTTTGTTTAATAAGCTTGTCAAGATTTCTCATGCCAATGTGACCTAGTCGTCTATGCCATAACCAACCTTTTGAGGATTTAGCAATGAAGCAAGTTTTAGGTTGTGCCTTTTTAGAGAAATCAACAATGTAAAGATCACCTCTATGTATACCGGTAAAGACCATTTTATGATTGTCTCGACGAAACACTTGGCAATCTACTTGATAAATAGGACATTGAAACCGAAATCAGCAAGTCTAGATATCTGAAAGTAAGTTGTAGCCAAGAGATTCAACGAGCATGACATTCTGAATGGAGCTATCATGTGAGATGGCCACCTTACCGAGGCCAACCACCTTACCCTTTGAGTTGTCACCGAAAGTGACATACTTTCGAGGACTATCATTTTCAGCAAGCTCAAGAAACATGTCTTTATCTCCGGTCTTGTGATCGGTACATCCTTTATCAAGAACCCATTCCTTTCCTCTGACACATATCCTCAAGATTTGACATAAGACCAAAATGTCTCATTGCATCATCAAGATCGAAGTCACTATCATCATCCTCATCATAGTATCCATGTTCAACATCGTCATGTGGTGGATCAAGTCCTAGAGAGGGTAATTCGTTAGAGTGAGTTTGACAATGATCTTGCTTATGAATTATTATAGCTTCGGAAATAATATCACTAATAATTCCAACATCTCCTTTGGCACGCATAAGGTCGGTAAGTTCAAATAGACGATCACCAAACATAGGATCACTGGTATTCATCTTACTCAAGGCAATAGACTTATAGAGAATTTCATCTAGATTTTTCAATGAATAATTTGGAAAGCGTTCCTCAAGAAATTTCCATATAGTGTAGGCACACTCAAGAGTAGGCAAGATTCTAATTAAGTTTCTAGGCAAGCCTCTAGTGATAAGATTAACAGTTCTAAGATTTCTAATCATGTTAATAGATTCATCAAGGGTAGGATGCATAGGATCAACATGAGGTGCACAAGGGCTAGCAATGTACTTGTTCAAATGATATTGATTGAAAATTACAAGCATCTCATTTTTCCACTCATGAAAATACACTCCATCAAGAATAGGCACTCTATGTCTAAGACTCCCCAAAGTAGACTCATCCATCTTCCTCCAAAGGTGATTAAACCAAGGCAATGGAGACCAATGCTCTGATACCACTTGTAGGATCTCGAGAAGAGGTGTCTAGAGGGGGGGTGATTAGACACTAAGTACCAAAGTTGCAGTTTTTAACTTCTTTAGGTTTAAGTGGAGTTTACGCACAAGTTCAACATTCATAATACATAACAAGCAAACATGCAAAGAGTATGTGAGCAGCGGAAAGTAAAGCATGCAACTTGCAAGGATGTAAAGAGAAGGGTTTGGAGAATTCAAACACAATTGGAGACACGGATGTTTTTGTCGTGGTTCCGATAGGTGGTGCTATCGTACATCCATGTTGATGGAGACTTCAACCCACGAAGGATAACGGTTCTTGTGAGTCCACGGAGGGCTCCACCAACGAAGGGTCCACGAAGAAGCAACCTTGTCTATCCCACCATGGCCGTCACCCACGAAGGACTTGCCTCACTAGCGGTATATCTTCACGAAGTAGGTGATCTCCTTGCCCTTACAAACTCCTTGGTTCAACTCCACAATCTTGTCGGAGGCTCCCAAGTGACACCTAGCCAATCTAGGAGACACCACTCTCCAAGAAGTAACAAATGGTGTGTTGATGATGAACTCCTTGCTCTTGTGCTTCAAATGATAGTCTCCCCAACACTCAACTCTCTCTCACAGGATTTGGATTTGGTGGAAAGAAGATTTGAGTGAAAAGCAACTTGGGGAAGGCTAGAGATCAAGATTCATATGGTAGGAATGGAATATCTTGGCCCCAACACATGAGTAGGTAGTTCTCTCTCAGAAATAGGATCTTTGGAAGTGTAGGCTTGTTCTGATGGCTCTCTCCACGAATGAAGAGGAGGTGGAGGGGTATATATACCCTCCACACAAAATCTAACCGTTACACACAATTTACCAAACTCGGTGGGACCGAATCAACAAACTCGGTCGGACCGATTTAGCAAATCTAGTGACCGTTAGGGTTTTCGGTGGGACCAAAATGCAGCTCGGTAGGACCGATATGGTTAGGGTTAGGGCATAACGTAATCTCGGTGAGACCGATTACACAAACTCGGTGAGACCGATTTTGGTAATTAGCTAACCAGAGAGTTGGTCGTGCAAACTCGGTGAGACTGATTACTCAAACTCGGTGGGACCGATTTTGGTAATAAGTTAACGTAGAGTTTGCATTGTAATATCGGTAGTACCGGTTGCACAAACTTCGGTGAGACCGATTTTGGTAATGGACATACACAGAGAGATTACAATCCCATCTCGGTGAGACCGAGATCCCTATCGGTGAGACCGATTTGCCTAGGGTTTGTGGCAGTGGCTATGACATTTGAACTCGGTGGCGCTGGATAGAAAGAATCGGTAGGCCGAGTTTGACTTTAGGTTTAGGTCATATGTGGAAGTGGGAAAGTAGTGGAGGGTTTTGGAGCATATCACTAAGCACATGAAGCAAGAGGCTCATTAAGCAATACCTCATCCCTTCTTGATAGTATTGGCTTTTCCTATAGACTCAATGTGATCTTGGATCACTAAAATATAAAATGAAGAGTCTTGAGCTTGAAGCTTGAGCCAATACTTTGTCCTTAGCATCTTGAAGGAGTTCCCACATCCTTTAGTCCATGCCACTCCATTGTTGAACTTATCTGAAACATACTAGATAAAAGTGATAGTCCAACAAGAGATATGTTGACATTAATTACCAAAACCACCTAGGGAGCACTTGTGCTTTCAGCGATGCCTTTGGTGACGGTGAGGTCTCCATGTAGTTGTCATCATTGGACATGGGGCTGATGACTGGCGCAGATGACGGTTGGGTTGTACTTGGTGAGTCTTGATTTGGGGTTGCTTTCTGGGGGCGATCAGCCCACGATGCATCTTGTGAGATTGGTGTCAAAGGACGACCAATACTGATAAGCTCACTATTCGTTTGAATAGGCGATGATACCGTTGGACGTTCGATCTGAGGAAGAACTACATCATCTTGACCAATGTCTTCAATCGCGATGGGGTCGACGACTGAACTTCTTGAGCTTCAGGAGCCTCTGTGGAAGTAGGCTCATGAACAATCATCTGACGCTCTTGGTTTGCAGACGGAGGGGGAACAAAAGCAAGGGGTTCAACAACAAGGGGCTCTGCGGGAGCAGCCTGATCTCTCTTCTTGGTTTTTCTCTGCTTGGGGGTGGTGCTTCATCGTTAGTGCGCTTGGTTTTCCGCTTTACGGCCCGGCTTCTGCCTTGGTTTTCTTCTGCTCGAAGCCTTTGAAGGAGCCTTAGGCTTCGAGCCGCGCATGCTGGCAGGGAAGACAATGTGGGGTTCTTCCTGCCGTGGTGCTTCAGTTCGGGCTTCAGTTGACTTCTTCTTTTTCTTGGCAGCCATTGAGGGGTCAATGCCAGGGCGGCCGATTGCCTTGCGCTTTTCAGCTTCATTGTAGGCTTGAACACATTTGTCTGCGAGTGCTTTATATGCTCTCTTGAGCCTTTGGCTTCCTCGAGTTTCTTCCGAAACGACTCCTTGAGGTCATTAAGCATCACCTTGAACTTTTTCAATCAGCCACATTCAGCTTGGCTACATGCTTCTTGAACTGTTCCTTCTCGAAGTCTATCTTTTGCTTCAGTTCAACTATGCGCTGAGCCAGAGCAAGCTTAGGAGCAATGGCGCCTTGAAAGCTTGGCAACGCCAATGGGAAGTCAAGGTCATCAAAGCTGAGATCTTGATTGTCGAACCACTTATCAATGAAGTTCTTCGAATGTTTACATCAAAGAGGCAGATCATTGAAGATCTACGCCTCTTGCTTGCTCTTGATCAGCTGCTCCAGAGCATCTTCACCAAATTCTTCATCTGAAGACAAGTCAATGGTTTCAGATTCGTTCCTCGTAATGGCAGCAGTGTCGATTGCATGACTCGATTCTTTGAACCGGTGTCTTCTGTGGCTTCTCACGCCTCATGGATATGCGAGAGATCTTCGAGTTATTCTTTGGGAGCAGAAGGGGCAGTTGCCAATGGCTTCACTCTTGAAGCTTTCGGAGCAGCAGATGACTTTGAAGCTTTAGTCTTCTTTTGCTTCTGCGGCTTTGGGGCAGGAGCTGGAGCTTCATCGGTGTCAGCATCATCATCAAAATGATCCACTTTGGCACCTTGAACATCAATGTGAGTGATGAGGCCAGCAAGATTGTAGAAGGGGCCGATCCTGTTCTCATTGGCTTCACGGGTGCCATTGTCTCGAGGTGAGGAAGGACCAGGGTTGAAGTCAAGCCCTAGATCCTTCTTGTTCTTTGCAGCCGAGTCTTTGGCAAACTGGTAGTTGCACTTGAACAGATTGTCTTCACGACACCGTAGCGGTGAAGAAGAATTGACATTCTCGTGCTGTGGTCCGCGCACCATGCAAGGATAGAAGCCTTGCTCAATAGCTCCAGCCTGAGTCCTGGGGGGAAGATTTTTGTACAAAATATCACCCCAGGGTGCCTTGATGGCATTCTTCTCTGCATATTCTTCAGTGATGAAGTGATATTTAAACCACTCTTCTGCGTTCAGTATAGGTTTCTTCTGGGTCAGTTTTGTACATCTCGTGCAAATCTGGAGGTAAGTCCTTGGAAGTGTTACCACGACGCTGTCTACCTCCCTTTCTTGCTGACTTTTCAGTTGCCATGAAGTGTAAACTAAAGGGTTTCAGTACGTGCAATGGCTTCAAATGACTGGTCTGACAGGAACTCGCTTCACGTGAGTTGATGTGACTATGCAAGAATTCTGCACACGAATGCAGACTATGAGAACCAAGGGATTCTCCCACGGACATGTACCTGTGACGGCATTAGAGGTGTGAGGGAAGGGGAAGAGGTCATATGCATTCTCAGAAGATTTTGAAGATAAATCAGTTTGAAGACATTGACCTCATAATGCAAAGACATTCACTTATTTGATGTGAGTTGGTTCCAAAGTTGTACAAATCCAAGAATAAGTACAAGTGAGGAATCTAACTTGTAAAGAAGCATAAGTGAATATACTAGGCAGAATATGAGATGCAGAAAGAGATAGATTCAGTTTTGAAGATCTAGAAACCACTTTTAGTAGGAAAGGATGAATCTATCAGATCAAAAAGACGGTAAAAGTAAACTTTTATTACCACACGAAGAACTGCTAGACGGAGCGAAGATGGATGCCGAGCAGTTCGATCTCCCTTGCCCTAACTTGGTGACGGAAGACACCTACGGCGACGGCGGAGAAGACGAGGTCCGCGGCCGACGTGAGGACGGCATCGAGGAAGTCGCGTCAGCTAAGCGCTTCGTCGTCAGTGTCGTCGAGAGCTAGCGGAGGTTCTAGGGTTTGCGAGAGATGGCGAAGGAGGAAGAAGGATTTTTGACCGTGACGAGACAGGTATTTATAAGGAAAGAGACAGCACAGCGCAATTACGCAGGTGCCCCTAGCGGTTCACATCTGATGGACACGTGGCGAACATGCAACACATTGAGAGTTGTTCCACGTTCTCACGCGCGTCTGGATTGTCGGGGTGGTCGTTCCGAATTCTCCGGGTTTCAAGCAAAAGGATATGTCATTAAAACCAGATATAAATGTTTCTCTCTGTATCTTCTGCTGACAAGGACGCAGAGAAGACATTCGACTGTTTCAACAGAATGCATATGATTTGGATAGATAGATCTTGAGATAGAAAGCATAGAGAGGTTAGGGTCCGATCACATTCACTTAGTTAAAAAGATTCAAACAAGAAGACATAGCCATAAGTGAATGCTGTAGAGGACAGAATATAGTATATATATAGCAGAGTAAAACCAAATCAAAAATCACGAAGTCAAATTAATGTTGAAGTTAAATCAACTGCGAAGACTTTGCAAATATGGCGCCATGAGGAAACACTTCATAAGAGTTTGGTGGTGGCGTTACCCACCGTATAGGAAGTATTAGACCTGCATACGGCGCACAATTATCGTGGCGCTCTGAAGTCAATTTCCACATTAATGTATTCACACTTAGAGTGTATGTCTTCATTGATTGAAGATATACATTACTTAAATGTTGCACATCTAAGTCAACAAAAATCAAAAGTGTTAGGATGTGTGCCTAATCACAGGACATTCGAGGATTCCAAGATATTTAGCTCACACCGCAACTTGCAAAACCTTTTCTCATCAAAGGGCTTGGTGAAGATATCAGCCAACTGCTCTTCTGTCTTGACGTGAATGATATCAATATCTTCTTTCATAACATGATCTCTGAGGAAGTGATGACGAATTTCAATGTGCTTTGTCTTCGAGTGCTGAAGCGGGTTATTAGCAATCTTGATAGCGCTTTCATTATCGCAGAGAGTGGCACATGCTTCAGATGGATGCCATAGTCCTTAAGAGTTTGCTTCATCCACGTGTCGAAAGCGCAAAGAAGATCCAACATCAATGTATTCAGATTCAGTAGTTGAGAGTGATACACAGTTCTACTTCTTTGAAGACCAACAAACAAGTGATCGACCCAGAAAGTGACATGTGCCTGATGTAGACTTGCGATCCACCTTTTCACCAGCATAATCAGCATCCGAAAATCCAACCAGATCAAACTCTGATCCCTTTGGATACCATAAACCTAGTGTTGGGGTGTAAGCCAAATATCGAAGAATTCGCTTCACAGCTAAGTGATGCGACTCCTTTGGTGCCGCTTGGAATCGGGCACACATGCAAACACTAAGCATGATATCCGCCTAGATGCACATAAATAAAGTAAAGAGCCAATCATGGAGCGGTATACCTTTTGATCGAAATCTTTACCATTGGCGTTGGGGCTTAGATGACTTTTGGTTGGCATTGGCGTCGTGTATCCTTTGCAGTCTTGCATTCCAAACTTCTTCAGGAAATCTTTGAGATACTTTTCTTGAGATATGAAGATGTCGTTGCGTTGCTGACAGATTTGAAGACCAAGAAAGAACTTCAGCTCTCCCATCATGGACATTTGATATTGTTCTTGCATCATGTGACCAAATTCATCACTGTACTTCTTGTTGGTGCAGCCGAAGATAATGTCATCCACTTATTTGGCACACAAACAGTTCATCATCATATGTCTTCATGAAGAGAGTGGGATCTAGAGAACCAGGTTTGAAGCCTTTGCTCTTCAGGAAGTCTTTGAGTGTGTCATACCAAGCACGAGGGGCTTGTTTGAGGCCATCTGATTGCCTTGTTGAGCTTGTATACCATATCAGGATGTTTTGGGTCTTCAAAGCCAGGCGGTTGTGGTACATACACTTCTTCTTCAATCTTTCCATTGAGAAAGGCACTCTTCACATCCATTTGATATAGAAGGATGTTATGATGATTTGTGTAAGCTAGTAGTATGCGAATGGCTTCAAGCCTAGCCACTGGAGCAAATGTTTCATCGAAGTCAATTCCTTCAACTTGTGTGTATCCTTGAGCAACGAGCCGTGCTTTGTTTCTGACAACTTGACCATGCTCATCTTGTTTGTTGCGATATATCCATTTTGTGCCTATTATATTGTGCTTGCGAGGATCAGGACGCTTGACTAGTTCCCATACATTGTTCAACTTGAACTATTGCAGCTCTTCTTGCATGGCTTGAATCCATTCAGGTTCCAAGAAGGCTTCATCGACTTTCTTAGGTTCTGAGATTGAAACAAATGCAAAATGTCCACAGAAATTAGTCAGCTGTGTTGCTCTTTGAGTAGCTCTTGAATGAGTGAGTGGACCAGGTGCATTGATGCTGTCAATTATCTTCTCAATCTGAACTTCATTGGCAACCCGAGGATGAATCGGACGAAGACTTTGCTCTTGCTGATCATTGTCTTCATATTGAGGATTTGGTTCAGGCTGAGCAATGTCTTCAGGTTGATCAGGTGCAGAAATGATAAGTTCCTCTTCAGGCTGGGCCTCTAATGGTATGATCTCTCCTGTTCCCATTAGCTTGATTGATTCAACGCAGTACTCCATCTAGCACATTTGGCAGGTGCTCTCTTTGCGAGCCGTTATATTCATCGAACCGCACATCCACAGTTTCAACCACTTTATAGTGAAAGAGGTTGAAGACTCTGTAGGAGTGCGAGTCCTTTCCATAGCCAAGCATAAAACCCTCATGTGCTTTCGGTGCAAATTTTGAAGTGTAATGTGGATCCTTGATCCAGCACTTAGCACCAAATACTCTGAAGTAGCTTACGTTTGGCTTCTTACCAGTTAGAAGCTCATAGGTTGTTTTCTTTATAAGCTTGTGAAGATAAACACGGTTGATGACATGGCATGCAGTATCAATGGCTTCAGGCCAGAATTTTCTTGGAGTCTTGTATTCGTCAAGCATCGTCCGAGCCATCTCAATAAGGGTTCATTCTTGCACTCCATGATGCCATTCTGCTGAGGTGTGTAAGGAGCAGAAAACTCATGAGTGATGCCTAAGGTGTCAAGATAAAGGTCGAGGCCTGTGTTCTTGAATTCAGTGCCGTTGTCACTCCTAATGCGCTTGATCTTGACGCCATAGTTGTTCATGGCACGGTTGGCGAAGCGTCTGAAGACATCATGTACTTCAGTCTTGAAGAGAATCATGTGCACCCAAGTGTATCTTGAATAATCATCAACAATAACGAAACCATAGAGACAAGCAGTTGCGTTGAGAGTAGAGTAGTGAGTGGGACCAAACAAGTCCATGTGGAGCAACTCAAAAGGTTGAGATGTAGTCATGATTGTCTTCGAGGGATGCTTCGCCCTTGTCATCTTCCTAGCTTCACAGGCACCACATAGATGATCTTTCTTGAACTTGACGCTTTCGATGCCAATGATGTGCTTCTTCTTGGCGAGAGTGTGTAGGTTCCTCATGCCAGCATGCCCTAGCCTCCGATGCCAGAGCCAACACTCTGAAGACTTTGCTAGAAGACATAAGGCCATCTGTGGTCCTGCTGAGAAGTCTACCATGTACATATCATGTTTCCTGCACCTTCAAGACTAGAGACTTGTCAGATTCCATTAGTACAAGGCAACGATATTTTCCAAATAGCACAATCATGTTTAAGTCACAAAGCATTGAGACAGACATTAAGTTGAAACCAAGGAATTCAATAAGCATCACTTTGTCCATGTGCTGATCCCTTGAAATTGCAACTCTACCTAGGCCCAGTACCTTGCTTTTACTAGTGTCAGCGAATGTGATGTGACTTTTATCACATGGACGTAAGGTTGAGTCCATGAGAAGACTTCGATCACCAATCATGTGGTTAGTGCATCCGCTGTCCATAATCCATTCTGAAGCACGAGGTGTCATACCCTACAGTGTAGTTAGGAGGATAGGCTTCACAAAGAGTATTGTGAAGCATAAACATTTGACGTACAAGAGGATTATCAAGGCTCAGATCAAGGTTAGGACTGATAGTATGGTACCGGCAAGCGATTGTAAACGAAATACATAGTAAGACCATTTGGGCATTTTATCTTGCGTCCTATAATGTGTTTTAGGTCCCCAGCAATAGCATCGGACGCCTTTGATTTCCGGCTGGAGACCTTTCCCTGCAAAAGAGAGTTAAGTGTTCTTAACCACCCACATTTTCAGGGGTGGCTTCGAAGCAATGAGTCTAAGTGCAGCATCTGAGAACTTCGGCTTTGAAGCCCTAGCAAATAGCCTCGTAGGAGGTGAATAATACTCATAAGAATAGGCAGAAAAATTCTTAGTTTTGTGAACATGGCGGTTTGAAGATACACGCACATATTCATTCATCTGAGTATGTATTTCCTGCAAAACATTGGCGTTAGGGCGACTCTCATGAGTCCTGTATCTGTATGTAGCCTTTGGGCCATATGAAGACATAGGTCTGGGGTTTGTCTTCTTCCTTGGTGGTGTCATGATGACATTCACAGGAAGATTCTCAATACACTATTTAGGCACCCAGATCTTCTTCATAGGTGGTCCATTCCTGCAATTAGTACCAATATACCTGGCAAACACTTCACCATTCTGATTCTTAAACAGTTTATAGTTTGCATCAAAGGATTCATCAATAACAATTGGGTTAGCACAAGTAAATCCAGATAAGGTGGATGGATCCATTGAAGGTTCCTTTGTAGCAAACCATGTGGTTTTGGGGTACTGCTCAGGCTTCCAGTAAGAACCATGAACATTCATTTTTCTCTCGAACCCAACACCCTCTTTCCTAGGGTTTTGGTTCAAGATTTGCTTTTTGAGGACATCACATAGTGTCTGATGCCCCTTGAGGCTTTTGTACATTCCTGTTTCAATCAATGTCTTCAATCTAGTATTTTCATCAGCAATAGCAGTGGCATCCTCCGCAGAGGGGTTAGTTACCACATCAATGGTTGAAGATATTGAAACAGTAGCAGCAGTAGAACCCTCAGCAACAGAATTAGCGTTATCACGCTCAAGTCATTTTAAACATGGTGGTTCAAATCCTTCCTGAGCAGGACTGATCTGTTGAGCGCGAAGTGACTCGTTTTCCTTTTGAAGATCTTCATGAGCCGCTCTCGAATTCTCAAGTTCTTGCTTCCTTTGAAGATAATCATAGGAAAGCTTTTCATGGGTTGTTGAGAGTGATTCATGAAGACCTTCAAGCTCTTGGTACTTAACATGAAGATTTTTTTATCTTCAATTAAGGACTGAGACCGGGTCATTTCAGCGTCCAACAGATCATCGCTTTTGTCTAACAGTTTTTGAATATATTCCATAGCTTTCTGTTGTTCAGTTGCAATTTTAGCCAGTGTTTTGTAGCTGGGTTTGGATTCACAATCAGAGTCATCTTGACTTGAAGTTTGAAAGTAAGCATCGCGTGAGTTTACCTTGGCACCACGTGCCATGAAGCAGTAAGTGGGAGCGGAGTCGTCCTTGTCACTGGCATCAACGTTGGTGATGGATACATTGTCTTCAGTGTTGAAGATGGACTTGGCAACGTAGGCTGAAGCTAGAGTTAGACTTGCAACGCCAGAGTCAAATTCCTCCTCAGACTCCACCACTTCTGCCTCCTCAGAAGCAGACTCCTCCTCTGAATCCATTTCCTTGCCAACAAAAGCACGAGCCTTGCCAGACGAACTTTTCTTGTGTGATGAAGACTTGGAAGAGGACTTGGAAGAAGATTTTGAGTATTTCTTCTTCTTGTCATCAGAATCATATTCCTTGCTCTTCTTCTTTTTCTTCTCATTGTCCCACTATGGACATTCAGAGATGTAGTGACCAGGTTTCTTGCACTTGTGACAGGTTCTCTTCTTGTGGTCATGGGAAGAAGCTTCATCATTTCTTGAGCTGGATTGTGAAGACTTTCTGAAGCCTTTCTTCTTAGTGAACTTCTGGAACTTCTTCACAAGCATAGCGAGATCCTTTCCAAGGTCTTCAGCTTCACCGGAACTGCAGTCAGATTCTTCTTCAGATGAGGAAACAACCTTTGCCTTCAAAGCGCGAGTTCGGCCATAGTTGGGACCATAAATATCTCTTTTCTCTGATAGCTGGAACTCATGTGTGTTAAGCCTCTCAAGTATGTCAGATGGATCGAGTGTCTTGAAGTCGTATGCGTTCTTGAATCATAAGAGCTAGAGTGTCAAATGAGCTGTCAAGAGATCTCAGAAGCGTCTTGACGATTTCATGCTTGGTAATCTCAGTGGCGCCGAGAGCTTGAAGCTCGTTTGTGATGTCAGTGAGACGATCAAACGTGAGCTGGACATTTTCATTGTCATTTCTCTTGAAGCGGTTGAAGAGGTTGTGTAGGACACTAATTCTTTGATCTCTCTGAGTTGAAACGCCTTCATTGACCTTGGAGAGCCAGTCCCAGACTAGCTTCGATGTTTCCAAAGCACTCACACGGCCATACTGCCCTTTGGTCAGATGACCACAGATGATGTTCTTCGCAGTAGAATCGAGTTGAATGAACTTCTTGACATCAGCAGGGGTGACACCTTCACCGGTCTTGGGAACGTCGTTCTTGACGACATACCACAGATCGACATCAATGGCTTCAAGATGCATGCGCATCTTATTCTTCCAAAGAGGGATATTCATTGCCATCGAAGATGTGACACGCAGCGGAGACTTTGATTATCCCTGCAGTCGACATAGCTAAAACTCCAGGTGGTTAAACCGAATCACATAGAACAAGGGAGCACCTTGCTCTGATACCAATTGAAAGTGCTAGTTATCGACTAGAGGGGGGTGAATACGCGATTTTTATGAAAGTCTTCAAAACATGAAAGTTTCGAAGAAAAACATGAAAACTAGACCTATAAACATGCAGCAGAAGATGAACTACACTAGACAAGCCATGGTCAAACAGGTATGAAGCTAAAGCATGATGACAAATAGCAGCTAGGTAGTAGGATCAAGATAGAAGATAGTATGGAGCCAATCAGAACAAGTAATCACACAGTGAAGTCAAACAGGTAGAGCAATCAGGCAATGGCTTCACAAAGACAACCTGTAATTAAGGAGAGTAAGAGATAGAACCGGTGTGTTGTGAACACAAGGATTTGTTCGACCAGTTCCAGTTGCTGTGAGAACTGTACGTCTAGTTAGGGAGGCTGAGATTGAACTCAGAAGACCGCGTCTTCACCTTATTCCCCTTGAGCTAAGGACACACAGTCCCCGCCCAATCACTCTGGTAAGTCTTCAAGGTAGACTTCCAAACCTTCACAGACTTTGTTCACCGGTGATCCACAATTACTCTTGGATGCTCAGAACGCGACGCCTAACCGGCTGGAGGATTCACAGTCCTCAAGTGTAACAAGTCTTCAGATCACGCGGACAGAAAGACTTCAGTGATGCCAAACACTCTTTGGGCTCTGGGTGTTTTGGGCTTTGTCCTCACAAGGATTTCTCTCTCAAACTCTTCGGAGGTGGGTTGCTCTCAACGACAAAAGCCGTGCACTAACTCTGAGCAGCCACCAATTTATGGTGTAGGGGGTGGGCTATTTATAGCCACTAGGCAACCCAACCTGATTTGTCCGAAATGACCCTGGGTCACTAAGGAACTGACACGTGTCACAATGGTTAGATTTCAAACACACGCGACAGCTTGACTTGGGCTACAAGTAAAGCTGACTTATCCTACTTTGGATAAGATTTGCTCTCATTGTCTTCGCTCGAAGACATAGGATTTTGGTTGAGCATCACTTCAGTCACTCTGATTTTATTCACTTGGACCCCACTTAACAGTGCGGTGGTTCCAATGACTCAACAAAGAAGAAAACAAACAATAAAACAGCTAAGTCTTCGCGCTCCATAGTCTTCACTCAATGTCTTCTTCTGTCATAGTCTTCAATGTGAATATCTTCACGTACCACCATTGTCTTCAATGTCTTCATACATTTTTAGGGTCATCTCCGGTAGGTAAACCGAATCAAGGAGGGACTACTACCTGTGTTATCCTGCAATTCTCACAAACACATTAGTCCCTCAACCACGTTTGCGTCAATACTCCAAAACCAAACTAGGGGTGACACTAGATGCACTTACAAGGGGGCGCGCCAGGAGGAGTCCTACTCCCACCGGGAGTAGGACTCCCTCCCTTTTCCAAGTTGGACTAGGAGTGGAGGGGGAAAGAGGTCACTACTAGAAAAAGGGCTATAGATGGGATTGACACTAATGGTTTCGTTTGGCTAGTGCATAGCAATGCCGTCGTATGTCGTATACAAGGGTAAGGTTCCCGGAGTCTACGACGACTGGGAGGAGTGTCGGAGACAGGTGCACCGATTCAGCGGTAACAGTTACAAAGGGTACACCACTAGGGCCGAGGCCGAATCTAGATACGCCAGCTATCCAAATGGGAGGGGAGGGAGCGTTGGAGGAACCAGATGAAGACGAGTTTCATCGTGATGATGCTCATCGTGATGACCGCAGCTCTCTTCTATGTGATGGTAGTTTAGATGATCGATATCGACTTGTAATGTGAAGACAAACTCGCTACTCGCGGTCTCGAGACTTGTAATATAATGTTCTATCTTTGTTCAGTCTTTTCAATTCGGAGACTAATATGATGAATTGTATTTGGAGACTAATATGATGAATTGTATTCAGAGACTAACCTTCTATTGTATTCGATGAATCTGTTGTTGATGTGTGCTGTCTATATTTTGTCCAATTATACATTTTGTAACCTGTGCAAAAAACAGAAAATTAAAAAAATAAAAAAACCTAATATTCATACTAATGGCGCATCACATCACAGTGCCCCATAATTATGCCAAAGGATACTAAAGGCGCATCATTAAGCGATGCGCCATTAGTATGCCGGGTTACTAATGGCGCATCTTGTTGTTGTGCGCCATTAGTATGCCAAAGCACTGGTATACATGGCCCCCACAGGAGGCATACTAATGGCGCACTGTTGTATATACTAATGGCGCATCTGAGGTGCGCCATTAGTAAAATATACTAATGGCGTGGCACTAATGGCGCACCACTAATGCGCCATTAATGGCCAAATTAGGTGCGCCATTAGTAGGCCTTTTCCTAATAGTGGGCGGAGGAGAAGAAGGAAAGGGGGGGGGGGGCGCCGCCCCCCTCTCCTTGTACTATTCGAACTAGGGGGGAGGGGCATGCGGCCCTTTCCCTGGCCGCCTCTCCTCTCTTCCACTAAGGCCCACTATGGCCTAATAACCTCCCCGTCGAATTCCAGTAACTCTCTGGTACTCCGAAAAATACCAGTATCACTCGGAACCTTTCTGATGTCCTGATATAGTCGTCCAATATATCGATCTTTACGTCTCGACCATTTAGAGACTCCTCGTCATGTCCCCGATCTCATCCGGGACTCCGAACTACCTTCGTTACATCAAATCACTTAAACTCATAATATAACCGTCATCGAACTTTAAGCGTGCGGACCCTACGGGTTTGAGAACTATGTAGACATGACCGAGACACGTCTCCGGTCAATAACCAATAGCGGAACCTGGATGCTCATATTGGCTCCCACATATTCTACGAAGTTCTTTATCGGTCAAACCGCATAACAACATACGTTGTTCCCTTTGTCATCGGTATGTTACTTGCCCGAGATTCGATCGTCGGTACCTCAATACATAGTTCAATCTCGTTACCGGCAAGTCTCTTTACTCGTTCCGTAATACATCATCTCGCAACTAATTCATTAGTTACAATGCTTGCAAGGCTTATAGTGATGTGCATTACTGAGTGGGCCCAGAGATACCTCTCCGACAATCGGAGTGACAAATCCTAATCTCGAAATCGCCAACCCAACAAGTACCTTCGGAGACACCAGAGAGCACCTTTATAATCACCCAGTTATGTTGTGACGTTTGGTAGCACACAAAGTGTTCCACTGGTAAACGGGAGTTGCATAATCTCATAATCATAGGAACATGTATAAGTCATGAAGAAAGCAATAGCAGCATACTAAACGATCAAGTTCTAAGCTAACAGAATGGGTCAAGTCAATCACATCGTTCTCCTAATGATGTGATCCTGTTAATCAAATGACAACTCATGTCTATGGTTAGGAAACATAACCATCTCTAATTAACGAGCTAGTCAAGTAGAGGCATACTAGTGACACTCTGTTTGTCTATGTATTCACACATGTATTATGTTTCCGGTTAATACAATTCTAGCATGAATAATAAACATTTATCATGATATAAGGAAATAAATAATAACTTTATTATTGCCTCTAGGGCATATTTCCTTCACCAAGCCCTAATATCTCTCGGGAGGGCTGATCTGGAGTCCATTCGGGGCTCCGGAGAGGGGAATATGTCGCCTCATCAACCATCCTCCATCAGCAATTTCATGATGCTCACTGCCGTGCGTGAGTAATTCCATCGTAGGCTTGCTGGACGGTGATGGGTTGGATGAGATTTACCATGTAATCGAGTTAGTTTTGTTAGGGTTTGATCCCTAGTATCCATTAGGTTCTGAGATTGATGTTGCTATGACTTTGCTATGCTTAATGCTTGTCACTAGGGCCCGAGTGCCATGATTTCAGATCTGAACCTATTATGTTTTCATGAATATATGTGAGTTATTGATCCTATCTTGCAAGTCTATGGTCACCTATTATGTGTTATGATCCGTTAACCCCGAAGTGACAATAATCAGGATACTTACCGGTGATGACCATAGTTTGAGGAGTTCATGTATTCACTAAGTGTTAATGCTTTGGTCCGGTACTCTATTAAAAGGAGGCCTTAATATCCCTTAGTTTCCACTAGCACAAATGCCCGTGCGTTTCAACGGGGCATACATATTCTATTGCACAATACCTTTTTTGTGTGACATATCTTTAGAATACATATTCTATGGTTCGATATCAATTGTGTGTATCACACAAATTTTTTACTATCACATTAATAAGGCGACAATGCTGACTTTTTTCTCGTTGAATTACTCCTTCCTCCACCCTGCATATATGACTGTTTGTGTTTGCATCATCTTAGAATGACGGTCTTTCTCTACCTCACGATCTTTTGATGACTCTCTGAAGAAGTTCCTGTTAACTGGGGTTGCTCGTCTTGATTGGATATTGAACGATGGAGGTTGCCTCGTGTTGTAAGAAATGATTAAATTTATATTATTCCAGTTTTCTTTTTGTCCAAGGGTGGTTGGTAAATGTGTCTACCGGGTAGCAATCTCGAAAAATCGTCTGAGATTGTAGGAGTACCAGGGCACATCTACAATAGCTTTATGAGATAGCCTAAGCTACTATTGAATACAAAATAAAACTTGACAATCACTTTAATGGAAAATTTTACAACGATGCACCGACCCTTTAGAAATGTAAATATTCCCTCATACCTGGTGTAGAGTATGCAAAGTTCATACATTAAAAAGATAGGTTTCTACGTAAATTCTCAAATATATATCTGAAACATTCACGTAAAGACGTACATGAAAAAAATACAATAGACCGGGGTGATCGATTGTCTCTTCAATTGAGGGACAATGACCCGCAAAAAAATTAAGTGAAAATGAGATAGCAAAGAGATAGATTCACAAACTATGATTTTAGGCATGGAATAATATTACTCTTCATTGGATAACATAACATTTCATATGATAATATAAAATCACAATAATTAACCAAATATGTAAGTAAGAAGTGTTCTGGTGTTGTACATATTTTTAATAATCGGTAGTCATATTCAACAGCAAACTTGTGTACCTATAATTCCATACTTGTTCATTTTATAAGTTATGGGATAAAATATCCATGTGTAGTACCCCGCCTGAGTTATTTTTACCTCTTTGTAAGTATGTTGTTTCTTGTCCCGCGTGGCATGCACACCTGCTAATGGTTTTCTTGTCCAGTCCGCAGTAATTTCGACTTCATTTCCCTCACAATTCAATTGCTCCTCACACAGACGCGGCCCCATCCGTGATTTCTTTTTGAGTGTGTGTATGTGCGCCGGCCATGCGTGTTCCTCGTACATAAATTCGAATCCATATCTGACTCTCTGATTGTTGCTTGCTGATTCTGGTACAACTCACTATGTATATAAATTGGTGAGATTTGATGTAAAAAAACAATGTGGGACTAATTAATTTAGAAATGCACTTGTTTTTCCAACACAATTGTAAGCCAATTCAGTTGGCTTTGTCCTTCCCGCAGGAATAACTATTTTTTGCTGCATACCAGGCCCACCTTCGGCCCATGTGCGGGATAGAGGGCCCATAAGTTTGTTTTCTATTAAGTAGTAGCTAACTCCTTGTTCTAACGCAACTGAGAGCTAGTTCAACTGGTTGCGGTCATAGTAAAATGTTGGAGGTGTAGAGTTCGATCCCCACCGCTACCGCTTTTTCTTTTTCTATTTTCTAACGTGGTCACGCTCTACGCTTAAACGACGGGCAGAAATCTGGGCCAGATGACGGACGAAAAAAATACCTGACCTACATAAAAGGACGCGATGACCAAAAAATTTGGAGAAACAATCCTTACTTTAATATTACAGTTTCCAATAGGACCCCGCTGCCACGGGAGGGTAGGACAAAAGATGTCATGCACGTCCTTTTCCATAAGCACGTATGACTATATTCGGAATACATGCCTACATTACATTGATGAACTGGCGTTAGTTCTGTGTCACCCTATGTTATAACTATTGCATGAGGAATCGCATCCGACATAATTATCCATCACTGATCCAATGCCTACGAGCTTTTCACATATTTTTCTTTGCTTAGTTACTTTTCCGTTGCCATTGTTACAATTACTACAAAACTACTACCATTACTCTTATCTCCGTTACCGTTACTTCCATACTACTTTGCTACTAAATACTTTGCTGCAGATATTAAGTTATCCAGGTGGGGTTGAAATGACAACTCAACTGCTAATACTTAAGAATATTCTTTGGCTCCCCTTGTGTCGAATCAATAAATTTGGGTTGAATACTCTACCCTCAAAAACTGTTGCGATCCCCTATACTTGTGGGTTATCAAGACTATTTTCTGGCGCCCTTGCCGGGGAGCATAGCTATATTCTTTGAGTCGCTTGGGATTTATATCTGTTGATCACTATGAGGAACTTGAAAGACGAAAAAACCAAGATTTATCCCTCAACTACGAGGGGAGGTAAGGAACTGCCATCTAGCTCTGCACTTGATTCACCTTCTGTTTTGAGTAAACTTGCGACACCTAAACCTGCTCCTGCTATTAATTCTGATATGTCGCATGTTATTGATGACGCCCCTTCTGCTATGCATGATACTTATGATGAAACTACTTATATGCTTGATACTACTGTGCCATTAGGTGAATTTCTTGATGAACAACTTGCTAGGGCTAGAGAGAATGAAATTATTGAAACTGATAATATTGATGAAAGTGATGATGAAGATTCTCCCCCTAGATATGAATTGCCTGTTGTGCTTGAGGGTTATGTTATGGATGAAGAAACTGCTAGAGACTTTCTTGCTTGCAATGATGATCTTAAGAAATTATTAGCTAAGTTGAAAGAAAAATCTTTGAATGCTAGAATGAAATATGACCCTGCTTTTGCTACTTCATCTATCTGTATTTTCGATAAGGATTATGATTTCTCTGTCGACCCTGAGATAATTACTTTGGTTGAATCTGATCCTTTTTGTGGCTATGAATCTGAAACTGTTGTAGCACATCTTACTAAATTAAATGATATAGCCACCCTATTCACTAATGATGAGAAAATTCGCTACTAGTATATCCTTAAATTATTTCCGTTCTCATTAAAGGGTGATGCTAAAACATGGTTTAATTCTCTTGATCCTAGTTGTGTGTGTAGTCCCCAGGATATGATTTATTCCTTCTCTGCTAAATATTTCCCCGCTCATAAGAAACAAGCTGCTTTCAGGGAAATATATAATTTTGTGCAAATTGAAGAAGAGAGTCTCCCACAAGTTTGGGGGAGGCTTCTCCAATTACTTAATGCTTTGCCTGATCATCCTCTCAAGAAAATGAAATACTTGACATCTTTTATAATGGACTAACTGATGCTTCCAGAGACCACCTAGATAGTCGTGCTGGTTGTGTTTTCAGGGAAAGAACTGTTGCTCAAGCTGAATTGCTATTGAATAATATGTTGAGTAATGAAAATAATTGGAGACTTCCTGAACCAACTCCTAAGCCAACTCCGAAGAAAAGGGGTATTCTATTTCTCGGTCCTGAAGATATGCAAGAGGCAAAGAAATCTATGAAAGAACAAGGTATTAAAGCTGAAGATGTTAAGAATTTACCACCTATTGACACTACAAAAAAAGACACATCCGTGACATTTTGGGACGAACGAATTTTTTTCCATCATACTTATGACACTTCTATGACAATAATTGTGACAAAACCCGGTATCATCATAGATGTGGTGGGCTCCTACTTCTATGACAAAAATTCATGACAGAAAATGGGCTTTTCGTCCTGGGCGGGCCGGAGACGCAGCTGCATGACATTCTTTGGGCCGTCCATGACGGAAAAACCATGGTAGAAGCGAGGGCGAGGAAAATATCGTGGAGTTCTCAGTTACGATGGGTGGTCGGGGGCCGAGCGATGCGCGTTTCTCTAGTACACGCAGCGTGGAGTGCGGCGTTGATCTCTAATCAACCCGGCGAGGCGTTGGGCTCTAACGGAACCCGGCGATTGCTGCGAGCTACGCGTTACTGAACCCGAGCGATTGATCGATGGCTGTTAACTGAACCCGATCATGCGATTCCTTCGCTACTGCTGCTAACTGAAGCCGATCGATGCTGCCTCTGGATGAATAGTGAGCGTTGCTGGGGGGTTTGGATGAACAGTTCCTGGTGGGGGTGGATGGACAGGACCTCGTTGGGTTGCCTCTGGATGAACAGGACCCCGATTGATCTAGTCGGTTGGGGCTGGATGAACAGGACCCCGTGGAGGGCTGGATGAGCAGGACCACCCGTGGAGTCTTTGGATGAGCGATGAAGCGGTGGAGGGCTGGATGAACAGTAGCCCGTGGAGGGGTGGTTGAATACGAGCTCGTGGAGAGGGTTGGTTGAACAGTAGCCGGTGGAGTAGCGCGTGGTGGAGGCTGGATGAACATGAGAACATGGATGAACAGTCGCAGGTGGAGGCTGGAGGAGGTCGACGGTGGATGAACAGTACTCCGTGGAGGTTGGAGGGGGTCGACGGTGGAGATGAACAGTATCCCGTGGAGTCCCCTTTTGCGGTACGCCATACCCCTCCCGATGAACAGGACCCTTGTTTCGACCGTAGCGCACCAACACAAGTCCGTTTCCTCCGTTTTGGGGTACGCCACACCCCTCCCGATGAATAGGACCCTCGTTTCGACCGTAGCGCTCCAACACAAGTCTGTTTCCTCTGTTTTGCGGTACGCCACACCCCTCCCGATGAACATGACCCCTGTTTCGACCGTAGCGCTCCAACACAAGTCCGTTTCCTCCGTTTTGCGGTACGTGTCGGTGTGAAACGACATCTATGGGATCACAAGAATCAATACTACAGTTGCCAGGGCACAGGGTTGCGAGGAGACCAGGACTAGTAGGCAGCACAAGGATCGTTTACCCAGGTTCGGGCCGCGAGGATGCGTAAAACCCTAGTCCTGCTTTGGTGGGTGTATTTCTAAGAGTTCTTGAGCTCTCGAACTAGCTGTGGTCAGTGCGTGGTTCGAAAGAGCCGAATCCTTCTCCTGGTCGCCTCGGGCCTCCTTTTATAGGAAAAAGGGGTTGCCACCGTGGCACATAGGAGGTGGAAAGGCGTACAATGTTGCGAGGTTATCCCTCGTATTACAGGACAAGATGCATTTAATGCATCGCTAGGTGTCCCCTTGCTTTATTGGGGGACGGGCGCGAGGCCCGTCCCGTCTGGCGCCGCTCCTCCTCGCTTCGACACGCGCCCCGGCCAGCGATGCGTGCGGTGCCATGTAGGCAGGCAGGCAGCTGAGGTGGCGCTACATGCGAACGGCGGTGGAAGCATTGGTCGTCGTGGGCCTGGCAGTGGCCCTGCTGGCGTCCTTGGTGAGGGCCTTGCTAGGTGGCCCGACAAGGGTCTTGCCGTGGCATGCTGTCGTCCCCGGCAAGAGGGGTGGTGGCCTTCCTCGGCAAGGATCTTGCCGAGAATCGTCGTCTTCTAATCCTCATCTGATCTTGATCATGCCTTCACAAAGATCTGCATGCCACCATGGAGGTGCCTCCCGAGCCCTGGCCCCACGTGGATGATGGTGTTGGGGACCGTGGGCTCAAGGGTGGCTCACTCTGTTGGTGTGGGGCGAGCTGTCCCGGCAAGGATCTTGCCGAGGCCGCTGAGGTTGCCCCGGCAAGGGTCTTGCCGGGGGAACCTTCTTCGTCCCTCTGCTCTTTGTGGTCTTGGTCTTGGCGTTGCTTTGATTATCTTGGGCTTTGCTCTTACCTTGGCTCACCTCCCCTGCTCTGCTTGGTGTGGTCGTGGGCGCGGCTCTGTCTGCCCGTGCACAGGTAAAGGGGTACAAAAGCATGCCCCTCTTTTTGTACACTGACAGGAGCCCCTGGGCCTGGGCCAGACATAAGCGCGGCACGTTGTTGGGTCAGGCCCAAAAGCGGTCTTGTGAGCGGGGCGGTTTTTACCGTGGTAAGACTTTTCGCGCGCTCCGCCTCCCACGACCCGCGCGCATGGCGCGGCGGTGAGGGGTGTGCGTGACGTGGGCGACATGCGTGGGGCAGTTCCCGCACACATGCGTCACATCGCAGTAAAGAGGCGGCTCGCGCCTTCCCCGTAAAAAGAGGGAGGCATGGAGGCGCGGCTCATTTACTGAACGGGGCTGGGGCATGGTCTTCAAGGCGTCCACTCCCCACGATCACGGGGTGTGGAGGGGTCACTTCGCCCGTCCCCTCGGTTCTGCACGTTCGCCATGCGTCCCCCATGCACTTGGGGTAGCAAGCGGCGGAGGCGGGAATCCGGGCCGTCGCTGGTTGGGGTAGCGGGTTGGTCCCAATTCCGTGCGCCTCTGGTGGCTGGATTGGCGAGCAGGCGGCGTGCCCGACCCGCTCCTTTATAAGGAGGGGGAAGGGGGGACGACGTCCCGCATTCTTCCGTCATCCATCTCCTCTTGCTTCTGCTTCTTCCTTCCACTCGCCATGGAGAAAGGGAATCCTGGTCCTTCGACGGTGGCGGCGAGGGTCGCCGCTCGTCAATGTGTCCCTCCTCCTCCTGAGCCCGCGGTGGTGGAACCGACCGCGAGGGGAAGGGGGAGGGGGTGAGGCCGTGGATGAGGCCGGGGCAGAGGCCGCGGTGCTCGGGGAAGAGGAGGACGGGGCAGCGCGCCGGCTTTGCCCCCACCAATGATACCTTTCCCGATGGAAGGCCATGTCGGAGACCAGCCCCGCGTGTTCTTCCTCAGGCTGCGCCGGCCTCCGTGTTGTCGTCTTCGTCTTCCCGCCCCGTTTGCTCGGGAGATGGAGCGTGACCGGCCCCAATCCCTCAGATTACACATGAGGGGTTGCGGGAACGGGGGCACGCGGGTCGACGTTGACTTCCCGGCTCCTCGAGTCATGTACCTTCATCGTGGGTGGAAGACGTTTGCCCGCATCCACAGCCTGACGGCGGGGCTCGTCCTCTACTTCAAATTCATGGAGGACGGCCTACTCTCCGTCAAGGTCTTCGGGGAGTTCGGGACCCGCCTGAAGTGCTGCATGGAGAGCTCCTCCGATGGAGATTCAAACGATGGAAGCTCTTCCTCGAGCGAAAGTGACGAGGAGGACAGCAGGGCAGATAGCGGGGACGAGTCCGACTAGGCGTCGGACGCCCCGCGCCTGGGCGGGTACGGCAGCAGCAACATCTGCACCTGGCGGCTCCTCCGACAGAGGTTTGCCGGGGGCGGGGCCAGCTCCTTGAACTTCTCGGGGCCGCCTCCTTTGGCGGCTGGCATCGGGAGGCTACGGAAGAGGAAGAGGGCGGGCGGCAAGGTCGTCAACTCAGAGTACGCGGGCACCGACGCCTTCATCGCGTATTGCCGGTCCTGCCACCTAGTCTTCCAGCTCCTTTCCCGGCACCGTCATCACCGGCCCGCCCGTGGGCAGCCACCGAGGTGTTCTCTTGGTGCTTTCTGCTGCTCGTAGCTCGCCTAGGAGCCCCTTTTGCCCTTTTGCCTCCTTGACCTGCCTCCTGAGGAGAGGGACAAGAAAGGGATTACGGGCATCTTATCTCTTTTTTAGTTTGTAAGCTGCGGGCCTTTGTTAAATTTAAAACTTGTAATCCCCTTTCTCATGTTTTCATCTCGCATTTAACTGCACTGTATGGGATGTTTTTAATGAAAAAGGGATGCTTGCGGGTTTTACGTTGTGGGTAAATCCCGCGACAAGGAGCGAATCCTTGTTATTGTTTTAAGATAAACGTTTTTCGCCCGGCAACAGGCCTTGCCGTCCCCCCACTCCACTCGACCGTTCTCGTGCTCTTGGCGGAGGCAGGGATGAAGTGGGCTTCAGGCCCCTCGTCCCACCTCCTTGCTGCCGCGGCTACAACCAAATCCGGACCCAGCAGATAATCCTTAGGAGTAGGAGAAAGGGGAGCACGACAGCGTAGAGGTAAAAATGAGGTTTCACATACCCCAGTCCGGTTCCAAAATGCATGACAGAGGATAAAGGACTTATCTGGATCTGCAGCCCCCGGCAATTTCATCTTACCGCGGTTGGATCGTTGTGCTTGCAGCCCCCGACAACTTTGGTTTGCCGGGGTCGGGGCGCCGGTCTGTTTCCTTCTTTTCGAGTAGCTCAGCAGAAGTGCTCATGTGCCCTGCGAACCAAAGGAGGACAGAAAAGGAACAGATAGACGCGCACTCGACCTCTAGGCTAGGGGTTAGTCGTCGTCAAGCACTATCAACCCTAACCAAGGAAGAGACTAGACCTAGCATGCATGCTATAACTTAGGGCGCTAGCGCTTCATTTATTTATGCTCAGGGTCTGCGCCTAGCTTTGTACAAAGGGTCACATGCCTTGCCGGCAAAGCTTGTACAAAAGGTGGCTTGCCAGGAGGCTCGGAAAACCGCGCCTTATGGGTAAAATTTGCGAAGATGCTCGATGTTCCAGGAGTTACTCACTGGGACAACATCTTCGGTCTCTAGGCGGACTGCGCCAGGCCTGGTGACTGGTGTTACCCGATAAGGGCCTTCCCACTTTGGCGTCAACTTGTTGGAATTCTTGGCCGATTGAACGCGCCGAAGAACAAGGTCGCCTTCCTCAAAGCTTCGGGCATGAACCTTGCGGCTATGATAGCGGCACAAGGGTTGTTGGTAGCGTGCCGCTCTCACAGCCGCCCGAAGACGATCTTCCTCAAGGAGCGTCAAGTCATCTTGGTGCAACGGCTCTTTCTCAAGCTCATCATAAGCGAGCACTCAAGGTGACCCGTGTATGAGTTCCGTGGGGAGAACTGCTTCTACCCCGTATACCAGGGAAAAAGGTGTCTGGCCGGTGGCTCGATTTGGTGTCGTCTTGATCGACCAAAGAACCGCCGGCAACTCATCAATCCAACGCCTTCCGCTCTTGTGCAACTTGTCAAAGGTCTTCGTTCTCAGGCCTCGCAACACTTCAGCATTTGCCCTCTCCGCTTGGCCGTTGCTCCGTGGATGTGCCACAGAAGCAAAACAGACCTTGCTGCCGAGGTCTTGGATGTACTGCATGAAGGTGTGGCTTGTGAACTGCGTGTCTTTGTCGGTGATGACTCTGTTTGGCACACCAAAATGGCAGACCAGTCTTTTGAAGAACTTGACGGCTGACTGAGCAGTCACCTTCCTCACTGCTTCCACCTCCGGCCACTTTGTGAACTTGTGGATTGCAACATACAAGTACTCAAAGCCCCCGATGGCGCAGGGGAAAGGGCCTAGTATATCGAGCCCCTAGACCGAGAATGGCGAGGAGAGAGGGATTGTTTGAAGGGCTTCAGCTGGCTGATGAAGCTTCTTTGAATGGAACTGCCACGCTTCACACTTGGTTACTAGTGCAGTCGCATCCTGGAGGGCGGTGGGCCAGAAGAAACGTTGCCGGAACGCCTTTCCGGCAAGGGCCCTTGACCCTATGTGGGATCCACATATGCCTCCATGTATCTCCGCCAACAGCTCCAGTCCTTCCTCCCGAGGGATGCATTTGAGTTTCACACCGTTTGGCCTCCTCCGATACAGGACGTCATTGACAAACTGGTACAGGGCGGACCGACGGGCTACTTTCTCTGCTTCTTCCTGCTCCTTAGGAAGTTCCCCTGTTTGGAGGAAGTGGACAGTATGCTGCACCCATGCCGGAGCCTGGGGCTCGACGGCAAGGACCAAAGGCATCTCTTCCGCCATGGGAGCGGCTGTCTCTACGGCCAGGGCTTGACGTCCTGTCGGAGACAGTTGCTCTTGGGCAGGCTCAGCGTCCGCGGCAGCACCCTTGCCGGCAGCCCCAGGGGGCTCGGTAGGAAAGTACTTGCCGGGACCTGATTTCCTCCACTTGTTCTGCCCTACTGATGGTTCGGCGGATGGTTGAGTTAGCCGGAGCAAAAAGGTACCTGGTTCCACATGTAGCTTCAATGCGGCATGCTTTGACAGGTAATCGGTGATGTCGCTCTCCGCTGGGGGGACGTGCTCCGCTTGGATACCGTCAAAGCGTTCCTCCAGCTTCCTCACCTCATCAAAGTACGCTTCCATCAATGGGCTCTGATAATCCTTGTTGACCTACCTGACAACGAGCTACGAGTCACCCCTGACAATGAGCTTCTTAACCCCGAGGTCTGCTGCGATCCTGAGACCGGCAAGCAATCCCTCATACTCAGTAGTGTTGTTGGTGGACATCTCCCTGGGGAAGTGCATCTGGATCACGTACTTGAGGTGCTCTCCGGTGGGTGCGACGAGCGGCACACCGGCACCGCGCCGTCAAAGGAGAAAGCCCCATCAAAGTACATGATCCGATGGCGGTATGCTTCCTCGCCGGGAGAGTGGTCTCTGGATTTCTTCGTCGAGCGTCGAGGTCCATTCTGTGATGAACTCCGCCAAGACTACTCGCTTCTGAATTGTCGAGGTACTTTCAAACTTTAAACCGAAGCTTGACAGCTCCAAGGCCCATTCCACAATCCTTCCGGTTGCGTCCGGGTTGTGCAGTATCCGTTGCAACGGGAGGCGGGTGACGACAGTGATCTCGTGGGCCTGGAAGTAGTGACGCAGCTTCCTCGAGGCCATAAGGAGGCCGAAGAGCAATTTTTGCACACCGGAATACCTCGACCTAGCCCCCTGCAAGAGGGAGCTGACAAAGTAAACCGGGTGCTGCATCATCTTCTTCTTTGGCACCACTTCGCTTGACCGCGCGGGCATTGCCTTGGTGGCACCAGGCTCTGCCGGGGGCCATGCCTTGTCGGTGTCAGGCCCTGCCGGGAGAACCTTTGGCCTGCCATGCACTGGTTCTGCCGCCATTGCTGCCCCCTCGTCGACCTCCCTCTGTGCCACCAGTGCGGTGCTGACCACTTGATTCGTCGCTGCCAGATACAGCAGCAATGGCTCTTGTGGTTTAGGCGCAACCAGTATTGGCATGGAGGAAAGGTATTTCTTCAGATCTTGCAGTGCTGCTTCGGCTTCTGGGGTCCACTCTATTGGGCCTGCCTTCTTCAAGATTTTGAAGAAGGGAAGGGCATGCTCGACAGACTTGGAGATGAATCGGCTCATGGCGGCAACGCAGCCGGTGAGCCGACACACATCCTTGATTCGCTTGGGCGCCTCGATCTGCTCAATAGCCTTGATCTTGTCTGGGTTTGGCTTGATCCCGCGCTGTGACACAAAGAACCCGAGAATCTTGCCGGACGGAACGCCGAAGACGCACTTCTCAGGGTTCAGCTTGAGGTTGATCTTGCGCAGGTTAGCAAATATCTCATCCAGATCTTGCACAAGTGTTGGTCCGTCCTTGGTTTTGACCACTATATCATTCATGTAGGCCTCCATATTTCTACGGAGCTGAGGTTCAAAACCAATTTGGACTGCCCTTGCAAATGTTGAGCCAGCACTCTTGAACACGAAAGGCATCCGTAAAAAGCAATACGTACCACATGGGGTGATGAATGTTGTCTTCTCTTCATCCTCTCTTGTCATGAAGATTTGGTGGTACCCTGAGTAGGCGTCGAGGAATGATAACAAATCACACCCGGCTGTGGATTCAACAATCTGGTCGATGCGCGGCAACGGGAAGGGGTCTTTGGGACAAGCCTTATTAATATCTGTGTAATGAATACACAACCTCCACTTCCCATTCGCCTTGCGCACCACTACCGGATTGGCCAACCACGTCGGGTGGAGCACCCCTCTCACCAAACCTGCTGCTTCCAACTTCCTGATCTCCTCTGTGATGAACTCCTGCCTTTCCAGAGCCTGCTTTCTGACCTTCTGCTTGACGGGCCGCGTGGGGGCAGACAGCTAGGTGGTGCTCAATCACCTCCACAGGAACACCGGGATGTTGGACGCTGCCATGCAAACACGTCGACATTTGCCCACAGGACGGTGACGAGCGCCTTCCTATTTGCTGTCGAGGGTGGAGCCTATGATGAAGGCCCCTCCCGTGCCATCCTCCCTGATGGGCACCTTCTTGGTCTGCGGCGGCTCGGCTCTGGATCTCTTGCTCTTGTCGGTAGAGCTCTCTGGCATGTCCTCAACAGTAGCACAACACTCTGAGGAGGTGCGCTTGCCGGAGTGGGTGCGAGAGGTCTTGCCGGGCTCCTTTTTCCTTCCTGGGCCTTCAGTGGCAGGAGCAGGTGCCTTGACGGCAGCCGCTACAACTGCTTCCCAGTAGAGTTGGTCGGCGTAGATCAGCGCGTCTTTCTTGTCGGAGGGGACGGAGATGATGGTCAATGGCCCGGGCATCTTTAGCATGTTGTAGGCGTAGTGTGACGCCGCCATGAACTTGGCCAATGCCGGGCGGCCGAGGATCCCGTTGTAGGGCAAGGGGATCTCGGCTACGTCGAAGATGATCCTCTCCGTCATGTAGTTCGACTCTCCTCCAAATGTCACGGGCAGTGTGACCTTTCCCTTCGGCTGGCTCCTCCCCGGATTGACCCCTTGAAACGTGCCTGTTTCCTCGAGGTCTCCATCAGGGATTTGCAACCTTTTGACCACGATGGGTGAGATCAGGTTCAGGCCGGCCCCGCTATCAACCAACATCTTGTTCACCCCGAGGTTGCATATCGTTGGTGAGAGCAACAATGGAAAACACCCGTCCGCGGTAGTGCGGTCAGGGTGGTCTTCGGTGTCAAAGATGAGGGGCGTGCTGGACCATTTTAGCGGCTTCTGAGCGTCGAACGATGGCTCTGCTGCTGTAATCTCACGCGCCCACTGCTTGAGCTGGCGGTGAGAAGTATGCAGCGAGGCGCCGCCATCGACGCACATGGCCTCCGTGGCCTTCTGGAACCCTTGCTCACCAGACTCGTCGTCCTCTTGTTTCTTGTCGCGGCCCCGGGCGGGCCTCTCTTGCTGGTTGTCCTTGCCGGGGCGGCCTCCTTGGCCGCCACGCTTCTTGCCGGATCCATCAGCACCATCCTGGTCCTTCTCCTTGTCCCACCTCTCGTACTCAGCCTTTTGCTTCTCAGCAAGCAGCTCGACTTGTCGGCAGTTCTGGAGGTCGTGGCCGTTGGTGCGGTGGATCTTGTAGTATTGCTTGTCGGAGCTTCCTGGCTTGTCGGTAGCCGCCAAGGCCCGACAGGCGGCGCACCCAGCGATCTCATTGCCGGGGGTGTCTGCCTTGACCTTCTTGCCGGCACCGGTATCGTCAGATCCCTCAATGGCAAGCACAACCTTGCCCTTGTGTTTCCTTTTGCGACGCCGACTCTTCTTCGTCGGAGTGGTGGCGTCTTCATCGGTAGAGTCGGTTTCCGCGCCGGCGTCTTCGCCGGGGTACTTCCTTCCCTCTTCAGCCCGGGTGCACCTATCGGCCAGAATGTAGAGCTCGGCCACGTCCTTAACCTTGGTCATCGCCAGCTCCTCGCGCATCTTGTGATTGCGCACGTTTTGGTGGAACGCGCTAATCATAGCGGCGGGATGAACATCTGGGATGTTGTATCGCACCAGCTGAATCTCTAGATGTACTTGCGCAGGTCTCCCCTTCCTTCGGGGAATGATATGTAGATCATCGGCCTGGCCATGAGCTTGGTGGCCTCTGTGAAAGGCGCCAACGAACTCATGGCACAGATCTGACCAAGAAGAAATGGAATCCACCGGCAAGTGCATCAACCAAGACATCACATTGGGCTTGAGCGCCAGCGGGAAATAGTTGGCAAGGACCTTGTCGTCGCAAGCCCAGTGGCCTGCATCGCGATAGTGTAGATGCTGAGGAACTCGGACGGACGGGTCTTGCCGGTGTACTTCTGGCCGATGTCAGGCTTGAACGTGCGGTGGGACAGCCACTGGAACTGCCTCAGCTCACGGGTAAAGGCCGGGCAGCCCACCTCGTAAGATAGGCCGCCAGGGGCCCCCGGCGCTGGGTGGTCCATAGCGGGTCCCACCCGCTGGTCCGGCTAGCGGCGCGTTTCGCGCCGGCGCTCGACGGTGGTTCAAGCGTCTTCGTGAGCTCGCTCCCGAAGGACCTGGCGCTGGTCACGGAGGGTCCGCAGGTCGGACGACGCTATGGAGATGTTATCACAAGCGTCGTCGCGACGGGCCGACGCCTGCGGTGGCTGGCGAGGAGGAGGAGAGTGCACCGTGGCCGCAGCCCCCCCGGTCCTCCCAGCACCAGCACGTGGTGGCTCGGTGGAGCGCCGACCCGAGGGCCCCGCCGGTCGCGGATCGTCTTTGTTTGCGACGGCGACGAGGCTCCGGATGGTGGCCCTCCACTCATTGAGCTTCTCTGCAGCAGGAGGGAAGTCGAGGAGCAGCTGCGCGCGCGCCAAAGCTTCCGTTGGCGTGCGTGGATCGCAGCGCGCTTCGACTTCTAACAATGTTAGAAGGAGCTCCGTCACGACCCAGCGGCTGTGTGCCATTTTCACCAGCGCTTCGGCGAGCGTGCTGAATCCCTTCATCTTGCTGACGATGCACAGGGCTCTTCCCACGGCAGTGCCCAGGGCCACCAACGTGGTGACGCTGTTCGGCGCGCACACCATGGGAAGAACGCGCAGTGGTCGCCGGTGTATGCGTCCTGGAGGTCGCCGCGCCGCCCGGAGTCGGCACAACGACACCCCCGGAGGGCCCCGCGCCGCCTGCGGGGGGCCCAGCTCCGTCTTTGGATCCGGTGACGTGTAGCCGGTCGTCTGGCGCACGAACGATGCCGCTCGCCAGGCTCCGACTTCCTGGGCGATGCTCGTGCTCGCGGGCCGCGGCCAGGGTCCTGTCTGCGACCGGTCCGCTGCTCGTCAGCACCGGCACGGGCCGTTCGGCTCCCAACGAGCCGATCACCGTGGCCGTCTTCTTCTTAGGGGCCATGGCAACGAAGAACTACTACGCTAACTACTAGACCAGATTCTCACAATTGCGCCCCCTACCTGGCGCACCAAAGGTGTCGGTGTGAAACGACACCTATGCGATCACAAGAATCCTTACTACGGTTGCCAGGGCGCAGGGTTGCAAGGAGAGAAGGGATAGTAGACAACACAAGGATCGTTTACCCAGGTTCGGGCCGCGAGGATGCGTAAAACCCTAGTCGTGCTTTGGTGGGTGTATTTCTAAGAGTTCTTGAGCTCTCGAACTAGCTGTGCTCAGTGCGTGGTTCGAAAGAGCCGAATCCTTCTCCTGGTCACCTCGGGCCTCCTTTTATAGGAGAAAGGGGTTGCCACAGTGGCACACAGGAGGTGGAAAGGCGTACAGTGTTGCGAGGTTATCCCTCGTATTAGAGGACAAGATGCATTTAATGCACCGCTTAGGTGTCCCCTTGCTTTATTGGGGGACGGGAGCGAGGCCCGTCCTGTCCGTCGCCGCTCCTCCTTGCTTCGACACGCGCCCCGGCCAGCAATGCGTGCAGTGCCTTGTAGGTAGGTAGGCAGCTAAGGTGGCGCGGTGGCGGAGCCTTCACGAAGATCTGCATGCCGCCACGCAGGCGCTTGATGAGTTGGCCTGGGAGCTGCATGTTGCCACGCAGGTGCCCGCCCAGCTGGTTGGGCTGGCAGCTGCATGCGAACGGCGGTGGAAGCGTTGGTTGTCGCGGGCCTGGTGGTGGCCCTGCTGGCGTCCTTGCTGAGGGCCTTGCCGGGTGGCCCGACAAGGGTCTTGCTGTGGAGTGCTGTCATCCCCGGCAAGGATCTTGCCGGGGGGCTGGTGGCCTTCCTCGGCAAGGATCTTGCCGAGAATCGTCGTCTTCTAATCCTCATCTATTGATCATGTCTTCACAAAGATCTGCATGCCACCACGGAGGTACCTCCCGAGCCCTGGCCCCACGTGGATGATGGTGTTGGGGACTCTGGGCTCAAGGGCGGCTCTCTCTGTTGGTGTGGGCGAGCTGTCCCGGCAAGGATCTTGCCGAGGCCGCTGAGGTTGCCCCGGCAAGGGTCTGGCCGAGGGAACCTGCTTCGTCCCTCTGCTCTTTGTGGTCTTGGCCTTGGCATTGCTCTGATTATCTTGGGCTTCGGTCTTACCTTGGCTCACCCCCCTGCTCTGCTTGATGTGGTCGTGGGCGCGGCTCTGACTGCCCATGCACAGGTAGAGGGGTACAAATGCGTGCCCCTCTTTTTGTACACCGACAGTACGCCACACCCCTCCCAATCAAAAGGACCCCGTTTCGACCGTAGGAGGTCCGTTTCCTCCGTTTTGCGGTATGGCAGACCCCTCGCGATGAACAGGATCCCGTTTCGAGCGTGGCCGGTCGAACACAAGGCCGTTTGCTCCGTTCTGCGGTACGCTAGGCCTCGTTTCCATTGG
This sequence comes from Aegilops bicornis, assembly GCA_021605145.1. Taxonomy (NCBI): domain Eukaryota; kingdom Viridiplantae; phylum Streptophyta; class Magnoliopsida; order Poales; family Poaceae; genus Aegilops; species Aegilops bicornis. The sequence continues at coordinate 471,160,049 of CM038672.1, read as the reverse complement.
TTGTTCCGTCCAAGCCGGTTGGCTCCCACGCGTTCCGATGCCTCCCGATGAACACGACGCATTCCGTTGCCTCCCCATGTACACGACGACAACACAGTTTATCCGTTCCAACACAGGCATGTACACGAGCCCAGGCCGTACGTATGCGCGAGTAGGCATTCGAGACCCCGCCCGTATGTACGTACGTGGACGTATTTTCTTTCTTGCACACTGGCCACTGTACGTATGTGTACATGCTACGTGTGCGCCTCTACTACGACACATGCGCGCCTCTACATCGACAAGTATGTGCGTACACGTTCGCGACCAGAATGACAACGCTACGTACGCTTCGACCAGGTGGGTCCCGACTGTCGGGCACTTCCTTGCGTGCAAAGATGTAGCTGGTGGGTCCCAGCAGTCAGGGGGCGAATCATTTTTTTCGCGAAATACGGTTGCCCGTCCGGTGGGTCCCTGCTGTCAGGTGGAGGAGTCATTATTTTACGCGTAATAAGGAGGCACTTCCTTGCTGCGGCCATGGACCCAGCTGTCAGCCTCTCCACGTATAGTCCACGTCCAATGGAAGCCGTTCCTTGACCACATTGACCATGCCGTGCCGAGAGCACAAGGGCGATGGACGACGGCGAGGCCTAGGAAGGGGACGACGCGGAGGCGGGGAAGACGCGGCAGTGGATGCCCATGCATAAAGGAGTATGAGGGTTCACTGGTTTGCTGCGGTGTGAGGCTGCCGTCGCCGCAGAATAACAGGGGGTGTGGGTGAGTAGAGGGATGGCTTGGCCAGCGGTGGGAGTAGTAGGGGCGGTGAGGCCTCCGCGGCATGGCAGCCGGCCACGGGAGGCAGGAGCACGAGGCACGACCGGCACTGGTTTCGGCGGCTGGAGCAAGAAGAGCAGAGGTTGAAGAAGCACTACGGCCGTTGGATGGACATCGTATGGTCACTAGAGCTAGAATCGTGCATATTGACTAAGTTGACAACGCCCTCCGTCCCCGTCAACTTAGTAGCCCCACAAGTCAGCCTGCCACTATACTGGGTCCCAGCTAGCAGGGGGAGTATTCATTTTTTTGTGTGTAATAAGAAGGCACTTCCTTGCGTGCGAAGATATAGCCGATGGGTCCGAGTTGTCAGTGGAGGTTATGTTTTTTTCGCGAAATACAGAGGCCCTTTCGGTGGGTCCCAGATGTCAGGTGGAGGAATCATTATTTTGCGCATAACAAGGAGGCATTTCCTTGCGTGCGACCATGGATCCAGTTGTCAGCCTCTCCATGTACAGTCCACTTCAGATGCATGTCGGTCGTTGACCACGTTGACTAGGCTGCGCCGAGAGCACCAGGGCGGTGGACGACGGCGAGGCCTAGGAAGGGACGACACGGAGCTAGGGAAGACTCGGCAGTTGTTTCCGACGTGGAGGGGAGTACGACTATACGAGGGTTTCTTGGTTAAATCTGCCGTCACGGAGAATAACGGCAGTGTGGGTGAGTAGAGGATGGCTAGGCCAGCAATGGGAGTACGGTGGGCGGTGAGGCTGCTTGGCGGCAAAGACCCGGCCAAGGGAGGAGGAGGGAGCGAGCAGTCCGTCGGCGCTTGTTTGAGTGGTGGAGCAGGAAGAGCAGAGATTGAAGAAGACGACGGCCGTTGGATGGACATCCAACGATCCATCGCTGTGCGTCAACCCTTTTTTAGGGAAGCCTCAAATCTGTGGAAAACAGCATACATCCCATCTGCCATTATTTCTATTAATTTACAGCCCATTTGCTAGTTCTTAAGGTTTTTTTGGAGCCCATATTCTTTTTGTTAGCATTACAGCCCATATTGTGGCCACGGTTAAAAAATTATATGAATTTTGCATATTTCGGTGCGGTCCGAACTGTTTTTACTCCCGAAATTTTGAGTCACATTCAAACTGATTTTAAAAATAAATATATATCAATATAAAATCCAACAAATTGTCCACGCATAAAAATCAATGCAATTTAAAATCTCGAAATGAAAAAAAGAAATTTGAAACTAATTGCTGGTTTGATGTGTTTTAAAAATGTACAACCCATTTCTCATTACTGATAGGCCATTTTCTTGGCCAGCCGAATGAAGCTCTCCTCGTCTTGATATATTTGCAGCCCAACAGGCCTGACAAAGCGACTTACTTGGAAAATCACAGAAACTGGGATGTGGCCGTGGACCCAGCTACCAGCCTCTCCACCTATAGTACTCTTCCGACGGAAGTCAGTCGTTGACCACATTGATCACGCCGCGCCGAGAGCACCAAGGCAGTGGACGACAGCGAGGCCTAGGAAAGGGACGACGCAGAGCCGGGGAAGACGCGGTAGTGGATGCCCACGCGGAGAGGAGTACGAGGGTTCACTGGTTTGGCTGCGGTGTGAGGCTACCGTCGCCGCAGAATAACAGGGGGTGTGGGTGAGTGGAGGGATGGCCTGGCCAGCGGTGTGAGTAGTATGGGGGCGGTGAGGCCTCTACGGCAGCACAGCCGGCCACGGGAGGCAGGAGTAGGCGGAACGACCGGCGCTGCTTTGGGCGGCTGGAGCAAGAAGACCAGAGGTTGAAGAAGCACTACGACCATTGGATGAACATCGTACGATAACTGGAGCTAGAATCGTTCATATTGACCAAGTTGACAAAGCCCTCCGTCCCCGTGAACTTGGTAGGCCCACAAGTCAGCCTCCCACTATGTTGGGTTCCAGCTGGCAGGGGGAGTATTCATTTTTTGTGCGTAATAAGGAGGCACTTCCTTGCGTGCGAAGATAGTTGGTGGGTCCGACCTGTCAGCGGGGGGCATGTTTTTTTTTTGTGAAACACAGAGGCCCTGTCAGGACCCCGATTCCAAATCACATCGATCTAGCCGGTAACACCTCATATCACTTTGCGGCCTCACGCACGGTATTCCCACGGGTGTCGCCTTACCATGGCCCGGGACCGTTTGTGCCTTTTGGCTCACGTATATGATAGTATCGCTAGCATCCATCTGACGAGAGAACCGGGCCGACATGGCTAGTAGTGAACCCAAAGCGGCACTAACCCATGGGGACAGCATACATGAATCAACTTCGAGCATGTCGGTCAAGAGCGTGTGAATCCGGGCTGTAGCACTGGCTAACAGGACTCGGGAACCGGCTGTAGCGAGCTAGGCAGGACTCCGGATGTCACCGCTTGACATTTCCCGAAGGGATAGACACAGAACGAAGTGAAACACATGTCGACCCGATCAAGCGTCTGGCGGTAGTGCTGGGCTAGCAGGACTCCGGTGAACCGGGCTGTAGCGGACTACTATGGCTCAAGGAAGCACTAGACTACATTTCCCCATAAGAGGGGCTGCCAAGGATAAACAACTAGATTGTCGGATCCCACACATACCAAGCATTTCAAACATACACACAATATGTCGGATATGTGTAAATACAACATGGCATCACAACATAACTCTACGACTCAAGTATTTATTCATTAGGCTCCGAGGAGCGAGATATTACAAACATGGGTCTCATGACCCAACATTTAGAGCATACAAATCAAAGCACATGCGGAAGCTTAACATGTCTGAGTACAGACATCTACAAATGAAAAAGGCTTGGAAGCCTGACTATCTACCAGATCCTGCCGAGGGCACAAGATCGTAGCTGAGGTAACAAGCTAAACGTCGAAGTCCACGCGGAACTACTAGCGAGACTGAAGTCTCTCTGCAAAAACGTAAAATAGGCAAACATGAGTACAAATGTACCCAGCAAGACTTACATCAGAACTAGCTACATATGCATCATTATCAACAAGGGGGGTGGTGGAGTTTGACTGCAGCAAGCCAGCTTTGACTCGGTGGCTATCCTGAACTACATTTGCAAGTAACTCTTTTGAGGTGGCGCTGCGAGTCCACATATTCACCATATCAATACACCACTATGGATCCGCTCCCGTCTCCCTACGAGAACGCCATCAATAGCACTCACGCTTATCTTGTGCATTTTAGAGTATCCACTTTCACTTGTCTATGAACTGTTATAGGCAACCCAGAAGTCCTTTACCGCGAACACGGCTATTCGAATAGATGATGTTAACCCTGCAGGGGTGTACTTCTTCACACACACTCTCGCCACTTACCACCATGTACACGTCGTGTATCTCGGCAACCTTCAAGCGGAAGCCTGGCGAGGGAGTCGGCCACGACCTGACTAACCACACAAGTCTCTAGTCCAGGTTTATCGCCTATTCGGGTTCCATCCGCGAGGAGATCCGGCCGGGGTGTCGCTCACGGCCCCAAACGATGAGAGCAGGGTTCCCGAGGCACCAAACAGGCGTCCCGGTACACCGTGCCTCGGTGTATCTACCGCAACATAGCCCATCCCTAGGGTCAGTGCTACGCACGGCCCCCAACACATATCCTACAAACACCAGAAACTAGTTGCAGCTCCTGGACAGAGATCGAGGCGATTAATAAGCCGAGAGGGGCCGAGTTACCGGAACCCAATGTGTGGTAGTAACTGTTCATGGGTCACAAACACAGAACTCAGTTCCTGAGGACGGCTTCAATGAGACAACCCACCATGTACTCCTACATGGCCTCTCACCGCTACCTTTACCAAATCGTGTTCACACACTTAGCTCACACACAGTAGGACATGTTCACACACCTCTGATTCATCCCTGATGAATCAGACCTGACTCAACTCTAAGCAGTAGCAGGCATGACAAACAAGCATGAATGAGTAGGCACAACAGGGCTCAAACAACTCCTACTCATGCTAGTGGGTTTCATCTATTTACTGTGTAGCAACGGGTCATCACGAGAGGATAAGGGGTTCAGCTACCGCAGCAAGTAACAGTTGAATCGATGTTGTCCTAATGCAGTAAAAGAGAGCAGGAGCGAGAGAGTGGGGTTGTATCGGAATGAAAAAGGGGATTTTGCTTGCCTTGCACTTCTGAAGATAGCATTGAGTCTTCATCAGTGTCAACGATCACAACGTCGGTACAACGTCTACCGAGGGGGAACAACACCGGCAAACCGAGAAGAAACACGATCAATGCAATGCACAATATGATGCATGCTATGACATGGCAATATGAATGTGTTTTGGGCTAATGCAAGCTAGAACAGATTGAGATGGGTCCATTTGTGTCAGGACCCCGATCCTAAGTCACACCGATCTAGCATGTAACACATCATATCACTTTGCGGCCTCACGCACGGTATTCCCACGGGTGTCGCCTTACCATGGCCCGGGACCGTTTATGCCTTTTGGCTCACGTATATGATAGTGTCGCTAGCATCCATATGACAAAGAACCCGGGCCGACATGGCTAGTCGTGAACCCAAAGCGGCGCTAACCCATGGGGACAGGCATACATGAATCACATCGAGCATGTCGGTCATCAACGTATATATTCGGGCTGTAGCACTGGCTAACAGGACTCCGGTATCCCGGGCTGTAGCAGGCTAGGCAGGACTCGAATATCACCGTGACATTTCCCGAAGGAGACGGACATAAGAACGAAGTGAAACACATGCCGCCAGTCAAGTGTCCAAGCAGTAGTCTTTGGGCTAGCGAGGACTCCGGTGAACCGGCTGTAGCGGACTACTATCGCTCGTAAGCACGAGACTACATTTCCCCATATGAGAGGCTGCCAAGGATAAACAACTAGTTTATCGGATCCCACACATACCAAGCATTTCAAACATACACACAATATGCTCAATATGTGTAGATACAACATGGCATCACAACATAACTCTCTGACTCAAATATTTAATCAATAGGCTCAAGAGCGAGATATTACAAACATGGGTCTCATGACCCAACACTCGAAACATACAAGTCAAAGCACAAGCGGAAGCTATACATGTCTCGAGTACGCATAACTATAAATGAAGAAGGCTGAGAAGCCCGACTATCTACCAGATCTGCCGAGGGCACAAGATCGTAGCCGAGGTAACAAGCTAAACGTCGAAGTTCACGTGGAACTACTAGCGAGCGAGGTCTCTCTGCCAAAACATAAGGTAAGCAAACGTGAGTACAAAGCGTACTCAGCAAGACTTACATCGAGAACTAGCTACATATGCATCATTATCAAAAGGGGTGGTGGAGTTTGACCGCAGCAAGCCAGCTTTGACTCGGTGGCTATCCTGAACTCTGACGGCAAGTAACTCCTTTGAGGTGGCGTACACGAGTCCACATATTCACCATATCAATACACCACTATGGACCCGCTCCCGTCTCCCTACGAGAACGCCATCCATAGCACTCACGCTTATCTTGCGCATTTTAGAGTATCCACTTTCACTTGTCTATGAACTGGTATAGGCAACCCAGAAGTCCTTCTCCGTGGACACGGCTATTCGAATAGATCATATTAAAACCCTGCAGGGTGTACTTCTTCACACGCTCTCACCACTTACCGCCGTTTACCACGACATGTACTCGGCAACCTTCAAGCGGAAGCCCAACGTGGGTGTCGGCCACGACCTACCTAAACACACCAGTCCCTAGTCCAGGTTTATCGACTATTCGGGTTCCATCCGCAGCGAGTCCGGCCGAGGTTTCCCATACAGCCCCGAGCGATGTGTGCAGGGTTCCCGAGACACCAAAGCAGGCGAATCGGTACACCGGGCCACGGTGCCTACCGCAACACAACCCACCCCTATGGTCAGCGTTGCGGCGGCCCCAAAGATGCTACAAACACCGTAAACTACTTGCAACTCCCGGACCGAGGACAAGAGTGGTTAAGAAGCCGAGAGGGTCCATTGGTTTCGGGCCCAATGCGTGGTAGTAACTGTTTCATGGATCACATACACAGATCTCGGTTCCTCGAGGACGGCTGCAATGAGACAACCCACTATGTACTCCTACATGGCCTCTCACCGCTACCTTTACCAAATCGTGTTCACACACTTAGCTCACACACGCAGATGGGACATGTTCACACAACCATTCCAATTCATTCCCGATGAATCGGACCTGACTCAACTCTAAGCGATAGCGGGCATGACAACAAGCATGAATGAGTAGGCACAACATGGCTCAAACAACTCCTACTCATGCTAGTGGGTTTCATCTAATTCTTGTGGAATGACAGTCATGCGAGAGGATAAAGGGGTTCAGCTACCATGACAAGTAACACATGAGTCGTTGTTGTCCTAATGCAGTAAAATAGAGCAGGAGCGAGAGAGTGGGATTATATCGGAATGAACAAGGGGTTTTGCTTGCACAGCACTTCAAGATAATATAGTTCTTCATCGGTGTCATCGAATTCATCGCTAAATGCGATGCGTCTCATTGAGAGGGGACGGTTACCGGCAAACAAACAAGAGAGAACACAATCAATGCAATGCACATTCACATGAATGACATTTCATGTTAAGGTACTGAATTCACCTAATGCAATGTCTAGCCAAGTTAATTGAAGTGGAATTCAACCAAGGTTAAACTCCAACTCCAAATGCTATTTCATAAATTACCCTAATCATGATTCATCCTATTCAGTGAGGTTAACTTGCTCAAACATGCATGAAAGTTCCATAAACAGATTCTTCATATTTTTCTGATCATTTTTCATATATAAATTATTTCCATTGGAGTTACGGTTGAATTTCTATGAATTTTAGAAGTTTAGGACATTTTCTGAAATTTCCTAAATTATATTAAATCCGAAAACTAGTTATTACGTCGACTGGCGTCGATGTGACGTCAACGAAGTCAATCGGGTCGCTGTCCAGGTCAACTCTCGACGCTGGGACCCATCGTCAGATGAGTTAGTTTAACTAACTAATATCGGTTAGTGTTAACCCGGTTAGTTAGTGGCCGGGCCCACTCGTCGCTGACCGGGGTCAAATCCACGGTCAACTGAGGCTAATCCACCAGCGTCGAGTCGCCCGTGAGGCCGAGGCAGCGGAGGCCTTCGGGTTTGCATCTCCGGCGGCCAAACGAAAGGCGGAGAGGCTCTACGTGTTCTTGGTGCTTGGCGCATCCATCTCACATAAGCAAGAAATTTGAGGTCAGCCGAGCTCGCCGAATCGAGCTCACGGCGGTGGCGGAGTTCGGGTGCAAGTGGGGATGGGGCTGCGGTGCAGGAGGGCTAGTTAGTGTGTGCGTAATGCTCTGATGGCTTCCCGGCGCGGACGCGCCTCGAATCGAGTTCAAGCGGCTGCGGCGGCGGCAACATGGCCGGGCGGCGGGAAGCTCGGCCACGGCGGGGCTACGGCCTAGAGGGCGGGAGCGACCATGGGAGAAGGGGAGGCGATCACGGGGCTCACCGTGGAGTCCGCTTTGGAGGTCAGTGGGCTCGAGGCGGCGGAGTGCAGGAATCGGCAGCGATGGTGGCCGGAGCCCGAGGTGGAAGACGACGGTGATGGCGATGTTGCTGGCCTCCCGGGGTCGCGTAGCTCGGCGGAGACGGAGAAGAGGTCGGGGCGGAGCTCTTGGGGATGGCAGAGGGCAAGGGGGTGGCTGTGGCCGCGGGTACGGCGAACGGCGGCGGCGGTCGCTCTCAGTGAGCTCGAGAGAGCGAGACAGAGGAGAGAACGAGGGAGAGGAAGAGAGCGAGGGGGTCCAGGGGGTCGCGTGGCGCTCGGGGAGGCGTCAGAGCGTCGGGGTGAAGCAGGCAGGGTGGAGGTGGCGGGCCTTGGCGGTCTGTGCAGCGTCAGACCTGGCCCTCCTCTGGCAGAGGAGGAAGGCGGCAGGAAGGAGGCGGTGGTGGGCTGGGCACTGGAGTTGGCCGGTGGGCTGAGAGGTGGCGCCTGTAGTCCCTCTCTCTCTCTCTTTATTTGTTTTAGTTTTCTATTTTTCTGTAGATATGTTTGGCTTTAATAAAAATGCCAGGGCATTTCCAAAAATCATGAAACTGGTCAATGTCACTGTTTGGAATATTTCCAACAACAAACATTTCAGTTTATGATTATTTGAACAATTGAACTATTTTATAGCATTTAAATGCCCAAATGCAAATACTTAATGAATTAATCCAGTGACCAAATATGTCATGAAAAATGTGCAACACCTCTGGTTATGGTTTCCAGCATTTTTCCAAAAATGGTGAACATTTTTGAAGGCCATTTGGTTCATTGAAAAATATTTCTTAGTTGAACCTATTTGAATTGTTTTTTGGTGCTAGGGCTTGGTCATCCCCATTTCAAATTTCATGAAAATTCAAACATGATGCATGGATGCAATGCCACTAGTTACAAGCAAGCTCTAGGGCTGATCTGGGGCTGTGACAATTTGAACCAAATATTCAAATGCAAACCCATTTTAAGAGGTCATATTAGTGCATTAACTTATTTCACATGAACAGCAATGTTAAAGTGTTCTAACATTCATGAAACCAGCACAGATGGATAGATTGGATTTTTCTGATCATTTTTCATATATAATTTGTTTCATTTGGAGTTACGGTTGATTTTCTATGATTTTTAGAAGTTTTGGCTAATTTCTGGAATTTCCTGAATAAGAATAATTCCAGAAAATGACTTACTGCGTCAGCATTAGGTCATGCTGACCTCAGCAGGTCAACAGCATCAGCTCAGGTCAAACCTGACGCTGGGACCCACTGGTCAGTGACTAACTAACTAATCTAAATTAATTAATGTTAAACTACTACTAACTAAAAATGTCAGTGGAGATAACTGAACTTAGTTAAAACTAAAATAGGATTAGCTGGGGCCTGGGCCCACTTGTCAGTGTCAGCAGGGGTAATTAGTCCTAAACTAATCTAGTCAGGGGTGGGGCCCGTGTGTTGACCACAGGAGGTCAAACCCCGGGTCGAACAGTCAAACTTCGCCGGCGACTTGACGCCGGGCGAGGCCAGCTGGCCGCGGCATTGCGTCTCCTGACCAAGCGAAGCGAGAGAGGCTCTGGCGTGCAACCTGACGACGACGCGTGTCTAACGGGGCAAGCGGGAGCGGCTGGGGTGGACCGAGCTCGTCGGAAGCGAGCTCGCGGCGGCGGCCGGAGTTCGGGTGAGCTCGGGGTCGTCGCTACAACGAGCGTGGAGGTGCGGGGTTAGCACCTACGTGCTCTCCGGGGTGCAGCGAGCAAGATGGACATGACGGCCAGGCCGTTGCATGGCCGGAATCACGCCGGCGGTGAGCACAAGCGGCGGCGAGTGCGGGTGAGCAAGGTGTGGTGGATACGGTGCACGAGAGCGAGAACGGTGAGGGGGAAGAGGATCAGTGGCTCACGGCGAGTGCAGGGAAGCAAACGGCGAGCTCGAGGGAGAACCGGAGCGGTCGGGGCGGCAAGAGGGATCTCCAGCTACCCAAGGAGGAAGAAGGAGTCGGGGACGTCGTCACGGAGCTCCTGGCGGCGCCTGGCTTGGTGCAGAGGACGCGGGGATCGAGGCAGAGCTCGTGGCGTATCCGGAAGGGCGTGGGGTTGGCGGCGGCTCCGTTCGGTGACTGCGTGCAGGAGAAGCAGAGGAGGGGGAGAGAGAGCAACGAGTGAGGGAGAGGAAACATGGGCTTCGAGGTGTCTCCGTGGCGCTCTCAGAAGAATCGGGGCGTCGCGGTGGAAGCAGGAGCTGGCGCGCGCGCGGCGACCACACTCCCTGCCTACTGGCGCGAGGAGGAAGGCAGCGAGAGGGTTGCGGTGGTGGGCTGGGCAGTTGGTTGGGCGGCCAGCTGCGGTCTTTGGGCCGCCTGAGCAGGTGAGGCCAGTAAGCTCTCCCTCTCTTACATTTTCTAATTTGTTTTTGTTTTCTAATTATTCGCCTCTGTTTTGAGCTTAGGAAAAATACCAAGGCATTTCCTAAAATCCTGAAAATATTCATGGACACTTTCTGAATTATTTCAGTGGCCCAAAAATAGTTCCAACATTATTTGAACATTTAGATTATTTATAGTATTTAAATGCCCAAAGTCAAATACAATAAGATTTAATTCAAAAATCCAGAATGGCCTAGAAATATGTGCATCATTTTTGGTAGAGGTTTTCACCTTTAACAAAAATCATGAACTTTTCTAAAGGGCATTTGGGTTCATTGAAGATATTTTTATTGAACCTAGTTGAATTCATTTGGTGTTAGGGTTTCAACAATCTCCATTTCAACTTTCAAAGAAATTTAGACATGATGCAACACAAGACTAGCTAACCCAGAGCAGACCAGAACTAGGGATGTGACAACTCACCCCCCACTAAGGAAGAATCTCGTCCCGAGATTCAAGACATGAGGTAAGAGGACAAAGGGGACACAAACTAACACAATCTTCATGATCCAATTTCCCTTCCCGAAGATGTTGGTTCATTGTTCCAATTGATCTTGACGTGCTTGCTTTCTAGATCTTCATCCAACCCGATGGCAACAGAAAGAAACTCTATAGAAAACGATCTCCTCGAAGATCGAGCACTCAAGATCAACTCGTGGAATGAGATGTTGAAACATCTCGAGTTGAGGCACAAAACACATCGAGAGGGATGGAAGAACAAACAACGAGGTTTGATTAGGTGGGCAACAATTCCATGCTTAGAAAGATGGTGGGTGGTGTCAAGGTGGCAAGGAAATAATTGCCATGATCCCGTAACGGGGCACCTTGGAGAAGGTGACTCGTTGAACTGCTCCCTTAAGTGGCAAAAAGAATTACTTTTGATCCATAGATCATTGACACTCTTCATACCAGCTTAAGGCAATTTACAATTGATCGTTGAAAGAGTTCGAAGGAATGGCATACTCGGACTAGGATGGATGATGTGGACTACCTTGTTGAAGACAACGCAATGGATGACTTTTGCTTATCACCGGAAATGGATGGGACCCATGACAAGTCCACTTTTAAAGATGATCTTGGACAACAACTGCTGAGAAGGGCAGCCCATGGGAAATTAGCACAATGGCGGTGCAAGCTGGGAACAAAATGCAACTGTTGGGAATGTTCCAACCATCATATCTGCCTATGATTCAGATCCGATTGGTGATAGGATACTTCAGACTCAGCATGTCCGAAAAGAAAGGTTGCAACACAAATCGACGAGATGACATTGCGAGATTCTCGGGATATGAACTACGATAGCAAGCTCCAAAACATGAGCTGGTTCTGCTACATACATGTGAGCATGTTGTCCAAGACAAGAATGACCACATAATAGTCTTATAATAAACACTAGCGAGTTCTGGTCGGGAACCATCATCAAGGATTTCGAAGTCTTTACGCAAGTCCATGGATTAGATCCCAAGCATAGACTTCTTTTCCTTGAACAAGTCAATCAGTGGCTTGGTGTGCTAGGGAATACATATGGAGTGGAGGTAATTAATCTACCAAACCATAGAATACATTTGCACATGCATAATTGACTTGGGATGGTACCAGAGGAAATAAAAACAATCTTTCTCGAACTCACGGCGGCAACTTGCACCAAAAGCACATGAATTCGAGGAAGTCACTTCTTCCATCCAAGCATAGGCTTCATGAACGGAACACGAAGGCATTGCTTACAAAGTTTCCATCACTAGGTTGATGTTCAACATGAATCATGGGGGAGACAAAATGCTGTTGTTGGGCTCAACAGCAACTCATCGGAATTTCCATATCACTGGACTTCCACCATCACGTGAACATGGTGATAGCATTGGTCAGACCAAAGAATGTAATGGTGTATGCTCGAGCGATCAACTACGAGTAAGACAACATTACGAACATCGTTGGTTCTGATTTGACTTGATGATAGCCCATACTCAAGTCAAAGTTTTGACAAGGCAATAGATCCAACAACTGATCACAGGGACCAATTGATGAAGATATCATGTTTCTTCAATACACACACAAACACAAAGATATCCCTTCAGAAAGAACCAAATTCGGCAAAGCTTTTATCTTCCAACTCTCCAAGTTGTTTTTTAGCTTAACCAACTAGCTCAGGGGTATCCTACACAGATTCTTGGAGAAAGGATGGTTTACAAGGAAACCAACATGATCACGAACTCAACATAGCGGTCAGGTGACGACCTGGTGATACTTCCGAGAAGATGTTCGGAAAATCACGAACCACCAGTATGTTACTAAGCTCGAGAACAATCTTGCTTTTCAGGGCAAGACGATATGATCAAATGAGCGAGGACTTGACAAGATCCTAACTTATCAATCGAAGTGTGCACCAGGAAAATGGACCAGGTGGCACGATCAACCTTAGGGTGATGATTCAATAATCAACACGCTAAGAATGAGAATATTGTCCATTAACTACCAAGCAACACGGTTGCTAGGAGTATAAATTTCACACATCATGATTCACTTGTCGGCATTCCGGTTGCAACAACACGGGACCGAGGAATGAACGATGATGGCGAGAGTATCACTGCATCAAGAATTCATAAGAGAAGGTGCAATTCTCATGACGCGTTCTGGCATAAAGAGGGTAATACTTCAGGATAGAAACGAATCAAAAGCTTGATTGCATTTGATCTGCGGATTACAACTGCTTTGACCCAATCACGGATATGGATGAGGTACTTTGGAGTTTGTTTCTCCAGTCATTCCAGAATAGAATGGCTTGACAGACCACAAGAATAATAGGCATCGATGACGAATGCACGACTACTCCTGACTATCAATTGACAGACGGGGGTCAGAATACAACTAAGGAGGAACATATAAGTTTCTGAGTTGTGGATGCATAGATTAATATGTCGAACCAAGTTCAACATGTTTCTTCCAGATAACCCATGCAGAAAGGTAGAACTGGCAGAATCACAATTATGAATGGAGAACTCATCGAGAGCACTCTTGTTGTGATCTTTTGGTTCAAAGAACTTCTGTCATAAGAAGTTCATGGTATTCGGAAGAAGGAAATACCACCGACCTCGAGGACTATCGCAAAGTTACTAATATCCTAAAGGAACTAGCAAACACTATCAACATGAGATAAGTAGGGTGAATCTCGGGTTCAAGAACCCAGGAATAGAATACCTACTAACTAATAACATCACGGGATGCTTTCGAGAATGATGGCCAGAATCATCACACGGGGAACACAAAACATGGCTAGTTTACTAGGTGACTCCCTAAAACACCTAGGGTCATAATAATAACTCCAACATATATGCGAGGCAGCGGAGTACCTCAACATACTAATTTGTGTGATTAATCTGGCCCAAATGAACATTAGAAATGGAGGGAAGGGATTTGCAAATGCATCATACTATTTAGAAATCTGGGATGACTCGGACAACATAACGGCTGTAAATGCTCAAAATGATTTGAGACATCCTGCAAAATAGTGGCATGACCACTCAACATCACAATATCAAGGTTCTGAGACCAGCTATGAACATACGGAAGTAGTAAAATCTGAACTGAGATTTGAAACTATCAATTCTATAAGTCTATGGATTAGTAACACGTCATCCTAATAGATAGATGAGAAGCCTAGTTCTTAAACCCCGTAGAAGAGAAGAGGATGACTCGGATCAGAAGGCCATGAGGTATAAGGAGTAAAAAGAGCCTTATGTTCCTTCCACAATCAATTCCCTTACATAACTAAAGCATTTATAGACACAACTTGACCGGTTTGGCTTGGTAATCCTCTGAGCAGTCGGGGCTCGATACCAAAGCTGTCAGGACCCGATTCCAAGTCACATCAGTCTAGCCGGTAACACCTCATATCACTTTGCGGCCTCACGCATACGGTATTCCCACAGGTGTCGCCTTACCATGGCCCAGACCGTTTGGGCCTTTTGGCTCACGATATGATAGTGTCACTAGCATCCATCTGACGAAGAACCCTGGCCGACATGGCTAGTCGTGAACCCAAAGCGACACTAACCCATGGGGACAGGCATACATGAATCAACTTGAGCATGTCGATTCGGCGTGTGAATCCGAGGCGTAGCTTGGGCTATGAGGACTCGAGAACCCGGGCTGTAGCAGGCTAGGCGGGACTCCGGATGTCACCGCGTGACATTTCCCGAAGGGATGAACACAGGAACAAAGTGAAACACATGTCGGCCGATCAGCGTCCTGAAAGCGGTAGTCTTTGGGCTAGCGGGACTGGTGAACCGGTATGTAGCAGACTACTATGGCTCAAGGAAGCACTAGACTACATTTCCCCATAAGAGAGGCTGCCAAGGATAAACAACTAGATTGTCGGATCCCACACATACCAAGCATTTCAAACATACACACAATATACTCGATATGTGTAAATACAACATGGCATCACAACATAACTCTACGACTCAAGTATTTATTCAATAGGCTCCCAGGAGCGAGATATTACAAACATGGGTCTCATGACCCAACATTGAAAGCATACAAATCAAAGCACATGCGGAAGCTTAACATGTCTCAGTACGAGACAACTACAAATGAAAAAGGCTTGGAAGCCTGACTATCTACCAGATCCTGCCGAGGGCACAAGATCGTAGCTGAGGTAACAAGCTAAACGTCGAAGTCCACGCGGAACTACTAGCGGGACTGAAGTCTCTCTGCAAAAACATAAAATAGAATAATGTGAGTACAAATGTACCCAGCAAGACTTACATCAGAACTAGCTACATATGCATCATTATCAACAAGGGGGGTGGTGGAGTTTGACTGCAGCAAGCCAGCTTTGACTCGGTGGCTATCCTGAACTACGACTACAAGTAACTCTTTTGAGGTGGCGCACATGAGTCCACATATTCACCATATCAATACACCACTATGGATCCGCTCCCGTCTCCCTACGAGAACGCCATCCATAGCACTCACGCTTATCTTGCGCATTTTAGAGTATCCACTTTCACTTGTCTATGAACTGTTATAGGCAACCTAGAAGTCCTTTACCATGGACACGGCTATTCGAATAGATGGTGTTAACCCTGCAGGGGTGTACTTCTTCACACACGCTCTCGCCACTTACCACCATGTACACGTCGTGTATCTCGGCAACCTTCAAGCGGAAGCTTTGGCGAGGAGTCGGCCACGACCTGACTAACCACACAAGTCTCTAGTCCAGGTTTATCGCCTATTCGGGTTCCATCCGTGAGGAGATCCGGCCGGGGTGTCGCTCACGGCCCCAAAAGATGAGAGCAGGCTTCCCGAGGCACCAAACGGGCGTCCCTGTACACCGTGCCTCGGTGTATCTACCGCAACATAGCCCACCCCTAGGGTCAGCGGTACGCACGGCCCCCAACACATATCCTACAAACACCAGAAACTAGTTGCAACTCCTGGACAGAGATCGAGGCGATTAATAAGCCGAGAGGGGTCGAGTTACCGGAACCCAATGTGTGGTAGTAACTGTTCATGGATCACAAACACACAACTCAGTTCCTGAGGACGGCTTCACCAGTACCTTTACCAAATCGTGTTCACACACTTAGCTCACACACAGTAGGACATGTTCACACACCTCTGATTCATCCCTGATGAATCGGACCTGACTCAACTCTAAGCAGTAGCAGGCATGACAAACAAGCATGAATGAGTAGGCACAACAGGGCTCAAACAACTCCTACTCATGCTAGTGGGTTTCATCTATTTACTGTGGCAATGACAGGTCATCACGAGAGGATAAGGGGTTCAGCTACCGCAACAAGTAACAGTTGAATCGATGTTGTCCTAATGCGGTAAAAGAGAGCAGGAGCGAGAGAGTGGGTTTGTATCGGAATGAACAAGGGGTTTTGCTTGCACAGCACTTCAAGATAGCATTGAGTCTTCATCGGTGTCAACGATCACAACGTCGGTACAACGTCTACCGAGGGGAACAACACCGACAAACAGAGAAGAAACACGATCAATGCAATGCACAATATGATGCATGCTATGACATGGCAATATGAATGTGTTTTGGGCTAATGCAAGCTAGAACAGATTGAGATGAGTCCATTTGAACCAAAGATTCAAATGCAAACCCATTTTAAGAGGTCATATTAGTGCATTAACTTGTTTCACCTAAACACCAACGTAAAGTGTTCTAACATTCATGAAACCAGTACATATGGATAGATTGGATTTTTTTGATCATTTTTCATATATAATTTGTTTCATTTGGAGTTACGGTTGATTTTCTATGATTTTTAGAAGTTTTGGCTAATTTCTGGAATTTCCTGAATAAGAATAACTCCAGAAAATGACTTATTGTGTCAGCATTAGGTCATGCTGACCTCAGCAGGTCAACAACATCAGCCTAGGTCAAACCTGACGCTAGGACCCACTGGTCAGTGACTAACTAACTAATCTAAATTAATTAGTGTTAAACTACTACTAACTAAAAATGTCAGTGGAGATAATTAAACTTAGTTAAAACTAAAATAGGATTAGTGGGGCTGGGCCCCTTGTCGATGTCGGCGAGGGTAATTAGTCATAAACTAATCTAGTCGAGTGGGGCCCATGTGTGTTGACCCAGGGAGGTCAAACCCCAGGTCGAACAGGTCATACTACTTGGTGACTCGGCGCCCGGCCGAGGCCGCATACAATGAGTTTGTGGGATTGCGTCTCAGCCGCCAAGCAGCGGCGGAGAGGCTCTACGCGTGCAGCGCGACGAGGCACGTCTAACGGGGCAAGCGAGAGCGGCTGGGGTGGACCGAGCTCGTCGGAAGCGAGGTCGCGGCGGCGGCCAGAGTTCGGGTGAGCTCGGGGTCGTCGCTACAACGAGCATGGAGGCGCGGGGTTAGCACCTACGTGCTCTACGGGGTGCGGCGAGCAAGATGGACATGACGGCCAGGCCGTTGCGTGGCCGGAATCACGCCGGCGGTGAGCACAAGCGGCGGCGGGTGCGGGTGAGCAAGGTGCGGTGGCTACGATGCACGAGAGCGAGAACGGTGAGGGGGAAGAGGATCAGTGGCTCACGGCAAGTGCAGGGAAGCGAACGGCGAGCTCGAGGAGAACAGGCGGTCGGGCGGCAAGAGGGATCTCCGGCGACCCGAGGAGGAAGAAGGAGTCGGGGACGTCGTCACGGAGCTCCTGGCGGCCCCTGGCTTGGTTCAGAGGACGCGGGGGTCGAGGCGGAGCTCGTGGCATATCCGGAAGGGCATGGGGAGGTTGGTGGCAGCCGCGAACGGCGACGGTGGCGGCGGCTCCGTTCGGTCACTGCGCGCAGGAGAGGTAGAGGAGGGGGAGAGAGAGCAACGAGCGAGGAAGAGGAAACAGGGGCTTCGAGGTGTCTCCGTGGCGCTCTCAGAAGAATCGGGGCGTCGCGGTGGAAGCAGGAGCTGGCGCGCGCGCGGCGACCACACTCCCTGCCTACTGGCGCGGGGAGGAAGACGACAGAGGGGTTGCGGTGGTGGGCTGGGCCAGTTGGCTGGGCCGGCCAGCTGCGGTGCTGGGCCGCACAGGTAGGTGAGGCCAGGTAAGCTCTCCCTCTCTTCTGTTTTCTGATTTGTTTTTGTTTTCTAATTATTTGCCTCTGTTTTGAGCTTAGGAAAATACCAAGGCATTTCCTAAAATCCTGAAAATATTCATGGACACTTGCTGAATTATTTCAGTGGCCCAAAAATAGTTCCAACATTATTTGAACATTTAAATTATTTATAGTATTTAAATGCCCAAAGTCAAATACAATAAGATCTAATTCAAAATCCAGAATGGCCTAGAAATATGTGCATCATTTTTGGCGAGAGGTTCTCACCTTTAACAAAAATCATGAACTTTTCTAAAGGGCATTTGGGTTCGTGAAGATATTTTTATTGAACCTAGTTGAATTCATTTGGTGTTAGGGTTTCAACAATCCCCATTTCAACTTTCAAAGAAATTTAGACATGATGCAACACAAGACTAGCTGACCCAGAGTAGACCAGAACTAGGGATGTGACAGGCCCTTCCGGTGGGTCCTAGATGTCAGTTGGAGGAATCAAAGACTTGAGAAGGCGTACAGAACAAGCTAGTGTACCAGTAAAGAGATGTTGCTGAGTTTTAGAAAAAAGAGAGACGTGCTCCTGTAGCTGGTTCAAATGCAAACCTAGACCATGACTATATATGGTGCTATGCTACTCCGCAAGTAATGAAATTGACATATCCAACGTTCGCTTCTCCTCTTCTCTACTTACTCTGCTTAGCATCAGAAGCTCTGGCCGCAGCAACCATGTCCGCTGGCTGCTCGTCCACCTGCTCTTCAGTAGGCAACAACCAAATATGCGCCAAGTCGCCACCCGTACCATCGCCTGTGGGTCTCATCACACCCCCGCCGGCACGCGCACCGCAGCCAGTTGCTCATCACAACCCGCTGTCGTTGGTGTGGTGCCACTGCTGCAAATCACGCAAAGTCATTGTCGCGTCTCAACCACAATCCTCAACCCTGGCCGAGTCTTCTACAAATGCCCGAATCATGGGGTAATAATATGTTTAAGTGTTGTTCTGCTGCTTTCAGTTGCTGATTTTTTTTAATAGTTTGGTTGATGATCTTCCAATTTGATTTGTGTAGAAAAGGGAAGATTCGTGTGATTTGTATTTCTGGGAAGTTGCTGATGTGGGGGAGTGCAACTACGCTGATTATTTGGTTAGCCGAGGAATCCCAATACCAACAGGTTGGGGTGTTGGACAAGTAACTGAAGGAACGGCGGAAGAGGAAGATGTAGAGCAGAAGGTTAAAGATGCAGTTCCTCTGATCATGGCCAAGCAGCAATTGCTGAGAACGGCCTTGACAACAATGAGGAGATGAAAGAGCTTGTGAAGATAATGGGAAAAATTGATGTGCTCTGTAGGATGATTGTCTCTTTATTTGCAGTGTATGTAGCACTCGGGATGTATTCAGTGGCTATGACATAAGCACTTTGCTGAAACTAGTAATGAATGAAACCTGTGTAGCAGGCTGGGCGTACTGTTGTGAACATCTAATGATTTCTATTAATAGAAATCAGGGGGTATCCCCTTTTTCTCATAAATAAATAAATAGCAGAGGCCCTTTTGGTATTAAATAAATAAATTAGCAGAGGCCCTGTCGGGTCAGCTTTGTTCTTGTTCGAAAACGTCGAGCAAATTGCAGTCCAATAGCAAACTATGTCATCAAATTCAAGTTTCACTTCCAAATATGAGTACAACTAAACAACAATGTCATCATGTTTATTCGTCATACAATCACCAAACACATATCAGCATACATAACAAGTGATGTTCTCACAGGAAAAGACTAAACAACATGTTCATCAGGTTTCTGTTATCATAGCAAACAAAATTTCACATAGTAGATAAAAAAACGTCTTCTGACAGGAAAATATGACAAAAGCAATGTAATCATCATCCGCGCAGTAGCGTCAACATCTTCGCCATGTGTATCAGTCTGAATCGTAATTCCCCAAGGTGTCATCTTCCTCTTCGTCCTCAACGTCCTCGAACGTTGGCTTCTTCTTGATCAACTCTTGTATGTCCACAGCATGACAGTCAATATTTCGGCCGGCGTCATTGACGTGATGGTTCTCAAAGATATTAGGAACATCTATGTTATCTTGTACATCCGGAGCAGTGTAAGCATCATCTTGTTGTGCAACTTCATTAAACGAATTCCTTTTCTCAAACCTTTGCAATACTCTCCAGTCATCGCTACGTGCAAATGTGTCTTCCAAGAAAAATATCTGTGTTGCTTGATTTGCCAACATAAAAGGCTCGTTGGTCTGGTACGCGGCCTTGACATTGATGGATTTGAAATAATCATCTGCTCTGGGTTTTGCGATCCTGGAAAACAGGTTATACCAACGACAGCACAATAGAACCACACACTGATGATCCTCGAAACTGGAGATATACTACAATTGAACAATGTCTGTTATGTTAACATACATTTCAGTTGTCACTTTGTCATATGTATCCGTGCTCATAATGGCACTGTTTTGTGTCTTCCTGCCTTCATCTCGTGCAAGGCTGTTGTAGCGCACATCTCCAACAATGCAAGATTCATAATGTCTTACCGAGTATCAGGACCCATTGCTAGTGAGTAAAGGGCATCATCAACTACCTGCCCATCCTCCCGCATCTTCTTAACCTATGGTTAGAAAATAGACAAGATGATCGTCTTATGTACTCAATATATTAAAAAAACTGATAGTGCAATTCAAAAGCTTACATGGCTCTTGAACCATTTCGCAAATCCTGCCGTAACCAGTTTGTCAATGTTTCGTGGATTTTGCGGCAGTAACTCCTTTTTGTTGATGCTGCACAACATAGTGATCGCATCAAACATCTAAATATATAAGAATGTGCTGCAAGTTTAGTAGATTATGATGTATAAGCTGCAGTACATAGCACTTACTTGATATAAGGTAGTATCTCAGGAAAGTTATTCGACACATACCAAACCATTTTGTCCAAATCTTTAGGTTTGTCCTCTTGTGGACACTTCCCTGTAACTCGAACAGAATAATCGAAAACATTGAGCCCGGGATTGTATTCATCCACCTCTTTGCTAAGCTGATCAGCTGTTTCAATGTATTTTGAGCAGAATGTCAACGCTTATGTAGCAATGTAGGCCTCTGCAATGGAACCCTCTGGTCTAGCTCTGTTCCTAACATAGCCCTTGAAAGTGTCTAACCGCCTTTCAATAGGGTACATCCAGCCATCTTGTCTTTGGACCTCTAAGTAGTGCCTCATCAGGTAGATGAACAACCAAATGCACCATCACATCAAAGAAGGGTTGAGGATATATCTTCTCAAGGTCGCATAGGATAGTTGGTATCTTGTCTCTAAGATGCTCCACAGCATCTATCCTGATATTTCTACTGCAGAGTTCCCTGAAGAATTGTCCCAACTCTGGCAATCGCTTCTGTATAAGTCAGGCGGCCCAATCCTCTAAGGATAACAATTAAAACCCTTTGAAGTAGGACATGGCAGTCATGAGTTTTCAACCCTTGTACCTTGTTTCCATCTGCACCGACTCTCCTTTCAGGGTTGGAAGCAAATCCATGTGGGAATCTCACACGTGACAGGACCTCGCAGAATTCTTTTGTTTTTACCTTGTCCAAGACGTACATAGCTGGTGCCATATCCCGTGGTTTAACTTCATCTTGCACCTGCAAATCCTATCTGATACCCAGGTGTGCCAAATCAATCCTAGATTTTAAGGTATCTTTTGTCTTGCCTTCAATATTAAGAAGTGTGCCGATAATGCTGTCACATATATTTTTCTCGATGTGCATGACATCAAGATTATGCCGCAGATCCAAATCTTTCCAATACTCCAAGTCCCACAAAGTGGACCTGCGGGTAAACAATAATCTCTCTTCTACCCTGCCACGCTTCCTTTTCCCGCTACCATTACCAGGATGGTTTCCTGCTGTAATATGCCTGACCTTCTCTAATTCCACTTGCAACTCATCGGCGGTGAGCCTCTTTGGCGCATCACAGTTTTCATGCTTTGCATTGAACACACGTCTTTGGTATTTTCTAGGATGCAGCTTGTCCTTGGCAAGGAAACGGCGGTGTCCAATGTAACAGATCTTGCTAAGTATTGTGTATGACAATGATTCTCACACAATGAACACATGCATTGTAACCATGTGTCGTTCACCCACGAAATAGTGCCCAAAGCGGATAATCATGGATGCACCAAATTATAACAACACGCAGAAAGAAATCAGGTGGTGGGCGCTATATAGGTCTCTCGGTGAGAACACCCCTCCATAGCTGTTGAAGTTCCTCCACAAGAGGCTCCATGAACAAATCAAAATCCTTTCCAGGACTTTTTGGACCTGGGATGAGCAAGGCCATCATGTAGTTTGATTCTTTGGTGCAGACATTTGGAGGCATGTTGTAAGGGATAACAAGCACTGGCCACATGTCGGAGTAAATGACCATGGGTAGCCTAGCCGGCTCCCCCTGGCTCTTCAGAAAAATTACAGGCCGATCGAGCCTTCGAGCATCCAAGGCATGGGGCTGCCTTCCCCTGGCCGACTGTCTCTCAGGCCGACTACCGAGAGGCGGCCCGACCCAAAACCCTCGTGAAGAAAGCCACGAGAGGGCCGACTCCAAGAAGCCGGCCACGAGAAGGCTGACTCCAAGAAGCCGGCCCCCAGCAGGCGGCCAAGATCGTAACCTCGAACTCTGCACCCACATAACGGCGATGAGACGGGGCGTGGCTACAGTGAAGCCTGCCACCCCTGAATCCTGGAGCACGCATGGCCACAGTGCACCGTACAGGGCGGCCATCACCCGTCTGGCGTGGCACTGTTGCCATGTTGACCATGACGTCACCCACGACAGGCTGTCAGTACGGCTTGCGGGCAGCGGGCCCCTTCAGTCAGAGAAATGCCCGAAGGCGGCCAGGCCTCCCCCAGACGGCCTGGGATGTGGCCGGCTCCCAATAGCCGGCTTGCTCCCTCCCTCGAAGGAGGCGCCTCCTTAAGGAGACAAGACGAGGTAAGGCTACAGTGAGAGCCCGCCAGGCGGCGGCACTGTAGCCATGCTTACCTCGACAAAGCCCCCATCATCAGGGGTGAGACAACAGTAACCAGCCCCTGACAAGACCCCCAAGCGATGGGACCTGCCTGTCGACCAAGAAGCCGGCAGCCGACGGGACCCACCAGTCGGCGGGCCCTAGCGGTCGGCGGAGAAGCCGGCGAACGTAGACACTAACGACTAGGGCCCACGCCCAGCCGGATTACCATTGTACCCCTGGGGGGTAGGCCTATATAAACCCCCAGGGCACCCATGCAAAGGGTTGATCTCTGATATTTTTAGACACTACATTGAGGGGAGAAGAGAGCTAGCCTTGCCCTTCTTCTTCCTCTCACCGAACAGCTCAAGGAGCCTCTTGTAGCTACTTGCTGATCTAGTGATCATGCAGAGACCCCGCAGAGCAGCAGTAGGGGTGTTATCTCCCTGTAGAGCCCCGAAGCTGGGTAAGATCCGCCGGCGTGCATGTCTTCGCCCCATCCAGTTTCCAGGCACCGGCGATGTCTTATTGGCTCCCACAATGATAAGCCACCCGTTGGCATATGTCGCACCTACCACCCGACATTTGGCGCCCACCGTGGGGCCAGGTGTACCGTCGTCCGGAGACCTGCTTTGGACGGGAACCCTTTTCCTTCCCAGCGAGCGTAGCCAGCCCGGCACGCCCGATGGCGCTTGCCTCGACGCGCTGCAAGGCGTCGCCGATGCCTGTGCGGCGAGCTGCCTCGCCGATCTTCTTGGCGAGGCCCGCTTCTCCGACGAGCCCGCATCCGACGCGGGCACAGGCTGCCCCGAGAGCCACCACGTCAGCCTCCTTGACCAACTCCACGTCTCCGGCCGAAACTGCTGCGGACTTGGAGTCGGTTGGCTCCACCGACCCGATGCTTGTCGACTCCGACACGGCATCGCTTGACGGTTTCCCCACCAACGTAGTGACCTTCAACGACCCTCTCCCTCGAGCCGACAGCTGTGGCAGCGCCATCACCGAGGTACTAGTCATCAGCCACGGCGTCGCCTCTGGCGAGAACGCCCATCACGCCCTGCAAGAGGCGCTACAGGACTTGTCCGTCCCCCTTCGGGCCGACACCGACGTCGAGACACTGGAGGCACGCCGCCTCGCCCTCATTGCGGAGGGCCAGAAGATAGCCTCCATGAGACGCCTCACTCAGGCTCACCAGCGTGAAGTCGACCGTGCCGCCTTTGGCACGCCGCCTCTTGACGGGCCAAGCCGGGTCGGCGTCGTCAAGAAGCGCGGCGCGGCCATCGCCAACATGTTGGGAGCAGACCGCCCAGTCTACGCCACGCCCCTCGAGAATCTATGCGCCACCCAGTCGGCCGTGGACGAGCTGAATGGACTGGGGGCCGACGAGCTCCCCTACATGACCAGACGCATCCAGAAGTTGATCGATTCTGCCGCAGAGCGGCATGAAGCCGGCGTCCACGCTGAAAGTCCTCCCCCATGCCGAGAGCACGGTGCAACGTCACGGACGCCGACTGCGGGCAACACCCGCGCAAGGCAAGAAAAGGAGCCGGCTGCTAGCCGTAGAAGGACTAGAATCTCCATCGAGCGCGACGCAGACGGCCGCCCTCGAGCCATGGAACGACGAGGCAACCCGCCTCCTCCTCCGCCTCGTGGGGAGAGATATCCCACCCCGCCGCCTGTCACACATCCAACTCTCAACGCCGACTAGGCCGCCGTGAAGGAGTCCGCGAGAATGACGCCCGCCATCGGATCGACCGCCTAGCGCGATCCCTGGCGCTAGAAGAAGAAGACGATGTCGGCCCGCCTTGCTTTGGCCCCCGCATCCGCGACGAGCCTTTCCCCAAAGGGTTCTCGCTCCCCAGAGGCATGCCCAAGTACAACGGCTCCGTGAAGCCGGAAGATTGGTCGATTGACTACTCCACCGCAGTTCGCATAGCAAACGGCAACAGGCGTGTTGCCGTGAAATACGTCCCCCTCATCCTCCAAGGCACGGCGCGCACCTGGCTCAACAGCCTCAAGCCTTACAGCGTCAACAACTGGCTAGACTTCACAGAAGCCTTCATCCGCAACTTCACCAGCACCTACAAGCGGGCTCCCAAGCCCCGACAGCTCTCCTTGTGTGTTCAAGGGCCCAATGAATCAACTTGCGGCTATCTCACCCGTAGGGCCGAGCTCCATAACTCCTGCGAAGGGGTGCACGAGGTTCAAGCCATAGAGTACTTCACTGCCGGATGCCGAGAAGGCACCCTCCTCAAGCACCGACTCCTCTGCGACGAGCCGACTACCCTTGACGAGCTACTGGTCATAGCAGACAAGTACGCCACGGCCGACTCTTCGATGAAGATCGAGCTCCAAGTAGACGCCTCCGGGAAGGTGCTCGCTCCGGCTCCCAAGACGCCGGCTGGAGACTCAAGCCAACGCCCGTACCAGAACGACAACAAGCGCAAGGCCCCTGTGCCGCCTTCCACCAGTCGGCAGGTGGCCACCGTCGAAGACGAACAACCCGAAGGGAGGCCCGCGCCCAAGAAGCAGAAGGGCGGCAGGCCTGCTTGGCAGTCGGCTTTCTCCTACGAGCAAGCCCTCGATGCCCCTTGCAAGTTCCACAGCGGTGCGAAGCCGTCCAACCACATGACTCGGAAATGCCACTGGCTCACATGAATCTCCAAAGGCGAAGGGCTGATGCCGCCTCCGCCTGCTGGTCAGCCGCCTCCGGCCCCTCAGCAGCCGGCCGCTCGACCAGCAGTCGGGGCTGTTCAAGACGAAGTTCCCCGGACGAGCAAGCCGCCCTCGTCAGTGTTACAAGCCAGCCCGAAGATCGGCGCAGCCGGCGCCGACAGCACCAAGAAGTCAACGCGGTCGCCTCCAACAACCCCGAGTTCATGCACTGGTCGGAAAGGCCTATCAGATGGAGCCGGGCTGATCACCCAGAGGTGATGCCGTCTCCCGGCTCTTACGCATTGGTTTTGGACGCCACCCTCGCGACAGAACAACGAGCTGCCCGTTTCTCCCGCGTGCTGATAGATGGTGGGAGCAGCATCAACATACTGTACCATGACACCATGGAGAAGCTGAACATCAATACGAAGCAGCTCATGACTAGTCGGACTGTGTTCCATGGCATCGTACCCGGCCTTTCCTGCTCGCCAATCGGCAAGATCAAGATAGATGTCCTCTTTGGGGACAGGGATCATTTCCGCCGAGAAGCAATATGGTTTGAAGTAGTGGACCTGGAGAGCCCTTACCATGCATTGCTTGGCCGACCTGCTCTGGCCAAGTTCATGGCTGTGCCCCACTACGCCTACCTCAAGATGAAGATGCCGAGTTCCAAGGGCATCATCACAGTGGCTGGAGACTACTAGAAATCCTTCGAGTGTCTGGCGGCTAGCAACCGGCTGGCCGAGTCCTACGTGATCGCTGAAGATAAGAAGATGCTGGATCGAGTCGTGGCCATGGCTGGCAAGCAGCCGGCCCTGTCCCCTGACCCCAAGGAATATGATACCCAAGGTTCTTTCCAGCCGGCCAAAGAAACAAAGAAGATACCTCTGGACCTAGAGAACCCAGAAAGGTTTGCCGTCATTGGGGCGAACCTGGACAGGAAATAGGAAGGCGAGCTCGTTGATTTCCTCCGTGAGAATCGGGACATCTTCGCATGGTCCCCCAAGGACATGTCGGGTGTTTCGAAGGAATTCGCCGAGCACAAGTTACATGTCCAAGCAGATGCAAAACAAGTCAAGCAGCCCCTCCGCCGATTGTCGGAGGAAAAGAGAAGGATTGTAGGAGAAGAGATAGCCCAGCTTCTGGCAGCCGGCTTCATTATGGAGGTATTATTTCCAGAGTGGCTTGCCAACCCGTTCCCCGTGTTGAAGAAGAATAACAAGTGGCGCATGTGCATAGATTACACCAGCCTCAACAAAGCCTGCCCCAAAGATCCCTTCGCTCTGCCAAGGATTGATCAAGTGATAGACTCCATAGCCGGATGCGAGCTATTGAGATTCTTGGATGCTTATTCAGGCTACCATCAGATAAAATTGGATCTAGCCGACCGCCTGAAGACTGCCTTCATCACACCATTCAGAGCTTTCTGCTACCTGACTATGACATTCGGCTTGAGAAATGCCGGTGTCACTTTTCAGCGTTGCATGTAGAAATGCCTCCTCAAGCAGCTCGGCAGAAATGCCCACGTCTATGTAGACGATATTGTGGTGAAGACGGAGAAGCGCGGCACCTTGCTGGAAGACCTCAGAGAGACATTTGAAAACTTGCACCAGTTTCAGATCAAGCTCAACCCCGAGAAATGCGTGTTCGGAGTACCAGCCGGCCAGCTTCTAGGCTTCTTGGTCTCCGAACGCGGCATCGAATGCAACCCAGTGAAGATCAAGGCCACAGAGAGAATGGAGCTTCCCACCAAGCTACGAGACGTCCAAAAGTTTACTGGACGCCTGGCCTCCCTGAACCGCTTCATCAGCCGGCTTGGAGAAAAAGCTCTCTGTGACGCCCTGAGACCGACGCTCCAGAAGACTTCCATATATTCCGGGTTTCGCCGTGTGTTTCATTTGTGCCGCCCTTTTATTTTTGCATTGCATCATGTCATCATGCCATCATCTCATAAATCTTTTGCAACTCAACTAAATAAATGGCATGGATCTTTGATCCATTTAAATCGAGGAATTCACATGGTGATTCTCTTTAAAACATATCCTCTCGATATTTAGAGAGCTATAATAAATATTCCAATTATTTGGATTTACCATAAAACACACTTGCAAATAATTCTCCATGCCTTTGTTATCTCATTTCTTGGTCTCCAACCTTGCCCATAATTTCTTTCATTATTTTCCGGAGCTCCACCAAAAATCCTCAACATTTTTGGACACTTCTAAAACCTTGTTCTAGTTCAAACCATTTGAATTAAATTCAAATAAGTTTGAATTTAAATCTTACATTCGTGCCTCTTTTCTATTTTTCCTGGATCGAGCTTATTTTTTGCGAGTCCGGAAAAATTATCCCCATGCTTGTAAATCTTTCCCTAACCCTCTCTTTCTTTTCCTCTCTCTATTTCTTTTTCCGATAGAGATTAGTGAGAGAGAGAGCCCAGCCTATTTGCTGCCCAGCCTCCTGGCCACTTCTTTCTCCACTGGGCCGGCCTCCCAAGGCCCAGCCACCCCTCCTAACCCTAGCTCGACCCCCCTCCTCTCGATCTCTCCCTCGTCCTCCCTCCAGCGCCGCACACACGCATCTCTCCCTCGATCCCCATCTCTCCCTTCGATCTCTTCCCTCGCACCCCTTCCTCCTCCCGTGCCTCTCGATCCCGCCGCCCCTCGCCGTCACTCAGGCCCGCCGTGGTGCCCTGCGTCGCCGGAGCCCTGCGCCAAGACCTCCCCTGCCTTGTCTTGTCTAGGGCGAGGAGGACGACCGCATCACCTCCTGCCCGTGCTCACGCCCGCCCGTTTCAAGTATCTCCATCGAGCACGCCCGGCCCGAGCTCCCTCGCGGCGCCCTCATCGACCCTCTGCATCCACCTCCAACAGCACTCCTGCGACCTCATCTTCATCACCGCCTCGTCGTCCCTACCGACTCCGACCGGGGAGCCCGCCGCTTCGCTTGTACATGGCATCCGCCTTCACGCCTTGTGGCGTTGCTGCTGCTTCGTCGCCGCCTCCCTTCGTTGACCTCCTAGACCCGAGGCATGTGTGCTCCACTACTAGTTTCGTGGACGGCCGAGTACCTCTATGATGACCACGGATGTCTCTGGCGTCAAGTACCACTACAACCCATGTTCGACTCATTGGATTCACAAGTACTTCTTCGGATACACCAAGTTTGACTACACTGCAAGACCCGTGCATCGGACCGTCAATCTTCTCCGAGAATTTTGCCAAGTACCACGGTGATGCGCCAAGTACCCCCTCGGATCGTCAAGTTCGACTACACGGAGCTGCCAAGTACCACTACGATTGCCGTGTGCATCTACGGATCGCCAAGTACCCCTACGCATGGATATGCCAAGTTCGTCTCGACCCGTGAACAACTACCGTCGCCGAAGACCGTCAAGTGTACAACTACCGCCGCCGATTGATTCGACAAGACAACATGTACAACTACTTCCACTACCGTCGCGAGCGACTACTTCCCCTCGACCCGTGAACGACTACTTCCCTCGGCGATTTTGAACCGCCCGAAATGCACGCTTGAAGGTATAACCCCGAGGCGACCGCCGTGAGCGAATGCATGTTGATGAGATGCTCGAGTTTTGCACCGTGATCGAATTGTCTTTGCACGTTTCTCGTTTGCCATGCCACCGTCATGTGGGACACCCGGTATCCGGGATCACCCCACCATCTTTTGCATGTTCTGCACATCCACACTTTCTTTTGCACCGATATCTCCGTGAGCTCACGGGACCCGAATGTTGCCGTGGCACCTTTCGTTCCGCCATGGCGACAAATGCTTCATAACATGCTCATGTCAACATTTTCATAAAATTGCTTAAACTTGCATATGTCATCCGCATCATGTTAACAACATTAAAATGTTTAAAATTGTGTTTGCATTAAATTGCTAAATAACATGAGGATTTACCGGAATTGTTGTTTGTTGTTCCGGTCTCATTTAAACTTGCCTAAATAGGTAGTTTAATTATGC
Organism: Aegilops bicornis; assembly: GCA_021605145.1. NCBI lineage: Eukaryota > Viridiplantae > Streptophyta > Magnoliopsida > Poales > Poaceae > Aegilops > Aegilops bicornis. The sequence continues at coordinate 471,130,142 of CM038672.1, read as the reverse complement.
TTCACCTCTTGCCATGTTTAATAACATGTAATATTGTTGTGTTCCTAAACGAGAGAGAACTAAATAAGTGATGTGGTGTTTTGTCAATATGCAACTCGTTGCATATTGAGCTCCACTTAACTTGTAGTGTTGTTTGTGCATATTGCCATGCCATGCCTCATTAAACCGGACATGCATCATACTTTTTTGTGCATCATGACATGTTTATGCTTGTGTGTTTACCATGTTGTATGCTTCTTTCCGATTTGCTTCTCTCGTTAGCTTCGGGTTTTGTTAGGAGTTGTGAGGATTCGTTCGACTTCGTCCGTTTGTCTTCTTCATGGACTTGATCTTCTTCCTTGCGGGATCTCAGGCAAGATGACCATACCCTCGAAATCACTTCTATCTTTGCTTGCTAGATGCTCGCTCTTTTGCTATGCCTATGCTATGATGCCTATCACTTGCTTATCATGCCTCCCATATTGCCATGTCAAGCCTCCACTACTAGAAAAAGGGCTATAGATGGGATTGACACTAATGGCGCACCAGAAAGTTGGTGCGCCATTAGTATATACTAATGGCGCACCACCTACTGATACGCCATTAGTGTTGAAACTACTAATGGCGCACCGTGCAAAGGATGCGCCATTAGTATCAAATTTTTTTTTTGAAGTAGTGCGCCTGTCCAAACATACTAATGGCGCATCCTGGTAAAGTGCGCCATTAGTAGTTGTAAGTACTAATGGCGCACCCTCCTATGTGCGTCACTAATGTTGTTTTTTATTATATTTTTATTCCTTTTTTGCAATACTACTAATGGCGCCTTGATCGATCGTGCGCCATTACTAGTTTAAACTAGTAATGGCGCCTTTGCGGATCAAGGCGCCATTAGTATTTTTGCAAAACTACTAATGGCGCACCGCCAGAAGGTGCGCCATTAGTAACCTGGATTACTAATGGCACATTTGTTGCTAGTGCGCCATTAGTAAGTGGGCAGCAACTAGATATTTTGGACAGCCTCTCCTACCCACACTCACTTTCTCCCCACTTCATTCTCTACACCTCCTACTTGTTGTCTCGGGTGCCTCCTCTTTTTCACCTCATTTCCACCATAGATTCATTCAAATTAAGTGGTTAAATTACCTTGTTTTAATAGGTAAGTAAGGGGGGAAGCTATATTTATGTTGTTCTCCCTACAACAATGTGCACATGCACTTTTTATGGCCTAGCTAGATCTATGTATGTTCGTGGTGTTGCATATGTTTGTGGTGTTGCATATGTGTTTGTGTTTGGAGGTGTACCGGTATTTGAAATGCGATAGTTGCCAATATTTTGCGGAATGTTGATTCATTTCCGTTTAGTGAGAATTTTGGCATTAAGCATTCTTTTGGTCCTATTTTTAGGAAAGTCATGCCAAATTTTTGTTTGGTTCTAAAATATCGTTTTGCTCTACCCTTGACGACCATAGTCCGCACGATGACCGAAGGCATCGTGAATAGGTTTTGATGTCCGCGAAGGCCGAGATGCTTCAAAAGAACAAGGCGGAGATAAGATGTCCGTATCGAAGATGCAAGTGAAGAGCCTTATTGCGGGCAGATTCGGGCAGGTGCGGGACCACCTGCTCTTGCGTGGTTTCATGGATGGCTATCGGTGGCAAGGTGATGAAGATGACTACGAAGTCGTCCATGGGGGCGGGCAAGAAATGAGGAAGGGCAGCAAGACAACCACCGCGGCTCGGGCGGGCGAGAAGGCGAAGAATCCCGAGGAGATGATCACGACGGTGATCTTTGTACGATCATCATGTAGAAGATGTAGGACATGATGATGAGGAAGATGCGGGAAGCGGGCGGCAGGCATGATCATGAAGATGATGATGCGGCCGGAGCGCATAACGCTGGACCATCGATGGGCTGGGTGCAGGACCCTCATATTCAAGAGCTGCTTCTCAAGCGCACGGATAACGCCAGAGCTGCCGCCGAGAGAAAGCCAAGATGGATCAACTTGAGTTAGGCGGTTACTCCATTGTATGAAGGATGCAGGCCGAGGATACCCGCTTTGAAAGTAACGCTCATGGCTCACGGAGATGAAGGTAAAACACAAAATGACCGGCGCATGCTTCGGCGAGAACATGTCATTACAGCACGAACGTCTTCCCAAGGGGAACAAGTGCCCGACCAGTTTGGAGGAGGCGAAGAAAATCGTGTGTCCTCTCGATTTACCGACGTGAAATACCATGTGTGCATGAACAATTGCATCATTTATCGGGACGGCGGAGTCTACCATATGTCCGGTGTCTTGGCGTCACTCGATACAAGAAGAGGAAGAAAGCTCCTCGAAAAGTGGTGTGGTACTTTCCGATCACTCCTCATCTGCAGCGGTATTTCGCGGACCCTAAGGTAGCAAAGCTCCTGCGTTGGCATGCGGATAGGAAGGAGAAGAAGCGAGAAGATGACGCAAATGATCCGGAGATAGATAAAAAAGACAAGATGTTGAGTCACCCTAAGGATGCGAGCGGTGTGGCAAGCGTTGAACCGAAGACTTCGAATTTGGGAGCGATCCAAGGAACATCGTCTTTGGGCGCGAGCACCGATGGAGTCAATCCGTTTGGCAGCCAAAGAAGCACACATAGCACCTGGCCTGTGTTTGTGTGGATGTACAACCTTCCCCCTGGTTGTGCATGAAGAGGAAGTACATTCACATGAGTATGCTAATTGAAGGGCGAAACAACCGAGGAGCGACATCAATCATGTCTGGGGCTGCTGAAAGAGGAGCTTGACACGCTGTGGAAACGCCAGCCAATACGTTGGGACGCCCGAGAGAAAGAATATTTCCCTATGAGAGCCGCCTTTGCTCACGGCGGTGCCACGACTATCTCGATTCTGAATATCTCGCGGGCGGGTAGTCCACGGATTTTACGGATGCGTAAGGTGCATGGATGACACAACGTATCGCCAGCTAGATAGAGATCCGGGTCTTCAAAAACCGTGTTCATGGGACATCAAGGTGGCTTCGCGACGATGACCCGTGGAGGAAACGCAAGGATCTGTTCGATGGTGAAACCGAACCCAAAACGCCTGCAACGAGGAGCGGCGAGGAAATAGACAAGCTGTTGAAAAATTGGAAAGACTGCCCACTTGCCGGAAAGAAGCAAAAGGCGCCGAGCCGGGAAAGAAGCGAAAGCGGCGAGCAGCTGCTGAAGGTATGGAAAGCGAGGTCTGTTTTAAGGACTTGCCGTCTTTGGAAGATCCACCGTGTGCTGACAGCCTTGATGTCATGCATATCACGAAGAAGCGTGTGCGAGTCTGCTTGGTACCCTGCTCAACATGCGAGAGAGGACCAAAGATGGGCGAAAAGCAAGGGCAGACTTGAAATCAATGGGCATCGGCAGGAGCTTCATGCTAATGATGATGATGATGATGATGATGATGAGGCAGGACGGGACACGAAGAAGTCGTCGCCAAAGGCAAAAAGGCCAAGAAGACCGGAAATGACTACCCTCCGCGTGCTTCACTCTAAGTCGAGGAGGAGATCGAGCAGTTTTCACCTGCCTCCTAGGAGTAAAACTTCCCTTCTGATTCTGTGGGGAAGATAAGCGAGATACCTAGACCCAGTGACGAAGTTCAGCGGGATGAAGTCTCACGGTATCACGTCTTGATGACGCAGATACTTCCGGTTGCAATCCGTGGGATCATGGACACGCCGTCCATGAAACGCTATTTGGCCTATGCAACTTCTTCGACGTCATCTCCGGAAGTCGATTGGCGTGAGGCAACTCGGAAGGCTACGAGGAAGAGATCGTGGTGATACTATGCGAGCTTGAGATGTACTTCCGCCCGCATTCTTCGACGTTATGGTGCATCTGCTGGTCCATATAGTGGAGGATATCATCCAACTCGGGCGACGTTCTGCACAACATGATGCCGTTCGAAAGGATGAATGGTGTCATCAAAGGATACGTTCGCAACATGTCACGTCGAAGGAAGCATAGCCGGGGGCTTTTCGACCGAGAGTGCATCTCCTCTTGCACGAATTATCTGAGCATCGAGAACCCCGTTGATGTACGTCTGTCAGCGGGCACCTCGGCAGGCTCGCTGGATGGGGTTACCATGAGGGTTGCCGCGAAATGCATGTCGACTTCGAGGGTCGACTCACCGACTTTGAAAGAGCAAACCTAGTCGCGCTACAACACATAGACGTGGTCGATCCTTGGGTGGTACAGCACAGAACCTTTATTAAGAAGACGTACAATGACCGAATCCAACAGAGGACGGACGGAGATATACTCAAAGAGCACAACTCATGTTTCACGTGTTGGTTCAAGCAGAAGCTTCTGTCGTACCCTTTACATGAGGATTCTTCCGCGGAAGAACAACTCATATTAGCCTTGTCACAGGGCGCCGAGCACAACCTGATGACCTATGAGGCGTACGATATCAACGGCTACACATTCTACACCAAGGCCAAGGACATGAAGAGCGATGGTTATCAGAACTCTGGGGTAACGATGGAATACTACATCGGTAACGACAAGGACAGATACCACGGAAGTATCAAGGAGATCTGGGAGCTGAGCTACGCTGGAGAGAAGGTACCGATGTTCCGTGTCAGATGGGCCAAGAACGTCATAAAAGAAGACCGGTATTTCACCACCATGGTTATACCCGAAGCCAAATCCAAGACCGCGGTATAAGCGTCACCGAAAAAATGAGCCATGGGTACTGGCTTCCCAAGTGGACCAATGCTTCTTCATTACCGACCCGCCAAAGCCCAGTCGTGTTGTCGTGAGGAGAGGCAAAAGGAAGATCATCGGAATGGATGGAGTAGCCAATGAGCAAGACTTCGACAAATCTGGCGACCGAGGATCGAACATGACGGCGATGATGAAGTAGCAGCATACACCACAAGAAGAAGCAGGACCACCCTACCTAAAGGGCGTCTGTTCCATAGAAGAACTCCATTTGCGAAAAAGAAGGGCAAGAAGATTGTGAAGAGATAGCTAGCTAAGATCGATTGTATTTAAATCCTAGACTTCATTTCTCGATTGTATTTCATGGGCACTTTTTGAACTATCATGAATATTTTTTAATTTCATGGACACTCGATCCCCCTCCATCTCGATCCCCCTCCATCTCGATCGCTATCCCACCTCGCCAGATCCGGTCCACCGGCCGCCGCCGCCGATCGCCCGCACACTCGATTCCCCTACTCAACCGCCGCCGCCGACCCCCCGCACCTCCCTACTCAACCGCTGCCGACCCCGCACCCCTCCCTACTCAAACGCGCCCGCGCGCCCAGGCCCCCCGCACCCTCCCCGCTCCACCGGCATTACTGTTTGATGATATTTTTTAAAAAATATTACTGTCTTATAAAAAATATTACTGTTATGATTTAAACAAGTTTGAACATATTTAAACACAAATAAGTATCAAACAACATTTTAAATGCATAAAAAAAATTGTGGAGCCAAGGAATCGAACCCAGGACCTCCTGGTGTGAGAACTGGCTACTGACCAGTCGAGCTAGTAGAGGGAACTTGATGTGGATCAGGTTAGGTGGAACATAACCTGTTGGCTCGAGCAGAAATAAAGAAAATACTAATGGCGCACCCGGGGTGGGGTGCGCCATTAGTATGGATGTACTTATGGCGCCGAGGTGTGGTGCGCCATTAGTATTGTGCCGCCCTCATCCATAGTTCCTCCCGGGCCCACACCTATCCCTCTCCCTCGCCCCTCGCCCTCGATCCCTTCCCTCTCCTCTCCCGGCGTCGCTGCCTGCCGCCTCGGCCCGCCCACCGCCTCGGCCTTGCCGCCCGCCGCCTTGCCCCTCGCCCATCGCCGGCGCCCGTCGTCCACTGTCGCCCGTCTCCAACCACCGCCGCTGAGGCCTCGGCGTCGGCGCCGCTCTCCCGTCCACACCACCGTCGCCCGGCCCTCGTGACCGGCCGCCTCCCGCCAGGTACCTCTCCTCCTTCCTCCTTCCTCCCTCTCCACCCTTCCTCCCCATTCCCTCCCTCCCTCCCTCCCCTTCCGCCGCGCCCTCCACATCCCCTCCGCCCTCCTCCCCGCCGTCAGCCCCGCCCCCAAGTCCGAAGCTCCCTGCCTCCCCACCGTCCGCCTCGCCGCCACCCGCCGCGTTCCCCGCCCCGAACGCCCGCACCATTTCATCCGCAGCCGGCCGCCCGATTCGTTCGAGGTGCCTTTCTCACCATCGCCGTCGCCGAGCTGCTGCGGCCATTCGAGATCCTCAAAACTTGCTTTGAGTCCTTTGTCCGCTCTTAGGAAGAACAGTTTGTCCCCTCTCAAAACTTGCTGTAATTTCTTTGGTCTTTGGAGTATAGCTTTCTTTCAGTCCATTGGTTCATCCCCAAATCAGTCCATCCATGGTAAAACTGAAGGTGAAATGTTCAAATTTTTTCTCATCCTAGATAGATAGATAGACAGACAGAGTGCTCTGTACGCCACTGAAGGAAGAAAAATAAGAAAAAAGCGTATGCTGTTGGTTCTTATCGTAATCGGTCACGGTGGTGGGTTCGGTTGGCATGTCTTGAAATTCCACACTAGTCTGGTGGCCATTTTGGTTGGCATGTACTCTTGGAATCCTACACTAGGCTCTCGATGGGTTATGGTTATCACTTGAACAATGATTGCCGAACAATCGATAAGGTTTCGTGTGGTTGATGCTGTCCTTCCTTTTTCTATTGGTTGTATGTATATGTGGTTCAGGGCCTAGCTATGCACTACTTGTTGGCTCTAGTTCAGAGTTGAGAGTTGAGACTGCTTGTCATGACCTTCAAAACATCATCTGCTTATCCATGGCTCTAGTTAACATGCTACTTACGTCTCTCATTTTGTTAAGCAACTTACAGGTTTTTTACAGCCTTGATTCATATCCGCCATCATCAGTTTACTCCCTCATGCCAACAACCACTCATTTTTCAGTTAACTCCTTACAGTTCAGATCATATTTTGATTGTCAACAATATTTTGATCTCATTTTGATTAACTCCTCGTTGGGCGCCATCGCCCGTCGCCCTAAATGCCCGTGACCAGACGCCCGCCCGTCCACACCACCGTCAGCCGGAGCACCACCACCACCCGGACCTCGTCGCCTCCTCCCCTGCGTCGTCGTCGTCCCCGACATCCTCCCCGCGCCCCACTGCCCCCGTGAGCTCCCCCTCCTCCTGTCCCCCTCTCCCCCTCCTCCTGCCCCCGTGAATATATATTAGCTCTCACAATTTTTCACATTTTTCTTCCTGGTTCATTAGTTTTAGATATTGTACATCTAGAAAAACCAAATGCAACCAAAACTAATTTATTCAGTGAAAATGGGACTGGTGCCACAGCAAGCAGACTAGAGCTGATTAACAGTGCTTTTTACCACACGAAGAAGTGATTTTCGCTGCTGTCATGTTAGTTTTTCATCACGTGGCCACTCTGTATAGTTTTTTAGTGTGCAAGAGATGCACTATTCTATTCCTACCTAGACTTAATAGTCTTTTTCAAGACTGTCATAACACTTCTGGTGTGTACATTTCTTTGATGGGAATTGATTACCTCCTCCTGGACCCGTTTTGGCAAATATACGATTATCTGATTGTATTTGCCCGTAGTGGCAAATATATAATCAACTACCTAGAGTTAATAGTCATTTTGCACAGTAGGCGGGGAGACCTATGTTAACTTGATTCTTCTTCTTTAGTTTATTAACAACCTTCTTCAGTTTTATCTCATCCGATGATAAAGTTGCACAATGAATCCTGCTTGCTACTGACCGATAAAGTTGGACAAGTGGTCTTGCTAGATGCAAGTTGCAAATTTAATCCTGCTTCCTACCTCACCGATGCTGCCAAGTATATAGTATTAGATTTCAGCTCTTCACTTAACAAGATTCTGTTTTTATGTGAGATAAGTTGCACATTCAGTTTAACAACACTAAATCCTACTTGCTACCTGACGGATATTGACAAGTGATCTGGTCCACCCAATATCATATACTAGTGCTAGATGTAAGCCGCAAACTTACTGATGTGTAACACCCCGGATGTAACTTTCCATATTTGTAACTCCAACTCTTGTCATTTTCGGCATTGTGATATGATATTCCCTCCGTGGTTGGGTTTTTCTTCATTTTGCATTTTGTCCATGTCATGCATTTTATATCATGTCATCATGTGCATCGCATTTGCATACGTGTTAAATCTCATGATTAGAGCATTTTTCCCGTTGTCCGTTTTGCAATCTGACACTCCTATCTCCCCCGGCGGCCCCTTTTACGTTTTTCCGTGTGCGGGTACTAAACCTTCTCGAATGGACCGAGGTTTGTCTAGTGGCCTTGGTATACCACCCGTAGACCACCGGTCAAGTTTCGGGTCATTTGGAGCTCGTTTGGTACTCCAACGGTTAACCGCACTCTCGCAAAGGCCTCTTTTAAGTTGCAGCCCAACACCCCTCCAAAACAGCCCAATAACCCATCCAATTCACTTCCATGCTCTCCATCGTTCGATCACGATCGTGTGGGCGAAAACTACACCTCATTTGGACTCTCCTAGCTCCCTCTATGCCTATTTAAACATCTCCCCCCGTCCAAATCCGGGTCTTCTTCCCCCGAAACCCTAAAATTCATCCAGCCCGTCTGGACACGTCCGCCGCCCGCTGGACGCCGCCGCCGCCGCCCGCAGCGAGTGGGAGGCCATACGTCCTCTCGCCTCCATGTACCGCCAGCCAGAACCCAGAGCCCTGGCCAGCCCCGGCTTGGTCGTCGCCAGCCCTCCATGGCGCCCGAGGCCCCGCCGCCTCGTCTCCTCCACCCGGCTCCGGCTCCCGCCCTGCCCGCTGCCGCGCCCGGCGCCGCCGCCGCCCGGCCGCTCGAGCCACCCAGCGCCCGCCGCCGTCCACAAGCGCCGCCCGCGCCCGTGTCGCCCGCCGCAGCGGACCCAGCTCCGCCACCCTCCCGGCGCCCGCCGCTCCTCGCGCCGGGCTCAGCGGCGAGCCAGCAGCGCCCGCCGCCCGCCGTCGCCCGGTCGGGCGGGTCCCGATCGGATCTGAGCGAGCTCCCGTTGACCTCTCTCCCCCTCACGTTTTCTACCAAGTTTTTTTTATATCATTGATATTTTGTGTCATTTTCTTCATGCTATAACTTTGCATCTGTAGGTCCATTTTGCACGTGTAATATAGCGAAATGTTCGCCTCGAAGAGTAGATCATTTCATTCCATTGGATCATTTTCATTTGAGCTCATCTTGATGCCCGAAATGCTGTTAGAAGAGGGCTATGTGATGTTAGTTTCTGTTTCTTAACAGAACTTGCACTTTTGTTATTTTTTCCATGATTAATGTGTGCACCCTATGAATTTGAGTCCTACATGTGTTTTGTAATATGCCATGCCATCTTTCCAGGGGTATATGCCATGTATTTTTGTGATATATGTGGTGACTAGCACAAGCATGCAAAGTAGGTGTCCTGATATTGCTGTTTTCAGCTCTGTTTTGCTGATATTTTGATGACATGTTAACTTGATGCTACCGAGAGATCCATGCATATTTTGAGATACTTCAGTAAGGATGTTTTGTTAAACATGTCTTGCTCTATCCATCCATGTCCTTGCTTGAAATTATGGAGTACCATAGCTTGAGTCAATCGACCTCTACTTTTGCTATAAAATGTTTCCTGGCAGATTGTTTACATGTTATTCAATTTTGCCAAGGTTGTTGTGGTTGATCCATGTATGGTATGTTATTGTTCTTGCCATGTATGTCTTCTATGCCATGTCTTCTTGATGTATGTATGCCTAGTTTATCATATAAGGCTCTGTAGTGAGTGCATTGAGCTTGTAAACATGCCTACTTGTTATCAGTTTTTGACATGCCATGTTGCTGAATCTGTTATCGAAACTTTCGATATTGACATGGGTGTTACTATATTTTCCGATCCTTTTTAGCTTATGGTCAGTAAGGGACTTTTGTTCTATGCTTTGAGTAGATTCATTCCATGCCATGTTTTGCTATTTTAAGTTCCTGTAGCATGTAGTTTTCTTGCTCTGAACATTGCAACCTGATGCTGTTTTTGCCATGTCCAGCCTGATATTTTGTGCATTTTTGCCATGCTTATTTGAACCTGTTATGATGTGATTTAGCCGAAGCTCACTGCTCATCTTTTGTCAAGCATCTTGTGTAGATCACTGCCATATACTTTGTTGATACGTTTGGGTGCAGTAGCTTAATTTATTGTTGCTTTCTAAGTGGCATCATGCTGTTAATGGCAGATTTGTGCCATTCTTGTGTTGCTTGTCATTTCCAAACCGTGCATCCGATTCCGGTGATCTTTATATCGATTTCAACTGAAATCATCTCATCTTTCCAGTGGCATACTTGGTTTGCCAATTTTATGCCTGATTCATCATTTTCCTTCCGGAGCGCGCATACGCATTGCATATCACATCCCGCATATCATGCCATGTTTTGCATCATGTTGATTGTGCATTGCACCGTGATTTATTGTGGTTCCTTTGTTTGTGTTGTTGCTTTGGGTAGAGCCGGAGGCGAGTGCGTGAGCGAGGAACCCGTTGAGAACGCTTACGAGGAACAAGCTTTCGACAACTCTGAGAACATTGCATGCAAGATGACCATACCCTCGAAATCACTTAAATCTTTGCTATGCTAGTTTCTCTCTCTTTTGCTATGCCTATGCTGCGATGCCTACCACTTGCTATACCATGCCACCCATATTGCCATGTCAGCCCTAACCATCCTTTCCTAGCAAACTGTTGTTTGGCTATGTTACCGCTTTATCGGCCCCTCTTATAGCGTTGCTAGTTGCGGTGAAGCTGAAGTTTGTTCCTTGTTGGAACATGGAGATGTTGTTCCTTATTGGAACATGTTTACTTGTTGGGGATATCACAATATATATCTGCTATAATTAATACATCTATATACTTGGTAAAGGGTGGAAGGCTCGGCCTTATGCACAGTGTTTTGTTCCACTCTTGCCACCCAAGTTTCCGACATACCGGTGTTATGTTCCTTGATTTCGCGTTCCTTACACGGTTGGGTGATTTATGGGACACCCTTGACAGTTCGCTTTGAATGAGACTCCTCCAGCAAGGCCCAACATTGGTTTTACCATTTGCCACCTAAGCCTTTTTCCCCCAGGTTTTCGCGAGCCCGAGGGTCATCTTTATTTTAACCCCCGGACCGGTGCTCCTTGAGTCTTGGCCCGAATCGAAAGCTGATCAAGGGCCACCACGGGAAACTCGAGGCTTGGTTTTACTCGTAGCTAGTCTCATCCGGATGTGCCACGAGAATGAGATATGTGCAGCTCCTATCGGGATTTGTCGGCACAATCGGGCGGCTTTTGCTGGTCTTGTTTTATTGCTTTGTCGAAATGTCTTGTAGTCCGGGATTCCGAGATTGATCGGGTCTTCCCGGTAGAAGGAATATCCTTCGTTGACCGTGAGAGCTTATAATGGGCTAAGTTGGGACACCCCTGCAGGGTAATATCTTTCGAAAGCCGTGCCGCGGTTATGAGGCAGATGGGAATTTGTTAATGTCCGGTTGTAGAAAACCTGAAGTTGACCTCAATTAAAATACACATCAACCGCGTGTGTAACCGTGATGGTCTCTTCTCGGCGGAGTCCGGAAGTGAACACGATGTTGGAGTTATGTCGGCGTAAGTAGTTCAGGATCACTTCTTGATCGCTACTAGCTTCACGACCGTGCTTTGCTCCTCTTCTCGCTCTCTCTTTGCGAAGTAGCCACCATATATGCTAGTCGCTTGCTGCAGCTCCACTATACTACTGTCCTTCCTATAAGCTTAAATAGTCTTGATCTCGCGGGTGTGAGATTGCAGAGTCCCCGTGACTCACAGATTCTACCAAAAGCGATTTGCAGTGCGGCGATGCCGGTCAGGTGGCCTTGGCAGAGCTCAAGTGGGAGTTCGACGAGGAATGTGGTCGTTACTATGTGTCTTTTCCAGATGATCAGTAGTGGTGCCCAGTTGGGATGATCGGGGATCTGTGTAGCATTTGGGGTATCTTCTTTTATTTTGGTTCCGTAGTCGGACCTTGAGTGTACTCTGAATGATGGATGTTTATTTATGTATTGTGTGAAGTGGCATTTGTAAGCCAACTATGTATCTCTTTCCCTTCTGTTTTACATGGGTTGTGTGAAGATTACCTCACTTGTGACATTGCTTTCAATGCGGTTATGCCTCTAAGTCGTGCCTCGACACGTGGGAGATATAGCCGCATCGAGGGCGTTACATGATGTTGCAAGTAGATAGTGTTGGAATCCTGCTACCATACTCATGTTGCCAAGTAGATAGTGTTCGATTTCATCAGACCAAACTTGTATGGGCTCTTCAGTTTAACAACATTCTATTTTTATGCCATGATAAGTTGCACTGCTGAATCCTGCTTGCTACCTTAATTGTGTTAGTTTTCATCGGACCAAACTCGACTCTGTTTGAGCTCTTACACCATGTTTTTTTGTACAATAAGCTACGAGAAAAACTGAAGAAGGTTGTTAACTGCAAGAACTATGTTAACTCATCCCCACCTTTGAACTCTTTACATCATAGTAGTCATTTGTGACATAACATCTTGATTTCTTTGTTTCTTTCATGCTTTCATGTGGAAAGACTAGGGGTTACATTCCATAAGCAAGCATCTTTTTGCCCTGGGTGCTATTAACAGGCTACTTACGTCTCTCATTTTGTTAAGCAGCTTACATGATTTTACTGCTTGCTTCATAAACATATATTTCATCTGAAGGATATCATCTATTTATCTATCCATGGTGCTTATTCTTGGTGCATAATAAGTTTATCCATGGTGCTTATTCCTGGTGCATAATAAGTTTTTTGATAGATAGATAGCCATATACTCTATCGACCTTCAAAACATCATCTCGCTTATCCATGGCTCTAGTTAACATGCTACTTACGTCTCTCATTTTGTTAAGCAGCTTACGGGTTTTTCTGACTTGATTCATAAGCATATATTTATCGATCCGGGGTTCTTATTACTGGTGCATGACAAGTTTGTTTGATAGGTAGATAGATAGATAGATAGGCACAAACCTGCAAAACACCACACCTTAACCTCTCACCTATGTTCATGCGGGGATATTATTCTTGGAAAAGCCACTTTATTCTTGTGGAATAGAAAGATAAGCAGGTACCTATCTTGGTCCCAATCTAACGGGGTAGTCCATGGATTCAAACTAGCTAAAGGAGATTCAAAATGCGAACCTTTAGGTTAACAACTCAACACAAACCAATCCTGAAAGCAAAAACTCAACACAAACCAAGTGCATTATTTTTGTGACTGTTTCCATGTTTGCAGAACCAATATTTTTGTGCCAACAATCAGTTTACTCCCTCATGCCAACAACCACTCATTTTTTAGTTAACTCCTTACAGTTCATATCATATTTTGATTGTCAACAATAGTGGACTTTTAAGGCTTTCTTAGAGGCAATACTAGTGGATATTAGGCTTTTTACGAGGCAATGATAGTGGAATTTTAGGCTCTTTTGGAGGAGTGTGTTTCATGCTGGCCTCTGATGATAAATTAGTCGAATTGTGTATGATTGTGCGTAAAGTAGATAATGTGAGCAGATGAATTATAGTGTTTGTGTTGTAATGAAACTTGATCTGAAATAGAACTTGACACATGTCTGGTGAATATATGCAGTGAACAGAAATTGACAGCTTTTCTTGACTGAATTCAGTCATGTACAGTGAATATATGCAGTCAATATACAATCAATGTAATTTTTGGGAGTAATTTTTGGTGTCAAATCACTCAAGCGATGGCTGAATTTTCAAAGCTGAACTTGACACAATACTATTCAGTTAATTTGCTTGGACAATAGTATGTATGCTCATCACTTTATGTATGGTGTTATGCCCTGTTATCTTTGTTCGGTTGACTAATGAAGCACTAGGCTCATCCATGGTACAAGTTCACTGTGAACACTTGAAATTAGTCAGGACATCCCGTACTGATAGATGTAAATTGTGTCCAGTAGGCTTTGAAGCACCGGTTTTTCCTGTTTCTAACTCTGAATCTTATATAAACCATACGGTTGGCATAAGTGGTCTTTTGTATATGTCTTTGATGCTTTGTTAATATAAAGCTATAGATGATGTTGTACTTGTGATGATGCTACTTGTGATCTTCTGAAATGACCCATTGGCGACTTCATTACGCGGGGATAATGATATTGCAGGTACCCCAAGAGGCCCTTGAGTTTGCTGGAATGTCGATTAACTTCCGTTCAGCAAATTGGGTACTCCATATGTCCTATTTTCAGCAAAGGTCATGCTGAAATTTTCCGTGAATTTTAGCATGACTTTGCTAAAAATAGGACATATAAGGTACTTGTGACTAATGCATGGGCGGGGTATCTTAGTAGTTAATTAAGTAGGATCAAGTGCCCCGGCGTACTTGTGACTAATGCATGGCTTTTAGGGTGCCTCGGTGTCGATAAAACCGAAATGATGAAAGCTTAGGCTTTTAGGGTGCCTCGGCGTCGAAAACCCTCAATGATAAAAGCTTAGATTTTAGGATGCCTCGGTGTCGACAAACCCTAAATGATGAGACCATGATCTTGTTCCTTGACAATAACCAACTTTTTGACCAAACTTTGTTTCTATTTAGAGAGAAACATGGCCCACAACGATGAGGCCGGGGTTGAGCGGCAAGGCATTCTCGAGCTGTCCCGGAGATGGAGGAACAACCTCACTTGTATGAGGACGCCGCCTTCCCACCGATCCCGAGACCACCGATGGTACCGCCGAGGATGACCCCACCGATGGTGCGCCGAGGATGCCACCATCGATGATGGCGGCGCCGCCACGGATGGCAGCCAACGAGAAGGCAACGGAAGGACTGGCGCCCGACCGTGCTCTGCACCCTCAAGGAGGAAGTTCTTGAAGTGGACTCCGGCAGAATCCAACGGCGCCCGAGCGAATAGTCAAGGGTACTCGCTTCAGCTCGGGTGCATTCTCCGAACACCGTCTCGATCAACACCGAGAACACGAGGCATCCTGACCGAGGGAATTTGCGCAACCTCCTCTTCACGAAGCTGCCGCGAGCGATACAAGTTCCCGCTGCTTTTGAAAACACAAGCCTCAAAGGGAATAAAGTGAACAATGCTGCCCTCACGAAGATGAGCAAGGCCCTGTCTACTTGGAAAAGCAATGTGAAGAGAATGATCGAGAAAGGTGAGAGTTATGAGAAGATCAAGGAGAAAATCCTTCGATCACCGAAGATGACTACAACGACTTCAAGATCAATTGCTCGAGCACCGCAAACTCCCAATCAAGTCGGTGGGGAAAGAAATGCGGGAGCTGAACTTAGGGAACACACACTCGGTCGGCCGGTTCTTGAGTGGCGGAGCCTATATGGGACAAGGAGGGCCTTGAAGCGTGCCGAGCAAGGCCTACCGCCCCTCTTCGATACATACGGTGACAAGCGGACCGGGAACTTGTCGGGGCCGGTACAAGAAGGACCCGAAAACAAAGGAGCTTACCACGGATCCGAAGACCGGGGTGCTTGAGGTTGTTCTGTAAGGAATACCACCCCGGGTAATTAGCTCCATATGGTTCCATTCTAATTAATGAAGCCAAATTTCTAAATGGTTCACATTCCTTCCATGACCGAAAGCGATGGCTGGGTCGACTAAGAACAACCCTTGGGACACCACTCTAAATAGGGCGTTGAATGTAATGAAGAACAAGGATAAGCTCGATGGCCGGCGTCAATTTGGTGGTGTGGCGGCAAAGGCTTGTCCACAAAATGGGGTCATACCATACATTGGTGTGCGGAAGGAGAAAAAGACCAGCTCGGAAAGCGGTAGCGCGAGGTTCAAGAACTCAAAGGCACAGGTGGCGCGGATTCGGAGATTGTCCAAGAGCAAGTGCAACAACAACTCGGGCGGCGATCACCGCCATTGTGCCTACCTTGATCCAGGGGTTGAGTCCGTGGATTGCGGGCGTAGCGAGGCCGCCCGATTCCTAGCTTCACGGCCAGCAACTCGCGAGAATGCGATGGCGGAGCCATTGGTGTCTCCGGCGGAGGCGGCATTGGTGTCTCCGGCGCCGCACGGGAGCTTAATGCACCCGGGTGTACGCCGACCGACAGCTCTGCGACAAGCGGCCCCTCAAATCAGCCACGCCGCCGTTGGCGGTGCCTCGACATTAGCCGAGCTCGGCGCCATCATCACGGTAACTAATTAAGCCTCTCTCGGTCGAGGACTTCATCTCCTTGCCTTTGGTGGGCATCCTGACGCCCTACATGTTTTCGCGGCGCCGCCCGGCGTTCCGTGCACTCTCACGCGCCGTGAACAATGAGTTGGTCGATGTCGCCAAGGAAAAATCGTTCAACCGGCAACCCCTTGTTCCACGGTACCCGGATGCCACCCAACTTGTTTAGGGTTGAACTGGTTCGGGTGTTGCCGAGCTGCGGCGGTGTTACCTCCGATTCGACCCATCGGGGCCGGCGATGATAGCGTGATGACCCTCGGCGCTGCCTCGGTGGCCCCGCTTTGGCGAAGAGCCAGATTCGTTTGAGGCGGGGACACCACCCAAAGACAACACCGCCCGATCGTGCCATCGCCAAGTCGGCCCCATGGCAAGACCGCGCCAGCGGTGCGGACATCCCTATGCCCATCGGATCCAAACATGCATATGGCACGAGATCGAACGACGGCAGCGACGGCGATACATTTGCCAGCGTCGATCGGTACTTTGCCGATCATGGAGTGCGGTGGCGACTTCATGGGGCCTCCTTCTCAAGAACCCAACCCAACAAAAAGGCGTCGCGCGATCTAGCTGGTACCACGGAGAAGCCAAGTTGCAACAGCGCGTCGTCTGCCGTTCAGCTCTCGAGAGGCGCCTCCGGTGCCGACTTCACCGAGCCTCGAGATAGGCGAGTGCGAATATTATCAGCCCCAACACACTCAAGAAGGCGGTCGATGAGCGAACTCGGTCCCATTACAGGAGAAGAAGAAGGCACGCATAAAGAAAGACTAACAAGGGTGCGGGCCAGCCGGCACCGAAATGCGATCCGTGCTCGGGGCGGGCCACCTTCACCGAGGATATCTCCGGGAGGGTGCATGTGGCGGGTAGAGGCGATGCTACCGACAAATATGCTCAATGCTGCAACCCGGTGCTATCTGAGTCGCATGATGGTGTTCTTTCTTTGGAGAAGCGGCGTCTCAAGAGAAGGATGTGGCATACCGGTTTTCGTGGCCAAGGTGCCGGAAGGGCAAGGGCTTTGTGGATAACTCCATCGGGCGTCGATCGTCCTGCGGTTTGATGACATCCACGCTATGTTGAACCTTCATCCGCTGCACTACACGTTAGATTCGGCTATTTTCGCTGAGTATGGAGATGCGGATCATTCGCGACAAGACCCCGGACATCATGATAGTCGACCCCTTCTACATGCGTGCCAAGATCTTGGGCAGCGCTGGGACCGGCAAGTCGCGAGTTCTTACCTCGAAGGCGTCATTCTGGCAAACCAAGATAAGGATAACTTCCTCGTGCCTTACTTTCCGGAGTAAGTCCTCCCCTCAACCGGCCCGTAACATATGAATTCTTAGATTTCGATCGTTTTTCTTTTAACATTCCGTGTTTTCTGCAGTGACACACATTGCACGCTCATCCTCCTAAGCCCCAAATATTCCACGGCCACGTATTTCGACCCCGACCGTCAGTCGAAGGTAGACTACACAAATGTCAAGAAGGTTCTTGATGATGTTCTCCCAGCCACGCCCAATCTGGAGGCACCTTCACCGGGCCTATTATTAAATGCGGCAAGCACGTGTTCTCCCACAATCTGACGTTACGCTGCGTCAAGCAGCCGCTGTGATCGAGAAGGGTGCCTACTACGCCATCCATCACATGCGGGCGATCGTGCGGGACCATCATCAACTTCTGCTACCGAGTAA
The DNA here is from genome assembly GCA_021605145.1 of Aegilops bicornis. Lineage (NCBI taxonomy): Eukaryota > Viridiplantae > Streptophyta > Magnoliopsida > Poales > Poaceae > Aegilops > Aegilops bicornis. Next base: position 471,112,211 of record CM038672.1, on the reverse strand, counting down.
ACTCAAAAGATTGGGCAGCGGCGTGTCGGCAATCCAGGGCGCGGACATCGGACAAGAATTCTTTCGCATCCGATCGAAGTTTGCGGAAATCATCCATCAAGATGTCGCCGTACCTCGGGGCAGTTCTACCTCGAAATCTACCGTCCAACGGTGACATCGACACAATGCTACAAATGCAGGTGACAACGCCCGTTCTTTCATGACTCCCATGATAGACGGCGGCTTCATCCATGCTCCGGTCCCTTGAGTCGAGTCGAAAGCGGTGATCTTTGTGTCTGGTTCTGAAACATCGATTGGCTCATGTTGTAATTAAACTTTAATGAACTTGTAGTATGTCTCTTTGGTTTGAGAGTCGTTCAACTTAGATGTAATCGATGCTATTAATGTCTTGCTTTTCTCTTCCGATTGTTACTGTTGCATACTTATATATTGCTTATGTATTGTCGTGAATTGGTACTAACGTTTCTTTGGCTAGTGCATAGCGATGCCGTCGTATGTCGTGTACAAGGGTAAGGTTCGGAGTCTCTGACGGTGGGAGGAGTGTCGGAGACAGGTTCACCGATTCAGCGGTAACAGTTACAAGCGGTACACCACTAGGGCCGAGGCGAATCTAGATCGCCCGCTATCTAGCGGGAGAGGGAGGAGCATTGGAGGAACCGGATGAAGGCGAGTTTCATCGTGATGATGCTCATCGTGTTGACCGCAGCTCTCTTCTATGTGATGGTAGTTTAGATGATCGATATCGACTTGTAATGTGAAGACAAACTCGCTACTCGCGGTCTCGGGACTTGTAATATAATGTTCTATCTTTGTTCGGTCTTTTCAATTCGGAGACTAATATGATGAATTGTATTCAGAGACTAATATGATGAATTGTATTCAGAGACTAATCTTCTATTGTATTCGATGGATCTGTTGTTGATGTGTGCTGTCTATATTTTGTCCAATTATACATTTTGTAACCTGTGCAAAAAACAAAAAATAAAAAAATAGAAAAAACCTAATATTCATACTAATGGCACATCACATCATAGTGCGCCATTAGTATGCCAAAGGTTATTAATGGCGCATCATTAAACTGTGCGCCATTAGTGTGCCGAAGTTACTAATGGCGCATCATGCCGTTGTGCGCCATTAGTATGCTGAAGTTACTAATGGCGCATCATGCCGTCGTGCGCCATTAGTATGCCTGGCATACTAATGGCGCACCCTGGGCTATACTAATGGCGCACTACATGGTGCGCCATTAGTATACCAGATACTAATGGCGCATCAGTGGTGCGCCATTAGTAAAAAATACTAATGGCGTGCTAGTAATGGCGCACCGGTAGTGCGGCATTAGTAGGCAAAACCGGTGCGCCATTAGTAGGCCTTTTCCTAGTAGTGCTCTAACCATCTTTTCCTAGCAAACCGTTGATTGCCTATGTTACCGCTTTGCTCAGCCCCTCTTATAGCGTTGTTAGTTGCAGGTGAAGATGAAGTTTGTTCCTTGTTGGAACATGGAGATGTTGTTCCTTGTTGGAACATGTTTACTTGTTGGGATATCACAATATATCTTATTTAATTAATGAATCTATATACTTGGTAAAGGGTGGGAGGCTCGGCCTTATGCCTGGTGTTTTGTTCCACTCTTGCCGCCCTAGTTTCCGTCATACCGGTGTTATGTTCCTTGATTTTGCGTTCTTTACACGGTTGGGTGATTTATGGGACCCCCTTGACAGTTAAGCTTTGAATAAGACTTCTCCGGCCAAGGCCCAACCTTGGTTTTACCATTTGCCACCTAAGCCTTTTTCCCTTGGGTTCTGCAGACTCAAGGGTCATCTTTATTTTAACCCCCGGGCCAGTGCTCCTCCGAGTGCTGGTCCAAATTAGAGCCACTTGCGGTGCCGCCCCGAGGCAACTTGGGGTATCGTAGGTTGCCGTACGTACTGCTCATGCGGTGTGCCCTGAGAACGAGATATGTGCAGCTCCTATCGGGATTTGTCGGCACATTCGGGCGGCTTTGCTGGTCTTGTTTTATTGCTGTTGAAATGTCTTGTAGTCCCGGATTCCGAGACTGATCGGGCCTTCCCGGTGGAAGGAATATCCTTCGTTGACCGTGAGAGCTTATAATGGGCTAAGTTGGGACACCCCTGCAGGGTATTATCTTTCGAAAGCCGTGCCCGCGGTTATGAGGCAGATGGGAATTTGTTAATGTCCGGTTGTAGAAAACCCGAAGTTGATCTTAACTAAAATACACAAACCGCGTGTGTAACCGTGATGGTCTCTTCTCGTGAGTCCGGAAGTGAACACGATGTTGGAGTTATGTTTGGCGTAAGTAGTTTCGGGATCACTTCTTGATCATAGCTGTTCGACCCTGCTTTGCCTCCTCTTCTCGCTCTCTTTTGCGTATGGTAGCCACCATATATGCTAGTCGCTTGCTGCAGCTCCACCTCACTACCTTCTCCTACCCATAAGCTTAAATAGTCTTGATCTCATGGTGTGAGATTGTTGAGTCCCCGTGACTCACGGTTACTTCAAAACCAGTTGCAGGTGCCGATGATACTGTGCAGGTGACGCATCCGAGCTCAAGGAGGAGCTCGATGAAGATCTTGTTCATTGTGTTGTTTCGTTTCAATTGATCAGTAGTGGAGCCCAGTTGGGACGATCGGGGATCTGTGTAGCATTTGGGGTAGTCTTCTTTTATTTTTGTTCCATAGTCGGACCTTGATTGTATCTGTATGATGTAATGCTTTACTCATGTATTGTGTGAAGTGGCGATTGTAAGCCAACTATGTATCTCTTTCCCTTATGTATTACATGGGTTGTGTGAAGATTACCTCACTTGCGACATTGCTTTCAATGCGGTTATGCCTCTAAGTCGTGCTTCGACACGTGGGAGATATAGCCGCATCGAGGGCGTTACAAGTTGGTAATCGAGCCATCCCGACTTAGGAGCCCCCGCTGATTGTTTCTTTGGCGTTGTTGAGTCTAGAACAAAAATGTTTTGAGTCTTAGGATTATATATATTGGAGAGTAGGATTGTTTTTACTCCTCGGTCCCTTAAATCGCTCTGGTGAGGTCTCGTGGCGTAGAAGTTTTGACTCTTCTCTCCTCAAATTTCACTAAAAAAAATTTAGGATCACGCGGGTATCTTGGAAGCGTTAGATGGTTTTGTGGCGAGAACATTGTTCTTGGTGCCTCGACATTTAGGGGTTGTGGCGGTGTCCGGGAGTTGAGCTCCGAGGTGTTGTCGTCACAATTTTATCTTTGCGATTACGGAATACCTGAGCTTTGCCGACATCGAAAATCTCTTTTATGCAGTTGTTGGTGAGATAACCTCGATAACCCAGTACTGGGGCGAGCTCGAGAGTATTGCCATAACTCGTATAACGGATGCTTTTCGAAGGTCGAGGTAAACGATTTCCGAAGGTTTCTTGGTTATGTGTTGAAGGATGGATACAGCTGTTTCTAGGTATTGTTAGTTTGGGTGATATATTTTGTGTCCCCTGTATCCCCAACACCAGATTGCATAACCAGAAAGTTTCGGGAGTTTATAAGTGGGAATTCAAGTATCTCGTAGGATATCTTTCCAACACACACATCATACGATATGGGATCTATCATATGTTTGTTTCCGGCTTATTCTGCAAGCCACTCCTTTGTTTTGTTTTATTTGTGGTATTTGAGTTGCTTCGATGTCAAGTGTTGATTCCATACCTTATTCTAAACGGTGTTCTCATATTTCTATGTGGATGCTAATCCTTCTTGTTCATCAAGGTCGTCTTTTCAATCCTTTCCAACCGTGTGCTTCTCTCCAATTAAATCCGATCATTCCAACATTCGCAAGATCAATTCTAAGCTTTTTCTCAACGGTGTTCATTTCATCCCACCCAAGTTGTCTTTGTTTACCCCACCCTCCCACCCCTTTTTCTTCAAGGACTCAGATTTCTTAATCATGTATCCTTTTATTTGTGGAAAGTCTCTTCATTCTTTTCTTTCTATGTTCTTATCCGATGATTTCCCATGAAGATGCTCAACAATTTCAAGTTCATCATCCTTCTTTGCTGTTTCTTCTCCGGTGGACCCAATTCAAGCTTTCGATATTTATCATATTCCTTTCCTCGTTTCTAATGTTTTCTCATGTCGGTGCATCTCTTAATCATCCACCTCTTGCTATCCATGTTATCTGGAGTGCTAAAGATTATCTCAGAAGATTCGTGTTTTCATTCCTAATCCGTGCAAGATTTCATGAAGTTGTTATCCCTTTTGAGCCATTTAATTCAACCGGTGCAATCTCTCTTTTCAAGCAATCGTTCAACGGTGGTTCTTTTGAGTGGGCCCTAACCCACAGGTCTTTTTCCAGTATCTTACCTGACTCTTCTAATTTTCCCGGAGCTATTCCCAAATTCTTTTCGAAGTTTGACGTAAGAATGAATTATCATCAGTCATGGCTTTCTCCAAGATCTTTCAAATTATTTTCATCGTTGGTTCAACCTTTCTAATTTTCATTCCGGAGTGCCTCAACAATTCATGGTGGTGTTTCTCGTCGTCATTCTCGATTTTTGAAGACCGAAGAAGAGTTTCTCTTTAATCTTGCTCCATTCTCTTCAAGATTCATGGTTCTAGCTTCGTGCCATCCTCATAATTGTTTTGATTGTGAGAATTCTTTTCACCCATCCGGAGCAATTCAGGAGTCTTTTCAGTTTGATTCTTCTGAGCCCATCATCTCAGAATTATTCATTCAAGCGTTCAACTCTTGTTTTCCAAATCTCACTGGTGCATCGTCGAAATATCCTCTAATCAGTTCATGATCTCTTTGTTCTCTTGTATCTAAATCCCCTCAAATATCTTCATTCGTTTTCCAATTCTTCCCGGTGAATTGTGCCTTTGCTACGTTCAATTTCAATTCTTACGGTGGTTCGTTCAAGAGTTCTCTTCCTTCGTTATTATATAGATTCATTCGTCTTCCCGAATCCTACCGGCGGATCGTTGAAGACCTTCCCAAGTTGAGCAATATCTCTCTTCAATCCTTTTTCAACGAGAATAAGTAGTATGCCTAATCCGTTGCTTGTCATCAATCTAAATTGGTGAAGGATACGCATAACATAATTCTTGTTCTTGTTTCATCCAAGTGATTGATTCATTCTTCCGAAGTTCGTAATGGTATCAATTTCTCAGTTCTAAGTTGTTCATCTCTTCTTTCCAGAGTTTGTTCGTCATATCACATTCTCGGTCCGAGATGCTTCATCTTTTCTTTCCGGAGTTCCAAGTTTTCTCGGTTATATCATTTCAAAGCTTCATCTTATCACTGCAAGGCTTCACCTTGTGTTTTCAACTTCTCTTTCTTTTATCATCCTTTTCTTACCGGAGTTCTTCATGGAGGCTCTACATGGTGCTTCGTCAAGGATTCTTTTCATTCTTCAGTTGTTCATCAAGATTTCTCTCGGAGTTAAGATCCGCCAGGCTATACTTCAAAATAAACATGGTGCTCAACACATGTTTTGTTTTGAGGAGTTCAAGCATTCTTCATCTTGCATTCCGAAGTGCAATTATTTCGACCTTATCTTTTGAGGTGGTGTTATGTCATTTTGACAGTTTCATTCATGTTTCATGATTCACTTGTTGTCAAGAATGAGATATTTAAATCCATCAATCTCTTCCTTGGAGTTATCTTGGTTTAGATTTCACCTAAAGCCTTTCCGAAGGAATGTTGCCAATTGTGGTGCTTATCAATGATCCAAGTTTTCTCCTATTCTCTCGGCGAATCAAGTTTTCATCTCCGTGTTGCTCTCAATCCAATCAATTGTTTTTCGTTAGTGGCAGAATTTCACGTCAAGTGTTGAGATGTTTCCATAAGCCCACTACAAGCTTATTCTTTTCGTTGTTGGTTTTCCAACAACTCCGTTATAACCTTCTTGGAAGGGTGCTTTCCAAACTCATTTGTGGTAGAAGTTGTCATTTTCTTCTCCATTCCTTTATTCCAATGATCTATCTTCAATATTTCTTCCAGAGGCATTGTGATGTTGCTATTTTCACCCATCATCTCGTTTTGCCAAGACCATGTTCTTTTCATGCTTATGCATTTAACCGGAGTGTTGTGCCCTTTTGCTCAAGTTTTTTTTCCTGCCTTATCAAGCCTTGCATCTCTTTTCAACCGGAGTCTTTATCGAGATCTTTCTTACCCTTGTGCCATTTTTCAATAGCTTCGGAGGCAGTGTGTTGTTTATTTCATCAAGTATCATCCCATCTTCTCAAGTCCATGATTATAATTCCTTCCATTTTCAGTCGGAGTGCTGTCCAAATTATATCATTCTTATTCATTCTTATCTCGTTTCAACCAGAGTGGTTCTAATTCCTTCTTGTCCATTGTACTCGTCATTCATAGCTTTGCAACCCCCAAGGTTCACATGGTGTTCCTTGTTTCTATTTTCTACTAGAATGCTCTCAATTTCGTTCAACTCCATTGTGTTATTCTTTCAAGTTTTCAACCTCTCGAGGTTCATTGGTTTCACTCTTTTGTCAAAGAAGCAACTTAGTTTTACCTCTTTCTTCTTCCGTTTTTCTATCCGGTGCCATCCTAGATCTCGGAACGAGATCCTCTCGTAATGGTGGAGTGTTGTGGCCTTGAGACCGGCGCTCGAAGACTTCCATATATTCCGGGTTTAGCCGTGTGTGTTTCATTTGTGCCGCCCTTTTATTTTTTGCATTGCATCATGTCATCATGCCATCATCTCATAAATCTTTTGCAACTCAACTAAATAAATGGCATGGATCTTTGATCCATTTAAATCGAGGAATTAACATGGTGATTCTCTTTAAAACATATCCTCTCGATATTTAGAGAGCTATAATAAATATTCCAATTATTTGGATTTACCAAAAACACACTTGCAAATAATTCTCCATGCCTTTGTTACCTCATTTCTTGGTCTCCAACCTTGCCCATAATTTCTTTCATTATTTTCCGGAGCTCCACCAAAAATCCTCAACATTTTTGGACACTTCTAAAACCTTGTTCTAGTTCAAACCATTTGAATTAAATTCAAATAAGTTTGAATTTAAATCTTGCATTCGTGCCTCTTTTCTATTTTTCTGGATCGAGCTTATTTTTGCGAGTCCGGGAAAATTATCCCCATCTTGCTAAATCTGTCCCTAACCCTCTCTTTCTTTTCCTCTCTCTATTTCTTTTCTGATAGAGATTAGTGAGAGAGAGAGAGCCCAGCCCAGCTGCCCAGCCAGGCCTCTGGCCACTTCTTTCTCCACTGGGCCGGCCTCCCAAGGCCCAGCCGCCCCTCCTAACCCTAGCCCGACCCCCCTCCTCTCGATCTCTCCCTCGTCCTCCCTCCAGTGCCGCACACCCGCATCTCTCCCTCGATCCCCATCTCTCCCTTCGATCTCCTCCCTCGCGCCCCTCGCCGTCGCTCAGGCTCGCCGTGGTGCCCTGCGTCGCCGGAGCCCTGCGCCAAGACCTCCCCTGCCTTGTCTTGTCTAGGGCGAGGAGGACGACCCGCATCACCTCCTGCCCGTGCTCCGCCGCCCCCGTTCAAGTATCTCCATCAGAGCACGCCCGCTGAGCTCCGTCGCGCGCCCTCATCGACCCTCTGCATCCACCTCCAACAGCACTCCCTGCGACCTCATCTTCATCACCGCCTCGTGCGTCCCTACCGACTCCGACCGGGAGCCCCGCCGCTCGCTTGTACATGGCATCCGCCTTCCTGCACGCACGTTGTTGCTGCTTCGTCGCACGCCTCCCTTCGTTGACCTCCAAGACCCGAGGCATGTGTGCTCCACTACTAGTTTCGTGGACGACGAGTACCTCTACGATGACCCTGGATGTCTCTGACGTCAAGTACCACTACAACCCATGTTCGACTCATTGGATTCACAAGTACTTCTTCGGATACACCAAGTTTGACTACACTGCAAGACCCGTACCCGGACCGTCAATCTTCTCCGAGAATTTTGCCAAGTACCACGGTGATGCGCCAAGTACCCCCTCGGATCGTCAAGTTCGACTACACGGAGCTGCCAAGTACCACTACGATTGCCGTGTGCATCTACGGATCGCCAAGTACCCCTACGCATGGATATGCCAAGTTCGTCTCGACACATGAACAACTACCGTCGCCGAAGACCGTCAAGTGTACAACTACCGCCGCCGTTGATTCGACAAGACAACATGTACAACTACTTCCACTACCGTCGCGAGAACGACTACTTCCCCTACGACCCGTGAACGACTACTTCCCTCGACGATTTTGAACCGCCCCGAAATGCACGCTTCGAAGGTATAACCCCGAGACGACCGCCGTGAACGAATGCATGTTGATGAGATGCTCGAGTTTTGCACCGTGATCGAATTGTCTTTGCACGTTTCTCGTTTGCCATGCCACCGTCATGTGGGACACCCGGTATCCGGGATCACCCCACCATCTTTTGCATGTTCTGCACATCCACACTTTCTTTTGCATCGATATCTCCGTGAGCTACGGGACCCGAATGTTGCCGTGGCACCCCTTTCGTTCCGCCATGGCGACAAATGCTTCATAACATGCTCATGTCAACATTTTCATAAAATTGCTTAAAACTTGCATATGTCATCCGCATCATGTTAACAACATTAAAATGTTTAAAATTGTGTTTGCATTAAATTGCTAAATAACATGAGGATTTACCGGAAATTGTTGTTTGTTGTTCCGGTCTCATTTAAACTTGCCTAAATAGGTAGTTTAATTATGCTTCACCTCTTGCCATGTTTAATAACATGTAATATTGTTGTGTTCCTAAACGAGAGAGAACTAAATAAGTGATGTGGTGTTTTGTCAATATGCAACTCGTTGCATATTGAGCTCCACTTAACTTGTAGTGTTGTTTGTGCATATTGCCATGCCATGCCTCATTAAACCGGACATGCATCATACTTTTTTGTGCATCATGACATGTTTATGCTTGTGTGTTTACCATGTTGTATGCTTCTTTCCGATTTGCTTCTCTCGTTAGCTTCGGTTTTGTTCCGGAGTTGTGAGGATTCGTTCGACTTCGTCCGTTTGTCTTCTTCATGGACTTGATCTTCTTCCTTGCGGGATCTCAGGCAAGATGACCATACCCTCGAAATCACTTCTATCTTTGCTTGCTAGATGCTCGCTCTTTTGCTATGCCTATGCTACGATGCCTATCACTTGCTTATCATGCCTCCCATATTGCCATGTCAAGCCTCTAACCATCTTTTCCTAGCAAACCGTTGATTGACTATGTTACCGCTTTGCTCAGCCCCTCTTATAGCGTTGTTAGTTGCAGGTGAAGATGAAGTTTGTCCCTTGTTGGAACATGGAGCTGTTGTTCCTTGTTGGAACATGTTTACTTGTTGGGATATCACAATATATCTTATTTAATTAATGCATCTATATACTTGGTAAAGGGTGGGAGGCTCGGCCTTATGCCTGGTGTTTTGTTCCACTCTTGCCGCCCTAGTTTCCATCATCCGGTGTTATGTTCCTTGATTTTGCGTTCCCGGTAGAAGGAATATCCTTCGTTGACCGTGAGAGCTTATAATGGGCTAAGTTGGGACACCCCTGCAGGGTATTATCTTTCGAAAGTCGTGCCCGCGGTTATGAGGCAGATGGGAATTTGTTAATGTCCGGTTGTAGAAAACCCGAAGTTGATCTTAACTAAAATACACAAACCGCGTGTGTAACCGTGATGGTCTCTTCTCGGCGGAGTCCGGGAAGTGAACACGGTGTTGGAGTTATGTTTGACGTAAGTAGTTTCAGGATCACTTCTTGATCATAGCTGTTCGACCCTGCTTTGCCTCCTCTTCTCGCTCTCTTTTGCGTATGGTAGCCACCATATATGCTAGTCGCTTGCTGCAGCTCCACCTCACTACCTTCTCCTACCCATAAGCTTAAATAGTCTTGATCTCGCGGGTGTGAGATTGCTGAGTCCCCGTGACTCACAGTTACTTCAAAACCAGTTTGCAGTGCTGATGAAACCGTGCAGGACGTGCATCCGAGCTCAAGGAGGAGCTCGATGAAGATCTTGTCCATTGTGTTGTTTCGTTTCAGTTGATCAAGAGTGGAGCCCAGTTGGGACGATCGGGGATCCATGTAGCATTTGGGGTAGTCTTCTTTTATTTTGGTTCCGTAGTCGGACCTTGATTGTATCTGTATGATGTAATGCTTTACTCATGTATTGTGTGAAGTGGCGATTGTAAGCCAACTATGTATCTCTTTCCCTTATGTATTACATGGGTTGTGTGAAGATTACCTCACTTGCGACATTGCTTTCAATGCGGTTATGCCTCTAAGTCGTGCTTCGACACGTGGGAGATATAGCCGCATCGAGGGCGTTACACTCTCCCCCTCTACCGACTCATGAAGAAGTCCACTCACTTCGAATGGAACGACCAAGCAGACCAAGCCTTCCACGAGCTAAAGAAGATGTTGGCCACGCCGCCTGTCTTGGCGGCACCGATTGAGAAAGAGCCCATGCTCCTTTACATTGCCGCTACTAGCCGGGTGGTCAGCACCGTTATCGTGGTTCAGCGCCCAGAAGAAGGCCGAGCTCAGCTAGTCCAGAGGCCGGTATATTATTTGAGCGAAGTACTATCCACCTCGAAGCAGAATTACCGCACTACCAGAAGATGTGCTATGGTGTGTATTTCGCTGCCAAGAAGCTCAAGCCCTACTTTCAAGAGCACCCCATCACGGTCGTATGTACTGCCCCGCTCGCCGAGATCATAGGCAGCGGGGATGCATCCGGCCGGGTGGCAAAATGGGCCATTGCACTGGCTCCTTACACAATCTTCTACCAGCCTTCAGACCGCCATCAAGTCCGAGCATTGGCGAATTCCTTGTCGATCGGGCCGAGACCCGATGCCGCCACGACCCGACTCCACTCATTGGCGGATGCACTTCGTTGGGTCCAAGATGCGCACCGGCTTGGGAGCCGGCATCGTCCTCACCTCTCCCAAAGGCGACAAGCTCAGATACACATTGCAAATTCATTTTGCCGCCTCCAACAATTTGGCCGAGGATGAGGCGCTCATACACGGGCTCCGGCTAGCCAAAGAACTTCGGCATCCGCCGGATCACATGCTATGGCGACTCGGATTTCGTAGTCCAACAATCATATGGCGACTGGGACGCCAAGGACGCAAACATGGCGAGCTACCTCTTCCTCGTTCAGCAAATCAGCGGATATTTTGAAGGATACGAGTTCCTCCACGTGCCACGGGCCGACAACGAGCAAGCAGATGCCCTGGCACGAATAGGCTCCACCCGACAAGCTATACCAACCGGCGTCTCTCTCCAACGCCTCCTCAAGCCGTCTATCAAGCCGTCTCCAGAATCTGATTCCATCTTCGTACCGCCTGACCCCGACGCAGTCGGATCCGACTTGGGGAACCGAGCAGGTAGCTGGGGGACTTCGACAGGCGGCTTGGGGACTTCAACAGGCGGCTCGGGGACTGCCATAGTCGCATCCGGCCCAGGGACTTCAGAACCCGGCCTGGGGACTACGGCAGTCAGCCTGGGGACTGCATCAACACAACAGGCGGTGGCCGACTCCAACTCTTCACCACCCAGCCCACCCACCCTGGTCGCAGTAGCCGTATTGGCAATAGAAGAAGTCACAGCCCCATCATGGGCTCAGCCCATCCTCAACTGCCTGGTAAACAGAGAGCTGCCGACTGACGAGATCTCGGCAAGACAAGTCCAACGCCGAGCCGGAGCATACACAATAGTTAACCGAGAGCTCGTTAGGCGCAGCGTCACTGGAGTCTTCCAGCGCTGCGTCGAGCCAGAGAAGGGCATAGCAATCCTCAAGGACATCCACCAAGGCGAATGCGGCCACCACGCGGCCTCAAGATCACTCGTCGCCAAAGCTTTTCGCCATGGATTCATCTGGCCGACTGCTTTGGATGACGCCAAGGAATTAGTCAAACACTGCAAAGGGTGCCAAGTCTTCAGCTCCAAGCAACACCTGCCGGCTTCTGCACTCAAGACCATCCCCCTCACCTGGCCTTTTGCCGTTTTTGGACTGGACATGGTGGGCCCATTCAAGACGGCGCGCGGTGGCATGACACATCTGCTCGTCGCCGTGGACAAATTTACCAAGTGGATTGAAGCAAAGCCGATCAAGAAACTAAATGGGCCGACTGTCGTGACATTCATCGCAGATATTACAACCCGGTACGACGTACCACACAGCATCATCACTGACAACGGCGCGAATTTTGCCAAGGGGGCACTGGCACGTTTCTGCGGGACACAGGGCATCCGACTGGACCTAGCATCCGTCGCCCACCCGCAGTCAAACGGCCAAGTAGAGCGAGCAAACGACCTCATCCTCTCCGACATCAAGCCCCGATTGGTCGTGCCACTGGAGCGTTCGGTCGGCTGTTGGCTCGATGAGCTGCCGGTCGTCCTCTGGAGTCTGCGCACTACCTCGAACAAGTCAACCGGCTTCACCCCTTTCTTCCTTGTTTATGGTGTCGAGGCTGTCATCCCAACTGACATCGAGTTCGACTCACCTCGGGTCACCATGTACATGGAGGCGGAAGCCAAGGAAGCACGAGAAGACAGCGTCGACCTGCTGGAAGAAAGCCAGCTGTTAGCCCTCAGCCAGTCTGCCATCTACTAGCAGGGTCTACGCCGCTACCACAGCCAGAAGGTCAAGCCAAGATCCTTCCAAGAGGGTGATCTTGTGCTCTGGCTGATCAAGCGAACAACCGGCCAGCACAAGCTCTCGGCCCCTTGGGAAGGCCCCTTCGTCATCAGCAGAGCCTTAGGCAACGACTCCTACTACCTGATCGACGCGCAGAAGCCGAAGGCACGCAAGAGAGATGATTCCGGCAAGGAGTCGGAACGACCATGGAACGCCAATCTCCTCCGAAGATTTTACAGTTAAAATGCAGTATGTACCACGCTACCTTTTGTATTAAGTACGAGACAACGGGCCCCCTGAGGAGCACTTGGGGACTACCCTCTTTTATCTATGAATGATGAGTATCATGCCTATGATTATGTTACTACATTTGTTTTCTCGTCCGGCACCGGGTTTGATCGATCGGCCGGGGACTTGCATATGAGTTATATTCAAGTTCTACCTGCAGTCAGATAAGTAGTGTGCCGGCACCCAAGCCCTCTCTTGTCGAAAGTCGCAGCTCGAAGAATCGACTGTCCGGCTGGCAAGAGCCAAAGGCAGGAAAGGATGCCCACATGAAAAACGGCTAAGGACTAACGAACTTATATAACACAAGCCGGCCTCCCACCCCGCCGACCGGCTGTCAGAGCAGCCGGCTGGCCGGCTTCCCTTTCACCTTGCTGCAATCTAAGAAAGCTCGAGTACTTGTCTTCCCAAAAGCAGCCAAGCCCTTCCCCAGCCACAGACTGCAGAGCAGCTGTCCGGTTGGGAAGGCGGCGACCAAGGGAAGGCGGCAAAGGAAACAGCCAAAAGGATGAAAAGAAAATATGAATGGAAGCCGAGCACATGCATGATTATATTTACACAAAAGGCCTTCGAAAGGCCAGCATTCAACATAGTTTGAATACACCCACAGTGGGTGGAACTGCGCAAATTTAATAAAAATTGTTCAAAGAGTAACGGCAGGAAAGCAAAGACAGCGGATCAGGCCAAGGGAGCAACAGGCGAGTCGGGCAGGTTGGTGGAGACGACAGTGCCGGCTGGAGGAGTGGCCGGCTGGTGAGTCTCTCGGCATGATCATCACCTCTTGCAGGCGGCGCGCTTGCACGTGCCTCGTTGCTGGAGGCACGATCAAGCTGAGGCTGGCTGGTCGCTGCGCCGTCTGGCACGATGTCTTCACCATCCTCCCCCTCTTCCTCTTCGCCCTCGTCGCTGGAAGCGATCTCCTCCGCCGAGTTTTCACCTTCTGCCGGGTTCAGCCCAAACCACTCCTCCAGCTGAGCGACGCCGTCATCATTTACCTTAGGGGCAAAGGCGCTGGTGTCGGTGTAATTGGCGATCGCCGATGCAGGCTGGATGATAGCCGGCCGCACCGCCTCCAGCTCCTCGTCGGCCTCCTGCCGCCAGGTGCTCAGCTGGGCCAAGTTCAGCCCAGGATACCAAGCTTGGACGAACTCCAGCGCCCGCCTAGCGCCGGACCGAGCTGCAGAAGCCTTCCAGGCCTCGGGCGGCCATTGCTACCTCCGGCCGGTCGGCGGTCCATTGAAGTGCGGGGAACCGCCTCGCGGGGCCAGAGGGTGGCGAGCACCTGCGCCCCGGCACGCTGAAGACGGCGGAGCATGTGGTGTGTCGGCTGTAGACGGGCTTGAATCGCTAGAAGCTGCTCCTCAAGTGACCGGCTAGCATCCGGTGAGACCTCGACCCCTGCCTGCCATCGTGCATCGCAGTGGGCCTCGATGGCTTGGCTGGCATCAACGGAGTAACCAGGGAAGTAATCTGCACAAAGAAGAAAGAAATAGCACAAAGTCAGGAGACAAATCATATGACAAGGGGAAAGCAAAGGGACGAAGAAGAAGGCGGCCTACCATCAATCAAATCCTCAATCCGTCCATAAACTTTGCTCTGCGCTTGCTTCGCCTCAGCCTAGCCTGCCGCCTCGGTCTCATATTTGGCTTTGAGGGCGGCCTCGCTATCCTGCGCCGTCTTCAGGGCCGCCTTATGGCTCTCCTCCTGGTCGGCCAGTTTCTTGACCAGGTGATCACGCTCCTGAGCCAAGGCGGTGCACTCGGCTTCCTTGGCGCGAAGGGCAGCCTGGACCCCGCCTAGCTGCTCCCTCAAGTCGGCATTGGCCCCTGCGGATATGAAGAAGAAGAAAAAAGCAATAAGGAAGAAGTCGTCAGGAAAGATCCGACCCGACTGCTCAGTAGTCGGCCCGAATCTCAGGGACTACACCAGTGGAGTGTTGTGACGCCCCCACATGAGATAAAAATGAAGCACTTACTCCGGCTCTCGGTCGGATCAGCGGTCTTGGTTCATCTCCGGCACAGGAGTTGAAAGCTGCAGCGGAGATTGTGATATTCCTGCAAATAGGACAGAGGTGCAAATAAGAACAAGACAACAATCGAAGTATACTAAGAAGTTCCAAGCCGCTTTGCTCGGCCGACTCGGAACTCGGGACTACACACCAGTGGAGTCTTGTTGGCCGCGCCCCATGGAAGAAATCAAGAGCAATCGATGAAAAGCGGGAGAACTCACCCGAATGACCGTCCGTGTCGTGAGAAACTCTTGAGTATAATGCTTCAACGCGGCGGCCTGGGCCTGAAGCCGGCTCCGGACCTCCTGCGCCGCCACGTTCAGCTCGGCCGTCCCTCCGTCGGGCATCCACCCAGACGAGCTGGCGATGGCCGCCTCCAGATCCTGGGCCGACGAGATGGTGCCCGCGGCTTTCTGCGGCTCCGGCGCTGAAGTCGCCTCCCCCGCGCACCGACGAGACGGCGACAGGACCACAAGATCCGCCCCCACGGTCGGCTCGCCTCCAGCCGGCTGCTCAGGCGGCACGTCAGGCCGGCCGCCTTGGCCCGTTCCAGTCGGCGGTGACGATGCCTCCTCCCCCTCCAGGACGACTACGTCGCCCTCCTCCCTCTCCATCGCCGGCCGGTTGCAGCCGGTTTCCTCTGGTGGGGGCACTGGGATGTTGGGGGCCGCGGTGCGAAGAGGGATGATGAGTTGCGGAGGTTGGTTACGCATGGCCTCCGCCGCCTTCTGCGCGGCCGCTGCCTCCGCTTGGGCCTTGGCCGATGCGTCGGCTTGCGCCTCCGCCGACTTCTCCCTCATCTCCTGGGCCGCCCTCCGCTCCTCCACCTCCCGCTCCTCCCGCGCCTCCCGCGTGTTCCGATCCGTCGCCTCTAGGAGATCGGCACGGGGATCCACGCGGCGGGAGCTCGCAGTCCCTCCCGCCGCTCCAACTATGGAGGCGGCAGGGGCCCGCTCGAGAGAAAGTGGCGCCCTGTTTGTTAATTCAAGGAAACGGCTTAGAAAAATATCAACCGAAGAGAAAAAAAAAGGCGTGAGAAAATCGACACTTACACCGAAACCGCCTGCAGCTGCTTCACCACCTTGCAGAAGCGGGCTGCCTTCACAGCCGCCTCGTCCTGCTTGGTCGCCGCCGCAGAACCCCTGGGCTTCTTCGGCCGACTGCCAAAGAGGGCAGCGCGGCGTTCTGCAAGCGCCATCATGAAAGCAGCCGGCATGGCAGATGGGCCCGTGCCTTGATGATTGGACGCCGGCTGACGGCGCGGAACAACTTCGGCCTCCTCGTCATCCGGCCAATCCCCGAAGCCCGCTCCGAGCTCGGGGCCGCCTGCCTCACCGCCTCCCCCTACAACATCGCCGTCTAGGGCGGCCGCCCCCAAGTCTGGATCGTCGAAGTCGTCCGTCGCGCAGTTGGGGACGAACTGGCGTTCCACCCCCGCAGCTCCGGCCGCCGGAGGAAGGAGGGGGCTCTGCTAAAAACAAGCCGACTGATCAAGAGTCGGCCATTATGAACTCGGCAGCAAGAGAAGAGAAAAGAAGGGAAGCTTACCGAAGGCGGAGGATTGGCGTGAGAGTACGGCTCCTTGCCGTACCGCCACTCCTCGGTGAGCTTGCAGTTGGCGATGTAATTCACCATGTAAGATACCTCGTCATGAGGCATCTCCGTGGTGCTTAGCCGACTTGGGTCGAAACGGCCGCTCATCTGGCTGATCATGTGAGGTCGGCCTTGGAGTGGGAGCACCCGGCGCTCCACGTAGGCGGCTACCAGGTCGGCCCTGATCAGGCCTTCCGGTTGGACCATGACCGGGAGCCGTGCGACGGCCGCAGCCCCAGCCAGAGACATCGTCCTGGCTCGGTAGGACCATGAAGGCTGCCTCCCAGCCGGTGGGCCGGCTACGTAAGCCGGCAGATTGACGAAGTCGCCTTGCGGAGCGACGTTTTTCACGTAGAAGTAAGATTTCTGTCAGAGCTTCACCGACTGGATCAGCGCAATGGGCGGAAACGGATTCTCGCCCGTTCTCTGCATGGCGATGAAGGCACCGCATGGGGCGGGCACGCCCGCGACGACGGTTCCAAGCTTGCACTGGAAGAATTCCCCCCAGAGTTCGAGGGTGGGGAGGACGCCAAGAAAGCCTTCGCACAGAGTGACGAAGGCCGACAACAGCATCACCATGTTTGGAGTGAGGTGGTGTGGCTGGAGATGATAGAACTCGAGAAAGGCGCAGAAGAATCCGTTCGCCGGTAGGCCGACGCCGTGCAGGCAGTGCGAGTGGAAGATTACCCGCTCGTCCTCCTCCGGCACCGGCGAGATCTCCGTCTCCGGCGGGAGACAGACCCGCACATAATCCTTGCCCAGCAACCGCCGTGTCTTGCGGAGGAAATCAACGTGGTCCTCGTGGACATTGGAGCCATCCCAAGAGCTGGACAGCGCCATGAGGATGGAGAGGCAACGGGAAAGATGCGACGGCGGAGGGCGCGCGATTCAGCTGCGGCGAGGCTACGGCGCGCCAAGAGGATTGGCGGAAGGGCAGCGCGGCAGCGGAGAGGAGAAAGAAGAACAAGAAAATGGCGGAGTGAGGGCGAGCATGTGAGAGTCTGCCGCTCCCCCTCCTCCCCCTACTTATAGCCTCGTGCGGCAAAGCCGAAGAGGCGGGGTGTGGGGGGACGTGGGATTAATCGCGCCTCCCCCCACGTCCCGCGACATTACGCCCTAACGGCGTCGCAAACTACCGTCGGAAGGCGGCGGCCCGCCGGGCCACAGAGGATCCACATGGGCCAAGGCCGAGAAGTGGCGGGCCCGATGCATGGCGGCGTCCGTCACAAGCGCATGGGCTGGCAGGCCCTTCCAGCCGAAGGGCGCCATGTGGCACGCAGGCGGCAGGCGGTCAACCCGCAGCCTGGCTCATGCGCCAGCTGGCTCCCGCCTTCAGATTTCGAGGCCTCCCAAAGACGGCACACCTAATCAAAGCCGGCTCCTAGCTGCCGGCTCCTCAAGATAGGAAGCTGATTGAGCTTCTCGTCCTCTCTTCAGCCTCGAAGCCCAACTAGCTTCGGGGACTACTGTCGGAGTAAATGACCACGGGTAGCCTAGCCGGCTCCACCTGGCTCTTCAGAAAAATTATAGGCCGATCGAGCCTTCGAGCATCCAAGGCATGGGGCCGCCTTCCCCCGGCCAACTGTCTCTCAGGCTGACTACCGGGAGGCGAACCGGCCCAAAACCCTCGTGAAGAAAGCCACAAGAGGGCCAACTCCAAGAAGCCAGCCACGGGAGGGCCGACTCCAAGAAGCCGGCCACGAGAAGGCCGACTCCAAGAAGCTGGCCCCCAGCAGGCGGCCAAGATCGTACCCTCAAACTATGCACCCACATAACAGCGATGAGACGGGGCGTGGCTACAGTGAAGCCTGCCACCCCCGAATCCCGGAGCATGCATGGCCATAGTGCGCCGTACAGTGTGGCCACCGCCCGTCCGGCGCGGCACTGTTGCCATGTTGACCATGATGTCACCCATGACAGGCTGTCAGTACGGCCCGCGGGCGGCGGGCCCCTTCAGTCAGAGAAACGCCCGAAGGTGGCCAGGCCTCCCCCAGTCGGCCTGGGATGTGGCCCGCTCCCAATAGCCGGTTTGCTCCCTCCCTCGAAGGAGGCGCCTCATTAAGGAGACAAGACGAGGTAAGGCTACAGTGAGAGCCGGCCAGGCGGCGGCACTGTAGCCATGCTTACCTCGACAAAGCCCTCGTCATCAGGGGTGAGGCAACAGTAACCAGCCCCCGACAAGACCCCCAAGCGGTGGGACCTGCCTGTCGATCAAAAAGCCGGCAGCCGACGGGACCCACCTGTCGGCGGGCCCCAGCGGCCGGCGGAGAAGCCGGCTAACGTAGACACTAACGGCTAGGGCCCACGCCCAGCCGGATTACCATTGTACCCCTGGGGGTAGGCCTATATAAACCCCCCAGGGCACCCATGCAAAGGGTTGATCTCTGATAGTTTTAGACACTACATTGAGGGGAGAAGAGAGCTAGCCTTGCCCTTCTTCTTCCTCTCACCGAACAGCTCAAGGAGCCTCTTGTAGCTACTTGTTGATCTAGTGATCATGCGGAGACCCCGCAGAGCAGCAGTAGGGGTGTTATCTCCTCGGAGAGCCCCGAAGCTGGGTAAGATCCACCGGCATGCATGTCTTCGCCTCATCCCGTTTCCAGGCACCGACGATGTCTTATTGGCTCCCACAATGATAAGCCACCCATTGGCATATGTTGCACCTACCACCCGACACCACATGCCATATGTGGCGCTCTGGTGGCCAAATGGGTTAAATCCATCTAAAGCTAAGCCAAGTCTAATGTTTCTCGGGTCAGCAGCAAACTTTTCGTGTTTCTGATTGAAGCTTTTCCACTCACTACCATGTGATGGATGACTCATTACATTCTGATCTCTGTACTCTTGGTTCCTAGAATGCCATAGTACATCCTCTCTTGTTTCAGCATCATGAAACAATCTCTGCAATCTTGGTGTAATTGGAAAATGTCTCAGAACATTATGAGGAATCCTCTTCACAGCATCGCTATCTTTCCATCTTGATGATTTACATTTCGGGCATTCACTTAAGTTGGCATAATCCTTCCTAACAGAACACAATTATTCTTACAAACATGGATCATATCATATCCAATTCCAACTACACGAAGGAAATTCTTCATTTCTTGTGGGTGTGTGGTAGCTCGAACGCTTGTCTGGGAAAGCTTTGCGGAAAGAAGCCAACATCGCATCGAATGATTTGTTGGTCATCCACTCAGATGTCTTCACCTGAAGAAAGGTGACCATAGCTGAGAATACTGACAGCTTATTTCCTGGGATGACCGCCACGTTGCATTGTTCCAACATGCGGGCCCACCGTTTTTCTTCTGCAGGTGAAAGTTCACGGAATGCACGAGCATTTCGTAGCATTGTTTCAATGTTGGTCAAACTCACTGGCTCCGCCACCACTCCTCCTCCTCCTCTTCCACATGAGCATCAGGCGGATCAAGATGGTGATCTGCTGCTTCCGCATAGTCAATAACATTGACATTCACAGCTTCACCATGATGAACCCACCTAGTATATGTGACCGACATCCCATACAAGTGTAGATGATTTTGCATAGTTGACTGGGGTCTTGTAACTGAATTCATACAACTGCTACACGTGCAGAGCACATCTGATTTCGAACCACTGTACTCAGCTTTGATAAAGTTCATGAAGTTTTCAACCCCCTCGACATGTGCAGCGGAGAATCTTCGAGCAGAAGTTAACCAAGTCATGTCCATCTGTTAGACATACAAATTAGTTCTTCTACTAGATATTACAGGAAAAAACATATATGCTTTTTTATGAAGTCCAGAAAAAAATACCTACGTCGATGTCTAAAGCTATGGCAAGATATTTGGATGAGCAGATCTAAGTAACAAAATATATGTAAAGCTAATTCAACAAACATATTTGAGTGCTAAATTATGGCAGGTTGTTTCAGCAGTCAATGAGGCCGAGCACACAGCCATCAAACTATCGAAGGGCATCGCAGCAACAAAGATCGAGTATAAAACGGTGTAGAGCTATTTCACCTAACAGATTGGCTACTATACCATGGCAATCTACGTCACAATAAATATGTGGCAGGATATTTTAGCAGCTAATCGGCCTTGGCATGCCATCTCAGCTAAGAAGATTGAGTGCAGAACAAGGCAAGGAAGCTTCTTAAGCAGAGCATGTTGACTGTAAACTACTTCGGCAAACAGTGAGATTAACAACGTCTATCAGCTAACATTCAGCGCTACACCGACATGCACGGGGCCTCAGTCTAGAATGCGCGTAGCATGGGGGAAGCTGACCACCGTGCGTCTCCACACAAACGTCGACAGCAGTGGTGGCACTGACCGCCGTGCGCCTCCACAAGAACGTGGCCAGCGGTGGCGGAGCGGCTAGAGGATGGCAGTCTACGAGAGCGTACTATGGGAGCGTGAGGATCGCCGTGCGTCCCCCTCGACGAACCGCGGCGCCGACGTATCGGAGCAGCGGGGAGGGTGGCTTTGGTGGAGTGAATGGAGTGGAGGGGGACGGGGGGAGGGAGGTTTGGGGAATATTATTGGCTAGTTGGCCGAAGGGCGTTTGAATCTAGGATTTGGGGGGAATTTTTGGGTGAGGGGGGGGGGAGGATTTTTGTGCAATGGGCGGAGGGAGTTTGGCGCATGGTCGGTTTCTCCAAGTGCAGTCCCACGTGTCGCTGAAGAGGCAAGCTGAAGTGCGTTCCGTTTGCATGAGCCGTGTCAGGACCCGAGCGATGTGTGGGGTGCAATGCGACGCGACAGGGCTCTTTGTGAGTGTACCGCATTTTTTCCTTTTAAACTAGGTGCTTCGGCCCCTCAAAAAAATTTGTTGCTTCTCGCGATCCGTCGATACTACTACTAGTAATCCGGTAATCCCAACTAAAACAGCGCAGCCGGGTCTTTTCCCGCGCGATATGCTGGGAGGTTGGCTTAGTTGGGGTTTTTAGGACAAGTAATGCTACACCTAAGTAATCCCAGTTACGTAATTAACGTAATGTGAAACATGTGAGCTGTTAATTATAGATTGGGGGGAGGGAGGGGCCCACCACCATGAAAATCAGGGGAGGAGAGAGAGAGGCAATTTATGTTAACCCTTTCGTAGGTTCCCGTAGATGTAGAAAGATGTGAATGTGTAGTGGACGTACTATTGGAGTGCCTAAGATAAATTGTGTATGTATAGACCCTATGTGTTTATTTTACTTCGCATGTTAGCTTTGTCTCGGTTCAATAAAAAGCAGAGTTGGTGATGATGGTGTGCCTGTCATCCTGCAATATAGGTCGTCCGATCTATATCTAATGGATAGGAAGGAAACTATGACAATTTACCCGCACTCGTCTCCACATTTGCAAATAAGGCCTTCCCTCATTTATCCTTTTCTCCCACAAGATCTTGATCTTTCGTGCAATGCACGGGCATCTTGCTAGTACTCCTACAATATACTATATTATTGTGAAAGTTCATATACACTGGCCGAGATTAATGCAAACACAACAGATTTTCATTACATTTCGTACTTCTATAGGACAGAAAAATAAATGAAACCCGACCCTAAACCTATTCTACGGCGGCGACCGACGTCCTCCATCTGCGATCTCTATATGCAGGCGGGGTTCAAGACCCGTGAAGTGAAGGTGCGGTCTCCGGCGAGGAAGAGTAGAACACGGGATTCGGACTGGCCAGTTGGCACACCATGCCCTGCCGCCTCCCATGCCCTACTCATCCTCGGAGGAGTCCCCGACATCGGCGGTGCCGGACGTTGGACAGCGGCAAGTAGGACGCGTGGTTGACGGTGCTCCCGTCGTCGGCCGCCAGCGTGGCCACCGCTTGTGCGGTCGCGTCCACGTCCGGCTACGCTGCTATTGCGTCGCGAGAGGCGACTTGAGCGAGGGCGGCGACCTCGAGCTTCATCCCCAAAGACAAGCTCTCCGTGAAGCGTTAAGCGCTTCTTGATCGTCATGGCGTATGTGGTGCCAGGTAGGAGGACGATGCGCTACGGTGTGGAGGTTAGCTGGGCGTTGCCACTTTAAGTAGGGCATTCCGGTGAGGCCAAGCGTCATGGTGCGTCATTAAGTCGCCGGAGTTGGTTCCTCGGGCACCAAGCCTCTTAACGACGGCATACGGACGGACGACATGAATGCGGGCAGCTGGCGCCGGCTGGGAACGCACCGCGCGACGGCGCGAGGGACGGGGGTTTTTGGTGTGCTAGGGTAGTCAGCTGCGGTCGTGGCAACGTTGGAGATGCCCATTGTTCACATGTGATCGACACATGTCATTGAAAAAGCAAGATGACCCGGCATGGTCTCAGGTCCTGAGGATGCAGTTGGCCGTGCTACACCACTCCGCCGACGCGTCCCGGTGCCTCGTGCATCCTCGACGAGCCGGGTGTTGGGGTGTGTTTGGATTGTGGCCAAAGTGCACCTTACCAAAATTTTGTTCATGACACAAAGATTGGTCTTTGTTTGGATGGTTGCCATTTTTTTGGCATGCCAATGAACTCTAGCCAACTCTAGTTCATTTTTCTTGCCAATGTCGGCCAAATCTTGGGCAACCAAAACCTCAACCAAAATTTTGGCTACCCAATGCTTTGATGGGGCAACCTTGGGCACAAACCAAACATACTGTTGGTCGTCCCGCAGCAATAACGCCACCCTCGGCACACTGAAACCAACCGTGTCTAGCAAAGATGAGCGTGTCGCTCACCGCGGTCGCCGAGTCCAGAGGCGGTGCTGGAGCCGCGCCACATTGTTGGCCCCCACGACCCACATGAAAGGTTGCCGGTGGCGTGGAGGTCGCGGGCCAGCTCCTCCATTGGACTAGTCTGCGCTACGTCATCCCGACAGGTGTGCCCCACATGTCAGTTTCCCTGTTTTCCCGGCCATATTCGAACGTCAGTGCTCCGCATTGCGCGTTAGGCCTTTCACTATGTAGGCCAAGCGAGACAAAATATTGTTTATTTGAGCCGTTCAAGTATAATCATGTGGTGTTTGCTTATTTCTCATTCCACTCCAACTCTCTTCTCCATTGATCATGTCACCCTCCGGTCGAGTCCATCCTCCCGCGTGCCTCATTTGAACATTCCGCCGAGTATCATTCGCATGTCGGCCTAGACCATGCTTGTATTTCCAATGTTTTGTAATTTTTCTGACATGCATACAAACAAATGGTTCGTTTAAAGTTTCACTTTGCCTCCAATACGTGTTGCTTCGCATCTTAGTTTTGAAATCCCATTCAGTTCATGCCCCGACACATGTTGACGAGATCGATTGATGTTCGGAGATCAATTGTGTGTCGTGCAAGGAGATAAAGGTTTGGTCTGTTTCTATGATAGAAATGACCCACGGGGGGGGGGGGCTGTGGGGATCAGAGGGAGTATATTGTACGTTCATAAGCAAAACGAACGTATTGTACCCACCCTAGTCCTCTTTCAATCGATCTTCGGACCCCGAGATGAAATCGAGAGAGAACGAGTGGGGGCATGTGTGATACCTAAGGCGGATTCAAAATTTTGAACCGGTGATCATAGCATCCACAAATCATATATAAAGGGTATTCAATGTTCGTTTCATTTTTGAACGTACAATATACTCCCTCCTATCCTTTCTAGTTTACATATAGGTTTTATGTGTAGTCAATATATCTCTACTTTGATAAAAAAAAGTATCAACATTCAACAACGCCCAATCAATATTGTTAGATTCATACGTACTCCTAGATTTTTACTCGAGATGGTTTCCATTTTGTTTTCAACCACGTGAATGTGCTTGTTCTCGCGCATGCTCTTCCTACTAGGATTTCGCCATGTATAGCCAGTCCAATAGTAACATTTTTAAGCTCCCTGTCCAATAGTACTAGTGGAGTACTCACAACATCTATATTAGAGTATGCAGTGCTCATAGTAGTACTCCCTCCTTCCAATTATATAGGGCCTATGTGGAGGAGAGAGATGTGAAAAAGTAAGGGGAGTGAGCTGTCATGCAAGAGCCTAGCTATATACGCATTCCTAGTTAAATACAATAAATATGAAGAAAGAGATGGAGAGGAGATGGAAAAAAGTACCAATACAATAGCCAACCTTATAATTTTTTTTAGGGAAATAGCCAACCTTATAGCCCACACTACTGTATGAGTGCATATAATAGATGATGGCTATAGATGACATGGCAGTTCCTTATAGCCATCGACTGGCTATATTATTAACCATGCTCTAATGCGTTTTTCAAAACCGCATTTGACTATTGACAAGATTAATAGTACATGAGATGTATAATGTGAAAATTATATCATTGGAAGCTCCTTTCACATATGAATTTGACCGTATTATTACTCTAACATTTGGTCAAAGTTAGCCTCGAAAAACGCATTAGGCCATGTATAGTAAATGGAAGGAGGGAGTAGTAGTGGAAGTGGATCCTATGACGTAGGTATCCTTGCCTGACCCTCCCTTTAAGTCACTTACTGGCAGACCCCATGCTTGCTAGGCCCCGCATGTCAGTTACTCAATGGGTTCGGCCACGTCAGGGGATCCTCATCTATAGTATACTCCCTCTTTTTTTGTTTACACCGCATAAAACAGAGTGAGTGGTAGTATAAATGAAGCGGGCGGGGGAGGAGGAGGCACGTCGGTTTACTCTCAACTGTGGTCCCACAAGCGAGTGAAAACGCAAGACGAAGCATGTTCTATTCGGTGAGCAACATGGAGGGTCCAGCGTGCCGGGCTGCAATGCGTACGCATCAAGAGAGGCATACATTTGATGTCTACTACAAAACCTTCTTCTTGTAGACGTTGTTGGGCCTCCAAGTGCAGAGTTTTGTAGGACAGTAGCAAATTTCCCTCAAGTGGATGGCCTAAGGTCTATCAATCCGTGGGAGGCGTAGGATGAAGATGGTCTCTCTCAAGCAACCCTGCAACCAAATAACAAAGAGTCTGTTGTGACCCCAACACCCAATACAATGGTAAATTGTATAGGTGCACTAGTTCGGCGAAGAGATGGTGATACAAGTGCAATATGGATGGTAGATATAGGTTTTTGTAATCTGAAAATGTAAAAAAGCAAGGTAACTAATGATAAAAGTGAGCGTAAACGGTATTGCAATGATAGGAAACAAGGCCTAGGGTTTATACTTTCACTAGTGCAAAGTTCTCTCAACAATAATAACATAATTGGGTCAAATAACTATCCCTCAACATGCAACAAAGAGTCACTCCAAAGTCACTAATAGCGGAGAACAAACGAAGAGATTATGGTAGGGTACGAAACCACCTCAAAGTTATTCTTTCTGATCAATCTATTCAAGAGTCCGTAGTAAAATAACATGAAGCTATTTTTTCCGTCCGATCTATCATAGAGTTCGTACTAGAATAACACCTTAAGACACAAATCAACCAAAACCCTAATGTCACCTAGATACTCCAATGTCACCTCAAGTATCCGTTTCTATGATTATACGATATGCATCACACAATCTCAGATTCATCTATTCAACCAACACAAAGTACTTCAAAGAGTATCCCAAAGTTCCTACCGGAGAGTCAAGACGAAAACGTGTGCCAACCCCTATGCATAGGTTCATGGGCGGAACCCGCAAGTTGATCACCAAAGCATACATCAAGTGAATCAATAGAATACCCCATTGTCACCACGGTTATCCCACGCAAGACATACACCAAGTGTTCTCAAATCATTAAAGACTCAATTCGATAAGATAACTTCAAAGGGAAAACTCAATCCATTACAAGAGAGTAGAGGGGGAGAAACATCATAAGATCCAACTATAATAGCAAAGCTCGTGATACAGGAAAATCGTGCCAAATCAAGAACATGAGAGAGAGATCAAACACATAGCTACTGGTACATAACCTCAGCCCCGAGGGTGAACTACTCCCTCCTCGTCATGGAGAGCGCCGGGATGATGAAGATGGCCATCGGTGAGGGATCCCCCCCTCCGTGGTGCTTGAACAGGTCCCGATTGGTTTTTGGTGGCTACAGAGGCTTGCAACGGCGGAACCCCCGATCTCTTCTGTTCTCTGATGGTTTTAGGGTATATTGGTATATATAGGAGGAAGAAATATGTCAGGGGAGCCATGAGCGGCCCACGAGGGTGGAGGGCGCGCCCAGGGGGTGGGTGCGCCCCCCTGCCTTGTGCCTTCCTCGTTGCTTCCCTTTCGTATACTCCAAGTCATCTAGATTCCTCCCGTTCCAAAAATAACTTTCCCGAAGGTTTCATTCCGTTTGGACTTCGTCTGATATTCCTTTTCCGCGAAACACTAAAACAAGGGTGAAAACAGGAACTGGCACTGGGCACTGGGTTAATAGGTTAGTCTCAAAAATAATATAAAAGTGTTTAATAAAGCCCATAAACATCCAAAACAGATAATATAATAGCATGGAACAATAAAAAATTATAGATACGTTGGAGACGTATCAGCATCCCCAAGCTTAATTCCAGCTCGTCCTCGAGTAGGTAAATGATAAAAACAGAATTTTGATGTGGAATGCTACCTAACATATTTATCAATGTAATTTTCTTTATTGTGGCAACAATATTCAGATCCATAAGATTCAAGATAAAAGTTTAATATTGACATAAAAACAATAATACTTCAAGCATACTAACAAAGCAATCATGTCTTCTCAAAATAGCATGGCCAAAGAAAGTTATCCCTACAAAATCATATAGTCTGGCTATGCTCTATCTTCATCACACAAAATATTTAAATCATGCACAACCCCGATGACAAGCCAAGCAATTGTTTCATACTTTTGATGTTCTCAAACTTTTTCAATCTTCACGCAATACATGAGCGTGAGCCATGGACATAACACTATATGTGGAATAGAATGGTGGTTGTGGAGAAAACAAAAAGGGAGAAGATAGTCTCACATCAACTAGGCGTATCAACGGGCTATGGAGATGCCCATTAATATATATCAATGTGAGTGAGTAGGGATTGCCATGCAACGGATGCACTAGAGCTATAAGTGTATGAAAGCTCAAAAAGAAACTAAGTGGGTGTGCATCCAACTCGCTTGCTCACGAAGACCTAGGGCATTTTGAGGAAGCCCATCATTGGAATATACAAGCCAAGTTCTATAATGAAAGATTCCCACTAGTATATGAAAGTGACAACATAGGAGACTCTCTATCATGAAGATCATGGTGCTACTTTGAAGCACAAGTGTGGTAAAAGGATAGTAGCATTGCCCCTTCTCTCTTTTTCTCTGATTTTTTTGGGCCTTCTCTTTTTTTGGCCTTTCCCTCTTTTTTTTAGTCCGTAGTCTCATCCCGACTTGTGGGGGAATCATAGTCTCCATCATCCTTTCCTCACTTGGGACAATGCTCTAATAATGATGATCATCACTCTTTTGTTTACTTACAACTCAAGAATTACAACTCGATACTTAGAACAAAATATGACTCTATATGAATGCCTCCGGCGGTGTACCAGGATGTGCAATGACTCATGAGTGACATGTATGAAAGAACTATGATAGGTGGCTTTGCCACAAATACAATGTCAACTACATGATCATGCTAAGCAATATGACAATGATGGAGCGTGTCATAATAAACGGAGCGGTGGTAAGTTGCATGGCAATATATCTCGGAATGGCTATGGAAATGCCATAATAGGTAGGTATGGTGGCTGTTTTGAGGAAGGTCATGGTGGGTGTATGATACCGGCGAAAGGTGCGCGGTATTAGAGAGGCTAGCAAGGTGGAAGGGTGAGAGTGCGTATAATCCATGGACTCAACATTAGTCATAAAGAACTCACATACTTATTGCAAAAATGTATTAGTTATCGAAACGAAGTATTATGCGCATGCTCCTAGGGGGATAGATTGGTAGGAAAAGACCATCGCTCGTCCCCGACCGCCACTCATAAGGAGGACAATCAATAAATAAATCATGCTCCGACTTCATCACATAACGGTTCACCATACGTGCATGCTACGGGGATCACAAACTTTTAACACAAGTATCTCTCAAATTCACAATTACTCTACTAGTATGACTCTAATATCACCATCTTCATATCTCAAAACAATCATAAAGAATCAAACTTCTCATAGTATTCAATGCACTTATATGAAAGTTTTTATTATATCCCCTTGGATGCCCATCATATTAGGACTATATTCATAACCAAAGCAAATTACCATGCTGTTCTAAATACTCTCAAAATCTAAGTGAAGCATGCGAGAACAATAGTTTCTATAAAACAAATCCACCACCGTGCTCTAAAAGATATAAGTGAAGCACTAGAGCAAAAACTATATAACTCAAAAGATATAAGTGAAGCACATAGAGTATTCTAACAATTTCCAAATCAAGTGTGTCTCTCTCAAAAGGTGTGTACAGCAAAGATGATTGTGGTAAACAAAAAAACACAAAGACTAAAACCATACAAGACGCTCCAAGCAAAACACATATCATGTGGTGAATAAAAATATAGCTCCAAGTAAAGTTACCGATGGAAGTAGATGAAAGAGGGGATGCCTTCCGGGGCATCCCCAAGCTTTGGCTTTTAGGTGTCCTTAGATTATTTTGGGGTGCCATGGGCATCCCCAAGCTTAGGCTCTTTCCATTCCTTGTTCCATAATCCATCAATTCTTTTACCCAAAACTTGAAAACTTCACAACACAAAACTTAACAGAAAATCTCGTGAGCTCCGTTAGCGAAAGAAAACAAAAGACCACTTGAAGGTACTGTAATGAATTCATTCTTTATTTATATTGGTGTTAAACCTACTGTATTCCAACTTCTCTATGGTTTATAAACTAGTTTACTAGCCATAGATTCATCAAAATAAGCAAACAACACACGAAAAACAGAATCTGTCAAAAACAGAACAGTCTGTAGTAATCTGTAACTAACGCAAACTTATGGAACTCCAAAATTTCAGCCAAAATATTACGACCAAGAAAATTTGTTTATTGATCAGCAGCAATTGGAATCAATATTTTATCACGTTCTGCTAATTTTTAACAATTATTTTTGTGAACAGAAAGTTTCTGGAATTTTCAGCAAGATCAAATAACTATCATCCAAGAAGATCCTATAGGTTTAACTTGGCAAAAACACTAATTAAAACATAAAAAGACATCTAACCAGAGGATATATCAAAGATTTATTCCTAAACAGAAGCAAAAAGCAAAAAAACTAAAAATAAAATTGGGTTGCCTCCCAACAAGCGCTATCGTTTAACGCCCTAGCTAGGCATGATGATTTCAATGATGCTCACATAAAAGATAAGAATTGAAACATAAAGAGAGAATCATGAAGAATATGACTAGAAAATTTAAGTCTAACCCACTTCCTATGCATAGGGATTTTGTGAGCAAACAACTTATGGAAACAATAATCAACTAGCATAGGAAGGCAAAACAAGCATAACTTTAAAACTTTAAGCACATAGAGAGGAAACTTGATATTATTGCAATTCCTACAAGCATAAATTCGTCCCTCATAATAATTTTCAGTAGCATCATGAATGAATTCAACAATATAACCAGCACCTAAAGCATTCTTTTCATGATCTTCTTGCATAGAAATTTCCCTACTCTCCACATAAGCAAATTTATTCTCATCAATAGTAGTGGGAGCAAAACAACAAAATAACTATCATGTGATTGAAAATTAAGATCAAGATGACAACTTTCATGGTTATCTTTATTCTTTATAGCATATGTGTCATCACAATAATCATCATAAATAGGAGGCATGCATTCATCATAATAAATTTGCACATCAAAACTTGGGGGACTAAACATATCATCTTCATCAAACATAGCATCCCCAAGTTTGTGGCTTTGCATACCATTAGCATCATGGGTATTCAAAGAATTGATACTAACAACATTGCAATCATACTCATCATTCACATATTTAGTGCCAAACATTCTAATGCATTCTTCCTCTAGCAATTGAGCACAATTATCGGAATCCTTATTTTCACGGAAGATATTAAAAAGATGAAGCATATGAGGCACCCTCAATTCCATTTTTTTGTAGTTTTCTTTAATATAGCAAACTAGTGATAAAACAAGAAACTAAAAGATTCAATTGCAAGATCTAAAGATATACCTTCAAGCACTCACCTCCCCGGCAACGGCGCCAGAAAAGAGCTTAGTTGATGGGGTGTGAGTGCCGCTTCTAACCTCCCCAAAGCAGCGTCAGAAAAGAGCTTGATGTCTACTACACAACCTTCTTCTTGTAGACGTTGTTGGGCCTCCAAGTGCAGAGGTTTGTAGGACAGTAGCAAATTTCCCTCAAGTGGATGGCCTAAGGTCTATCAATCCGTGGGAGGCGTAGGATGAAGATGGTCTCTCTCCAGCAACCCTGCAACCAAATAACAAAGAGTCTGTTGTGACCCCAACACCCAATACAATGGTAAATTGTATAGGTGCACTAGTTCGGCGAAGAGATGGTGATACAAGTGCAATATGGATGGTTGATATAGCTTTTTGTAATCTGAAAATGTAAAAAAAGCAAGGTAACTAATGATAAAAGTGAGCGTAAACGGTATTGCAATGATAGGAAACAAGGCCTAGGGTTCATACTTTCACTAGTGCAAAGTTCTCTCAACAATAATAACATAATTGGGTCAAATAACTATCCCTCAACATGCAACAAAGAGTCACTCCAAAGTCACTAATAGAGAAGAACAAACGAAGAGATTATGTTAGGGTACGAAACCACCTCAAAGTTATTTTTTTGATCAATCTATTCAAGATCCGTAGTAAAATAACATAAAGCTATTCTTTCCGTTTGATCTATCATAGAGTTCGTACTAGAATAACACCTTAAGACACAAATCAACCAAAACCCTAATATCACCTAGATACTCCAATGTCACCTCAAGTATCCGTGGGTACGATTATACGATATGCATCACACAATCTCAGATTCATCTATTCAACCAACACAAAGTACTTCAAAGAGTATCCCAAAGTTCCTACCGGAGAGTCAAGACGAAAACATGTGCCAACCCTACGCATAGGTTCATGGGCGGAACCCGCAAGTTGAGCACCAAAACATACATCAAGTGAATCAATAGAATATCCCATTGTCACCACGGTTATCCCACGCAAGACATACATCAAGTGTTCTCAAATCATTAAAGACTCAATCTGATAAGATAACTTCAAAGGGAAAACTCAATCCATTACAAGAGAGTAGAGGGGGAGAAACATCATAAGATCCAACTATAATAGCAAAGCTCGCGATACATCAAGATCGTGCCAAATCAAGAACACGAGAGAGATCAAACACATAGCTACTAGTACATACCCTCAGCCCTGAGGGTGAACTACTCCCTCCTTGTCATGGAGAGCGCCGGGATGATGAAGATGGCCACCGGTGAGGGAAACCCCCTCGGGCAGGGTGCCGGAACAGGGTCCCGATTGGTTTTGGTAGCTACAGAGGCTTGCGGCGGCGGAACTCCCGATCTCTTCTGCTCTCTGATGGTTTTAGGGTATATTGGTATATATAGGAGGAAGAAATACGTCAGGGGAGCCACAGAGGGGCCCACGAGGGTGGAGGGCGCGCCCCCCTGCCTCGTGCCTTCCTCGTTGCTTCCCTTACGTATACTCCAGATCTTCTGGATTGCTACCGTTCCAAAAATAACTTTCCTGAAGGTTTCATTCCGTTTGGACTCCGTTTGATATTCCTTTTCCGCGAAACACTGTAACAAGGGAGAAAACAGGAACTGGCATTGGGATTGGGTTAATAGGTTAGTCCCCAAAATAATATAAAAGTGTTTAGAAAATCCCATAAACATCCAAAACAGATAATATAATAGCGTGGAACAATCAAAAATTATAGATACGTTGGAGACGTATCAACAGTCAAAACCGATTGACCGGTCGTCATCGGAACCACTATTCACACCAGAACCTTCGCTGCTCGGCCTATGCCAGCCACTGCCCTAAAACCACACCTAATATCCAGCCCCTTCCCCCACCTTTCAATCCCCTAGCCCACATCAAGCGTCCCCTAGTTCGCCGGAAAGCCATGGTGCACCGCAAGATCACGTACTACAAGATGATGACGCCGGAGCCGTGCAGAAATCGCGGCGGCGGTCGGCGCCACAGACCTCCGTTCCCAAGCTCGCTTTGCGACGGGCCAATCCCCGAGTTCTCTGGAGCCAAGCTACGAGGAGGAGGAAGCCGATCCAATGTTCATGGCGGATGTCGCGACGCAGAAGGCCCCTCATGGGTATGAGACGATGGACATCGACTTCGTGCCGGCATCCGAGTCCCCCATGGTGCAGGCGGACCAGCAGTTCAACCTGGCGATACTAAAGGAGGACCGTGAGGCAGAGGCTCAACTTGACGCAGAGCACACACAAGCCGCTGCCATCGAGGCTCTCCTGCATGCGGAATCGGATGCCGTGGATGTGAACCGGGCGGTGGAGGCTCAACTTGAGGCGGAGCGCGCGGATGCCGCTGCCATCGAGGCCCTCCTGCAGGCGGAACCAGACGTCCTGGACTTGAACCGGGCGGCAGAGGCTCAAATCGACGCGGAGCGCGCGGATGCCTCTCTCATCGAGGCCCTCCTGCAGGCGGAACCGGACGTCCTGGACTTGAATCGGGCAGCGGAGGCTCGACTCGATGCGGAGCGCACGGATGCCGCTGCCATCGAGGCCCTCCTGCAGGCGGAACCGGACGTCCTCGACTTGAACCGAGCGGTGCTCTCGTCCGTGCAGAGCGCCCACATGCTCCGCGTGAACGAGTAGTTGGAGGCCAAGGACAACCATGGTGTGGAGACACACGTCGGCAGCTACGGCTTGTTCAAGGCCGGCGACATAAAGACGACGACGAGGCCGTCTCTGCTCAAGCGAAAGCGATAGTTTTTCTTTATGTTGTTGTTTTTATGGATCTTTCGTTGTGTAAAAACATATATTGTTATGCAAGTCGCCTGACTTGGGTCAGTCTACCATTTCAGGCGGTTGGATGAATATACTATGTCTCCTAACCCTTCTTCCTCACCTCTTCTTCTTCCCCAACAGACCACCGCACGGGCCGTACAGATACTCCCCAACATGCGGTTGGATAAACATACTCTATGAACAAAAATTATGTGTCAACGGTAGGATGGATGAGTTTGGTTTGTTCACATGCGACAGCATGTGTCAGTGAGGGTGCGTTCCCTTGGTTGGGTTTGCGGCGTGCAGGAGCGACTGTGTGAGGGTGCGGTCTTATTGCGGCGTCTTGAGAGCGACCGTGTGAGGGTGCGGTGCGACCGCGACAGCCGTGCGCAAGTGTACCTCCTTTTCATTTTGAAAACTTTAGGCAAGCTTGGCAAAAATGTGTGGCGAAGTATGGCAATGCAAGGCCTAGACCCAAACAGGATAAGTACGTACTACGTACTAGGAGTACTAGTGTTAAAAAAGAAAGGCGGGGTTTTCCTTCGCGGGATTAATCGATACAAATCCTCGTTTCACGTGTCAATTAATGCGTATTTTTTTCTCCAAAGCCCAAAGAGCTAACCATCTCACTCCTCATCGCTTGATTAATGCAGCGCCATGCAAACCAACCTTCTCACTTTCGCATGCATGCAAGGGATATTAATGTCCTTGGTTGCTAGTACGAGGCAAACCCCATCAATTTTGCCTCGATTAGTGTTAGTGGCCTTTTGCAAATTGGAATTTTGATATACTAGCCTTGTGTACAAAAAAATGGAGGTAGTAACTATATTTGACTTCCTTCCCCATTGCGATGACGTTGATGATATCTCGAACGTTGTGGTTTGGCGAAGTGCGTTCGACGGAGAACACCATTGAGGGAGACCACGGTAAGTCGTTCGCAAGTGCCGCCTGCAAGCCGAGACAACCGCCTCATTTTCATCCAGGAAGTCCGTTGAACCAAAGGACGCGTAAATGTACTAGTACTACTCTTACACAATAGCATCGTCTGTCCAACTTAGTGTAGTGAGATGGTTTCTCGAAGAAGACGATGGAGAAGCGGAGTCAGCAACGATTGAAATGATGGTTGCTTCGTCCGTGCTTTGTGATTTGATGCCCCACTGCTTTGTGATTTTTGATAGAAGGGATAGGGGGGTAGACTCTATGCTCTATACTGTACATGCGTCCAAGCACGGGAGAAAGAGGAGAGATGTTGCATTTTTCTATTCCTTCAATCAATCAATCAATCAGGAGCTTCGGTTCCATCCTTTTGGCTTTGGCAACACCGTCCACAATGGTTCCCACGATGCCTAAAGCTATTTTCACATTTGGCTACACATTGTGGATGCCCTTAATCATACCACTTGGTTTTGCTCCTGTGTGCTATCTATACAAATCTCAATTATATTGATCTAAAAAATTATAGAATCAAGATTAGTAAAAAGGAGGTGATTTTGCCGCGCGGATGGTGGGGGAGGTTTCTTATTTTTAGAGGACGTTGTCCTGGCAGTTTGCTAACATGCGGTTCCACGTGTCAGTGCTTTACTAAGCCGATCCGTTTCCCACATGAGGCAGAACAACGGCAGAAGCAACACGTGGTTAACTTGAAGAAGATGAGGGAGAAGCGGATTCAGCGTCGAGTGAAATGATGGTTGCTTCATCCCTCCAACTTATTTTTTTAGCATTATTACTTCGTCCCTCCAACTTAACTGCGGGAAAGGTGCAACTTTGTGATTCGACGCCTCATTGCTCATTACTACGCTGGTGCCATGACTGGGTGCTTCACCCCGGCTGCTCTGCACTGTATTTCGGTATGGCATGTGGACCCGATAGCTTGATGTCCCACATGTCGGCAAAATGGACTAGAAGATTTGTGAAAGCGAACGCTCCACTCTTACGATGGAGGAGTACACGACACGACGGCCCAGTGAACCGTCACTTGTACTGTATAGTACTATAGTTTTGTTGTTTCCCACGATCCTCGATACAAACCCGATTAAACAGGAAAGGGCGGATTTTTCCCGCGCGGTATATGATACTGGCCATACATTTCAAAGGCAATTTTAATGTATGACAAATGAATAATTAAGTAACAATATGATATCTAGTAAAACTAAAAACACATATGATTTATTGTGTTAGAGTGTAGTAGTAGTGCCGTATTGCATAGTTGTTAGATGTAACATGCGAGAACGTGTAGAGATGTAGTTTTGGAGGGCCTACAGAGAGAAAAGCGTAATACGTTGACCGAACTTCAGAATAAGCTGATTACAGTCACTATATACGTTTTGCGGTGATTATACGGTCACTTGCTCATGGTTCAGCATCGGATTGCACTCTGTTGACCGGCCAAATAGTCTGCATGGCACCATGTTGACTAGTTAAATTGACCACGTTCCTTGTGGGTCCCACCTGTCAGTTTGCATAGGGAAAAGGTCAGATAAACGCATGCGCGACAAGACTCCAACCTGTGCGCGGAAATCACCTGGTTGTGTATGTGTCTATCAGGGCCTGATGTGTGCGCATGCACGTGTAGGTTGAGCACTTGAGCATGAGAGTGTGTGTTGGTCGTGTGGTGTACTGGTGTGTGCATG
Source organism: Aegilops bicornis (assembly GCA_021605145.1). Classification (NCBI taxonomy): domain Eukaryota; kingdom Viridiplantae; phylum Streptophyta; class Magnoliopsida; order Poales; family Poaceae; genus Aegilops; species Aegilops bicornis. The sequence continues at coordinate 471,076,195 of CM038672.1, read as the reverse complement.
CATGCGTGCGTGTGTGCGTGTAAGTGTTGCATGTGTGTGTGGCTGCGTGTGTACGTGTGAGTGTTGCGTGTGTGCGTGGGTGCATGTGTTCGTGTGAGTGTTGCATGCATGCAGTTCGTGTGCATGCGTGCGTGTGTGTATAATCACCACACCAGCTCCTGTGTGTTTAAAACAGACGGCTCAGCATACCAACACAAGGCCACCTTGTCCGCTGTGCCCGCGGTCATGACTTCGAACCACTGTCCAATATTTTTTTGTCGTTTGTTTTCATTCTTACTAGAAAGATGCCAGTGCGTTGCACGTAACATCAAGATGCATTTGTATGACTAGTTTATCTTGTGAGAGAAAAGGATGAACGAGGGAAGGCCTTATTTGCAAATGTGGAGAGGTGTGTGGGTACCTTTTGCAAAATTGTCATAGTTTCTTTCCTATCCGCCAGATATAAATCAGACGGCCTATATTGCAGGATGGCAGACACAACACCATCTCCAACTCTGTTTTTTATGGGAGTGTATTTTATATTTTATAAGAGTGTAGATGTAGAGTAGATACAAGCCGACAGGTGGGCCCGATGGTAGTGATATAATGTGATGCAACACTAGAGATGCCACGTGGAGCGTTTAACTGGTCAACTAGTCGTGTCTTGAGCAAATACAGAGTTGTACGGTGAGCCCATGACTGTATAATAACCACAAAACATAAATGGTGACCGTAATGAGTGGATTCTGAAGTCCAATGTACGTATTGTGCTTTCGCTTCAAATACAATGATAAATCCTTTGTATATATCGCGAGAGAAAGATGAAACATGCGTGAATGTGCCGGGGCTGACTTTTAGAGGACCTGGAGATAGTTTGTGTGCGTACGTGAAAGGGGCGTAGAGGGGGGGCATGCGATGGAGAGAGAGATGCTATTCATTTCTCTTTATTATGACTAACTTTATATATAGTATAAAAATATACAAATTCACAGTGCAGAATAAATATCATTGTGGGCACCATGCAATGCAAATTAGTGTTCATACTCCTCCATATAACTTTGTAATGTTGTATATATGTAGAAATTCTAAAATAATTTTTTGGCCACACTTTATTCAAAAGGAATGTTGTATGCGAAATAAACGTGAAGAGAGGTCCTTTTAGATCAATGGGGTACGTGATGTAACATGTGTGAATGTGTAGTTGATGCATTTGTCAGGGCCTAGAGAGGTATGTGTGTGTATTACGTATTCCAAAGAGGCATGGATAGAGGGGCCGGCAGGGGGGAGATAGCACGAGAAATGAGAGTGTTCTAGAGAGAGAGAGAGACGAATATGACGTCACAGCGTGAGATTCCCTTGAGTGTGTATATGGAGGGGGAGTGGATAGAGGCACCAAGAGAATATATTTTTGTGTGTGTGGTGTCTGTGTTGGTATGTGTGGGTGTGATAAGATAACGAGACGTGGGGGCAGAGGGTGTGTCACCGCGTGAGGTCCGGTGGGTCGAGGTGAGGCCCTTCGTTTGGTTTCGTCCTGCGCCACATTGGTCGGCCCGTGACGCATTTAGGGAGACCCATGGATGACTAGTCATACAAGACAAAGATAACATAATTGTGAAGGACTCTGTGTCCACTGACAAAGCCGGCTAGGATTTGTAACCCTAGGTTCTCGGACTAAGGTAACCCCTTTATCTCTGATATTACTATTCATCCAATCTAACTTTAAGGGGCACCCTACAGAATGCTCTGCTAGAATCATACTCGTCGATTAGGAAGAGAGGTGTGAGACAATGCGTGAGAGACAGACCTAAAGATAATGTGCATAGAGGAGACACGTAGGCAGGTCTATGTATATAGAAAGGGTCGATGGGGATTGTGCGTGTGTATGCTTGCGAGAGGAAGAGTGCTTGTGATAAAGGTTAGTGAAAACAGTCGTAAATGGTTACGAGAGGGAGGGAGGGTTATATCGAGAGCATGTGTGCGATAAAGACACCTCAGGAGAGAGTGTGTGAGCATGCGTGAGAGACCACCGATGGAGAGTGAAACTACACGTAAAAGACTGCTGAACACATTGATTAAAGATATAAATTGTATCCAAATATTAGGATGGGATCATGATATTTGCAGTTCTCGTAAGGAACGGTCATTGATCCATCAGACATCTAGATTCTATCGAATTTGAGCATGTCTATGTTATTATTCGACACAATTGATCCACATAGTTAGTATTTTGAACTCCAGACAATGCATCGCTTTAGCAATCGAATATAAACGTGAGTATAGTTTATGTTGTGTGTGTAAAGCACATTATACATACGAAAGTAACACAATGAACATTATAAATAGCTACCTATGAACTAGAATACATTTGAATTCAACTTAAGGCGGTTTAAAAAAATCAAATTCAACATGAAGTCCATTCAATAATTTGAATTTGATATCATGGCATTTGTAAATCATACCTAAATTATGGGGGTACCAATCTTTGCTCTGATTTTGTACATAATAGCATATGTAGTCGTGTACAAAATAGATTCAAATTTAGCTCCTCCATCCCAAAATAATCGTAGTTATAGGATTTTCAAGTGTCAAAATTTCAAAAAGAAGCGGATAATTTAATGAGGTTTTCAAACTTACAAGGTCAAATTATCATTGTCTATTTAGGTCAATCCTCAAAGTTCAAGAGTACTCTAAACGTGAATGCTTGTGTTTCAAAATTTCAAACGAAGCGCCAAAAGAGCCTCTACTCGTCCGAAACCGGGTGAGACCAATGTTTGGTAGTACAAGGAAATTACTTTTCTAATAACTCTGACCCGTGAAACCTACCGGCCCGACGTCCAAAGGTCTAAACCAGGGTAGGTTTGTAGCTTCATCTCGACGCCACGCAACCGCCTCCGAAAACATTCATACACCATGGCCTCCTAAGCACACATGCGCGCGGCCGAAATCGCTCCCGCCCACTATTTGGGACACCTGGGATTACCATCCTACCACCGACCCGCAGTAGGTCCGAAATTTAAGAGGGGGGCAAAGTTTGTACTTTCCCCAAATTTCAAACAATCGCGATCCATCTTCTGTTCAAAAAAGCCAAAAACAAGTGCGTCCTGCATCAAACATGGTTCTCCCTCCCCGCCCACCCGTCCGATTCCCCATTCGTACTCCGTGGGTGCAAAAACTACCTCTCCACCAGCCGCAAAACCCCGTCGTCCTCCGTCCGCCACCCCATCCCACCCATCAACCGCCGCTCTCCTCCATCGCACCGGAGCCGATACCCCGACGTCGTCGTCCACTGCAACCTCAACCTCAACGCCCTCCACGGCTAGTAGTTGAAGCCGAGGTCGAGCCGTCCATACTCGAGCCACTTCAACCACGCCGTCCTGCGCCTCATCGCTGCCGCTCCAACTTCGCCACCCTCCACCGCACCGGAGCTGTTCCTGCTACGCCATCCTTCGCCGCCTCGGTTCTGCTTCCCCTCCACCGATATACGGCCACGGCAACACAGTCAACAATTTGGCCATGGGTTTGTCCAAGGATCCATGGTTCTCTAAAACATTGGTTCCCCCGGGAGAAAAAAGAAGATCGCCGTGACATATGGAGGAGACCACACTGGCAACCGATAAGGGTACTCCTCTTCACTTATTCGTGCAAATCTTACATGTGTGCTTGCACGGTATTCATCCCACAGAAGACACTAGTTGACTGCTTCTTCTTGATACTAGATGTTCCTAGTAACTCGCGATGCACAAGGTTCCTCCTCATATACTATTTCACCTTAGCTAGAGGTCTGTCGCCCCCCTGAATTTCAATTCCTTATTAGTTGATTCCCAATTAATGGAACCATTCCCTGGCATTACAGGTGCTAGTCCGCCTATTACGTCGGGGAAGCAGCCTCGGTGTTTATCTTAGGGGCGTGTGGGCCCTAGAGCTACTGGCGCCCGATCTGGAGGTCGGCTGGGATTAAAGGGATGGCCTGGGGGCGCTGCCAAGCACGGTGGTGGTGTGAGGTCGAGGGGAGTGCGGGGCGGCGGAGGCAGGGGTCTGGGCCGGTGGTCGCTGGCGGTTCGAGAAAGATCGTCAACAGTGACTGGCGGGAGGTAGATGAAGGCCATCTGCCCGTTCCTTATAGATCGGACGGTTCATTAAAAAATCGACTGACCTATTTATTTTCAGTCGACTGTTATCTTGATATGACCACATGTGGTGGTGTGCTGGAGGAGTACCTGCATTTCCTGTGCTCATATATTACAAAATCATACAGAGTAGAATCTAATTTTGTTTGCCATGCAATGTTGTAGAGCTATCATATGTCTCATGTCATTTATTTTTCAGCCACCTGCTATCTACTACTTTTACAATGCACTAGTTCTGCACACACTTCAGCCATACTCTCACTATTGTGTTTTTATGCAAGGGTATTTCAGACCCTGCCTTCACAGAAGTAGAAAAGAGTAGAGAGAAGTCGCTCGAGCGTGGTACACGGCTAGGCCAGACACGTTTCAAGGCTTTAAAGGGTGTAGTGTCAGCAGATGGAGATGGTAAATGTAGCCCTGGAGTTGATGACCTCGCTCGCAACGAACCGCCATCCTAGGTGCTTGCTTTAACTTCGCTGTGTCATATGTGGTTGCATGTTCCATATGGTGTCTAGCTTGTATTCGAAAGGCCGAAGTCGGTCTTTATTAAGAGAAGGAAAGATATTTTTTACATGAACCACCATCCTGTGAGCACCAGAAGACAAATAGCTAGTCAGGGCACCGGCCGAGCCAGTGACAAGCCCATCAAAGACAGACATCACCTGGAAGCCAACTAAAAAGCCGCGACGGTGGCGAAGCAACTCGCCTCCCACCAGGCTCTCAGGTCCTAAATGATCATGCTCACCACTCCAGCCGGATGTCTAGCTTGTATTGCTTCCAATTTGGTTAAATTGCATCTACTTAGCTTACACATTATACCTTTGAATATGACATGCCTTTCTGTTTTTGGTACATACTAGTACATCTGTGTATTAACCATGTTCTTACATCAAACTAATGTTCTTGTGTATCCCTCATCAATCACTTATGATGAGGCAGTCAGGCGAGAGGACAACTCCTCATTTAAAGAATGCAGCGTCAGCCTCCCGATATGATTCTCAAGAAACAGCAAGGCTAGATGAAGATAGTGGACGTAGCTCTGTAGTTGATTACCGCATTTCCCCTACACTAGCATCGCAGGTGCTTGCTCTAACTTGACAACGTGATATGTGGTTGCATGTTGCATATGGTGTCTAGATTGTAATTCTTCCAATCTGGTAAAACTGCATGTGCTATTCTGCTTAGCTTATACATTATACCTGTTAATGTGACATGCCTTCCTGTATTTAGTACATAGTACATCAGTCTATTAAGCCTGTACTTACATAAAACTATTTTTTTGTATCCCGCATCAATCAATAGGACGAGACACCTTTAGTATATGAAGTGTGATATTGGTTGCATCTTTCATATGATTTACAGCATGCGCTGCTTCTAATTTGATGAAACGCCATTTATGATGGGACGCTTTTAACTTGGCAGAGTCATATTGGTTTCATCTTGCATGTGGTGTCTAGCTTGCATTGCTTCTTATTTGTTGGAATGGTTTCTGCTTAGTTTACACAAACAGTTGTGAACATGCCATGCCGTCCTGTTTTTCGTACATATTCCATCCTGGTATCATGCGTTTGCCTTGCATCAAAGTAGTGATTGTCAGTATCATCATGAATGAGTTCTAAAGAGAGAATTTTATTGCTTTTTCTTGTCGGTTTTACTTGACAATTCAAAATCAATAAAGCGGAAGGAAGTTTGCAATGCAGCGGATAAAGGTGCTCCTTCCAAACGGAGGGCCTCTACAGTTTCTACTCCTCCATCCCCCCAAGATGATTTCCAAGACAACACATGCATAGACACTCAACATAGCTATGTTTATGACGAGCACATCTCCCCTAGTGCACCATCACCGGTGCTCCCTCTAACTTGGCACTGTTATATGTGGTTGCATGTTATGTGTGATGTCTAGCTTGTATTGCTTCTAATTTTGTTGAATTCCATCTACTTACTTAACACATTATACTTGAATAAGACACGTGTTCCTATTTCTAGAACATACAATATCATCTATCACACCATGTTCTTACATCAAATTACTACTGTTGTGTAACCTGCAACAATCACTTATCATAAGACACGTTTGATTTTGGAGTGTGATATAGGTTACATCTCGCATTCTTTTCAAGCTTGTACTACTAATTTGTTGAAATGGCACCTATGACGAGACAGTTTTAACTTGGTAGAGTGATATTCATTGCATCTTTCATATGGTGTCTAGCTTTCATTGCTTCTAATTTGTTGAAATGCCTTCTCCTTAGTTTACACATCATAAGCTGTGAATATGCAATGGCACTAATGACGAGAGACCTCTAACTTGGTAGTGTGATGTTGTTTGCATCTTGCATATGATTTATTTCTTGTACTGCTTCACATTTGTTTAAATGCCATTTATGATGAGACATTGTTAGCAGAGCAATATTTGTAGCATCTTTCATATGGTGTCTACCTTGCATTGCATTGCTTCTAATTTAGTGAAATGTCTTCTGCTTAGTTTACACATCATAGTTCTGGTTATCTCTTCCTTCCTGTTTTTCATACATATTACATCCTCCTATCATGTAGTTGTCTAACATCAAAGTTCAGTTCGTCTGTATCACGCATAAATTTGTTCTGAAGAACTAAATTGTTATTCGTTTTTCTTGTCGGCTTGACTTAACATGGCACAGAGAAAGAGGAAGAAACACAGAATGGCAGGGAATGGGAACCGGAAGAATCCTGCAGATTCTGCTGGTACTGATGGTGCAATAGAAGGTCAAAGTCCAGCGGAAAATTCTACAAATAGGGTATCCCATGCTACATGAGCTGCAGAAAAAGCCAAACAGAAACAAATAGCTGCCACCAAACAAGCAGAGACATCCCTAGTTCTTGCAACACCTTCCACAGTACTACCAGTTGCACGAGTTACTCGTGCGTCAAGCTGAAACTAGCAAGACGTTCCCAAGCTCCCTTGCCACGACACTACTTCCCAAGCACTCTTGACACAAGACGAGTTGGCAAGATCAGATGAAACTTGTGAGCTTCAACGGCAAGAAGGTAGTTCTTTGGAGTCAAATTACGATTGCATGCTTCTTTATATGTAGTCTCACGGTTTGATGTACACTAACACTTCCTATGTTCGTTGTTGGACTAGCACCTAGGCGCAAGAGGAAACAAACATCAGGGATAATGCTCGATAGGTTAACTAAATCTAGAGGAGGAAGAATGGAGATCCGTTTTGAAGAAGGTTTAAAAAGGCCACGTGATGCTACAGAGTCAGCCAAGTTAGTATTAGAGGTAGCGGTTGCCGTTAGGTGTCATGTACGTATCCTCCCAACATGGATTCAGTACAGGAATGACAAAGACGAAACCCAGTTCAACACCCTCCTCGACCATTTATCTGTAAGTATGGTTATGTATGGAAACTAGTAATATCGTCTTGCTCTGTCCTATACTTTCTAGGTTGCTGATAATGAGACTCCCATAATTTTCAATAGATGAGGTTCAAGTTGGATAGCCAAGATGATGCAACTGCACAAGCTTGCACCCATGTTTTCAAGTCTGCTCTACGACAGTATCGGTATAACTTGAGGAAAACTCAGTTTGAAGGCAAGGCTAACAGTGAACTTTCCCAAACATCTCCAGTGGAAAACATATCGGATGAAGACTGGAGGGGCCTCGTTAAACACTACGCATGTGCCACACAAATCTATCTTCTTGTAGGTGAACTGTTCAAAGAACAAGGCCAACCGTACGAAAGTGAAATTCCAACAGACGACAGGATCTCGTAGCTATACACTACTAGGAAAAACCTTATACACAGAATCTTAGCAGCAGCACGACACAAAAAGAGACGCTACGCAGTAGCGAGGTTAAGAAAAGCATGCAACTGATGAAACTTTAGCAGTAGCGCGTGATGGCTAAACCGTGCTGCTACAAAAATGTACCATAGTACCCAACAACCTAAGTTTACCAGCAGCGCGGTGTCACGATGCGCGCTACTGCTAAAGCAATAGTAGCAGCGCGCTTTTTAGTCACGTCGCTGCTGCTAATTTTGAAATTGTCCACACGGTTGGCCCGTTTAGCAGTATCCAAGGTTGGAAAAAGCGGTAGGCGTAAGCGAGGTGGTTGGCCTTCGCCTAGTGCCTAGGCGGTGCCTAAGCGCCCTAGGCGCGGCCTAGGCGCTAATATAGTTTTTACTCGTAGTATATTTGTGATTATTATATGGGTGTTGATATTTGTTTAGGGAATATAAATAAGTTAATTACCGTCTACTACCATTGGAATATAATCCGTTTGGCATATCAGTGCAGTATGTGGCATGATGTCTTGCTTGGATAGCCAATCCTTGCTGGCCCTGCCTAGACCTCCATTTATGCCCTAGGCGAGGCGTTTGGCCATTGCCTAGCACCTAGGCGTGCCTAAGCGCCTCCTAGGCACTGCCTTTTCCGACAGAGGCAGTAGCGCGTGTGAGAAAAGCGTGCTGCTACTATGCTTTTAGCAGTAGCGCGCTTTTCCTCCCGCGCTACTGCTAAGGCGCAACACCCCACCACCTTTTCCCACCCGTCCTCCCCTCCTCCATCTCCTCTCCTCCCTCTCCCCTACCTCCCACACCCTCCCTCTCTCACTCTTCTTCTTCCTCAATACTTCTCCCTCCATTACTCTCCCTCTTCTACCTACCTTTCTCTCTCTTCATTACTCCTAGCTAACTACACCACCTCCATTAATGCATCTCCTTTTTCTTTTTCCTTCCCCCTCCATTAGTTGAAGTTGTCTCCTCCCAAATAAGCTAGCTAGGTAGATGTAGCATTTAGTCAAGTGACCTATTTGCCCCCTAACTAGATCTATCTTTGTCAAGAACACCTTTGTGCACTTTTGATCTCCTACATCATCAGATCTCCACCTGTGCTCGATCTCGAGATAATGCTTTTGCAAAATGGAAATATGTGTATGTGTGTGTGATATGATAATTGGGAAATATGATGGAAATTGTGTGTGTGGCATGAGTTGATGCCAAATTGTGCTATTTGCCTATGTTTTGCTGAAATGTCGATTTATTTCCGTTTCGGTGAATTTCGGGCAAACTCTAGATCTATATATGTCCTATTTTTAGGGAAGGTCATCCCGAATTTCTGTATGACTTTGATGCATGCACGCATTTTTATAATCAATTTGTTTATTATTACCGTGCAGACGTTCATGATGGTCAGTGGAACGATGGTGGACAGGTGGTTGCGATCGGCGGTGTAGGACATGAAAGAAAATAACCTGACAGAGGTTTTATGTCCGTGTTGAAAATGCAAAGGAATAGTTTGGCTCGACCCCTATGACGATGGTCGTGTTGAAGCGCACATGCTCATGACTGGTTTCATGGATGGCTATACTCGGCGGATAATTGAAGATGAGGATGACGATGTTGAGGACACCGACGGGGCAGGCAATGATGATACGGGGCAAGACGAAGAGATGATCGATAATGGCGGCGGGGAAGAGGCCGGACATGGCGGTGGAGAAGGGGCCGGACATGGCGGAGGAGAAGGGGCCAGACATGGCGGCGGAGAGAATGGCGTGGACTCCATACAGTAGAGTTCATCGGTACTAAGTTCAATCGTGCGAGACCCTCATGTTCAAGCACTGCTTCGCAAGGAGACGAGTACTGAGAGAGCTGCTTCTAGAGAGGAGGCTAAGCTGGAGCAACTGGTGGTAGACTCGAACACTCCATTGTATGATGGTTGCAATCTGAGGTGACCCGCTTGAGTTTCACGCTCCAACTCCTGAAGACAAAGGCTAAAAACAAATGGACCGACACTAGCCTCGATGAGCATCTCAAGTACCTAAAGGATGTTCTTCCCACGAGGAATCTATTTCCTACTAGTTTTGATGAGGCCAAGAAGATCGTGTGCCCTCTTGATCTGCCGCACGTTAGATACCATGCATACATCAATGATTGCATAATTTATCGGAAGGAGCATGCGGAAAAAACAAGCTGTCCGATGTGCAATGCTTCTCGATACAAGAAGGCCAGGAAGAAATGTCCCCAGAAAGTTCTATGGTACTTACCGATCACTCCCCGTCTCCAGCGGTATTTTATAGATCCCAAGGAAGCAAAGCTAATGCACTGGCACGCGGAGAGGAAGAAGCCCGACGATGGAGATGAGCCGAAGCTGAGACACGTCAAGGATGGAAGCCAGTGGAGAGCGTTGAACATCTTCTATCGGTATTTTGAATGTGATGCAAGGAACATCGTGCTCGGCGCGTGTACTGATGGCATGAATCCATTTGGCAACCAAAACAACAACCATAGCACATGGCCCGTGTTTGTATGGATGCACAACCTCCCCCCTGGTTGTGCATGAAGTCAAAGTACATTCACATGAGCATGCTTATTCAAGGGCCGAAACAACCAGGAAATAATATTAATTTGTATCTGGGGCTACTTCAAGAGGAGTTAGACACGTTATGGAAAACACCGGCCAAGACATGGGACGCCAGCAAAGGCGAGTATTTCTACATGAGAGCCACGCTAATCACGACGGTGCACGACTATCTCGGTTACGAATATGTCGCATGCCAGGTGTGCCATGGATATTGCGGATGCACGCGGTGCATGGATGATACGATGTCTCGGCAGCTAACGTCAAGGAAAGATGGCAGGTCTGGGAATATCGTGTACATGGGGCATCAAAGATGGCTCGAACAGGACGACCCGTGGAGAAACCGTGGAGATCTATTCAATGGTCACGCTGAGCATCGAGGACCTCCACGTAAGCGGAGCGGTGCCGAAATCGATGAGTTGTTGGAAAACTGGAAGGAGTGCCCCGTGCCGGGAAAGACGATGAAAAAGGAGCTGGAGCCGCTACTTAAGGTATGGAAGATGAGGTATGTGTTCTGGGACTTGGAGTACTGGCACAAACTCGATACACCTCATTACCTTGATCAAATGCATATCTATAAGAATGTCCTTGAGAGCTTGCTCACGACACTGATGAACATGTCGGATAAGACCAAGGATGGGCCGAAGGCAAAAGGACTTGCAAGATTTGAAAATCGGGGAAGATCTGCACATGCTGCCCCGTAAAATGCCAGACAAGACAGAGGCGCGGGAGAAGAAGGGCAAGAAAATAAAGAAAGATGATTATTGCCCTCCTTCTTGCTTCACCTTAAGTCAGGCTGATATTGGTCAACTCTTTAAGTGCCTTACCGGAGTCAAAGTTAGTTCCGGTTATTGTGGCAAGATAAGCAGATATCTAGACACGGACAAGCAAAGGTTCAGCGGGATGAAGTCCCATGACTGTCATGTGATGATGACACAGATACTACCTGTTGCCCTTAGAGGGATAATGGACAAGCACGTCCGTGACACGCTTATTGGTCTCTGCAACTTTTTCGATGTCATATCTCGAAAGTCGATCAGTCTGAAGCAGCTCTGAAGGCTATAGGAAGAGATCGTTGTGATACTGAATGAGCTTGAGATGTACTTCCCGCCCGCGTTCTTTGACGTGATGGTGCATCTGTATGTCCATGTTGTGGACGATATAATAGACCTGGGGCCGTCATTTCTGCACAACATGATGCCGTTTGAGAGGATGAATGGGATTATCAAAGGATTCATTCGTAACATGTCCCGTCCGGATGGAAGTATCGTCCAGGGCTATCTGACACAAGAGTGCATCTCTTTCTGCAAGAATTTTCTATATGGCGCAGACCTGCAGCCGCCTGGTGTTAGTGTTGGTTTGCCCGTTAACAAGCACGATGGGAGGCTCGAAGGAGAAGGTCACTCCAACGGTCGCAGGGAACTGCATGTGGCATACTCAGATGGACGCAGCGACTTTGACAGAGAAAACTTGGTAGTGCTACAACACCTAGACGAGGTAGATCCTTTAGGTAGCCTTTGCATAAAGAAATTATCGCAAAGAAGTATCGTGACCGGGGGGTATGCAGGACGAACGCCGAAGTTACTAGAGAGCACAACTCCACTTTCCTGCATTGGTTCAAAGAGCATATTATTGCTAATCCCCCGAAGGAGGGCTCTAAGGACGGATTGCTCATATACGCCTTAGCACATGGCCCCTCGCCCAACCTCGTAACCTATCAGGCATACGATATCAATGGATACACGTTCTACACGGAGGCCAAAGATATGGACAGTGATGATCAGAACTCAGGGGTGACGATGGAAGGCATGACCGGCAGCGACAACGGCACAATTGAAAGATTTTACAAAAGGGTCGAGGAGATCAGGAAGCTTGACTATGCTGAACTGCACAACACGACGATGTTCCGTGTCAGATGGGCTAAGAATGTCGAAAGAGAAAACCGGAATTTCACTACCATGACTATACCCGACGCCAAGAGCGCTACCATGAACGCTATCGCAAAAAACGAGCCATGGGTACACGCTAAGCACGTGACACAATGCTTCTTCATAACCGACCTGTGCAATCCCAGCCGTGTTGTCATGAGGAGAGGCAAAAGGAATATCATTGGAATGGATGGAGTCGCCAACGAGGAAGACTACGATCAGTACGGCAACCCAATGAGGGAAGATGAAGATGATGATGAAGTATACGTCAAAAGAAGAATCAATACTACATTCCTAAGAAAAATCATACTCCATGGAAAAGGCAAAGTCACAATGAGGGGATCAATTATTCTTCAACGAACAAGAAGGGAAAGAAGCTGACTCAAAAACGAAAACGTCAACACTGAGGAACTGAATGTTATCGGTCAAATGATGTAATATATATATATATATACATATACATATATATATATATATATATATATATATATACATAAACACTATTCTGATCACGGGATCAGAATAATATTCTGATCACAACCTGAACTGCCTGAGTAACGCGCCTGACCTTCTCTGTGAACTAGGTTGAACTTCCCGCAACATTGCCCAAATAGGGCTTGCTATATATCGTTGGAAAACTATGGACACCAATATCATGACCCAACTTAAAGTTTTGGCAAAATATAAGCGGTTTAAGAGCAGTTTTAAAAACCGTTTTATCTTTGCACAAAAAACGTGAATCGTATTTTTGATAGCATTTCTAAACCGTTTATCGGAATGAGGCATACAATATGGCGTTGGAAAGCTTCTGCAAAACCGCTCCTTCCAAATGTTGAAATGTTTTTCTTATTCCCTATGGTTGAAGAGTAATTTGAAAAAACGTAAAATTTCGTAAACCGAATAGCTGAGTTCGTTTTTTCGATGTCATTTCTAAACGGCTAATCCAATGGAGGCATATGACATGGCGTTGGAAAGCTTATGAAAATGCGCTACTTTATCATCTAGAAAGTTTTTTTCTAATTTTGAATGGTTTACGAGTAATTTAGAAAATGGTCCATGTCCTACCGAATTCGTATTTTCGAGCTAATTTTTTAACCGTGCGTCTGAATGCAGCAAATGATATGGCGTTGGAATGATTGAACAAATGCATAACCTTTTGGTATGTATTGTTTCTCCTAATTCTTTACAGTTTTAAGTCAGTTTCGAAAATGGCGAAAAACGTATTTTCTCCGTAATTTCTACGAACTTTATCGGAATTGGGCAAATAATATACCGTTGAAAAGCTACGGAAAATGCGAAACTTTTTCATGTTGATGGTTTTCTCTGATTCCTAGCCGTTTTCAAGTAATTCCGAAAACGGCGGGATCATTCGTTCTGCCTCTACCGCGAAACAGATTCTTCGAAAATGCACCGCGTGAAGAACCTGAACTTCTCGATGCGTGTACCTGAACTTCACTCTGTTTTTCACGTGATTTTTTTGCTCGTAGATCTTCATCCACTTCTCGTAGCTCTCCATCCCACTCACGGGAATTGAGCGGGTGATATCTGCGATGGAAAGGCTTTGTAAACACGCAACTTTCCCGTGTTGATCATTTTTCATACTCGCGACGATTTTGAAAGTTTTTCATCCGGAATTCATTCAGCGTAGTAGTTGAACTTCATGCTATTTTCACGTTGAACTTCGTGGCGTATTTTTTGTACAGCGCTGAACTTCCCTCTTATGCGAACCCGACCTTTATCGAATTTGGAAAACCGTTTTTCTTCATACAAAAACGTGGATCCTATTTTCGATCGCATTTCTAAACCGTTTAGCAACTAAATACTCGTTTTAGATAGGAATCTACGCTCATAGGCGGATTTTGCACTTTCGGGTCGTGAAGAACTTCGCGTTTTTGCGATTTCTTTGCTGAGTTGTTCGACTGAACTTCCCGTGTGCTAAATTTGAACTTCCCGCAACATTGCCCAAACAGGGCTTGCTATGTACCGTTGGAAAGCTATGGACACGAGTATCATGACCCAAGTTAATTTTTTCGCAAAATGTAAACGGTTTAAGAGCAGTTTTGAAAAACCGTTTTTTCTTCACACAAAAAACGTGAATCGTAATTTCGATCGCATTTCTAAACCGTTTATCGGAATGAGGCATATAATATGGCATTGGAAAGCTGCTGCAAAACCGCTCCTTCCACATGTTGAAAGTTTTTCTAATTCCCTATGGTTAAAGAGTAATTTGGAAAAGCGTAAAATTTAAATAATAGAACAAGCTGAGTTCGTTTTTTCGATGTCATTTCTGAACGGCTAATCCAATGGAGGCATATGATATGGCGTTGGAAAGCTTATGAAAATGCGCTACTTTTTCATCTTGAAAGTTTTTTTTCGAATTTTGAATGGTTTAAGAGTAATTTAGAAAATGGTCCAAGTCCTACCGAGTTCGTATTTTCGAGCTTATTTTTTAACCGTGCGTCCGAATGAAGCAAATGATATGGCGTTGGAAATCTTGAACAAATGCGAAACTTTTTGGTATGTATTGTTTCTCCAAATTCTTTACGGTTTTAAGTCAGTTTCGAAAATGGCGAAAAACGTATTTTCGCCATAATTTCTACAAACTTTATCGGAATTGGGCAAATAATATACCGTTGAAAATCTACGGAAAATGCGGAACTTTTTCATGTTGATGGTTTTCTCTGTTTCCTAGCCGTTTTCAAGTAATTCCGAAAACGGCGGGATCATTCGTTCTGCTTCTACCGCGAAACAGATTCGTGAAAAATGCATCGCGTGAAGTACCTGAACTTCTCAGTATGAAACCTTGAACTTCACTCTATTTTTCACGTGCTTTTTTTGCCCGTAGCTCTCCATCCACGCACCGGAACACTCACCGGAATTGAGCAAATGATATACCAATGGAAAGCTGTTGGAGACACGCAACTTTCCCGTGTTAATCATTTTTTCATACTCGCAATGATTTTGAATTTTTTTCATCTGAAATTCATCCAGTGTAGTAGTTAAAATTCCTGCTGTTTTCAGTTGAACTTCTGTGACGTATTTTTGTTTCTAATTTTTTTCATCCATTCGTTAGTGTTACACAACCGGTATTTCTTTTTTTACAAACCTCTCATAATAAATTTTTTAACTTTCTCTTACGAAGGACTTGAACTTATAACAACAAAACATTTAGCGTTTGCCTTTATATTCCTTTTTAATACAAAATGCACACCGTGTAGTACATGAACTTCTGGAAGTTATCAACCTGAACCTCTCTCGGTTACGTGAAAATATTTGAGGTTTTTTATGAATTTTAAACTGTTTTTTTTCTTAATCCTTTTTATTAATTTTGAAGCGCTCTATTTTTAATAGTTGAACTTATTGTTATTTTATTTTTGAACTTCTTGTTTCCATTCTTTAATAACGAGGAAAATCTGAGTTTTCTATAATCATCGAACTTCTCCATCTTTTTGATATGTACTTCCTAGTTTTATTTATTAATCTTTTTTTATGAAATTTTTAAGTGTTATATTTTGAAAAAGTTGAACTTCTTGTTTCCATTCTTTAATAACGAGGAAAATTTGAATTTTCTATAATCATCGAACTTCTCCATCTTTTTAATATGGACTTCCTAGTTTTATTTCTTAATCATTTTATGAAATTTTGAAGTGCTCTATTTTTAAAAGTTGAACTTCTTGTTATTTAATTTTTGAACTTCTTGTTTTCCATTCTTTAATATGGAGGAAAATCTGAGTTTTCTTTAAAAATCTGGACCTTGCCTTTTTATTCATTTTTCTCATATTAAACACACGCCATGTAGCACATGAACATTTTCCATTTTTATAATTTGAATTTTTGTTTTTGTTTTTGAAATTGAATTGCTCCAAAATAATAAACTAAACTTCTTCGTGGATTGAGAGAATTATTTTGAAACGCAAAAAAAAACAATTTATTTTTTGTGTTTTCGAAAATGGAAATACAAGGTGAACCCCTCTCGCAAGAATTTTTTAACTTCCCCGGACAGAGCACTTGAACTTCTAGCAACATCTTTTTTAGACTTTATCTTTTTATTCTTTTTTTCTCATACGAAATGCACACCATGCAGTACATGAACTTCCGGGAGTTATCGTCTTTGTTTGGCTTTACTAACGGAGAAAAATTCAAGTATTTATGGACATCAAACCGCTCTAACTTTTTTAGTTTTTCCTTTTTATTTAATTTTAAACTTCTTCATTTACTTTGAACTTCTTAGAAAAAAATAAACATATGATTTTCTAGCTTTTTTAGTTTTTTCTTTGTTTTCTTTTTTGTTTTTTATTTAGTTTTTATTCTTTAGTAATGAGAAAACATCTGAGTTTTTTTAACCTTCGTACTTCTCTCTTGTTTTACTTTGAACTTCTTAGAGAAAAATATGGTTTTAAATAAGCAAAAAGTTTTCTAGGTTTTCAAATTTGAACTTCTAGGTATTTTGACCTTCTAGGTATTTTGACCTTCTCGGTTATTTCAAATTGAACTTCTAGTGTTTTCAAATTTGAACTTCTGGGTTTTTTTTTGAACTGAACTCCTCTGTTATTTTCAGTTGACCTTCTTGGTTTTGTAAGAAAAATTGAACTTCTCTATTATTTAAATTTGAACCTCCATGGGTATTTTAGAAACGGGGAAATCCAAGTTTTTTAAATTTTGAATTACTCTACTTTTTTCAGTTTTGAACTTCTTGGTTTAAATGGGGAAAATCCAATTTTGTAATAAACATCGAAACAATCTTTGTTATTTTAATTTGAACTTCTCGTATTCTTTTTAATATATTTTCTACATTTATACATTATAATTCTGTAGTTTTCCTAGTGGAAGTTTTTGTATAAAGTTCTAGTGGAATCAGAGTTGGAAAATATAGGCTTTTAAAGTTGATCGTGACCCCTAGGTAAAAAACACCACTTTCTCTTCCACACACGTTATTTTATTAGTGAATAGTAAAACATGTTGTACCTTATCCTCTCACACATGACATGTTCCTTATCCACACTGTCTAAACACACTCATTTTATCTCTTTCACCCCATGCTTTTGTCTTCTTGTCTGTACACCCAAATTAACAGCAACCAAAGCCAGCTGACAACTTTCGGTGCCATCTTGTGAGGGAAGATGACAGGGAACACAACACACACAGCTACGAGGAGAGGTGCCAGGAAACCACGAAGCCCCGTGTGAGACAACAATGAGAGACGTTGGGTGAAGGACGATGACAGGAGCTATGGAAGGTCTGTGAGAGATGCCCAAGCAGGTCACGCGCGAGGGTTGGCGACCATATAACAGATTGAATTTCGGAGGAGCTGCATTGCATCCTAGTCACCAGCACTACTCAGTACAGATCGAATTTCCAAATCAGTTAAAATAAACAATATTGCTGCCTTGAAGATGAACAAGAACATGAAGGTGTTTTTGACCTTCTCGAACAATCTGGTTTGACCTTCAGTCATTTTCTCCAATTCCAACAATTGAGCGAACATGACAACAACATATAATGCTCTTTTTTTGCAGCTGAACTGATGCATCTGGCGAAGCCGACCTGCAACAATGGCCAATTATTCAGAGGATAAACAAAAACAAGCGATGAAACTGGAGTTTTGCTGTAGACAGAAATAATAGTAGCTTCCGTAAGGTCGTCTCAGGCGGGAGGAAGTTGTGGCCTCGGCAGGTGGCGAAGCCCCACTGGGAGGAGGAGGAAGGTTCTGCCCGAGCTCTGCCAGGAGGTGGAGCAGCGGCTTGGATCCATCGGGGCGACGACCCGTCGATGGGCAGGGGTTCGCGTAGGCGGGGGTGGCAGGCTAGGTCGGGTCTTGGCAGCAAAGCTACTGGGAAGATGGCGGCAATGCGGTGTGGCGGGCAGTTGTCGGTGGCGAGCTTCGGCGAGGCGATTAGCGGCGGCAGCCAAGCGATTGGCGGTGGCGGCGCATGGGATCCCGCATGGACCTGACTGAGTGAGAGGAGCCGCGCCGGCCGAGGGTGGAGGGGGGAAGGCACCCGGCGTGGTGGCACGCCGGCTGTGGGAGGAGGCCCGCCTGCCGTGGGGGTAGGAGCTGTGAGGGAGGAGGCGCGCGGCAGTGGGGATGGCGGCGGGGGGGATGAGGGAGAGAGCAAGGGAGAGCTGGGGAACGTGGGGTTCGGGTGGGATTTGTTTTTTTAGTTTGGGAATACATGCTCGGCCCCTATATAGACGGTTGTGATCCAAATAGTTATTCTAATCCCAGGATTAGAATAGTGTTGTCCTATATATATATATGTATATATATATATATTTTTCCTATTTTGTATACACACTTAGCTATTATTATGCATGGGTCCAATGATGTAATATATATGTTCCTATTTTGCATACATATTTAACCGTCAAATGAAGGTACCGACGGGGAAGGTGCCGGCGGGGAAGGTACCGGCGGGGAAGATACCGGCGAGGAAGATACCGGCGAGGAAGGTACCGGCGCCGATGTCACTACCGAAAAGAAGAAGCAGAAGAAGCAGAGGATACGAAAACCTAACAAACTAGGGATTGGACGACTAGTGATCACAAAGATGGCACCTGGCAAGTTTGAGCCATTAGAGCCCGAAGAACCTCGCAAGTGCTATGGGAACCAAGTAGGATGCATCCTACAGGAATGCGCGGGCATCAACGACGATGACTTAAGGAGTAAAGAACATTTGTGTGATTGCTCTCGGAAGTTGCACAAGAGATTCAAGTTCTTCGACCGGGATGATAACATAGAACAACCGTGGGATGATCCGAAGATAAAAAATATTAGCAATCACCCCATGGGCATGTTCAGCAATGATTTGGCCTCCTGGAAAGGGAGGGTGAAACGAGCTATTGAGGTTGAGGAACCCCTGTCCAAGATTCTGGAGGAAAATCCGACACTTATGGAAGAGGAGTTCGAAAAGTTCATGGACACTTGCGCAACCGAGGCAGCCAAGGCTAAGGCTGCGAAATTCAAGAGCCTTCAGCAAAGGAACATGGGGAAGCATCACCTCAGAAGCCATGGCTACCTCGGTAAAAGGCCCATATGGGATAAGGAGGACGCGGAACGTGAAGCCCGGGTATTCCAGACCCCTTCGCGAAGTTCACCAACCCCTTGGAGCATGACTTCAACAGGGCCCGCTACAATTGGGACAAGGAAAATAAGGTTTTTTACACGGACCAGATCACGAGGAAATTGGTTAGACCACTGGTAACTATTCTTTTACCACCTTACATTTAGCTCCATATCTAGTCGACTACACATTCCTAAATGGTTCACGCTCCTTCTGCAGGAGAAGCAACACCAGCTTGTAGCCGAAAGCCCTACTTCTCCGCTGAGGCCCAAGTGGGACACCCCTCTCAACCGGCCTTGAACGAACTTAAGGGACTCCCTTTGGGCCAGCGGCCGCAATATGGTCGTGTGCACGGCGTTGGAGACGGCGCCACGTGGAAGGTGTTTTACAACGAGGGCCCCGAGGCCAAGAAGCAGAAAAAGAAGTTTAGTCAGGAGGACATCAACGCGAAGGTGAAGCTTGCGGTCGAGAAAAAAGCAGCTGAGGACGCGAAAAAAATAGCCGAGGAGAAAAATGAGTTGCTACAACAGGCAGTCAATGCAGCTGTAACTGCCTGGAGAAATGATTTCACTACGAACTTGGTTCCAGCTATCATCAACCGGACGAAGGAAAATCCAGACAAGACGGTACATGATTTTGCGTACTGTATGTTGCATCAAGTTGCTAACCCTTTCTTTTTCATGTTGCTCTAGTATATTTTGTTGCATATGATTGTACATCCTCTTGATGAAGATGCATCTCTAACAGGTACCTAGTTTCTTGATGCCGAAGTGCTATGTCGTGTACGAAGGGAAGGTTCCGAGAGTGTATGACGAGTGTCATGAGTGTCAGGCGCAAGTGCAGGGGCTCTCGGGCGCCAGCCATAAAGGCTTCAAAAGTAGACAAGAAGCACAAGCTAGTTACTTGAGGTTCAGGCGATCACGAGAGAGGACTCATGACCGCCGCCTCATGTACTGCATAGTTCCACTATCACTCATAGTGATAGCACTTCTCGCGTATATCATTGTTTAGATGGATGACATTGTAGTTGCAAGTATTCGAGACTTGCATGTATCGCTATTTTCGAGATGATGACGAGATACCACTTTGTGTTGGATGATGATTATGATGAGACTATTTGTATGTATATGCTATGATTACATTTGTGGTCTCGCGGTGTATGTCTAAGATGATGACATTTGTATGTGCTAAAGATACAAAACAAATATGCAGATAAAAAAACAAAAACTACTAAAATTAGTAGTAGTGACTGGAGGAAAGTTAGCAGCAGCATGACTATAGCGATGGCGCGTCTGACGCCAAAGCGCTAGAGCTATTAGCGATGAAACTTCCACAGCATGCTGCTGCTACACTTAATATAGCGATGGCAGCGCCAGCTGCTCTTGCTATGGGTTAATTATGTATGTATTAGTAGCACCGGTCCCCGCGCTACTGATAGACCTAGAACCCGCGCTGCTGCTAGGCTTTTCCCTAGTAGTGATATTGCACACTGCGAGGCTCTTGTAATTAGCTGCTGTTTCACTCTTTTCGTTGTACCATATTATCAGATCTATATTGACTTGTTCCAAATGCAGAGGAAAGCCCGCAAGGACCAAAAAGTACCTGAACGAAATGCTGTGGAAATCTTCAAGGACTGTCACACCAGCAAGAAGAAGGGCATGACTACACCAGTCAAAGCCGCTGTTGTAAGTCCTTAATCCTCATGCCTTTTGACTACTACTTACTCTGACTTGTGCCTTGAACTGCATGGTTTGCAGTCAATGTCTATTACTCTTTTCAGTTTTATACACAATTGTCTTAGCGTATCATTGCACCTTACAAGGTTTAAAAGAGAGGAGTGATGTTCCTTTGAACTTGACACGTAATCTAGTTCCGTCTTTGGACTTGCCCACACAACGTTACAATTACTGTTTATGCATTCTCAGTTATTTTGTGATATGAATGATGTCATACTATGCTTACCGTATTATAAACTTCGTCTCTTTATCCTTAGCCCTCAATACAATGTGAATAAATAGACACACTAGCGATGGTACATGGTCATATGTTTGGAACCTGGTTTTATTATGTACTTTGCAATAAAATACAACTAATATTTTACATGGGTTCACGAATAAGTTACGTATATAGACCAAAGCTATTTTGTTTGGTTTTGCTGCCTCCTTAATATCTTACGTTACGGTACTACTAATGTAAAACCTCAACTTTTCAAATGAGCTATGGAAGAAATGGTGGAACCTCCACCTTACGAAGGTGGCGAGGCAACTATAACCGCAATGTCGGCTCTTGCTGCGGTGGGTCGATACATGTCCACTAATAGTGCCAAAAGCACGTTCTGCGTATCTTGGGTTGGTTGTTAAGGCAATCTCGTCCAAACTGCCTCATGATCAAGATATGCAAGCTCAAAACAATGTTGTATCTGCGCTCCAGACACAAGTCCATTCCCTAACAGAGACCCTTTGTGAAACAAGGAGAGACATTGTTCGTTGTTGTCAAGGTATGCATGGTTTTGAAACCAGACTATCAGACATTTTCTATGTTGTTCAGGAGCCTAGGAGAACTGAAGGCGAAGGTTATGGTGCTCCATCGGATAATACAGCATGAAAACGTAATGATCGAGGTCAAATGAACTGAGCTTGAACTTCTGGTGGTGCATTTATCTGCTAGACTGTTAACTTTTATGCCAACCTTCCTTTTGTTTTATAGTTGTAATTTGTTTTGGTGCGATACAAAATTTGTTTTTAACATGCAGCCACCGGCTGAAGAAAACATCAAGCCATTTTCGTATAGTGTAGGGTGTTCCCTATATTTGCACTGTTGGCGAACTTTGATACCCACCGGCTATAGTTAACATGGGCCTCCTACGGGCCGTTGAAACAATGGGCCTTCTAAGGGCCGTAGAAACAATGGGCCTTCTACGGGGCGTAGAAACAATGGGCCTTCTACGGGCCGTATCATCAATGGGCCTTCTACGGGCCGTAGGCCAAACATGGGCCAATAACAGACCACATTATGGTTGTAAATGGGCTAGAGTTGAAATTGTTCGTTCATGGGCCGACCATAACGGGTCGTTGTTAATCAGCCGTATTTGATGACACTATGAAAATGGCCCAACGTATTAACGGGCCAAAAACGGGCCAACTGTAACCACGGGCTGAATTTGGCCCACAAGCGTAAAATAGCGATGTGGGCCGTAAGTAAATGAATGCTGGAAATGAGCCCAAGAATAAATGGGCCCTGAGAAGGCCGAAAGATAACATGGGTTGGAAACAGCCCAACGGAATAATGGGTCGTTAATGGGTATAAAGTGATGCACTATTCATTACGAGCCAGTTTCACCACATGTCGTTAATGGGTATAAAGTGATACACTGTTCATTATGGGCCAGTTTTACCACGGGTCGTTAATGGGCTGAGTGTTACTAAGGGCCTCATATGGGCCAAAAGATGTCATGGGCCATACATTGGCCGGAAGTTAAAACGGGCTATATTGGATGGCCCAGATGACGCTACTGGGCCTAATTCGGATAGGCCATAAATGGGCCCTGGGTTAGCGGGCTGTAAATGGGCTATATGCGAACATGCCGTTAACAGGCTTGCCATGGGCCAGCCCACCACCTTTTGACCAAGTCAAACGGGCCGGCCTTTTCACAGGAATGGGCCTCTATTGGGTCGTGCCATGTGTCGACGTATCATAGGCGCTTTGGGTCCAATGAGTGGATAACATCTGTCCCAACGGTGAGCCGACACGTGTTTCCTCCAGCCAATGATGATTTTACACGTGGAAAATCCCCATAGGTCGGGGCTGTTAACGGGTTATCGGATCCAAAACTGGACCCGATAGCTTAACGGCGTTCCGTAACGGTGGATGCCACGTGTCGGTCACCCTTGACGAAAGCACTTCTGTGACGTGCGATTTATTGTCATGGAAGTGGACTCTTCCGTGATGATAATTTTGGTAATGTCATGGAACACTTCTACGACAACACAGGTATGACTATCTTGATTCTGTCATAAAATCATCATGGATGTACATGCATGACAGAAAACGTGAGCTATTGTGACAAACACGTATCATCACGGGAGTGTATTTTTTTGTAGTGTGAAGAAATACATGGTCTTGATAACCCGACATAGGTATTAAAGGTAAATTCTCTCTATAGATTTGATGAAGGTGATATTCCTTGCTATAAGTCTGCTAGCCAATGCTTAGATGAGTTTGATAATTTTATTGTTAAACAAGAAAACTTCAATGCTTATGTTGGTAGACAATTGAAACGAAATGCTTATATGATTGAACACTTGAGTGATTATATGTCTAGAGTTAAGGGTGAACTTAAACTCATTAGTAAACATGCTTCTATGGTTACCACTCAAGTAGAGCAAGTGCTTAAAGCTCAGAATGATTTGCTCGATGAATTAAATAACAAGAAAAATGATAATGCTGTTAGAGTTATGACTAGAGGGGGTAAAATGACTCAGGAACATTTGTATCCTGAGGGACACCCCAATAGAATTGAGCAAGATTATCAGAGGACTAATGTTGATGCACCTAGTCCTTCTAAGAAGCAGAAAAAGAAAAATGATAGGAATCTGCATGCTTCTAGTGAACTTGTTGTTGGCACACCTAAGAATCCCAATGATATTTCTGTTTTCTGATGCTGAAACACAATCATGTGATGAACATGAACCTACTGATAATGCTAATGATGATGTTCATGTTGATGCTCAGCCTAGCAATAACAATGATGTAGAGATTGAACCTGCTGTTGATCTTGATAACCCACAATCAAAGAATCAACGTTATGGTAAGAGAGACTTTGTTGCTAGGAAGCACGGCAAAGAAAGAGAACCATGGGTTCAGAAACCCATGCATTTTCCTCCTAAACCATCCAAGAAAAAGGATGATGAGGATTTTGAGCGCTTTGCTGAAATGATTAGACATATCTTTTTGCGTATGTGTTTGACTGATATGCTTAAAATGAATCCTTATGCTAAATACATGTAATAAATTGTTACAAATAAAAGAAAGATACCGAAAGCTGAAATTTCCACCATGCTTGCCAATTATACTTTTAAGGGTGGAATGACAAAGAAACTTGGAGATCCAGGAGTACCAACTATACCATGCTCCATTAAAAGAAACTATGTTAGAACTGTTTTATGTGATCTTGGAGCCGGTGTTAGTGTTATGCCTCTCTCTTTATACCGTAGACTTGATTTGAATAAGTTGACACCTACTGAAATATCTTTGCAAATGGCCGATAAATCAATGCTATACCCGTCGGTATTTGTGAGGATGTGCCTGTTGTGGTTGCAAACATTACTATTTTAACAGACTTTGTTATTCTTGATATTCCCGAGGATGATAGTATGTCGATTATCCTCGGTAGAACCTTTTTGAATACTGCAGGGGCTGTTATTGATTGCAACAAAAGCAATGTCACTTTTCATGTTAATGGTAATGAGCACACGGAACACTTTCCAAGGAAACAACCTCAAGTCCACAGTATCAATTCTATTGGAAAAATCCCAAGGATTACTATTGGAGGTTTTGAATTTCCTCTTCCTACTGTCAAGAAGAAGTATGATATTCTTATTATTGGGGATGTGCATATCCCCGTTGAGGTAACCTAGGGTTATTCAAAATTTCTCCGGTTCCATGTTATGCGAAAAGAGTTTGTTAACAAGACTTGATCAACCTTGTTAGTGGATTCCTTTTGATGAGCATGAGATGGATGAAGTCAGAAAGCACAACTCTCTGTACCCTCCTTTTACTTTCTGTTATTTAGACTAAATAAAGCAAAAATAGTATTTTCTATCTATTTTCTGAATTATCCTTGCAATAAAAAATACCCCGAAAATAAAAGTTCTCCAAATGCCCTGAAAATGAAATATGATTTTTCTAGAATATTTTAGAATATCTGGCACTGAGAACACATCAGGGGAGCCAGACTGCCACGAGGGTCCAGTATGCCCACCCCCTGGCGCCTCAGAGCGACCAGGACCTCAAAGCAGTCGATCTACGTGCTCGTGTGTCATCCCTTGATCAAGAATGTCTTGACACCACACAGTACTTGAAGGATTTATAACAGAGTAGCAATCACACACTTATTACATCGAATGTCTCCAACGGAGAACTTATTACAATAAACATGGCTTAAGGCCATCTAATAACGATAATAGCGAAAGGCTTCGAAGAATAGCGAGTCCATCAACTCCAACGACATCACTGAGTATAGGACCACGACCTAAGGCACCTTACTCGTCGTCTGAAAAGTCTGCAACATGAACGTTGCAGCCCGAAAACGGGTCAGCACATGGAATATGCTGGCAATGTAACACATAGAGAGTAATGAAATAAATAAGCTATACTACATGCATATATGGCTGGTGGAAAGCTCTATGGTTACAGTTTTGCGTAAAGCTAGTTTTTCCCTACATCAAAGGAATAAATTTTATTTAACTATCATGGTGGTTGTTAAACATTGAGAATGGTTGATGACATTCTCAATCCCAATTAAGCATCATCATTAAAACCCAACAATATTAATTAAAGTAACATGATGAGATTCACATGATATCCAAGTACTAGATACTCAAGATGTCCATAACCGGGGACACGGCTAACCATGATTAGTTTGATACACTCTGCAGAGGTTTGTGCACTTTTCCCCACAAGACTGGATCTCCTCCGTTAAGATTCTCGCACTACATGGTGTTTGAGAAACGGATGACCGAGACATAGTCTTTCAGAAGCGCTAGCACCTTATGAATGGGTAGACCGTACCAACCTACATCCCCTACATCTGCTAGTCTACCACTGTAAGAGTTCATGACGACTTAGTCAACTATGCTAGAGCCCATAGTAGCTTGTGGCTGCACACGGAAGTTTCTAGCATGAATAATCTCATGATTCCTTTGAGCACGGGTGGCGGTCCAAAAAGCAGGCAATCCTGGAATACCCAGGTACCTCAATCCACCCAGATGTGTGTTTAAGTTGCCACCTTAGATAAACCATTAATTAACAATCTCACAACTGTCATGGATACACTCACCCAATCCACGTCTACTAGCATAGCATGGCATAATAAGCAAACGTAGGAGTAACTCCCAAGGGTTTGATAATGAAACAGGTAATAGGTACTACCTCATCTACCTCCCAAAACCCACAATTTAATTAGATCCTAATCATGCAATATTTGAGGATTGATCTAATGCATAAAAACTGGGTATGAAAAGGGATATGATCAAAGTGTTACTTTCCTTGCTGATGATCCATGAAACCTAGAGATTCAAAGTAGCAAGCGGCGCACTCCGGGTACTCTATTGCAAACAAACAAACACACAATAAGTACTCAACTAATGCACAGGTAAAATTCCAAATAAAACATCTAACCAGAAAGTTAAACTTAAGAACTCTGGTTTGCAAAAAGAATCAAATCAAACGAAGCAACGAAAGTCAAATGGCGAAAGAAAACAACTTCGTTTCACTAATCTGGATCTAAGTCAGATTTTACAAAAGCAAAAACTTGTTTAAGTTGATTAAACAGATAGAGGGTTTCGAGACGAAACTCCAGGCGCTTGAATCGCCTAATTCCGATAAACGAGCGAAAAGTTATACTAGAACGAAAATCGGATCAGAAATCGTGATCAGAAAAATCGCGGAATAAATCCGAGAAAAGGAAAAACGACGAACAGCTTAATGAACGAATGTTCGTTAACTGGGTCTAAACGATGAACACGTTCGTTAAAAAAGCGAGCGAGCAATGACGCCGCTATTTAACCGAACCGAAAATAAACCGATCTAAAAAAGCGAAACTAAAAAAATAAACTGCGGCTATTAAAAACCGGTGGTTTTCTAAAAGAAAACCGCCCGGCGGGCAACTACCTCGGCGGGTCCGGCGAGGGCAGCGGGTCCGCGATGGCGGGGTCGGGCGCGGGCGCGCGGCGAGCGGCAGCAAGGCGGCGGCGGCGGCTAGGATTAGGGTTTGAGGCGGCGGAGGAGTGGGCTGAGGCGGAGGGCGGCGGCGGCTTGGCGGCCGGGGTGGCGCTATTTAAAGCCCCCCGGCCAGAGGAGTCCTGGCCGGAACCACCCCATAGGCGGTTCGCGTTTTTTTTAAATAATAACACGCAAAAAAACAAATAAAAGAAATACTAAACGGACTCCAAAAATCCCGAAATAAATTTTCCCCCGATTCTAAAATCAAGCCGGACAAGATGAGCATTTATTTGGGGCCTAAATGCAATTTTGAAAAACGCATACTTTTTCTATATTCAAATAAAATGGCGAAAAACTCCAAAATAAAAACTTATTTGATTTTATTATTAAATCCTCAATATTTCTTTATTTTGGGAAAGTCATTTTATTCCCTCTCTTATATTTTCGTAATAGAAATAATTGATGATAAAATAATTAAAATCAAATGATCCTATTCTCAAAATTTGAGAAAACTCAAATATGAAAATAACGAAATCCCCAACTCTCTCCGTGGGTCCTTAAGTTGCGTAGAATTTCTAGGATCAAAACCAAAAGCAAATAAAATATGATATGCATTGATGATCTAATGTATAACATTCCAAATTGAAAATTTGGGATGTTACATGCACGCCCCTGCCTCGTGGGCCCCATGTGGCCCCCTCCACTTATTCCAGCACCCACACACTTCTTCTTCCTCTAAAAAAATCACCACACAGCTCAAACCCGTGTTCTTGCTCGTTTTGCTATGATTTTTGATCTCCTTTCTCAAAGCTCCACTCACAAAACTTCTTTAGGGGATTGTTCTTCGGTATGTGACTCCTCCAATGGTCCAATTAGTTTTTGTTCTAGTGCTTTATTCATTGCAAATTTGTGCAGCTTAGGTGACCCTGTTATTGACCTTGCATGTCAAATTTATTTGGTCCCAAGTGGTTCTAATGCATGATATAGTCTCTAGCCACTTGTGGGAGTAGTTGCTATCAATATTGTTGAGTTTGGTTCACTTTTATTTTGAGTTACTAAAAAATTCAGAAATTTTTCAGAGGAAGAAATATGTTTAGGAAAATATACCAAGGTGGTTCCTCAAGGAAGCAAGGACCCAGGCCTGCAATACGTGAGCCGGACCATGAACCACCAAGAGAAGCTCAAGTGCGGCCTTGTGAATGGCCGTCAGAAAATTTCATGGTCCAAGCAGGAATTAAGGAGGAATTTGACGCATATGTGCGTAATGCTGAACTCGAGGGCTTCATGTTAGTTAAGTGCCTCCAATATTACCACCTAACTGATTCCTTTATGAGAAGGTTTAAATTTTCATCCTCGCGCAATTCTCACACTGTCTTATTTGATCTCTATGATAAATCCTATACCATGGACTTAGAATATTTTAATACTGCTTGTAAACTCCCGCAATGGGGTACTGCTAGTGAACCTCGCAAATATGAGTTTAGAGACTTCCTTGCTAGTATAACTGTAGGGGAATCTAGAGAAATAAAACAATCTACAATAGGGAGCATTCATTTTCCTGCTATACATTATTTTGCTCTCTTTATAGGTAGATAAATTAACGGTAAGGACGAGGCATGTCACATGTGTGTTCCCCATCTTAGTGTTCTCAAGAGTGCTGTATTAGGAGATAAACAATATAACTTGGGAGCTATTGTTGCACGAAGGTTGCATCATAACAATATTAGTGGAGATTTATTTGGTGGAATTTATGCAACCCATGTAGCTAATTATCTTGAGATACCCATACAGGAAAATGATATGGAATTGCCTCCCGCTTATTTAGATTTTAATGCTATGGTTCGCCATCAATTTGTTGAGAGGAATGAACAGTCCCTCCAGTACCGACTAATCTTTGACAAGCGTCGCACTGTCCATGTTTCTCTCCCTGGTCGTACTTTCTTTGACTTTCAGGCAAAAGGGAGATATGTCATAACTAGGGAGGAGGCAAACGAGTATGAGAGGAGGACAAAAGCAGCTCGCCTCCAAGCTGTAGCTCGTGAGGCAATAGCCGCTGCATCTCAGTACGACCCCAGTTACAACTTTGGATATCCACCAGGCCAGCCATGGGCATAGACCAACTTAGGACAAAAGCCTAAGCTTGGGGGGTACGTATTTCCCACCGACATTACATTCATGTTCACACACTCATTCTAGTTGTCGGTGCTCATACTTTTTCATTGTACTATCCATGCCAGTTTATTTTATTTTCTAGTCTTCTTCTTGTGTGTATGAAAAACCTTAAGAAAAACCAAAAATATTAGTTGTAGCTTTTAGTTAGTTTACTTTCCATGTCTGTAGTAGTAGTAATAATTAAAAGAAAACCCAAAAAGATTTCTCGTTCTTCTTTTGCTTGTTGGGAGATTTCCCGTGTAAATAGTTTTATTTCCTTTCTTTTCTTTGGGGGTCGAGATGAGAAGACCATAATGAAACTGTTGAAGTGGCTCTTATATGCATTATTGTTGATTTAACAAAGAGCCCATATTACCTTGTCTTCTCCCGTGTATAAAAATGCCTGCAGATTCCAGCTTAGTCCAACACACGTGCACTATTATTATTATCCACATTGTTCGGTCGTGCAAGTGAAAGGCAATAATGACGATATATGATGGACTGATTGAGATGAGAGAAGCTGGTATCAACTCGACCTCTCTTGTTTTTCTAAATATGATTAGTTCATCGTTCCTGATTCAGCCTATTACGAATGAAACATATTTGCAATGACAATTAGAGAATATAGTTGCTTATGCCATGCTTAATTAGCTAGGAGTTTATAATGGTTTACCTTGCGTGTCAACATGCTATTAAAATGGTTGTGATGTGGTATGATAGGGTGGTATCCTCCTTTGAATGACTCAAGTGGCTTGACTTGGCACATGTTCACGCATGTAGTTAAAACAAAATCAACATAGCCTCCACGATATTTATGTTCATGGTGGATTATATCCTACTCATGCTTGCACTCAGTGTTTATTAATTTTAATGCATGTTCATGACTGTTGTCGCTCTCTAGTTGGTCGCTTCCCAGTCTCTTTCTAGCCTTCACTTGTACTAAGTGGGAATACTGCTTGTGCATCCACTTCCATAAACTCCAAAGTTATTCCACATGAGTCCACCATACCTTCCTATATATGCGGTATCTACCTTCCGTTCCAAGTAAATTTGTATGTGATAAACTCTAAACCTTCAAATGAAATTCTATTTTTTATGCTCGAATAGCTCATGTATCAACTAGGGTTGTTTGTATCTTCCATGCTAGACGGGTTATTCTCAAGAGGAGTGGACTCTGCTCCTCACTCACGAGAAAATGGCTGGTCACCGGGATGCCCAGTCCCATGCTCAAACCAAATCAAAATAATTGCAAACAAAACTCCCCGAGGACTGTTGTTAGTTGGAGGCACCCGTTGTTTCGGGCAAGCCATGGATTGATGCTTATTGGTGGTGGGACAGTATAAAGTTTACCATTCTGCTTGGGAACTGCCTATAATGTGTGTAGCATGGAAGATATCGATATCTCTTGGTTGTTATGTTGACAATGAAAGTATGCCACTCAAAATGTTATTTATCTCTATTTCAAAACTCGAGCTCTGGCACCTCTAGAAATCCCTGCTTCCCTCTGCGAAGGGCCTATCTATTTACTTTTATGTTGAGTCATCACCCTCTTATTAAAAAGCACCAGTTGGAGAGCACTATTGTCATTTGCATGCATTACTATTAGTTTATATTGGGTATGACTATGACTGGATCTCTTTTACCATTACAATGTTTAGTCATTCCTTGATCTTCAGAGGTGATCTGCATTTATGTTTTGCGGTCTCAGAAAGGGCTAGATATTATGATTGTTTTGAGAAAGTGTTGTCATCCGAGATTTATTATTATTGCTAGCTAGTTGATTATGCCATTGATATGAGTAAATATGAGACCTAAATGTTATTGTGAATATGGTTAGTTCATAATCTTTGCTGAAAACTTGAATGCTGGCTTTACATATTTACAACAACAAGAGCAAACAGAGTTTGTAAAAGTTTTTCTTTATAACTTCTAGTTTATCAACTGAATTGCTTGAGGACAAGCAAAGGTTTAAGTTTGGGGGAGTTGATACGTCTCCATCGTATCTACTTTTCCAAACACTTTTGCCCTTGTTTTGGACTCTAACTTGCATGATTTGAATGGAACTAACTCGGACTGACGCTGTTTTCAGCAGAATTGCCATGGTGTTATTTTTGTGCAGAAATAAAAGTTCTCGGAATGACCTGAAACTTCACGAAGAACATTTTTGGAATGTATAAAAAATACTGGCGAAAGAATCAAGACCAGGGGCCCCACACCCTGTCCACGAGGGTGGGGGGCGCGTCTGCCCTCCTGGGCGCGCCCCCTGTCTCGTGGGCCCCCTGAGGCTCCACTGACCTCAAGTCCAACTCTATATATTCACGTTCGGGGAGAAAAAGTCAGAGAGAAGGATTCATCAGATTTTATGATACGGAACCGCCGCCAAGCCCTAATATCTCTCGGGAGGGCTGATCTGGAGTCTGTTTGGGGCTCCGGAGAGGGGAATCCGTCGCCATCATCATCATCAACCATCCTCCATCACCAATTTCATGATGCTCACCGCCGTGCGTGAGTAATTCCATCGTAGGCTTGCTGGACGGTGATGGGTTGGATGAGATTTACCATGTAATCGAGTTAGTTTTGTTAGGGTTCTATCCCTAGTATCCATTATCTTCTGAGATTGATGTTGCTATGACTTTGGTATGCTTAATGCTTGTCACTAGGGCCCGAGTGCCATGATTTCAGATCTGAACCTATTATGTTTTCATGAATATATGTGAGTTCTTGATCCTATCTTGCAAGTCTATAGTCACCTATTATGTGTTATGATCAGTTAACCCTGAAGTGACAATAATCGGGATACTTACCGGTGACGACCGTAGTTTGAGGAGTTCATGTATTCACTAAGTGTTAATGCTTTGGTCCGGTACTCTATTAAAAGGAGGCCTTAATATCCCTTAGTTTCCAATAGGACCCCGGTGCCACAGGAGGGTAGGACAAAAGATGCCATGCAAGTTCTTTTCCATAAGCACGTATGACTATATTCGTAATACATGCCTAAATTACATTGATGAACTAGAGCTAGTTCCGTGTTACCCTATGTTATAACTATTGCATGAGGAATCGCATCCGACATAATTATCCATCACTGATCCTATGCCTACGAGCTTTTCACATATTGTTCTTTGCTTAATTACTTTTCCGTTGCCATTGTTACAATTACTACAAAACTACTATTGTTACTCTTATCACCGTTACCGTTACTTCCATAGTACTTTGCTACTAAATACTTTGCTGCAGATATTAAGTTATCCAGGTGTGGTTGAATTGACAACTCAACTGCTAATACTTAAGAATATTCTTTGGCTCCCCTTGTGTCGAATCAATAAATTTGGGTTGAATACTCTACCCTCGAAAACTATTGCAATCCCCTATACTTGTGGGTTATCAATGAGCGCACGGATTTGATGAAGTTCCGCCACCGAGTTCCCTTCACCGGTTGATTCTGATGACTATTGACACCAGAGCAAGCTCCTGATGCACTCTCGATCTCATCGGAGTTCGCCAGCACTACCGAGCGACGGCGCCACCAACATAGGACGCTTCCTTCGTCGTTTTATGCCACCATCACCACCCTCGTAGAACACCGGATCGACAAGCCACCTCAACTTCGCCGGAGGACCACTGGAGTAGCGCCGCCGCCCCCGCCTGTACCGCTGCCATCATCCTTTCTCTCACGGTGAGGCACACACAGTTTTTTGGACAAATCCCGTCAGGCCACGTGGCAGTGTGCTACAGTAGCCACAGCAGCAGAAAAAAACAGAGTTTCCTTTTTGTCTTTTTAGAGATTGTTGATATTTCTTCGTCGTATCTATAATTTTTGATTGTTCCATGCAATTATTCTACAACTTTCATATACTTTTGGCAACTTTTTATACTATTTTTGGGACTAACATATTGATCCGAAGGCTCCAGTGCCGATTCTTGTTTGTTGCATGTTTTTTGTTTCGCAGAAAATCCATATCAAACGGAGTCCAAACGGGATAAAAACTGACGGAGATCTTTTTGGAATATTTGTATTTTTTGGGAAGAAGAATCAACGCGATACGATGCCCGAGGGGGCCACGAGGCAGGGGGCGCGCCCCAGGGGGTCAGGAGCTCCCTGGACCCTTGTGGCCACCCTGTAAGGTGGTTGGAGCCCTTCTTTCGTCGTAATAAAGCTAATTTCCGGATAGAGATCGTTTCCAAAATTCAGCCCAATCGGAGTTACGGATCTTCGGTTATAAAAGAAACGGTGAAAGGCCAGATCTGGAACGCAGAAACAGAGAGAGACAGAGAGACAGATCCAATCTCTTAGGGGCTCTCCCCTCCCATGCCATGGAGACCATGGACCATAGGGGAAACCCTTCTCCCATCTAGGGAGAAGGTCAAGGAAAAAGAAGAAGGAGGAGGGCTCTGTCCCCCTCGCTTCCAGTGGCGCCGAAACACCGTCGGGGCCATCATCATCACCGCCATCTACACCAACAGCTTCACCGCCATCATCACCAACTCTTCCCCCCTCTATCCAGCAGTGTAACCCCTCTTTTACCCGTTTTAATCTCTACTTAAACATGGTGCTCAACGCTATATATTATTTCCCAATGATTTATGGCTATCCTATGATGTTTGAGTAGATCCGTTTTGTCCTATGGGTTAATTGATGATCGTGATTGGTTTGAGTTACATGTTTAATTATTGGTGCTTTCCTATGGTGCTCTCCGTGTCGCGCAAGCGTGAGAGATTCCCGCTGTAGGTTGTTGCAATACATTCATTATTCACTTATAGTGGGTTGCTTGAGTGACAGAAGCATAAACCCGGGTAAGGGGGTTGCGTACACTACAAAAAAGAGACACATCCGTGACATTTTGGGCTGAACGAAAATCTTCTCTGTCATACTTATGACACTTCTATGACAATAATTGTGACAAGACACGGTATCATCATAAATGTGGTGGGGTCCTACTTCTATGACAAAAATTCATGACAGAAAATTGGCTTTTCGTCCTGGGCGGGCTGGAGACGCAGCTGCATGACATTCTTTGGGCCATCCATGACGGAAAAAAACGTGGTAGAAGCGAGGGCGAGGAAAATATCGGGGTGTCCCCGGTTACGGTGGATGGTCGGGGGCCGAGCGATGCGCTGCTTTCTCGTGACGACGCTGCAGGTGTGCGAGGCGTTGGGCTCTAACTGAACCCGAGCGAGGCGTTGGCCTCTAACTGAACCCGAGCAATTGCACTGTAGGCTACGCGTTAATGAACCCGAGCGATCGATCGATGGCGCGAATCGAACCCGATCGAAGCGATTCTTCGCCATCGCTGCTAATCGAAGCCGATCGATGCTGCCTCTGGATGAGCAAAGGAGCGTTCTTTGGGGGGTTTGGATGAACAGTTCCCTGTGGGGGTGGATGAACAGGATCCCGTGGCGTTGCCTCTGGATGAACAGGACCCCGATCGTTCGAGCCGGTTGGGGCTGGATGAACAGGACCCCGTGGACGGCAGGATGAACAGGACCACCCCGTGGAGGGCAGGATGAACAGTAGAAGGTGGAGGGCTGGATGAACAGGAGCCCGTGGAGGGGTGGTTGAACAGGAGCCCGTGGAGAGGGCTAGTTAAACAGTAGTCGTTGGAGTAGCACGCGGTGGAGGCTGGATGAACAGGAGCCCGTGGATGAACAGTCGCAGGTTGAGGCTGGAGGAGGTCGACGGTGGATGAACAGTAGCCCGTGGAGGCTGGAGGGTGTCGACGGTGGAGATGAACAGTATCCCGTGGAGTCCCGTTTTGCGGTACGCCACACCCCTCCCGATCAACAGGACCCCCGTTTCGACCGTAGGAGGTCCATTTCCTCCGTTTTGCGACGCCGCACCTCCCGATGAACAGGATCCCGTTTCAAACGTGGCCGGTCGAACACAAGGCCGTTTCCTCCTTTCTGCGGTACGCCAGGAATCGTTTCCATCGGCTGTCCCGTCCAAGTCCTCCCGATGAACACGATGACGCATTCCGTTCCGACCCATCCGGTTGGCTCCCCATGAACACGACGACGACGTTGTTTTTCCGTTCCGACCCAGCCATGTACACGAGCCCTGGCCATACGTATGCGCGAGTAGGCGTTCGAGACTCTTCCCGTATGTACGTACGTGGCCGTATTTTCTTTCATGCACCCTGGCCGATGTACGTACGTGTACATGCTATATGCGTGCCTCTACTATGACACGTGCGCGCCTCTACAACAACCAGTATGTACGTACACGTTCGCGACCAAAATGACAATGTTACGTACGCTTCGACCAGGTGGGTCCCGACTGTCAGGCACTTCCTTGCCTGCGAAGATGTAGCTGGTGTGTCCCAGAAGTCAGGGGGCGAATCTTTTTTTTGCCCGGACGCACTTCCTTGTGTGCGAAGATTTAGCTGGTGGGTCCCAGCAGTCAGGGGGAAACGTTTTTTTCATGAAATACGGTGGCCCGTCCGGTGGGTCCCCGCTGTCAGGTGGAGGAATAATTATTTTGCGCGTAATAAGGAGGCACTTCCTTGCTGCGGCCATGGACCCAGCTGTCAGCCTCTCCACGTACAGTCCACGTCCGATGGAAGCCGTTCCTTGACCACGTTGACCACGCCGCGCCGAGAGAACCAGGGCGGTGTATGGCGGCGAGGCCTAGGAAGGGGACGACGTGGAGCCGAGGAAGACGCGGCAGTGGATGCCCACGCGTAGAGGAGTATGAGGGTTCACTGGTTCGCTACGGTGTGAGGCTGCCGTCGCTGCAGAATAACAGGGGCTGAGGGTGAGTAGAGGGATGGCCTGGCCAGCGGTGGGAGTAGTAGGGGCGATGAGGCCTCCGCCGCATCGTAGCCGGCCACGGGAGGCAGGAGCACAAGGCACGACCGGCGCTGGTTTGGGCGGCTGGAGCAAGAATACCAGAGGTTGAAGAAGCACTACGGCCGTTGGATGGACATCATACGGTCACTGGAGCTAGAATCGTGCATATTGACTAAGTTGACAAAGCCCTCCGACCCTGTCAACTTAGTAGGCCCACAAGTCAGCCTGCCACTATACTGGGTACTAGCTAGCAGGGGGAGTATTCATTTTTTTGTGCGTACTAAGGAGGCACTTCCTTGCGTGTGAAGATGTAGCTGGTGGGTCCAAGTTTTCACTGGCGGTAACGTTTTTTTCACGAAATATAGAGGTCCATTCGGTGGGTCCCAGATGTCAGATGTCAGGTGGTTGTACTTATTATCCTTGCGTGCGGCCATGGACCCAGCTGTCAGCCTCTCCACGTACAGTCCACTTCAGATGCATGTCGGTCGTTGACCTTGTTGACCAGGCCGCGCCGAGAGCACCAGTGCGGTGGACGACGACGAGGCCTAGGAAGGGAACAACACGAAGGCAGAGAAGACTCGGTAGTTGTTTCCCACGCGGAGGGGAGTACGACTGTACGAGGGTTTACTGGTTCGTCTACCGTCGCCAAAGAATAACAGCAGTTGTGGGTGAGTAGAGGGATGGCTAGGCCAGCGATGGGAGTACGGTGGGGCGGTGAGGTTCACATGGCAAAGACATGGGCCGCGGGGAGGTGGGAGCAGGTAGTCCCGCCGGCGCTTGTTTGAGCGGCTGGATCAGGAAGAGCAAAGATTGAAGAAGCACGACGTCCATTGGATGGAAATCCAACAGTCACTGGTTGTGCGTCAACCTTTTTTTTGGCAAAGCCTCAAATCTGGGGAAAACAGCGTACAGCCCATCTGCCATTATTTCTAATAATTTACAGCCCATTTGGTAATTCTTAAGGTTTTTTTTGGAGCCCATATTCTTTTGTTAGCATTACAGCCCATATTGTGGCCACGGTTAAAAAATTATACGAAATTTCAAATATTTCAAAAGTCGGTCCGAACTTTTTTAATCCCGAAATTTTGAGTCACGTTCAAACTGATTTTAAAAATAAATGTATATCAATATAAAATCCAAAAATTGTCCACGATAAAAATCAATGCAATTTAAAATCTCGAAATGAAAAAAGAAATTTGAAACTAATTGCGGTTTGATGTGTTTTAAAATGTACAACCCATTTCTCATTCTTGATAGGCCATTTTTTCGCCAGCCAATGAAGCTCTCCTCGCCTTGAAAGATTTACAGCCAAACAGCACGACAAAGTGACTTACTTGGCAAATCACAAAAACTGGCTGTGGTCGTGGACCCACCGCGGCCGTGGACCCACTGTCGGCCTCTCCATCGCATAAAGATTTCTTCCGATGGAAGTCGGTCGTTGACCATATTGACCACGCCGCGCCAAGAGCACCAAGGCGGTGGATGACAGTGAGGCCTAGGAAGGGGACGACACGGAGCCGGGGAAGACGTGGCAGTGGATGCCCACACGGAGAGGAGTACGAGGGTTCACTGGTTCGGCTGCGGCGTGAGGCTGTCATCGCCACAGAATAAGAGGGGGTGTGGGTGAGTAGAGGGATTCCCTGGCCAGCGGTGGGAGTAGTAGGGGGCGGTGAGGCCTCCGCGGCATCACAGCCAGCCACGGGTGGCAGGAGCACGCGGCACGACCGGCGATGCTTTGGGAGGCTGGAGCAAGAAGACCAGAGGTTGAAGAAGCACTATGGCCGTTGGATGGACATAGTACAGTCACTGGAGCTAGAATCGTTCATATTGACTAAGTTGACAAAGCCCTCCATCCCCGTGAACTTCGTAGGCCCACAAGTCAGCCACCCACTATGGTGGGTCCCAGCTAGCACAGGGGTATTCATTTTTTGTGCGTAATAAGGAGGCACTTCCTTGCGTGCGAAGATATAGCTGGTGGGTCCGACCTGTCAGCAGGGGGAACATTTTTTCACGAAATACAGAAGCCCTTCCCACGTATAGTCCACGTACAGTATGTAATAAGGAGGAACTTTCCTTGCGTGCGACCATGGACCTCGTGGGTCCCAGCCGTCAGGCTCTCCACGTACAGTCCTCTTCCGATGACTCTCGTATGTTGACCACACCGCGCTGAGTGCACCGAGGTGGTGGACGACGGTGAGGCCCCAGACTAGAACGACCCAGAGATGGGGAAGACGCGGCAGTGGAGTCGCAGACGGAGAGGAGTGGGGAACTTGACTGGTTCGGGTGCGGGGTGGGCCTACACTCGGTAGAGAATAACTGGAGGTGCGGAGTGGAGGGATGGCCTGGCCGTCAGCGGGGTAGAGTTTCGCTGAGGAGCGCAAAACAACGCCGCTGGACGCTGGAGGCTAGAGAAGGCGGTCCCGGTAGCGCTGGGGGAAGAAGACGAGAGATTGAATAAGAATGCCGGCCGTTGGATGTAAATCCAACGCCTTCTTAGGCTTCGACCTACTGGCCCACATGTCAGCCAGTCCATTTGTTTTTAGTCCATTTGGTGGGCTGGGTGAAACAATGATGTAGCATCTATGCAGCCCGTTTATATGTATGGTAGAATTTAAAGCCCATTTACATTTTTCTCGAAATCCGCGGACTTGCTGGGCTGGGTGAAAATATCATGTTGGGCTAG
This sequence comes from Aegilops bicornis, assembly GCA_021605145.1. Taxonomy (NCBI): domain Eukaryota; kingdom Viridiplantae; phylum Streptophyta; class Magnoliopsida; order Poales; family Poaceae; genus Aegilops; species Aegilops bicornis. The sequence continues at coordinate 471,037,195 of CM038672.1, read as the reverse complement.
ACGGAGAAATGTTATAAAAACATAAACACATGATTGCACGTCTATTACTGCATTGGTTAGTATAATCTTTGCATTATATACGGAATCACTAGGAGTTAACTTGCCAAGTTATATATAAACAATTATTATTATTATTTTGTAAGAACTTTCAACTTACGAAATAAAATATCATTTAAATTTGATGAGTTAACAGTACGTGGGGTATTATTATTTTTTAGGCTAGACGTGGGACAATTGAGTTGGTTCTAGGGAAAAGTACTGGGAGAAAACTCAGTTTACATCGAAAAAGAAAGTGGGAGAAAATTCAGATATAGGATTAATGAAAACGGAAAATAGAACTGAGTTGTATAGGAAGAGGACAAAAGATTGAACAAAATAAATAAATACAATTGGATAGGTGGTTGGTCCCATATGTCTGTGTACGAGACCTCTTTGGGTCCACACGAGGAGGGATTATGTTGGGAGGAAGGAGATTCAAAGCACGGCAGCCGAGTGAACTAGTTTTTTTAACGGACAAGTGAACTAGTTACATACATAAGCAAATAGCCACTAAAAAAAGCAAACAGGTTAATGGGTTCTTAAAAGAATTTTTTTGGACAAAACAGATAATTACGACACTTAGGCTAATGCATGAAACACTCAGATGATAAAGGTGCTTATAAACAGATAAAGTACAACATCTAGACCTTCCTGGCATGCTTGATAATGACACTGCGGCTGTCCATGTACTTGTCGGTTACGGGAAGCAGACACGCCCTCATGTCCAATATCTGCCAGTAAATGTCCTAGCATGCGTATGTGTCCTTGGCCGCGTAGGTTATGTAGGCTAGATTCAGAGGTACCTCCCACGTGTACAGGTCCTTGGTATCATTGTCTTCTTTCATGTTGGCGTATCAGGGGTCGATGATGGTCTTGGCGAGGTCAACCACGGAGTCCTTCTCCGCCTGCTGTCGATGATCTTGTATTGCTTCTGGATGTCGACAAGCTTGTTGCACCAGATGGCCGAATCATCACGCTCTTCCTTCTCTCCACCGTAGCGAAGGTGCAGTCGACGCTGCTGATGAAACGGGCGAATGCTCCAGAACCTCTTATGGCCCTATAGAAGTGGTAGATGAGAACCTCGTCCCGCACACATACCTGGGCGACGGTGATCCGCTGGTCCCTGTCAGGAGACGAATGGATGGGCACAAGGTCTAGTCCTGCAACCTTGTGCTTTCTCGTCCTGTAGGTACTCCTTGAACTCGGCGAGGCAGAGCTTCACCGAGTCCGGATCGTTGGTGTACATCACATTCAACTTGGTGCAGCCATAGGACTGAACGGCAAACTCAAAGGGGAACTCCTTGCTGAAATCCATATCCAGCAGGCTCACCCCTTGGATCGCCATTGGAGTCTCTTCAAGTGAACGAGTGTGTAGGCAGCGGCAGCAGTTCGTTTTTCAGCTCTTGGGGAACTGGATTCAATAGTAAACTGAGTGTGTACAGGCGACAACAGTTACTACCCCTCCCTAATCGGCTGCACGCCGGGCATAAGATGCACCCTCGGTGCATTCAAACGCCTCCATTAAGAAACCTACTCCGGCCACACGTCGGTTCACGAGCAGGTCTGTATCGGTCCTGTAATAACAGGAGTTAGTGGTCACTTTACTTAAATTTAATTAGCTTTAATAGAAATCTATACTTAAAACAAGCAATGCATTGGCTCATTCTATCAGTGCCACATGATCAACATGCACACAAATAAGAATTATTATTCTCAGGACGCACACGATCAACAGATTTGTCGCACTTTCACAAAGATAATACTACCAAGTTTGAACTGTTTGTTATGGTTGTTGTCCTCTGCATCATCATGTCGTGTTTCCCAGCTTGGAAGATTCAGAACCAACAAATATGATCCAAATAATAAGTACAACAAAGATGCCTACACATCTCATTGATTCCCAGCTTGCAAGATTCAGAACCAACAAATAAGATCCAAACAATAAGTACAACAAAGATGCCTACTGATGGCCCACAAGTATAGGGGAACTATCGTAGTCCTTTCGATAAGTAAGAGTGTCGAACCCAACGAGGAGCAGAAGGAAATGATAAGCGGTTTTCAGCAAGGTATTCTCTGCAAGTACTGAAATAAGTGGTAACAGATAGTTTGGTGATAAGGTAATTTGTAACGAGCAACAAGTAACAAAAGTAAATAAAGTGCAGCAAGGTGGCCCAATCCTTTTTATAGCAAAGAATAAGCCTGGACAAACTCTTATAATAGGAAAAGCGCTCCCGAGGACACATGGGAATATCGTCAAGCTAGTTTTCATCACGTTCATATGATTCGCATTCGGTACTTTGATAATTTGATATGTGGGTGGACCGGTGCTTGGGTGCTATTCTTACTTGAACAAACATCACACTTATGATTAACCTCTATTGCAAGCATCCGCAACTAGAACAAAAGTATTAAGGTAAACCTGACCATAGCATGAAACATATGGATCCAATTCAGCCCCTTACGAAGCAACGCATAAACTAGGGTTTAAGCTTATGTCACTCTAGCAACCCATCGTCTACTTATTACTTCCCAATGCCTTCCTCTAGGCCCAAGTAATGGTGAAGTGTTATGTAGTGACGTTCACATAACACCACTAGAGGCTAGACAACATACATCTCATCAAAATATCGAACGAATACCAAATTCACATGACTACTAGTAGCAAGACTTCTCACATGTCCCCAGGAACAAACGTAACTAGTCACAAAGCATATTCATGTTCATAATCAGAGGGGTAATAATATGCATAAAGTATCTGAACATATGATCTTCCACCAAATAAACCAACTAGCATCAACTACAAGGAGTAATCAACACTACTAGCAACCTACTAGTACCAATCCCGGACTTGGAGAAAAGAATTGGATATAAGAGATGAACTACGGTTTTGAGAGGAGATGGTGCTGGTGAAGATGTTGATGGAGATTGCCCTCTCCCGATGAGAGGGCGTTGGTGATGATTTCCCCCTCCCGGAGGGAAGTGTCCCCGGCAGAACAGCTCTGTCGGAGCCCTAGATTGGTTCCGCCTCGTGGAGGCGGAGTTTCGTTCCGAAAGGTTGCTTATGATTTTTTCGTTGACGAAAGACCTCATATAGCAGAAGATGGGAATCGGAGGGCCACCATGGGGCCCACGAGGTAGGGGGCGCGCCCAGGGGGGTAGGGGCGCCCCCACCCTCGCGCCCAGGTGGGGCCCCCTCTGGTAAACTTCTTCCGCTGGATATTTTTTATTATTTTCCAAAATGACTTTCGTGGAGTTTCAGGACTTTTGAAGTTGTGCAGAATAGGTCTCTAGTTGCTCCTTTTCCAGCCCAGAATTCCACCTGTCGGCATTCTCCCTCCTTATGTAAACCTTGTAAAATAAGAGAGAATAGGCATAAGTATTTTGACATAACGTGTAATAACAGCCCATAATGCAATAAATATCGATATAAAAGCATGATGCAAAATGGACGTATTAACTCCCCCAAGTTTAGGCCTCGCTAGTCCTCAAGCGAAAGCCGATAACGATAAATATGTCCCCATGTTTAGAGGTAGAGGAGTCGATAAAAATAAAATACGGACATGAAGGCATCATGATTATTCTCATAACAGCAACATATATAGATATAGTCATATGATTTCTTATGTTCAAGTAATAATCCATTCACAATGCAGAGTACGAATCATAAACTTTATTGAGAACCAACAAACTATAGTCTCAGTCATTGAAGCAATTGCAATTTATCATAACATCAGAAAGAGTCTATGTCAGAGCTTAATAGCAAGTCCACATACTCAACTATCAATTAGGTTTTCATAATTGCTAACACTCACGCGATACTTGTGGTTACGGAGTTTTAATCAAACACAGAGAAAGATAGGGGCTTATAGTTTTGCCTCCCAACCTTTTACCTCAAGGGTAATGTCAACAATAATAACTCATGCCCCCCTACATCCAATTAGATATATCAATCAGGATCTTTCCAACACCGTGCTTGCCAAAGGATAAAATGTAAAAAGGAAAGGTGAAGATCACCATGACTCTTGCATAAGTTAGAGGATAATAATAAAAGATAGGCCCTTCGCAGAGGGAAACAGAGGTTGCCATGCGCTTTTATGGTTGGATGCACAAAATCTTAATGCGAAAGAACGTCACTTTATATTGACCCTTGTGATATGAACCTTTATTATGTAGTCCGTCGCTTTTATTTCTTCCACATCACAGGATCGTATAAAGCTTATTTTCCCCACAACAATCAATCATACATATTTAGAGAGCAATTTTTATTGCTTTGCACCGATGACAACTTACTTGAAGTATCTTACTCAATCCATAGGTAGATATGGTGGACTCTCATGGCAAAACTGGTTTAAGGGTTTTGGAAGCACAAGTAGTATCTCTACTTGGTGCTGAGAATTTGGCTAGCATGAGGGGAAAGGCAAGCTCAACATGTTGGACGATCCATGACAATATACTTTATCTCAGATATAAGAAAACATAACCCATTACGTTGTCTTCCTTGTCCAACATCAACTCTTTAGCATGTCATATTTTAATGAGTTCTCACAATCATAAAAGGTATCAATAATAGTATATTTATATGTGAACCTCTATTTCTTTATTACTTCCTATTAATTGCAACGATGACCAAAGCTATGTTTGCCAACTCCCAACAACCTTTAATCATCATACTCTTTCTATGTGAAGTCATTACTCTCAATAAGATCAATATGAACTCTTTGTTTCTTTTTATTATTATTTTTTCTCTTTCTTTTATTCACTCAAGATCATGGCAAAATAATCAAGCCCTTGACTCAACACTAATCTTTATTATATAGCTCACGGACTCGATCACATAGAGAGATCATAAAGCAAAACTCAAAACTAGATCATGCCATAAACTTTATTCTACTAGATCAAGACACTACTAATAGGATCGAACTAACAAAAACGGTAAAGATAGGAGGTGTGGTTGTGATACGATGCCGGGGCACCTCCCCCAAGCTTGGCAGCTGCCAAGGGGAGTGCCCATACCCATGTGATTATGTCTCCTTTGCTGGTGAAGAAGGTGGTGGTGATGTTGATGATGCGTGCTTGTCGTCCATCTTCCAGGGCATAGGCTCACCATCATAGAAGGATGATCGAGTCTCCGGAATCCTCAAATCTGCAGCCAAACTCATCCTTTTGAATCTATATTCATACTCACAGTTTTGGTTTTGCAGGTCATAGATTTGGGCTTGAAGGTGTTCGATCTTCTCGTGAAGCTTGAAGATGGTTTCCCCGATGTTGTCAGCATCCAGCTTGTGTTTTTTGGTAAATTCCGCGATCATCATGTGGTTGGAGTTGAGTCCACGTTCCATCATCCCCTGGCACTTGAAAACTTATTGCTCCATTGCTTCGAGCCTCGTCTCCATGCTTCCGGTCCCCTTGTGTCCCTTAACATCGCGGATGTGCAGCAACTCATCACGCATCTCAATGGTTTGAGGGTGTCGCAACACCTCCGCGAGGTAAGGGTTGATGACCTTCTCGAAGAACTTGTCCTTGGAGGCTCTTGGGGACGTCATTGATAATCTAGATCTGTCAGAAAAACAGCTCGAAACAAGAATATAGGATAATTGCGTGATACGGGAGTCAAAACCTCCAGGAGAATATATAATGAATTTTTACCGACGAAAATACGTATCGTGCAAGAAAATGGAGTCCGGAAGGCACACGAGGTAGGGGGGCGCGCCCAGGGGGTAGGGCGCGCCCTCCACCCTCGTGGGGCCCTCATGTCCTTCCCGGACTGCTACTTATTTTTCTATTTTTCTAAATATTCCAAAACGGAGAAATATTGCCTTAAAAATTATTTTGGAGTCGGTTTACTTACCGTACCACATACCTATTCCTTTTCGGAGTCGGAAACGTTCTGGAAAGTGTCCCTTATGTATTCATCCGGGGTTACGGTTTCAACAACATTGGTTTCAACATTTATAGGATTACCTGAGATATAGTGTTTGATTCTTTGACCGTATACCACCTTCGGATTTGTGCCTTCGAAATTATTGATTTTTATGGCACCGAACGTGAACCTCCTCGATAACGTAAGGGCCTTCCCATTTAGAGAGAAGTTTTCCTGCAAAAAATCTTAAACGAGAGTTTTATAGCAATACATAATCACGTACATTAAACTCACGCTTTTGTATCCTTTTTTCATGCCATCTTTTAACTTTTTCTTTAAACAACTTGGCATTTTCATAAGCTTGGGTTCTCCATTCATCAAGTGAGCTAATATCAAATAACCTCTTCTCACCGGAAAGTTTGAAATCATAGTTGAGCTCTTTAATAGCCCAATAAGCCTTATGCTCTAGTTCGAGAGGTAAGTGGCATGCTTTTCCATAAACCATTTTATACGGAGACATACCCATAGGATTTTTATATGCAGTTCTATAGGCCCATAATGCATCATCAAGTTTCTTGGACCAATTCTTTCTAGACCTATTGACAGTCTTTTGCAAAATTAATTTGAGTTCTCTATTACTCAATTCTACTTGACCACTAGACTGCGGGTGATAAGGAGATGCAATTCAATGATTAACATCATATTTAGCAAGCATTTTACGGAAAGCACCATGAATAAAATGTGAACCACCATCAGTCATTAAATAGCTAGGGACTCCAAACCTCGGAAAAATAACTTCTTTAAACATTTTAATAGAGGTGTTATGATCGGCACTACTAGTTGGAATAGCTTCTACCCACTTAGTAACGTAATCAACAACAACTAAAATATGTGTATATCCATTAGAGGCAGGAAAAGGTCCCATATAATCAAAGCCCCAAACATCAAATGGTTCAATAACAAGTGAATAATTCATAGGCATTTCTTGACGTCTACTAATATTACCAATTCTTTGACATTCATCACAAGACAAGACAAGACAAACTTACGGGCATCCTTGAAGAGAGTAGGCCAATAAAAACCGGATTGCAATACGTTATGTGCAGTTCTATCTCCAGCGTGGTGTCCTCCATAAGCTTCGGAGTGACACTTGCGTAGGATCTGTTCCTGTTCATGCTCAGGTACACAACGTCTAATAACACCATCTACTCCTTCCTTATAAAGATGTGGGTCATCCCAAAAGTAATGTCTCAAATCATAGAAAAACTTTTTATTTTGTTGGTATGTGAAACTAGGTGGTATGAATTTAGCAACAATGTAATTAGCATAATCAGCATACCATGGAGTACTACGAGAAGTACTTATAACATTTATTTGTTCATCATGAAAGCTATCATCAATAGGTAGTGGGTCATCAAGAACATCTTCTAACCTAGACAAGTTGTCTGCAACGGGGTTCTCAGCTCCCTTTCTATCAACAATATGCAAATCAAATTCTTGTAGCAAGAGAACCCATCTAATAAGTCTAGGTTTAGCATCTTTCTTTTCCATCAGGTATTTAATAGCAGCATGATCAGTGTGGATAGTTACTTTAGAATCAACAATATAAGGTCTGAACTTATCACATGCAAATACAACTGCTAAGAATTCTTTTTCAGTAGTAGCACAGTTTCTTTGAGCATTATCTAAAGTTTTACTATCATAATGGATAACATTTAATTTCTTATCAACTATTTTCCCTAGAACAGCACCAACAGCATAATCACTAGCATCACACATAATTTCAAAGGGTAAATTCCAATCAGGTGGCTGAACAATAGGTGCAGAGATCAATGCTTTCTTAAGTATTTCAAATACTTCTACACAATCATCATCAAATACAAATGGTATATCTTTTTGTAATAAGTTAGTCGAGGTCGAGAAATTTTTGAGAAGTCCTTAATGAACCTCCTATAAAATCCGGCGTGACCAAGGAAACTTCTTATACCTTTGATGTCCTTGGGACATGGCATCTTTTCAATAGCATCAACCTTGACTTTATCAACTTCAATACCTCTTTCAGAAACTTTATGCCACAAGACAATACCTTCATTAACCATAAAGTGGCACTTTTCCCAATTCAAGACAAGATTAGTTTCTTCACATCTCTGCAAAACTCGATCAAGATTGCTCAAGCAATCATCAAAAGAGGATCCATAGACGCAAAAGTCGCCCATGAAAACCTCACAAATCTTTTCACGTAAGTCGAGAGAATATAGCCATCATGCATCTTTGAAAGGTAGCAGTGCATTACATAAACCAAAAGGCATACGTCTATAAGCAAAAGTACCAAAAGGGCATGTAAAAGTAGTCTTTGATTGATCCTTAGCCAACACAATGTATTTGAGAGAAACCGTAATAACCATCTAGAAAGCAATAATGTGTATGTTTGCATAATATTTCTAGCATTTGATCAATAAAAGGTAAGGGGTAATGATCTTTCTTAGTAGCTTTATTTAATTTGCAGAAATCAATTACCATCCTATAACCTGTAATAATTCTTTGGGGAATCAATTCATCTTTATCATTAGGAACCATAGTAACACCTCCCTTCTTATGGACACAATGAACAGGACTTACCCACTGACTATCAGCAACGAGATAAATTATACCTGCCTCCAAAAGCTTTAGTATTTATTTTCTTACCACTTATTTCATCTTAGGATTCAACCTTCGTTGATGATCACGAACCTGTTTGGCATCTTCTTCCAAATTTATTTTGTGTTGACATAGAGTGGGACTAATGCCCTTAAGATCATCAAGAGTATATCCAATAGCAAAGACGGTGCTTCTTGTAGTTTTCAATAATCTCTCTTCTTCATGCTCTGAAAGGTTAGCACTAATAATAACATGATATATTTTCTTTTCATCAAGATAGGCATATTTAAGATTATCAGGAACCGGTTTAAGCTCAAACACGGGATCACCCTTGGGTGGAGGAGGATCCCCTAGGATTTCAACAGGCAAATTATGTTTCGGAATAGGTTCCTGTTTAAAGAATACTTCATCTATTTCCCTTCTTTCATTCATAAACATATCATTTTCATGGTCTAGCAAATAATGTTCTAGAGGATCACTAGGAGGTACGGCAATAGAAGCAAGACCAATAATTTCATCCTTACTAGGAAATTCTTCTTCATGGTGTTGTTTACTAAATTTAGAGAAATTAAAATCATGAATCATATCATCCAAGCCAACAGTAACAACATTCTTTTTGCAATCTATCTTAGCATTGACAGTATTCAAGAAGGGTCTACCAAATATAATGGGACAAAAGAACTAAGAACAAGAAAATCAGCAGGATATTTAGTTTTCCCACACAAGACTTCAACATCTCTAACAATTCCCACAGCTGATATAGTATCTCTATTGGCAAGTTTAATTGTAACATCAATACCTTCTGTCTCACCAGGTGCAATTTCATGCTTAATTTCTTCATACAAAGTATAAGGTATAACACTAGCACTAGCACCCATATCACATAAGCCATGATAACAATGATCTCCTATTTTAACAGAAATAGCAGGCACGCCTACCACAGGTCTATGTTTATCTTTAGCGCCAGATTTAGCAATTCTAGCAGTTTCACCACATAATTGAATAACATGCCCATCAATATTATCAGCCAAGAGATCTTTAACAATAGCAATATTAGGTTCTACTTTAACTTGCTCAGGAGGTGTATAAGTTCTAATATTACTTTTATGAACAACATTTGAAGCTTTAGCATGATCCTTTATTCTAACAGGGAAGGGTGGTTTCTCAACATAAGAAGTAGGAACAATAGAATCATTCTAAGTGACAGTCTTTTCTTCAACTTTAATAGGTGCAGCTACTTTTACTTCTATGGGAGGATGATATTTAAACCACTTCTCCTTAGGGAGATCAACATAAGTAGCAAAAGATTCACAGAAAGAAGCTACTATTTCAGAGTCAAGTCCATATTTAGTGCTAAACTTACGAAAATATCGGTATCCATAAAAGATTTAACACAATCAAACTTAGGTGTCATACCTGACTCCTTACCTTCGTCGAGATCCCAATCTTCAGAGTTGCGTTTAATTCTATCCGATAAATCCCATTTAAATTCAATAGTCATCATCATAAAAGAGCCAGCACAAGAAGTATCGAGCATGGTGCGATTGTTTTCAGAAAGCCGAGCATAAAGATTTTGAATAATTGTTTCTCTTGGGAGCTCATGATTGGGGCATGAATAAAACATTGATTTAAGCCCCCCCAAGCTTGAGCGATGCTTTATCCTTCGCGAGGCCAAAAATTATATATATAATTGCGATCACGATGAACAAGATGCATAGGATAATACTTTTGATGAAATTCCAATTTCAATCTTCTATAGTTCCATGATCTCGTATCATCACATAGCCTATACCATGTCAATGTATCTCCCTTCAAAGATAAAGGGAAGACCTTCTTCTTAAGAACATCATCGGGTATACCTGCAAGCTTAAATAGTCCACAAACTTCATCCACATATATCAGGTGCTCATCAGGATGCTTTGTTCCATCTCCTACAAAAGGATTAGCTAGCAGTTTTTCCATCATACCGAAGGAAATTCAATGGTAACATTTTCATATTCATTTTCAGTAGGTTCATTAGGTTGAGGAGCAACTCTTTGCTCTACTGGTCGGGGTGAAGATACCCCGAACAAGCCCCTCAGAGGATTACTTTCGATAGTAACAAGTGACAGTAATTTCAGCACACTATATAAATTTTTCCTTACCAAATTCCACCTACCATAGGCAACCCATCATCTACTTATTACTTCCCAATGCCTTCCTCAAGGCCCAATTAATGGTGAAGTGTTATGTAGTCGACGTTCACATAACACCACTAGAGGCTAGACAACACACATCTCATCAAAATATCGAATCTAATACCAAATTCACATGACTACTAATAGCAAGACTTCTCCCATGTCCTCGTGAACAAACATAACTACTCACAAAGCATATTCATGTTCATAATCGGAGGGGTAATAATATGCATAAAGGATCTGAACATATGATCTTCCACCAAATAAACCAACTAGCATCAACTACAAGGAGTAATCAACACTACTAGCAACCTACTAGTACCAATCCCGGACTTGGAGACAAGAATTGGATACAAGAGATGAACTAGGGTTTTGAGAGGAGATGGTGCTGGTGAAGATGTTGATGGAGATTGCCCTCTCCCGATGAGAGGAGCATTGGTGACACTACAAAAAAAGACACATCCGTGACATTTTGGGCCGAACGAATTTTTTTCTGTCATACATATGACACTTCTATGACGATAATTGTGACAAAACCCGGTATCATCATAGATGTGGTGGGCTCCTACTTCTATGACAAAAAATCATGACAGAAAATGGGATTTTCATCCTGGGCGGGCCGGAGACCCAGCTGCATGACGTTCTTTGGGCCGTCCATGACGGAAAAAACCATGGTAGAAGCAAGGGGGAGGAAAATTTCGGGGACTTCCCGGTTACTGTGGGAGGTTGGGGGCCGAGCGATGCGCGTTTCTCTCGTACACGACGCTGCTGCAGTGCGTAGGCGTTGGCTCTAATCGAACCCGAGCGAGGCGTTGGGATCTAATCGAACCCGGCGATTGCAAGCATGCTACGCTGCTATCGAACCCGAGCGATCGATCGATGGTCATAATCGAACCCAATCGATCGATTCTTCGCTCATCGCCGCTAATCAAGCCGATCGATGCCTCTAGGATGAACAAAGTGATAGTTGTGGGGGGTTGGATGAACAAAGAGCAGTGGTGTTTGCCTCGATGAACAGGACCCGTGGTGTGGTGGAGGGCTGGATGAACAGATGAGACGGTGGAGGGGTGCCCGTGGAGGGTGGTTGAACAGGACCCGTGGTGTGGAGAGCTGGATGAACAGTAGACGGTGGAGGGGTGCCCGTGGAGGGGTGGTTGAACAGGACCCCGGGGTGTGGAGGGCTGGATGAACAGAAGACGATGGAGGGGTAGTCGAGCGATGGCCGGTGGAGTAAGCGCATGATGGAGGCTGGATGAACAGGAGCCCGTGGAGGCTGGAGGAGGTCGACGGTAGCCCGTGGAGGCCGGAGGAGGTCGACGGTGGAGAAGAACAGTATCCCGTGGAGTCCCGTTTTGCGGTACGCCACACCCCTCCCGATGAACAGGACCCCCGTTTCGACCGTAGCGCTCCAACACAAGTGTGTTTCGTCCGTTTTGCGGTACGCCACACCCCTCCCAAACAACAGGACCCCCGTTTCGACCATAGGAGGTCCGTTTCGTCCGTTTTGCGGTACGCCACACCCCTCCCGATCAACAGGAATCCCGTTTCGACCGTAGGAGGTTCGTTTCCTCCGTTTTGCAGTACGCCACACCCCTCCGATCAACAGGACGCCGTTCCGAACGTAGGAGGTACGTTTCCTCCGTTGTGCGGTACGCCAGGCCTCGTTTCCATCGCCTGTTCCGTCCAAGCCGTCCCGATGAACACGACCACGCATTCCGTTCCGACCCAGCCGGTTGGCTCCCACACGTTCCGTTGCCTCCAGATGAACACGACGCATTCCGTTGCCTCCCCATGAACACGACGCACTTCGTTGCCTCCCCATGAACACGACGACGACGTTGTTTCTCCGTTCCGACCCAGCCATGTACACGAGCCCTGGCCGTACGTATGCACGAGTAGGCATTCGAGACCCCGCCCGCATGTACGCATATGTGGCTGTATTTTCTTTCTTGCACCCTGGCCGATGAACGTATGTGTACATGCTACGTGCGCGCCTCTACTATGACACGTGCGCGCCTCTACAACGACTAGTATGTACGTACACGTTCGCGACCAGAATGACAACGCTAAGTACGCTTCGAACAGGTGGGTCCTGACTTTCAGGCACTTCCTTGCGTGCGAAGATGTAGCTGGTGGGCCCTAGCAGTCAGGGGGCGAATCATTTTTTTTTTGCCCGGACGCACTTCCTTGCGTGCGAAGGTGTAGCTGGTGGGTCCCAGCAGTCAGGGGCGAATCGTTTTGGTTTTTTTGGCCCTGACGCACTTCCTTCCGTGCGAAGGTGTAGCTGCTGGGTCCCAGCAGTCAGGGGGGCAAATCATTTTTTTGGCCCGGACGCACTTCCTTGCGTGCGATGGTGTAGCAGGTGGGTCCCAGCAGTCGGGGGGCGAATCGTTTTTTTCTGGACGCACTTCCTTGCGTGCGAAGATGTAGCTGGTGGGTCCTAGCAGTCAGGGGGGTGAATCGTTTTTTCCGGACGCACTTCCTTGCGTGCGAAGATGTATCTTGTGGGTCCCAGCAGTCAGGGGGCGAAACATTTTTTTCACGAAATACGGTGGCTCGTTAGGTTGGTCCCCGCTGTCAGGTGGAGGAATAATTATTTTGCGCGTAATAAGGAGGCACTTCCTTGTGGGTGCCGTGGACCCAGCTGTCAGCCTCTCCACGTACAATCCACGTCCGATGGAAGTCGTTCCTTGACCACGTTGACCATGCCATGCCGAGAGCACCACAGCGGTGGACGACGGCGAGACCTAGGAAGGGGACGACGCGGAGCCGGGGAAGACGCGGCAGTGGATGCACATGCGGAGAGGAGTACGAGGGTTCACTGGTTCGTCTACGCTGCTGTCGCCGCAAATAACAGGGGGTGTGGGTGAGTGGAGGGATGGCCTGGCCAGCGGTGGTAGTAGGGGGCGGTGAGGCCTCCGCGGCAGCACAGCCGGCCACAGGAGGCAGGAGCAGGTGGCACGACCGACGCTGCTTTGGGCGGCTGGAGCAAGAAGACCAGAGGTTGAAGAAGCACGACGGCCATTGGATGGACATCGTACGGTCACTACAGCTAGAATCGTTTATATTGACTAAGTTGACAAATCCCTTGGTACGTCAACTTAGTAGGCCCACAGGTCAGCTTCCAAAATGGTGCGCCCCAGATGTCAGTGGGAGGAATCATTTTTTGGGCGGGTGAAGCTAGAATATCCGAGATTGAAGAAGAAGCACGAAATCCGTTGGATGGACATCCAACGGCAGCTTCTGCTAGAACCGTGTGTTGACTATAAATTGACAAAGCCTTGCATACACGTCAACTCTGTTTTTTTAGGGGATGCGTCAACTTAGTAAGTCCAGAAGTGCGTGGCAGAGAACTTATAGCCCATTTGAGATTTGTAAGAATGTGTAGTCCATTTTTTAATTCTAATGGAATTTACTACAACCCATTTACAGTTTGTTAAAAGTACAGCCCATTTCAACCAACCGTTCAAAACAGAATACAATAAAAATTCCCACATTTTGATGGGATCCGAAATATTTTTATCCCAAAATTTCTGGTCAGATTAAATACAATTTCAATATAAATTTATATTACGTAAAAATCCAACGAAACATTGCGCTCGCAACAATTAATGAAATTAAAATTTTCAATATCCAAAAATAATAATTTATTAAGTAATCACGTGTTTGGTGCATTTTTTTATAGTTACTGCCCAGTTATTACAATTACATCCCATTTATTATTTCTTAAAGCCCATTTTCTTGTTAAGCCTAATGCATCCCTCCTAGGAAAGATTTGCAGCCCAACAAGTGAGAATAACAACTTGACCTTGCACGGGTATTCCTAAAAAACGATAGCTGGGCTAGCCATTTTCAGCTTGAAAAAATTAATATCTGGGCTGGATATCTCGTTTAGGCTAGACGGGCCAGACCCGCCAAGTTACTACCTGCAGCGATGATTTCGTTGTTGTTCAGAGGAGAAAAATTAATATCTGGGCTAAACATCAAAAAACTCTGCACAAATACTGCTCGAGCTGCTTGGTCCCAGCTGTCGGCCGCCTCTTGTGCAATTCTCTCGTTTATTGACTACTCCAGGAAGTTGACAATGGTGTGGGACCGTGATGTCAGGAAACCAGGAGGAAGCAAAATAAATTATAGTTTTATATATAGGGTGGGTCTATTATGATAACACCCCTTAAGACCTTATTCTGCACACCAAAACACCTTATTCTCGCTAATGATGCGAGCTGACCCAGTAGCTACAAACTAACCCCATAAAAGCAAGAGACGAGCTGCACGAGGTAAAAAAAAGAAACTCCCTGCTCCGTGTCCCCACGACCTTCATCTCCCTGCTCCCCTCCCAGCCAGCCACCTCCCCACGCAGCGCCCACCACCCACCCCACGCCACGCCGCCCCACTTCTCCCCTGCCGCCCCACTTCCTCCCCACCTCCGGAGTGGAGCACCCCTCCCCACCCCTTCTACTCCGGCGGCGCCACCCACCACCACCTCGGCCAAGTCCACGGGCACCACCATCTACACCGGCCGCCACGCTCCTCTTTCTCCCACACCATCCAACGGACATGGCAGGATCCGGCCGCCCTCGGCCCCTAGCGCGGCCTCAGCCACCGGATCCGGCCACCACCGGCCCCTCAGCGCGGAAGCCACCCCGCTCGCGCAGCTCGTCGCCGAATCCGGCGAGATCCGCGTGGGTGCCCCTGTCCCGCGCCGCCGTGACCGCCCCTGTCCTGCGCCCTTCCAATGGGAGGATGGGAAGGAGGTGCTCCATCGACGGCGAGGTCAACAGCAGAGGTCGTGGCCCCGCCTCCCCCACCTCGGGCGCGAGGTCGCCGCGGCTCCCAGGCACACCGGCGACGGACAGGAGGCCGTAGGAGGAGAGTCGGATGTTGCCTGATCCGTTCTTGTGGATGCATGTCACGGCGCGGGGTCGGCAGAGGGACGGGGGAGTGTGCTCCCACGGGCGTCCTACCGTCCCTGCGGGATCCTCGTCGGCGGAGTTATGCAGTTGCTGGATCCCGGGAAGTCCACGCGTCGCGGCTGTGCAGTACTTGCATTGTAGCCGTGAAGTTCCCCGGTGACCCACCGCATCGCCAGCCTCTGTGCAGCTCGGTTGCCTCTCACCGTGCAGCTCGCTTGCCGCCCCCGTGCAGCTCACCTCCGCTGAGCAAACTCTCTCTGGCGAGTCTACATCGCGTCCGCACCACATCGTGCGGTTTGAGTGCAGTTTTTGATTATTTTTGCAGCAGCACATCCATCCAACCCAACAAGTACAGAGTTTGTGTGTTCAAGGCAGATCACAGCAGTAATGCAAAGGTAGTTTTGGTTTCAGAGTCCTGTTGAAAGCCTCGTGGTGCTATCCTCCCCCATAATTTTTATGTGAATTGTGTGTACAGCCTGTGTAACGGAATTGCAAGGACAAGTTTTGCGGTCCACTTATGCCCGAAGTGAAGCTCACTTTGTAATCTCAAGCGGCTCACCTCTCGATAGTTTTGCGGTCCACTTACGCCCGATCAGATGTGAAGCTCACTTTGTAATCTCATGCGGCTCAGCTCTCGATAGTGTTGCGGTTCACTTATGTCCGATGTGAAGCACACTCCACTTCCTCGCCTGACAAAATTTACGTCTAAAAAAACACAATGAAGTTCGGTAGCCCGTCTGATGCAGTGCGGTATTTTGTCTGAAGCGGTCGTTCTTCCGTCGATGAAAAGGTCCACTCGCTTGGTCAACGACGTAAAAATTTAATAAGTATAAAAAAGACAACAAGTACTCATGAGGTTCACTTTTGGTAGTGTTACGATTCACTTTCGGAAGTGTTGTGGTCCACTCGTTCGAAAAAAGTTGAAAAAAAGACAACAAAAACTTGTGCGAGAAAATTTATGTCTGACAAAAAGAAATCATGAAGTTCACTTGACTGTCTGTTGCAGTGCGGTTATCAGTTTGAAGCAGTACGTTTTTCTGTACGACGACGATTTTGGTGTCACGAAAAAACAGTGTCCGCTTTTTGCTAATTTTAAAACTGCTCTTAAACCGTAAGAAATTAGAGAGTGTGTTCTACACGAAAAAGTTGCGTCTCGTCGATATCTTTCCAACGGCATATCATTTGAATCATTTCGACAACCGGTTTGTAAAAATTTCAAAAAAAACGGCGGCTGCCACTCGGCCTCCGCTGCACGATTTTTAAAATTAACTTAAAACCGTAAGCAATCTCAAAACCATTCCTACATATGATAGTTGCGCCTTGTCCATAGCTTTCCAACAACGTATTACACGCCTCGTTTCGACAAACGGTTCAAAAACTAGATCAAAAACAGTACCGAAAATTTGAATTTTTTTGAAAAACAGAATTCCGCGATTTAGTAAATTTGAAACTGCTCTTAAACCGTAATGAACTAGAGAAAGATTTATATATGAAAAAGATGCCCCTCGACGATATCTATCCAACGGCGTATCATTTGCTTCATTCCGACAAGCGGTTTAGAAAAAACGCGAAAAAACGCTTGCTGCCACTCGTCATCCGCCGCACTATTTTCAAAACTGCTCTTAAACCGTGTGGAATCTCGAAAAGTGTTCAACATGTAGAAGTTGCGCCTAATCCATAGCTTTTCAATGGTATATGACACGCCTCATTCCGATAAACGGTTAAAAAATTAGAGCGAAAGCAGTACCGAAAAACAACGCGTGCAATTTTTTTGACACGAAGTTCACTAGTCTCTATTGCAGTGCTCGTCGACAAAATGATGCAAAGGCGCTTCATGAGCGTCAAGGTGCGAAGTGGTGTGCAGAATAGTTATTCTGCTAATATTATATATATAATAAGGAGGCACTTGCGTACGTGAGGCTATGGACCTGGTGGGTCTCCATTGTCATCCTCTCCAAGTAAAGTCATCTCCTTGCCCGTGCGCGCTTTGCGCCCGAAACAGTCAGCGCCGCCCACCCCGCTTCCCGGTGCAGGCGATTGCTCCGCCTTCAAACGAAACAAGTGTCTTCCGTCCGTCCATCTGTCGCCCACATAAATGATACGCGGTTGCCGAGGTGGCTACTCCGGCACCACACGTCCGTCCCTCCGCCCGCCCACCATTGCTATATAAACTGCTGCACCGGCCATAGCCGCAGTCATCCGCATCCGTTCCCTTTCTCCTGTCCACACCACTACTGCCCACCATGGCTTCCTCGCGCTCCAGCGCTCTTCGGGATGGGCGGACGATGGACCACAAGGAGATGGCAGCCATTGCTACCGACCGGCTGGCGGCGAGGCGGCGGAGGCAACGACGTCCCAATGGAGAACATGGTAGTCGACGATCCAGCGCCAACCCCCTCCTCCGCGCCATCCTCGCCGGTGCATTGCACCATGACCATCGGCGAGGCTCGTGCCCAATATATGGACAGGGTGAGGCAGATGCGTGAGGAGCAGTTCCGGGAGGCGCAGGCCGACGCCGCCTACAACCACCATCTCCTCCAGGAGCACCTGCAGGCGGAGGAGCAGACCGTCACAGAGCGGGCGGAGCAGGAGGCGCTGCTCGACTCCTACCGCTCCGCCCGCAAGGGCCGCCTCGAGCGCTGGCGGTATCGCATGCGGGTGGCGGAGGCTGCGGCCGCCCACAAAGAGGCTAGCAAAGAGGGCGATGAAGCGGGCGAGGCGCTGTTTGGCGAGACCGAGGACGAGGCAGAGGACGATGCCGGCTCCGACGAGTCCCCGCTCTGTTGGCGTCGACGAGCACTACAAAAAAAATACACTTGATGATACGTGTTTGTCACAGTAGGTCGCGTTTTTTGTCATGCATGTACATCCATGACAAATTTATGACTGAATCAAGATAGTCATACCTGTGCTGTCGTAGAAGTGTTCCATGACATTACGAAAATTATCATCACGGAAGTTTCCACTTCCATGACAATAAATCGCGCGTCACAGAAGTTCTTTCATCAAGGGTGACCGACACGTGGCATCCACCGTAACGGAACGCCGTTAAGCTATCGGGTCGGGTTTTGGATCCGATAACCCGTCATTTCCGACCAATGGGGATTTTCCATGTGTAAAATCATCATTGGTGGAGGAAACACGATGTCGGCTCACCGCTGGGACAGATGTCATCCACTCATTGGACAGAAGGCGCCTATGATACGTCGACACGTGGCACGGACCAACAAGTTTAATTGGGCCGGCCCAATTAAAGCCCACAAGTTTTGCGGACCATAATGGGCCGGCCCAGCTAAAGGCCCACAAGATTTTGTGGACCATAATGGGCCGGCCCAGCTAAAGGCCCACAAGATTTTGCGGACCATAATGGGCCGGCCCAGCTAAAGGCCCACAAGATTTTGCAGACCATAATGGGCCGGCCCAGCTATAGGCCCACGAGATTTTGCGGGCCATAATGGGTCGGCCCAGCTAAAGGCCCACAAGATTTTTGTGTGTTATAATGGGCCGGCCCAGGTAAAGGCCCACAAGATTCTTGCGGATCATAATGGGCCAGCCCAACTAAAGGCCCACGAGATTTCGCCGATATTAATGGGTCGGCCCAGCTGTAGGCCCACAAGATTTTGAGGACCCTAGTAGGCCGGCCCATTAACTGGCTGCCATGTTTTGGGCCAAATGCCGGCCCATATCTGATCCGGTCCATTAATGGCCTGCCACGTTCCGGGCCTAAAAGTGGCCCATATGAGATCCGGCCCGATATAAGCCTACCACGTTCTAGGCCAAATTATTGCCCAGATCAGGTCCGGCCCTTTAAGAGGCTTTGGGCTCAATTATGGCCCATATCAAATTCGGCCCGACAACTGGACACTATGCTTTTGGGCCCACTTGCTAAAGGCCCACTTAGTAATTCCGCACGATATTAGTTTTGGCCTGTTAAGGGCCCGTTTAACATTTCGCCCTATATTAATTTAATTTGTTAAAAGCCCGTCATATAGTTGGGCCTAACTACGGCCCGATTTGCATCCGGCCTGCTCGCAGCCGATATGTGATTAGGCCAAACAAGGACCGAGACAATTTTGGCATGTTGAAAGCCCGTGATTTGATTCGCACAATCATGGGCCGGGGTTCATTTCGGGCTGCTGCCGGCCCGTGAGCTGTTCGGCATGTTTCAGGCCCAACCCACATCGTGATTGCATGACGGCCCGATTATGTACCGTAATTTTATGGTTTGGCCGGTTTACTGCGAAGACAGCATATATATATAGTAAAATAACTGCAGCATCATGAATAAGAAAAAACCTAGACTATACAATAAAGAAATTACGGCATATTACATCCACTAGGCATCAAAGTTTGCTACTATGATAATAAAGCATAAGCAGATAGCAGATTACATACACTGGGCATCAAAGATCGCCACCAGTGCAAATAAACATGCTGACAAAATAATATACAAAACCGACAAGACTTGAATAGAGTTCAAGAAAGGTTAGCTCATTGGGAGCTGCAGCTATAGCAATGAGCAAGATGATGAGATTGCGCTTGTTCAACACTTATATCTTCCTCACTCTGAAAGATAAACAAGCAGACAGATGACACGTTTTGCACGTAGAAGTATCAATGCTGACAATTCATAACATTTCTTATTGGAATAAAGTGACACAGTTTAAAATTGCATTAACACAATATGCTATTGTTCAGGTCAAGACATGGCTGGAAATGACATTGTGAAGGAGTTGGCAGCTTCACGACAACACTGGATTACGGATCAAGAACTCATAAGTATCAATGGTTAGTGTGCTGTCAATTTATACCATTTCAAATTGGCAAATAAAGAGACGGTTTAAATAATTTTAGAATGATATGACATTGTTCATAGTTAAGACATTGCAGAATATGACATTGTCTTTGTAGTGGGTAGGTTCACCACACTCTTTGGATTACGGATGAAGAATGTATAGCATACATGCAAAGTGAAAAGAAGATCACTTGCTCAGCAGTAGTTTAATTTACATGGTATGAAGAAGGAACTTGGTTGTACAACCGAAAACTTAAATTGAGGAAAGACAAACTTTTGTTTATGAACTACATAATAAAAATTAAATAAGCAATTTGATGCAAACACCAAAAATAAACAGTTTTTGCAGTCATGCCTAACCAAATATATACAACAACGTTTGAAGGCTTGAGATGGACAAACTTACATTATTGGTGAAGACAGGCTCTATAAAGGCCTTGTCCATGCTGATGGGGGGCAATTCAAGAAGTTTACCATAGAATCTTCTTCAAAAGCATTGCCTTTATTCTACATTTTGTTAATAGTAAATATATATGTGATAATATACGAAAAATGGAGAATATTTAAGATAAGATGAAGAGTGATGCTACATAACCAATTAGCTATAAATGTAAATGCAGCGATGCAGGCAAAAGGTACAGCCAAGAGCAATGCACAACTAAACTTCTTCAGTACCAACCTTATGGTAAGAGTAAATATAGATCTGATGTGTAGAAAATGGAGGGCAAAGGAAAATAAGTTGCAGAGTGATGGTACATGAACAACTACCTATCATTATAAGTACACTGATAAAGGACAGCATGTACTTACAAGAACAATGCAGAGCTAAAAAACCATTGGCATTGGATATATTCTACACTAATGTAACCATTCATACAGACCAGATAATTTGGAGCGAACAATTGATAAGCAAGCTATCATAAACACTGTTGTCACATAATGAACCAGGTATGTATGAAAGTACAGTGATACATGACAACAGGTACTAACAAGAGCAAAGCAGCGGGCAGCATATTTGCGATATCTTGTCATTCTTTTCAAACCGGAATTCTTCTTCGAGCAGATTTCTTGCAAAAAAGATCCGTAAGGCACATGCGGAAAAGTAGAAGTTCAAATTGTCATGTGATTTCATAGACAGTACCTCATCCTGGGAATGAGACCAGTGCATAACAAGGTTTTTCCATTCAATGTCTTCTAAATTTAGCATAGGAGACTTCATCGGAAATTCGTTTATAGACTTGCCATCAAAGTGTGATTTCCTTAGGTAACACCGACATCGCTGCAATGCTTCCTTGAAAAGCACAAGCAAGCTTTGCTCGTCATGACTATCTAGATTGACCCTCGCCTAGTTACAACAATGTAATGTAAATCATTGATGTGTTCAATCAGCAGAAAACAGGAAAATAATAACCATGAATAATAGCACTTACACGTAAGTTGAACAGGAAGATGTGAAAATGGTGTTTGTCTTCACAATAATCTTCCCATGATGGGAATATATGCACGTAGTCCCTAACAACATTGAAAGCATTGTCTTTTAAACTGGGAATAAATGGAATGGGGTTCCAATATGCAGGAATTGGCCGTCTCTGCAGTTGCAATAGGTCTTCGGCCGGTGGACTTGGTACTTTTCTTTGGAGTGGGATTTTTACGTAGTACCGGTGCTATGGCAAATGAAATCGGTATACCTTTTGCTAGGGTGCAGGTCCCGTGTGGTGGGGCTAGTGGTGTGGCTAGTTAAGTATGGGTACAGATCTTTGGAGTCGGTCCCTCGTTTTGTGTCACTTGTTGTACAGCCAATATAAGTGGGTGTCTTTGTCTGATTTCTCGGCACCACCATGTTTTTCAAGGACTTTGCCGGTGCTCCTTCAGTTCGCCAATCACCCTCTTCCTTTTTGATGTCTGATGCACACGAACATCATTTGAGTGGAAAAACATGGTATGATGACAGATGGAATATGTATTGATAATGGATGGGCATGGCATCTCGACATATATGATGAGTAAGCTAAGCAGATGACGGTGCAACAAAGTAGAAGAAATGCAAGACAACATATGCAAGATACCCGCAATCAATAAAACATTGCCAAATTAGGACAGGCACCTTGATGGGTGAACAGGACAGGCCATCTGCCTTTGAATCCTCGAGATAAGCTGTCAGGACCCCGATTCCAAGTCACATCGATCTAGCCGGTAACACCTCATATCACTTTGCGGCCGCACGCACGGTATTCCCACGGGTGTCGCCTTACCATGGCCCGGGACCGTTTGCGCCTTTTGGCTCACGTATATGATAGTGTCGCTAGCATCCATTTGACAGAGAACCCGGGCCGACATGGCTAGTCGTGAACCCAAAGCGGCACTAACCCATGGGGACAGGCATACATGAATCACATCGAGCATGTCGGTAGCAGTGTGTAAATCCGGGCTGTAGCACTGGGCTAACAGGACTCAGGAACCCGGCTGTAGCAGGCTAGGCAGACTCCGGATGTCACCGCGTGATATTTCCCAAGGATGTACAGAGGAACGAAGTGAAACACATGCCGGCCAACAAGTGCCACGAGCAGTAGTCTTTGGGCTCGCAGGGCTCCGGTGAACCGGGCTGTAGCAGACTACTGTGGCTCAAGGAAGCACTAGACTACATTTCCCCATAAGAGAGGCTACCAAGGATAGACAACTAGGTTGTCGGATCCCACACATACCAAGCATTTCAATCATACACACAATATGCCCGATATGTGTAAATACAACATGGCATCACAACATAACTCTACGACTCAAGTATTTATTCATTAGGCTCCGAGGAGCGAGATATTACAAACATGGGTCTCATGACCCAACATACAGAGCATACAAGTCAAGGCACAAGCGGAAGCTTAACATGTCTGAGTAGACATCTACAAATGAAAAAGGCTTGGAAGCCTGACTATCTACCAGATCCTGCCGAGGCACAAGATCGTAGCTGAGGTAACAAGCTAAACGTCGAAGTCCACGCGGAACTACTAGCGAGACTGAAGTCTCTCTGCAAAAACATAAAATAAGCAAACATGAGTACAAATGTACTAAGCAAGACTTACATCAGAACTAACTACATATGCATCATTATCAACAAAGGGGGTGGTGGAGTTTGACTGCAGCAAGCCAGCTTTGACTCGGTGGCTATCCTAAACTACGACTACAAGTAACTCTTTTGAGGTGGCGCACACGAGTCCACATATTCACCATATCAATACACCACTATGGATCCGCTCCCGTCTATCTACGAGAACGCCATCCATAGCACTCACGCTTATCTTGCGCATTTTAGAGTATCCACTTTCACTTGTCTATGAACTGTTATAGTCAACCTAGTAGTCCTTTACCGCGGACACGGCTATTCAAATAGATCATATTAACCCTGCAGGGGTGTACTTCTTCACACACACTCTCACCACTTATCGCCGTTTACATGACATGTACTCGGCAACCTTCAAGCGGAAACCCAGCGAGGGTGCCGGCCACGGCCTACCTAAACACTCAAGTCCCTAGTCCAGGTTCATCGCCTATTCGGGTTCCATCCGCAGGGAGTCCGGCCGAGGTTTCCACTAACGGCCCCGGACGATGTGTGCAGGGTTCCCGAGATACCAAACGGGCATTTGGTACACCGGGCCACGGTGTATCTACCGCATCATAGCCCACCCCTCGGGTCAGCGCTACGCACGGCCTCCAACACATATCCTACAAACACCAGAAACTAGTTGCAACTCCTGGAGAACAAGGGTGGTTAAGAAGCCGAGAGAGTCAATTAAGGATCCCAATGTGTGGTAGTAACTGTTTCATGGATCACAAACACAGAACTCGGTTCCTGAGGACGGCTGCAATGAGACAACCCACCATGTACTCCTACATGGCCTCTCACCGCTACCTTTACCAAATCGTGTTCACACACTTAGCTCACACATAGTAGGACATGTTCACACACCATTCCAATTCATTCCCGATGAATCGACCTGACTCAACTCTAAGCAAGCAGTGCATGACAAACAAGCATGAATGAGTAGGCACAACAGGGCTCAAACAACTCCTACTCATGCTAGTGGGTTTCATCTAATTACTGTGGAATGACAGGTCATGCGGAGGATAAAGGGGTTCAGCTACCGCAGCAAGTAACTGATGAATCGTTGTTGTCCTAATGCAGTAAAAGAGAGCAGGAGCAAGAGAATGGGATTGTATCGGAATGAATAAGGGGGTTTTGCTTGCCTGGCACTCCTGAAGATATTATAGCTCTTCATCGGTGTCATCGAACTCATCGTCGGAACCACGTCTATCGAGAGGGGACAAACACCGGCAACTGAGAAAGAACACAAACAATGCAATGCACATTCACATGAATTACATGTCATGTTAAGGTACTGAATTCACCAAATGCATTATCTAGCCAAGTTAATTGAAGTGGAACTCGAACAAGAACAAATTCCAACTCCAAATGTTATTTCATAAATTGCCCTAATCATCATTTGTCCTATTCAGTGAGGATAACTTGTTCAAACATGCATGACCATGGCATAAATAGATTCTTCATATTTTTCTGATCATTTTTCATATATAACTTATTTCCATTGGAGTTATAGATTATTTTCTATGAATTTTAGAAGTTTAGGATATTTTCTGGAATTTCCTGAATTAAAATAAATCTAGAAAAAGAATAATTGCGTCAGCATTAGGTCATGCTGACCTCAGCAGGTCAACAGGCGGGTCCAGGTCAAACCTGACCCGGTCAAGCCTGACCAGTGGGTCCCACTGGTCAGTGTCATAGTGCTGGCTTGGGTCATGACGGGTGGGCCTAGTCAAAGGCCATGTCAGCATGGTCAAAGCTGACACGTGGGCCCACTGGTTTTAACTAAATCTAGTTAAGAAAATAACCCGAGGTTAATTAGCTGTTGGGGCCCTGATGTCAGTGGCTGGTATGATTAAACTAAATGCAATTAAGCCCTAATGATGGGCCACGTCATCACCACCGGCGTGTAAACGCTGACGACCAAATCCGCGGCGGAGGCCGTCGGACTTTCGCTAAAGTGACGCGCATCCGACGGAGTAAACAACAGAGGTGGGGGTGGCCGGAGTTGAGCACGACGTCTAGTGATGCGGTGGCCGGAGTTCGGGCATGGGCGGCCGCGTGGTTCTAGTGCATGGGGAAGCTAGCTAGGGGATGCGTTGGACTCGCCATTGCTTTAGGAGCATGCCGAAGGCTCAAGCTCGAGCGGAGACGCACGGTGGCTGCGACAGCAACGACCATGGCAGACGGCGGCGCTCGGGTACGGCGGCGGGCATAGCTAGAGGACAGGAGCGAGCTCGGGGAGGAGGGGGAAAGGCGGAGAATCTCACAGCGCATCAGAAGGGGTCATAGACGAGCTCGGCGGCGCACGGGTGACGGACAATCAACGGCGATCATCGGCGGCGGTCGAGGATGAAGTCGAGCCTGTTGTCGGTGGAGCGGGGCCTCTCGCGCTGCTTGGATCCGTGCAGAGGACGAGGACGACGTCTCGGGGCTCTTGGGCACGTCAGAGGAGCAAGGGGATCGATGTGGCCGTGGTAAACAGCGTCGGCGACGACGAGCTCCACTCGATGGGGAAGAGAGAGGGATCCAGGGGGAGTGAGGGTGAGGAAGAGAGCGAGGGGGGTCCAGGAGGGGTTGCGTGGCGTCTCCGTGGCGTCCGAGGAAGCGGCAAGGTGAGCAGCTGGCTGGCCTTGTGGCCACATACACGCCTGCCTAATCGGGCAGGAGGTGGAAGACGACAGGGAGGTGGAGCTGGGTTGGGCTGGCTTTGGCCGGCTGGGCTGCTGCAGTGGTGGGCCGGCTAGGTAAGTGGCACAGGTGGGCTTCCTCTCTCTCTTCTGTTTTTGTTTTCTATTTTTGTAGTTTGTTTTGATCCAGTTTTAAAAACCAGAACAATTTTATAAATCCTAAAAATATTCATGAGCACTTTCTGGATTATTTCAGTGGCCCACAAATACTTCCAACATTATTTGAGCATTTAAATTATTTATAGTGTTTAAATTCCCAAAGTCAAATAGTTTAAGATTTAATTCAAAAATCCAGGAATGACCTATAAAATATGTTCATCATTTTTGGAAGAGGTTTTCACCTTTATCATAAGTCATGAACATTTCCAAAGGGCATTCTGGGTCATTGAGAAAATATTTTATTTGGACCTAGTTTGATTTGATCTGGTGCTAGGGTTTGGATCAATCCCCATTTCAAGTTTCCTGAAAATTAAACATGATGCATGGATGCAATGCAACTAATTACAAACAAGTCTGGGGCTGTGACAACTCACCCCCACTAAACAAGAATCTCGTCCCGAGATTCAAGACGTGAGGTAAGAAGACAGAGGGCACAAACTAACACGGTCTTCACGATCCAGGTTACACTTCATAAAAACATTGACACGATCACCATCTTTGTCTCGGCGTCTTGCCTTGAGAACTACATCCAACATGACAACGAGAAGAAAAAGGGGAATTTAGAAGAATCGATCTTCTTGAGGTTCGAACAATTTAGGATCATCTTAATGATCCAAGATCAACTCATGGAATGAGACATAAAAACATCTCTGGAGCGGAGAGGTAAGACATGCATCAGGAGGGACGAAGGAAACAATTTCACGAGGGTTTCAAAATAGCGAGGGAAGTTGCCATGATTCCAAAACGGGGCACCTCAGGGGAGGTGACGCGAAGAACTATTCCCTTAAGTGGCAAAAAGAATTACTTTTGATTTAGAGATCATTGAAACTCTTCATACCAGCCTAAGGCAATTCACAATGATCGTTTGGCGGAGTGCAAAGGAATGGCATACCCGGACTAGAATGGATGATGTGGACTACCTTGTTGAAGACAACGCAATGGATGACTTTTGCTTATCATCGGAGGTGGAGGGGACCCATGGTAGGACCACTTTTGAGGATGATCGTGGACAAGAATTACTAAGAAGGCAGCCCATAGTGAAATGGCACAAGGACGGTGCAAGTTGGGAACGAAATGCAACTGTTGGAATGTTCCAACCATCATATCCGCCTGAAATTCAGATCCGATTGGTGATAGGATACTTCAGACTCAGCATGTCCGAAAAGAAAGGTCGCAACACAAATCGATTTAGATGACGCTATAGATTCTCGGGATATGAACTACGATAGCAAGCTCCAAAACATGAGCTGGTTCTGCTACACACATGTGAACATGCTGTCCTAGACAATCATGATCACATGGTAGTCTTATAATGAAACACTACCGAGTTCAATTTGGGAACCATCATCGAGGATAACGAAGTCCTAACATAAGTCATGACTAGTTGTTATGAAGGAACTCCTTCTCCTTGAACAAATCAATCAGTGTCTTGGTGTGCTAGGGATACATATAGGATGAAGGTTGCAAGTCTCCAGACTACGTAATACTTCGCACGTATGCATGACTGATTTGGGATGATTCCAAAGGAAACAAAACAAACCTTTCTCAAATTCATGGTGGCAACTTACACCTAAAGCACATGAATTTGAGGAAGTCACTTCTTCCATCCAAGCATAGGCTTCATGAACGGCACACGAAGGCATTGCTTACAAAGTTTCCAACGCTAGGTTGATGTTCAACATGAATCATGGGGGAGACAAAATGCTACTGATGGGCTCAACAGCAACTCATCGGAATTTCCATATCACTGGACTTCCACCATCATGTGAACACGGTGATAGCATTGGTCGCACCAAAAGATGTAATAGTGTATGCTCGAGGGATCAACCACGAGTAAGACAACATTACGAACATCGTTGGTTCTGATTTGACTTGACGATAGCCCATACTCAAGTCAAAGTTTTGACAAGGCAATAGATCCAACAACTGATCACGAGGACCAATCAATGGAGATATCATCCTTCTTCAACACACACGTACGTAAGATATCCCTTAGAGATGAACCGAAAGTTAAGCAAAGCTTTATCTTCCAACTCTCCAAGTTGTTGTCTAGCTCAACCAACTAGCTCGTGGATATCCAACACAGATTCTTGGAGAAAGGGTGGTTCACAAGAAACCAACTTGATCACGAGCTCAACATAACAGTCAGGGAACAACCTGATAATACTTCCGAGAAGATATTCGGAAAATCATGAACCACCGGTATGTTACTAAGCTCGAGATAACCTTGCATTGCAGGGCAAGATGATATGATCAAGAGAGTGAGGGATTGTTACAATCCTAACTCATTGATCGAAGAGTGCACCAGAAATAAGGACTAGGTAGCACAATCTATCTTAGAATGATGATTCAATAACCAACACGCTAAGAATGAAAATATTTTCCATTTACTACCAAGCAACGAGGTTGCTAGGAGTATCGATTTCACACACCACAATTCACTTGTCGGCATTCCGGTTATAACAACACGGGACCAAGGAATCAATAATGATAGCGAGAAGTATCACTACGTCAAGAATTCATGAGAAATGGTGCAATTCTCATGACACACTTGACATAAAGATGGTAACACTCCGAGGTAGAAATGTAACAAAGCTGGATTGGCATTTTGATGCATGGAATACAACTACTTTGACCCAATCCTAGAAATGGACAAGGTAATCGGAGTTTGTTTTTCCTAGTCATTCCGTAATAGAATGGCTCGACGGACCACAAGAATAATAGGCATCGATGAACACGAATGCACAATTACTCCCTGACTATCAATTGATAGACGAAGGTCGGAATACAACTGAAGAGGGACAACTCAAAGGAACATATAAATTTTCGAGTTGTGGAGGCATGGATTAGTATGTCGAGCAAAGTTCAACATTTCTTCCGAATAGCCCATGCGGAAAGGGTAGAACTGGAAAATTCACAATTATATATGGAGAACTCCTCAAGAGTAC
The DNA here is from genome assembly GCA_021605145.1 of Aegilops bicornis. Taxonomy (NCBI): domain Eukaryota; kingdom Viridiplantae; phylum Streptophyta; class Magnoliopsida; order Poales; family Poaceae; genus Aegilops; species Aegilops bicornis. The sequence goes on along the minus strand of CM038672.1, from coordinate 471,007,880 downwards.
TCTAATTGTGATCCTTCGGTTCAGCGAGGAACTTCTGCCATAAGCGGTTCATAGTATTTGGAAGAAGGAAATACCATAGACCTCGGGGACTATCGCAAAGTTACTAGTATCCTAAAGGAACTAGCAAACACTATCAACATGAGAAAAGAAGGGTGAATCTCGGGTTCATAAACCCAGGAGTAGAATGACTACTACTAAATTGCATCACTGGATGCTTTCGAGAATGGTGGCCAAAATTATCACACCGGGACACAAAACATGGCTAGATTACTAGGTGGTTCTCTAAGACACCTAGGGTCATAATAGTAGCTCCAACATATATACCGAGGCAATAGAGTACCTCAACGCGCCGGTTAGTGTGCTTATTCTGACCAAAAAGGACATCGAACGGAAAGAAAGGATTTGCAATGCATCGGACTATTTAGAGACACAGGATGACTCGAGACAAGATAACGGCTGTAAATGCTCAAAATGATTTGAGACATCCTGCAAAAATGGTGGCATAACCACTCAACAACATCATATCAAGGTTTCGAGATCAACAGTTAACATACAAAAGTAGTAGAAACTGAACTGAGGCTTAAAACCAACAATCTTTCAAGTCTACAGATTAGTAACACGTGATCCTGATAGAAAGATGAGAAGCCTAGTTCTTAATCCCCGTAGAAGAGAACAGGATGACTCGGATCAGAAGGCCATGAGGTATAAGGAGTAAAAAGAGCCTTACGTTCCCTTCCACAATCAATTCCCTTACATGACTAAAGCATTTCTAGGCACAACTTCAACCGGTTTGGGTTGGTAATCCTACAGGCAGTCAGGCTCTGATACCAAAGCTGTCAGGACTCCGATTCCAAGTCACATCGATCTAGCCGGTAACACCTCATATCACTTTGCGGCCTCATGCACGGTATTCCCACGGGTGTCGCCTTACCATGGCCCGAGACCGTTTGCGCCTTTTGGCTCACGTATATGATAGTGTCGCTAGCATCCATTTGACAGAGAACCCGGGCCGACATGGCTAGTCGTGAACCCAAAGCGGCACTAACCCATGGGGACAGGCATACATGAATCACATCGAGCATGTCGGCCGTGTGAATCCGGGCTGTAGCTGGGCTAACAGACTCCGAGAACCCGGGCTGTAGCAGGCTAGGTAGGACTAAATTCACCGCGTGACATTTCCCGAAGGGACAGACCACGAGGAACGAAGTGAAACACATGCCGCCGGCCGATCAAGTGCCTCAACAGTAGTCTTTGGGCTAGTAGGACTCCGGTGAACCGGGCTGTAGCGGACTACTATGGCTCAAGGAAGCACTAGACTACATTTCCCCATAAGAGAGGCTACCAAGGATAGACAACTAGGTTGTCGGATCCCACACATACCAAGCATTTCAATCATACACACAATATGCCCGATATGTGTAAATACAACATGGCATCACAACATAACTCTCTGACTCAAGTATTTATTCATTAGGCTCCGAGGAGCGAGATATTACAAACATGGGTCTCATGACCCAACATACGAAACATACAAGTCAAGGCACAAGCGGAAGCTTAACATGTCCGAGTAGACATCTACAAATGAAAAAGGCTTGGAAGCCCGACTATCTACCAGATCCTGCCGAGGCACAAGATCGTAGCCGAGGTAACAAGCTAAACGTCAAGTCCACGCAGAACTACTAAGCGAGACTCAAGTCTCTCTGCAAAACATAAAATAAGCAAACGTGAGTACAAATGTACTCAGCAAGACTTACATCAGAACTAAGTACATATGCATCATTATCAACAAAGGGGGTGGTGGAGTTTGACTGCAGCAAGCCAGCTTTGACTCGGTGGATATCCTAAACTACGACTGCAAGTAACTCTTTTGATGTGGCGCACACGAGTCCACATATTCACCATATCAATACACCACTATGGATCCGCTCCCGTCTATCTACGAGAACGCCATCCATAGCACTCACGCTTATCTTGCGCATTTTAGAGTATCCACTTTCACTTGTCTACGAACTGTTATAGGCAACCTGTAAGTCCTTTACGCGGACACGGCTATTCGAATAGATCATATTAACCCTGCAGGGTGTACTTCTTCACACACGCTCACCACTTATCGCCGTTTACCCGACATGTACTGCAACCTTCAAGCGGAAACCAGCGAGGGTGCCGCCACGGCCTACCTAAACACTCAAGTCCCTAGTCCGGGTTTATCGCCTATTCGGGTTCCATCCGCAGGAGTCCGCCGAGGTTTCCACTAACGGCCCCGAATGATGTGTGCAGGGTTCCCGAGATACCAAACGGGCATTCTGCACACCGGCCACGGTGTATCTACCGCATCATAGCCCACCCCTAGGGTCAGCCACGCACGGCCTCCAACACATATCCTACAAACACCAGAAACTAGTTGTAACTCCTGGATTGAGAACAAGGGTGGTTAAGAAGCCGAGAGAGTCAATTAAGGATCCCAATGTGTGGTAGTAACTGTTTCATGGATCACAAACACAGAACTCAGTTCCTGAGGACGGCTGCAATGAGACAACCCACCATGTACTCCTACATGGCCTCTCACCGCTACCTTTACCAAATCGTGTCCACACACTTAGCTCATACATAGTAGGACATGTTCACACACCATTCCAATTCATTCCCGATGAATCAGACCTGACTCAACTCTAAGCAGTAGCAGGCATGACAAACAAGCATGAATGAGTAGGCACAACAGGGCTCAAACAACTCCTACTCATGCTAGTGGGTTTCATCTCATTACTGTGGAATGACAGGTCATGCAGAGGATAAAGGGGTTCAGCTACCGCAGCAAGTAACTGATGAATCTTTGTTGTCCTAATGCAGTAAAAGAGAGCAGGAGCGAGAGAATGGGATTGTATCGGAATGAATAAGGGGGTTTTGCTTGCCTGGCACTCCTGAAGATATTATAGCTCTTCATCGGTGTCATCGAACTCATCATTGGAACCACGTCTATCGAGAGGGAACAAACGCCGGCAACTGAGAAAGAACACAAACAATGCAATGCACATTCACATGAATGACATGTCATGTTAAGGTACTGAATTCACCTAATGCATTATCTAGCCAAGTTAATTGAAGTGGAACTCGAACAAGAACAAATTCCAACTCCAAATGTTATTTCATTTATTGCCATAATCATCATTTGTCCTATTCAAAGGAGGTTAACTTGTTCAAACATGCATGATCATGGCATAAACAGATTCGTCAAATTTTTCTGATCATTTTTCATATATAACTTATTTCCATTGGAGTTATAGATTTTTTCTATGAATTTTAGAAGTTTAGGATATTTTCTGGAATTTCCTGAATTAAAATAAATCCAGAAAAGGAACAATTGCGTCAGCATTAGGTCATGCTGACCTCAGCAGGTCAACAGGAGGGTCCAGGTCAAACCTGACCCGGTCAAGCCTGACCAGTGGGTCCCACTGGTCAGTGTCATAGTGCTAGCTTGGGTCATGACGGGTGGGCCTAGTCAAAGGCCATGTCAGCATGGTCAAAGCTGACACGTGGGCCCACTGGTTTTAACTAAATCTAGTTAAGAAAATAACCCAATGTTAATTAGCTGGTGGGGCCCTGATGTCAGTGGTTGTATGATTAAACTAAATGCAATTAAGCCCTAATGATGGGCCATGTCATTACCACTGGCGTGTAAACGCCGACGACCAAATCCGCGGCGGAGGCTGTCAGACTTTCGCTACAGGGCCCGGTTTGAAGAGCCACTTGCACCTACATGCTCCGGGTAGTGACGCGCATCCGACGAAGTAAACAACGGAGGCGGGGGTGGCCGGAGTTGAGCACGGCGTCCAGTGATGCGGTGGCCGGAGTTCGGGCATGGGCGGCCGCGTGGTTCTAGTGCATGGGGAAGCTAGCTAGGGGCTGCGTTGGACTCGTCATTGCTTCAGGAGCACGCCGAAGGCTCAAGCTCGAGCGGAGATGCACGATGGCTGCGAGAGCAACGACCATGGCGGACGGCGGTGCTCGGGTACGGTGGCGGACATAGCTAGAGGACAGGAACGAGCTCGGGGAGGAGGGGGAAAGGCGGAGAATCTCACAGCGCATCAGAAGGGGTCATAGACGAGCTCGGCGGCGCACGGGTGACGGAGAATCGACAGCGACCATCGGCGGCGGTCGAGGACGAAGTCGAGCCTGTTGTCGGTGGAGCGGGGCATCCCGCGCTTCTCGGATCCGTGCAGAGGACGAGGACGACGTCTCGGGGCTCTTGGGCACGTCAGAGGAGCAAGGGGATGGATGTGGCCGCGGTAAACGGCGTCGGCGACGACGAGCTCCGCTCGATGGGAAAGAGAGAGGGATCCAGGGGGAGTGAGGGTGAGGGAGAGAGCGAGGGGGTCCAGGAGGAGTTGCGTGGCGTCTCCAGGGCGTCCCGGGGAAGCGGCAAGCAGGAGCTGGCTCGGGCGCGTGCCGGCGCGCGGTGGCCACACGCCCTCCTGCCCACTGGCAGGAGGTGGAAGACGACGGGGAGGTGGAGCTGGGCTGGGCTGGCTTTGCCCGGCTGGGCTGCTGCAGTGGTGGGCCGGCCAGGTAAGTGGTCCAGGTGGGCTTCCTCTCTCTCTTCTGTTTTTGTTTTCTATTTTTGTAGTTTGTTTTGATCCAGTTTTAAAAACCAGAACAATTTTATAAATCCTGAAAATATTCATGAGCACTTTCTGGATTATTTTAGTGGCCCACAAATACTTCCAACATTATTTGAGCATTTAAATTATTTATAGTGTTTAAATGCCCAAAGTCAAATAGTTAAGATTTAATTCAAAAATCCAGGAATGACCTATAAAATATGTTTATCATTTTTGGAAGAGGTTTTCACCTTTATCATAAGTCATGAACATTTCCAAAGGGCATTCTGGGTCATTGAGAAAATATTTTATTTGGACCTAGTTTGATTTGATCTGGTGCTAGGGTTTGGATCAATCCCCATTTCAAGTTTCCTGAAAATTAAACATGATGCATGGATGCAATGCAACTAATTACAAACAACTCTGGGGCTGTGACATTAGAATAGTCATTAGGATCATATTCTGAACAAGAGTCAACAGGTGGGGAGCGTATGAGTTTCATTGCATCCAGAATGGCACTCAATGCCTTGGTGCCAATTTTGTAAGTCATTGCAGTGTTTAGCTTCAAGAGTGGACTGCAGTTAGTGCGACGCAAAGCAGCTACACAGATCATAGTGTAGATATCACGGGAAAACCTTAAGCATCAGAGTAAAATTAGCAAAGTGGAACTTGCTGGAATATATGTGCTAGTATTGCCGGAACGGCGAGAAAGGCTTCGGTACCAGCTCTCTTCAAGTGAAGGTGCAGTACTGTTAATATCAGTGTAACTCTCAAAGGCGACACGGCTCCGCGCATTTCCTTGCTATTCTTATAGGATTCAAGTGGGCAGGCCACTACAAATCCTATTCCTATGTTTACAAGATCCTACGAATCAAAGAGGCTCAAAGTGTCCATGACAACCTACAGTATAGACCTCTACACTGCAAATGTCCCTGCTCATCTTCAAGACAAGGAACATATTGTACTACTAGCATACTCCCTCCTGTTCCAAAATATAAGTCTTGGTAGAGATTTCCACTATGGATCACATACAGATGTATCCAGATACATTTTAGAGTGTAGATTCACTCATTTTGCTCCATATGTAGTCCATGGTGGAATCTATACAAAGACTTGTATTTAGGAACGGAGAGAGTACATATTAAAGAAGAACGGAAGAGGAACATGGTAAAGAAGAGCAATCAGATTTTGGATAATAAAATGTTGGTTGCGCAGGCTCCACACAAGTTGAACCAGAGCGCATTAAGAATGCAACTCCCAGCTGTCTCTCGATCATTTCAGCGGTTGGATGAAGATCCCACGCCTCCTAACCCTTCTTCTTCCTCGTCTCTTAATTCTTCCCATACTGAGAACACCGCACGGGCCGCCGGGACCACACCCCACCGCCTCAGGTTCCTCCGCCACCCCCACCCCCACCCGCTGAGTTTTCTTCGTTCGGGCGAGGCCCCACAACCACCCGAGCCCTTGGATCCCACCGCGAACTCCGTGAGCTCAAAAATCGATCGACCCAATTTTGAAATTTAGTCTACTGTGATTTAACTAGTGTGGAATATAAAAGGAAAACCATAAGCATTGGGAGTATAGTGTTGAGCGTGCCATGGCGGATCTGAAGGTGCAAACCGGACAAAGGCAACTTCGCAACCAAGACAAGAAATCGAGTAAAGCAAAGCATGGCGATCTATTTTCTTGCTGCGATAAATAAGTTGAGCGGATACGAAAGAGTACCGCCTCTGGTGCGGCGCCGTGTACCCATCTGCTGAGAATTTGACGGTGCTGCGGTAGCGATGGCTGTCGGCGGCGTGGAAGCAGATCTAGGAGGGTAGACGGTGGCGGCGGGGTGCGGGGGACGAAACTTTCACAGGAGCGGCGCCGGCGAGGTGGACGACGGCGGGGATGAAGCGAGAGGACGGGATGCAAGGATCCCGGTCCGAAGGCGTGGATGAGAGAGTTCGATCTCTTGTAATGGACGGCGGCGTCGGGGTATCAGCTCCGGCATGGTGGAGGAGGACGGCGGTTGATGGGGTGGCGGACGGCGACGGACGGAGGAGGGTGGGGTGAAGAGGGTGTTTTGGCGCCCATGGAGTACGAATGGGGAAAAGGGAGGTAGAGAGGAAGGGGGGAACCATGTATTCAGGGCGCGCTTGTCTCAAATGCGAGGAAATTTACAAACTTAGCCCCCATTTCAAATTTCTACTACATCACAACAACATTAGTCTGTAGCGACCCGACCTCAGATGGTCAAGTCTCTGTGTTCCAGTGTCATCCCTGGATCAGTAATGCTGACACACACAGTACTCAAAGGATTTATAACAGAGTACCAATCACACACTTATTACATCGAATGTCTCAAAAGAGAACTTATTACAATAATATGGCTTAAGGCCATCTAATGCAATAACAGCAGAAGGCTTGGAAGAGAAAGTGAGTCCATCAACTCCAACGGCATAGCTGAGCTGCACAGCAACGACCTAACGAACCTTACTCCTCGTCTGAAAAGTCTGCAACATAATACGTTGTAGCCCGAGAACGGGTCAACACATGGAATATGCTGGCAATATAACACAGTAGAGCAGAAACAAAATAATGCTATCACTACATGCATATTTGGCTAGTGGAAAGCTCTATGGTTATAGTTTTGTGAAAAGCCAATTTTTCCCTACAACAAAGGAATATATTTTTACTTAACTATCATGGTGGTTGAAACATTGAGAAGGTATAACCCCAACTCAACCCCAATTAAAGTAATTAACAACCCAACAATATTAATTAAGAGTGATGAGATACATGTGATAACTCAAGTACTAGATACTCAGAATTGTCCATAACCGGGGACACGGCTAACCATGATTAGATATACACTCCGCAGAGGTTTGCGCACTTTTCCCCACAAGACTCGATCGCCTCCGTTGATTTCTCACACTACATGGTGTTTGAGAAACGGATGACCGAGACATAGTCTTTCAGAAACATTAACTCTCTACTCCGGGTAGACCATACCAAACCTACAAAACCCACTACCTGCTGATCTACCTGTTCAAGAGCTTCACGTAACTTAATCAACTATGCTAGAGCCCATAGTAGCTTGTGGCTGCACACGGAAGTTTCTAGCATGAATAATGTCAGTTCCCTTTGAGCCTGGGTGGCGGTCCGTAGGAAGATCACACGGGTACCCCGGGATTTCCAAAAATAAAATGCATAACACTGGGTTCCCTAGGTGCCTCAATCCACCCAGATGTGTATTAAAGTTGCCACCTTAAATTAAACCATTAATTAACAATCTCACAACTGTCATGGATTCACTCAAACCCAACCACGTCTACGAGCATAGCATAGCAATAAAAGCAACACGTAGAAGTAACTCCCAAGGGTTTGATAGTAACAAGGCAATAGGTTCTACATCAACAACTACTTCCCAACCCACAAGTTAATGACATCCTAACCATGCAATGTTTGAGGAATTGAGCTAATGCATAAAAACTGGGTATGAAAAGAGTATGATCAATGTGTTACTTTCCTTGTCGATTTATCCGCAAATCCTAGAGACTCAGAGTAACACGCTCAAGACCGGGAATTCTATCGCAAGCAAACAATAACATACATAAGCAACAAGCAAAGATGCACAAGCAAAACTTCAACTAAAAGAGGCTGACCAGAAAGTTCAACTTAAGAACTCCGGTTCGCAAAAAGAATCAAACCAAACGGAGCAACGAAACTCAAACGGCGAAAGAAACAAGATCCGTTTACTAATCTGAACTAGGGTCAAAATTTTCAATATCAAAATCTTGTTTAAGTTGTTTAAGCGGAAAGAGGGCCGCGAGACGAAGATCTGGGCGCTTGAATCGCCTGATTCCGACTAACGAGCGAAAAGATAAACAGAAACTAAGATTGGATCAGAAATCACGATCACAAAAATCACGGAATAAATCCGAGAAAAAGAAAACTGACGAACAGACTAACGAACGAGCGTTCGTTAGCTGTAACTAACGGCGAGAACCGTTCGTTAGAACGAACGTACGGACGAACGTCCGCTAACTAGAAAAACCGAGAAAAACCGGCGAACCGAAAAAACGGATCTAGGGTTCTAAAAAAAACCGAACGGTTTTAAAAAAACCGGCGGCTCGGATCCGGCGGATACCTCCGGCGAGGGGGTCCGGCGAGGCGGCTGCGGGGCGGGGCGGTGACTCTCGGGGCGGCGGGGCTCATGGTGGCTCGGTGGCGGCGGCGGTGACGGGAGGCGGCGACGGCGGCGGGAGGCGGCGGCGGGCTCAGCGCCGGGCGGCTCGGCTCGGGCGGCGGTGGTGGTGGCGGCGGGCGGGCGGTATTTAAAGATGGGGGCTTGGCTTGGAGGAGGGGGGAAAGGCGGGCGAGGCGTAGTCCGGCTCGGACTCCGTGTCGGGTCGGCGGTGTGGCGGGCGCGTCTTGGAGGGCGGCGGGCCAAGGGCCGCTTCTGGCTGGGCCTTAGGCCCGGTCAAGGGGAATTTTTTTAAATAGTTCATGACGGAAAAAAAATTCTATAAAATAAAATAAAAATCTAAAAATGCCAAAACAAATTTTCACCGTCTAAATGAAATATTTAGAACGAGATGAACATTTTCTTGGCCCTAAAATGCAATTTTGAAAACGTGCAATTTTTCTAACGCAAATAAAATCCAAATAAAATCAAATAAAAACCAACAAATGATTTTAACATTTTTCCTCCAATATTTCAATTATTTTGGAGAAGTCATATTATCTCCTCTCATATATTTTTATATGAAATATTTTTCGGAGAGAAAAATAATTAAAATCAAAAAATCCTCGTTTTCGCTATTTGATAGAAATCAAATATGAAAACCGGAAAAATCCCCAACTCTCTCCGAGGGTCCTTGAGTTGCTTAGGATTTCAAGGATTTCGGAACGAAGATGCAACAAAATATGATATGTATGGATGACCTATGTATAACATTCCAAATTAAAAATTTGGGATGTTACATAGTCGGTTGGGGATAGGACGATAATCTCGCATACACCGAATATTTGCCGACGAGAGTTTGTTTTTTGCGCCCACCGTGTATGAATATGAATCGTGGAGGGAGTGGATTTCGGCCGAGGCACTGCTTGTGTTTTGGCGCCCACCGTGTATGAATCCGGTGAGAGGCGGTTACGCCACGCTTGGGTGAAATTAAAACCTACCCTATCGAAACCTATAGAAATCTAGCAGATAGGCTTTGCGTGGCAGGGATAGGCGTAGTGATTTCCATCTCGCAGATTTTGGTTTCAAGGGTTACCGCGACTTTCCCCGCTTCGCTCAAATTTTGCACAAAGGCATCGCCATCGTGCCAACTCAATTCGAATCCCGCTTGTATTCTACTATTTTTCTCAAGGGATCCATTTTCAATTGGAATTACATTCTATATACATCATTTTTTATATATACTTTCAAAAGCACAACAAAGAATTCTGCTCCTTTATATGTATAATATGATTTACAAATACAACGATCTCGAAATCTTAAGGTTGAATTCAAAAAAAATTTAACCAAATTATGTTCTACTAAAATGTATGGATGAGTAATATCTACATATTAAATAACATAGATGTGCGTGAATTCATATGAGTATGCATGTTTGATAGATCAATTTTGGTTTGAGTATGGATTACATGTATCATCATCTCGAATTCAAATATTTGAATCCCTTTTTTCTTCACTCCTTTCACGCCCATCTCTCTCGCATTCATGCTCCTTCAGGTAGCTATCACTCTCTTTTCTCCAGCTCACCCGCACGCTCACTTCATGTTTCTCCTATCCTCGCAAACATTGTCTCTCGACGTCTCCCTTGAGAAGTTTCATACTCTCCCTATCATTATACATTACACGGTTTTCATTATCTCTCACGTCTCTACTGTTCTCTGGTATCACTCGGTACCTAAGCTTTCTTTTTCACCGCCACACACAGTCTCCACTCGTCTTTCACTTTGTCTTTCTCTCTATGGGATTCTCTCACACACCCTATATGTCTCTACATATGAATCATACCACTAAAATTACTCTCTCTCTCCTGTAGACACAACATTTGTTGCGGTCTCCTTTTCGTCTCCATCCCAGACTAACATTATTCATTTGTTTACCGATCAGACAACCCCGACTACCGTCTCCTCTCTCTCTCTCTCTCTCACAGACACACACACACACAACTCCTGCTTCCACTCCCCTTCCCGACTACCGTGTCTCTCTCACACACAGAAAACTCTCGCTTTCGCACCCCGACTCGTATTTCTTCACAAACATTTATCGACTGGCTAGCCTCTAGATAGGTTTATACACCCGCACACTCGTGCTTCCACCATCGCATACATGTCTCTCTCCCGCTCCTTGTATCTATGTAGCTTTTTCTTCCCTTCCCGAGACACGCCCTCTCGATCGTGCACACACACACTATGGCCTCATTTTAAGCTGATACCTATCGCACACACACTACTTGTGTCTTTGTTACACATGCACTCCGCCCTCCTCCACTCTCCCTCTCTCTCACACACACATGGGCCTTTTGCAACAACTAGCAAGATGCCCATGTGTTGCATGGAACATCAAGATGCATTTGTATGAGTAGTTTATCTTGTGGGGGAAAAGGATGAACGAGGGAAGGCCTTATTTGCAAATGTGGAGAGGGGTGTGGGTGTCTTTTTGCAAAATTGCCATAGTTTCCTTCCTATCCGTCAGATATATATCGGACGGCCTATATTGCAGGATGGCAGGCACACGATCATCACCGACAATGCTTTTTATAAGAGTAGGGGAAAAAATAGAGTTGGTGATGATAGTGGGCCTGCCATCCTGCAATGTAGGTCGTCCGATTTATATCTGACGGATGGGAAGGAAAATATGGCAATTTACCCGCACTCTTCACCACATTTGCAAATAAGGCCTTCCCTCGTTCATCCTTTTCTCCCACAAGATCTTGATGTTCCTGGCAACGCACGGGCATCTTGCTAGTAAGAGTAGAAATTAGACATATACCACTTCTCGAATCTTGAAACCAACAACATTCCTCCCTTATCTCATCAAAACCGCCAAAGGAATATATTTTGGGTGAAACATAACATGTTTTTAGTGATATACCTATTTCAAAACTAGACTTCCTTTTCAAATCGGTGAATATGTATTAATCTACTTTGATCGTGTGGCAACGCATTGGCACATTGCTAGTAGTTATTATATTTTTTTGGACACCAGACAAACGGTGGAGTACATATACGAAGAGAAGAGGCGCATGCACGCAGTCGGCCTCTCGCTGTCTCGCACACATGAGTTTTACGTAAAGGCGACGTTAACAAATAAACACTAAAACCCTAGGCGTACGATTGCTGCATTCGCGGGTACCGGGTACGTGGTGGAGCACCTTTGTAGGAGTTGATGGTCGGACCACGGTGTGAACGACTTGGAGCGGTGGCTCACCAGCCACACAGATCGAGTAGCCACGTTTAAAATATCGTTCTTTAGCGGGGTTCAGAGTTCCGATTTTCAATGGCACGTTATAAGTAGTAAGTAGTTTTTAGAACCATTGGTATGGAGCGAAAATGGAATTCATAGTACTACGTACCTCCTTGACGTATGGTAGTATGGGTTTATGTTGCGAGATGTTGAACCTGGTAGTTCTAGGTCAAATACTATGGTTTAGATTTAGATGCTGGTTTTCAGTAATTGGAAGAGGAAACCCTTCTTTGATTAAAAAAAACTACTACCTCCATTCTGGTTTACTAGTCCCCTTCGTATTTTGGGTCAAAGTTTGTCCATGAATTTTACTTGTAAAATGTGAATGGAAAACGATATTTTGTTATACCCATACAACAAAGGACTGGATGGAGTGATTGCTCTGACACAAACGCGACCTGTCATAGCGCAGGCATTGAACCGGCGCGTCGGCCAAGAGGGCTGCACTCGCTGCAGCCCCGGCTGAGCACGCCTCCTCGCCGCGTGCAATCAGCTTAAGACTGCCCCGCCTGCCTTCATTGAATCCGTGTGTGTGCCAAAGAACACGTCCTTCCATGAGCCGTGCATTTTAGAACAGAAAACATGACGAAAATATACTCATGGTCTTGACTTGTTGTGCTCGTGACCGGTAGCGAGGAACTAGTAGAGGTTTTTCTTTATTTATAACTCCCTCACATTTTTTGGCTTTGAAGTGAATCATGGTTGTGGACATTATGTATGAATGTGCAGATATCTCGTGAACATGCGTTTGATGTGGAAGTTGAACTTGGAATGTCGGGTTTATGCTGCGTGAAATATACCATGTCCAATGCTTCGTCCATTATTGTTTGGAAAGTAATTGTTGTTATTACAAGACCCAAAAAACATTTTGTGCCACATCAGAGATGCTGAGACATCACAACAGGCATGCTGACTAGATAAACATTTGAACCTAGCTATTATGAAGGAAATTTTGTATTGACAACAGTTTTAGATAGTAGGAGACGCCTAGCCTGCTCTGCCTATGCTAGCTTATTTCTGGCTTCTTCCATCTCTTCTTTGGCTTGGGTGAGGAGAGCATCTGATTGCTCTTTTCGCTTCTTCAGGAACTCAGCTACATTCTCAAGGGCTGCTGCATGCTTTCTTTCAGCCTTTACTAATGCCACGAGGACACGAATAGCTGACGACTCCACCTCGCTTGTGTGTGATCCAGCATCATCTGGGAATTTGCACCTTGTGTCTAATCCAGCATCATTATGGAACTGGCACCTTGTGTGTAATCCAGCCTCATTTTGGAAACATGATCTCGAGGTTGATCATACTTCCCTCCTCGCAGAAACTGCATCCTGACATGAAGTTACTTCTTTTTTAGATCAATACTCAGAGAAACCTAGATCAATTTAGTAGAAGCCGATAGATGTAACTTCGGAGAAGTGAATTCAAAAGGAAAAGAAATATAAAACAGACTACAAGGTGAGAACACCCACTTCCTACATCAAGTTAAAACGAAAGCGTTAGGACGGTTAAGACTCTTCTTATTACACATCAAGAACACCACGCTTAAGAGAAACAGAAACTACAACATATACACATCGAAGAACACGAGGCTAAACGAAAGTAATTGAAAGGGTGTTACTTACCAAAGCTCGTTTTACAGGTTCGGTGCAGCTCCTCTTTAACCTGCCACGCTCCTTGAAGATGTCCCGAATATCCCGTGTTTGGTCTTCATTGCTCCTCTGCATGTTCACACTCATGGTTTTAAAATCTCACCATGGCAAGAAAAATACTACTAGTAATACTCGCGCATCTTGTGGGCAACATTAAAGCACTAAATGCAGCCATGTTAGAGCAACTCCAACAGAATCAAGAACGCGGCGGCGCTTTAAAAAGCGCTTATAAAGGTCGAGAACGAGAAGTAGATAGTAGACAGTAGAGGATAGTTCTCAGCATAGATAGATAAAAAAAAAGATAATTCAACTACTCTTCGTCGTCTGACTCCTCCTCGGTGATGTCCTCCTCTCGACGCCCGATCAGAGGCGTGAAGATACCGATCGCCGCCGATTCCTGTGGCGACGCTGCTCCTAGCCTCATGTTGAATTGAGCGTCTGCTTTTCGCCTACGCTTGTCCTCGCGATAGGCGGCTCGCTCCGCCCTCCTCCTATCCCTCTCCGCCCTCCTTTGCGAGTAGAACTCGCACTCATTGATGATGTCCTGCGAGAAGTGTTGGCGGCACAGCGCCATGGATTCCTCGTCCATCTCAGCGGTGCCAAGACGGTGCTCCCGCCTCCGGTTGTCGCGACGATCCTCGTTGGTGCTAAGCCGCGGCAGAGGCGCGAGCTCCTGCGCCCGCTCCCATGTCGGCATGTTGGGGAAGTTCAATGTTCTATGAGGCCACCGGAGGCGCCACGCCGCCGCGTCGTACACGCGGGCGGCCTCGTTGGCGGTGTCGAAATTGCCGAGGCCGAGGCGCATCCCATGAACTGATCTCGGCGAGAAGCCGCCAGAGGCGCGCGCGACGCCGCAGTATCCCAAGTTTCCGGCGACGCTGGCGGCATCATGGCCAAGGTGAGGCTAAAAGAGCGGGAGAGAGCGGTGGCGAGGCACGTAGCGGTGGAGGGCGTTGTATTTATAAAGACGCTTGGACGCCACAAAAACTAGCGCACGCCTGACGCTTTCACACGATCCTTTCCCGACGTGTCTGCTATCTCTACTCTCTTCTCTATGGTTATATTTATTTAATATTTAATATTTAATATTTATATCTATTTCCTTTACTGTCTACTTTTTTTCTCTATACTTTTTTTTCTTGCAATATAGGTCGTCCGATTTATATCTGACAGATAGGAAGGAAACAAATGGGAATTTTGCAGAAAGATACCCATACCCCTCTACAGGTTTGCAAATAAGGCCTTCCCTCGTTCATCCTTTTCTCCCGCAAGATAAACTAGTCATACAAATGCATCTTGATGCGTTCAACGCATGGGCATCTTGCTACTTCTAAAACTCTTTCCATCATTTGCCACACTACAGGTTGCAGATGAAAAACCTACCCAAGCACAAATAGCGACACAGAGCGACGCACAATTACCAAATGATATTCTGTTGGATAATGGAGGCTATAACCAATTACTTTTACAGAACAATAGCACCCAGAAAATTGAAGGGTAGGTATGAACAAAATTGTAATCGCACATGTATCGCTTAGTGATTCAATACACACATTACCAATCAAGGAGGAGAATGATGGTCGCGGCGGCCTTTGTGAGTCATGGTCGGCAACGGAGTCGATTCATTGTCCACGACGGTGGTACTTCTGCGCTTACGCCGCCTTCCCGGAAGCATATCCAAGACCGTGGAAGGCGATGCGGGGAAGAGGCTCAGATCTCTGACGACGACGGTGGACCGGCTCCAGCGCGGCGTCTGAGGTCGTCAATGAGGCAGAATCTTGTTGCGGTGGACGAAAGTGCGCCCGATGTAAAGGGAGGAGCACGAAGGCTGCGGTGCCGTGGAGAAGTCTATTTTGCGGTGGGGATAGAAAATGGGGAGTATTCAGGTGTACTACTCTGGGTGCCGGGGTGGGGTTGGCTGGGTAGGGTGAACCTGAAGTTACGAAAACAGCCCCCTACCAAGCGTCGTCCGTAGGCCTGTTCCAAAGGCTATGATGGTAACTTCCCACTGCTCGAATCAGGGTCGCGGGAGATTTTCCCGCCGACCTCAAAATTTTGTGACACTGGACTCCCCGTTTGGCGTGTTGAGTGATTCGGCTAAGCAACTAGCGAGTAGTAGTAGTAAACTCTGCATATTAGGTTTGACCGAAGTCAAACTTCCTAAAGTTTGACCAAGTTTATATAAAAATATAAACATTTACCATAACAAATATGTATGATGTGGAAGTACATTCAATAATGAATCTAATGGTATTTATTTGTTATTGTATATGTTAATATTTTTTATAGGGAAAACTTTGTTTTTGCCACTCTACGTTTTGCCAACTTTGCTTATGCCACTCTAGAATTTGACATCTCACTTTTGCCACTGTTATCCTTTGATAATACATCACAAATGCCATTCCGTGGCAAAAACAATAATTTTTCATTTCACTTTTGCCACTCTTAGCATTTGACATGTATCACAATTGCCACTTGGAAAATTTTGTTTTTTCCACGGAAGGGCAAAAGTGATATATTGTCAAAAGCTAAGAGTGGCAAAATTGAAATGTCAAATTCTAGAGTGGCATAAGCAAAGTGGGCAAAAACAAAGTTTTCCCCTTTTTTGTAAGCTTTCTGAGAGTTTACAAAACTTGACTTTGATCAATGCTAATACGCGGACTTAAATAAAAACGGAGGGAGTACACATTTGTTTTCTTAGTTTGTAGTGAACTAATCATTTGTTGAAATTGTGAAATAAATATATTAGGCTATTGACTTCGAATGTAATGGTCTATACAATTCAATAGTTACAATCATTGTCGAATCCCAAGATGTATACAAGGTCTATAGTACTTCACAACATGCTCAAACTCACATAATCCCGATCAAATGAGAATCTAAATGCATTTCATAGTTATTACTTTGTAGGATGCAACAAAAACAACCAAAATCATACATCAGCCATTATAGAAGCAACATTTTGACATATCCCATTGTGTGAATGAAACATGCAGAGAGAGCTTTTGAAGATGGAGCAGATAGGGCGGGAAAGATTGTATGTATGTGGACGAGAGAGTAGGAGACAAACCTAACGAGACAGACAGAGAGAGAGAGAGAGAGAGAGAGAGAGAGAGAGAAAGAGAGAGGAATAAGTTAGGTCTATGAGAAAGATGGAGACATGTAATATACGTGAGATGCGTGTGCATCCGGATTCTCAGATCGTGGAAGGTGACGAGACAACATGTTTGATGAGAGAGCTGGAAAAACATGGACGAGAGGGGAAGGATCTCATGGGTTGAGGGATTGAAAATTTTGTGCGGGGGAGAGAGGGATTGGTAATTTTGTGCAAGAGAGAGAGAGGGTGGGGGGAGGAGTCAGTCAGTCGTCGTCACATCACCCTGCTTCCAAATGACCCGCATTCTCTAGCGCGGTGTGGTCGCTGATGAAGTCATGTACCTGGGGTAGGGTCATGGACCTGCCCAAGGGTACCCTCCACAAGGACATTCACAAGAGAAGCAGCCTTCCAGTCGACCTGGTAGGCTTCCACTCGACAGATTCAAAGGCACTCGACTATGAAGACCCACTCGACCACCAAGAGTCCAAGAGCCACTCAGTGTCCAAACGGTTTGTAGTTAAATAGTCTTTATGACCTTAAATGACACTTTATGTAAGGCGTTACCAGTAACGCCTAGCTTTAATATACCTTAAACCCTCTACTCATTAAGGCTGGCTGGGGTCCCGGCGCACTCTATATAAGCCACCCCTCCACGAATTGAAGGGTTCGCACCTGTAACATACGCAGATATTCCAAATGACCGCCTCGGGGCTCCGAGACGTGGGGCTGTTACTTCCTCCGAGAAGGGCCTGAACTGTAAATCTCTTGCGTATACAACTGCTCCATAGCTAGGATCTTGCCTCTCCATACCTACCCCCATTCTCTTTGTCGGACTTAGAACCACGACAGTTGGCGCCCGTAAATGGGCAGGTGTTCTAGCGAATTGTTGGAGAAGTTGGGATTCTTTCGATCTCCCGACATCATGGTTTCAGGTGGAGTTCTGGTCGACGGCCACGAGATCCGTCTCGGTGCGCCACGTTAAATGCCGACGACTCCGCTTGGCTTCGTGGAGGCTCCACTCGACGTGGACGCGCTCCCCATCCGCGGGGCGACGCACTTTCGCGCGTGCGTCCGCGGCGTCCTCCTGTGACAACCGTCGACCCAGTATGGGTCGGCTCCTGCGCCTCTTCACTCCCAGTCTCCTACCGGCGCAAGCATTCTGGTCGGTCGAGCCTTCAGCGATGGGTGAGGCATGCGGTGGCCCGCCAGTCGGCCATCCCCCAAGTCGCGACGATCGAGCCCGACGAATCTCTCTACGGCCTGTTCGACCTGTCGACTGGCTCCGTAGAGACCGCGTCCGAATGCGATAGCAGTGACCCGGCGGCAGAAGTTCTGATGGTCGATGGACCACGCAGTCCCCTCGATTCACCCGCACCAACGAAGGTGGCGGTGGAAGGCGATCCGGCGCAAGCCCACGAAGAATACTTGCTCGAGCCCCTCACTTCGCCTCCAGAGGGAGGAGCTTCGTCGTCGGAACATGGATGCACTTCACACTCCTATCATTGGAGAAACCCCGAGGCCGCGCCTTGGAGGATGCGCGCTGGCCAACACTCGGCCGAGCACTCGACCGGAGAATCTTCAAAGTACTGGATGAGCGTCTTGTGACCGAGGGTTCCGTAATCCACGGACGCCAGCTCTTTCAACCGCCAACCTGTATATCGAACTCCGATTCAGAATTTAGCAGCTGCCGCCAGATAGCAGAGTCAATTCAGCCTTCCTCGTCGGAGGCGGTAGAGGTTTCTGCAATCAGGGATTTGCTCCGGCGGCGAGAGATCAAAACTCAGTTGTATCCCGCGGAACAGGGTTCACAACCGATCCGTCGTTGCTAATTCATTCCGGTGCCCATAGTCCAAGATCGCCCCGAGGCGTGAGGAACGTGGAGGCGGCGTGATGATCAATACAAGGGTCATGAAAGTATGAGCACCGATTCGATCGCAATGATCGACGTCGAGTGCCCACCCCTCCCCCAAGGGGTGGATCATATGCTCCTCGGCAGCAGGATGATAGACGCCAAAATAGTGCTGGACGAAGAGTTCCAGTCGACCCCAGGGAACCAGGCTTTGATGCGAGATCCATTATCGTTCAAGGTTTGGTCGACAGGAACAGAGCTCACCAAGACGGCCATGATAGAGATGTTCCTTCCGAGAGTAGAGTCCATGTCTCGGGACCAGAGTGTTTCAAATGAGCCATCGAGGCTGCGGTGATTCCCCCAACTTCAAAGTTGGCGGTCGAGTCGACAAGTTCATCGGAGAATCCAAGCCCGACACTTGGCTTGAAGATTACCGAGTGGCGGTTCAGATCGGCGGTGGCAACGATGAGGTAGCCATGAAGCATTTACCTCTTATGTTGGAGGGTTCAGCCCGGCGTGGTTGAATTAGTTAGCACCCAAAGCAGTATTTACACTTGGGAAGATCTAGCCCGAGTGTTTGTCGGGACATTTGAAGGAACTTGCAAGCGACCGGTAGGTTTGGCCAGAGTTGCGATCGTGCGTGCAAAAGTCGAGTGAAACCTTGAGAGATTATATCCAGAGGTGGATCACTTTGCACCACCACGATTGGAGAATGTGTCTGATCACGGGCGATCTGTGCCTTCAAGGAAGGCGTCAAGAACAGAGAATTGAGTTTGAAATTTGGTCGAACCGGAGATATGACCCTGAGTCGGATGATGGAGATTGCCACCAAATATGCAAATGGTGAAGAAGAGGACCGGCTTCGGAGTGGTAAATATAAATCTGCCGCCAATGAGACCGGCGGAGGAAATTCCAGTCGGAAGCAGAAGCGCAAAGCCGAGCCAGCGGCTCCCGGAGAGGCCTTGGCAGTGACCCCAGGAAAGTTCAAGGGGAAACCCAAGGGTCCTTGGAACCCTAAGAAGGTGAAAGATCAGGATGGGAACGACGTGTTGGATTTACCATGTCATATTCATACAAAGAAAGATGAAGAGGGTAAACTCATTTACCCGAAACATACCACTCGACAGTGTCGGCTCGGCTCTTGATTCAGCAGTTCCAAGGGAAACAGCCCAAGGACAAGGATAAGGAGACATACAAAGTTGAGGATAGATATGACAGTGATGGTGGATATCCCCAGGTCAATTCCACCCTGATGATTTTTGCTGACGTCAAAAGCAAAAGTCGATTGAAGGTTATCAATCGGGAAGTAAACTTGGTTGCTCCGGTGACTCCCAATTATCTGAAATGGTCCTGCATCGCCATCACATTCGACCGGTCGATCACCCGACGCACATTGCCACCCCCGGGAGGCAAGCATTGGTGGTCGACCCGCTTGTCGAAGGCACTCGATCGACCAAAGTCCCGATGGATGGTGGTAGTGGTTTGAATATATTATACGCGGAGACGTTGAAAGGGATGGGCATTCCGATGTCCAGACTTAGTACCAGTAACATGAGCTTCCACGGAGTCATTCCTGGAAAGAAGGCTGAGTCACTCGGCCAAATTGCTCTTGATGTAGTTTTTGGTGATTCAAAGCATTTCCGGAAAGAAAGGTTGACCTTCAAGGTAGTGGACTTCCAGAGCGCTTATCATGCTATTCTAGGGAGACCAGCTTATGCACGTTTCATGGCCCGACCATGTTACGTATATCTTAAACTGAAGATGCCTGGTCCCAAGGGCGTGATCACTATCACGGGCAATCGGAAGAAAGGTGAAGAGTGCTTCGAAGGCTCTAAGATCGCCGATGCTCAGTTGGCAGTGGTAGAGCTACAAGAGTATCAGAAAACTGCAGATCCGAATGATTTGTTGCGAGCTAAGAAGCCCGCTACGGAGTCAGTATTCCAGTCGACCAGCGAGACGAAACAGGTTCACATTCACCCGACTGATCCCGACGCTGCTCCGACCAACATCTCAACAACACTCGACTCAAAATAGGAAGAAGCGCTCATCCAGTTCCTCCGTGAGAACTGGGACATCTTTGCATGGAAGCCTCAACAGCCGGTGTTCCCATGGGGCTGGCTGAGCATCGCCTCTGAAGTCGACCCAAAATTCAAACCAGTTAAAGAGTATCTTCGCCGTCCGCCATCCGTAAGAGAAAAGCCATTGGCGAGGAGGTGGCTCGGCTCTTAGCAGCAGAGTTCATCCGAGAGATCTACCACTCGAGTGGCTCGCCAACGTTGTCATGGTCCCCAAGAAAGACAAGTCGTTAGCATGTGCATCGATTTCAAGCATATCAATTAGGCCTGCTCGAAGATCATTTCCCTCTTCCTCGCATCGACCAAATAGTCGACTCAAGCTGCGGGATGCGAGAGGTTGTCTTTTTAGACGCCTATTCCGGGTACCATCAGATCCGTACAGTATGGACCCGATGAGATTAAAACAGCGTTCATCACTCCATTCGGGTGCTTCATTATGTCACCATGCCATTCGGTCTCAAGAATGCCGGAGCCACATTCATGAGGATGATTCAAAAGTGTTTGCTCACTCAAATCGATTCGGAATGTGGAAGCGTACATGGATGATATAGTGGTCAAGTCACGAAAGGGTTCCGACCTGTTGACCGACCTTGCTGAAACATTTGCCAATCTCGTGGAGGTATGATATCAAGCTTAACCCATCAAAGTGTACATTCGAGTCCCCGTGGAAAGTTACTCGGTTTTCGTTTCGAGTGAGGAATCGATGCTAACCCGTAAAAGGTTGGCACCATACTCCGAATGAAGCGCCACTGTGCGTGTGCACGATGTCCGTAAACTTACCGGATGCTTGGCGCTTTAAGTCGATTCATCTCTCGCCTCGGTGAAAAGGCATTGCCTCTGTACCGATTGATGAAGAAGTCAGACAAGTTCGAGTAGACTCTAGAAGCTGATGCAGCGTTCGCAGAGCTCAAAGCTCTGCTCTCAACCCAGCCGGTGCTTGCTGCTCCAATCAGCAAGGAGCCTTTGCTTCTTTACATTGCAGCCACTGGACAAGTCGTCAAGATCTGATTTACGGCCGAAAGGGAAGAAGAAGGAAAAGCCTTCAAAGTTCAACGCCCAGTTTATTATCTTTCAAGCATCTTGGCCAAAGCAAAGATACCCTCACTATCAGAAGCTTGTTTATGGGATCTATATGACCACGAACAAGGTTGCTCATTATTTCTCTTATCATTCCATTACAGTCGTCAGCGACGCCCCTTTGTCGGAAATTCTTCATAACAGAGATGCAACTGGTCGAGTGGCAAAATGGGCGATTGAACTCCTTTCCCTTGATATCAAATTCAAGGCAAAGAAAGCCACCAAGTCCCAAGCAATAGCAGATTTCCTCGCCGAGTGGACTGAACAGCAGCTTCCGACTCAAGTTCACTCGAACCTTTGGACTATGTTTTTCGACGGTTCCAAGATCTTTGAGCAGTTCGGTCTTTGAGGTTGTATTGGTTTCCCCGAGGAGATAGGCTCAAGTATGTTCTCCAGATTCACTTTGATTCTTCCAACAACTAAGCGTAATATGAAGCACTCCTGTATGGGTTAGCATGGCCATTTCACTTTCGGCGTCAAATCGCCTTATGGTTTATGGCGACTCAGATCTGGTTGTTAATCAAGTGATGAAGGAGTGGGATGTCAGAAGCCCAGCTATGACAGGTTATTGTAATGCAGTGAGAAAGCTGGAGAAGAAATTCGAGGGGTTAGAGCTTCATCATATACCTCGACTGAAAAATCAAGTCATGGATGATTTGGCGAAGATAGGGTCCAAGAGGAAGCCATTCCCGGTGATGTATTTTAGAACACATTCATGCTCCATCGGTGTAGGAGGATCCTTTCACGTAAGAAGCCCCGCAGCAAAAGAGTGCCAATGATCCGATCAGTAGTTGAGGTCCCACCGTGGTCGATCTAATTATGGAAGTTGTGGTCATCACTCCCGACCGACTGCCGTACATCGTGACATATATCCTTAGGAAAGAGCTCCCGAGAAAATGAAGAAGAGGCTCGACAGGCGTCTGTCGATCCAAGGCCTTTACAATAATCAAGGGACAATTATACCAGAGAAAGCGCTGATCGAGTCGGCCGTAAGTGTATCACGCCGTAAGAAGGTCGATAATTCTTGAAGATATCCACTGGGACCTGTGGCCATCATCGTCCTCTCGGACCATTGTGGCTAAAGCATACCGAAGCGGATTTTCTTGGCCAAGGCAAATGAAATGGCAAAAGAAATAGTCGACAAGTGTGAAGGATGTCATTCTATTCCAACATGTCGCACAAGCTAGCCTCAGCCTTGAAGACCATTCCACCTGCTTGGCCCTTCGTTGTTTGGGGATTGGACATGATTGGACCTTTGAGAACTGGCGAAGCGGCTTCACTCATTTGCTAGTAGCGATGACAAGTTCACCAAGTGGATCGAAGCCAAGCCCATCAAGAACCTCGATGCATGCACCGCTATCAGTTTCATCAGAGAGTTGATATTCAGATATGGAGTTACGCATAGCATCATCACCGACAATGGGTCAAACTTCGATAATGACAAGTTCAAAGCCTTCTGCGCCTCTCAAGGCACGCGGGTCGACTATGCTTCAGTGGCTCATCCTCAGTCAAATGGACAAGCAGAACGTGCAAACGGCCTCATTCTCAAAGGGCTGAAACCTCGGCTGATGCGTGATCTCAAACACGCAGCAGGAGCTTGGGTCGACGAACTTCCATCAGTTCTCTCGGGATTGAGGACCACTCCTAATCGGTCGACTGGGAGAACTCCATTCTTCCTTGTCTATGGAGTCAAGCAGTTCTGCCGAGTGACCTGCTTCACAATGCGCCTCGAGTCGAGCTATACTCAAGAGGAAGCGAACAAGCCCGGCAAGATGCAGTCGACCTCTTGGAAGAGGAGAGAGAGATGGCTTTGATCCGCTCGACTATCTATCAGCAAGACTTGCGTCGATTCCATGCCAGAAATGTGAAGAGTCGAGCCATCCAAGAGGGAGATTTGGTCCTCCGAGTGGATCAACAGAACCACACAAGCTTGCTCCCACTTGGGAAGGTCCTTCATCGTCTCGAGGGTCCTCCACAATGGAGCGTATCATATCTACAACGTTGATCGCCAGATCGACGAGCCTCGTGCTTGGAACGCGGAGCTGCTCCGCACGTTTTACTCTTAAAACTCACTCGGTTGAGATGTAATAAAAGTACTTTTGTAGTTTGTTTATCTAAGACAAGAATGTTATAATTCTCCCAGTGATTAATATTGCTTTTTGTCGGAATTTCCCCCAGTGGGTGGCTTAGCTGCGAATCCGATTCGCCTAAGTTTGTAAAAAAAAATCCTTTCGAGTGAGCAGGTCTCTCACTCGGGGCTTACTTGCGAATCCGCTTCGCCTAAGTATTCAAAATCCTACCGAGTGGCGAGCCAGCCTCCCACTCGGAGGCTTAGCTGCAGTCCAAGTACTCGGCTAAGTTTCCAAAATCCTACCGAGTGGCGAGCCAGCCTCCCACTCGAAGGCTTAGCCTGAGTCAAGTACTCGCCTAAGTTTTCAAAATCCTACCCGAGTGGCGAGCCAGCCTCCCACTCGGAGGCTTAGCTGCAGTCCAAGTACTCACCTAAGTATCCAAAATCCCACTGAGTGGGGAGCCAGCCTCCCACTCGGAGGCTTAGCTGCAGTCCAAGTACTCGCCTAAGTATTCAAAATCCCACCGAGTGGCGAGCCAGCCTCCCACCTGAGGCTTAGCTGCACCAAGTACTCGCCTAAGTATCCAAAATCCCACCGAGTGGCGAGCCAGCCTCCCACTCGGGAGGCTTAGCTGCAGTCCAAGTACTCGCCTAAGTATTCAAAAACAACCAAGTGGTGAGCCAGCCTCCCGCTCGGGGGCTTATAACAGCCCAAGGATTCGCCTCAAACATCCAAAGTAATAAAAATCCTACCGAGTGGAGAGCAAACCTCCCACTCGGAGGCTTAGCTGCAGCCCAGTGCTCGCCTAAGTAATAGAAATCCTACCGAGTGGAGAGCAAACCTCTCACTCGGGGGCTTAGCTGCAGCCCAGTGCTCGCCTAAGTAATAAAAATCCTACCGAGTGGAGAGCAAACCTCTCACTCGGGGCTTAGCCTGCAGCCCAGGTGCTGCTCGCCTAAGTAATAAAAATCCTACCGAGTGGAGAGCAAACCTCCCACTCGGAGGCTTAAGCTGCAGCCAGTGCTCGCCTAAGTCAGAAAAATCCCACCGAGTGGAGAGCAAACCTCCCACTCGGAGGCTTAGCTGCAGCCCAGTGCTCGCCTAAGTAATAGAAATCCTACCGAGAGTAGAGCAAACTTCTCACTCGGGGGCTTAGCTGCAGCCCAGTGCTCTCCTAAGTAATAAAAATCCTACCGAGTGGAGAGCAAACCTCCCACTCGGAGGCTTAGCTGCAGCCCAGTGCTAAGTAATAAAATCCTACCGAGTGGAGAGCAAACCTCCCACTCGGGGGCTCAGCTGCAGCACAAGTACTCGCCTAAGTAAGGAATTCATCCCAATCCGCAAGGACGACGAGGTGCAGGTCGATCGCTACCTCCTCCTTGAGCTTCGCCACAAGTAAAACGTGTGGTCCATCCCAATCCGCAAGGGCAGCGAGGATAGATGAAGCTCAAGTCGATTGGAATTTCAACGGAATATCTTCCGAAATGAAGAATAAAGTTCTCTCAAAGGCAAGCAAAGCATGTTAAAGGAAAAATCAAGTTCGGATAAACGTCCTCACGGATCCAAAGGTGCTCGAGCGTTAAGCACATTAAAGTTTATCGATTACTGAAACCACTCGGCATTCCGAGGCAAATTTAAAGTGGGACTTAGAAGTTTTTTACTCCTCCGTGGAGGACCGGAAGGCAAAACAAACTGGTCGAGGTCGATTCCGTCGGCAATACGGGTAGCAGCAGCGATGAAAGTCTCCATGAAAGATCTGAAGTCGTGCTTCCTGGTATTGGCAACCTTGAGAGACACCAGCTTGTCCTCTTACACTTCTTTGCAGTGGACACGAACCAGAGATAGAGCAACATCAACACCACACCTGGCAGATGACTTCTTCCATTCTTGCACTCGACTTGGAATCTCATTCAGTCGAGTCATCAAAGATTCAAGATCATTCTGGAGAGTCTGTTCTGGCCAGAGAGTCGAGTCGATCCGCGACACTGCAACTTTCAGTCGAGCAAGATAATCCACTGCGCTAGCAACACGAGACTCCAGTCGGAGCACATTCATAGCAGCTTCGTCCTTCACGGGAGAGTTGATGGGGTCCAAACTGGTTTCCACTCGACTGGTTTCTTCTTCAAAGTTTTGGCAGAATTCTGAAAACACAACTCGGATTCAAAATGAAGATCATATGATGAGCCGGTGAGAGCAAGGCAGTTGGATAAAAGAGATTACCTTCAAGCATGAGAAACAGCTTCTTGGCGAACCCTCCAAGATAAATCTCCGTGTCGTTTCGCTTCCCCGCCACCGGCCAACCTTGTCGAATGTAACATTCTTGTCATTCTTCAGCCGACTGACTTCCTTGTTAGCCGCGTCAAGAGAGGCTTTCAGCTTGGCATTTTCATCTTCAAGTTTGTCGACTGAGGCAAGCTTCTCTTCAGTGAGCTTTGTTTTCTCCAAAGCCGCCTACTGTGCCTCTTCAAGGTCAAGGTCCTTCTTCTTCAAAGTCTCTTCCAGTTTATCTGCAAAGCAACAATGAGAACAGAGTTGAGAATGAGCGAAAAACAGAGGTAGTCGTCAAAAATTCTCACCAGCCATACCTTTTGCTTCATCCTCATGCCTTCGCAAATTCTCCTGAGCAAGCTTCAAATCGAGGTTGAGCTGAATCTGCTTTTTCTCTAATCTCGAGATAGCGAGCCACAAGCTCGCAAGATTTCTACAAAGAGTCAACCAATGAAAGACATCAAAGACAGATCACTTCCGAAAGTGACTAAGGAAAAATAGTAGCATTTCTAAGACTACGGTCGAATAAAAACATTCGACAAGAGTCTCGGGATTACACCCGGCCGTGCACTCAGCCGATGCCCCCACTGGTTTACCAATTTGGTTCGACCGATCGACCAAAAGAGGCGAAGAGGCTATGATTCTAAAAACATGGCTAATTGTCGTGATCAGCGGTAAAAAAACAGTTCTTTAGACTATAGTCAATCGCACGCAATGATCGACCATAATCTCGGGGACTACACCCAGTGGGTGCACTTAGCGTGCCCCCACCGTTTTTTTCAGTTCCATTCGACTTGGTCCGTCCAAGTCGAGTGAAGATCACAGCATAAAGACCATAGCCGACTGCACGCAGTCGACCATAGTCTCGGGGACTACACCCAGTGGGTGCACTCAGCGTGCCCCCACAAAAGTTCAAACGACACACACACCCAGTGGGTGTACAGATATGGAAATTTCCAGAAGAAAGCAGTTTCAGATAGTATATAACAAAGCAAGCGACGACTGACTTACTTGGACATTGCTCTCGAGAGCTGAACTAGCATCATAGGCCGCCTGACTTGCCTCTCGAGCCGCTTTCACCTGCTCCATCATGATCCCTGCCTGGCGTATGGCCTCCTTAGCAGCACTTACTTGGTCTTCCGGGACGTGGTGTGTAGCAAAGAGAGATGGTGGATCAGCGATTAATGACGGCGGGTCGGAGCACTTGTCGGGCACACGCAATGAAGATCTGAGAAGTCCGAGAGGGTTGCCTCCCTCGAAATCAACGCCTCGTGAGTCGCCATGACTTGAGCAGCCTTGCCAGCAGGCACTTTCTTGTTCCTCCTTTTCCTCAATGGCGCTTCCTCGTCATCATCGGGAAGATCAATGACGTGGCGGAACTACAAGAGAGATCCGAGTAAACATGGAAGCCTAATCGACTAAAAGCCCCAGTCGGCTAAAAGTGAAATCTCAGAGATCTTACCAAGATTGGAAGTAGCCGCATCCTCCATTTCCTGATCATCGTGCTTGGCTGAAGTCTCGGAGGTAGCGGCGCTGTAGATTTCAAGAGTCGGCTGATCAGACATCTTGGGCAGGGCCTTCGCCGGCTTCGACGATGTCGCTCGAGGTTGCTTCGGCGGCTTCTCAGTCGGCGCGGGAGAAGTTGTCGTAGGTCGCTTCATCGACTGACCGATGGGCACAACAGCTTTACCGCGTCCGGCCGCCGGGTCGTGCGTCGACTTGGACCTTCCCTCCAAGCGAGGAGGGTCGACGTCTTCCTCCTCGTCTTCCTCCTCCTCCTCATCATCAGAGCCATCATCCTCCTCATCCTCTTCGCCGTTGGACTCCCATTCCTCCGGACTCTCACCTCCACTTCCTTCTTCTTCTTCGGCTGCTTCCTGCGCCCCGTTGGGCATCGAGTACATCTCAGTGGTGACCTAGAAGACAACAAAACAAGGTTAAAGTCAGTCGACGAAATTGACATCAATCTGAAGGTATGCAGCAGAATCCACGATCGGAGATAAGTAATGATACCTTATGCGGTTCGTAACTCTGGTCGGTGGTGGAATCCTCCTAGCTCCTTGAGGTTATCTTTATTTCCTGTGATGGTAGTCATTCACTTCTCCAGTATGGCGTCATCAACTTCCTCCGGATGGACCCGAGTGGTATCATCCGTACCGGAGTACATCCACATCGGATGACCTCAGTATTGGAGTGGCTGAATACGCCGTCGGAGAAAAACCTCCAGGAGATCCATGACGGTCACCCCTTCGCGAATAAGCTGGACTACACGCTCCATCAGAAGCTTTACTTGGGCCTTCTCCTCCGCAACACCTTCAGGGAATATGGCTTGTTCACTCGACTCATGGAGAAAGGAGGGAGCCCGGTCGACCGCCCAAGGCCGGCTTGTCTTGGCAATAAAACCAGGTCGACTGCCACCCTCTAACCGAGTCGGGGAGAGTCATAGCTGGAAAGGCGCTCTTCCCCCTCATCTGGACTCCGAGTCCCCCACACATTTGGATTACTTGGGTCCTCTCGTCATTCGGGCTCGTTTTCTTCACCGTCTGAGAGCGACAGGTGAATATGTGCTTGAAAAGACCCCAATGCGGTCGACAACCCAAGAAATTCTCACAGAGAAGCGAAAGCAAGAAGATACACAATGGAGTTTGGAGTGAAATGGTGGAGTTGCGCTCCAAAAAGTTCGAAACCCCGGAAAAAAGATTTGGCGGCGAGAAAACCCCTATCTCGTGGGTGGCTGAGGACGACTCACCCTCTTCAGTTGCGGTTGCCACTCCGTGCGGGAAGCCTCGCCGACCCATGGGGGTCAGTCCTTCATTAGCCGGATCGGTGAGATCTTTGTCGGTGATGGTCGGCCGGATCCGATCTCCTTGGACCCAGCCTGCGGCAGCTTAGACCGCGAAGAGGAACCGCCTGACCGGGCGCTCTCCCTTAGCCTTCGCCGCCGTCTTCTTCACCCGTTCAAAGCGGCGGTCTTGTCCTTCACAATGGTCGCCGGCGAGAAAGGTACCGAGCTTCGGTGCTGGGACGGACGGAGAGCGTGGCGAGAAAAATTTTGGAGGTGGAGAGAGGAGAAATGCGAGGCGCCTTTGTTCAAAATGCCCGGTCCAACGCCTTATATGGGGAATTCGCTTCGAGTGGCTGACCCGGTAGGCCCGAGCAATCCCGTCACGATCCCGCATAGCGGTAGCGCCGCGATACGTGGCGAAAAATGCGGCCGAGGATCGAGGCGTCGTCGTCTCATCCCATCCGAGTGCCGCGGTTTTCTCCGCTTCGCGCGCTTCCCAAAATTCGGATCCCACGAAATCCGCTAACCGCAGAGCAACTCGTCAGATAACAGATTTCCTCAGATCCGTCAGCTCGAAATCCTCGAGTTCACAAAGTTCACTCGACAAACATGAAGAATAGATCAAAGGCGACCGAAAGAAAGGTTGACGTCATCACCAAAAGGTCGTTGATCCAGAGTAAGACGCACTCCACAAAGACGAAGAACAGGTCGGAAAGATTCTCAACTCCTTCCTCACTCAAACCTCGATCCATTCGGGGCTAATGATGAAGTCATGTACAGGGTAGGGTCATGGACCTGCCCAAGGGTACCCTCCACAAGGACATTCACAAGAGAAGCAGCCTTCCGATCGACTGGTAGGCTTCCACTCGACAGATTCAAAGGCACTCGACTATGAAGACCCACTCGACCACCAAGAGTCCAAGAGCCACTCGGTGTCCAAAGCGGTGCAGTAGTTAAATAGTCTTTATGACCTTAAATGACACTTTATGTAAGGCATGTTACCGATGCGCCTAGCTTTAATGTACCTTAAACCCTCTACTACATTGGGCTGGCTAGGGTCCTGGCGCACTCTATATAAGCCACCCCCCTCCACAGGTAGAAGGGTTCGCACCCCTGTAACACATACGCAGATATTCCAGTCGACCGCCTCAGGGCTCCGAGACGTAAGGCTGTTACTTCCTCCGAGAAGGGCCTGAACTCGTAAATCTCTTGCATATACAACTGCTCCATAGCTAGGATCTTGCCTCTCCATACCTACCCCCCATTCTACTGTCAGACTTAGAACCACGACAGTCGCCGTCTTCGATCTGCTCGATGCCCTCTTTGAAGATTGAGGTGTTGTGCATGTTCGGGTGCAAAGAAGCACAAGCGAGAGTGGTCATCGTATAACCTTGGATGGGGATGAATTGTGTGCTCGGGGGAGTGTGCGTGTGTGTTGTGCTGCGTGTGTGTGTGTGTGTGTGCGCGCGCGTGTGTGTGTGTCAGATATTGAGCGAAAACAAACCTAAGGAGAGAAATGGGTATTCATGAAGAGATTGTGCGGGCCTTGAGGTGGGAAGGGCCCGAGTGAGGGTGTCAAAATGTGCGCGTTGATGCATGTGTTGCATGCGATCGTGCGAGGGATGGACGAATCGAGAGAGATGGTTGTTCTGTTACGGATGCTCCTCTCTCTCTCTGTCTCTCTCTCTCTCTCACACACACGCACACACACACACAAGTAAACTAGAAGACCGTTCTCTCATGTATACACAACGTATCGGCATCTGTCTATGTCTCACACATGCATGATCATTTGCACATTCACACCTCTCTATGTCTCAGATCACACGCACACTGTCTCCACATTGCCCTTCCGCCACAACACACATATGGACACATACACACGTTCTCTCTCAGTCACACACACAAAATAAGTATTAAAAAACTAGGCGCACATAAAACGTCCAAATCCAAATAAACACAAACTGGAGCTAAATTCAAATATATGGAAATATTGCAGCGTCAAGAACTTTCCTAGGAAAAAAAGTTGAGTAATATTCGAGGATTGTTTTCACACACACAAAAAGGTTCGGTGGATGTCCTTGGTAGCGACACGGTGGCCTTACCGTTTGATCGACCATGGCCCAGCAGTTCACGCGCTTGCACAGGATTCCGTATCGTGGCTGTGGTACAAACTTATTTTTTTTAATAAAAGCGCTGCCTAAGTCTAATGTTTACGTGTACTAGTACGGTTTTCTTTTACGGGTTTGCTATTTCACACCTAGATGTGAAATATTATCTCACTTCTAACTCACTCACCCTTGATTTTTTTTAAACTC
Organism: Aegilops bicornis; assembly: GCA_021605145.1. Lineage (NCBI taxonomy): Eukaryota > Viridiplantae > Streptophyta > Magnoliopsida > Poales > Poaceae > Aegilops > Aegilops bicornis. The sequence goes on along the minus strand of CM038672.1, from coordinate 470,976,627 downwards.
TTCCACTCACTCACCCATGATTTTTTTAAAGTCTCCCATGGATTTTAAGGGTGAGGGAGTCAGATGTGAGACAATATCTCACATCTAGATGTGACATAGGCAGACCCTTTCTTTTAAGTTTGACCAACCTTATATAAAACTAAAGTAAGCTCCCATACGCGCACTCATCAATATGTCGCCGTCGCCGTTGTCCATGCCGGCACCCGCCTGCTCCGGCCAACAATTTCTCTCCCATCACCACCGTGTCGCCGCCATCCCTGTGCCATGAAGCCGAAGGCTCGCCCGCTCACGTCGTCTGCAGTCCCTCCTCGCCATGTTGCCGCTGCGCCAAGCACGCGAGCATGGTGGATCCGCATCTATGCATGCAACGTCTGAAGAGGAGGACGAGTGCGTGCTCGAAGACGCCGTCGAGAAGGAACTAAGCGTGTCATTGTCGCGTCTCCGCCCGGAGGAGGCGCGATCTTTGGCTGTCGCCGCGGAAGCCGGTCACAAGCGTCGAGCCCATAAACCGGTATGCAGACGCAGAATCTACCTTCGAGACCTTGAATGCCACGTGGATCCTGCAATCTGAAGGAGCAATTTAGGTCAGTCGACTCATGTGAGCCGTTTGATGCAACATGGATGGCTAGAAGGGCTTCTTCCACCTCTTCTGCCATCTTCTTCCTTCGCTCCGTCGAACTTCTTTCACAAATCGACTGACCCAAATTATACTACTAGTACGAATGTATTAAGTACAGTAGGAACACGAAGATACGAGCAGTAGTACCAACTGCAAGAAGAACAATAGTAAGACATAGTATAGTACTACTCTACGTACTAAAGAGTTCAAATAACGAGAAAGAACATAAACATAGTTCTGTTGGGGCCTCAGCACAACACACCCTTGAAAATAAACTAAGCAACAAGTCCGCTTGACACTGCAGTAGAACTAGCATGAGCGACGGCACTGCCACCTACTCGGAGTCCGAGTCCACGTCCTCGACTTCGTCCTCATCCCTCTTCCTCTTCCTCTTCACCGACGCTTCTTTGCTTGAACCGGACACTGGGCTCTGCTTCTTCATCCAACCCATGTAGATATTTAAACAAAGGTAGGCATCCATTGCTGCGTCTGAGGATGTGATCTTCATCTAATGTCTTTGACTCCCATGCATGATGAAACTCGTGATGAGGTTCCTTCAGTTTAGCGTATGAAGGATCAATCATGGCTGCTGCCAGGGTCAGCATTGAAGGTTGAGAGGAGGACACCAGGCTTGCCTTCTAGAGATTGAAGGGCTAGCCTACAACGAGGCCTATCCGACGCAGGACATCTCTGTCGTTCTTAAAGCCTACTGTAATGAATTTCACTCTTTTGTCCTTGTGGAAGTTCTTAAAATCCTGGCACTCAACGTCGGCATGGCATATGTGGTAGACCAAGCAAACGTTATGTACGCAAACCTCGATCACGGCGGGCTTCTTCCTCTCTCCGTCCTTTAGAACCTTCTCTCGTCCCAGGACTGTGGTGTACTCAACATCTAGCCCAGAGACCCACTCATCCGTTGAACTGTTGAACATGCGTAGGAAGCGAGCAAGCCATGCTTTCAGCGTCGCGGATCCACGTGTGTAGATGACGATGAACTGATCGCGGTGATGGCTCTAACTTGGTACTCGTGGCGACCATGGAGATTTGAGAGGCCATGGATTTTGGAGGAGGGTTAGGAGAAGTTGAACTGTTGTACCCACAAAAGCGGGAGCGAACTAATGTGAAAGGGACGGACGACCGGGAGCGAATTGTTGTGAGGTAGAAAGGCGACGGGACGAGTAGGGCGTCTGCGAGCAGCGCGGGGTTGCTGGCTTGCCCGGTAGATAAACGGCTGCAAGCCCCCAAAGAGTTCTCGAGAACTATGCGGGACCCACTAGATGTCATGTCTACTAGACCCATATCATAGGCCTGACGGTATAGCTTCTGCCTGTCCGCACGCCATGCCGGAGCGTGGATGTAACTTCACTTAATTCCGTCAACTATCACGCCTCCCACGACCTTCACCTCCCTCGCGCGGTCCCGCCCTTTGAGACTTCGCCCGGTTATAAATGAACAATTTTTTTTGCCTACTCCGCATGCATGATACTCCCTCTGGTCCTTTTTACTCCCGTCAACCGTTTGCAAAGTGTTTGACCAAATATATACTTTTTTTAACACCACCTTATATTAATTAACCAGCCACACCAGTACACTCATTCGATACAATATTCACCATGCAAGGTGGTACGTTATTTACAAGAATACCATCTAATCTATTGTCAAAGCTATACTTAGCGATTAAGTGTGCCACCTTATTGGACGAACGGCTAATCTTTGACAATTGAAGATTGTTGATCAACTTCGAGATGCTCAACGCTTTCATCTTCGGTCACGCATAGCTGACTGTCATAGTCCCCGATGCAAGAGACGCTACCACAAAAGCGCAATCGGTCTCTAAAATTACAGGATTATGAAGAGAAATACCTATGTAGAGACCGGCAATGCAAGCCCTAAGCTCCGGTTCCTCCACGCTTTGTGAGGCATCAATGAAATCCACGACCAAATTTATATTAAAAATATCAATATCTACAATCTGATTATAATGAGTATAAGAACTACGTTTTATAATGAGTGTAAAAATATTGATTTGACATTGTGAATGTTGGTACTCCCTCCGCTCTAGGTGAGTAAGTCATCTTAGGCTGTGCACCGTGACCAAGGAGGAGGGAAAAGCGAGAGACATTAATGTTTATTTGCTAATTAAATAGTATTGTATGCAATGAACTAACCACTTTGCATGTCATGTTTGATAGTCTCGTGTCATTAAAAGCATGCACACCCTCATCTCTTATTGGTTGATATGTCAAGAAACAAGAAACGAGGTAAAAGTTAATGCACCGTGCCTCGTGTTTTGGGATTATTTGGTTTTGTAAGATGACTTACACACCTAGCTATTAGAGTACCACTACCTCCCTTCTAGTTTAAAGGGATCGACTCAAAAATTTCACCAACTCTTAGCAAGATAGTAGAGGCGGTGGAATAGTTTTTGAAGTCTGCAAAAGTACTCAACTAATCTTTGTCGTTCTTCACAAAAAAGTGTTTACCAATGCATGCATGAACACTAGTTACTCTAACCCCCTCTCTTCTTTAATTCTTTGCCACATCAGCATGTTTGCTATTCCCGTGTGCATGATACCAGCTAAGATACCACCATTATGGCCAGCCTTAATCATCTCATGTAATAATTTAGTGCACCTTGAAATATGAACATGTGTGGGCGTGTATGTTTTTAATGACTTGAGACTATACCTAGCACAGCATGCAAGATGACTTATTATGCACCGTTCCCCATACCTGCAGGAAGCCCGTTAGTCTCCAAATCTTTTCCTCTCCATGTGTGGAAACAATATGCCTGTAAACTCTCCTTCTCCCTCCGGTGATCCCACCACTCCACCCCGTGTGAAAAAATCTGCATGCATGACCCTCCTCCCCCACGCCGTCCAATCCGTTGTGACCAGCAATATTTCCACCCCTTCGCTCCCCGTAATTTACTCCAACAAATATGCCAGTAGCTTTTACTTAACTTCAGTTGCATTGGGTCAGCGACATACGGGCCCGGCGGTGTCTTGGCCCACATGTCGATGTGGCCCGAACTACCGCAGCTAAGTCATTGCAGCTCGATCCATATCTTACGTAGGTGTTCCATTGCTGCGCTATAAATACTCGCCTCCCACGAAATCGCTATCTCCTCCCCTCACGTTCACGTTCATCGCTATCTCCTCCCCTCCCTCTCACGTCGACCACCATGGCATAGCCCCTCCCAAGCCCTAGGAGCCCCTCGCTGCACCACGCGGACGGTCACGCGTCGCCGTTCCGTTCCTCGCCGCCACTAGTCGAGGAGGACGCGTCGGTGTTCCGCTCCTCGCCGCCACTAGTCGAGGAGGACGCGTCGGTGTTCCGCTCCTCGCCGCGACGTAACGCGTCACCGTTCCGTTCCTCGCCGCCACTAGTCGAGGAGGACGCGTTGGTGTTCCGCTCCTCGCCGCGACGTGTCGAGGTGGACGCGTCGGCGTTCCCAATCTCCCCAGCACGTGCGTCGGAGGACGCGTCGGCTCCCCGCAATGAGGAGAATGCCGCGCCGCCCGCCGAGCCCCCCAGCCTTGAGAAACTTTGGCAAGAAATGGATGTCGCCTTGTGGGAGGCTTTGCCTCCAGCAGAGCGCGCCAAAATAGAGGCGGAGAAGAAGGCCGAGGAAGAGAAGCGCACCGCGCAACAAGCTTTGTGGGAGATCTATGTCGCATCCGAGAGATTCAAGCAATTGGTTCTTTGGCAGAAGGCTCGTGCGAGGGTCGTGAGGGTGGCGGAGGACGGCCGTGCCGACGCCCCGAAAGTGCGATCGGGCCCAAGCGCCTCATCTACGCTTGGCGGTATGTGGACGGTGCGGCGCTTCGGCCAGGAGGAGTACTGTTGGCGCGGATCACCAAACCGGTGAGATCGCGCTTTTCGTCTGGCGGCAAGCCGTAATCAGCACCTCGCGAGTTGCGAGGCTGAGGAAGAGGCATTGTTTATTGTATTTGGGAAAGCGGCCGCGCACCAGGGCACTCGTGGCGCTGCAGCGCGCCTCCCGGCGACGTGGCTTTAGGAGGAGTATAATTTTTGTTTAGTAAGGCGATCTCATTAGTTTTGGGACGCAAATGATAAATCCCGAACGTTCTGGAATTTTTTACCGTCCTTAATTAAGTATGTAAAAGGGAAAGTTTGGAAGCGTTGTGTATTATTACGCATTTTGCAAATGCGTGCATATAGCACAAACTTTACTATAGACTATCGGACTACGTCTCTCTCGATATATGCTTGCAGACTTTTCTACTCCCTCCTTCCGGTCAATAAGTCATCTTTGGTTGTGCACGGTGACCAAGAAAGAGGGAAGATTTGTACACCTAGGCGGAGGAGTACTACTATTACTTATGTATGCGTGCAAATGCACGCGTTTAAACATTACGATGCGGTTTTTGTAAAAGTGGAAAAACAACACTAGTCAAGCTTGTGAAACGATTCCAACGTGAGTACTACTACTAGTAGGAGTACCAGGGGCCAGTTCTTTTAGGCTTCTAGATTAGTAATCCCATAACTACTACCCATCCTGGGTTATTGGTCCCCATTGTAATCTGTGTCAAATTTTGATCATAAATTTAACTAAGGAAATGTTAGTGCATGTCACATGCACTACTCCATCCATCTAGGTGAGTAAGTCATCTTAGGCTGTGCATCATGACCAAGGAGGAGGAGAAAACGAGAAACATTAATGTTTATTTTCTAATTAATAGTATTGCATGCAATGAACTAACCACTGCATGTCATGTTTGATATCTCAAGTCATTAAAAGCATGCACACTCTTTATCTCTTATTGGTTGATATGTCAAGAAACAAGAAACGAGGTAGAAGTTAATGCACCGCGCCTAAGTGTTTTGGGATTATTTAGTTTTCGTAAGATGACTTACACACCTAGATGCACCGCGCCTAAGTGTTTTGAGTAACATTTTACCAGTTAAATCTGTGGTCAAAATTTAGCACAAATTACAATAGTGAGGAATAAACCAGGACGGAGTAGTAGTTTAGAAGCCTAAATAAATGAGTGAGGCGCCTTATTGATACTCTCCACTGTGACTAGTCTTGTGGGAAAAGCTGGGGAAGCCGCCAAAAGAACTGGCCCTAGGAGTAGTAGCTAGGGATCGGGTGTGGGAAATGAACCGGAGAAAGTAAATGCAGAGAGATGAAATGCAAAAAGAGGAGGGATGTGATGGTTGCTTGTCCATTTATTTTACTGTGCCACTTATTACCGGGAGTGGTTGGGTTTTGTGATATGGCTTTCTTTGCCCGCGCCACGAGTGAGAGGTGAGACTCCCGTGCAGCGCCGCCCTCTACACTTGTAGTACATCAGTCGTGGTTTATTAGTCCCCCATTGAATTTGAATGAAGATTTAACTGACAAAATGTTAGTGCATGTCAACAAAAACTATATCGTTGGATTCCTATTTGAACATAGTTTTGAATGATATAATTTTAGGTGACATGCATCAGTATTTATCGTACTATATATAATGTTAGTTCAATTTTTGGTCGTACTAATCTATAGTAGTAAGGTGCCCGTGCGTTGCACCGAAGAGTGAAATGCATTGATTGGGGAGTTGTTTATTTTGACAAAGGATATGGGGGTCATCTCATGTGTAACGGGTATCGATAGGTTTCTTCGGATATTATCTCATCTCTAGAGCTCACAAACATCCGGGTGAAATAGATAAAAAGGTATCTTTTGCAAACAAAAGCGTTCAACTGTTCAACCTGCATCCAAAAATTGTGAAGAAATAACACTTATTGTGCTTTGCAAGAAATGATCTTTAAGAATTAGTTTTTGAGTATCGATTGTTATACATGTTGGCTACAGATGACATGGCCCTTTCTTATAGTCAACAATTGGCTATACTATTAAGTAATATTAACCATGCCCTTATACACCTAGACGGAGGGATTAAATCAGGATGACTTGCAAGGGGCGGAGGAGATGTAAGAAATGGTTCATCATAAGTCTTTCACCAAGATCTTGTAGTAAAAAATCATACATGGAAGATTCTAGACTAAACCATAAACGGATACACTTTTATTCATGCGCGATACTCCAATAGAGCAAGATCCTGCATGGAAGTCTCCACATGCTTAGACAACGGATTACATTGAGCGAAGACTAATGATAAACATTTAACTTGATAATGCGTATTTTTTTAGAAGAACAGGGAGGCTCCTCCCCGGTTCCATTATCAAATGAAACCCGAAGTGTCTTACATCAGCTCACTGAGAGGAGCAGGTCAAAGGAAGGACTGCGGCAAAAGCCACTCAAGTTTAACGACAAGCTTACAGAATCAAAAGCGGCAAAGACATGGGCCATAAGCGCCCACACACACACTACATGTTTTCTAAGTGCACTTGGTAATGCGTATGTCCAGGTGAACCTCCTCGGAGTCCCCGTGCACCAAGTCGGCGGGTAAAGGATAGAACGGATGCCATGGGTTTTCGAAGTCCACATTGGCGGGATAGTCCGAGCTCCTCAGATTCCAAGTATGTCTGATGAGGCCGGTTTCGCCGCCCACGTGACCCGGAGGGGTAGTAACATTGACCTCGCACCCGTACATCTGCCTCGTGTCGATAGCGGCGTCAGTGGCGATGCCCTGACGACGCTTACAAAGACGGGCGGCGGCTGTGAGCCTCGCCGGTGCCCACGATCAAGAGGAAGACACTGCCATCCTCCTCCGAGACTAGCAGGTGGCGGTGATCCTCCAACGACTCCGGCATGGTGAACCGGTAGCACGTGTCGTACTTGATGTTCTCCGCCAAGGGCCAGCAGTGACCGCTGCACGCATCCGTGAGGTGATGCACCATGTCCGCCAGCGAGCCACAAAAGCGACGCCGGGCACTCAAAGCGGTGGGCGAAGGGCTCCTTGGAGGCATCGACCAAAGCTGTCCATGAAAGCGGGAGTGGCTGTAGGGGCGTTGCTCGATTGAATATGTGAGCAAGTTACTACGAGATTTAATCCGAATAAGCACAAAATAAATCATGATGGCTATAATGAGAGATGAAACTAATCATGTGGACTAGCATAGTAGTAGGATACTGAGTAGAAACATGAATTCTACCACGATTTCTAACAGGAAGAAGGACAGAACACATACGGTGCAGCAGGAGCAGCACCGTTGACGTTGAGGTTGTCGCCCATGTTGTTGAGGAAGAGGTTGCCGAGGTCGGGAAGAAGTCGTAAATCGGTGAAGTCGTGTCTGCCCGGTGATCGCGAGAGTGCGCTCCCAGATTTCAACAGCCTTGCCGAATGGAGCGCAGGAGAATCTTTGTAGGGGACGTTCTTGACACGCCGAATGGAGCGCAGGAGTAGCACACTGCAAGCGATGAGATGGTGTCCTTACTAGTACTCCCTAGTCTCTATCTATCTATATCTATGTATATTTACTCTTATAGAAAACCGAGTTGGTGATGATGGTATGCCTGCCATCTTGTAATATAGACCGTCCGATCTATATCTGACGGATAGAAAGCCAACTATGTCAATTTTACAAAAGATACCCGCACCTCTCTCCACATTTACAGATAAGGCCTTGCCTCGTTCATCCTTATCTCCCACAACCTCGTGCTCCTCCCTATGTCTCTATATCTACTACTTTTTTTAATAACAAATCGAATAGTCTTTGAGCCGTCCACGGCTGCCGCCATTTACACGCCTCCTCGCCTCCATCATCACCAACTGTGTCTTTTATAGGAGTAGGAGTAGAGAAAAAACCGAGTTGGTGATAATGGTGTGTCGTGCAATGCACGGGCATCTTGCTATTTTTGCATATAAGTCCAAACACCACGTAGACATGGTCTTTGAGCACGGTTCATAGTCGTTCCACGCTCGGGCATTGAAGTTTGTAACTATTTTAGATTAGAATATACTACTCCTCCGGGGCTAGTAGTAGAGCAGAGTCCTACTCTACTACTCTACTCTAGCAAGCTAGGGCATAATCTTGTAGTAGGTCTTGTAGGGAGTACCAAGATCTTGTGATCACTCAAGCAAGTTATGCGGCATTGATATGACCCTCGCTACTTGGTATGTGTCTCGTAAGTCAAGCGGCATCTTTGTAGTCATCATCACCGATCCACTTCCCGTAGCACATATTCGCTTCTCCATCTTTGTCCGCACATAATCTCGTCAAGCTTCCATCCCGCTAAAGGCGCCTCCCCCTAAATGCGAAACCCAAGCACTAACAATGGCAGAACCGAGCAACGTCCGCCGAAAGAGTGGCTGGAATTCGCTCCCCATAGAGGTAATCAAGCTCATTGTTTCGCGTGTGGACAATCACAGTACCATGCCGCTCGCCGCGTGCTCGCCGGGGCGGTACCGTTTACTCAAAGCCCTCAGGCCGGAGCTTTTTAAGCTAGCTCCTTGCTTTGATGCCGCTGATCTTGAAGCTTGGCATGTCACGCAGCATAAGGATCGTGGGGTGGCGAGCATCAACCCCTTCACTGCGATCCGATCCCGTCGGCCCTCGGCTACATTAACGGTATGTACTTTGGGTCGGCATGAACATCGTCTTGGATGGTGCTCGTCGGCCGGTCGCGACAATTTGGATGCTTGTGGAGGTCTACACCCAGCGATTGATCCCCTTCCTTCGATTAACACTGCCTTTGCTTTGGCACATGACCCAGAATACTCGTAATCTTACGGTAGCCAACATGATACCAAGTTTGATTTGCTCAAGGTTGTAATCTGCCAAGTGCCCACAAGATCTGCGAATTATAAAGATTTCCAGGCTAATTGCGTTCTTCAACCGGCGGTCTCGCCTATCCGATAGGTCACTGCAGTAAGTGGATAAATCTGCACGTCCATCGCGAGGATCATACATCCTCCATGGTTCTCGATGCCATTGAACACAAGGGCTTCATTTACGCTGTCGACTCCTTCTATGGCTGGACGTATTGCTGGCCTACTCGATCATCGCTACAAACGGCTGTTACAGCGATATGTCACTTTCCTATGATATCATGATGGCTTGCTTATATTCATCAACATTCTTGAAAAAATATTCATGCTCATAACATGATGTTCTTAAGATTGACTAAATCAAGAGCCCTTTTATTTGACTCAACTTGATATGATGTTGTAGGCGCTGGTGTCCCTACCCTTCCTAATCCCGTAACCTTTCAAAGAAAAGCGGCATGGCGATTGCAGGTGGTTCCTGGCTCGATCGAACGACGGCGAAGATTGATGATCGTTCGCATGTGCCGGACGTGTTGTTTCGCGGAATACAATCACAGTCACTGCCAGGTCTTTGAGAAGGATCCCAGCTTCTCTAGGCCTTCAGGAATTTTTGACTGGAGGCTGGTAAGTAGCCTTGGTACACGCTCGGTTTGTCGGACAGAATTATCCGATTAACCATGAGATAACTGACGGCAAGGATCATGATGGCAGCGCGGTTTCGTTCATCAGGCAAAACTGTGTGTACACAGCGTACCATGTGTCTCTGCATGCACCATACCCTGATATGTGCCGCCACGCTCTGCAGCCCAAAGTAGGAGAGAGGGTCGCAAGTATCAGACTTCGACCCTATTTGGTGGAGTTTCCCCGTCGAGCACCCATCTGGTTCAAGCCGTCAGCCAATCTCCACAGCTTAATAAATAGTAACGTCTAACTGAGCTAGTTAGTTAGATGCGTACACTTCGTGTACTAGGATCTTTATTTAGTTTGATGCATACACTTGTTATTTTTTGTTAGCTCTTTTTTAATGATGGCTAATGTTTGGTTTGGAAGAGCGAGTTGCGTCTTCACTCTTCTAGCACCTTCTTTATACATTGCACCGCAGCCCTGATTCTTCTTGCTGTTGTTTTCAATGTAAAATCAGTAGTATATTTCGTCTGTTGGTTGAATAAATTTGTTGTTTTGGAAATCATTGCACGGTTCGATCCTTTAGTGCCCCGTACCGTACGTAGCTCATACTATCTTTCCTACGGAACACATTTTCCACTTGTTGATAACATGCAGCCCACTGATGAAGGCCCAATAGAGAAGCCCATAATTAACTGGAAGGGAGGCTCTCACATGAATCAAGCAGGTACATGCTCATGGTCCCCTAAACATAAATAAGTAAATAAATAAATAAAGCTAAATGCTCATGCACCAGTTCTTTGGGAAAATAGGTAGCCCAGTATTTCTTTTTGAAGAATACCCAAGCTAGGCCTATTTGTTTTCTTTGAATTACTGGGCTGCAAATCTTTCAAGACGAGGAGGGATGCATTCCGTCCTGGCCAAAGAGTATGGTCAATGTCTGTTAAAACTAATATCAAAAGGGGTTGAAAATTCCAGAAAAACTATAGCAAATGGGATATTAGTTTTTTTTAATTTTGTTCTTCACTGATATCTTATACATATTTCATTGGATTTAACATGACATGGTACTAATTTATTTTTAAATTTGTTTTAGTATGGCTATTAATTTTTGGATTAAGAATGTTTCGTTCCCCAGCAAAAATTTGTGAATTTTCAAAAATTTACCACATATTTAGTTATTTTTGACCTCGGTAATCACGAGAAAATGGCCGGCAATTCTAAAAATGGAAAACGGGCTGCAATAAATTCCATATGAATTAGAAAATGAGTAAAAATTATAAAAATAATAGCAAATGGGTTGTACACGCCACATATTTCAAGGCTGACTTGTTTACGCAAGGCTTTGTCAGTGAACACACGATTCTAGCACCGATGGATTGGATGTCCATCCAACGGCGACGTCTTCTTCAATCTCGATCTTCCTGCTCCGGCCGCCTAAACTAGCGCCGGTGGGACTGCTGCTCCCTCCTCTTGTGGCCCCATCGTGATACCGCAGGCTTCCCGGCCCACCCTTCTCCCTCCACGCTGGCACGGCCACGCAATCAATCGCCTCCTTATTACGCGAAAAAATGATTCCTCCCATCGACATCTCCAGGGCACACGGTTGGGAGGCTGACACCAGGCCTACTACGTTGACGTGTCATGCGGGGCTTGTCAACTTAGTCAACAAGCGATTCTAGCAGCGATGGCTGTTGGATTTGAATCGAACGGTCTGCTGCTTCTTCAATCGCCGCTCTTCTTGCACCACCGCCCAAACCAGCACCGGAAACCGCTTCGCCTCGCCTCCAGTGGCCGGGTTTGTGCTGCCATTGAGGCCTCATCGCCCCCTACTACTCCCACCGCTAGTCAGGCCCTGCAGCGACGGCAACCTCACACCGCAGTCGAACCAGTGAACCCTCGTACTCCTCTACGCGTGGGCATCCACTGTCGCGTCTTCCCGTTCTCCACGTCGTCCCCTTCCTAGGCATCGTCGTCGTCCACCGCTTTGGTGCTCTCGGCGCGGCATGGTCAATGTGGTCAACAACATTCCGTCGGAAGAGTACTGTACGTGGAGAGACTGACAGCTAGGTCCACGGCCACAGCCCAGTTTTTTTTGTGATTTGCCAAGTAAGTCCCTTTGTCAGGCCTGTTGGGCTGCAAATCTTTCAAGATGAGGAGAGCTTTCATTCGGCTGGCCGAGAAAATGGCCCATCAGTAATGAGAAAGCAGGTTGTACATTTTTAAAACACATCAAACCGGCAATTAGTTTCAAATATCTTTTTCATTTCGAGATTTTAAATTACATTAATTTTATGCGTGGAGAATTTGTTGGATTTTATATTGATATACATTTATTTTTAAAATCAGTTTGAATGTGAGTCGAAATTTCGGGATTAAAAACAGTTTGGACCGCATCGAAATATGCAAAATTTCGTATAATTTTTTAACCGTGGCCATAGTATGGGCTGTAATGCTAACAAAAAGAATATGGGCTCCAAAAAAACCTTAAAAATTAGCAAATGGGCTGTAAATTATTAGAAATAATGGCAGATGGGCTATATGCTGTTTTCCACAGATTTGAGGCTTTCCAAAAAGGTTGGCGACAAGCGGATTGTTGGATGTCCATCCAATGGCCGTCGTGCTTCTTCAATCTCTACTCTTCCTGCTCCAGCCACTCAAACAAGCGTTGGCGGGACTGCCTGCTCCCTCCTCCGCGTGGCCGGCTGTGCTGCCGCGCAGGCCTCACCGCCCCACCGTACTCCCATCGCTGGCCTAGCCATCCCTCTACTCACTCACACCTGCTGTTATTCTCCGACGACGGCAGACGAACCAGTAAACCCTCGTACAGTCGTACTCCCCTCGGCGTGGGAAACAACTGCCAAGTCTTCCCTGCCTCCGTGTTGTTCCCTTCCTAGGCCTCGCCGTCGTCCACCGCCCTGGTGCTCTCGGCGCGGCCTGGTCAACGTGGTCAATGACCGACATGCATCTGAAGTGGACTGTACGTGGAGAGGCCGACAGCTGGGTCCACGGCCGCATGCAAGGAAATGCCTCCTTATTACGCGCAAAATAATGATTCCTCCAGCTGACATCAGGGACCCACCGAAAGGGCCTCTGTATTTCATAGCGTTACCGCCCGGTGACAGCTCGGACCCATCGGCTATATCTTCGCATGCAAGGAAGTGCCTTCTTATTACGCACAAAAAAATGAATACTCCCCACATTAGCTGGGACCCGGTATAGTGGCAGGCTGACTTGTGGGCCTACTAAGTTGACGGGACGGAGGGCTTTGTCAACTTAGTCAATATGCACGATTCTAGCTCCGATGCACGATGTCCATCCAACGGTCGTAGTGCTTCTTCAACCTCTGGTCTTCTTGCTCCAGCCGCCCAAACCAGCGCCGGTCATGCCTCGTGCTCCTGCCTCCCGTGGCCGGCTGCGATGCGGCAGAGGCCTCACCGCCCCCTACTACTCCCACCGCTGGCTAGGCCATACCTCTACTCACCCACACCCCCTGTTATTCTGCGGCGAAGGCAGCCTCACACCGCAGTGAACCAGTGAACCCTCGTACTCCTCTACCCGTGGGCATCCACTTCCGGGTCTTCCCCGGCTCGCCGTCGTCCACCGCCCTAGTGCTCTCAGAGCAGCGTGCTCAACGTGGTCAAGGAACGGCTTCCATCGGACGTGGACTGTACGTGGAGAGGCTGACAGCTGGGTCCACGGTCGCAGCAAGGAAGTGCCTCCTTATTACGCGCAAAATAATTATTCCTCCACCTGACAGCGGGGACCCACCGGACGGGCCACCATATTTCGCGAAAAAACGTTTCCCCTGACTGCTGGGACCCACCAGCTACATCTTCGCATGCAAGGAAGTGCGTCCGGGCAAACGAAAAAACGATTCGCCCCCCTGACTGCTGGGACCCACCAGCTACATCTTCGCACGCAAGGAAGTGCCTGACAATCGGGACCCACCTGATCGAAGCGTACGTAGCGTTGTCATTATGGTCGCGAATGTGTATGTACATATATACTGGTGGATGTAGAGGTGCGCACGTGTCACGATGAAGGCGCCGCGTGTAGCATGTACACGCACGTCTGTTGGCGAGGTGCAAGAAAGAAAATACGGCCACGCATATACATACTTGGCAGGGGTTTGACGCCTACTCGCGCATATGTACATGGCTGGGTCGGAACGGAGAAACAGCGTCGCCGTCGTGTTCATGGGGAGCCAACTGGCTGGGTCGGAACGGAATGCGTGGTCGTGTTCATCGAGAGGGCTTGGACGGAACAGGCGATGAAAACGAGGCCCGGCGTACCGCACAATGGACGAAACGGCCTTGTGTTCGACCGGCCACGTTCGAAACGGGATCCTGTTCATCGGGAGGGCAGCGTCTGCGCAAAAGCGAAGAAGCGGACCTCCTACGGTCAAAATGGGGGTCCTGTTGATCGGGAGGGTGTGGCGTGCCGCAAAAGCGGAGAAGCGGACCTCCCTACGGTCGAAAGCAGGGGTCCTGTTGATCGGGAGGGGTGTGGCGTGCCAAAAGCGGAGCAAACAGACTTGTGTTGGGCGCTACGGTCAAACGGGGTCCTGTTCGCCGGGAGGGTGTGGCGTACGCAAAGCAGGACTCCACGGGATACTGTTCATCTCCGTCGTCGACCTCCTCCAGCCTCCATGGGCTACCGTCGACCTGCTCCAGCCTCCACGGCTCCTGTTCATCCAGCCTCCCTTGCGCTACTCCACCGCCATCGCTCAACCACCCCTCCACGGGCACCCCTCCACCGTCTATTGTTCATCCAGCCCTCCACACCACGGGGTCTGTTCAACCACCCCTCCACAGCCACCCCTCCACCGTCTCATGTTCATCCAGCCATCCACACCACAGGTCCTGTTCATCCGGAGGCAACGCCACCGCTCCTTTGTTCATCCAACCCCCCACGCAACGCTCCTTTGTTCATCCAATCGATCGCTTGATTAGCGATGGCAGCAAAGGAATCGCTCCATCGGGTTCAGTTAACAGCCATCGATCGATCGCTCGGGTTCAGTAACGCGTAGCCTGCAGTGCAATCGCTCAGGTTCAGTTAGAGCCCAACGCCTCGCTTGGGTTCAGTTAGAGCCAACGCCTCGCACACACGCGCGTACGTACAAGAGAAACGCGCATCGCTCGGCCCCCAACCTCCCACCGTAACCGGCAACTCCCCGAAATTTTCCTCCCCCTCGCTTCTACCATGGTTTTTTCCGTCATGGACGGCCCAAAGAATGTCGCGCAGCTGCGTCTCCGGCCTGCCGAGGACGAAAAGCCCATTTTCTGTCATGATTTTTTGTCATAGAAGTAGGAGCCCACTACATCTATGATGATACCGGGTTTTGTCACAATTATCGTCATAGAAGTGTCATATGTATGACAGAAAAAAAATTCGTTCGGCCCAAAATTTCATGGATGTGTCTTTTTTTGTAGTGGAGGCAGAGGACATCGCCGACTCAGCCGAGGCCCCACCCTGCCGGCAACGTGGGGGAGAATTTTCGCCGCTCCGCTGAGGTGCCGCCCGCCGGCAACGAGACAGAGGACATCGCCGGCTCCGCCGAGGCCCCTCCCTGCTGCCAACGAGGCCGCGCCACATAGAAAACGAGGAAGAGTAGAACACGGTAGGTCGCCGCCGCTCGGGTCCAAGTAAGGCCACCGCTGCTACCCTCCGGTTGAAGCCAAGCTAGGCGGGTTGACCATTGACGGCCGGTTAGCTTCTTGGCGGGGACATGGAGTCGGGGAGCTGCGCTGGAGAAGAACGCTGCTTCTACTTAACTGTTGGTTGCTACATCTTGAGCTTGCATTGGTTTTCCCCGAAGATGACAGGATGATGCAGCACAGTAGCGTAAGTATTTCCCTCAGTTTTTGAGAACCAAGGTATCAATCCAGTAGGAGGCCACGGGCAAGTCCCTCGTACCTGCACAAAACGATAGCTACTGCAACCAACGTGATTAGGGTTGTCAATCCCTTCACGGTCACTTACGAGTGAGATCCGATAGAGATAATATTTTTGGTATTCTTGATATAAAGATGCAAAGTAAAAAGTAAAAGCAAAGCAAGTAAATAAAGTGATGGAGATTGATATGATGAGAATAGACCCGGGGGGCATAGGTTTCACTAGTGGCTTCTCTCAAGAGCATAGATATTCTACGGCGGGTAAACAAATTAATGTTGAGCAATTGACAGAATTGAGCATAATTATGAGGTTATCTACGCAATGATCACGTATATAGGCATCACGTCCAAAACAAGTAGATCGAAATGATTCTGCATCTACTACTATTGCTCCACTCGTCGACCGCTATCCAGCATGCATCTAGAGTATTAAGTTAAAAACAGAGTAACGCCTTAGGCAAGATGACATGATGTAGAGGAATAAATTCATGCAATATGATAAATACCCCATCTTGTTATCCTCGATGGAAACAATACAATACGTGCCTTGCAACCCTTTACATCACTGGGTAAGGACACCGCAAGATTGAACCCAAAGCTAAGCATTTCTCCCATTGCAAGAACTACCAATCTAGTTGGCCAAACCAAATGGATAATTCGAAGAGACTTGCAAAGATAACTCAATCATACATAAAAGAATTCAGGGAAGATTCAAAATTTTTCCATAGATAAGCTGGATCATAAACCCACAATTCATCGGTCTCAACAAACACACCGCAAAAACAAGATTACATCGAGTAGATCTCCACGAGAGATGGGGAGAACATTGTATTGAGATCCAAAAATAGAGAAGAAGCCATCTAGCTACTAGCTATGGACCCGAAGGTCTGAAGTAAACTACTCACACTTCATCGGAGGGGCTATGGTGTTGATGTAGAAGCCCTCCGTGGTGGATGCCCCCTCGTGAGCTCCTAACAGGCCCCAAGATGGGATCTCGTGGATACAGGAAGGTAGGGCGGTGGAATTAGGTTTTTGCTCCTCCCCTGATCGTGTGGGGGTACATAGGTATATATAGGAGGAAGGAGTACGTCGGTGGAGCGTCAGGGGGCCCACAAGGCAGGGGGCGCGCCCAGGGGGGCGCCCTCCACCCTCGTGACTGCCTCTGGCACTTCTTGGAGTAGGGTCCAAGTCTCCTGGATCACGTTCGGTGAGAAGATCACGTTCTCGAAGGTTTTATTCCATTTGGACTCCGTTTGATATTACGTTTCTTCGAAACACTGAAATAGGCAAAAAAAACAACAATTCTGGGCTGGGCCTCCGGTTAATAGGTTAGTCCCAAAAGTAATATAAAAGTGGAAAATAAAGCCCATTATAGTCCAAAACAATAGATAAAGTAGCATGGAGCAATAAAAAATTATAGATACGTTGGAGACGTATCAGGCATCCCCAAGCTTAATTCCTGCTCGTCCTCGAGTAGGTAAATGATAAAAAGGGAATTATTTAGCTAAGTTATACTTTGGCATAATTTCAATGTAAATCTTCTTAATCATGGTATGAATATTCAGATCCGAAAGATTCAAGACAAAAGTTCATATTGACATAAAAATAATAATACTTCAAGCACACTAATCAAAATAATCATGTCTTCTGAAAATAGCATGGCAAGAGAAAGTTCATCCCTACAAAATCATATAGTTAGGCTATGCTTCATTTTCGTCACACAAAGATGTTCCCAACTTATATACCCCCGATGACAAGCCAAGCAATTGTTTCATACTTAAATAATCTCAAACTTTTTCAACCTTCACGCAATACATGAGCGTGAGCCATGGATATAGCACTATGGGTGGAATAGAATATGATGATGGGGATTGTGTGGAGAAGACAAAAAGGAGAAAGTCTCACATTGACGAGGCTAATCAACGGCTATGGAGATGCCCATCAATTGATGTCAACATGAGGAGTAGGGATTGCCATGCAACGAATGCACTAGAGCTATGAATGCTCAACAAAGAAAACTAGTGGGTGTGCATCCAACTTGCTTGCTCATGAAGACCTAGGGCATTTTGAGGAAGCCCATCGTAGGAATATACAAGCCAAGTTCTATAATGAAAAATTCCCACTAGTATGAACAAGACAACTTATGAGACTCACTATATGAAAAACATGGTGCTACTTTGAAGCACAATATATGAGACTCACTACATGAAGAACAAGGTGCTACTTTGAAGCACAAGTGTGGAAAAAGAGATAGTAGCATTGCCCTTTTTATTTTATTTTCTTTTTTTTGGGCCTTTCTCTTTTTATTGGCCTTTCTCTTTTTTTTGGGCAATGCTCTAATAATGATGATCATCACACTTCTATTTCTATTACAACTCAACAATTACAACTCTAAACTTAGAACAAAATATGACTCTATATGAATGCCTCCGGCGGTGTAGCGGGATGGTGCAATGAATCAAGAGTGACATGTATGAAAAATAATGCATGGTGGCTTTGCCACAAATACGATGTCAACTACATGATCATGCAATGGCAATATGACAAAAGTAATGTATGTCATAATAATGATGATGGAAGTTGCATGGCAATATATCTCGGAATGGCTATGGAAATGCCATGATAGGTAGGTATGGTGGCTTTTTTGAGGAAGATATAAGGAGGTTTATGTGTGATAGAGTGTATCGTATCACGGGGTTTGGATGCACCGGCGAAGTTTGCACCAACTCTCAAGGTGAGAAAGGGCAATGCACGGTACCAAAGAGGCTAGCAAAGGCGGAAAGGTGAGAGTGCGTATAATCCATGGACTCAACATTAGTCAAAAGAACTCATATACTTATTGCAAAAATTTAGAAGTCATCAAAAATCAAGTACTACGTGCATGCTCCTAGGGGGATAGATTGGTAGGAAAGACCATCGCTCGTCCCCGACCGCCACTCATAAGGATGCACAAGCCAAGTACACTTCATGTTTCAAATTTGTTACATAACTTTACCCATATGTGCATGCTACGGGATTTGCTAACTTCAAAACAAGCATTTCTCAAATTCACAACTACTCAACTAGCATGACTTTGATATTATCACCTCCATATCTCAAAACAATTATCAAGCATCAAACTTATCTTAGTATTCAACGCACTCAAAAGAAAGTTTCACATATCTTGAATACCAAGTATATTAACATTAAGAAAATTACCATGCTATTAACGCGTCTCAAAATAATTTAAGTGAAGCATGAGAGATCAAGTTTCTTTAAAACAAATCCACCACCGTGCTCTAAAAGATCTAAGTGAAACACTAGAGCAAACTATCAAGCTCAAAAGATATAAATGAAGCACATAGAGTATTCTATCAAATTGCAATTCATGTATGGCTCTCTCAAAAGGTGTGTACAGCAAGGATGATTGTGGTAAACTAACAAGCAAACACTCAAATAATACAAGACGCTCCAAGCAAAACACATATCATGTTGGTGAATAAAAATATAGCTCCAAGTAAATTACCGATGGAAGTAGACGAAAGAGGGAATGCCTTCCGGGGCATCCCCAAGCTTTGGCATTTTGGTGTCCTTGGATTATCTTGGGGGTGCCATGGGCATCCCCAACCTTAGGCTCTTGCCACTCCTTGTTCCATAATCCATCAAAAGAATTCACCCAAAACTTGAAAACTTCACAACACAAAACTCAATAGAAATCTCGTGAGCTCCGTTAGAGAAGGAAAACAAAAGACTACTTTAAGGTACTGTAATGAAATAATTATTTATTTATATTGGTGTTAAACCTACTGTATTCCAACTTCCCTATGGATTATAAACTATTTTACTAACCATAGATTCATCAAAATAAGCAAACAACACACGCAAAACAGAATCTGACAAAAACAGAACAGTCTGTAGTAATCTGTAACTAACGCAAACTTCCGGAACCCAAAAAATTCTACCAAAATTAGAAGACCTGGACAATTTGTTTATTGATCAGAAGCAATTGGAATCACTATTTTATCACGTTCTGGTGATTTTTAACAATTCGGGCACTGAGCGCAAAGATTCTGGAAATTACAGCAAGATCAAATAACTATCATCCAAGAAGATCCAATAGGTTCAACTTGGCACAAACACTAATTAAAAGATAAAACCACATCTAAACAAAGGCTAGATGGATTATTTATTGCTAGACAGCAAGGATAAATATTGGGTTGTCTCCTAACAAGTGCTTTTCTTTAAAGCCTTTTTAGCTAGGCATTGAGATTTCAAAGATGCTCACAAGAAAGACAAGAATTGAGGCACAAAGAGAGCATCATAAAACATGTGACAAACACACTTAAGTCTAACATACTTCCTATGCATAGGCATATTATAGGCAAACAAATTATCGTAGCAAGCAAAAACTAGCATATGCAAGGAAGCGGAAAAGAACAATAGCTATCTCAACATAACGAGAGGTAATTTAGTAACATGAAAATTTCTATAACCATATTTTCCTCTCTCATAATAATTACATGTAGGATCATAATAAAATTCAACAATATAGCTATCACATAACATATTCTCAACACGATCCACATGCATGCGAAGTTGACACTCTTCCAAAATAGTGGGATTAACATTAACTAAAGTCATGACCTCTCCAAACCCACTTTTAATATTATTGCAAACAATATTATCAATCTCATATTCATCATGGGGATTAAATAAATTTTAAAGATCATAAGAAAAATCACCCCAATCATGATCATTGCAACAAATAGTGGACACAACAAAACTTGCATCCCCAAGCTTAGGGTTTTGCATATTATTAGCATAATTGACATCAAGAGGATTTATAGTAAAATCATTGCAATCATGGTTTTCATCGAAGGAACTATCAAGTATGGGAGCAATAGCAACGATCTCATGTTTAACATAAGGAACTATAGCAAATTCATCTTCATAAATATTGGCATCATAGCCACCAGAATAGCAAGCATCATGTTCATCAAGGGATATTTCAACCAAATCATCGGAATCATCATTATCTATACATTCATGCATATCATTATTTCCTTCCAAAGCAACGGTCATTCTTTCAATAAATTCTTGGACATAGACATTATGAGCAAGGTTTTCATTGCAATATTTAAGTATGACGGAATTTTCAGATTTGTTGAGAGTAAAATCATACTTTTCAATCAAAGAAGCAACTTCATGAGCACCCTTAAAAACGACAAATTCTTCAATTTGTTCGATATCATAGTAACTATAAACACCCTTTGCATAAGAAGATAAGATTTCATTATCATTGAACTCACAAAGGTAGGGAAGATGTTTTTTAGGGCTCTTAGAGCAACAAGTAAAATCACACATTTCACAAAGATTCAAAGCATAGCATAGCAGACCATTTATATGATACCGTAAGAGTCTCCCTTTTTCAGACAAACAGTGACGCACAAAATGAGCATGCTCATCTAAAGATTTCCCATCAACTAGGCTAGTTGTGGTTTCAGCACGAGCGCATAAGGATCGAAGATGATCCAAGTAGAACACTTTAAGTAGATCCATAACAATAGACTTTTAGCAAGCAAAGATGCAAGCAAATATAAGGCACATGGTAACACAAGCAAACAAGAAGCAAGCGGGAAAAAGAGGAGGAGATTGGGAAAGAGAGGGCAAATAAAACGGCAAGGGTGAAGTGAGGGAGAGGAAAACGAGAGGCAAATGGCAAATAATGTAATGCGAGAGAAAGGGATTGTGATTGGTACTTGGTATGTTGACTTTTGCGTAGACCTCCCCGGCAATGGAGCCAGAAATCCTTCTTGCTACGTCTTGAGCTTGCGTTGGTTTTCCCCCGAAGAGGAGAGGATGATGCAGAACAGTAGCGTAATTATTTCCCTCAGTTTGTGAGAACCAAGGTATCAATCCAGTAGGAGGCCACGCGCAAGTCCCTCGTACCTGCACAAAACGATAGCTACTCGCAACCAACGCGATTAGGGGTTGTCAATCCCTTCACGTCACTTACGAGAGTGAGATCTGATAGAGATAATATTTTTGGTATTTTTTATATAAAGATGCAAAGTAAAAAGTAAAAGCAAAGCAAGTAAATAAAGTGATGGAGATTGATATGATGAGAATAGACCCCGGGGCCATAGGTTTCACTAGTGGCTTCCCTCAAGAGCATAGATATTCTACGGCGGGTGAACAAATTATTGTTGAGCAATTGACAGAATTGAGCATAGTTATGAGGTTATCTAGGCAATGATCATGTATATAGGCATCACGTAAAAAACAAGTAGATCGAAACGATTACGCATCTACTACTATTACTCCACTCATCGACCGCTATCTAGCATGCATCTAGAGTATTAAGTTAAAAAGCAGTAACGCCTTAAGCAAGATGACATGATGTAGAGGAATAAATTCATGCAATATGATAAATACCCCATCTTGTTATCCTCGATGGCAACAATACAATACGTGCCTTGCAACCCTTTACATCCTTTGGGTAAGGACACATAAGGCTGAACAAAAAGCTAAGCACTTCTCCCATTGCAAGAACTACCAACCTAGTTGGCCAAACCAAACGGATAATTCGAAGAGACTTGCAAAGATAGCTCAATCATACATAAAAGAATTCAGGGAAGATTCAAATATTTTCCATAGATAAGCTAGATCATAAACCCACAATTCATCGGTCTCAACAAACACACCGCAAAAAGAAGATTACATCGAGTAGATCTCCACGAGAGAGGGGAACATTGTATTGAGATCCAAAAGAGAGAAGAAGCCATCTAGCTACTAGCTATGGACCCGAAGGTCTGAAGTAAACTACTCACACTTCATCGGAGGGGCTATGGTGTTGATGTAGAAGCCCTCCGTGGTGGATGCCCCTCCGTGAACTCCGAACAGGCCCCAAGATGGGATCTCGTGGATACGGAAGGTACGGCGGTGGAATTATGTTTTGCTCCTCACACGATCGTTTGAAGTGCGTAGGTATATATAGGAGGAAGGAGTACATCGGTGGGCGTCGGGGGCCCACGAGGCGGGGCGCGCCCAGGCGCCCTCCACCTAGTGACCGCCCGGCAGCACTTCTTGGAGTAGGGTCCAAGTCTCTGGATCACGCTCGGTGAGAAGATCACGTTCGAAGGTTTTATTCCGTTTGGACTCCGTTTGATATTCCGTTTCTTTGAAACACCGAAATAGGCAAAAAGCAACAATTACGAACTGGGCTCCGGTTAATAGGTTAGTCCCAAAAGTAATATAAAAGTGGAAAATAAAGCCCATTATAGTCCAAAACAATAGATAAAGTAGCATGGAGCAATAAAAATTATAGAAAGCGTTGGAGGCGTATCACTTTGATGCGATTAATTTGGTGACGACACGTGGGCCCAACAGGCCACATGTCGATTCATAGCTGCACACTGCAGATAAGTCACTTGAAGCTTACATTACTCGATTGGGACACAGGTGGGTAGCTTCGGTTAATTAATTATACCTCCAGCGCACCCCTTTTTAGTTGAAGAATGTATGAAATGTAATGAAATCTGGCATGTTTATATGAAATCGGACCGTGTATTAATGAATTTATTTCGATTAGTTCGAATTAATGTATCACTGGCATTGGATGAACATGCAAAACAATGCGTACTAGCATTATTCCCTGGGTGATCTCCTCGTTTGCAGCAGTTTCACATGTACTCCCTCCGGTCATTTCTAGTCTGCATACAAGTTTTGTCTGCAGTCAAAGTATCTCTACTTTGACCAATCTTATAGAAAAAAGTATGCACTTTCACATTGTGCGAAGTAAAAGGAGCAGAAGGAGTACAAAGAGTTTGAGCAGCTTTTTAGCGTTTACAGACATTGCAATCAAACACACAGGCCTGGCAATTCATAGAAAACATTCAAAACAATCGATGATTATGCATCTAAGCGACTCACATGTCAGAGACAATATTTACTTCATAACTAAAGAATAAAGAAAAAAATTGATCGACGCTGCTGACAGCAAAGGGCGTCCCATTCGAAAATATCAAACGCATGTCTTGCTAAGGTTGTCCCATTCCAAAATATCAAATGCCTACGATTGTGGAATGGCCAGGGTTTGCCATCAGTTCGGACATTGACATGGCACCTCGTGCTAAATAAACCAGCTGTTCTTTTTGTGCAGTTCCACCAAAATCAACCAAATTCGCGCGTAGCTTGCATGATTTCGCCCTTATATGTTGCAACGCCTTGAACTTGTCGGCACCTCCTTTATTGTGGTGGAAATGAATGATTCGATGTATTCATGAACATTTTGTGCAGTTCCCATTGAAATCAAGCTGTGCGCCCCTGTTTGCACAAATACAAAAAAGTGATTAGTATAAAGCAAACTGTACTATGATTTGATAGTTTCAACAAGCACATACATGGTCCATGTAGAGCACACTTTTAGAAAAATGGAACTCACTAGAAAGAATCCTAGAACAACATTGTACTCACAAGATCACATCAAAAAAATGGAGATTTGTCAGTCCTTCTGAGCTGAAGTTAGTTTGGTCTTGTGGGGAGTAATGTAACCATCCTTCAACTGCTCCTTCTGATGAGAAGATAGACAGGGCTTCTTCATCCTAGCATAATCGGAACTAGTTGATACGTCTCCAACGTATCTATAATTTTTTATTGCTCCATGCTACGTTATCTACTATTTTGGACTATAATGGGCTTTATTTTCCACTTTTATATTATTTTTGGGACTAACCTATTAACCGGAGGCCCAGCCCGTAATTGTTGTTTTTGCCTTTTTCAATGTTTCAAGAAAGCAGAATATCAAACGGAGTCCAAACGGAATGAAACCTTCGAAGCGTGATTTTCTCACCGAGCGTGATCCGGAGACTTGGACCCTCGCCAAGGAACATCGGAGGCGGTCACAAGGGTGGGGCGCACCCACCCTAGGCGCGCCCCCGCCTCGTGGGCCCCCGATGCTCCGGCCGTACTCCTTCCTCCTATATATACCTCATTCCCCAAGCAGTCGAGCAGGAGCCAAAACCTAATTCCACCGCCGCAACTTCCTCAGTATCCACGAGATCCCATCTTGGGGCCTGTTCCGAGCTCCTTGAGGGGCATCCACCACGGAGGGCTTCTACATCAACACCATAGCCTCTCCGATGAAGTGTGAGTAGTTTACTTGCACCTTCGGTCCATAGCTAGTAGCTAGATGGCTTCTTCTCTCTTTTGGATCTCAATACAATGTTCTCCCTCTCTCGTGGAGATCTATTCGATGTAATCTTATTTTTTGCGGTGTGTTTGTTGAGACCGATGAATTGTGGGTTTATGATCCAGCTTATCTATGAATAATTTGAATCTTCTCTGAATTCTTTTATGTATGATTGAGTTATCTTTGCAAGTCTCTTCGAATTATCCGTTTGGTTTGGCCAACTAGATTGGTAGTTCTTGCAATGGGAGAAGTGCATGGCTTTGGGTTCAATCTTGCGGTGTCCTTACCTAGTAATGAGAAGGGTTGCAAGGCACGTATTGTATTGTTGCCATCGAGGATAACAAGATGGGGTATTTATCACATTGCATGAATTTATTCCTCTACATCATGTCATCTTGCTTAAGGCATTACTCTGTTTCTAACTTAATACTCTAGATGCATGCTGGATAGCGGTCGATGAGTGGAGTACTAGTAGTAAATGCAGAATCGTTTCGATCTACTTGTCTCGGACGTGATGCCTATATACATGATCATACCTAGATAACCTCATAACTATGCTCAAT
Organism: Aegilops bicornis; assembly: GCA_021605145.1. Lineage (NCBI taxonomy): Eukaryota > Viridiplantae > Streptophyta > Magnoliopsida > Poales > Poaceae > Aegilops > Aegilops bicornis. The sequence goes on along the minus strand of CM038672.1, from coordinate 470,951,074 downwards.
TCTGTAAATTGCTCAACAGTAATTTGTTCACCCACCGTAGAATAATTATGCTCTTGAGAGAAGCCACTAGTGAAACCTATGGCCCCCGGGTCTATTCTCATCATATCAATCTCCATCACTTTTATACTTGCTTTGTTTTTACTTTGCATTTTACTTTTCACTTTGCATCTCTATACCAAAAATACCAAAAATATTATCTCTATCAGATCTCACTCTCGTAAGTGATCGTGAAGGGATTCACAACCCCTAATCGCGTTGGTTGCGAGTAGCTATCATTTTGTGCAAGTACGAGGGACTTGTGTGTGGCCTCCTACTGGATTGATACCTTGGTTCTCGAAAACTGAGGGAAATACTTACGCTACTGTGCTGCATCATCCTCTCCTCTTCGGGGAAAACCAACGCAAGCTCAAGACGTAGCAAGAAGGATTTCTGGCGCCGTTGCCGGGGAGTCTACGCAAAAGTCAACATACCAAGTACCCATCACAATCCCTATCTCTCAAATTACATTATTTTCCATTTGCCTCTCATTTTCCTCTCCCCCACTTCACCCTTGCCGTTTTATTCGCCCTCTCTTTCCCAATCTCCTTCTTTTTTTCCCGTTGCCTTTTTCCTCGCCCGCTTGTTTGCTCGTGTGTTGGATTGCTTGTTTGTCGCGATGGCTCAAGATGCTACCAAATTGTGTGACTTCACCAATACCAATAATAATGATTTCCTTAGCACTCCGATTGCTCCTCTTGCCAATATATAATCTTGTTAAATCAAAACTGCTTTTATGAATATTGTTATGAAAGATCAATTCACCGGCCTTCCTAGTGAAGATGCCGCTACTCATCTGAATAGCTTCGTTGATTTATGGGATATGCAAAAGAAAAAAGATGTCGATTATGATGTCGTTAAATTGAAGTTATTTCCTTTTTCGCTTATAGATCGTGCTAAAGCATGGTTTTCATCTTTACCTAAAAATAGTATTGATTCTTGGAACAAGTGCAAAGATGCTTTTATCTCTAAGTATTTTCCTCCCGCTAAGATTATCTCTTTTAGGAACGATATTATGAATTTTAAGCAACTTGATCATGAACATGTTGCACAAGCTTGGGAGAGAATTAAATTAATGATATGTAATTGTCCTACTCATGGTTTGAACTTGTGGATGATTATACAAAAAATTATGCGGATTGAATTTTTCTTCTAGAAATCTTTTAGATTCGGCCGGGAGGCACTTTTATGGAAATCACTCTAGGAGATGCTACTAAACTTCTAGATAATATTATGGTTTATTATTCTCAATGGCATACCGAAGATCTACTAATAAAAAAGTGCATGCGATAGAAGAAATTAATGTTTTGAGTGGAAAGATGGATGAACTTATGAAATTATTTGCTACTAAGAGTGTTTCTTCTGATCCTAATGATATGCCTTTGTCTACCTTGATTGAGAATAATAATGAATCTATAGATGTGAATTTTGTTGGTAGGAATAATTTTGGTAACAACGCGTATAGAGGGAATTTAATTCCTAGGCCTCATCCTAGTAATCCTTCTAATAATTATGGAAATTCCTACAACAAATCTTATGGAAATTTTAATAAGATGCCCTCTGAATTTGAGAGTAGTGTTAAAGAGTTTATGAATTCACAAAAGAATTTTAATGCTTAGATTGAAGAGAAATTGCTTAAAGTTGATGATTTGGCTAGGAACGTTGATAGAATTTCTCTTGAGATTGATTCTTTAAAGCTTAGATATATTCCTCCTAAGCATGATAACAACGAGTCTCTCAAAGATGAGAATTTCCATTGATGAGTGCAAAGAAAGAACCGTTAGGATGCGTGCTTCCAAAGATGCCTTTATTAAAGCGTGTTCTTATAATTCCTATGATAATCAAGATGAAGATCTAAAAGTTATTGATGTGTCCCCTATTAAATCTTTGTTTTTCAATATGAATCTTGATGAAACTGAATATGATCTTCCATCACCTAGAAGGCGTTGTAAGAATTCAGAGTTTTTAGATCTTGATGATGAAATTGATAAAAGTGGGATTGAAAGAAATAAAAATTTAGATGTTGCTAAACCCACTATATTGGATCTCAAGGAATTTAGTTATGAAAAATGCTCTTTAATTTATTGTATTTCCTTTTTTCAAACCGTGCTAAATTCTCCTCATGCTTATAGTCAAAATAAGGCCTTTACCGAACACATTGTTGATGCCTTGATGCAATCTTATGAAGAAAAGCTTGAGTTGAAAGTTTCTATCCCTAGGAAACTCTATGATGAGTGGAAACCTACTATCAAAATTAAAATTAAAGATTATGAGTTTAATGCTTTGTGTGATTTGGGTGCTAGTGTCTCTACTATTCCCAAAACTTTGTGTGATTTGCTAGATTTCCGTGACTTTGATGATTGCTCTCTAAACTTGCATCTTGCGGATTCCACTATTAAAAAGCCTATGGTAAGAATTAATGATGTTCTTATTGTTGCAAATAGGAATTATGTTGCCGTAGATTTTATCATTCTTGATATAGATTGCAATCCTTCATGTCCTATTATTCTTGGTAGACCTTTCCTTAGAACGATTGGTGCAATTATTGATATGAAGGAAGGAAATATTAGATTCCAATTTCCATTAAAGAAAGGAATGGAACACTTTCCTAGAAATAAAGTAAAATTACCATATGAATCTATTATGAGAGCCACTTATGGATTGCCTACCAAAGATGGCAATACCTAGATCTATCCTTGCTTTTATGCCTAGCTAGGGGCGTTAAACGATAGCGCTTGTTGGGAGGCAACCCAATTTTATTTTTAGTTTTTTTTGCTTATGTTTAGGAATAAATAATCCATCTAGCCTCTATTTAGATGTGGTTTTATATTTTAATTAGTGTTTGTGCCAAGATAAACCTATTGGATCTTCTTGGATGATAGTTATTTGATCTTGTTGTAATTTCCAGAAACTTTGCGCTCAGTGCGCGAATTTTTAAAAATCACCAGAACGTGATAAAATAGTGATTCCAATTGCTGATGATCAATAAACAAATTTTCTAGGTAGTCAAATTTTGGTAGAATTTTTTAAGTTGCAGAAGTTTTCGTTAGTTACAGATTACTACAGACTGTTCTGTTTTTGACAGATTCTATTTTGCGTGTGATGTTTGCTTATTTTGATGAATCTATGGCTAGTAAAATAGTTTATGATCCATAAATAAGTTGGAATACAGTAGGTTTAACACCAATACAAATAAAGAATGAGTTCATTACAGTACCTTAAAGTAGTATTTTGTTTTACTTCTCTAACGGAGCTCACGAGATTTCTATTGAGTTTTGTGTTGTGAAGTTTTCAAGTTTTGGGTGAATTCTTTTGATGGATTATGGAACAAGGAGTGGCAAGAGCCTAAGCTTGGGGATGCCCATGGCACCCCAAGACAATCCAAGGACACCAAAAAGTCAAAGCTTGGGGATGCCCGGAAGGCATCCCTCTTTAAATCCACTTCCATCGGTAATTTACTTGGAGCTATATTTTAATTCACCACATGATATGTGTTTTGCTTGGAGCTTCTTGTATTATTTGCGTCTTTGCTTGTTAGTTTACCACAATCATCGTTTCTGTACACACCTTTTTGAGAGAGCCTTACATGAATTGAAATTTGATAGAATACTCTATGTGCTTCACTTATATCTTTTGAGATTGATAGTTTTGCTCATAGTGCTTCACTTATATATTTTGAGCGTGATAATTTTTGCTCTAGTGCTTCACGTATATCTTTTAGAGCACGGTGGTGGATTTGTTTTAAAGAAACTTGATCTCTCATCCTTCACTTAGATTATTTTGGAGTCGTTAATAGCATGGTAATTTGCTTAATGTTAATATACTTGGTATTCAAGATATGTGAAACTTTCTTTTGAGTGCGTTGAATACTAAGATAAGTTTGATGCTTGATAATTGTTTTGAGATATGAAGATGGTGATATTAGAGTCATGCTAGTTGAGTAGTTGTGAATTTTAAGAATACTTGTGTTGAAGTTTGTGATTCATGTAGCATGCACGTATGGAGAACCGTTATGTGATGAACTCGGAGCATGATTTATTTATTGATTGTCTTCCTTATGAGTGGCGGTCGGGGACGAGCGATGGTCTTTTCCTACCAATCTATCCCCTAGGAGCATGCAGCGTAATACTTTGCTTTGATAACTTCTAGATTTTTTGCAATAAGTATATGAGTTCTTTATGACTAATGTTGAGTCCATGGATTATACGCACTTTTCCCATCCTTCCACCATTGCTAGCCTCTCTAATACCGCGCACCTTTCTCCGGTATCATACACCCACCAAATATCTTCCTCAAAACAGCCACCATACCTACCTATCATGGCATTTCCATAGCCATTCCGAGATATATTGCCATGCAACTTTCCACCGTTCCGTTTATTATGACACGCTCCATCATTGTCATATTGCTAGCGTGATCATGTAGTTGACATCGTATTTGTGGCAAAGCCACCGTTCATAACTGTTTCATACATGTCACTCATGAATCATGGCACATCCCGGTACACCGCCGGAGGCATCCATATAGAGTCATATTTGTTCTAAGTATCGAGTTGTAATTGTTGAGTTGTAAGAAAAATAAAAGTGTGATGATCATCATTATTAGAGCATTGTCCCAAGTGAGGAAAGGATGATGGAGACTATGATTCCCCCACAAGTCGGGATGAGACTCCGGACGGAAAAAAAAGAGGCCATAAAAAAAAGAGAAAAGGCCAAAATAAAAAAATGAGAGAAAAAGAGAGAAGGGACAATGTTACTATCCTTTTACCACACTTGTGCTTCAAAGTAGCACCAAGATCTTCATGATAGAGAGTCTCTCATTTTGTCACTTCCATATACTAGTGGGAATTTTTCATTATAGAACTTGGCTTGTATATTCCAATGATGGGCTTCCTCAAATGCCCTAGGTCTTCGTGATCAAGCGAGTTGGATGCACACCCACTTAGTTTCTTTTGTTGAGCTTTCATATACTTATAGCTCTAGTGCATCCGTTGCATGGAAATCCCTACTCACTCACATTAATATCTATTGATAGGCATCTCCATAGCCCGTTGATACGCCTAGTTGATGTGAGACTATCTTCCCTCTTTTTGTCTTCTCCACAACCACCGTTCTATTCCACATATAGTGCTATATCCATGGCTCACGCTCATGTATTGCGTGAAGATTGAAAAAGTTTTGAAAATGTTAAAGTATGAAACAATTGCTTGGCTTGTCACCGGGGTTGTGCATGATTTAAATACTTTGTGTAGGGAAGATGGAGCATAGCCAGACTATATGATTTTGTAGGGATAACTTTCTTTGGCCATGTTATTTTGAGAAGACATAATTGCTTAGTAAGTATGCTTGAAGTATTATTATTTTTATGTCAATATGAACTTTTGTCTTGAATCTTTCGGACCTGAATATTCATACCATGATTAAGAAGATTTACATTGAAATTATGCCAAAGTATCACTCCACATCAAAAATTCTCTTTTTATCATTTACCTACTCGAGGACGAGTAGGAAATAAGCTTGGGGATGCACGATCGTCTCCAACGTATCTATAATTTTGCTCCATGCTACTTTATCTACTGTTTTGGACTATAATGGGCTTTATTTTCCACTTTTATATTATTTTTGGGACTAACCTATTAACGAGGCCCAGCCCGTAATTGTTATTTTTGCCTTTTTCGGTGTTTGAAGAAACAAAATATCAAACGGAGTCCAAATGGAATGAAACCTTGAACGTGATTTTCTCACCGAGCGTGATCCAGGAGACTTGGACCCTACGCCAAGGAACATCAGAGGCGGTCACGAGGGTGGGCGCGCCCCCCTGCCTCGTGGGCCCCCTGATGCTCCACCGACGTACTCCTTCCTCCTATATATACCTATGTGCCCCCAAACGACCAGAACAGGAGCCAAAATCCTAAATCCACCGCTGCAACTTCCTGTATCCACGAGATCCCATCTTAAGGCTTGTTCCGGAGCTCCGCCGGAGGGGACATCCACCATGGAGGGCTTCTACATCAACACCATAGCCTCTCCGATGAAGTGTGAGTAGTTTACTTCAGACCTTCGGGTCCATAGCTAGTAGCTAGATGGCTTCTTCAATCTTTTTGGATCATAATACAATGTTCTCCCCCTCTCTCGTGGAGATCTATTAGATGTAATCTTCTTTTTGCGGTGTGTTTGTTGAGATCGATGAATTGTGGGTTTATGATCCAGCTTATCTATGAATAATATTTGATCTGAATTCTTTTATGTATGATTGAGTTATCTTTGCAAGTCTCTTCGAATTATCCGTTTGGTTTGGCCAACTAGATTGGTAGTTCTTGCAATGGGAGAAGTGCATGGCTTTGGGTTCAATCTTGCGGTGTCCTTACCTAGTGATAGAAAGGGTTGCAAGGCACGTATTGTATTGTTGCCGTCGAGGATAACAAGATGGGGTATTTATCATATTGCATGAATTTATTCCTCTACATCATGTCATCTTGCTTAAGGCGTTACTCTGTTTTTAACTTAATACTCTAGATGCATGCTTTGGATAGCGGTTGATGAGTGGAGTAATAGTAGTAGATGCAGAATCGTTTCGATCTACTTGTCTCGGACGTGATGCCTATATACATGATCATACCTAGATAACCTCATAACTATGCTCAATTCTATCAATTGCTCAACAGTAATTTGTTCACCCGCCGTAGAATAATTATGCTCTTGAGAGAAGCCACTAGTGAAACCTATGGCCCCCGGGTCTATTCTCATCATATCAATCTCCATCACTTTTATACTTGCTTTGTTTTTACTTTTCACTTTGCATCTCTATACCAAAAATACCAAAAATAGTATCTCTATCAGATCTCACTCTCGTAAGTGACCATGAAGGGATTGACAACCCCTAATCGTGTTGGTTGCGAGTAGCTATCGTTTTGTGCAGGTACGAGGGACTTGTGCGTGGCCTCCTACTGGATTGATACCTTGGTTCTCAAAAACTGAGGGAAATACTTACGCTACTGTGCTGCATCATCCTCTCCTCTTCGGGGAAAACCAACGCAAGATCAAGACGTAGCACTAGTCACTTCACGTACTCCATATTCTTCTTCAGAGGAAGATGATCCTGTTGTGCAAAGACAAGAGGACTACTAAATGCTAGCATCCATGTTTGCTCAAAAAAGGAAAGGAAATATTTAAAACAGCACGGATGAAGCACTTCTCAAGGACAATACCACTTTTTCATGACAGTATCTAAGCGGTAGCACAACACCAATAGAGTTGACAAAGCTCAATCATATGGATGAAATCAGTGGGCGAGTACCAACCTTTGTCAGGAGGCTGATTGTGTAGAGCATACAGATGAAGCACTTCTCCGGAACCATCTGTTGCTATCTACGGGGGTGTCCATGCTTACTATATACTCCTCGATTAGTTTAATGTTTCCAACATCTTCTTGTGCAGTTCCACTAAAATATATGGTATCTTCAAAGAAGATCCATGTTTGCACAAGTAGAGATAATTACGTATGGCATCAAATCAGTGGAAAAACAATTGCTCGTTCCAGCCACAGCAATAAATTAAGCTGCAAAACTATATCATTACTTGTGTTACCACAGTTACAGTGCTTCATTACAGCACCGGGAGTTGATTTTTGTTTTTGTTCCGCTTGTTCTTCCCCTTCATCACTTGGTTCAATAACAGAAAAGTTTCGCCTTCAATGTAAGATTTGGCATGTCAATTAGGGAGCACAAGTATAGTACTAAACTTAATTTTCTGATGGAAGTGGCAAAATACAGGCCAACAATTGTGAAATATCCTTATCTTACCTCAATGGGATATTACGGTGCACATACAGATTGGAAGTCTTGTCTCCATTTGTGCAGTTCACTAAAATCAAGCAACATTATCGTACAAGTAGCATAACATATGAAAGCACACTGCAGAATCATGTGAAATAAGGCTAGTACTGACCTCTCATGATAACGAGCTGAAGTAGATAACCCTGTTTACACAGAGGTGCAAAGGAAACAATTAGTGGTCAATAACGGTGGATGACACAGAAGCCAACAAAAAGAAGCATCTACCTTATCTAAATGGGAAAGAAAGCAAGAAAGTAGCATTTCTCAAATGGGGGCATTGATTAATATTAATATAGAGATTATATTAATAAAAAATTCGTTAAACATGTAAGTTGCTTTTAACTGTGGCATTGCATCAATTTTCTAGCGGCATTATTAGAGGGTGTTTGTTTACAGGGACATTTTGGTGTAGGGACTAAAAAAACTCCGTGTCAGTCCCATCTAAACCAAATAGGAGGGACTTTTAGGGACTAAAAGTGGGCATTTGGGACTAAAGAAAGAAGACCCGAGGGAGTCTTTTGGGACTTTTTCCAACAGTTGCCCTTGCCATGCATCGCACCTTGTTTCTATTAGTTCATTACTAGGGGTAACATGGTCTTTTAGCATGTCATTTAATAACCTCTAGTCCATGTTTAGTCCCTGGAACCAAGCAGGTAGGGACTAGGGAGTTTTTAACCAAGCAGGGCCTTAGATTAACAACAACTAATGAGTTGCACGGGACAGTGGATGCACCAGCACCATGTGCATCTACCGGTGTCTTTGTGGTCATGCACGATCTGTTGCAACAAAGAACAAACAACCAAGGAGCATATTTGTTTTGGTCCCGGTTTGTTATCTTTAGACACCTTTCCCTATGTGGTAGCAGCAAATCTAGTCTGCTCAAACTCTGACCTTGTCCTTCCTTTCCTTTTGAACTAGTACTTTCGCCCTTCCTTTCCTCTTTGAACCACGTCCTAGATTTATGCGATACAATTTTCCCCACTACTTTCCCACATTCCTTTCCTCTTTGAACCACGTCCTAGATTCATGCTATACAACTTTCCCCTTCATTTCCTCTTTGAACCACGTCCTAGATTCATGCTATATACTTCCTCCGTTCCTAAATATAAGTCTTTGTAAAGATTCCACTATGAACCACATACGGATGTATATAGATGCATTTTAGAGTGTAGATTCATTCATTTTTCTCCGGATGTAGTCCTAGTAAAATCTCTACAAAGACTTATATTTAGGAACGGAGGGAGTACAACTTTTCCCACTACTTTCCCCCACTCCTTTCCTCTTTGAACCACGTCCTAGATTCATGGTATACATGCAGCTAGAGAAATGCATGTGGAGTAAGTAAATTATACCTTAAGGTTCTTGGGGCGTGGTTCGGTGGGCGACGGGACGGCGACGAAGAAGAAGGGGTCGGAGGCCCTCCCGCGCCGCCGCTGGGTGGAAAGTGAGCAGCTGCGTCGGTAGTGGATTCCCTCCCTCGCCGACTGACGGTGTCCTGGACTAGGGGGTACTCACCACGTCGTCTCCCGATCAGTTGGATTGGGCCGAGGACCCCCATGGCCGTATACTCATGGGCCAAGTCCGGACAGTTGCCGCATACAAGGAAGATTCCACAAGACTTGGCGATCAAGACAAGGACTCCCCCCCACCGGCGTATTCGGCTAGGACTCTTGTTATCCTAGGGCTCTGGTGCATTATATAAACAAGGCCAGGCTAGTCGATAGAGAGATATATACAACAATCATACCATCACTACTGGAATCAGCTACTTTGCCATCTGCCAGCTCTTTGCCATCAGCTACCCGAAAGCAGACGGCAAAGAACTGGTTGATGGCAAAGAAAGCCTTTGCCATCTGCCAGTTCTTTGCCGTCCACTAGCTGACGGCAAAGATTCTTTTACCGTCCGCTAGGCGGACAAAGAAGAGGAGGGGGCCCCACCGAGGAGCTGGTTAAAAAATACTTAACGGCCCCCCTCTTTGCCGTCGCTGGTGACGGCAAAGAGCACATTAGCGGGCGACAAAGGTGGTCGACGGCAAACATTTAACATATCTAACGGCGCGCCCCACCCCGCCCTCTCTCTCAGTTTCTCTCCCTGCTCCCACACGCGCGCCGCCGCCCCCACCACTCGCCGCCGCCCGGTCGCCCCACCGCCCGCCCACGGCCCCCGCCCGTCGACCCACCGCCCCGCCCGTCGCCTCCCGCCGTCTCGGCGCCGCCCTTTCTCGGCCCCAGCGCCCGGCGCCCAGCGCCCGCCGCCCAGGCCCGCCCCCTCCTCCACCGGCCCCCGCCTCGTCGCCACAACCGCCCGTGCCGTCATCGCCCCACCGGCCCCCGCCCGTCGCCCCGCCGCCCTGCCGTCTCGGCGCCCGCCAGCCCCCAGCGCCCGCCACGGGCCCGGCGCCGCCGCCCCAGGCCGGCCCGCCCCCCTTGAGAGAGTTCCGGACTAGGGGGTGTCCGGATAGCCGAACTATCATCATCGGCTGGACTCCAAGACTACGAAGATACAAGATTGAAGACTTCGTCCCGTGTCCGGATGGGACTTTCCTTGGCGTGGAAGGCAAGCTTGGCGATACGGATATGTAGATCTCCTACCATTGTAACCGACTGCATGTAACCCTAACCCTATCCGGTGTCTATATAAACCGGAGGGTTTTAGTCCGTGGGACGGACAACAATCATACCATAGGCTAGCTTCTAGGGTTTAGCCTCTCTCGATCTCGTGGTAGATCCACTCTTGTAACACACATCATCAATATTAATCAAGCGGGGCGTAGGGTTTTACCTCCATCAAGAGGGCCCAAACCTAGGTAAAACATCGTGTCCCTTGTCTCCTGTTACCATCCGCCTAGACGCCTTGATTCGGGACCCCCTACCCAAGATCCGCCGGTTTGACACCGACATTGGTGCTTTCATTGAGAGTTCCTCTGTCATCACCGATAGGCCCGATGGCTCCTTCGATCATCAACAACGACGCGGTCCGGTGAGACTTTTCTCCCGGACAGATCTTCGTGTTCGGCGGCTTTGCCTTGCTGCGGGCTAATTAAGCAGCCATCTGGAGCAGATCGAAAGCTACGCCCCTGGCCGTCAGGTCAGATTCGGAAGTTTAAACTATACATTCGATATCCGTGGAGACTTGATCTTCGACGGATTCGAGCCACAGCCAAGCGCGCTGCACTGTCTCGATGGGCATGATCTAGCTCTGCGGCGAGCGATTGCCACGGAGGCCGCACTGAATCCGCTCCAACCCTTAATCCGGGCGGATTCCCGATTGAGGACGTGTGGTTGGACACCGCCTCGGGGCTTTAATCTCTCTGGCGATCGAGCGAACTCTATCCCTGTCGCTTTGCGAAGACCTTGACTCGGTGCCGGACTCCTCTCCGGACTCCGAACCCTCCAGCGCCCTTGCCAATCGAATCCGATTGGGCGCCTGCCATGGAGTTCACCGCGGACATCTTTCAAGACTCGCCCTTTGGCGACATCCTGGATTCACTAAAGTCTCTCTCTTTATCCGGAGAGCCCTGGCTGGATTACGGTCAGGAAGGTTGGGATGCGGACGACGAAGAAATTCAACGCCCACCCACCACCCACTTGGTAGCCGCTGTCGATGATCTAACCGACATGCTAGACTACGACTCCGAAGACATCGGCGGTATGGACGACGATGCCGGAGACGACCAAGACCCAGCGCCTACAGGGCACTGGAAGGCCACCTCGTCATACGACATATACATGGTGGACATCCCAAAAGACGGGAACGGCAATGGAACAACGGAGGATGACCCCTCCAAGAAGCAGCCCAAAGCCGGCGTCGGTGGCGCCGCTCTAAATCCGCCACGGCAAGAATGAAGATTCCGGCACGGAGATAACAATACACCGGACGGTGCGAAGACAATCCACTCCGGCAAGATCCGGTAGCGGGGAGGATGGAGACGCCACCCTCAAGAGAGAGCGGCGGAAGAAGAGGTAGAGGACTATATGCCTCCTCCGAAGGCGAAGCAAGCCTCGGCGACAATGAATTCGTCGTGCACGAGGATCCCGTCGAACAAGAGAGTTTTAGGCGCAGGCTTATGGCCACGGCGAACAGCCTCAAGAAAAAGCGACAACAACTTCGAGCTGATCGGGATCGCTAGCCGACAGATGGATGAAGTCCTCGCGGCGAAGAGCATGAGCTCGTCGCCCCTCCAAAAGCTACCCTAAGCAAGCTGCTCCCCCAATTAGAGGAGGAGGCTTACGAACCCGCATCACCAGGAGACAATACGGCTGACCGACCACCCCGTGGCCGCGACAGAGAGGCCTCTAGGCCCCTCACTAGAACCGTACCCCGGCATCGCTCAGAAAGCACACGGACAAAGGGGAACGCTCCGGACCTGCGAGATATATTGGAGGACAAGGCAAGAAAATCAAGATCGATCTATGGATCGCGTGGGCGCCCCACGGTACGTGATTTACAACCGTCGCGCCCGGACCTGATAAGTCCGGCCGGGCCGAACAAAACAGACAAAGCTCTTTTGAGCTCCGTCGTGATATCGCCCAGTACAGAGGCGCCGCACACCCACTATGCTTCACAGATGAAGTAATGGATCATCAAATCCCCGAAGGGTTTAAACCCGTCAATATTGAATCCTATGATGGCACAACAGACTTCGCGGTTTGGATCAAAGACTATCTCCTTCACATCCACATGGCCCGTGGTGACGATCTTCACGCCATCAAATACCTCCCCCTCAAGCTTAAAGGACCAGCCCGGCATTGGCTCAACAGCTTGCCAGCAGAGTCAATTGGGAGCTGGGAGGACCTGGAAGCCGCATTCCTCGATAACTTCCAGGGCACTTATGTGCGACCACCAGACGCTGATGACCTAAGCCACATAATTCAGCAGCCAGACGAATCGGCCAGACAATTCTGGACACGGTTCTTAACCAAGAAAAACCAAATTGTTGACTGTCCGGATGCGGAGGCCCTCGCGGCCTTCAAGCATAACATCCGTGACGAGTGGCTTGCCCGGCACCTAGGACAGGAAAAGCCGAAATCCATGGCAGCCCTCACATCACTCATGACCCGCTTTTGCGCGGGTGAGGACAGCTGGCTAGCATGCAGCAACAACCTCAGCAAAAATTCTGGCAGTCCGGACTTCAAGGACCGAAATGGCAGACCGCATCGTAACAAAAACAAACGCCGCATTGACGGCGACAATATTGAGGATACGGCAGTCAATGCCGGATTCAGAGGCTCTAAACCCGGTCAGCGGAAAAATTCATTCAAAAGAACTACTCCGGGTCTGTCCAATTTGGACCAAATACTCGACCGCTTGTGCCAGATACACGGCACCCCCGAAAAGCCAGCTAACAACACCAACAGGGACTGTTGGGTATTCAAGCAGGCAGGAAAGTTAATTGCCGAAAACAATGACAAGGGGCTGCATAGCGATGACGAGGACGAGACCCAACCGCCGAACAATAAAGGACAAAAGGGTTTCCCCCCACAGGTGCGGACGGTGAACATGATATACGCAATGCACATACCCAAAAGGGAGCGGAAGCGTGCACTCAGGGATGTCTACGCGATGGAGCCAGTTGCCCCGAAGTTCAATCCATGGTCCTCCCGCCCGATCACTTTTGACCGAAGGACCACCCCACCGACATCCGCCACGGAGGATTCGCCGCACTGGTCTTGGACCCAATCATCGATGGATTTCACTGACCGAGTCACGATGGACGGCGGCGGCAACTGAACCTGCTTTACCGGGATATCACATGCGCCAAAATGGGCATAGACCCTCAAGGATTAAACCTACCAAAACGACCTTTAAAGGCGTCATACCAGGTGTAGAAGCCAATTGTACAGGCTCAATTACACTGGAAGTGGTCTTCGGATCCCCGGATAACTTCTGAAGCGAGGAGTTAATCTTCGACATAGTCCCGTTCCGCAGCGGCTATCATGCCTTGCCCAGACGTACCGCGTTTGCAAAGTTCAACGCGCTGCCGCACTACACATCCTCAAGCTCAAGATGCCAGGCCCTCGAGGAGTCATCACGGTCAATGGAAACACTGAACGTTCTCTCCGCACGGAGGAACATCTGGACTCTCTCGCGGCGAAGTGCAGTGCAGCCTCTTAAGGCAATTCTCAAGTCCGGCCGTTAAGCGGCCGGACACGCAGCAGCGCCGGAGTAACTTACAACAAGACCACCTGGCACATTCCGAGCACGCAGCGTAGCGATGCGGCCCCAACCCAGCTCTGCGAAACGTCAAAGGTGTCCTTCGGCGACACCACTACGCTCACGAAGATACCATGGGCATGGGGAGGGGCACGACCACAATACACCCAGATCAAGGCTCAACCACACGAGGGCTCTCAAGTGTGTCATTCCTTTTCTTTTCTTTTTACCTTTTACTTTTTACCCACAGGACTCCGTTTTGTTAGGACTCTGTCCGGCAAGAACCTGCCGAACTCACGATGCAATGACCGGGGAAGGATAAAGGCTACAACGAATATCTGGTGGTCTCCATTACGAGCATTTTCATACACCAATCTGCAGCCTACCCCTGGCGGGGACATGTTTAATAGTCCCATACCTTGCTTATCGCACTATTTGTATCGTTACGCATTAAATAGCAGCACTTATTGAATAAAACAATGCAGCACCTTTTTGTTTATAATTGCATTCTTTTTCATACATATGTTCATTCACGACATGTTGCATCCGTACACTTTGGTATGGCTAATATACACCAGGGGCATATGTCCCCCGCATTATGGTATGATGAGTCCAAACACTTTCACAAGTGCGGCACCCCGAACTTATAGCACTATATGCATCGGCTCCGAATCATGTCTTGGGTCAATAGTTGGGTTTGCCCGGCTCCCGTGTTTTGGTACCTTACGTTCCGTTATATCGGCTAAGGTAGCACCTGGAGAACCACTGCGATTCCGCCCCAGTTCGGCTGGGTTAACGCCTCAGTGGAGAAAGCTAAAACTGACCGTCATGATGAGGCGAGAGACCGGTCGCTGTTCGAGAGGTTTTTTGCGAGTCCTTAAAGACTTATGCCGCTTAGAGCAAGGAGCCGGACATCTTGTCCGACCAAGGTGTGGATAGCGCCCCAAATTGACCTTCGAAGACTAGGGGCTTCACGAAATTTAAAATTATAGAATTCTATGGCTAAGTGAGAGTGTTCAAGCATTATAAGTCCGGTTGCCTCGTTCGCTGTGTTGAGCGCCTCCCTAGATGGACCAAAAAATGGGAACAAGAGCGCTCAAGTTTATCCCGAACACCTCAGCACTCGTGGCATGGGGGCTGAAGCCGATGACTTGCCATCTCTTAGATTTGATAAACAGCCGCACAGAAGGTAATATTTTAAATTAACAAGCGTTGCTTAGCGCATATGAACTAAGTTTTCAGCGCACAGGATAACAAAATGCGAGTCTACTCAAATATTACATCTTTGGAGCACTCACCCGCAATAGTGCGGGTGCCCTTCAACAAACTCTTATAATACATCTCAGGTGTGCGATGCTCCATGCCCTCTAGTGGCGGGTCCTTCACGAGCTTCTGGGCATCCATCTTGCCCCAGTGCACCTTTGCGCGGGCAAGGGCCCGACGGGCACCCTCAATACAAGCGGAATGCTTGATAACTTCAAACCACGGGCCCGGATCCATCAGCCGCCGCACCAGGCCGAAGTAGCTCCCAGGCATGGCCTCCTTAGGCCACAGCCGAACTATGAGGCCCTTCATGGCCTGTTCGGCCTCCTTGTGGAGCTCGACCAGCTGCTTCAGCTGGTCACTAAGGGGCACCGGATGCCCGGCCTCAGCATACTGAGACTAGAAGACCTTCTCCGTCGAGCTTCCCTCCTCGGCCACAGCAGAATGCGGCATCGGTCACCTGCTGCGAGGAAGATCTGCGAATGCCTGGAGAGCTCCGAATTCGGGTAAGCAACAGGTAATTAACACTCACATGCTTACTGCATGAAAATGCCTTACCGCTGCTATTTTCTTCACCGCCTCAATCTCTGGAGGGCCTTGTAGGCTTGGCATTAGCGGCTTTGGCACTCTCAAGAGCCGTTACTGGCTCGGACTCTCGGGTCTTGAGTCACGCTCCAAGCTCTCATGTTTTTTCACGAGATCCTGGAGCTCTTGCTGTACCTCCGCCACCCGCGCCTCCTGCTTCTCTCGCTCGGTATGCTCATGGCCGCATTGCGTTCGACGGCCACCGCCTCCTCGAGGTCGCCACCTCGTTAGTGGCCCCTACAATACCCACGTTATCCTTGTCATTTTTCTTGCAACCAAATCCTTTTCTGTAAGGTACAATTTTCATAAGGTATTAATCACCTTCTTTTTCCTCGAGCTGCTTCTTGGCATGGCTGAGCTCGTTCTCGGACCGCTCGAGGTTTTTCTTCAAAGTATTGACCTCCTTGATCGGTCTTGGCGGCGGAGGTCAAGCAACTTCTGCAATCCCATATTGACATATTTTTTATGACTCCTGCGTTTATCTTTCTAAAGATCCTCGGTCCGACTTTTCTTTCCGAACACCGAACCGAGCATCGAGGCTACCGTCTATGCGGTACCATTTTACATATATTAAAATTCTTACCTCAAAGCACATTAGAAGGCTGCTGCGAGCTTCGGTCAGCCCGCTCTTGGCGAGTTGAACCTTTCAATCACCGCACTCCTGCAGAGCGGTGTTCCTCTTCGATGGAGGCGCCGTTGAGCGCCTCCAGCAAATTATCCGGCACCTCCGGTTGGACGGAGGCAGCCGGCGTCGCGGTCTTGCCCTTCTTACGAAGGGGTCGCCCGCCGGACTCCGGAGCCACTGTGGCCTCCGGGGCTGAGTCCGGTGCAAAGTCCGGGAGGGTGTCCTGTGACACCTTCGGGGCCTCCTCCTCCTGGTGGGTCCTTTCTTGGGATCTCACCTCGGCGTAAATCCAGCGGCACGGGGTGGAGGCGTCGGAAGGAATCCATATCCGACGCACCCGAGGACCGACTCGGCAAGCAGGAAGATCATCCTTGGGCGGACTGCAGGGTTGTATGCGGCATTAGAAAGACATTATGTGGCGAAAAGAAAAAACCTTGAAGTTACTCGGGAGTCCGGATACTTACGATCTCGCCAGGGGCTTGGTCCTTGGAGGCTAGTCCTCGTCGTCATCACTGGCGTAAGCAGAGCAGTCCAGGGGAAAGTTTTTCCCTTCTTGGACCCTTCGGCCTCCCTTGTTGGGGAGGCCTTCCTTTTCTTCTCTCCCCCCGCTGGGGGAGAGGCTTTCTTCTTCTCCTCCTCGCCTTGGTGGGAGGAGTCGGCCTCGGATTCATCATCCGATAGCACCTGAAAACGGGAACTCTTCCGAGTCCCCGTGGCCGTCTTCTTGGCCTTCTTCTCCGGCACCACGTGGGGTGCCGGAGCCAACAGCCCCTTTAGGCGGGCGTCTGTTGGGTCCTCTGGCAATGGGGCTGGACAAATAAACCGTTCGGCCTTCGCCAGCCATTCATGTTAAAGGTAAAGGGAGTTTAGATCCCGCATAGAGTCAAACTATGGAAAACAAGTAGTGAAATCACTTACCTCGTCAGCTGGATGCTGCGAGCTGAATCCGCGATCTTCGGTAGCGGATGCGGGAGCTTCGGCGCCTTTGAATAGCACCTTCCAGACATCTTCGTACGTAGTGTCGAAGAGCCCGCTCAGGGTCTGGTGCTGCGCTGGATCAAACTCCCACATGTTGAAGCCCCGTCGCTGGCACGGGAGAATCTGGCGGATGAGCATGACCTGGACTACGTTGACAAGCTTGAGCTTCTTGTCCACCAGCTTACGGATACGGGCTTGGAGTCCGGTCGGCTCCTCCGAATTGCCCCAAATCCGCCACTCTCTCCGGGAGGTGAGCCGTGTAGGGATGCCGGATCTGAATTCGGGGCGCTGCCCAATCAGTCACGCGGCTCGGTGATGTAGAACCACCCGATTGCCACCCCTTGATGGTTTCCACAAAGTGCCCTCCAGCCACGTAACGTGGGACATCCACCCACCATGGCGCCTCCGCACTCCGCTTGGCTGCCCTTCACAACCTTCGGCTTGACACTGAAGGTCTTGAGCCACAAGCCGAAGTGGGGCTGGATGCAGAGGAAGGCCTCGCACACGACGATAAACGCCGAGATGTTGAGGATGAAATTCGGGGCCAGATCATGGAAATCTAGGCCGTAGTAGAACATGAGCCCCCGGACAAGGGGATGAAGTGGGAAGCCCAGTCCGCGGAGTGAATGGGGAAGAAATACTACCCTCTCATGGGGCACAGGGGTTGGGGCGAGCTCTCCCTCGTCGGGGAGCCGATCTTGTGATGTTCTTTGGACAGATATCCGGCGTCGCGCAGCTTCTGGATCTGCCCCTCCGTGATGGAGGAGGCCATCCACTTGCCTCCCGCTCCGGACATAGTTGGAGAAGGTTGAGGTGAGAAGTGCGGACTTGGGCGCTGGAGCTCGAGTTCGCGGAGATGGATAAGCCAAGGAGGAAGAAGGCGCAGGTAAAAAGGTTGGATCTTTATCCCCTTATATAGGCGGACAATAACATGTGTCCCCACCGGCCTGGTAAAACTCGCTTATCTCCCAAGCGCCACAATCGATGGCACGGCTGGGTTACCCACGTCCGTATTGATGGGAATCCCGGAATAAGGGGAACACGATCTCTGCCTCGACAAGACGTGCCAAGGAAACTGCTTCGCTAAACGCGCTGAGGTGGAACAGTAAAAACAATTTGAATAAAGGCTTGGTAGTGGTGCGTCGTCGCGCCACAAAATATGTTGGCAGATTGATCTTGTGTAATATTATTCTCTCTACGGTGGTATGTGGAAATTATTTTTGCAGAGCCGGACACTATCCTGGTGTTCACAATCTTCTATAAATTATTCGAGGAAGAACCTGCCTTGCAATGCCGAAGACAACATGCGCGCGGACTAAATGCGTCATTGAAGCCTGGTTTAGGGGCTCTTGAGGAATTCCGGACTAGGGGTGTCCGGATAGCGAACTATCATCATCGGCGGACTCCAAGACTACGAAGATACAAGATTGAAGACTTCGTCCCGTGTCCGGATGGGACTTTCCTTGGCGTGGAAGGCAAGCTTGGCGATCTGGATATGTAGATCTCCTACCATTGTAACCGACTGTGTAACCCTAACCCTATCCGGTGTCTATATAAACCGGAGGGTTTTAGTCCGTGGGACGGACAACAATCATACCATAGGCTAGCTTCTAGGGTTTAGCCTCTCACGATCTCGTGGTAGATCCACTCTTGTAACACACATCATCAATATAATCAAGCGGGGCGTGGGTTTTACCTCCATCAAGAGGGCCCGAACCCAGGTAAAACATCGTGTCCCTTGTCTCCTGTTACCATCCGCCTAGACGCACAGTTCGGGACCCCCTACCCGAGATCCGCCGATTTTGACACCGACACCCCTCCTCCACCAGCCACCTCCTCCACCGGCCCAGGTGAGCTCTACCTCTCCTCTGTTTTTCCTTTTTTTTTTCTGTTTTTTAGTTTTAGGTTTATGTTTAGTTTAGATTTAGTTTTAGTTTTAGTTTTAGGTTTAGGTTTAGTTTTAGTTTAGTTTTAGTTTTAGATTTAGTTTTTTCCTTTTTTTTTCAGTTTTTTTAGTTTTAGATTTATGTTTAGTTTAGATTTAGGTTTAGTTCAGTTTTAGGAAAGAAGAAGAAGAAGAAGAAAAAAATAGGAGAGGAGGAGAAGAAGAAGAGGAAAAAGGAAAGGAAGAAGAAAAAGAGGAGGAGGAGAAGAAAAAAGAAGAAGAGGAAGAAGAAGAAGAAAAAAGAGGAGAGGAGGAGAAGAAGAAGAGGAAAAAGGAAAGGAGGAAGAAGAAGAAGAAGAAGAAGAAGAAGGAAAAAAAGGAAGAAAAGGAACAAAAGGAAGAAGAGGAAGAAGAAGAAAAGGAAAAAAGAGGAAAAACCCCCGACCCGACACGGCACCCCGACCTCGACACGGCACCCCGACACGACACCCGACCCCGAGACCCCGACCCCGACACCCCGACCCCAACCCCGACACCGACACCCCGACCCGACACCCCGACCCCAACACCGACACGGCACCCCTACCCCGACCCCGACACCGACACCCCGACCCGACACCGACACGACACCCCGACCCCGACCCGACACCCTGACTCGACACCCCAGGCCGAGACCCCGACCCGACCCGACACCGACACCCCGACCCGAGCGACCCGACACCCCGAACACGACACCGACCACGGCACCCCAACCCCGACCCGACACCCCAGGCCGAGACCCGACCCCGACCCGACACGGCACCCGACACCGACACGACACCCACCCCGACACCTCCCGAAAAGGTGTTCTTTGGCCTTCGAGGCCGGCGGGGTCATATATTTGTGAATTATTAGTTAGGTCATTTATTTTTCGATTTTGTTATGAAAAACATCATATATAATTGTGTTGATCGGGTAGCTTTAAATGTGCAGTTGTTTCATCGCTGCGAGGTTTGGTGTTCGACGACCTCGCCGTGCGTTTGACGAGCTCTGCCCCTTCGTTCGTGGGTGAGCACAAATGACAGGTCCTCCACCCCATTAATTATTTGATCTATTCCGATGAAACTTGATAGCTAGCTATATATGTGTCTTGAATCATCGATGTCACGTAACCAATATGTGTCTCCCGTTCGAAAGCGTCATAGTTATAAATATGCATGCATTTGCATATTTATAACCTTGATTCTTTCGAATTGTCCAACGCTATCCATGGACAGCCCGAGTATGTGTAGATTGGGTTCGTTTTCCCATATGCTTTGCTCCGGATCCGACGCATAAATTTCGCCAGTGCCTCCCCTGTTGTTCTCCGATTACACATCCTCTCTATTTATTGCAGAGACGTGTATCGGAGAAACGGGAGGTGCTGCCGAAATTTTGCGTCGAATCCGGAGCATAGCATGGGAAAATGAACCCAATCTACACATACTCCGGTGGGATTAGGACCTATCATTACCTATTAGAGTGTAGGTTGCATGGACGTAATAAAATTGACAAAGTAGATCAAGCGATGAATATATACATGGTGAATTACATATATAATTGTTGTGTGTCCGGTAGCTACGGAAGTCAAGATGAGTGATCGTGCGTGGATGTATACCGGTCACACTGGTCGTAACAAATGGGCGCTGAATGGTTCACAAAAACCAAGGGGTTTGTGCAAGCCGCATTTGCGAATGGCCAGAAGAAAACCTGGTGCCCCTGTTTACGGTGCGGCAATTGGGAAAAGAGGACAGAGGCTGAAATGGGCAAACACCTGCAGAAGAATGGTTTTATGCCCGATTATACGGTGTGGACATTCCATTGTGAGTCTGCCCAACGTGACCGAGCTGAGGTGGATCATCGTTGCACCGACGAGCATGGTACCGGGATGGAAAACATGGTGTAAGACTATGATGATGCTCGGGATTCGGACGAGGAGATGGAGGAATCTGCAAAGGCCTTCAATGAAATGTTGGAGTCTTCAAAACGTCCGCTCCATGAGCACACTGAGCTTTGTCAGTTGGATGCCATCTCACAAGTAATGGCTCAAGGCTCGATTCAACTTGGGCGAAGAATGCTATGACGCAATTATGATAGTATTTGGACGCTTTCTACCCAAAGGCCATGTAATGCCTGCAAACCTGTACCAGTCGGACAAAATCCTACGTGCACTGAAGATGCCCTATGAGAAGATACATGCCTGTGAGAAAGGATGTGCCTTATTTAGGCTTGACGGGTCTTCGGCCCACGAGCCTCGGGTCGACGGGCCTTCGGCCCACGAGACCCTGGAGGAGCACACGTCTGGATGGGGTACTTGGTCAGGTCAGCCTGACGAGCCGAGTGGCCATGCTGATGATGGCGGGGAACCGAGTGGCCATGCTGATGATGGCGGGGAGCCGAGTGGCCATGCTGATGATGGCGGGGAGCCGACTGATTTTGAGGAGGAGGGGGAGGAGGGGGGCAACGTCTACCAGCGTGGTGCTACCACGGCTCTGTCCGTCTGCGGCGACCCATGAGCGGAGGTGGTTGATTTTCCACGATGGGGAGAGGTAATTGCATTTAATCTTTTTGTACCTTCTGCATTCACGTTTCTTCAAATTACTAATGCGTTGGCCTTGTCATGCTGCAGGGGTTGGGACCACCATGAAAGAGTCCGCCGGCCCAACTCCGTCCTTGGAGTTCTGATTCGGCAAAACTTTGCCATCCGCCGTGGCTGACGGCAAACCACCATGGGCGTTAACGCACTGCTGACGTCAATTGGCGGATGGCAAAGGCGTGGTCAAATTTGCCGTCCGCTGGCGGACGGCAAAGGCCGCCGTTAGCCACCTAACGGACTAACGCTGGCGGACGTCAAGTATTCTGCCGTCCCTCCCCTTTGCCGTCCGTCACTGTAGGCAAAGGACTCTTTGTCGTCCGCCGTGAAAAGCAGACGGCAAAGGACCTGTTTGCTGACCCTGTCTTTGCCGTCACTCTTTGCCGTCCGCCGCTGACGGCAAAGCTCTTTGCGTCCACCGTGCGTGCCTTTGCCGTCCGCCGTGGCGGACGGCAAAATACTGGATTCTGTAGTGCATAGGCTAGCTTCTGGGGTTTAGCCTCTACGATCTCGTGGTAGATCAACTCTTGTAATACTCATGTTCATCAAGATCAATCAAGCAGGAAGTAGGGTATTACCTCCATAGAGAGGGCCGAACACAGGTAAACATTGTGTCACTTGCCTCCTGTTACCATCCGCCTTAGACGCACAGTTGGGGACCCCCTACCCGAGATCCGCCGGTTTTGACACCGACATTGGTGCTTTCATTGAGAGTTTCGCTGTGTCTTCGGCAAAAGGTCGATGGCTCGCCTGCAGATCAACTGCGACTTCGGCATCTTTGTCACCAGCTCATTGGTCACCTTGGTTCGACCAAGGACTGCGCTTCTCCGATCGTCATGTTCAAATGAGGGCCTTCATCAACATCAACTCCGATCTCTATCAAGATCATGGAGGAATCATCCGAGGATCCCGGGGCTCAACGCCAACATTGCCCTCGGCGACCGTCTTTATTTTCCAGACAGTGAACTTGTGTCCGCAGCCACCGCCTCCTCAATTGTCGTTTTAACGGTTGCTTCGGTGGAATTGTGCGGAATTGAGTCTACGACAACCCTGGAAAATTTCGTCGAGTTCCGATGTAGGAATCCCTGGCAATCCGCGATATACCGGAGCCCTGTCAAATCTGGACGAGAATCTAGACGAGTTTAGGGCGTGGTGTCCAGCTTCTAGCTCAGATGTCCTTTGGAAGATCCAACCGTTGATCGTCTGCGGAATTCCTATATCTATCACCCCTCAAAATTTCAGCTCGATCCGACCATCCAAACTCCGGGAACCTTCCAATTAGTGCATCACTTTTCGGATCCGTTTTCTGCACGAAAACGAATCCGATCCGAGTTCATCTTTTTTATGAACGGGATTTCGGACATCCTTTTTGAAGGAAGTTTTGTATGGGGTATTGTGTTTTGTTTCCGAACACATCCTACTAACTTTAAAATCTTTTGAACATGATCTTCAACATCATGTTGGTGTCAAACTAGTCCGGCAATATTGCTCCACGGCTGCCGACCTGCGCTAGACACGTCGTCACTTTGTTGAGCCGAGCTCAACATCTTCGGATCATCATCTCGGCAAGCTGAACAAGAGTGCGGCGTCGCAAAGGATAAATCATCACCAACATCGCCGCCCCACGGATTACACGGAGCGGACACACCGGCATCGCCGCACGGTCACTTCATCAAGCCGGCATGGACCACGTCACGACCTGCATCGGCAGGGCCGCCTGTTATTGCTCCTTCAAGCCGGTGTCCATCACGCCGACCTACTTCGACTCATCGCCGGCTGACATCGAGGCTTCGACATCTCGGCTGGACCGGGGCTTCACCATCTCTTCATCAACCTATACTCCGGAGACTTGGCGTCACTAGCCGACCAGCTCAAATCACGTTAGCTGGACCGAGGGCTTTGCCTTGGCGAGCCAACGGTTGCCAGCATTGCCATGCCGTCGCTTTATCACCCGTCAGGCAATGGGTGTGCGGATTGTGTCCCAATTTTGGGAATCACCTTTCTTCGGATTGCTACAATAAATAAACCAGGTGCTATTAATCCTAGTATTTTTTGCTTGTTTGGGTTCATTTTTCCCAAGGAATTATTACTCTGGTTTGTCCATCATATGTACGTAGGTCTATCAAATGGTGGCCGCATTAATGACGATCGCATGGTGGTTCGGTCAGTTTCCATACATAGTCCGTGACGCCGCATCCGAACTTCGGACCGACACTGTGAATTCAGGCTTTGCCACGCCTTTACCGCATCAACGACACCACTGCATCGACATTGACTTCAGCGCCGAGCCATATTTCTTTTATTACTCACTTTGCATAAATTATTTATTATGCAACATTTTTTATTATTACTATTATCCCGATGCACTATTTTTTGTGCACAGGAAAATGATCCAACCGGACTATATCCTTTGGCGTCACCTCGGTGGGACGGGCTTCGTCAACACTTCATTACCCCATGCTGGGGACTTCGGCATCACTCTGCCGGCCTGCATTGACCGTGCTATGTCACTACTTCAGAGTGCCGAGCTCTTTGCTCCGCCACCTCGGGACCGGCCTGGGGGATGGAACCTTGTCCCGCAACAAGCTTGGACCGCGTCATCAATACCGAACACATTAACCAGCTAACTTTCCTTCATACTCAAAGTTTTAAATTTTTAATTTATGTTCGGTTCCACCAAGCATTATACTTTTTTTTGGAAAAAAGTTGCTTGTAAAAAATTTCCTTGTCCAAACTTTGTTTGTGATGCACAAATTAAAATACCCCATTTACTTGGGGGCTCCCTTGCTGGAGCTTTTCCTCTTGCATACGATTATACTTGTATTGCTTCGTTCCTTGTTTGTGTATTACGCCACAATATGCACCATATTGACCTAAGTGATTTGCAAGCTGGGTTGCCTTGCTCCTTTGTTTACCCCTACGTTCCTGATTGTTCAACTAGGGAGTAAAGGGAGCACCTCTGCGATTGTCACGATCGGGTCACCCGAGCCGGACCTCAGACTGGGTGAAGCCGAAAGCTAGCGCTCTTACTGTTTTTAATTATGGTCGGCACACAACGGAACTCATGAGTACAAGAAATCTATTGCACAAGTCTCATATTAACAATGAGCACTGAAGAAAGGTATCGGTGGGGGTACTATTTTCTTCGAAGATGCTTCTTACACTTTATCAGTAATATAGCATAAGTTCCCCTGGCGCTTTATGCATTCTGACCTTATGACCTGATTGCTGGTTATCGAAACACCGTCGCTATTCTCGGCAATTGGAGTACATAACACTTTTGGTCCTTGACCAAGAGGGAGAAGCCGACGGTCGGTTAAGACAGCGTTTAAAGTTCGGGTGAACATAGATATGATATAAGTACTTGGTACATACAATCATTCTTTTACCCAAGTCACTCGGGGCTCTTAAATTTATGTGATCTGCTTTATAATTAGTTTTCTTCTTATTAGTCGTTGCAAAGTCTTTTTCTATCACTCCTTTCTCGATGCAAGTGTGTGGTCAATAGCCGGATTGCCTTGCTTCTCTCTAAATCCGCTCGAGTGCAGTTTGCTAAACTAGCCTCGGAGAAGCACTCCACTTTCGGGATAAGGAGGTTGAAGCCATAGGCTGACCCTCTTGAAGTCTTGAGATAGGATGTGTCATGTTAAAGCACGACAGAAGCACCTTTTTTAAGTCCAGTTTTCGGATTGGCACCGAACACTTGATCTAGTTCGGACATTAAGCTTTTTAATAAGTTTGTTGGCTTTTCGAGCCTATGGCACTTTTAAACTATTTGTGCGTTTCCAGCATTAGTCTCGCAGTGCAACGCCGGACACCTTTAGGGATTCGGCAAAAACATTCTTGGATATTGCTATATATGAATCAGTTTCGAATTGTGTCTTTGGTCAATAGTTGGGTTGCCCGGCTCCTATCCTTACCTCCTACATTCCACTTTGTTCGACTAGGCGTGCAAAGAGAGAATCACAGTGATTGTGCTTCCAGCTTGCATGGTTAAGCACCTCAGTGGAGAAAGACGAAAACTGACTGTCACAATAGGCGTAAACTGGTCAGCGATCCGATGACTGTGTTGAATGACGGGCCGTTCATAACATTGGCTGAAGTGTTTACAGCTTGACCTCGGCTGTCGACGAACACTAACCGGGGGCTCATAGCTAGCTTCCCCAGTATAAAGCTCATATGACTAAGCGAAAGTTTTAAAGCCCGCATATCTGATTGCCTCGTTTACTGGCGACACAACCGCTTTCGGCACGCGAGACGTCGGCTAAGGGTTGTTTTGTTAGTGCGGAAACACCTCGCATAGTATCTACCAAGGGTAGAAGCCGACGATGGGCCACTTTCAAGCGATAAGCGGTCACAATGGAGTCAAAATAATGATGTAAAGTACTTGGATACATAGAATCATTACACATAATCTGTGATTTTACTTTGGATATCGATCCTTAATTCGGCCACCCGTGCCCGAATTAAGGCTCGGGGGCTACTGGGCTTCGTGATCATTATTTACAAATATTAAAGGGGCACATCGATCCCCTGATCTTGTGTTTCCACCCGACCAGTGTCTCGGGGGCTACTGCATTGCTTATTCAACGCAGAGAATTCAAAGTGCTTAGTGTTCGGCTTGAACGAACTATGTGCATACATGTCTTCGGACAATAATAGGTACCATATGGACCTATCCGGCATCAAGCTAGTATATCACGACGACTTCTCACGACCCTCTCTCAGGGGCCCTTCGCCGATCACTATTATCTCTAATATATTACACTACGTTCTTATTCCTCTGTATGCTGCCGAGCTAGGAATTGATCCTCAGGCCGATTTCGCGCATCGACCTAAGTCTCCGGGGCTACTGGGAACAGCGGTTTTTATGCTTGCCTTCAGGTGCATCTTGGGTTTTAGACTGATACACACCTTGAGGGCTACTGGATATACATCGGCACAGAATAAACTGCACCAGTTAAAAATATTCACAAAAAATCAGCCCGCGGTCGGGGTGGTGCACCACCTTGGAAGCAGTCCGACATAAAGCTCGAGCGCTAGCGGCTAGCTCTGTAGAGGGCATTTCCGGTGTTAAGCTTAGCTAAACGCTTTCAACTTTTTGAGCCAAGGTGATCTATGACACCTCGGATATAATCCGGCATTGGAGCTCGGATATAGTCCGGCGTTGGAGCTTGGACACAGTCCGGCGTTGGAGCTCGGAAGCAGTCCGGCATTGGTGCTCGGCTGCAAAGGATACCTCGAATGCAGTCCGGCGTTGGAAGCTCGGACGCAAGAGGACGCTGCCTCCCGGGAACAACTTCCAACCCAAGGCGTGGCATAAAAATAACAAGGCATTGATAAAGGCCGGAAACTTAAAGGGGCTCCTCGGATACCCAACGTGTAAACTCTTCGGATGGACTTTGGCGATCCTCAAGATCGACGATGAGAAGATTTGTTGAACCAGTTTGCAAGACTGACGACCGAAGATGAAGAACAGTTCGGAAGAATCGAGGAGTGTCCCCAACTTGAAGACCGGTTCAGGGTGCTAGGGGGTACTCACCACGTCGTCTCCCGATCAGTTGGATTGGGCCGAGGACCCCCATGGCCGTATACTCATGGGCCAAGTCCGGACAGTTGCCGCATACAAGGAAGATTCCACAAGACTTGGCGATCAAGACAAGGACTCCCCCCCACCGGCGTATTCGGCTAGGACTCTTGTTATCCTAGGCCTCTGGTGCATTATATAAACCGAGGCCGGGCTAGTCGATAGAGATATATACAACAATCATACCATAGGCTAGATTCTGGGGTTTAGCCTCTACGATCTCGTGGTAGATCAACTCTTGTAATACTCATATTCATCAAGATCAATCAAGCAGGAAGTAGGGTATTACCTCCATAGAGAGGGCCCGAACCTGGGTAAACATTGTATCCCTTGCCTCCTGTTACCATCTGCCTTAGACGCACAGTTCGGGACCCCGTACCCGAGATCCACCGGTTTTGACACCGACACCGACGGCGACAGTGTTAAGCCTCCTTCGCTTCCCGGTGGACGGATCCTGCCGGCTCTTTGAGCAGCAGTGAGGGGAGAGAGAGAGGCCAACGAAGTCTTGTTTAGATTTAGAGAGGTCGAGAGAGTGTGAAGAGAGCAACTACAAGCGCTGAGGCTCCAGCGGGAGAGGGCGAGAGAGTGTGAAGAGTGCAACTACAAGCGCTGAGGCTCCAACGTGTATATATATATATATATATATATATATATATATATATATATATATATATATATATATATAGACTTGAGAGAGAGTGTGAAGCGTGCAAACCCTAGAAAACATTTTGACCAGTCAAAGAATTCTCCTGGCAAAAATTATGCTGAAGTGTAGTTATCGAACCCGAGACCTCAAGTTTGATGAGCGAACAGGCAAACCAGCTACACAACCCTCCCGTTATGTTCAATGGGAGGAAAATAACCTTTTATACATTCCTGCATTCGTGTGACAAGCATGCCGTGTTTTTTTGTGTGTGTGTGGGAGTCATTGGGATTTCAATCATAATCGTGTCATGTGGCTTTGGTGGTAAGACTATCCATAGTGGTGCAGAAATAAAGCAGCCTTAGTCACCTTACCTCTCTCCACGTAGTAATGCTGGGTCCCACCGGTCGGAGGGTGAAACAAACAAATTAATAAGAAAAATTAAAAGTGCCAGCGGTGTATCTTACCTCACACATCTCGCTCTGCTCGGGAACACTTTGTCCAATTGATCCCTCTGTTAGCTCACGTACTATTTTAAGTGAATCCTTATTATAACATGCACACAAATTTTGGGCACTTGTATTCGACTTAAGTCAGTGTGCCACCGTATCTCATATACTTACTACTCCCTCCGTCTAGGTGTAATAAGTCATGTTAGAAGGTACAATGGGACCAAGGTGCGTGCGTGTGCGTGTGTGTGTTTAACAGCATGTGTGTGTTAGACCGTGCGACAGATCGACCTACTCCTACAGAGAGATGGTGTGTAGTGTACGATTTTAGCCGCGAGAGTCGGTGCATCCTCTCGTTTCCGGGAATGTCCAGTGAGGGACACCTTGGACAGCTACCACGCCCGCTCTGACCAGCCTGGCCCACCCAAAGCCCCTTGTCATTTGTCAAAACCGGCGGATCTCGGGTAGGGGGTCCCGAATCGCGTCTAGGCGGATGGTAACAGGAGGCGAGGGACATGATGTTTTACCCAGGTTCGGGCCCTCTTGATGGAGGTAAAACCCTCGTCTGCTTGATTAATATTGATGATGTGTGTTACAAGAGTGGATCTACCACGAGATCAAAGAGGCTAAACCCTAGAAGCCAGCCTATGGTATGATTGTTGTTAGATCCTCGGACTAAAACCCTCCGGTTTATATAGACACCGAGATAGGGTTAGGGTTATCTGAGTCGGTTACAATGGTAGGAGATCTACATATCCGTATCGCCAAGCTTGCCTTCCACGCCAAGGAAAGTCCCATCCGGACACGGGACGAAGTCTTCAATCTTGTATCTTCATAGTCTTGGAGTCCGGCCGATGATGATAGTTCGGCTATCCGGACACCCCTAGTCCGGAACTCCTCGGTAGCCCTGAACCAGGCTTCAATGACGATGAGTCCGGCGCATGTTGTCTTCGACATTGCAAGGCGGGTTCTTCCTCTGAATAATTTATAGAAGATTGTGAACACCGAGGATAGTGTCCGCTCTGCAAAATAAATTCCACATACCACCGTAGAGAGAATAATATTACACAAGATCAATCTGTGGCGTATTTTTGTGGCGTGGCGTCGCACCACTACCAAGCCTTTATTCAAATTGTTTTTCTTGTTCCACCTCGGTAGCGTTTAGCGGCGGTTTCCTTGGCACGTCTTGTCGAGGCGTAGATCTGTTCCCCTTATTCCGGGATTCCCATCAATATGGGCGTGGGTAACCCAACGCGCCATTGATTGTGGCGCTTGGGAGATAAGCGAGTTTTACCGGGCGGTGGGGACACATGTTTTTGTCCGCCCATATAAGGGATAAGGATCCACCCTTTCACATACGCCTTCTTCCTCCTTTGCTCATCCATTCCCGTGCACTTTCGAGCTCTAGCGCCCAAGTCCGCACTTTCCTCCTCAACCTTCTCCAACCATGTCGGGAGGCGGGAGGCGGATGGATGGCCTCCTCCGTCACGGAGGGGCACATCACAAGACTGCGGGAGGCTGGATACTTGTCCCGGCGATATCGGCGCCTGAGCTGCCCGATGCGGGCAGCTTATTCCAACCCCGATCCCCATGAGAGGGTGGTATTTCTCCCCACTTCCTCCGCGGACTAGGTTTTCCACTTCACCCATTTGTCCGGGGGCTCATGTTCTACTACGGCCTGGACTTCCACGACTTGGCCCCGAATTTCATCCTCAACGTCTCGGCGTTTATCGTAGTGTGCGAGGCCTTCCTCTGCATTCAGGCCCACTTCGGCTTGTGGCTCAAGACCTTCAGTGTCAAGTCGAAGGTTGTGAAGGGCAGACAAGCGGAGTGCGGAGGCGCCATGGTCGGCAAGATGGCCAAAGTCCTATGGCTCGAGGGCTCCTTTGTGGAGACAATAAAGGGGTGGCAATCGGGGTGGTTCTACATCACCGAGCCACGCGACCCTGAATGGGTGGCGGCCCCAATTCAGATCTGGATTCCCCACACGGCTCTCGTCATGGAAAGAGACGGGCCTGAAGTGGGGGATTCGGACGAGCTATCCGGACTCCAAACAGCGTCGGAACACGGTGGACAAGAATCGCGGGCTTGTCGGCGTAATCCGGTGATGCTCATCCGCCGGATTCTCCCATGCCAACAACAGGACTTCAATTTGTGGGAGTTCGATCCGGCCTGACACCGAACCTTGAGCCGGCTCTTGATACCACGTCACGAAGATGCACGGAAGGTGCTGTTCAAGGCGCCAAGCCCCACATCCGCTAAGAAAGATCGCGGATACAGCTCGCGGCGTCAAGCGGCGAGGTAAGTTATTTACCCTTTACGGGACTCTTTTTCATAGATTGACTCTATGTGGGATCTAAAACTCCCTATTCTTGACAGTGTCTGGCTGAAGACGTCCGGACAGATTAAGCTGTCGACTCCTTTGCCGAAGACCCAGCGGATGCCCGATTGGCGGGCTGCTGGCCCGGCACCATGTGGTGCCGGAGAAGAAGGCCAAGAAGGAGGCCACGGGAACTCAAAGGAGCTCCCGGCGCCAGCGCTGTCGGATTACGAAGCGAAATCTTCTCCCAAGACGAGGAGGAAGAAGAAGAAGCTCCTCCCCAGCAGAGGAGGAGAGAAAAGGAAGGCCGCCCCAACCGGGAGGCCGGAGGAATCCAAGAAGGAAGAACCCTTCCTCGGACTTCTCCACCAACGTCGGCGGCAGCGAGGGGATCGGCCTACGAGGGCCAAGCCCCTAGCGAGATCGTAAGTGTTCGGATACCCATGGCTTTTTATTATTGCAGAGTGTTCTCTAATGTCGAACAATCGTGCGGCCCGCCCAAAGGCGAGTTCATCGATTCTTCGAGCGGGTCCACAGGCTCGTCGGAAATGGAGAGTACTTGCCGCTTCCGACCGCCTCCTCGCCTCATGCTGCGGACAACGCCATGGCGGGGCTCCAAAGGGGCTTGGTCACGAGGAGGTGGCGCAGGAGGTGCCACAAGGCAACCTCCGGACTCAGTAGCGTGGGGGCAAGACCCCCGGGGCTCTAAGCCCGACCCTTGTCCGGACTCCATGCGGAACCTTGATGGTTCCGGAGTCCGATGCGATCCCTTTGCAAGAAGGGTAAGGCGCGGTGTCGCTTCGTCCAACCGGAGGCACCGAATAGCTTACTAGAGGCGCTCAACGGCGCCTCCATCGAAGGACCACCGCCTTTGTTATGAGTGCGGTGATCCGAACAGATTCGATCCGTCAAGCGGGCTGACGAAGCTTGTACCAGTCTTCTAACAGGCATTGAGGTAAGAAATTGCAATATATGTAAAATGGTACCGCATAGACGGTAGCCCCACGATGCTCGGTTCGGTGTTCGGAAAGAAAAGCGGACTGAGGATCTTTAGAAAGATAAACGCAGGAGTCATAAAAAATATGTCAATATGGGATTGCAGGCTGTGCTGCTGACCTCCGCCACACTGACTTCGGAGGTCAATACTTTGAAGGAAAACCTCGAGCGGTCCGAGAACGAGCTCGGCCATGCCAAGAAGCAGCTCGAGGAAAAACAAGGTGAGTAATACCTTATGAAAATTGTACCTTACAGAAAAGGATTTGGTTGCAAGAAATGACAAGGATAACGTGGGTATTGTAGGGGCCACTAACGAGGTGGCGACCACGAAGGAGGCGGTGGCATGGCCGAACGCATATCTGACATGAAAGCGCACCGAGCGAGAGAAGCAGGAGGCGCGGGTGGCGGAGGTACAGCAAGAGCTCCAGGATCTCGTGAAAAAACATGAGAGCTTCGAGCGTGACTCGAAGACTCAAGAGTCCGAGCTTGCAACAGCTCTTGAGAGTGCCAAGGCCGCTAAGGCCGAAGCCTACAAGGCCCTCCAGGAGATTGAGGCGGTGAAGAAAATAGCCGCGGGTAAGGCATTTTTCATGCAGAGTAAGCATGTGAGTGTTAATTACATGTTGCTTACCCGAATCGGAGCTTTCGAGGCGTTCGCAGATCTTCCTCATAGCGTGTCCGATCTTGCCGCATTCTACCGGGCGAGGAGGGAGCTCGGCGGAGAAGGTCTTGGTCTCGATATCTTTGAGGCGGACATCCAGTGCTTATAGCGACCAGCTGAAGCGGTGGTCGAGCTCCTAAAGCGGCGAACAGGCCATGAAGGGCCTCATAGTTAATTTGTGGCCTAAGGAGGCCATGCACAGGAGCTACTTTGGCACTGGTCTTGGCGGTGATGGATGCGGGCCCGTGGTTTGAAGTTATCAAGCATTCCGCTTGTATTGAGGGTGCTGTCGGGCCCTTGCCAGCAAAGGTGCACTGGGGCAAGATGGATGCCCAGAAGCTCGTGACGGACCCGCCACCAGAGGGCAAGGAGCATCGCACGCCCGAGATGTATTATAAGAGTGTGCTGAAGGGTGCCCACACTATTGCGGGTGCGTTCTCCAAAGATGTAATATTTGAGTAGACTCGCATTTTGTTATCCTGTGCGCTGAAAACTTAGTTCATATGCGCTAAGCAACGCTTGTTAATTTAAAATATTACCTGTTGTGCGGCTGTTTATCAAATCGAGAGATGGCAAGTCGTCGGCTTCACCCCCATGCCACAGTCTTTGGGGTGTTCGTGATAAACTTGAGCGCTCTTGTTCCCATTTTGGGTCCATCTAGGAGGCGCTCAACACAGCGAGCGAGGCAACCGGACTTATAATGCTTGAACACTCTCACTTAGCCATAGAATTCTATAATTTTAAATTTCGTGAAGCCCCTAGTCTTCGGAAGGCAGAATTTGGGGAGCTATCCACGCCTTGGCCGGACAGTATCCGGCTCCTCGCTCTAAGCGGCATAAGTCTTTAAGGACTCGCAAAAAACCTCTCGAATAGCGACCGATCTCTCGCCTCATCATGACGGTCAGTTTTAGCTTTCTCCACCGAGGCGTTAACCCAGCCGAACTGGGGCGGAATCGCAGTGGTTCTCCCAGTGCTACCTTAGCCGATATAACGGGCGTAAGGTACCAAAACACGGGGCGGGCAAACCCAACTATTGACCCAAGACATGATTCGGAGCCGATGCATATAGTGCTATAAGTTCGGGTGCCGCACTTGTGGAAGTGTTCGGACTCATCATACCATAATGCGGGGAACATAAGCCCCTGGTGTATATTAGCCGTACCAAAGTGTACGGATGCAACATGTCGTGAATGAACATATGTATGAAAAAGAAATGCAATTATAAGCAAAAAGGTGCTGCATTGTTTTATTCAATAAGTGCTGCTATGAATGCAGAATGATACAAATAGTGCGATAAGCAAGGTATGAGACTGTTAAACATGTCCCCCTCCAGGGGTAGGTTGCAGATTGGTGTATGAAAATGCTCGTAATGGAGACCACCTGTATATTCGTTGTAGCCTTTATCCTTCCACAGCTGTTGCATCGTGAGTTCGGCAGTCTGCTGCTTTGGACGGGGCTTCTGACAAACGGAGTCCTGTGGGTAAAAAGTAAAAGGTAAAAAGAAAAGAAAAAGGAATGACACACTTGAGAGCCCCTCGTGTGGTTGAGCCGAAGTCTGGGTGTATTGTGGTCGTGCCCCCCTCCCCATGCCCATGGTAGCTTCAGAGCGTAATGGTGTACGTGAAGGACCTACTTTGACGTTTCGCAGGGGCTGGGGTTGGGGCCGCCTGCTCTGGCGATGCTCGGAGCGTCTTAGGGTGGTTTTGTTGTAAGTTACTCGGTGGCGCTTGGCTGTGTCGGCCGCTTAACGGCGGACTTGAGAATTGCCTTAAGAGGCTGCATTGCACTTCGCCGCGAGAGCGCTGCATGTTCCTCCGTCTTGGAGAGAATGTTCGATGTTTCCGTTGACCGTGATGACTCCTCGAGGGCCTGGCATCTTGAGCTTGGCGTATGCGTGGTGCGGCACCGCGTTGAACTTTGCAAGCGTGGAGCGGGACTATGTCGAAGATTAACTCCTCGCCCGGAAGTTATCCGGGATCCAAAGACCACTTCCGGTGTAATTGAGCCTGTACAATTGGCTTCTACACAGTATGGCGCCTTTAAAGGTCGTTTTGGTAGGTTTAATCCTTGAGGGGTCTATGCCCATTTTGCGCCTTTGTATCACGGTAAAGCAGGTTCAGTCTTCTTGCCGTCCATTAGGACTCTGGTTAGGTGAAATCCATCGACGATTGGGTCTAAGACCGGTCTGGCCGAATCCGCCCGTGGCGGATCTTTGGTGGGGTGGTCCCTTGGTCAAAAGTGATCGGGCGGAGGACCATGGATTGAACTTGAGCAACTTGGCTCCATCGGCGTAGACATCCACGAGTGCACGCTTCCGCTCCCTTTTGGGTATGTGCGTTGCGTATATCATGTTCACCGTCCGCACCTGCGGGGGGAAACCCTTTTGTCCTCTATTGTTCGGCGGTTGGGTCTCGTCCTCGTCATCGCTATGCAGCCCCTTTTCATTGCTTTCGGCAATTAACTTGCCTGCCTGCTTGAATACCCAACAGTCCCTGTTGGTGTGGTTAGCTGGCTTTCGGGGGTGTCGTGTATTTTGCACAAGCGGTCGAGTATTTGGTCCAAATTGGACGGACCCGGAGTAGTTCTTTTGAATGGCTTTTTCAGCTGACCGGGTTTAGAGCCTCTGAATCCGGCATTGACTGCCGTATCCTCAATATTGTCGCCGTTACTGCGGCGTTTGTTTTTATTCTGACGCGGCCTGCCATTTCGGTCCTTGAAGTCCGGACTGCGAAATTTTCTTTGAGGTTGTTGCTGCGTGCTATTGACTGTCCTCACCCGCGAAGCGGGTCATGAGTGATGTGAGGGCTGCCATGGATTTTGGCTTTTCATGTCCTAGGTGCCGGGCAAGCCACTCGTCACGGATGTTATTCTTGAAGGCCGCGAGGGCCTCCGCATCCGGACAGTCAACGATTTGTTTTTTCTTGGTTAAGAACCGTGTCCAGAATTGTCTGGCCGATTCGTCTGGCTGCTGCATTTTGTGGCTTAGGTCATCAGCGTCTGCTGGTCGCACATAAGTGCCCAGGAAGTTATCGAGGAATGCGGCTTCCAGGTCCTCCCAGCTCCCAATTGACTCTGCTGGCAAGCTGTTGAGCCAATGCCGGGCTGGTCCTTTAAGCTTGAGGGGGAGGTATTTGATGGCGTGAAGATCGTCACAGCGGGCCATGTGGATGTGAAGGAGATAGTCTTCGATCCAAACCGCGGGGTCTGTTTTGCCATCATAGGATTCAATATTGTGAGTTTAAACCCTTCGAGATTTGATGATCCATTACTTCATCTGTGAAGCATAAGCGGGTGTCTTGGCGCCTACATCTTTGGCGATATCACGACGGAGCTTAAAAGAGCTTGGTCTGTTTTGTTCGGCCCGGCTGGACTTATTGTGTCCGGCGCGACGGTTGTTGTCACGTACCGTGGGGCGCCCACACGATCCATAGATCGATCTTGATTGTCTTGCCTTGTCCTCCAATATGTCTCGCAGGTCCGGAGCGTTCCCCTTTGGCCGTGTGCTTTTTGAGCGATGTCGAGTGCGGTTCTAGTGAAGGGCCTAGAGGCCTCTCTGTCGCAACCACGGGTGGTCGGTCACCGTATTGTCTCTGGTGATGCGGGCTCATAAGCCTCCTCCTCTAATCGGGGAGCAGCTTGCATTTAGGGTAGCTTTTGGAGGCGTCTGAGCTCATGCTCTTGACGCGAGGACTTCGATCCATCGCCGGCTAGCAGATCCTTATCAGCTCGGCTGTTCTTTGCTTTTTCTTAAGGCTGTTCGCCGTGGCCATAAGCCTGCGTCTAAAACTCTCTTGTTCGGACGGGATCCTCGAGGCACGGCAATTCATTGTCGTCAAGGCTTGCCGTCTTGAAGGGAGGCATATAGTCCTCTACCTCTTCTTACGCCGCTCTCTCTTGAGGGTGGCGTCTCCATCCTCCTGCCTTTGGATCTTGCCGGAGTTGATTGTCTTCGGCAGCGTCCGGTGTATTGTTATCTCCGGTGCGGAATCTTCATTCTTCTTTGTGGCGGGATTTAGAGCGGCACCGGCGATGCGGCGCTTGGGCTGCTTCTTGGAGGGTCATCCTCCGTTGTTCCATCGCCGTTCCCATCTTTTGGGATGTCCACCATGTATATGTCGTATGGCGAGGTGGCCTTCCGGTGCCATGTAAGTATTTGGGTCTTGGTAAATCTCCGGCATCGTCGTCCATACCGTCGATGTCTTCGCGATCGTAGTCTAGCATGTCGGTTAGATCGTTGACAGCGGCTACCAAATGGGTGGTGGGTGGCGTTGAATTTCTTAAGTCGTCGCATCCCAACCTTCTGACCGTAATCCGGCCAGGGCTCTCCGGATAAAGAGAGAGACTTTAGTGAATTCAGGATGTCGCCAAAGGGCGAGTCTTGAAAAGATGTCCTTGGCGATGAACTCCATGACGGGCGTCCAATCGGATTCGATTGGCAAGGGCGCGGAGGGTTCGGAGTCCGGAGAGGAGTCCGGCACCCTGGATTCGAGGTCTTCGCAAAGGACAGGGATAGAGTTCGGCTCGATCGCCGTAGAGATTAAAGCCCCCGAGGCGGTGTCCAACCACACGTCCTTGATCGGGGAATCCGGCTCCAGATTAAGAGTCGGGCGGATTACAGTGTGGCCTCCGAGCCTTTGTTAATTGCAGAGCTAGATCATGTCCATCGAGACAGTGCGGCGCGCTTGGCTGTGGCTCGAATCCGTCGAAGATCAAGTTTCCGCGGATATCGGACGTATAGTTTAAACTTCGAATCTGACACGGCGGCCGGGCGTAGCTTCGATCTGCTCCAGATGGCTGCTTAATTAGCCCGGAGTGCAAAGCCGCCCGAACACGAAGATCTGTCGAGGGAGAAAAGTCTCACCACAGACCGCGTCGTTGTTGATGATCGAAGGAGCCATCAGACGATCGGTGGCGACACATAGGAACTCTCAATGAAAGCACCAATGTCGGTGTCAAAACCGGCGGATCTCGGTAGGGGCTCCCGAGCTGTGCGTCTAGGCGGATGGTAACGAGGAGACAAGGGACACGATGTTTTACCCGAGTTCGGGCCCTCTTGATGGAGGTAAAACCCTACGTCCTGCTTGATTAATATTGATGATGTGTGTTACAAGAGTGGATCTACCACGAGATCAAAGAGGCTAAACCCTAGAAGCCAACCTATGGTATGATTGTTGTTCGTCCTACGGACTAAAACCCTCCGGTTTATATAGACACCGGATAGGGTTAGGGTTACACAGTCGGTTACAATGGTAGGAGATCTACATATCCGTATCGCCAAGCTTGCCTTCCACGCCAAGGAAAGTCCCATCCGGACACGGGACGAAATCTTCAATCTTGTATCTTCATAGTCTTGGAGTCCGGCCGATGATGATAGTTCGGCTATCCGGACATCCCCTAGTCTGGAACTCCCTCACCCCTCCATCGCCCGCGCGCGCTTCCCGCCCGAAACGGTCAGCGCCGCTCCAAAGAATCGGTGCCGCATTCATGCCTGGGCAAAGCGGACGCGACCTCTCACTGGCACAAGAGTGATGGTTGCTTCGTCCGTCCAACTTATTGCTGGGTCTATGTGACTTGACGGCTCATTGGTCTTTATTACTGAGGTGGTAGGACTGCTGGATGTCCCACGCTTTCGGCGTACTAGATTACAATTTTCTCCATTCTTACAGCAGAGGAGTGCAAGAGCGGTGAAAACACGCGAGCTCGGTGATTACATGGCCCACCTCACACTATCACCGTGCGACACCTAACTCTTTACATAGTACTCCCTCCGTTCCTAAATATTACTAGATGAGTCCCAGCGTTGGCCAGCGAACAATGATATATCTCTCTGCGCAAAATTATCGATTTCATTGAACTAAAAAAAACTCTATAACCGCATGACAAATGTGGTAGCCAAACTAAATAAACTCCCATCATCATTTTGATCATCCCACGTAAGGAAAAAAGATCAACCAACTCCCTCTTGCATAATGGATTATATTTTTCTTTTGACATGTTAATGGGACTTAAAAGCTCACTTACATGCATGCTACGGTGCATGGTTGCATGCGAACATGTTGATGTGATTTAAAACCCACTCACATGCATGTGCCACGGTATTTCTGCATGCTTGCATGTGGTTTAGTCTTGAGCCTCTCAACGTCTAGATCAGAATGGCTATTATGGACTGATTTACTTCATCTAATGGCTACATCAATTTTGATGATGTGGCTCAAGGAGAGGATAGAGAATTCCTAGTAGTGGGGGCTAGCTATTACTAGTAGATAAGTCTTTGTAGAGATTCCACTAGGTGAACTACATACGGAACAAAATGAATGAATCTACACTTAAAATGCATCTATATACATCCGCATGTGGTTCATGGTGAAATCTCTACAAAGACTTATATTTAGGAGCGGAGGAAGTACTAGTATAGTACGCACTGTAATTTATCGTGAGATAAATTTGTACAATGCTATGAAGCTTCCAAACTTACATTACATGTATCTTGCGTCCAAGGTTGCCCGTTGCAACATTTCATCAAATACAAAGGAGACTAACATGCATGCTATTGCATCTCAATGATTGACAGATCATAGAAAATATGTACTCCCTCCGTTCCAAATAAGTGTCTCAACTTTGTGCAAACTTTAGTACAAAGTTGTACTACTACTAAAGTTGACACTTATTTTGGAACAGAGGCAGCTAAAGAAAAAAATGATCCATGCAGTCCCTAGCCCTTGAACCGTGAACCTTGACCAGCCTTCAATTCGCTGGCAACGTTCGAGCTTCCTAATAAATGAAGTTTGCAACCTTTTGACCATCGGATCATTTTTTGCAGTTTCAACAAAATCGAGATGAGCATCCTTGTGGCAAAGAAATTGAAGAATCATGATTAGAATAAGATTACTGGGACTAGTTGATGAGACATAAACTCGTCACAAATACAGTACGTAGAAGCCAGTAGAGGTATGTGCGGGGCAAAGAAGTAGAGAAATATCCAGAGGGAGTGATGTGGGCAGCTAGAGCAGTGGTGCAAGCCGACTGTAAAGGAGTTGTACACGAGGGCGTAGCTCAACCTTGAGGAGGGCGGCGGAGGCGGCAACTGCCCACGTCGCGGCGGTGAGCAAGGGACGAAGGCAACCTCACCGGTTTTGTGAGATAGAGCAGGCGGGGACCCCTGATCGGGACGTGCCGATAGTGGGTTTCGCCCGTCGGCGGCAGCCACCGCATCTACACTAAGCATCCACCCCTTCCCCAAGCGGACGTGATCCGCCGGGATGTTAGAGATGTGGCCACAGTCGTTTTGTGCGAGAGAGTGTGAAGAGAGCAACCCCATCAAGCAACCGTGTAGGCTGGCCCGTCCTGACTATGTATATAGTGGAGCGGTTTCCTTTTCTCTCCATATGAACCTATCATATTGCGTGCGTGCCACTGAAGAAAAAAAACTTTATTTATAAATGACGCGACACCTACTACTCGTTCTCCTTTAACCTTGGGCTTGGCATCTCCAAAATATTAACCTTGCGATTGGCTCTTCGCCTCTTCGGGAAGTCGAGCAATAATGGTAGTGCAGTATATATCGTTCTGGCTATATGAGACCGAATGAATTGCTGCACGTCCACCACGTGGGCGAGGGTCGAGGGGCGAGGGAGAGTGCTACATACGGAGCAAAATGAGTGAATCTACACTCTAAAATATGTCTATATACATCATTGTTTGGAGTATGTACTAGTAGTTCATATTGAAATCTACTAAAGGACGTATATATTCCAAACAATATGATATAATCTCTATAACCAAGGTAGTAGGGAAGAGGAGTAAACGGAGGGAGTAGTAAATTTTTCTCCTCGTCCTGCGAGCCACTGCGCGCATGGGCGAGGGAGCGGGCGTAAGGCAGAGCAAGCTTCACCTCATCCTGCGAGCCACCACGCCCGTGGGCGGGGGAGACGGCATACTAAGCAAGCTTCTCCTTGTTCTGCGAGTTGACGGGACACATCAAAAGTCTTGCCTCTAAGGTAGGCCCCACATGGTTTCCTCTTTTTTTAACATAACACGTCAAGTCCCAATTTGTTTGTTCACCCGTGGTAGACGATCCTCCCTCCACCAAGTGGACAACCAGTACACGTGCCAAATTACCATGTGGGCTGCCTTTTCATACAGAATTGAGCTCCACCGTGTACCCGCGCGGGTGTGGTTGGGAAAGAGATGGGAGTACGTGCGCCGTGCATGCACCTCTTCTCTTCCTGCACGTCCCCCACCTACGTGGGTGTGCGTGAGAGATACAAACCGAGTTCGTGAGTGTTTTTTGTTTTGGGGTGGGGGTGGGGGTGGGGTGGGGGTTGATTTCGTGAATTATTTATGGGAATATGTGTCGATGACATCTCAAACAAAATTTTTCATGCAATGTGTGTGAAATGGAGGCCTACCCATATCATACATAGAGGGTCGGGCAATCCACGAGAAGAGAGGGAGGGGTCATAGCTATCGATAGAGTCGAAGAGAGGATCAAGTGGGTGGGTGCGAGATCAATGAAGAGAGCCATCAAAATTGTGTGTGTGTGTGCAAGTCAAAGATATAGGGCGGCATGGCGTGCGGAGCGTTAGAGGGCACATGTCAAGTTTGTGTGTGGCAAGGAGACATGACTAGGCGCTCGATGTATCGGTGTGTGTGTGGGGGGGAGGGTGGGGAGGGGTAGGGAGAGGCCTAACTATAGAGGTAGAACGACTTCGTATATGTGTTGAGAAGGAGAGACCCAGCTATGTCTTGAGGGAGATCGGTCGACATCCATACATAAGCGAAGGGCCAGGGAAATATGATGGGGAGAGAGAGAGAGAGGAGAGAGAGAGGGAGGAGAGGGAGGGAGAGGGGTAGAGTGCTTTGGGATGGGTGATGGAGTTGCTTCTCGGAGATGATGGGAGAGGCCTACTAGACAAACTGAGGGTGGAACTGCAATGTTATCAATAAGAGTGGGGATGTGTTTCTGTGTGTGCCTGTGCGTGATAGTGTCGGGACGCATCCATGGATGATGAAGGGGAACCATGTGTTTGGTAAGCAAACCTAACTAGATCGGTAGATCAATTGTTGTTTGTCGAAGGAAGGGAGAGACACAACTAATGAGGTAGATCGATCGACGTGTGGGTAAAAACGAGTTATA
Source organism: Aegilops bicornis (assembly GCA_021605145.1). Taxonomy (NCBI): domain Eukaryota; kingdom Viridiplantae; phylum Streptophyta; class Magnoliopsida; order Poales; family Poaceae; genus Aegilops; species Aegilops bicornis. Next base: position 470,909,311 of record CM038672.1, on the reverse strand, counting down.
AGGATCTAGCTAACTATATGTATAGCGAGAGACCGGTCGGTGTACGTCCATTTGTTAGAGGCAAATAAGGCCCAGCAAGACGGATGAGCGAGAGAATGGAGCTAGGAGGTGGTGCGAGAGGCCCAACTACTAGCTAGATAGGGGAGGAGTGTCTTTGTTGTGAGATCGATGAAAAGAGGCGAGAGTTTACACGTGTGTCGACCGTATGAGAGACACGAGGCAAGGACACATAAAGGAGGAGATTGAAGGTGTGTGTGTGTATGTTGTAGGCAGGCATCATTTGGAGAGGTTTATCAATCGGTGTGTGTCGGAAAGGAGTTGTGGAGACTCGGGATAACGACCTAAAGAAAAAATGAATGTGCCGGTGGATAGAATGCCGAGGGAGGGGGAGGGCAAGGAGGGCGTGTGCATGCATGAGAGAAAGTTAGTGGTAGCTACAAAGGTTAGAGGATTGTGTGGGTGTAAGAGACTAACAAAGATCATAATTTGATATGAAATTAAGCGGATTCATATATTTGAACAGGAGATCATAGTGTTTAAACATTGCATGCATGAATATAGCGGTGATACACGTGCTGTGCACATGTTATACCATAATGTGATAATACATGGCGTTTGCCTCACAACTAAATGTCGAACAATCTAAACCATACTATACATCAAACAATCTCACATTTTATTTGAATTTGTGATAATGTGTGGCGTTTGCAGCTTACAACTAAATATCGAACAATCTAAACAATACTATATATCGAACATTCTCACATTTTATTTGAATTTGTGGTAATGTGTGGTGTTTGCAACTCACATCTAAATACTTATGCAGCGTGAGGCGGGGCACCATACATAATGTGAAAAACACATTATACATATGAGACATGGTTTAGATTATGAAGATCTAGCTAGAACTAGAAATGTAATGTGATTTGAAATCAAAATAAAGTGGATTCAAAAAATCTAGATCGAGTTCATATAGTACACATAGTTCATATGTAACTTTCGAGACTAATCATGTGGTGTCTTTGTGAAGATAATACACAAAATATGGTTTAACTTGACAATAATGATGATTGTAGATCTTATTAAAATGAGAAATGAATTCAAATGCTTTGACTTCACAACAATCATTCTTGTAGATCTTATTCGAATAGAGAAGCGAATTCAAATTTAGTTCATATTGAAGCGATAGTATATCGTTTGGAATGCACTAAAAGCGTTCATTTGAGTAGTAGGTTGCATGCATTATACACGTAGCGGAATATTTTAATTGAACATAACATGACTTCAAAGTTTTGAATGACATTTGTAGTGCGCATTGATTTGGTACAGTACACGTTAGGCTTGTCCGGAAATTTCATCCCGCGCCTTATTAGCCCGAAATATTTAAGATATATCTTTGTCTCGTTGTGCTCCGACAACTCCCTCCATCTCAACCCGCGCCTTGCTATTGCAAAATTACAACGCGCGAGAAAACTCCCACCTCCTGTGAAATCCCGACACGCGAAATGCCCGTGGTACCCCTGAATCGAAAGAACCGCCTCAAATCAGTGGGGGGTACTTTCGTAACTTACCCCACATTTCAAACAAGCGCGTCTCTAAGCCATGGTTCCCCACTGCCATCCCATCCGCCCACCCATTCGTACACCAAGGCCGCGAAAACCCGTGGCGAAACCCCACACCCTGCTCCGTCTGCCACCCAGCCGGAGCCTCTTCCCCGACGACGTCGTCCACATCAACACCTCGACGTCCCTCATCCACCGTACCGGATGAGGATCCTCGTCGATCTCATCATCCCACCAGTTCAGCCACCCCGTCCTCCACCTCCAAGGAGCTTCCCCGACGTTCCCCTCGTCTTTCGCGCCACCTCCATTTCCACACCGCCGTCTTCACATGTACCACCGGAAGAGCATCATTATCACCGTTTCCTCGGATGAAGCTGTGGCCTAATTGGCGCCTCCAAAGAGGTTGTACACTAATCGCCGCATTTTCTTCTTGATTCGATCTCACCATGCTGCCGGCGCTCGGTCCCGAGCCGACACGGCGCGGCTCCATCCACGGCGGCGTCGCCGGCCACTTCCTCCTGGCGTCGCTCCCTCGGGCGGCGTCCACATCGATAGGAGCTGCTGCTGCTTTAGCTCTCGCTTCATGGCTGCTGCTCTGCTCTTGCTCTCGGTCCCTGCCTGGTCTGCTCTTGCTATTCCTCTTGCTCGCATGATGCTGCTCTTGCTCTTGCTCTTGCTTGTGATGTTGCTCGATTTAGCTACACTTGATCGACCGAATCGACTTTTGGGTCGATCGATTTTTAGGGGTGGGGGGGGCTCACTGGGGTGAAGGAAGAACCAGCCCTTGACGAGGAGGGGGCTCATGGGAGAGGTACCCACTATCTATCATAGGGTTCGAGGATGGGGCGGTGGTCACCGGCGGTGGCGGGCGTTGGCGAAGCGGTGGCGTGGGGATCGCGGAGAAAAAGCTTCGGCATGTGGGGGCCTAGAGGATGGCCCAGGCGGCGGACCCGGCGATGGGGAGTGTTTTCGGAGGCGGCGAGCGTGGCACCGCCCGCAGCGGCGAAGTGCTGTTTGGCGGTGGTGGTGGCGGCTCGAGGTGGAGGTTGAAGATGAACCACAAGCCCTTGATTTCGTATCCAACGGCTGCAAAATCGGTGACGAGAGATGAAAAAGTCGATCACTTGACGTGTAGCCTCACCTTGCTAGTGCGTTCGGTTTCGACAACAAAATTCAGTTTAACGATTAAGTTCGGTTTGACGATTAAGTTCAGTTTGACGATTAAGTTTAGTTTCGATAGTTAAGTTCGAGAGATGAGCGGATGATGTAATTTACATCTAGCACTTTGTGGTTATGTATTTTACGTCATGTATTGGAGATGCTATTAGAATTCCACTCAGGTTAACGTTGTTCGTTGTCTCTCTTGTCCTGCTTCAGCCTCGGCGTCATACAACTCACCGGAGCTGCTCCAACGACGAAACCCTCCATCACAGTGGAGCAGTACCTCGGGCTCCATCTCCAGACACCTAAGATCTTCTTCCCCTCCTCCGACAGAAAAGTCAGTTGGAGTATCCTCACCGGCCAACCCAATCACGCTGAGATCGACATGGCTTCGCCAAAGAGGTTGTACACTTGTTGAATCTCTTTTTTACTCTACATGTTATATATATTGTCCACTGAGCACACAGATTTGTTCCTTTAGTGTCTCCTTGAAAGAAAAAATGTAGGAATTTTAATTTTCACGTGTCCTCCTTTTCAAATTCCTATTCGTGAAGCAGAAGACTAAGATATAGTAGCATAATAGCATTATAACCGTACATTTTCTTGTGGTTTGACTTAATCTCACCATGCTTCTTTGCATCCTGTGATCTTCCAATTGTTGTGAATCAAACACCCAGATTGGCAGAAATCTGTGTTTTTAAATTCTCTGTTTTGCACGTGCATTCCTATCCTATTCCTGTCTATTTCCTATCCCTGCATTGTTGGAATCCTCCAACTCAAACGAGCACTTACAGAATTACTTCTCATACAGATAGTTGTCAAAGAAAACCTTGTGTGGTTTGTCCCGCTCCTGCTGCGCCGTCGTCCACCCCAGCTCAGCTGCTTTAATGACAGAAGAGTCCAGCACAGCAGGGATCCGGCCTCCAGACTATCTTTGGGCGCCTAAGATCTTCTTCCCAGCCGCTGGCAGCCATGAAAACTGCATTACCATCATCAACCAAGCAGATGACCTCGAGGACTACACGGGTCCGCAAGAGAGGTCGCACTCTTTCGTGTCTGCTTACGTTATGCATCGCTTAATATTACATGCTAGTTTATCGTCCTGTTCACCGATTAGACTCTGAGTCAGCTCCAAACTAATGGTTAAACTTGAGTTTCTAAATGGTTGTGCGGTACATATCGGGGCCGTTATCAATAGTATCTATCTACTATATGGTTAATCTCCGGTGTCTACTATGACTTTCATGTTGGGTGGGAAACAAAGCGTAAAAAGCCATTATCTGTATTTTTAATCGAAGCCATTATCACTTTGCTATTATTGGTTTTGGGTCTATCCACAGGTTGCTACCATCACTCTGGATTTCTGCATGCACTCCTTACATAATCTCACTATGTTTTATTCCTATGCATGACAATTATTGTAAACAATGGAACTGAACATGTAGAGCAAAAGAGACGAGCCTTAGCGTGGCCATAAAATTTCATGCGAGGCGTCGCTCCATGGTAGGCGCAAAGGCAGCCCCCCCTCCACGCATTTCGGATTGTAATCGAGAGGAAGATATCTGTTCTGAGGGGGATTCAGAAGGAGAAGACAACTCCTAGTTACCCCCTGAGGTCTACGCTCTAACTTGGCATGCTGATGTTGGTTATATCATGCATATGGTGTCTTGCATTGCTTACTTTATACATCAAATATGTCATCTGCTTAGTTTAGACATCCTTTGTGTGAATGCCATCTGTTTAGTTTATTCATCGTTTATATGAATTATGCAACGCCATCTTGTTTAGCCAGGCATCATATATGTAAATTTTGCAATGCCATCCTGCTTAGCCAGTCATCTTATATGTAAATTATATCAGGCCATCCTTTTTTTGCGTTACATATTACATTTGTCAACAATGTTAGTACATTCAACTGCTCTTCGTGTGCATCAGCCATTTGACACGGTGATGGCAAATTCTGGAGTGAAAACAAGGTCTTCAGAGCAGACTATGCTATCTGACGAAGCACATATCTCGCTGGATACGGATAGCTCCTCAGAGGAGGATTCAGAGACAGATGACCAGTCCTATTCCCCCCCCCAGGTGTATGCTCTAACTTGGCAGGGTTATGTTGCTCATATCATGCGTATGGTGTCTCGCATTGCTATGTCATTTGATTAGTTATGACATGCTTTGTGTGAATGCCACTTGTTCAGTGTCTAATTACCATATATGTGAATTATGCATTGCCATCTTGTTGTAAGACATTATATATGTGAATTATACAATGCTATCTTGTTGCAAAGGCATTATATATGTGAATTATGCAATGCCATGTTGTTTAGCCAATCATCATGTATGTGAATTATATCTTGCTATCATTTTTTTGTATTACGTGTTCCATTTGTCGACAACGTTTGTATATTCAACTACTCTTCCTGTGCATCAGCCATTTAAAGCGACGATTGAAGTATCTGGAGTGAAAACAAGGTATTGAGCGGAACAATGCTACTGTGAAGCAGACATCTTGCTTTGGTTATAGAGAGCTCCTCGGAGGAGGATTGAGGCCGATGACCGGTCCTATTTCCCCTGAGGTTTATTCTCAAACTTGGCAGGGTTATATTACCCATGTCATGCATGTTGTCTTGCATTGCTTAGTTTTTATATCATATATGGATTGCCATCTGCTTACTTGCTTAGTATATAAATCATATATTTGAATTATATCATGCCATCATGTTTACATAGTACATACACATCATCTATCTGAATTATGGCATGGCAACCCATTTAATAAAGACATCATATAGTTATATCATCTCATCTTGTTTAGTGTTTACAGTCATCATATTTTGAATTATGGCATTCTATCCGTGAATGTATGTGAATTATGGCATGCCAACCTATTTAATAAACACATTATATAGTTATGTCATGTCATCTTGTTTACATAGTCTCATATTTTGAACTATGTCTTTCCATCTTTTTAGTTAGCCATCATAATGTGAAATTGTGTCATGCTATCCTGTTTAGTTAGCCATCATATATGTGAAATTGTGTCATGCTATCCTGTTTGGTTAGACAACATAAATATGAATTATTTCATGCCCTCTTTTATTCCCCACTATCCATTGCACACTGTCTATCATACAATGTCTATACTTTCAGTTACTTTTCTTGTTTATCAGCCATTTGAATTGGAGGCGTGATGGTAGTATCTAAGGGAGTAACAACACGGTCTTCGAGAAAGATAGTGCTACCAATTGATGCAGATAGAACCACGGTTGTACTTGCCCAAGGACTAGATCCACCACACATAACCCAGACTCTCATGATTGTACCCCTACCCAGTTGGACGGAAGAACCAGCTACACCCCTTCTAACCGCAACCCGGCAGATAATGTAACGCATTCTAGTTGACACAACACCGTCTCCACCACAGAGCACCCAAACACGGCGATTAGTAAAGGGAACTGCAGTGCCCAAAGCACGAGGACTACCACTCCGAATCCCAACTCAACGCTTAAAGGAGAAGAAGATTTGTTCTCGGGTTAGGTTACGTAGCTATGGTTCATACTCCTTTCTTGTTGCATTCTTGTATTTACTCATACCAACTATTTTCAAATTTGAAGGATGGAATTGAAACTCCAATGGCGCCAGGTATGTTTTAAACCTGTTTCTTTAACTGGTTTCTTTGTTGTAACCTGCTCTATGTTGATTTCAGTTTCAATTGAATAAACAATTATGTTCTCATGTCATGCACATTACAAGTGTTGCTATTGCTCTATAGTTACCCACACTTATATTACATCTAATTCTGCTTTGTCTTGAACAAATATTATTTGAACTGTGTCTCTATCTTGATTTGGCAACAAAAACTAGAATGATATAGACCATAAAGTGACCATGGTACATAGATATATGTTTGTTTCATGCGTTATTCTGTCCACTTTACTCTTGAACTCATTTACCAAAATGAGTTTCATATACAACATAGTAAACATGTGATGTATGCCTTGTTTCTCTTTTAGAATGCGGACAAAATATTGGAGAAACGATGCAGCGTTATCCAATGGTAAAGGAAGTAATGCAGATAAGGTTCAAGATAGTGAGACATCCTGTTGGTCTCCAAAAAGCTGATATAAACTATCTTGGCAGACGGTGAGGAACCCAAAAGTCCTGTCTTGATGTAGTGTTCGAGTTCTTGGCCACTCTTTCTTTGGCACAAGCTCTTGAACTTGCTGCCTGAATCGATTCGTCTTCTTGAGTCTCAACTTCAACTTGAAAGACATCGATCGGATGTCTTTGTGACAGGAAGTGAAGGACCTGAGGAAGTCCCTCTGAATTCGGATGCATATTTTACGGTGCAACAACAAGCGCTGGAGAATTTAAGCGCCAAACAAGATAAAGCTAATAAGCTTGCTAAGCACCTTGCCAGCATTATGGGTACCCAGGATATTGTTTCTTGAGATCTTCTGAAGTGGTTTCAGTTCTGGATTTGTTTTGCTGCGGCGTTTATTTGCTGTCGCCAACTTTGACAACCAGTGTATATGATATGCTGCTTTGTTCCCTATATTTGCACTGGTGGCGGAACTTTAATGCCCAGTGGATGTAATATGTGTAATAGCCGTGATAGCCTAGCGTTAGTTGCTTGCTTATTTATTTCCTTGTTGTCTTGTTTATTTGTTTGCTTGTAGTCATTGCAGTTCTTTTTCCGCAGTTTGCTAGTGGCTACAATAACCTATTTTTTAAAACTAGGCCACAATAACCATGGTCTAATATTTACTATAGTGACACTGGGCCTCCTACTGGCCGTAGAAACAGTGGGCCTTCTATGGGCCGTAGAAACAATGGGCCTTCTACGGGCCGTAGAAACAATGGGCTTTCTGCGGGCCGTATCATCAATGGGCCTTATACGGGTCGTATGATCGATTGGCCAAACATGGGCCAAACAGATCGCATTATGGCCGTAAACGGGCTAGAGTTGGAATCGTTCGTTCATGGGCCGACCATAACGGGCCATCGTTAACAGGCCGTATTTGATGACGCTATGAAAACGGCCCAACGTATTAATGAGACCAAAAAGCGGGCCGGCCAGAACCATGGGCTGAATTTGGCCCTAGCGAAAATAGCGATAATGGGTCGTAAGTAAGCGAATCTTTGGAAATGAGCCTAAGAATAAATGGGCTCGAGAAGGCGAAAGATAACATGGGCTGGAAGCATTAGCGGAATAACGGGCCGTTAATGGGTATAAAGTGATACCTTTGTTCATTACGGGCGATTTCACCACGGGCCGTTAATGGGTGTAAAGTGATACCTTTGTTCATTACGGGCCGATTTCACCACGGGTCGTTAATAGGCCAAGAGTTACATAGGGCCTCATATGGGCGAAAAGGCGTCATGGGCCATACATGTGCGAGTGAAAAGCGGGTGGAATCATATTGGATGGCCGGATGGCGCTCTTGGGCCTAATTCGGATAGGGCGTAACGAGCCTTGGGTTAGAGGCGTAAATGGGCTATATGCGAACAGCCGTTAACGGGCTTTCCATGGGCGACCCGCCACCTTTTGACCAAGTCAAGCGGGCGGCCTTTTCACATGAATGGGCCTCTATTGGGCCGTGCCACGTGTCGACGTATCATAGGCGCCTTACGTCCAATGAGTGGATGACATCTGTCCCAACAATGAGCAGACACGTGTTTCCTCCAGCCAATGATAATTTTACACGTGGAAAATCCCCATTTGTCGGGGCTGTTAGGTTATCGGATCCAAAACCCGACCCGATAGCTTAACAACGTTCCGTTACGGTGGATGCCACGTGTCGGTCACCCTTGACGAAAGCACTCCTGTGACACGCGATTTATCGTCATGGAAGTGGACACTTCCGTGATGATAATTTTTGTAATGTCATGGAACACTTCTACGATAGCACAGGTATGACTATCTTGATTCTGTCATAAAATCTTCATGGATGTACATGCATGACAGAAAACGCGACCTACTGTGACAAACACGTATCATCACAGAAGTTTATTTTTTTTGTAGTGTGATGATGTTGGTGATGATTTCCCCCTCCCGGAGGGAAGTGTCCCTGGCAGAACAGCTCTGCTGGAGCCCTAGATTGGTTCCGCCAAGGTTCCGCCTCATGGCGGCGGAGTTTCATCCTGAAAGGTTGCTTATGATTTTTTCCTCGACGAAAGACCTCATATAGCAGAAGATGGGCATCGGAGGGCCACCAGGGGGCCCACGAGGTAGGGGGGCACGCCTAGGGGGGTAGGGCGCGCCCCCACCCTCATGGCCAGGTGGGGCCCCCTCTGGTGAACTTCTTCTGCTGGATATTTTTTATTATTTCCCAAAATGACTTTCATGGAGTTTCAGGACTTTTGGAGTTGTGCAGAATAGGTCTCTAATATTTGCTCCTTACCCAGCCCAGAATTCCAGTAGGCATTCTCCTCCTTATGTAAACCTTGTAAAATAAGAGAGAATAGGCATAAGTATTGTGACATAACGTGTAATAACAGCCCATAATGCAATAAATATCGATATAAAAGCATGATGCAAAATGGACGTATCACCTACACATCTCACTGGTTCCCAGCTTGCAAGATTCAGAACCAACAAATAAGATTCAAATAATAAGTACAACAAAGATGCCTACACATCTCATTGATTCCCAGCTTGCAAGATTCAGAACCAACCCATTAGAGCCTTTTGATAAAGTGAATATCGGGATTAAATCCATCTTGACTAGCCATGTCATACAATCGAAGAACTTGGCGAATGCTCTTGGCCGTCACAACCACGTAGTTGAGTATTCCTGTTTGCACACCACAAACCAGGAGAGCATGATTTCACTTTAATAGTGGCCTCCTTTACTCAAACTGCAGCTCCACTAGGATGAGGCCTGCCTGGAGTTCCATGATTCAATTCATGCGCCTTTTTCTGCAGTTCACCTGAAATGAAGCAAAGATTGCATCATTCAGCTAGCAGGAAGTACTTGCTCTCTTGAGCTGGCAGGTTCTTCTTTACTAGTTGCACTAAAATTGAGGAACGGCTATCCGGCTCATGTAAGGTGCAACTATAATTTTCTTATCCTTTTGTGCAGTTCCACTAAAATAAAGTGCCATTGTGGTGACAGTGACGGCTCATCTTGCAAAGGCTAATAAAATGTTGCACGAAATTACCAATGAGAACTTGACGGAGATTTTGGAAACTCCAATCACCATTTTGTGCAGTTCCACCAAAATTGAGAGATGTTGCTTACGTGACATTTTAGTTGAACTGCACAAGACACTCATTCCAAAAAAGTGTTTTGTGTAGTTCACCAAAAGGTGACAATAGCAACAAGGTGAAATGGATATCCCTATCTGCACAAAAAGATAGAAAGTAAGCAGTTGGTGGGTCAATAAGAATATCTGAAACATATACGAAATGAAAAGAAGCATCTTAATTATGTTCATGGCAATCACGCAAGGACAGTAGAAATTTTAAAACGTCAGCAATGATTCATGTTACCAGAAGCATTACGATCAACAATGAGATTCCTCAAGTATGGGATTAATTTAGTGGTGGCATTGCTTGTTTACCAGATACAGTAAATCAACATCAGCTAAAGAGTTGGTTTAAGGGCATGGGACCGTGGGGACACCAGGACACTGAGCAGTGTAAAGGAGCAACTTACTTATCATACTGAGGAAAACAGCAGGAGTGTCATTTGTAACACAGTTTAATTGCATCTTATCAATGGAGGCATTATATTAACAATAACACTGGTTAGACATGTCCCTAAGGTAACAGTGTGATCGCTTCATTTTACATGCGCCCTTACATTAACAACAACAAAAGGTTGGTATAAGGACATGCGACAGTGGACGCATCAGCACAATGTACCTACAAGGAGGCATAAAGTGGTGATGCGCAGTTTGTTCATGCTACGCGAGGCAGCAAATCTAATCACAGAGACCTTTTACTATGTGAGGGCAGCAAACCTAATCCTAGAGACCTTGTACTATGTGAGGGCAGCAAATCTAATCACAGAGACCTTTTACTATGTGAGGGCAGCAAATCTAATCACAGAGACCTTTTACTATGTGAGGGCAGCAAATCTAATCCTGAGACCTTTTACTATGTGAGGGCAGCAATTCTAATCCTGGAGACCTTTTACTATGTGAGGGCAACGAATCTAATCCTGGACATACTCTGTTGACTTGTCCACCAGCCACCACTTTCTATCCTTTTTTCAACCAATAATAGATCTATTCCTTATCTAGTTTGTACTGCGTTTTCCTATTATTTCCCTTTTCAACCAAGAGACCGGTTGGGTATCCAGTCTCTACTAATTTCACCATATTATTTCCTCTTTGAATCAAGTCCTAGATTCATGCTACAACTTCCCCCTTTCTTCGTTGTTTGAACAAAGCCCTAGATTGAATGCATGAAGTAGCTTTACCTCTAATAATCTTGAAAATTTAGGAGGCTTTGGAAGAGGCGATGGGAGTAGAAAAAGATGCACATGCAGACATGTGGGGAGCTGGGCGATGAAACAAGGCAGCTTTCGAAGAACTTATACCGAGGGTCGTCGGGATGTCGGCGGTGGCAGGTCGGATCTGCGGACAATCTGGCGGGGAGGAAGAAGAAGGTCGGAGGACCTCCTGAGTCGATCTTTGTGTGGAGAGAAGCAACGCAGGCGGATGATCGGGCCCGTCTGGCGGCTGGGTTTCCTCCCTCTCCGATTATGACCGCGTGAATGATGCACCTAGTCCTCTCTGAGACACCGGTAGAAGGATCCGGCCGGATCTGTGACCAGCAGTGAGCAGAGAGAAAATGTTGCTACCGCTGTCTTGTTTATATCTGGAGAGGATGAGAGAATGAAGAGAGCAACCCTAGTAAAGCAAGCACTTAGGCCCCTGCGTACGTATATAGTGGAGTGATTATCTTTTTCTCTCCACAACAAGCATTTCAATTTGTGTATGTGGCATTAAAGAAAACAAACTCTTTATTTAAGGTGACTACCTGTACGACTCCTAATTACTACTACTAGTAGTAGTATTGTTCACTTGTGCTCCCCGACCCTCCATTCATTGAACAACCCCACGGGTGAATGAACATACAGTACTAGTATTTATATAGAACGAACAAGATCAAACTATTTTCGCGTAGTTAAAAGTTGAGGGCGTGGCTTTTCTCGCGCGATGCATGTGCAGCGGTTCTGTGCGTGGCGGTTTGACAGAGAGGCGAGGAGGGTGAGGGAGTAGCGGATTCAACTTACTGCTGGAAAGGTCGAGCTGTGCGATTTGAACTCAACTAACCCAAAAATATCCAAACAAGAGGGTTAGTTTGGGTTAGTTTCAACTCAACTAACCCCAAAATATCCAAACAAGAGGGTTAGTTTGGGTTACTGTTTGGATCCACGTGTTAGAGTTAGTTTGGGTTAGTTTGAACTCAACTAGCCCAAAAAAATCTAACCCACCCAAGAGGTGCTTATTTGGGTTAGTTCTTCTCGGGACACTAAAAAACACATTTTTCTCTCGCTCTCCCCACAGCAGATCCCTCCCCACTTCCTCGAAGCTTCTCATCCTCTCCCTCCCTCCCTCGCTCTCACTTTGCAGCCCATGAAGGCACCTCGCCGTATCCGTGCTCCATCTAACCACATCATCCAAACACCTCTTTCGCTAGAGTTACTTGAGGTTAGTTCAGGATTAGAATCTAACTCTAACCTTTAAGCGAGTTAGAGTATCCAAACAGGGCCTTTGAGAGAGGCGAGGAGGGAGAAGAGATACGAACTCTTTGGATTACTAGAGATAGGTGTCATACGGAAGCCAAGAAATATGGTGATAGCGTGGGTTAGCCATGTACTAGTATGATGTAACTACACTGGGCTGCCGTGTTTCGTACTCTTCTAGTCCACTGTGGAGATGATTGGTTGATTTTATATCGCTGAATAATATAAAATATTATGAGTGCATACGCTCCACCCCGAGGTTCCTTGCTCCTTCTCGGTCGTCGGGAATCTATGTTCTTCCACTCTATTTTTTTACGTGAGCTTTGTTCATCCTTTTGCCAACACGTGACACATCTAGCATCAAGGTGCACGTGTCATGCAAGGATCGTTCCATCTACATGAAGAATACGTGGGACTGGAACTACGAGACGGACATGTACCGAGGAGTGGACGTGCGAACCTGTGTAACGTAGCATAGTAAGTGAAGTAGAAAGGCACAAATAGTATGCACATGCGTGGCATATAGGCATTTGTCTCTTACTACCACTAAATGTTGTACGTGCAATGCCCCGTGATGTTATGGAGTACATGACTAAGTACTCTACTACTACTATATTAATTGGAGGCACATATTAGGTTTTATATTTGTTTACGTGTATGCCCTGAGACCTTCCAACTAGACGTGTCTTTCTCAACGGGTCAGACTTTGTATCGTTCATACCACTAGTACAGTAGTACTACTACGTGTGGTCTCCGACCCAGAAGTGGAGATCCTCTACCACGCTGTTCATGTCCCACTCCTTTCGTTGACGTGTGCGACATCCGGCATGAGTCGTGTGTTTGGCACTCCTTCATCGTAAGAGTTGAAACGCTAGCATTCATTAGAAAATAAATAAATATAAATCACCAGTAATACTATACCACGCGGTTTCCTTGCTCCTCGATATCGGAAAGAATACTTCCGTTCGCCGACATGTGGGACGTCGACCATCCTGGTCCACTTGCCATGCCCGCAGAACTCTAAGGGAGACTCACCCCGGTCGTCGCGCCGCAATAATTACTAATGAGCCATCAAATTACCGGCCCAACCTTAACCACTTTGAAGTTGCTCGGACGAAGGAACTATCATGACTTTGAATTCCGCTTCTTGAAGAAAACTACTGTACCAGCAGTACTGCTAGCTATAGTAGTTACTCCAGCAGAGGCCTCCTTTGGTTCATAGGATAGGAATTTTATAGGAATATGAAAATCATAGGAAGTGAGATGACATGCATCTCAATTCCTATAGAAAAAGTGATGCCACTTGATGCATAGGATAGGAATTTTCCATTGAGTCTAGGCTAATGTCTTTGGTAATTTGCTCTAAAAACTACAGTAGTAACTAGTAGTACTGTTACATGCTCGTAATTAATTAAACAAACGTATGGGCGACACACACACACACACTAACTACTAGTACTACTACTTCTCACATGCTGGCCAGACGCCCTCGTTCTCCTTCCCGGCTTTGTTGGCGACACCCCACCGTGCTTGGATCTCCGCCGACCTCTCCGCAGCAGCGCATGCATCCTATTCTTTCTTGCGGCGGTGGGCCTCTCTTTTCTTGAGTGATTTTTGACTTTTCCGCTCCCTGTGTGCGGCTTTGGCCGCCTCTTGCTCTACCGCCCATTCGGCCTTGGCAGCTTCAAATTCTGCCCACATAGGTGTGAGGTCGCTAGCGGCGATGAACTCGACACAGTGGGATGCCACTGCTTGCCTACCATTCTATATGCGGTCGTGGGCGGCGAGGAACTCGGCGCGGCAGGATGCCATCGCTTCCTTACCGGTTAGTGTGCGGCGCGGTGGCATGAACAACGCTTGGTGACAGCTCTGGGGTGGAGTGGCCAGACAACCGTAAAGTGCATTGGTTTGTCAAGATCTCAAGGACAGAAGACGAAGGAAATTTGGATTCCCCTTCAATCCTGGTCATTTATTACCGAGTAAAATGCATTGGTGGTCATTGAACTTGTCTTGATAGCTCACTTTGATCATTGTATATGAGATATGGTCATTATACGGTCACTGGCTCGGCGTATAGCTCCGTATTTATGCAGTTGACCGATCAAATAGTCCGCATCGCCTCATCAGCTCGTGTTCTTTATCTATCTATCTATGTTGGCCTACCTGTCAGTGGAGAAAGAAATAAAAACCAAAATTATGCGTATGTGACATTACTGTTTAGACGTTTGCTGGAGGCCTCCGACCACACCGAGCATGTGTTCACCTGGATCAACACCAACGGTCATACTGGTGACTCGGTGCCTTGCTCATGTATATCGTCCATCACAACTACAATCTATAAAGCAACCTAGCTAGAGAGGGTACTATGGTGTGGAGTATGTACTATCGTGAGCAACCTATTATTGTGCCACTGCACACGAGTGTGTGTCCGATCGATTCGCCCATTATTCGTAAGTTATGTATGGTTGTGTGGTGTCTAATGGTGGTCGTCGAATGCTAGCTGGCGACAAGAGCGGTTGCATGGACGCCTGGTTGTCAATACGTGCCGTGTACGCTTCAAAGGCTCGTCATCCATGAGTTCACATTTTACCACCACGCCAGCGTCTGACCGCCCTGGCCTAATGAAACCCCTTCCATCGCTAGCGCATGCTTCCCGCCTGAAACGATCACCGTCTCTCCAGAATGTCAATGCCGCATTCACCGGCCTTAACTGCAGGTACAGTTGGCGTGTCACTGACATGCGGGCCTGATGCACGTTGGGCCCAGATGTCAGTGAGACAAAGCACCTGCGGTTAAGTCACTGAAGCAGCGTACGCATTCACGCCCGACATGACCTCTCACTGGCGCCGGCATCGCAGCAGCGCGACGGCCAAGAGAGGGCCACCCGCGCGGCATCCCGGTGCAAGCGATTGCTCCGCGTTACACCACGGCTACCGACGAACCTACTCCGGTGCCAGCTTTCCATCCGTCTGCCACGGTTCATTGCCATTCGCCCTCTATATTAACTTGTGCCCCAGGTCCCAGCCATAGCCAAAGACCCACACTCATTCTCCTCCGGTCCCTTCCTTCTGTTGGCACCACTCCAACCATGGCCTCCGGGCACTCCAAAGCTCTCTTGGATGTACTGTCGCAGGAGCAGATGAAGGACATCGGTGGCTCCGCTCCGGGCGCGCTCCAAAGCTCTCTTGGATGTACTCTCGCAGGTACAGACGAAGGAGATTGCCGGCTCCCCCCCGGCCGCCCTCCGCCCGCCACAGCCACGGCTTGGCCAGCAGCGTCTTGTGGCGCGCAGCCGGCGAGGAAGAGTAGTACACGGTAGGTCGCCACCGATCTGGTCCCAGGAAGGCCACCGCTCCTCCACTCAGTCGACGCCAAGCTTGGTGGGATAAAAATCGGCGACCGATTAGCCGCTTGACGGTGCCGTGGAGGCGGAAATCTACATAACCTTGTGCTCCGGAGGAGGAGGTTATCGAGGCGGATAAGGAGGAGGCAAAGGCAATGGCCGGCTTTCTCGGGTTCAGGGCCGAACATGGTGGTCGGGGCCCGTCGATCGTTTAGATTAGGTTTACGATGGGTTTTAGCATGCGGTTTGTGCGAAATATGTAATGAATTTCATCCAGTTTATAGGAAAAGTTCTCGAAATGTAATTAATTTCATCCGGTCAATTTGAAATTTGCTTTGTTTGCATGAATTTCGTCCGGTTAGTTCATATAGTTGTCGAAAGGTATGCGGGCAGCATTGGATGGCATCCACCAGTGTTCTTGGACAGATGCCGGTGTAAATTTGAGGGCCAGCACTAGAGATGCCCTAACTATCATGCTATAATCTCTAACAGTGCTCCATTATTTCCCAGGAAACAGTTATCCCTCGATCAAAATCAGATCCGTTGTGTTTCGCACTCCTCCCACGTAAGAGTGTAGACTCTTGCTTACATAAAAATGGAGCAATTGGACGGCACTGTAGCACGTCATATCACTCAAACTAGCCCGCCTAACGCGCGGGAAACCACCGCCCTCGTCATTTTGTTTTGGATTTATATCAATCGATCGCACGAAAATGTTACGCTTTGCAAGTTCAAAAGGAAAAGGCGGCACACTTACAACTCGTACGCGTCGCGTTCACGCCGCACGACAGTCCGGCTGCACGCCACCGCTCACCGGAAGGGGACACACGTTGTCTTGCATTTTCAGCGACATGTGGGACTGCAATTGAATAAACCGTCGATAGCGAAATCTAATCGCTCGTGAGCGTCGGTGAGAGGAGAGAGGCGGGGGAGGAGAAGAGATCGCCGCCCGCCTTTGCAGATTCCAAGAAATATGTGGTGATAATGTGAGGTGGGCCATGCGGAGTCTGCACCGCTTCCAAGCCCGCTTCTTACCGCCTGCCCACTGAACCCCTCCCCCACCCCACCACCTCCCCGCGCGCGCTCCCCACTCAGAGGCCAGCTGCCCGCATTCATAGCAAGCACTACCAGTAAAATTTTGGGCTATAAAGGGCATGTCAATGGTTGATAAGATAGTCTTATCATAAGTCTTGCATGTAATTTAGAGATGACGAAAAAACATGTGTACAATGGATCATCACTTAGACTTATCTTCAATAACTAGTTATTCCTAAAAACATGGTGAAACATATTGTGCTAAGAGATCATCTCTTGTCTTCTCGACAAGCCCGCTTATGTGGAGGAGAGAGAGGCATTGACAAAGTCAAGGAGTGGGATCTGCAGGAGCTCGTCTCTACACGTGCTCCTAGGTATAAAAAACTAATTCTAAAAAAAGAGGCATAAAAAACAATTGTGTCTAAAAAAGAAAGAAAAAAACATTTGAGAGGAAATAGATAGAGAGAAAGTGAGAAAAAGTTGTAACCTTATATCAACACTATGGTAGTATTACATGAGGAAGGAGGGAGTGGTGCACATGCCAAGTTCACTGGGCTGCCGTGTTTCACACTCCTCTGTCGTAGCAGTGGAGACAATAGGTTTCATCAAAAATAAACAATGAATACTCGTTGCTCGTCCACTATATCAGAAAGAATACTTTCATTCGCCGACATGTGGGACGTCGACCATCCTGGTCCACCTGCCATGCACAAAATTATCCTGGTCCACCCCGGTCGTAACGCAGGCTCAACCTTTTCCACTGTAAGTTAGTCGGACGAAGGAACCATCATGACTTTGTTGAATTCCGCTTCTTCAAGAAAACTTACTCTACCCACAGTACTGCTACCACATGCGAAGACTGGACGACACTGTACCACGTCATATCACTAAAACCCACTAGGCCAAACTAGCCCGCCTAGGATCTGTACTCCCTTCATTTCAAAGTTAGTAGTACAAAGTTGACTCATCTACTTTGAAACAGAGGGACGTCTCTGTACTGCTACAATTTTGTGTTGTACGTCTCTGTACTTTTGCTACGATTTTCCTAACCTATGAACCAAATGAGGCCTGAATGTATCCGTGTCGACTATTGTCTGATCGGTCTCTAAGCCTACAATTTTAGGAGCTTGGGCTATTGGACGATCGACGACGGATCAGTATAAGCGTACCACGAGCTCATCAGCCCCAATATTTCTATTCGGTGAGTGTTTTGCAAGTACTATAGCTCGCATAAAGATGCTAGCCTACTAACACCAAGAATCATCAAATAAGCCCTGCTGATATGATAAATAGTTCAAACTTACATCTAAGCATGCCATATATTACATCAAAAGCTGGTGAGGATATATCTGTTTCCATAACTCAGAGTGGGTTCGCATGATTCACTATCAAACAAAAGTACTAGCAAGTACCTCCCACACAAGACGC
Organism: Aegilops bicornis; assembly: GCA_021605145.1. Classification (NCBI taxonomy): domain Eukaryota; kingdom Viridiplantae; phylum Streptophyta; class Magnoliopsida; order Poales; family Poaceae; genus Aegilops; species Aegilops bicornis. The sequence continues at coordinate 470,891,081 of CM038672.1, read as the reverse complement.
ACTAGCCCTAAGATGGTTTGATAACACGCATCGTTCTGGTAATTAAACACAGGGCAATGCAAACTACCCCGAGGATTAGTGCGACCAACTATTTCTTGTCATCGATCTCTCGGGCAATGACCACAGCACGGACAGAGGCATGGGAATCGATCTCTGGGGCGATGTCCACAGGACTGACAACGACATCGGAATCGATCTCTGGCGCGATGTCCACAGGATGGACAGCGGCATCGGAATCGATCTCTCGGGCGATGCCAACAGGACGAACAGCGACATCTAAAACGACCTTTGGGGCGTTGTCCACAGGACGGGCCGCGACATCGAAATCATCAAGGACGTCCACCGGCACCTGCACAACCCTAACATATTAGCAAGCACATTGCAAATAATCAAAAACCACAACTTTCATTTTTTACCTTCTGCAGCTCACCGGGGGATCCCATCCCTCCGGGGGCCATCTCCTCGTCCTCGATGGGACCCATCAGCTTGCCAGGGGAATACTGCTTCTCAACGGCGACTGATACGTCTCCAACTTATCTATAATTTTTTATTGCTCCATGCTATATTATCTACTGTTTTGGACAATATTGGGCTTTATTTTCCACTTTTATATTATTTTTGGGACTAACCTATTAACCGGAGGCCCACCAGTGCAGTTTTTGCCTATTTCAGTGTTTCGAAGAAACGGAATATCAAACGGAATCCAAACGGAATGAAACCTTCGGGAACGTGATTTTCTCACCGAATATGACCCAGGAGACTTGGACCCTACATCAGGAAAGCCACGAGGTGGGCACGAGGTAGGGGGCGTGCCTACCCCCCTAGGGCGCACACCCACCCTCGTGGGCCCCACGAAGCTCCACTGACGTACTTCTTCCTCCTATATATACCTACGTACCCCGAAACGATCAGATACGGAGCCAAAATACTAATTCCACCGCCGCAACTTTTTGTACCCACGAGATCCCATCTTGGGGCCTGTTCAGGAGCTCCGCCGGAAGGGGAATCCACCATGGATGGCTTCTACATCAACACCATAGCCTCTCCAATGAAGTGTGAGTAGTTTACTTCAGACCTTCGGGTCCATAGTTAGTAGCCAGATGGCTTCTTCTCTCTTTTTGGATCTCAATACAATGTTCTCCCCCTGTCTCGTGGAGATCTATTCGATGTAATCTTCTTTTTGCGTGTGTTTGTTGAGACCGATGAATTGTGGGTTTATGATCAAGATTATCTATGAACAATATTTGAATCTTCTCTGAATTCTTTTATGTATGATTGGTTATCTTTGCAAGTCTCTTCGAATTATCAGTTTGATTTGGCCTACTAGATTGGTTTTCTTGCAATGGGAGAAGTGCTTAGCTTTGGGTTCAATCTAGCGGTGTCCTTTCCCAGTGACAGTAGGGGCAGCAAGGCACGTATTGTATTGTTGCCATCGAGGATAACAAGATGTGGTTTTTATCATATTGCATGAATTTATCCCTCTACATCATGTCATCTTGCTTAAGGCGTTACTATGTTTTCTTGAACTTAATACTCTAGATGCATGCTGGATAGCGGTGGATGAGTGGAGTAATAGTAGTAGATGCAGGCAGGAGTCGGTCTACTTGTCTCGGACGTGATGCCTATATACATGATCATACCTAGATATTCTCATAACTATGCTCAATTACATCAATTGCTCAACAGTAATTCGTTCACCCACCGTAAAATACTTATGCTCTTGAGAGAAGCCACTAGTGAAATCTATGGCCCCCGGGTCTATCTCCATCATATTAATCTTCCATCACTTTATTATTGCTTTGCTTTTTATTTTTACTTTGCATCTTTATACCAAAAATACCAAAAATATTATCTATCATCTCTATCAGATCTCACTCTCGTAAGTGACCGTGAAGGGATTGACAACCCCTATTCGCGTTGGTTGCGAGGAGTTATTAGGTACGAGTGACTCGCGTGTAGCCTCCTACTGGATTGATACCTTGGTTCTCAAAAACTGAGGGAAATACTTACGCTACTTTGCTGCATCATCCTTTCCTCTTCAAGGAAATCCAACACAGTGCTCAAGAGGTAGCAAGAAGAATTTACGGCGCCGTTGCACAGGAGTCTCATAAAAGTCAACATACGAAGTACCCATCACAATCCCTTATCTCTCGCATTACATTATTTGCCATTTGCCTCTCGTTTTCCTCTCCCCCACTTCACCCTTGCCATTTTATTCGCCCTCTCTTTTCCGTTTGCCTTTTTCTCGCTTGCTTTTTTGTTTGCTCGTGTGTTGGATTGCTTCCTTGTCACTATGGCTCAAGATAATACCAAATTGTGTGACTTTACCAATACCAACAATAATGATTTACTTAGCACTCCGATTGTTCCTCTTACCAATACTGAATCTTGTGAAATCAATACTGCTTTGTTGAATCTTGTTATGAAAGATCAATTCGCCGGCCTTCCTAGTGAAGATGCCGCTACTCATCTAAATAGCTTCGTTGATTTATGTGATATGGAAAAGAAGAAAGATGTTGATAATGTTATTGTTAACTTGAAGCTATTTCCTTTTTCGCTTAGAGATCGTGCTAAAGCTTGGTTTTCGTCTTTGCCAAAATATAGTATTGATTCTTGGAACAAGTGCAAAGATGATTTTATCTCTAAGTATTTTCCTCCCGCTAAGATCATCTCTCTTAGAAACGATATTATGAATTTTAAGCAACTTGATCATGAACATATTGCACAAGCTTGGGAAAGGATGAAATTAATAATACGTAATTGCCCTACTTATGGTTTGAATTTGTGGATGATTATACAAAAAATTTATGCCGGATTGAATTTTGCTTCTAGAAATCTTTTAGATTCGGCCGCGGGAGGCACTTTTATGGAAATCACTTTGGGAGATGCTACTAAAATCCTAGATAATATTATGGTTAATTATTCTCAATGGCACACTGAAAGATCTACTAATAAAAAAGTGCATGCGATAGAAGAAATCAATGTTTTGAGTGCAAAGATGGATGAACTTATGAAATTATTTGCTACTAAGAGTGTTTCTTCTGATCCTAATGATATGCCTTTGTCTACTTTGATTGAGAATAATAATGAATCTATGGATGTGAATTTTTTGGTAGGAATAATTTTGGTAACAACGCGTATAGAGGGAACACTGCTAGGGAAAAGGCTAGCAGCAGCGCGGGTTTTAGATGTATCAGTAGCGCGGGTATAGGCGCTACTAATAAGGCGCTGCAGCTATTGCTTAGCAGCAGCGCGTGCCAGCCCGCGCTACTGCTAGGACAAATAGTGCAGCGTTTGTTCGTTACCACGCTGCTGCTAAGGTAAGTACTTGCAGCGTGTTTTCTGCCCATCGCTACCAGTACTTTTTTATTTTCTATTTTTATTGTATTTATGCGCCATCATACAAATATTGGTACAATACTAGTTATGAGGTTTACATCATTATGTCCATAACGATTGTGTCAAATGAAGGTGGATTAGGTTCAAGTGGAGGCAATATGTGGTGCATGTCAAAGTATACTACTAATCCAAACTTGATCTAGTTTGGACTAGTAGTACTTTCGATGTGCACCACATGTTGCGTCCACTTGAATCTAATCCGCTAGCACAAGATATTTAATCATCATCATGGTCATTACCACCAACAGTATTTATTTAATCACCACTAACACTAGCTAATAATAATCATCATAGTCATTACCACCAACACTAGCTATTTTATCATCATAGTAATAGTGTAGCACATCATCATCCTGAAACTCATTTCTAGCTAGCTAATCACTCCTGCTGCTCTCTCTTAGGTAAAACAACATAAAACATGTGTAGCTCTCCTCCTTGATCAAGTTGGAGCATGCAGATGAACCTGTCTCCTAATCGTGGAAAGCGCCTCTGTTTGCTGCCCCCTAGTACTTCTCTGCGCTCCCCCAACACATATTTGGTCCAGTCTTGCACTATTAAGCATCCGTCGCTAATCTTGAATGCACTAGAGTAATCTGTAGGATATCTTGGCCGTGGCGATAATACTCATGGTACCTTTAGTCTCGATCCCATAAGGCACACCATTCATCGAGTCCCTGTTGAAGAACATCGTGTGGTAACATACTTAGCAATGAAGTTTAGCTTCAAAAATAATGTATGGAAAAGATGCAATGAGGACAAATAGTAAAAAATCTTACCATCCTTCCTAAATGGATGTGACCGTAGTTCACTACGAACACTATTGGTCGACGCTTTCAGTACTAACATTTCTAAATCCAGAAGAAAATTTGCCTTGACAGTATCAAGATCCTCAAGCCATGAAACATAATGACTTAGCTCCTCATGATTTAGTTCAGCCTCGGGACAGTTGTAGGTCCCTGTCTACCAAGCGCTGGACATGTTTGCTTGCACCGAAATAAGCTGACAATACAAATTAGTTGTCAACTATTTTTGAATAAACAATATCAAAGACATAAATATGGTTGAGAAACTTACATAATGGTATAATCGAGGCGTCGCACATCGACCCGGATGTCGGTATTACCTTCAATATCATCTTCCTGGACGAATATCAAAGGTGATAACCATATCAGGCTCAAATGCATAAGTCTTGCATAGTGCTCGCCATGTTTTGCATCCAAAATAGGTGTAGTCGTCTGAATTGTATAATTTTGCATGGAAAATATAACCATGCTCGGTCTTCAAATAAACTTTCTTTACCTCCATGATGATCGAAACCTATCTTATCCAATACAAAAACTCTTGCATGGCAGGGATACGCTAGTAGAATAGTAAAAATATATAAGTTCAAGCAAATGAAGCAGATGTCATGCTTAGCTACGAAAAAAGACTTGTCGTTATGACTTCATCAGTATCCACTTGAAGTTCTCGTCGACTTGATGCTAAAGCGCCTATCATCATCTAGGAAGATTCCGTTGCACAGGGCCTTTTCGTCTTAGATGTTGCAAATACCGAAATCCTTTTAGGTAAATCAGGACATTTCCTATTTTCATAGTTAAAACATTAATTGAGAATCGATCAAGACAACTACCGGGATACTCAACACACAAATCCGGGGCACTCGATATTTCCTACATATTCTGCCACACGTCATGCCTAAATACACGGAAAAATCCGGCATGACATTTGCTAAAATAGGACATATCGAGCGCCTTAAATTTGCCGGAACGGAAATGAATCAACACTCCGGCAAAACATAGGCCACTCAGAGGTGTAACATGCAAACATGACCGGCCACTTGGATATTGAGCAACAAAAGATATACATTTCAAAATATCTTATAGGAATCAAATTAGCATGCATTCAATAAGCAAAAGTAAATAATCTCATGCGTCCCTAAATCGTCTAATATTATCAATAATAAATCACAAATAGTGTCATACATATAACATCACTAATACAACTAAAACCCTAGCACACGACGGGTATCGGCGCGGGCGGTGAACACCCACAGAGAAGGAACCATCACGGGATCATAGCTCCAGTGAGATCCCTGGAGAACTTGCCAGGTATTGGAGAATGACCTATGCTCCAACGCAAACAAGTAGCGACGGACGTGCGCGTCCTCCTCACTGACACGGTGATGCACCACCTCCGCGGAGTCCTCGAGCCTCTGGATCGTCACTGGCCCACGCGACCGCCACCAAAGAAGGTTCGGGTCAACGACAGGCTGGCTCCTCACCAACCTGCGCCCCCCGGTAGGTAGCACCTCCCAGTACCACCCCGGCGGAGCCCAGTCCCGGACATGGCCGATCTGGTCAAGCAGGTGTCGTCCTCCGCCGACTCGACGACGAGGATGCGGGATAGGCATCGTCCACGTCGAGGCGGGAAAAATTGCTTTAACTAAAAAATAGCAACAAGTTCTTACTAACTAGTTCTATTAATTCAACTAGTTCTTACTCAAAATAAACTTACTATAAATAAAAATATTCTAATACCTAATTAGTACCTAGTTCTTAATATGCAACTAAAATAAACTTACTATAAATAAAAATAAACTTAATATGCAACTAAAATATAAAGAAACCCTAGGCAGATCAGCTAGGGAGAGGGAGGAGCGGGCGTGCTCACCTCGGGTGCCTCATGACGAGGGAGGCAGGTGGCGGCGTCGAGGTCGGGTCAGGCGGGGTCGGGCGGCGTCAGGCGTTGAGGTCGGGGCGGGCGGCGTTGAATCTGGGTCGGGCGGCGTCCGGGCGGCGTTGAGGTCGGGGCGGGGCGGCGTTGAGGTCGGGGTCAAGCGAGAGGGAGGCGGAGAGAAGGCGGCCGAGGGGCGACGGCGGCAGCGAGAGTGGAGAGTTGGATTTGGGGAAAGTGGCGCTGGAAGGACGAACCCGTGGTTAAGTCAAGTAGCGATGGCGCGTTAGAAAAGCGCTGCTACCTTAGCTACATAAAGCTCACGATACACGCCATCGCTACTCCTTTCTCTTTTTTCCCTTTTTCATTTAGTTTCCTTCACATTTTATTAGTTTCCTTTCACATTATTCTATTTCTTTCATTTTCAATTACCATTCCATTTTCTTTCCATTTAATTTTATAACCTTTAGCAGCAACGAGTTTACATTAAAATGCGTTGCTACAAACAATAAATAGCGATGGCAGTTCGTCATAGATCACTACTACTATGTGTAGCTTATGGGCTAAGCCGTGGGAATTTTAGTAGTAACGCAGGTACAAAGAAGACGCTCTTTGCTAGATCTTTATCTGCAGCAGCGGTTACCTCAAAGCGCTGCTATCGCTAATTAGCACCAGCGTGCTTTTTTGACCCACGCTACTGCTAAAGTTCTGTGTATAGGGTTTTCCCTAGTAGTGGAACTTTAATACTAGGCCTTATCCTAGTAATCCTTCTAGTAATTATGGAAATTCCTACAACAACTCTTACGGAAATTTTAATAAGATGCCCTCTTAATTTGAGACTAGTGTTAAAGAGTTTATGAATTCGCAAAAGAATTTCAATGCTTTGCTTGAAGAGAAATTGCTTAAAGTTGATGAATTGGCTAGGAACGTTGATAGAATTTCTCTTGATGTTGATTCTTTAAAGCTTAGATCTATTCCTCGTAAGCATGATATCAATGAGCCTCTCAAAGCCATGAGAATTTCCATTGATGAGTGCAAGGAAAGAACCGCTAGGATGCGTTCTACGAAAGATGCCTTTATTAAAGCGTGTTCTTCCAATTCCTATGAAAATCAAGGTGAAGATCTAAAAGTTATTGATGTGTCCCCTATTAAATCTTTGTTTTGCAATATGAATCTTGATAATGATGAGACTGAATATGATCCACCTTTACCTAGAAGGCGTTCCAAGAATTCAGAGTTTTTAGATTATGATGCTAAAATTGATAAAAGTGGGATTGAAGAAAGGAAAACCCTAGATGTTGCTAAACCCACTATTTTGGATTTCAAGGAATTTAGTTATGAAAGTTTCTCTTTAATTGAATGTATTTCCTTGTTGCAATCCATGCTAAATTCTCATCATGCTTATAGTCAAAATAAAGCGTTCACTAAACATATCGTTGATGCCTTGATGCAATCTTATGAAGAAAAACTTGAGTTGGAAGTTTCTATCCCTAGAAAACTTTATGATGAGTGGGAACCAACTATTAAAATTAATACTAAGGATCATGAGTTTTATGCTTTATGTGTTTTGGGTGCTTGTGTTTCCACTATTCCCAAAACTTTGTGCGATTTGCTAGATTTTCATGATTTTGATGATTGCTCTCTAAACTTGCACCTTGCGGATTCCACTATTAAGAAACCTATGGGAAAAATTAATGATCTTCTTATTGTTGCAAATAGGAATTATGTGCTCGTAGATTTTATCGTTCTTGATATAGATTGCAATCCTTCATGTCCTATTATTCTTGGTAGACCTTTCCTTAGAACGATTGGTGCAATTATTGATATGAAGGAAGGGAATATTAGATTCCAATTTCCATTAAATAAAGGCATGGAACACATCCCTAGGAAGAAAATAAAATTACCATATGAATCTATCATGAGAGCCACTTATGGATTGCCTACCAAAGATGGCAATACCTAGATCTATCCTTGTTTTTATGCCTAGCTAGGGGAACGATAGCGCTTGTTGGGAGGCAACCCAATTTTTTTTTATTTTTCTTGCTTTTTGCTTCTGTTTAGGAATAATATTTGATCTACCTTCTGTTTAGATGTGGTTTTATGTTTTAATTAGTATTTGTGCCAAGTTAAACCTATAGGATCTTCTTGGATGATAGTTATTTGATCTTCTTGTAATTTCCAGAAACTTTCTGTTCACGAAAACAATTGTTAAAAATCACCAGAACGTGATAAAGTAGTGATTCTAATTGCTTCTGATCAATAAACAAATTGCCTAGGTCTTCCTATTTTGGCTGAATGTTTGGAGTTCCATAAGTTTGCTTTAGTTACAGATTACTACAGACTGTTCTGTTTTTGACAGATTCTGTTTTTCGTGTGTTGTTTGCTTATTTTGATGAATCTATGGCTAGTACAATAGTTTATAAACCATAGAGAAGTTGGAATACATTAGGTTTAACACCAATATAAATAAATAATGAGTTCATTACAATACCTTGAAGTGGTCTTTTGTTTTCTTTTGTTAACGGAGCTCACGAGATTTCCGTTGAGTTTTGTGTTGTGAAGTTTTCAAGTTCTGGGTGAAATCTTCTGATGGATGATGGAACAAGGAGTGGCAAGAGCCTAAGCTTGGGGATGCCCAAGGCACCCCAAAGATAATCTAAGGACACCAAAAAGTCAAAGCTTGGGGATGCCCCGGAAGGCATCCCCTCTTTCGTCTACTTCCATCTGTAACTTTACTTGGAGCTATATTTTTATTCACCACATGATATGTGGTTTGCTTGGACCATCTTGTATGATTTCAGTCTTTGATTTTTAGTTTACCACAATCATCCTTTCTGTACACACCTTTTGAGAGAGCCATACTGTCGGGGAGGCTGATCGGACCCACGAACACCTATGGGACCGGCGGACCGAGTCCCTTTTGGTTCGGAGGGGGGCGGAGATCGCACGAAGATTGGATCGAGGCGAAACACACGAGCAGTTTTACCCAGCTTCGGAGCTCTCCGGAGAGATAATACTCCTACTGCTGCTTGTCTGATTGTATTGTGTTCTTGCTAGGGAGCGCTGAGAGCTACAGTATACTCCAGCTGCTAACGAGACCTAGCGTGAGAGTGTTCGAACCCCTCTCTACGTTGCTCATGGGCCTCCTTTTATATGCTCAAGGGGTCTCCGACAGGTGGCGACGTAGATGAGGGTACAAATGGAAAAACAGTAGTTGGTACACCTACTTGTACAGTGTACAGTGTACTCTACCTAACCCTGACGGCAAGGGACAAAAGCATTAAATGCCGTCCTCGCCGCCTAAAGGCAACAGTGAGGGACCGTCAGGAGCGCCAACGTTCGCCACGATGGCAAGCTTGTCAGCGCCGCTTATCGCTGCTCCCCGCTGGCTGCACAGCCTCTTGACACGCACGCATGGAATGGTCCCATGGCGACACGTTGGTGGATGAGATGGAGCGGAGATGAAGAGAGGTTGCCTGCCGCGGCAAGTGCCTTGCCGCGGCTGAATGCTTGTCGCGTCCGGAGGCTTGTCGCTCTCCAAGCCTTCTCGGCAAGCTCCTCTTGCCGGGGTCTTGTCTTCTGCGTGCCTTGAGTGGCCTTCCCGGCAAGCTCCTCTTGCCGGGGCCTTGTCTTCTTGGTTAAATACTTTGTTCTTGAATGGCTCCAAAGGAACCACGGAGGATCTTGGCGGTGACCAGCAAGTCTTGGCCTTGGTGCTGCAACTGCCCGTGCGAAGTTCGGGATACTAGGGTACCCTACTCTAGTACACCGACAGAGCCCCGGGCACTGGGCCACACCTGCAGTGCCGGCTGTTGGGCTAGGCCCAAAACAGTCTGCAGTCTCACACGCGGCCTTGATCACGCCCGTAACTTGCTCGACCCACCACGTCCCCCACGAACAGCACGCGTCGAACGTGGCGTCGTGGGAGAGATCGTGGGGGGTTGCTTTATTAGGAAAAGCGGAACGTCCGCCCCCTCTCCCTCCTTATAAACAGGGGAAACAGTGGCAGGTCGCCCACCTCGCCATTGCTGTCTCGTCTCGAAAACCACCGCCGCACCCCCATTCATCTCTAGTGAGAAGAGAGCAGCGCTCCGCCTTCGCCACAGCGCCATCAACGCCGTCGGTCTCCTCCACCGCCTCCGCCATGGCTCCAAAGCCGACAAGGGAAGGCGTGAAGTCGGCCGAGGCGCAGCGGCTCATGGCGCTGCGAAAGGAGCGGGCCATCTTCTCCCCAGCTCGACGCAGCAAAGGAGCTAAGGGAGGGTTACTACCTCTTACGTCGACGGAGACGCCAGCGCACCAGCGCATCGAAGGTACTCCCGCCACCGCTTCGAACTAGCCCCAATCGGGTACCCTTTCTTTGCGCTTTTCTTCTATTGCGGGCTCTGCCCGCCCTTTTCTGAATTCTTCTGCGACATTATGAACACCTACGGGTTCCGCCTCCTTGATTTCATCCCCAACGCCGTTCTGACCATGGCAGTTTTCGCACACCTTTGCGAAAACTTTGTCGGGATCCACCCAAACATAGCCCTCTTCCGCCACTTCTTCATGCCCAGCGTTGAGAGAGGGAGCCGCTTCTTGGAGGGATTGCTTGGGTCTCCAGGCCGGCAAGAAGGAGGCCTATCTGGAGGAGAGCTCCGCAGCAAATGGGAGGAGTGGAGAGCCAATTGGTGTTGGATCGTTGAGGAGAACCCGCAGCCCTTCATCGCCTGCGCCAGCCCCAATAGTGCGTGGCAACGATTGGAGCAACTTGGCGCGGAAGATGCTAGGTTGAAGATTGTGTGACTCGGATCTTGCGCCTCGGGCTTGCCGGACTCATCAGAGGCGCAGATTGGCGCGATTTCCTTTGCCGCCGCATCGCTTCCCTTGCAGGAGAGGAGGAGACCTGCTTGGGAGTTCCAAAATGCAGCGGACATCATGAGGCTGCGCCCGGGCCTCAACTGGAATTTCACTGTCTTGGAGTTGGATGCGATGCTGCTAGAACTGTTCAAGCATGACCCCGATCATCCCGAGTGGTTTAGGTTGCCGAGGGGGGTCGTCTCATTGTGCAACAATTGTGCGCTCGACCGCATCCGTGCCATGATGCCATTGTGCGATTCTCATGGGATCGTTCCAACCTGGCAAGAGCCTGCGGACGACGTCGTGCGGCAATTCTTCAACAGCTTGGAAGAAATGCCGATCCGCCCCGACGAGCAGAAGAAGGTCACCCGCGACACCACCGACGACGAGATGCAGCGCATTGCCACCCAGTGGAGGAGGCGGCAGCATTCCGCCGCTGGCGTCTTCGGGTACACCGTGGAGGAGGCAGATGCAGAGGCGGCAAGCCTTGCTGAGCGAAGGGAGTTCGCCGGTGAGGAAGAGCTTGCGAACCCGAGGCCGAAGTCGAGCGAACCAGCCGAGGGCGCTTCTTCCCCACCATCCAAATGGCTTGCCGCAACGGAGCCCCCGGCTCCGCTTAAAGAGGCGTCTCCGCAAGGCCGGAGACGAGACGGGCGGGCAGACGGGCTAACAGTAGCGCCACATGACGCGCTTCATCAAGAAGCAATGTTGCCGCTGGAGCACCCCACACCGCTATGACAACCGGGCGGGATCCTCCCTGTGCCATCACGACACCTCCGCCAAGCGGTCAAGAGAGCCCACTCCTCCACCTTGTCGTGACCGGAGGCGAGCCGAGATTGATCTCTCCGCTCAGCTCCGACGAGGAAGAAGAAGAGTAAGCTTCAATATTGTGCTTGTATTTCTTCAATTTTGTTGCTTCATCTTGAATCTGATTTGCTTCGTTCTGAACTCTTTCCTTTTCAGGACGCTGGCCCAGAGAGCGTCGAAGAGAGCCAAGACCTCGGTGGTCGTCGTTGAGGACGATCCACCCATGGCGACAGGAGGCGCGTCTGAGACCCCCTTGCCAGACCCGGCAACCCTTCCTCAAAGCAGCCCCTAGCACAGCCCCCAGAGTAAGTATGCGGTTTTCTCCTTACTGTTAGGTGTGCATGGGTGCTCCTTCTTCATTGATATCTGACTGTTGGTTCGTGTAGAAGCAGAGCAGCCTCCTTCTGCTTCGACTACGCCGCCAAGGGAGGATTCTCCGGCAAGGGAGACTACTCCGGCAAGGGACAGCACCAGTGATCCTCCGGTGGTCGAGACCATGGCTGTAGATCCCATTGCAGGTAATCCTCTTGCACGAAAATTTCCCTTGGGCTCGTTTTCTTCTATTTTTCTTTTTGAACATTTGCTTGACTGTTCTTTCTTTGTCTGACGCAGAGCCGATGGAGATCGAGGTCGCCGGGCGAGGAGGACGCCAAGGCAACACCGACGAAGCCGTCGTGGGAGAAGAAGCCGGCGCCGACGAGCCTGCCGCGAAGAGGCCACCGAGAGGCCGCCGCAGAAGCCGGGCGAGGGGTCTGGCGATCGCGACCGACGGCCCTGGGCCGCAGGAGCGCCAGCGCCTTACACCGACCGCCGATTCCCCGCCCGCTGGCCAGCGCTCAAGAGCCCCAGCCCGGCGCCTACTTGAAGGCCGGGCGACGGTGTCTTCGTCAAGCTCCCATGGGAGTCGAGCTCAGGCGCCCGGTCGAAGGAGAGACCTTCGACGGAGAGCTGCTCGCCTCCGCCGACGCTGTGGACGCGCCAGCAAAGGCAAGCGGCCGAAGTCGAGGAGGAGCAGCTGAAGAAGCTGCTGTCGCTCTACCGCGCCGACAAGCCAAGTTGGAGTCCCGGAAGCACTTGTCGCGGGGGCGGAACATGGAGAAACGCGCAGAAGAGCTCCGGGCGCCAACCAAGAAACTCTCCGGAACGTAGCGGAAGAGCGGGGCGACTTGTCGAAGAGCGCACAGCCTTCATCCTTGAGAAGGCCGAGGTCGAGGAGAAGCAAAGGCTTGCTGCCGAGAAGCTATCTCTGCAAGAAGGCGAGTTAGGCGCAGCGGAAGATCAATCTTGACAGCTATGAGGAAGAGCTTGTTGCGCGTGAGGAGTCACTTGGCGGGGCTCTTAAGGAAGCGAAGGATGCCGCCGCGCAGCCGCCGAGGCCAAGAAAGAGTTGGAGACGAAGGTGACGTAGCCGGTGAGGCCGCCTCCGGAAGAGCGGCGAGGAGCTTGCTGCGCTCAAGCACGAGCGCCGAGAAGGACGCCTACACTCTTGGCGAGCTGCAGGGCCGTCTCGCCGATAGGGAGCAAGGAGCTCGACGCCGCCAAAGGATTCCAAGGCAGATCTTGAGCTGGTGACCACTCGATGCAGACGGGCCAGGCGCCAAGGAGCGGGAGGTGGGCCTGTTGGAGAAGATCAAGGCCAACGAGGAGCTCTTGGCGAATCTTGTCGCCACCAGGCGCCTTGAGGGAGAGTGTGGAGCACTGGACCGAAGGTCTTGTGGATACTACTGCCGCCATCCACAACGAGCTGATGGAGCTGGGGATGGTGGATCTTGGGTATTCCTCCGACGAGCACCTCGAACCCAACGCCAAGCTTAGCTTATTCTTCAAGGGCGTGGTGACGGCTCTCCAGCGACTCCGGGAAGAGATTGCAAAGCAGCTGGCCGAGGAATCGCGCCAGATCTGTGCAGGAGCCCTCCAGAAGGTGTTGATGAAGGTGGCCTTCCGCAATCCAGGCCTCAACCTCAACGGCGTCCTCAGATCCTTGCCGCCAGATGCCGATGTGGAGGCGCTCAAAGCCCTTGTCGCACCCATTGTGGACAAGGTGGGCAAGATCAAGCGGGTTGATGGCGACCCGCGTGAACTAGGCCGCCAATTTTATCTTTCCCTTGTCAGCCGATCAAGTTTAGAACAATTTATTAGATCTGCGACAAGCTATTTTGTAATATAACTTTATCTTAGGCGATGATTGCAATGTTATTTCCTTTACTTGATTCCTTCCTTTATGCGTTTTGCCCTCGCATTTAGGGAACTTGTCGGTGCAGGCACCTTTGCCGTGAGCGAGTCTTGAACATCGGCACTGCTGGCGGTGCCGCCTCCGACAAGCAACCTTGTCGCGACTAGCTGCAGCTCACTTAAGTTGTTGAGCGGACTCGAAACAAAGTAAGGGCGCGACTAGCCGCGAGTTGGTTCCTCCGTGCACAGGTTTTCCATACAAAGTACTATCGTTCAAGGAAGATAACTTAAAAATTTAAGAACTGATTGCTCAAACTTGGGAACTTAGCTTTTCTGTCGTTTGCTTCCCGATAAGGCGAAACTTCCCCGAGCAACGCTTGGTCCATAGTACTATCTTCTCCTTCCCCCCTGGTTAACTTGTGCGCGAGGGAACCTTCCTTTCTTTGAGAAAAGAGAAAGAAGAGAAAATAAAGTTATGGAGCCTGGCGGCTCGATATTGCTTACCGGGTGTGGTTGCTACACAAAGTGTTAGCAAAAACATGCAATAAAATGATGAAAGCATGAATTTGACAAGTTATGCACAACACATGAACTTTACTGATGCACGGGGTCTGCGCCCGGCTTTATACAAAGGATTACATGCAACATCGGCAAGACTTGTACAAAAGGTGGTTGCCGGAACAGGTTCCGACAACCGCGCCTCTGAGTAAAACTTACGAAGATGCTCAATGTTCCAGGAGTTGCTCACCGAATGCCATCTTCGGTCTCAAGGCGGACAGCGCCAGGCCTAGTGACTCGTTTCACCCGATAAGGGCCTTCCCACTTTGGCGTCAACTTGTTTGAATTCTTGGCGGACTGAACGCGCCGAAGAACAAGGTCGCCTTCCTCGAGGCTTCTGGCACTAACTTTGCGGCTATGGTAGCGACGCAAAGCTTCTTTGTAACGAGCAGCTCGTCAATGCTGACACGAAGACGGTCCTCCTCAAGGAGCAAGCGTCATCTTGTCGCAGCTGCTCTTGATCAAGCTTCATCATAAGCGAGTACTCGAGGTGACCCGATATCTGAGTTCCGTGGGGAGAACTGCCTCTGCTCCATAGACTAGAGCAAAAGGTGTCGGCGATGGCTCGATTTGGCGTTGTCCTGATCGACCAAAGAACCACTGGCAGCTCCTCAATCCAGTTTCTTCCGCACTTGTGCAGCCTGTCCAAAGTTCTGGTCTTGAGCCCGCGCAGCACTTCAGCATTTTCCCTCTCTGCTTGACCGTTGCTTCTCGGATGAGCAACAAAAGCAAAGCAGACCTTGGCGCCAAGATCTTGGACGTACTGCATGAAGGTGCGACTCGTAAATTGTGTGTCGTTGTCGGTGATGATCCTGTTGGGGATTCCGAAAGGGCAAACAATCGACCTGAAGAACTTGACCGATTGTGTTGTCACCTTCCTCATCGCTTCCACTTCCGCCACTTTGTGAACTTGTCGATTCTGACGTACAAGTACTCAAAGCCCCGACTTCGGGGAAAGGGGCCGAGGATGTCGAGCCCCAGACGAAAATGGCCAGGATAAAGGGATCGTCTGGAGAGCTTGAGCTAGCTGGTGTATTTGTTTGGAATGGGCCAGCACGCTTCACACTTGGTTACTTGTGCGATTGCATCCTGGAGGGCTGTCGGCCAAAAGAAACCTTGCCGGAACGCTTTGCCGGCAAGTGCTCTGGCGCCAATGTGGTGACCACATGTGCCTCCATGTATCTCTGCCAACAGCTTTTGTCCGTCTTCCCGGTGAATACACTTCAATTTCACACCGTTGAGTCTTCTTCTGTACAGTGTGTTGTCGACAAACTGGTACATACTTGACTGCCGGGCTACTCTTTCCGCTTCTTCTTGCTCTTCGGAAAGTTCTCCTGTCTGAAGGAAACGGACAATCTCTTTGTGCCCATCTTTGGAGCTTGCGGCTCGACAACAAGGACTAAAGGCACATCTGCTGCTGCGGGAACATCCGCTTCCACGGCAGAACACTGCGGCTCGGCCGAGCTTGACGCGTTCCCGGCAAGCTTGCGGAGCAAAACTTGTCGGGGCGTCGCTTCAACGTAAACAAATCCAGGGCTTGCCGGAGCAGACTGCCCCTCAGCTCTGTTGGTGTCGATCTTGGGGACCTTCTTAGCGGCGGCTTCGGGAAGCTCTGCCGGAAAGTAATCACCAGAGATCAACTTCCTCTTCTTGTTCTGTCCAGTTGATGGTGTTACGGTTGGTTGAGTTAGCTTGAGCACAAAAATCCCTGGTTCCACATGCAACTTAAGTGCAGCGCAGGCATCCCTGGTTCCATTTGTAGGCCGTCAAAGTGTTCTTCTAGCTTTCTCACTTCATCAACGCAGGCTTCCATCAATGGACTCTGATAATCTTTGTTCACTTGGCGGACGACAAGCTGCGAGTCACCCCTGACAATAAGCTTCTTGATCCCAAGGTCTACTGCGATCCTGAGACCGGCAAGCAAACCTTCATACTCCATGATTGTTCATTGCTTGCTCCTTGGGAAAGTGCATCCGACTACGTGCTTGAGGTGCTCTCCGGTGGGTGCGACAAGCGACATGCCTAAGACCGGCGCCTTTGCAGCGAGAAGGCACCATCAAAGTACATCAGCCACTCTTTGCTTGCTTCCTTGACGGGAATGCTCGTCTCTGGAATTTCTTCATCCGTGTCGGCGTCCATTCTGCTATGAACTCCGCCAATGCTCGCTTTGGATAGTTGAAGTGCTTTCAAACTTGAGGCCAAAGCTTGACAGTTCCGATGCCCACTCGACAATCCTGCCTGTCTCTTACGGATTTTGCGATTATCCTCTTCAGCGGAAAGCGAGTGACAACTGTGATCTCATGTGCACGAAAGTAATGGCGCAGCTTTCTCGAGGCCATGAGGAGGCTGAAAAGCAATTTCTGCACACCGTAGTACCTTGATCTAGCCCCTGCAGAAGGGAACTCACAAAGTAAATCTGGCGCTGCACCATCCTTTTCGCATCTGCTCATGCGTCTGCCAGATCCGTCCTTGTCGGGACCAGAGCTTGCCGTGAAGCCCCACCTTGTCATTTGGATGTGTCTGCCGTGGTTGCTAGCTCATCATCCTCCTCCCTCTCCGCTACTAACGCAGCACTAACCACTTGATTGGTCGCCGCTATATATAGCAGCAACTTCTCTTGTGGCTTAGGTGCGACAAGTGTTGGAGTGGAGGACAGGTATCTCTTCAAGTCCTGCAGCGCAGCCTCCGCTTCGGAGTCCGGTTCATTGGACCTGCCTTTTTCAAAATTTTGAAAAATGGCGGGCGCGTTCAGCAGAACCTAGAGATAAACTGCCGAGAGCAGCCACGCAACCGCAAGTCTTCGTGACATCCTTGACGCGCTTTGGTGCTCCAATCTGCTCAATGGCCTTGATCTTGTCGGGATTGGCTTCAATTCCCGCCGAGACACGAAGAACCCGAGAAGCTTGCGGAAGGGACTCCGAACACTCTCTTCTCGTGGTTGAGCTTGAGGTTGATCTTGCGCAGTTTTGAATAGGTCTCTTCCAAATCTTGAAACAGAGTTGCTTTGTCCTTGCTCTTGACCTCTATGTCATCCATGTATGCTTCTACATTTATGTGCATTTGCGGCTCAAAAGCGTCATGGACTACTCTTGCAAACGTTGAACCAGCATTCTTCAAAACGAAAGGCATCCGTATGAAATAGTATGTGCCACATGGGGTGATGAATGCGGTCTTCTCCTCATCTTCTTCTGCCATGAAGATCTGATGATATCCTGAATATGCATCAAGAAATGAAAGCAAATCACATCCAGCCGTGGAGTCAACAATCTGGTCGATGCGCGGCAAGCGAAATGGATCTTTGGGACAAGCTTTATTGACATCTGTAAAGTCGATACAAAGCCTCCATTTCCCGTTAGCCTTGCGCACAACTACAGGATTGGCCAACCACGTAGGATGGAGCACTCCTCTAACAAGGCCTGCTGCTTCCAGTTTCTTGATCTCTTCTGCGATGAACTCTTGACGCTCCACTGCTTGCTTCCCGACTTTTCGCTTGACGGGCGGCGCATGAGGGCAAAGCGGCAAGACGGTGCTCAATTACTCACAGGAACACGGGGATGTCGACGGTTGCCACGCAAACACGCCGACGTTCGCCCGCGAGAAAACGAGCGCCGCCTTCCTATTTAGGGTCGAGAGGCACCGATGGTGAAGGTACCACCGATGCCGTCCTCCTTGGCGGACACCTTCTTGGTCTTTGGCGGAGCTGCCATCGTCTTCTTGCACTTGCCGGTGGAGCTCGATGGTGCGTCCTCGACAAGAGCGCAACACTCCGAGGAGGTGCGCTTGCCGGAGTGGGCATCGAGCTCTTGCCGGACTTGGTCTTCTTCTTCCCCGGAGCTTCAGCGGCAAGTGTTTTGTTGTCTGTTGCATTCTTTGCTTCCGGTAGATCTTGTCGGCACAGATAAGAGCATCCTTCTTGTCGCCATGGACAGAGATGATGCTTATCGGGCCTGGCATCTTGAGTAAGTTGTAGGCATAGTGAGAGGCCACCATGAACTTGGCGAGTGCTGGACAGCCAAGTATTCCATTGTAAGGCAATGGAAAATCAGCAACGTCGAAAGTGACCCTCTCGATCCAAAGTTCAGCTTCGCGCCAAATGTTACCAACAACGTGATCTTCCCCTTGACTTGCTCCTTCCCGGATTGATTCCTTGGAATGTGCGATCTCTTCGAGCTCATTGTCGAGGATCTGAAGCTTCCGGAGCATCGCGGAGGAGATCGAGGTTTAAGCCGGCCCCGTCAACTAGCATCTTGGTGACCTTGAGGTTGCGGATAGTTGGTGAGACCAACATCGGCAAGCACCCGACCGCAGATTATGCGATCGAGGTGGTCCTCAATATCAAAGATGATAGGCGTGCTGGACCACTTCAGAGGCTTGCGTGACTCTACGGATGGTTCCGCTGCATTAACCTCCCGCATCCACTGCTTGAGTTGGCGGTGGGAAGTATGCAGGGAAGCACCTCCGTCAACGCAGAGGACCTCCGTGGCTTTCTGAAACTCCTGCTCATCGGCGTCGTCATCATCCATGTCTTCATCGTCGTCTTCGTCTTCATCCTTGTCGCGGCCGCGGGGAGGCCTGTCTCCTTGCCGCTGCTTGGCCTTGCCGCGGCGCCCTCCCCGGCCGGGACGTTTCTTGCTGGCTCCTCCAGCACCTTCTTGGGCCTTCTCCTTGTCGCGCTGCTCGTACTCAGCCTTCTACTGTTCAACAAGCTGCTCTACCTTCTTGCAGCTCTGGAGGTCATGGCCCTTGGTGCGGTGGATCTTGCAGTACTGCTTGCCGGAGCCGTCCAGCTTCTCGGCCGCCGCCACAGTCTGGTGCTCGGAGCCAGCGGCAACCTCCATGCCGGAGCTACCAGCCTGTGCATACTTGTCACCACCTCCGTTGCGGACTGCTCGACGACTAGCACATCTCTGCCTTTCTTCTTCCTGTTGCCTCGCCGCCGGCTCTTCTTTGCCGGGGCGGCCTCCTCACTGTCAGATCCTCCTGCTTCGGTATTCTCTCCGGGGAGTCTCCTCCCCTCCTCAGCACGTGCGCACTTGTTGGCCAGGGCGTATAGCTCACTGACGTCCCTGATCTTGCACATCGCCATCTCCTCCCGCATCCTGCGGTTCCGCACGTTCTGATGGAACGCTACCGATCACCGCGGCAGGGTGGACATCTGGGATGTTGTGCTGTACACGGCTGAATCTCTGAATATACTTGCGCAGGGGATCTCCTTCCTTCTAGGCAAGCAGATGCAGGTCGCTTTCTTGGCCATGGGGTTTGTGGCCGCCTGTAAAGGCGCCGACAAACTGATGCCATAGGTCTGCCCAAGAAGATATGGAGTTGGCCGGCAAGTGCATGAGCCAGGACCTGACGTTGGGCTTGAGCACCAGCGGGAAGTAGTTGGCAAGGATCTTGTCATCTCGCCCCCCGGCAGCCTGCACCGCGATGGTGTAGATGCTGAGGAACTCCGCCGGATGCGTCTTGCCGTCGTACTTCTCCGGTACGTCTGGTTTGAAGTTCGTCTTGCTGGGCCACTGGACTTGCCGCAGCTTGCGAGTGAACGCAGGGCAACCTACCGCGTACGGCAAGTCGCCTGGTTCCTCTGGCGCGTGCATGTAAACAGAGGGCCCGACGCGCTTGTCGGATTGACGTCGCGCTTCTCTTTGGCGCTCGATGCGAGTTCGAGCATCCTCTTGCTGTCGATCGTGTAGCACTTGGCGCTGATCGCGATGAGCTCGTGGATCTGATGACGCAGTGGAGTCGCTGTCGAGGTGGATCCGGCGAGTCGGCGATCTTGGCCTTCGGGGCGGAGAGTGCATGGTGGTTGCACCCCCACCGGTCTCGTCACCACCGGCTCGCGTTTGGCGTTCCTGCCGCGGCAGCGACGCACTCGGTTGCCGCGGAGCGTCGCCGTTGGTGAAGCCAATGAGACTCTGTATGGTGGCCCTCCACTCGTCGACCTTGTCGGCCGTTGGAGGGTAATCGAGGAGCAGTTGAGCTCTCGCCAGAGCTTCTGCTGGAGTGGTGGGTGGCAATGGCGAACGGTGCGAGGAGCGGGATATGCTCGGACTTCTAACTAAGTTAGAAGGAGCAGCATCCCGTCCAGGCGACCGTACCCCGCTCGTGCCGGCATGCTGACGCGCACGCTGGTCTTGAGGGCCTCGCGATCCTCCAGCTCAGTCTTGATCCAACGAGCGTATGGTATTGTGAATACCATGACGCTGTTCGTCCCGCGGCTCCTGAGATGGGCGCAGGACATGTACGGATGCCGAGGTTTGCGCGGCCCTGTCCTTGGACTTGGCAGCGTCACGAACTCCTTCGCCGGCGCCCGTTCTTCCGCCAGCGTCTGCTCCACCACCCGTTTGCCCCGGTGATGGTGGGATCGACGCGACGGCTCACTGCCGCCAAGCCTTCTTCTTCGGTGGCATGTTGATGAAGATGTTGAAGATGATGAAGATGTTGCTCGTGTGAATGCGGATCAGGTTCACACAGCCTCGACACCCCACAGCGCGCCAAAGATGTCGGGAGGCTGATCGACCCACGAACACCTATGGGACGGCGGACCGAGTCCCTTTGGTTCGGAGGGGCGGAGATCGCCTGAAGAGCGGATCGAGGCGAAGCACACGAGCATTTTACCCAAGCGGAGCTCTCCGGAGAGATAATACTCCTCTCTGCTTGTCCGATTGTATTGTGTTCTTGCTAGGGAGCTGAGAGCTACTGATACTCCAGCTGCTAACGAGACCTAGCGTGAGAGTGTTCGAACCCCTCTCTCGTTGCTCATGGGCCTCCTTTTATATGCTCAAGGGGTCTCCGGCGGTGGCGGCGTAGATGAGGGTACAAATGGAAAAACGATGGTTGGTACACCTACTTGTACGATGTACAATGTACTCTACCTAACCACGGCGGCAAGGGACAAAAGCATTAAATGCCCGTCCACAGCCGCCTAAACAGTCTGTGAGGACCGTCGGAGCGCCAATGTTCGCCACGATGGCAAGCTTGTCGGCCGCTTACCGCTGCTCTCCGCTGGCTGCACAGCCTCTTGACACGCGCGCCTGGAATGGTCCCATGGAGACACGTTGGTGGATGAGCTGGAGCGGAGATGAAGAGAGGTTGCCTGCCGCGGCAAGTGCCTTGCCGCGGCTGAATCCTTGTCGCGTCCAGGAGGCTTGTCGCTCTCTCGAGCCTTCCCGCAAGCTCCTCTTGCCGGGGTCTTGTCTTCTGCGTGCCTTGAGTGGCCTTTCCGGCAAGCTCCTCTTGCCGGGGCCTTGTCTTCTTGGTTAAATACTTTGTTCTTGAATGGATCCAAAGGAACCACGAAGGATCTTGGCGGTGACCAGGCAAGCCTTGACGCGGGGTGCTGCAACTGCCCGTGCACGAGTTCGGGATACTAGGGTGCCCCTACTCTAGTACACCGACACATACATAATTTGGAATTTGTTAGAATACTCTTTGTGCTTCACTTATATCTTTTGAGCTATATAGTTTTGCTCTAGTGCTTCACTTATATCTTTTAGAGCCCGTTGGTGGATTTGTTTTATAGAAACTATTGATCTCTCATGCTTCACTTAGATTATTTTGAGAGTCTTAAATAGCATGGTAATTTGCTTAAACAATCCTAATATGCTTAGTATTCAAGATTTGTAAAACTTTCTTTTGAGTGTGTTGAATACTAAGAAAAGTTTGATGCTTGATAATTGTTTTGAGATATGAAGATGGTGATACTAGAGTCATGCTAGTTGAGTAGTTGTGAATTTGAGAAATACTTGTGTTAAAGTTTGTGATTCCCGTAGCATGCAGGTATGGTGAACCGTTATGTGATGAAGTCGTTGCATGATTTATTTATTGATTGTCTTCCTTATGAGTGGCGGCCGGGGACGAGCAATGGTCTTTTCCTACCAATCTATCCCCCTAGGAGCATGCGCGTAATACTTTGCTTTGATAAATTCTAGATTTTTGCAATAAGTATATGAGTTCTTTATGACTAATGTTGAGTCCATGCATTATACGCACTTTTCTTCTTTCCACCATTGCTAGCCTCTCTAATACCGCGCACTTTTCGCCGGTATCATACACCCCCCATATACCTTCCTCAAAACAGCCACCATACCTACCTATCATGGCATGTCCATAGCCATTCCGAGATATATTGCCATGCAACTTTCCACTGTTCCGTTTATTATGACACGCTCCATCATTGTCATATTGCTAGCATGATCATGTAGTTGACATAGTATTTGTGGCAAAACCACCGTTCATAATTCTTTCATACATGTCACTCTTGATTCATTGCATATCCCGCACATCACGGAGGCATTCATATAGAGTCATATTTTGTTCTAAGTATCGAGTTGTAATTGTTGAGTTGTAAGAAAAATAAAAGTGTGATGATCATCATTTTTAGAGCATTGTCCCAAGTGAGGAAAGGATGATGGAGACTATGATTCCCCCATAAGTCGGGATGAGACTCCGGACGAAAAATAAAAAGAAAAGAAAAGAAAAGAGGCCATAAAAAAGAAGAGAAAAGGCCCAAATAAAAAAATGAGAGAAAAATAGAGAAGGGACAATGTTACTGTCCTTTTACTACACTTGTGCTTCAAAGTAGCACCATGATCTTCATGATAGAAAGTCTCTCATTTTGTCACTTTCATATACTAGTGGGAATTTTTCATTATAGAACTTGGCTTGTATATTCCAATGATGGGCTTCCTCAAATGCCCTAGGTCTTCGTGAGCAAGCGAGTTGGATGCACACCCACTTAGTTTCTTTTGTTGAGCTTTCATATACTTATAGCTCTAGTGCATCCGTTGCATGGCAATCCCTACTCACTCACATTGATATCTATTGATGGGCATCTCCATAGCCCGTTGATACGCCTAGTTGATGTGAGACTATCTTCTCCATTTTTGTCTTCTCCACAACCACCATTCTATTCCACATATAGTGCTATATCCATGGCTCACGCTCATGTATTGCATGAAGATTGAAAAAGTTCTGAAAATGTCAAAAGTATGAAACAATTGCTTGGCTTGTAATCGGGGTTGTGCATGATTTAAATACTTTGTTTGGTGAAGATAGAGCATAGCCAGACTATATGATTTTGTAGGGATAACTTTCTTTTGTCATGTTATTTTGAGAAGACATAATTGCTTTGTTAGTATGCTTGAAGTATTATTATTTTTATGGAGAGCGGCATTTTGGCTCCTAGGTGCATATGCACCCATTGTCGAAATACACATTTTGGAAAGTTAAAAAATTCGGAACAAAAATCCCACGTGTATATCCGGACATTTTATGTGCGTTCACAAGGTTTTGGTGAAAAACAACATTTTTTGTGGCTTGTGTAAAAAAGATAAACAAATGCCTCGTGAATAGTTAGAATGAAGCATCAAAAATTGTCTTTTTTACACAAGCCACAAAAAATGTCGTTTTTCACTGAAACCTTGTGCACACACATAACATGTCCGGATATACATGCGGGATTTTTGTTCCGAATTTATCAACTTTCCGAAATGTGTATTACGACAATGGGTGCATATGCACCTAGGAGCCAAAGGCAATTACCGATTTTTATGTCAATATTAAACTTTTGTCTTGAATCTTTCGGATCTGAATATTCATACCACAATTCAGAAGAATTACATTGAAATTATGCCAAGTAGCACTCCGCATCAAAAATTCTTTTTTATCATTTACCTACTCGAGGACGAGTAGGAATTAAGCTTGGGGATGCCTGATACGTATCCAATGTATCTATATTTTTGATTGCTCCATGCTATATTATCTACTGTTTTGGACAATATTGGGCTTTATTTTCCACTTTTATATTATTTTTGGGACTAACCTATTAATCGGAGGCCCAGCCCAGAGTTGCTGTTTTTTGCCTATTTCAAAGGCTTCAAGAAACGGAATATCAAATGGAGTCCAAACGGAATGAAACTTTCGGGGCGTGATTTTCTCACCGAATATGACCCAGGAGACTTGGACCCTACGTCAAGAAAGCCACGAGGTGGGCACGAGGTAGGGGGCGCGCCTACCCCCCTAGGGCGCGCCCCCACCCTCGTGGGCCCCATGAAGCTCCACCGACGTACTTCTTCCTCCTATATATACCTACGTACCCCCAAACGATCAGATACGGAGCCAAAAACCTAATTCCACCGCCGCAACTTTCTGTATCCACGAGATCCCATCTTGGGGCTGTTAGGAGCTTCACGGAAAGGTAATCCACCATGGAGGGCTTCTACATCAACACCATAGCCTCTCCGATGAAGTGTGAGTAGTTTACTTCAGACCTTCGGGTCCATAGTTAGTAGCTAGATGGCTTCTTCTCTCTTTTTTGATCTCAATACAATGTTCTCCCCCTCTCTCGTGGAGATCTATTCGATGTAATCTTCTTTTTTGCGGTGTGTTTGTTGAGACCGATGAATTGTGGGTTTATGATCAAGATTATCTATGAACAATATTCGAATCTTTTCTGAATTCTTTTATGTATGATTGGTTATCTTTGCAAGTCTCTTGAATTATCAGTTTGGTTTGGCCTACTAGATTGGTTTTTCTACGCAATGGGAGAAGTGCTTAGCTTTGGGTTCAATCTTGCGGTGTCCTTTCCCGGTGTGATGGGGGCAGCAAGGCATGTATTGTTTTGTTGCCATCGAGGATAACAAGATGGGTTTTTATCATATTGCATGAATTTATCCCTCTACATCATGCCATCTTGCTTACAGGCGTTACTGTTTTCTTGAACTTAATACTCTAGATGCATGCCGGATAGCGGTCGATGAGTGGAGTAATAGTAGTAGATGTAGGCGAAGTCGGTCTACTTGTCTCAAACGTGATGCCTATATACATGATCATACCTAGATATTCTCATAACTATGCTCAATTACATCATTTGCTCAACATTAATTCGTTCACCCACCGTAAAATACTTATGCTCTTGAGAGAATCCACTAGTGAAATCTATGGCCCCCGGGTCTATCTCCATCATATTAATCTTCCATCACTTTATTATTGCTTTGCTTTTTATTTTTACTTTGCATCTTTATACCAAAAATACCTAAAATATTATCTATCATCTCTATCAGATCTCACTCTCGTAAGTGACCGTGAAGGGATTGACAACCCCTATTCGCGTTGGTTGCGAGGAGTTATTTGCTTTGTGTAGGTACGAGGGACTCGCGTGTAGCCTCCTACTGGATTGATACCTTGGTTCTCAAAAACTGAGGGAAATACTTATGCTACTTTGCTGCATCATCCTTTTCTCTTCTAGGAAATCCAACGCAGTGCTCAAGAGGTAGCAGCGACTATCTCCTCAAACTCGGCCTTGAGCCGCGCAAAGGTGGCCATCAGAGTTTTTGGGGTAGGCATGGTGGGGCCCTTGCTGTTCTTCCAACTTTCTTTGAGGAGTTCGTCCGCCAACGTCGTCAACTCTTTGGCCAGTGCTTGTTTCTTGGAGTTCTTCGTCTCCATGGGTTGGCACCAATATGGTCAACTCGTTGGTCGGTGCTCGCTTCCTGGAGATCGCTGTCTCCAGTGGGTTGTCCACTGGCAACTCTTTGCCTAGTGCTCCAGGACCCATCAATGAACTGACAAATAAAAAGCAATCGAAAGGAAACCACAATCGCAATGAAAACGGGAAAAGAATAGGCTGTGAGAATCAGTCGGTGCTTCGCAAAAAGAAGATTCTTGGAATGAAAATATAGGAGCATCACTGATTTGCCCACCATTCCTTCGTCGTTACGGAAGAAAAATGGCAGAAGTGAGTAGCCTAGAGTGAGGTTTTCTTCAAGAAAGGGGAGAAAGGGCTTCAACGAGCGTTCCAGTGAAATGATGGTTGCTTCGTCGATCCAACTTGAGGCCACTTTACCACTTCTTTGGTAAAGGTGTGGGTTTTGTGATATGATGGGTCATGACGGCCACACCGGGGTGACCGGTGAGTTTCGACTGTAGCTCCTCGTTGTGATTTGGTGGATGTCACGCAGGCCCAGATGCTTTGATGTCCCACATGTAGATAGAGCAGCTAGTCATATAGGAGTGGTCAATATTGTGCACCGCGACCAAGGCGGAGAGGAAAACGAGAAAACTACGTAATTAATGCATGAGTTTAATTAGGGTAGTTTTGTAAAGTACGAGATACATTCCTCCAATCACAAAATGCCTTGGTTGATGAGATTTGAGATTTGAGCCCTATAAACCGGAAGGGAGATTTGAGATTTGAGATTTGAGATACTGCACGCGGTGTAGTCTAGTCACTTGTTGGAATCTCTAGTATACCGCATGATTCTTTGCTTCTTCTTACTACTACGTACTACTTCGCTGACATGTGGGACAGCCAGTAGCATCCGGGTTGACGTAACACGTGTCATGCACCAGATTAGAGTGCAGAACGGAAGGGGGGCATCGCGCCGGTCGATGGCCAACCTCGACGCGGAGCAGTCGGTGCACCGGGAAGCGGTGCTCTCTCGGCTGTCGCGCCGCTTCAAAGCCGGCGCCAGTGAGAGGTCAACTCCGCCCTGGCCGGGCATTAATGCGGCATCGACGCCTCCAGGCGACTGACCGTTTCACGCTGAAGCGCTGCTACCGGCAAGGGAGTATAGGTTTTGAACCGTTTCATGTAGTAATCTTGGTAGTTTGCAAAACTACTCAATTATTGCTCTCAGTTTCCTAAGAAATTGTGGTAAAAAACGTTACTCCACATCCCTCTTCCCTTCTCCTTCCTCTTCCACCGCCTGCGCACATCCGCGGGAAGCGACCCGTCAACCCTTATATAGGAGTGCTAGCACAAAAAGATTTTAGGATCAAAAGTATGTCTAGAGGGGGGGGGGTGATTAGACTACTTGACCAAATAAAAATCTAGCCTTTTCCCAATTTTAGTTCTTGGCAGATTTTAGCAACTTAGCACAAGTCAAGCAATCAACCTACACATGCAATTCTAAGAGTATAGTAGTGGAATGTAAAACAATTGCATATGAAGGTATAGGGATGAGTTCTAAGGAGCAAACGCAATGTTGACACGGAGATTTTTTATCCGTGGTTCCAATAGGTGGTGCTATCGTACATCCACGTTGATGGAGACTTCAACCCACGAAGGGTAACGGTTGCGCGAGTCCACGGAGGGATCCACCCATGAAGGGTCCACGAAGAAGCAACCTTGTCTATCCCACCATGGCCGTCGCGCACGATGGACTTGCCTCACTAGGGTAGATCTTCATGAAGTAGGCGATCTCCTTGCCCTTACAAACTCCTTGGTTCAACTCCACAATCTTGACGGAGGCTCCCAAGTGACACCTAGCCAATCTAGGAGACACCACTCTCCAAGAAGTAACAAATGGTGTGTTGATGATGAACTCCTTGCTCTTGTGCTTCAAAGGATAGTCTCCCCAACACTCAACTCTCTCTCACAGGATTTGGATTTGGTGGAAATAATATTTGGGTGGAAAGCAACTTGGGGAAGGCTAGAGATCACGATTTATGTGGTTGGAATGGAATATCTTCACCTCAACACAAGTGTAGGTGGTTCTCTCTCAGAAAACATGTGTTGGAAGTGTAGGCATGTTCTGATGGCTCTCTCCATGAGTGAAGAGCGGCTGGAGGGGTATATATAGCCTCCACACAAAATCTAACCGTTACACACAAATCACCAAACTCGGTGGGACCGATTCAAAGAACTCGGTCAGACTGATTTGGTTCATAATGTGACTGTTAGGTGTTTCGATGGGACCGACACGTCAACTCGGTGGGACCGATATCATTAGGGTTAGGGCATAACGTAATATTGGTGAGTCGGATTACGCAAACTTGGTGAGACCGATTTTGGTAATAGACTAACAGAGAGTTGGTCAGGCAAACTCGGTGGGACCGATTTGCTCATCTCGGTTGGACCGAAACATTACGAAAAGTAAACAGAGTGTTTGCATTGCAATCTCGGTGGGACCGATCGCTCATCTTAGTTTGACCGAAACGTTACGAAGGGAAACAGAGAGATTACAATCCCATCTCGGTGAGGCCGAGATCCCTATCGGTGAGATCGAATAGACTAGGGTTTCTGGCAGTGGCTATGTCAACTGAACTCGGTGGCTCTGGATAGAAATTTTGATGGGGCCGAGTTGGACTTTTTGGTTTGGGACGTATGTGGATATGAGAAAGTAGTGGAGGGTTTTGGATCATATCACTAAGCATTTTGAGAAAGAACCTCATTAAGCAACACCTCATCCCTTCTTAATAGTATTGGCTTTTCCTATAGACGCAATGTGATCTTGGATCACTAAAATAGAAAATGTAGAGTCTTGTGCTTTGAGCTTGAGCCAATCTTTTGTCCTTAGCATTTTGAAGGGTCCACTTTCTAATCCATGCCATGCCAATCATTGAGCTCTCCTGAAATATTCATCTTGGAATAGCATTAGCTCAATGAGCTATATGTTGTTAGGAATTACCAAAACCACCCAGGGATAGTTGCACTTTCAATCTCCCCCTTTTTGGTAATTGATGACAACATATAGATCAAAGCTCCGACAAATGATAAGTAAGATTGAAAATCATCGTTGCTTTGAGAAGTATGTGATAAGCAAGAGCTCCCCCTAAATTTGTGCATTATTTGAAATTTGCTTTTGAATGCAAATGCACAATTGATTAGGATCATGTGTTACTCTTCCATGTCATATACATCTTGGTGGAGCGCTCAAGATGATAGAAATTAAAACACATGCACTCCTCACCAAGCAAAGTGAATGATCATAAGAGGATATAAAGATAATATCATCCAACAAGCATTAGGGGTAGCATATGATCAAACACATGATCAAACAAGTATCTCACAAGGACACAAAGTAGTATCTCACACAAGCACACAATAAAGTTTCAACCAAAATAGCAAGAGAGAATAAAAAGGCAACACTCTCTCTCGAAGCCTATGATCTATACATTTTTCTCCCCCTTTGGCAACAAGTTACCAAAAAGTTCAAAAATGCATAGTGCTAAACGACTCTCAGGATTGATCTTCGGGAGGTGGTGTTGAGAGGACTCCAAGGACGAAGGCTTCAGATGAAGTAGCTGGAGCTAGTGGAGTAGCTGCTGGAGGTGGAACTGGAGCTGTTGCTGCCGGTGTTGATGTTGTAGCTCTAGTGTCTGTCACTGGCACTGCAGATCTCTACATCCTCTGGGCACTCTGGCAAAAGCATCTGTGGTAGACTTGCCCTTCTTCTCCTCAGCTTCCTCCTGGAGCTGCTCAACTGCAGTTTGGATCTCCGTCACCTTGACATCAAGGTCATAGAATTTTGTCTCAATAATCCTCTCCAGACTCTCCTGATTCTTGGTCAGGGTTGCCAAGCCCTTCTCATCCTCAGTATGGATTGGATTAGATATCCAAGCTGGTCTTGCTTGCACTTCAAGAATACCTGAGATGCCTCCTCTACTGTTGGCATCTTTGCAGCCTTCTCTGCCTTAGCCTTCTCTCTCTTCTCATGTGCTTGAGCTGAAGATGGTTCATTCTCGTTCATCACCACTGTGTTATCTTCAAATTCAGGATAGATGGGCAGGTGCTCGTTATCCAAAATGTATTTGCCTTTGCCCATCTTTGAGTTGATGAGCTCCTGAGTTTGTGGGGCATACCCACAGCTTCTCTTCTGGTTAGCAGCAGTCCTCTTGATTGTCTCAACAATCAGGCTCGTGACCTTGAACTTCTGTGGGACATCAAATATATGCAGCAAGTTGATGGCATGTCCTCTGATCATCTTGTGATCACCTGGCTTGGGTAGCAGTGTATGCCTTAAGATCCAGTTGATTGTTGGCGGACTGCATAACAAGTAGTGAACAGATCCAAACTTATGTGTATCCAAGGCAGCATCCGGGATCTCTTTGTACATGTTGGCCATAGTGTTGTGGTCTTTCTTCTTCTGCATAGATATCCAAGTCATCCTCATGTTCCTCGGGAGCATTGATAAGCTTGGCCCATTCCTCAATCAGACTGGTACCTAGTACCCTCAGACATCCATACTATCCTTCCATCTAGATAGAAGTGGGCAGTGGAGTAAAACTGCATAATGAGCTCATCATTCCACTTGGTGAGCTTCTGGGCAACAAAAGTGTCAACTCCACATGCCTTGAAGCTATCAACCACTCCAGGGAAGTGATCCTCATTCTCCTTGATGAACTCCCAGTCAACCCATCTAATGTCACACACAATGGGCTTCTTATCATAGAAGTCCTGTTGTTCCTTAGTGTGAAACATATAGTCCACAACAGTCCTTCTCCTGATAGCATATGGATCAGACTGTCTCCATAGTCTCAATCCTGCATCCTTCCCGATTTTCATGTTCTCTGCAACTGGGTGTGCATCAGTGTGATCAGGGATCTTGGGTTTCAGCTTCCTCAATACAACAGAGTCTTCTTCTTCTTCTTGACTTGACTTGAACACTTTGGGGCCTTGTTCTTCTCTTTAGCAGGGATGTTCCTAGTGCTTCTCTTGGGTTTAGGCTTTGGAGCTGGAGCAGCAGCCTTGGGAGCAGATTTGGGCTTAGATGGAGCAGCCCCTGATTTGATTGCATCCCCCATAAGTTTTTGTGCTTTGGGTGCTGGTGCAGCATCCTCTTGATCTTCTTCTTCAGACTCTCTCATCATTGATGGCTTGCCAAGAACTCTGGCAGTAGTGGTTCTGGCCCTCTTCTTCTTCTTATCTTCACCAGCTGCCTCTTCTTCAGACTCAATGGTGAACTTCATAGTTTCACCTGTGGCAACTTTTCTTGGCTTAGACATGGGTTGTCTTCTTGCTGGCATCTTTGTTTTCGGACCGGGGCTTTGTTGCAAAGAATCGCCATACTATTTCTTCAACACCTTTTTCTTTGAAGTGGCTTCATCTTCAACTGCCACATAGTCTTCATCTTCTGAATCGGAATTCCTCTTCTCCCTTGTCCTGGTGGCGGCCTTTGGTAGGTTGCTTGGTGTGCTCCTGCTCCCCTCATCATAACTGCTAGAGGGATCTGAACCCTCACTCAACTGCACCTGCTGTTCATACTTGTTCTGGCTGTCACTCTGGTCAGACATCTTTGCAAACTCAACAGCAGACCTTGTGAATAAATTATAGATGAGGTAGAGAAGATGAGCATCACAAAGTACAGAAGTTTTTGCAAAACAGATGACTTAAAAACTTAGTTTTAGTTCTTCACAGAAAGCATTTTGGATCTACCGATTTGTAAACTCGGTGATACCGAAGCAGCTTTTGGAACCTAAACTAGTGAACCCGGTCAGACCGAGTCACAGTCCGGTGGTACCGAGACTGCTAGGGTTTCACAAAGAATCGAACTCGGTCACACCGATTTGCAATTTTTGGTCAGACCGAAAATGCATGTGCTCTGGCCTAAGCCAAATCGGTGAGACCGATTTCTACAACTCGGTCGGTCCGAGATGAATTTGGCGGAGACCTAACCCTAAATTTTCAAATCAAAACTAATCTACGGGATGTTTTCGCTGGACATGATGTTTTCAATCGTGGCAAGAATCATGGCAAAGCAATGTGCTAAGAATCAGAGCTAAGGATTAGCACAAAGTTCAAGTTTGTACCCTAGTTCGGCGGCGAACTTGCTACGGCGGCAATAGCAGGGCAGATTGCCGTTGACGGCAGCGGAGACCAGTGGCGGGAGGTCACTGGCGACGAGAGGATGATCCGGAGACCCGAAGAGGCAGAGCAGGTCATGCGCGGGCGAGGAGGTTCGGAGAAATTTCCAATATTTGGCCCGTCGGTATATATAACCTGACCCTGTCGGTGTGACCGAGTGGAACGACTCGGTGACACCGAGATGCAAAATTGCAAGCAATTACTGCAACTCGGTGTGACCGAATGGTTCTAATCGGTTGCACCGAGATTGAAAAACCTAGATCAACTTAGGGATCTCGGTGGGACCAAAAAGGATGAATCAGTCAGACCGAGATGCACAAAGAGGTTTTCGAGGTTTAAGTCTATGACGAATCGGGAACTCCGAGTGCTCCTCACATAGAGTGGTTCGAATCTAACTTGATCAAACTTTGTGATGTAGCATGAATAGAGTTTGAGATGAGGAAAGCATAGATAGCTAGAGGGAGTTCTTAGGCATTCTTGTCCATCCATTTGGCAAAAGAGAAGGAGCCAAACAATCGAAGCAACAAATGGATGTCCTCTAATGAGTAAAATATGCAACCAACATGCTCACACAATAAAATGGCAAATGAAATATGTGACAAAGCATGCACAACCACTCTAGCATGTATCAAGCAATTTGGCGATGACTAGGTCATCTATATATGAGTATATTGACTTAGGAGTCAAATGAGAACATTTGATCATAGGTCATACTCATCGTTTAAGCACAAGTGGGGTTACCACTTCTACATAAAGCATTGTTGTGTTCACACCATTAGAGTTGCTTTAACTCAATTGATTAGAGTAAAGCTCCCCCTAGATGTGATATCCCCCCTAAGAGGGATGAACTAACCTTGGGTTTTGTCGATGATGACTTCATGTAGGTGTTGAAGATATAGATGCTCAATGTTGATGTAGATCATTCGGAGCAATCCTTTGGAGTGAGTTGCACTTTCGATACCTACACGGATTAGTCCCACAAGGAACAGACAAGGATATCCATAGACATAGAGTGATGCATACACAAGATGATGGCCATGAAAGCATTAGGTTACCTTGTCCCTTGTCTTACCAACAAGAGGGTTTGTGACTCCTTGAACTAGTGCAAGATATGGAAGTTGTTTGCACTTGTTCTCGCCAAAATGATAAGAGTGAAGTATGTTGGCGGAGTCACCCTCAAGAACTTTCTAGTTCTTCTTCTTCGGGATCCACACCATCTTGATGGGAATCCTTGGAGTTGTAGTCGTACTTGATGAAGTAGAACTTGATGTAGTCTTGGGAACCCACTTGACCAAGGCCTTAGGTGCTTCTTCAAATGCATAAATTTCCTCTTGCAGCTTGTCCTTGCCTTTTTGCTTGTGGTCTTGTGGTGGAAGATCATCTTGGGCTTGTGTCCCTTTGAAAGAAGTAGGATCATACTTCTCTTGTTGAGGAACAAACTTTGTCTTAGGGTATTGATCTTCTTCCCACTCAACTCCATTGGCATTGAACTTTCGTTCAAAACCAACACCTTGATTCTTCCGGTGTCTTCCTTGGTTGCGTACAATTTCCTAAATTGCTTACTTCCGGCAAGGCTCTTGTAAACACCTTTCTCTATAATTCCCTTCAATAATCTATTTTCTTGCTCAAGTGTAACTTGGATAAGAGAATCATTAGTGGAATCAAGAGAACTACTAGAAGCAACAACATTGGATTTAGCATGATTGTTTACTACTAGATGAAGAATCTTTCTTGTTCTTGTTGCTAGATTTAACTTGTGGCATGTAAGTAGACAAGAGTAAACGCTTGGCAATGTAAGAAGAACTTTTCTTGCGAAGATCATCATTGATTGCCTTTAAAAACTCATGCTCTTCCTCAAGGTTGAACTTTTCAAAGCGTAGGTTGTCATGAGTCTTTAAAAGTTATCGATGATCTTCCAAGGTAGTTTCATGAGTTAACTTAAGAGTGTTTAGTTCTTTAGTTAGACGCTCAATCTCCTTCTTATCATCATCATTCATTTTATCTTGATTAACATGATTAATTGACGTTTCATCATAGTTTTCATCACTAGAGTTGTCAACAAGTAAATCATCATCACCTAGCAAATCATCTTCATCACGATTGAAATCAACATACTCGGGATGTGTTACCTTTGGACCTATGGCCATGAAGCATCTTCCAATTCCTTCATTTGGTGAGTCAAATATGTCATAGGAGTTGGTTGACACAAGTGCTAGACCGGCAACACCTTCATCTTGAGTATATTCGGAGTCGGAGTGATAACTTCTTTCGGAGTGATTGTTGGAGTCGAAGCCGGATACCCATTCACCAACATGAGCTTGATGTCTTCTTTTTGTGTAGCTCCTTGATGACTTTTCCTTCCTTTCCGAGTCCTTGCTTCTCCGAGAGGGTTTTCGTTCATAACGATCATCTCTACTCCTCCTTTCTCTTGGTGGTGATTCCTCTCTTCTACTTCTTCTTTTGGGAGAATCTTCTCTTCTTTTGTAGGGGGCCTTACATTCATTGGAGTAGTGTCCGGGTCTTCCACAATTGTAGCAATTACGCTCACGACTAGAAGATCTTTTGTCATTGTAGGACCTTGACTTGGAACTTCTTTCTTTGCTTCTACTCTTGTAGAACTTGTTGAAGTTCTTCACCATTAGGCTCAATTCTTCATTGAAGGTTTGTTTCTCACTTGATGATGTGGGAGCATCACACGAGGCTTTGTAAGCACCACTTGACTTGTTGTGAAGCTCTTCCTTATCCTTGAGTGACATCTCATGAGCAACAATTCTTCCAATGACTTCTGTTGGCTTGAGATCTTTGTAATAGGGCATCATTTGGATCAATGTGCACACGGTATCATATTTTCCATCCAAGGATCCTAGGATCTTCTTGATGACGAATTTGTCGGTCATCTCTTCACTTCCTAAGCTGGCAATCTCATTTGTGATGAGAGCAAGCCTAGGGTACATTTCAGCAACACCTTCACCATCCTTCATTTTAAACTTGTCAAGTTGACTTTGAAGCACATCCAATTTGGATTCCTTGACGGAGTCGGTACCTTCGTGCATATCAATCAAAGTATCCCAAATTTCCTTTGCATTCTAAAGACGTCTAATTTTGTTGAATTCTTCGGGGCACAATCCGTTGAATAGAATATCACAAGCTTGAGCATTGTATTGTAGCATCTTTTATTCTTCCGCGGTAGCTTCACGGTTTGGTTCTCTCACATCAAAGAATTCACCTTGCAAGCCAATACACACAATATCCCAAACGACGGGGTTATGTCCAAGAATATGCATTTTCATCTTATGCTTCCAACTAGCAAAATTTGTACCATCAAAGTAAGGACCTCTACAGTGGTAATTTCCGTCGCTAGACGCCATACTCTCCTAGGTTGTGAAACCAAGGCTATGACCACCAAAAGCTATGGAAATCAAAGCAAATGGAGACCAAAGCTCTGATACCACTTGTAGAATCGAAAGTATGTCTAGAGGGGGGTGATTAGACTACTTGACCAAATAAAAATCTAGCCTTTTCCCAATTTTAGTTTTTGGCAGATTTTAGCAACTTAGCACAAGTCAAGCAATCAACCTACACATGCAATTCTAAGAGTATAGCAGCGGAATGTAAAAATTTTGCATATGAAGGTAAATGGATGAGTTTGAAGGAACAAATGCAATGTTGACACAGAGATTTTTTATCCGTGGTTCTGATAGGTGGTGCTATCGTATATCCACGTTTATGGAGACTTCAACCCATGAAGGGTAACGGTTGCGCGAGTCCAAGGAGGGCTCCACCCATGAATGGTCCACGAAGAAGCAACCTTGTCTATCCCACCATGACCGTTGCCCACGCAGGACTTGCCTCACTAGGGTAGATCTTCACGAAGTAGGCGATCTCCTTGCCCTTACAAACTCCTTGGTTCAACTCCACAATCTTGACGAAGGCTCCAAGTGACACATAGCCAATCTAGGAGACACCACTCTCCAAGAAGTAACAAATGGTGTGTTGATGATGAACTCCTTGCTCTTGTGCTTCAAATGATAGTTTCCCCAACACTCAACTCTCTCTCACAGGATTTGGATTTGGTGGAAAGAAGATTTGAGTGGAAAGCAACTTGGGGAAGGCTAGAGATCAAGATTTATGTGATTGGAATGGAATATCTTGACCTCAACACAAGTGTAGGTGGTTCTCTCTCAGAAAATATGTGTTGGAATGTAGGCATGTTCTGATGGCTCTCTCCACGAGTGAAGAGTGGGTGGAGGGGTATATATAGCCTCCACACAAAATCTAACCGTTACACACAAATCACCAAACTCGGTGGGACCGATTCAAAGAACTCGATCAGAACGATTTGGTTAATAATGTGATCGTTAGGTGTTTTAGTGGGACCGACACGTCAACTCAGTGGGACCGATATCATTAGGGTTGGGGCATAACGTAGTCTCGGTGAGTCCGATTACGCAAACTTGGTGAGACCGATTTTGGTAATAGACTAACAGAGAGTTGGTCAGGCAAACTCGGTGGGACCGATTTGCTCATCTCGGTTGGACCGAAACGTTGCGAAAAGGAAACAGAGTGTTTGCATTGCAATCTCGGTGGGACCGATCGCTCATCTCGGTTTGACCAAAATGTTACGAAGGGAAACAGAGAGATTACAATCCCATCTTGGTGAGACCGAGATCCCTATCAGTGAGACCGAATAGACTAGGGTTTCTGGCAGTGGCTATGTCAACTGAACTCGGTGGCTCCGGATAGAAATATCGGTGGGGCCGAGTTGGACTTTTTGGTTTGGGACATATGTGGATATGAGAAAGTAGTGGAGGGTTTTGGAGCATATCACTAAGCATTTTGAGCAAGGACCTCATTAAGCAACACCTCATCCCTTCTCAACAGTATTGGCTTTTCCTATAGACTCAATGTGATCTTGGATCACTAAAATAGAAAATGTAGAGTCTTGTGCTTTGAGCTTGAGCCAATCTTTTGTCCTTAGCATTTTGAAGGGTCCACTTTCTAATCCATGCCATGCCAATCATTGAGCTCTCTGAAATATTCATCTTGGAATGGCATTAGCTCAATGAGCTATATGTTTTTAGGAATTACCAAAACCACCCAGGGATAGTTGCACTTTCAAAGATGCATGCATGACCACTAAAATTTCCAGATTAAACAGCCACTCCGGCGGGAGTATGGCGTATGTTGTTGCCTTCGGCCGGGGCATGGCTACCGGGCGACAGCGACCAGAGAAGAGGCGGCGGGAGGGTAATGAATGCAGCTACTGTTTGGGTTCACCGTCCGGCTTAAATAAATGCGCAGGATCACGTGTACCCGCGGGTGCACAAATTGTAGCATACGTGTCTGCTTAAGTGGGCGTCGCGTAACTGGTGTGTGTGTGTGTGTGAGTGAGATTCTGACAGACAGAGTGCGTGTGTGCGACTCTACTCTTCGGACATGTACTCAACCTTTTGCATCGGGATATAAGTATAATGGTATTTACTTTAGCTAGTGATTTATGTGGCCATGTTAACGTGGTTGTGTAAAAATGTCACTGTGCTCGTGATTTGTGTTATATAATTACAAGCAAGATGCTCGTGCATTGCACGGAACATCAATATGCATTTTTTTACAAAACACATGTTGTGATTTACCCATGCAGGAGTAATCCCATGTGTAAAAACTAATGGTATTTCGAGAATTTTATCGGAAAACTGGTATCTCGAGTATGTCATCGAAAAAAATGAAAGATGAGAGATAAGATGAGGAGGAGTGGAGCGTGGTGGTGACTGGTGGTCGGAATGGGCGGAGGCATGGGGATGGACGGCGCCCGGCAAAGCAAGCGCCACCATGCTTGATTGTTCCGGAGACTTTCTTTTTTAATTGCTCAGCAATGAGGTGTGGGAGATAAGGATGTGGAGAGAGGTGCGGCTATCTTTTGTAAGATTATCATAGTTTGCTTTCTATCCGTCAGATATAGATCAGACGGTCTATATTACAAGATGGCAGGCACACCATCATCGCCAACTCAGTTTTTCATAAGGGTACAAATGATAAGTTTGCTAACTACTAAAGTAAAGTGGAATTTGTCCATGTTATACAAGTAAATTAAGGTGATTTTTTATCATACGGGTAAGGGTGGATGAAGGGTGGTAGGAACAAATGCTCCGCCTAGAGCATGTGTGTGTGAGATGGAGTCTCAGTGTGTGTGTGTGTGTGTGTGTGAGAGAGAGAGAGAGATGGATTCGTAGTGTGTGTGTGTGTGCGTGTGTGTGTGATGGAGTCTTACTGTGTGTGTGTGTGCGTGTGTGTGTGTGGGTGGGTGGATGGGTGCGTGCGTGCATGTGTGTGTGTGTGTTTGTTTGTGTGTGTGTGTGTGTGTGTCGCGGGGTCTTCGGTGGCGGATGTAATTTAAGTGTGCATGGCTTCATCATAGAGAGGTGATGTGTATGGCAGAGGCCACCAACGATGGGGTGCGGGACAGAAAATGCCCGTAGAGAGGGAAGAGAAGGTGTGTGCGCGTGAGAGTACGTAGTCGACATCGAGAGAACGTGTTTGTTCGAGAGACACCAAGGAAGACTACTATATATCGATTGTGCATGTAGGCGGGAATTAAACGAAGGGATGGTCTTATTGGTTTTGGGGATATAAGCGGAAGAGTGAGAGGGGTAGCTACAAGGAGATTGTTAAGTGTGAGTGTGTGTTTTACCCATCCAGGCGGAAGTTATGTGCACACAAGAAGAGAACGATTTGATGTGGCGTTAGGGTTGAGGGTAATTAACTACGTATGGAGACATAGAGACCTTCAACATGCATGCACTACTAGGGAAAAGCCTAGCAACAGCGCGGGTTTTGGGTGTATCAAGATGGCGGTGCCCGCTCATCGACACGGGCGCCATTAGCCTAACTTGTAGCGAAAAGGCGTGTTGACACACGCCATCTTGCTATACATGGTTAGCTGTAGCGTGCGTTGCAAACAACGCTACTGCTAATTAGCTGTAGCGGGTCTTATACCCCGCGCTACTGCTATTACTTTCAAAAACAAAACAAAAAATCTCGATCCCGTGTGTGCTGTCAATGGCAGCAATGGTAAGATCTAGCGATGATTGGCGTCGCCGGAGGCATGAACGGACAGCGGAAGACCAGATCCAGTAGTGGCTGTTGGAGAGGGCCCGTTTCTATGGCAGAGCGAGGCCGCGGCGTGGGGCTCCTCTTCCCGACCATGCCAGATAGCTCCGGGTCATCCATGGCGACGACCTGCACGGGCAGGGACATGGGAGGGTGAGTCAAACCAGAGGGAGAGAGAGCAAAGGAAAACCAAGGGAGAGAGGAAGGTGATGTAGGGAGCAACGGAGCTAGTCACCGGTGGCGAGGTGCTCCAGTGTGGTGGCGCGGGGCGGCGGCCTCCTAGACGTCGGTGGAACACCGGAGAGCTCCTAGACGCCGATGGCGCGGGGCGGCGGCCCCTTTCTGCGCCATGGAGGAGGATGGGTGCATGGGCAAGTGGTCCATGTGAGAGCGTATGGAAAGTGAGAGGAGAGAGTGGTGGAAGAGAGGAGGGATTTGGGGGAGGAGATGGGGATTCGGCCGAGGATATGGCGACGACACCTACCTCGTACTTAGTAGTAGCGAGGGGTATAAAAAGCGCTACTACTATCAACTTAGTAGTAGCACGGGTTTATACCCCTCGCTACTACTATGGCATGTGTCGGGGGGCACGGTAGAGACCGCTTAGTAGTAGCGAGGGTTAAAAACCCGCACTGCTACTATCAACTTAGTAGTAGCGAGGGTTAAAAACCCGCGCTACTGCTAATTAGCAGTAGCGCTTCTTTTTGTGCCGCTCTGCTGCTAAGATTCTGTGTATAAGGTTTTCCCTAGTAGTGATGTGTGAGAGGTATACATGTATACGTGGGATGTGTGTGTGTGTGCGCGCGCGCATGATCGAGATAAAAGAAAGAATACATAAGTCATAAGCAAAGATCAACGATATGGGAGATACGGATCGGTATGAAAATATGCATGCATGCGAGAATGCTGGGAAGAAGGCCCGAGAATTGAGCATGTGTTTTTGTCTTTAAGAGATAGTGGCGTGGGCTGGAGCATGCATCTATGGCGAGCAGAGGGAGTGAGGCACAACGATTGTGCAAAAGAGATCTACCTATAAATGAAAGAAGGTTGATGGAGAAACAGATAAATAGAAAGATAAAGATTCTAGCTAGTGTGCGTTAGAGATAGGAGTCGAGTGGATCAGAAGGCTGAGTTATGGGTGTGGTTGTGAGAGAGATGAAGAAAGGGTGCATGTGACTCACATACAAACAAATATCAGAGAGAAATGAGATCTTGAGAGACGGAGTTTTGTGTCTGCGATAGAGAAAGATATTTCAAAACGAGAGTGATAGCTAGAGAAACATATGAGGGAACGCAAGATATCTCTAGGGAGAGACAGTGTGTGTGAGCGACATGCAAGAGAACAAGGAGAAATATGATACCACAGGAGATGAGTTTGTGTTTGTGTGTGAGAAAGATATATTTAAGAGGAAGAGTCATAGGTTCTCATACCTAAGGAGCGAAAGACATCTCTGTATTAGGGGTGTGCGAGTTGCACACATGGGAATACTAGAGAGAAATGAGACCCCGGAAGACAAAGTTTTGTGTTTGTGTGAGAGAAAGAGATTCCACATGGAGAATCATAGTTAGAGACACATAGCAGGGAGCGAGATATACTTAGAGAGAGATAGAGTGATGAAGGTCGATGGAGAGAGTGCCGTCAGTGTGTTAGGAAGATAGAAGATCATTGTCGACATACAGGTAGCACGAGAGATACCCGAGAGACGATGAACGCGTATAGGTCTAGAGAGATAGTCCTATATAAGCATGAGTGATAGTTATATGAGACGAATATCTAGATTAAATGGGATTCAAATATTTAAACTGGAGATCACGACATCGATAATATCATAACGCAAATTGGTGTATCAAACATGCATATTCATTTGAATTTTGGGACACGTGTAATGTTTATAGTTTATTAATATTAGTGATCCATAGATTCTTTAATTAGAAACAATGCATGGTTTATATGCAATTAATGTCTAAACGGGATACACTATATGTTGCATGTGTGAAACACATTATACATGTTTGAGAAGTAAAAAAAACGCATGAAACACACATTAATTGGAAACAGTTAGCGAGGAATGCATACATTGGATTTCAACATAAAGTGGTTTCAAATATTTGAAAATCCAAATTGATGGATACAACCTTATGAATCTGAGATCATGCCATTTGTAAACCATATTTATGTATAAAGGGTGTTGTGCTTTTGAAAGTATATATAAAAAATGATGTATATAGAATTTTATTCCAATAAAAAATGTATCCCGCCCGAAAAAATAGAATACAAACGGGATTCGAATTGAGTTGGCACGGTAAACTTGCACTCCGCAAAAATTTGAACGAAGCGGGGAAAGTCGCAGTAACCGCCCGAAACAAAAATCTGCGAGATGGAAATTACTACTACCTATCCCTGCCACGCAAAGCCTATCTGCTCGATTTCTATAGGTTTCCATAGAGGTAGGTTTGTAATTTCACTCGAACGTGACATAACCTCCTCTCACCCGGATTCATACACGGTGGGCGCCAAAACACAGTGTGTCCTCGGCCGAAATCGACTTCCTTCCTGATTCATACACGGTTGGCGCCAAAAACAAACTCTCGTCGACAAATATTCGGTGTATGCGAGATTACCGTCCTATCCCCAACCGACTAATATTGCTGTAATGTAGGAAATTTGAAACGGGGGCTAAGTTTGTAAATTTCCTCGCATTTGAGACAAGCACGCCCTGAAGACATGGTTCCCCCCTTCCTCTCCCTCCATTTCCCCATTCGTACTCCGTGGGCACCAAAACACCCTCTCTACCCCAGCCTCCTTCGTCCGCCACCCCATCCACCGCCGTCCTCCTCCACCATGCCGGAGCTGATACCCCGACGCTGTCGTCCATTAGAAGAGATCGACATCTCTCATCCACGGCTTCGGACCGGGATCCTTGCATCCCGTCCTCTCGCTTCATCTCCGCCGTCGTCCACCTTGCCGGCGCCGCTCCTACGACCGTCTCCTCCACCGTGCACCGCCGCCACCGTCTACCCTCCTAGATCCGCTTCCGCACCGCCGACAGCCATCGCTACTGCAGCACCGTCAAATTCTCAGCAAATGCATACACGGTGCCGCACCAGAGGCGGTACTCTTTCGTATCTGCTCAACTTATTTATCGCAACAAGAAAATAGATCGCCACTTCTTTACTCTGTTTTCTTGTCCATCACTCACTTGCTAGTTGAGAGCAAACATTGGTTGCGAAGTTGCCTTTGTCCGGTTTGCACCTTCAGATCCGCCATGGCACGCTCAACACTATACTCCCAATGCTTATGGTTTTCCCCTTTTTAATCCACACTAGTTAAATCACAGTAGACTAAATTTCAAAATTGGGTCAGTCGATTTTTTAGAGCTCGCCGGAGTTCGCCGGTGCAAACAAAGGGGCTCGGGTGGGGACTTTGGTTGGGGGGTGGGGCGATGGTGGGGCCTCACCGAACGAAGAAAAATCAACGCGGGTGGGGGCGGAGGTGGGGTGTGGCGGAGGAACACAGGCGCTGGGGGCCGATGGTTCGGC
Organism: Aegilops bicornis; assembly: GCA_021605145.1. Classification (NCBI taxonomy): domain Eukaryota; kingdom Viridiplantae; phylum Streptophyta; class Magnoliopsida; order Poales; family Poaceae; genus Aegilops; species Aegilops bicornis. Next base: position 470,848,399 of record CM038672.1, on the reverse strand, counting down.
CGACGGCCCGTGCGGTGTTTTGTATGGGAAGAATCAGAGACGAGGAAGAAGAAGAGTTAGGAGACGTAGGATCTTCATCCAACCGCCTGAAATGGTCGACTGACCCAAATGCGGACATGCCTTTATATTCAGTACCATCACCGTGCCTGTTAGCACTGCTCCTGAATCCATCAAGCTAAACAATGTGCCACTCATAATTCCAAACTTGTTGCTCAAGTACGAATCTGATATGATGCTAATATTACTAAAACAGATAACATTTAATTGGTAAGCTAATGTTCCTACTTTACTTTCGAAAAAGCACGTGCACCACATATAGAGAGACAACAGGGAGTTGCTTTCTTAATGCGCTCTGGTTCATCATGTGGGCACTGCGCAACGAACATTTTATTATCCAAAATCTGCTTGCTCTTCTTTACCATGTTCTCTTCCGCTCTTCTTTAATAAGTACTCTCTCCGTTCCTAAATACAAGTCTTTGTATAGATTCCACCATGGACTACATATGGAGAAAAATGAGTGAATCCACACTCTAAAATGTATCTGGATACATCTGTATGTGATCCATAGTGGAAATCTCTACCAAGACTTATATTTTGGAACGGAGGGAGTATGATAGTGGTACAGTATGTTCCTTGTAGTGAAGATGAGCAGGGACATTTGTAGTGTAGAGGTCTATACGGTTGGTTGGTATGGACACTTTGAACACGTTGGGCCTCTTTGATTCGTAGGATTTTGTAAACATGGGAATAGGATTTGTAGTGGCCTGCCCACTTGAATCCTATAAGAATAGCAAGAAAATGCGAGGAGTTGTGTCGCCTTTGAGAGTTACACTGATATTAACAGTACCGCACCTTTAGTTGAAGAGAGCTGGTATCCGAAGCCTTTCTAGCTGTACCGGCAATACTAGCACATATATTCTAGCAAGTTCCACTTTGCTGATTTTACTCTGATGCTTATGGTTTTCCTGTTATATCTACACCATGATCTGTGTAGCTGCTTTGTGTCGCACTAGCAGCAGTCCACTCTTGAAGCTAAACACCGCAATGACTTACAAAATTGGCACCAAGGCATTGAGTGCCATTCCGAATGCAATGAAACTCATACGCTCCCCACCTGTTGACTCTTGTTCAAAATATGAACCTAATGACTCTTGTTCAAAATTGCCACATACAGAGAGACAACATGGAATTGTATTTCTTTGGGCGTTGTGATTCATCATGAGTGGGCAACCAACATTGTATACAATTAAGCGGAACCTCAAGAATATGCTTCCTCTTTTGTTCTTTAACATGTTCCTCTTTTGTTATTCTGTATTTAGTATCGTGACAAGATGTTCCTTGTCAGGAAGGGGAGCAGGGACATCTGCAGTAAACAGCTGATGGAGCTGGCATGTACTTGATCGATAGGTTTTCAATTACTAGCAGCAATACAACACCATATTTTCAATCCAGTTCCACTTTCCCGATTTATAGATCGTGGTTATGGTGTACCCCTTTTATGTACACTATGATCTGCCTAGTTGATGTGTGCTCTTGTTATCATGGTTTGGCAATAAACTCTTTATACAATATATTTTGAACCTATCATCTGCCAACTATCCTTACTTCTGGAGCCTATTTTTGTGTGTAATTGTGCTAGATTATATAAATGCACGCACCATATTATAGCACACATGAGCTCTCTCATCAGAATCCAGTGATAGCACACAAGTGTTTACAGGGGCGCCCCTATATTAGAATATCCTCTGCATTACAAAGATAATCTCACAACTATTTATGTTTTCATGGTTCTCAGATATTATACGTAATTACAGTGAATATCAGAATCCGCGCATCAGAAGAATATTGTGGAACACTGCAATGACTTACAAAATTGGCACCAAGGCATTGAGTGCCATTCTGGATGCAATGAAACTCATACGCTCCCCACCTATAGATTCTTGTTAAGAATATGATCCTAATGACTATTATAACCTCGAGGAGTCAAAGGCAGATGGCCTGTCATGTTCACCCATCATGGTGCCTGCTCTAATATGGCAAGGTTTTATTGATTGCGCGTATCTTGCATATGTTGTCTTGCATTTTTTTCTACTTTGTTGCAGCGCCATCTGCTTAGTTTACTCATCATATATGTCGAGATGCCATGCCCATCCATTATCAATACATATTCCATCTGTCATCATACCATGTTTTTCCACTCAAATGCTGTTCTTGTGCATCAGACATCAAAAAGGAAGAGGGTGATTGCCGAACCTGAAGGAGAACCAGCAAAGTCCTTGAAAAACGTGGTTGTGCGTAGAAATCGACAAAGACCCACTTATATTGGTTGTACAACCAGTGACACAAAACGTAGGACCGACTCCAACAGACTATACCCATACTTCACTGGCCACACCACTAGCCCCACCACACAGGACCTGCACTCCAGCAAAAGGTATGCCGATTTCAGTTGCCATAGCACCAACCGTACCACAGAAAATACCACTCCAGCAAAAAGTACATCAAGTCCATCGACCGAAGACCTATCCCAACTGCAGAGACGGCCAATTACTGCAGATTGGAACCCCATTCTAGTTATTCCCAGTTTAAAAGACAATGCTTTCAATGTTGTTAGGGACTACGTGCATATATTCCCATCATTGGAAGATTATAGTGAAGACAAACACCATTTTCACATCTTCCTGTCCCACTTATGTGTAAGTGCTATTATTCATTTTGATTATTTTCCTGTTTTCTGCTGATTGAACACATCAATGATTTACATTACATTGTTGTAAGTAGGCGAGGGTCAATCTGGATAGTCATGACGAGCAAAGCTTGCTTGCGCTTTTCAAGGAAGCATTGCAGCAGTGTTGGTGTTACCTGAGGAAATCACACTTTGATGGCAAGTGTATAAACGAATTTCCGGTGAAGTCTCCTGTGCTAAATTTAGAAGACATTGAATGGAAAAACCTTGTTATGCACTGGTCTCGTTCCGAGGATGAGGTACTGTCTATGATATCGCATGAAAATTTGAACTTCTACTTTTCCGCATGTGCCTTACGGATCTTTTTTGCAGGAAATCTGCTCGAAAAAGAATTCCGGTTTGAAAAGAAAGACAGGATATCGCAAATATGCTGCCCGCTGCTTTGCTCTTGTTAGTACCTATTGTCCTGTATCACTGTACTTGCATACATACAGTTCATTATGTGACAGCGTATGCATGATAGGTTGCTTATCAATTGTTCGCTCCAAATTATCTGATCTGTATGAATGATTACATTAGTGTAGAATATATCCAATGCCAATGAATTTTTTTAGCTCTGCATTGTTCTTGTAAGTACTTGATGTCCTTTATCAGTGTACTTATATTGACAGGTAGTTGTTCATGTACCATCACTCTGCAGATTATTTTCCTTTGCCCTCCATTTTCTACACATAAGATCTATATTTACTCTTATCATAAGGTTGGATAACACCGATGGTACTGAAGAAGTTTAGCTCTGCATTGCTCTTGGCTGTACCTTTTGCCTGCATCGTCGTACTTACATTTATAGCTACTTGGTTATGTAGAATCACTCTTCATCTTATCTTAAATATTCTCCATTTTTTCTTATATTGTCACATCTATATTTACTGTTAACAGAATGTAGAATAAAGGCAATGCTTATGAAGAAGATTCTGTGGTAAACTTCTTGAATTGCCCCCCCCATCAGCATGGACAAGGGCTTTATAGACCCTGCCTTCACCAATAATGTAAGTTTGTCCTTCTCAAGCCTTCAAACTTTCTTGTGTATATTTGGTTAGGCATGATGGCAACAGCTGTTTATTTTTGGTGTTTGCATCAAATTGCATGTTTAAAGTTTATTATGTACTCCAGTTCATAAACAAAAGTTTGTCCTTCTCAATTTAAGTTTTCAGTTGTACAACCAAGTTCCTTCTTCATACCATGTAAATTAAACTATACAGAGCAAGTGCTCTTATTCCAATCTGAAATGGGATAAATTGACAGCACACTAACCATTGATACTTATGAGTTCATGATCTATAATCCAGTGGTGTCGTGAAGCTGCCAACTCCTTCACAATGTCATTTCCTGCCATGTCTTGACCTGAACAATACCATATTATGTTAATGCTATTTTAAACTATGTCACTTTATTCGTTAGTAAGAAATGTGATGAATTGTCAGCACTGATACTTGTATGTGCAAAACATGTCATCTGTCTGCTTGTTTATCCTTCAGAGTGAGGAGGATATAAGTGTCAAACAAGTGCAGATCTCACCCGGCTTGCTTTCATTTGCTTACTATGACTCCCGGCAGGGCTATCCTTTCTTGAACTCTATTGAAGGGTTGTCGTTTTTGTATATTATTTTGTCGGCGTGTTTAGTTTGCACTAGTGGCGATCTTTAATGCCAAGTGTATGTAATCTGCTGTCTGCTTGTGCTTTATTATCATAGTAGCGATCTTTGATGCCCAGTGGATGTAATATGTCATAATTTATTTATTGTATAGTCTAAGTTTTTTTCTTATTCATGATGCTGCAGTTATTTTACTGTATATATATATATATATATATATATATATATATATATATATATATATCCTGTCTTTGCAGTAAACCGGCCAAACCGTAAAATTATGGTACATAATTGGGCCGTCATGCAAATCACCATGTATGATCCGCATCATGGGCCCCGTCATCTTGGTCCGTTAACAGGCCTAAATGTAAAATGGCCCACTAGTAGATTCGGGCCTTTAATAGGCTGAGTAAATCGCCGGCCCTATTTTCCCAAGAAAACTCAATGGGCCTTTAGGAGGCTGAAAAGTAGGTTGGGCCTGAAACGTGCCGAACACCTCACGGGCCGGCAGCAGGTCGAAATAGCCCCCGGCCCATGAATGTGCCAATCAAATCATGGGCTTATAACAGGCCAAAATTGTCTCGGTCCTTGTCTGGCCCAATCAGATTATCGGTTGCGAGCAGGCCGGATGCAAACCGTGTCGTAGTTAGGCCCAACTATATGACATGCTTTTAACAGGCCGGAATTAATATAGGGTCGAATGTTAAACGGGCCCTTAACAAGCCGAAACTAATATCAGGCCGAATTACTAAATGGCCCCAAAAGCGTAGTGTCCAGTTGATGGGCCGAATCTGATATGGGCCATAATTTAGCCCAAAGCCTCTTAAAGGGCCGGAACTGATCTGGGCCGTAATTTGGCCCAGAACATGGTAGGCTTTTAACGGGCCGGATCTCCTTTGGGCCATTATTAGGCCCGGAACGTGGCAGGCCTTTAATGGACCGGATCAAATATGGGCCGGCATTTGGCCCAAAACATGGCAGCCAGTTAATAGGCCGGCCTACTAGGGTCCTCAAAATCTTATGGGCCTTCACTTGGGCCGGCCCATTATGGCGCGCAAAAATCTTGTGGGCCTTTACCTGCGTTGGCCCATTATGGCCCGCAAAATCCTGTGGGCCTCTAGCTGGGCCGTCCCATTATGGTCCACAAAATCTTGTGGACCTTTAGTTGGGCCAGCCCATTTAAATTTTATGGGCCACTGTTGGGCCGTGCCACGTGTCGACGTATCATAGGCATTTTGGGTCCAATGAGTGGATGACATCTGTCCCAACAGAGAGCCGACACGTGTTTCCTCCAGCCAATGATGATTTTACACGTGGAAAATCCCCATTGGTCGGGGCTGTTAACGGGTTATCGGATCCAAAACCGGACCCGATAGCTTAACGGCGTTCGCTACGGTGGATGCCATGTGTCGGTCACCCTTGACGAAAGCACTTCAAGACGCGAGGATTTATCATCATGGAAGTGGACACTTCCGTGATGATAATTTTTGGTAATGTCATGGAACACTTCTCTGACGACACAGTATGACTATCTTGATTCTGTCATAAATTTGTCATGGATGTACATGCATGATAAAAAACGCGACCTACTGTGTCAAACACGTATCATCACAGAAGTGTATTTTTTTGTAGTGGTATGGGATAAAGAGGACTTGATGCTTTAATTCTATGGTTGGGTTTTACCTTAATAATCTTTAGTAGTTGCGGATTCTTGCTAGAGTTCCAATCATAAGTTCATATGATCCAAGAAGAGGAAGTATGTTAGCTTATGCCTCTCCCTCAAATAAAATTGCAATAATGATTACCGGTCTAGTTATCGATTGCCTAGGTACAAATAACTTTCTTGTGTGACAAAAAGCTCTCTACTAAAACTAACTTAGTTGTGTCTTTATCTAAACAGCCCCTAGTATTTATTTACGTGCTCTTTATTATCTTGCAAACTTATCCAAAAACACCTACAAAGTACTTCTAGTTTCATAGTTGTTCTAGGTAAAGCGAACGTTAAGCGTGCGTAGAGTTGTATCGGTGGTCGATAGAACTTGAGGGAATATTTGTTCTACCTTTAGCTCCTCGTTGGGTTCGACACTCTTACTTATCGAAAGAGGCTACAATTGATCCCCTATACTTTTGGGTTATCAAGACCTGTTTCTGGTGCCGTTGCCGGGGAGACATAGCGTGGGGTGAATATTCTTGTGTGTGCTTGTTTGCTTTATCACTAAGTAATTTTTAATTGCTATTCTAAGTTGTTCTCTATCTTTATTTATGGATATGGAATACGAAATACCAAAAAAGTTAGGTGTACTTGCTACTCATGGAGATGGGGAACCTCTTAAAACCCTCGATGCTGGTTATGTGAAAAATATTATGTATTACTTTGATAATCCTGAGAAAACCCCATTCAATTATGTAATGGGAGACACTTTGGATCAACGTGAATACTTTAGGGATTATCGCTTGACTCAAAAAGGGAAACTATTATGGGATCAAATTCATATGTTGCATTGGTATGCTCGGGAACTATGCTTGAGATATGTTTATACTTGTTGCTCTAGGATGAAGGCTCCACACCTTCCCTTTTCATCCAACTTGGCTTCTTATGCTAATGGTATATATGATTACTGTAACACCCCAAAATTCTAAATTTTGGAATGTTATAACCAATAGATAGATTTGATTGATTGTTTGATTGATTGTGTGAAATTGAGTGAAATTCGAAACTTTTTTTAAAGTTAAATGAGAGGGAATAAAAGGACTTTCCCAAACTTCCATTTTCTTTTCTGATCTTCATGAATTCAAATTCTTTTTCACCACAAAACCCTGGAGAGAAGATGACATGACTTCTTCATTTATTTAAATGACAAGGGTGTTGAAAATATTTGAATTTCATTTGAGAATATTTCCAATTCTGAAACTTTATGCAACTCAATGATTTTCACGAGCGAAGATAAAATGACTTCTTCAAAACATATGAAATATGAGTTGGGAGTTTCAAAGAATTAAAATTCAAAGTTCTTTTGAATTTATTTTCAATTTGGAGTTATTTGAGTTTTATTCAAATTATTTTTCTCCAAAAATAAAATATTTGGAAAATAGGGTAACATGATTCCCTACATCAGAAAATTGGAGAGAAATAAATTTGAATTAATTTTGGTATTTTCAAAATGATTTTTGTTGGATTTTACTAGGGCAGAAGCACTCTTTGTTTTATTTGAATTTGTGTGTATTTTATTTGAAGCTAAAATAATGTTCATGTTGTAGAAAAAAAATTCTGAAAATTTTGATATATTATATGCCTATATAATATTTTTATTTCTTTGGTTTTTTTTATTTTTTAGTTTGTCTCTGTTTAAAAAGACTTCCCGAACTGGGCGGCCCAACCGGCCAGCCACGGCAGCCCGGCCCGGCCAGCCACGCCGTCCCGACCTGCCTGGAGGCCGGATCCCTGACGACTCCGCCACCGCCTCGGCGTCTGCAGCGGCGGACTCTCCTCGCCGCTTTTGCCTCCTCCACGCCACCTGCCGCTCCCTCCGCCTATTTAAGCCGCCACCCTCTCTTCTTCTCTCTCCTACGCCGCTTGCGCCGCGAAACCACCGCTTGCCGGCGAGATCCACACCGCCGTCGCCTCGCTCGGCTCCGTCCCCGGACACCGCCAACGCCGCCAACCTCCCGTCTCGCCCGCCGCGTCCACCCGTCGCCTCCGCCGTTGCCCTAGGCCACCACCGCCGCCGCCGGCGAGATCCATCGCCACCGCCTCGCTCAGCTCCGTCCCCGCGGACACCGCCGACGCCGCCAACCTCCCTGTCTCGCCCCACCGCGTCCACCCGTCGCCTCCGCCGTTACCCTCGGCCACCGGAGCGCCACCGGCGACCATGCCAACGCCGGAGCTCGCCGTTCGTCATCGCCGGTTTTCCGACAGAAAACCGCCCCAACCGGTAAAACCCTAGATCGGTTTTGTTATAAAACCGGTTTTGTTTAGGTTTATTTTTTTTAGAGAACGTTCATTAGTTAGCTTCTTTAGCGAACGGTTTTCGTCGTGTATGCTTCTGTAGCGTACGTTCGTTCTGTAGAGTTTTTCCTTTTTCTTTTTAATTTTCGTCCAGGGACCTATCTGTGAATACTTTTTCTGCAGATTAGCCCCTGGTTTTCAAACGACCATAACTTTTTACTCGTTTATCTAAATCCAACGAAACCAACGGCCACTTCTTTGTTATGATCCCCTCTATCCAGTAATCCAACTCAAACATATTTTTGAAAGTTTAAAATTTGAATTAGATCAGATTTGATTTTGAACTTCGTTAGGGTTACGATTTCTACACTCAACTTTGTCGTTGGTGTTGATGGGAATCCACAACCTTGTTACTTCCGCTTTTTGGATTGAGGTAATAGTATTTACGTTACTTTATACATGTGATTTACCTCTGTTATAAATCCTCGAGTACTGTGTGTCAGGATACCGATCCAGGGATGACACTTAAGCACAGAGACTTGATCCATTCGGGTCAGGTCGCTACAAGATGGTATCAGAGCACATGTTGACTGTAGGACGTGACCCTAGATACTGACAAGCCCATAGGAAAGATTTTTTTTCTCTACAACTTCGTTTTCAAAAAGATCTTTTATCTCTCTTCTCTTGTGAGCTTGTTCAAATATTCCTTTTAGTGAGACTATACGCTTTCCCCCTTTTGACCACTTGAAGATTCGGCTGATGAGACCACACCAAGGAGTACAAGATATCGGACAACTACTACTTTGGAATGAAGAGGATTTTTACCGTGCATTACAATGACGGAAACCACAACGGTGAAGACTCCGAAGACTTGGAGAATTTGAGGGCTTTGAAGAATTCCTAGATTTGTATGACCTAGGAAGGCTACCTTTATGGAACCTGGCAGACTATGGAAGCTGTCAATACCCAAGATCAAGGTGTATTGGAGAAAGACCGGAACATGGAGCATTAGAACTCAAAGTTTTGTCAAGAAAACCCTAAGACATGAGATATCAATTAGGGAATGAAAGCTCATGGCAGTAACATGGGCATAGACATGGCTAACCATGGTGTTATTGCCCGCCTATGCTATTGTCACCATGCGGAGTTAAGCATGCAGATGCATGGAAGAATTGGATGGTAGAAGGCTGAAGGAGCATCTGTCAGCGAAGCATGCCGTTTTAACATAGCTGGTGCATCACCAGGATCTGGAGTATTACATCAAGAAGTTTAAGATGGCTATGCAGAAAGCTATATTTGACAAGGAGGCAAATTCGTGAAGCACTCGGAACCAGAAGCTGAAAGTAGCCAAGCTGGAGGAGCTAAACCTCAAGATACGGGAGATTTGTCAGGAACTAAAGATAGTAGAACCATGGCTCATGCCAAGGATGTTAAAACCCAGAAGTTTGGAATGCAACTCCAGAATATTAAAGTACGTCACGAGAGACTTTGCGACAAACGAGATGATCTCGCAAAAGAACTTGAGAAGGACAAGCATGATCAGAAGAAGCTAGCAGAGACATGACCAAGACTTGAAGAGTTTGACGACTTTGAAGATTTTTTTAGAAGGCCAAACCCCAGTTATATACCTACGTTAGATGCGATGATTGTGAGCTGTCATTTGTTTGATGTTTTTCCGACAGCCACAATAAAATCTGTCTTTCAAAACTTATGTTTGCATTGTGTGTATCCCTCTCTATCTCTCTTATCCCACCCCAAACCCATGGACCCAATAGAGGATGAATGGAGATGAGCTTGTATTTTCTGGACCGATGAGTCAATTGGAGACAGACCGATGGATTCAGAACATGGAGGATCACATGGAGAATAACCCTATAGTCGAAAAGGATATAGCCCAGCATGCTCTTCTGTTCTTTGAAAGAGGTGCTGCTACCTTGGTGGAAGATGTACCAAACCATCAATGGATGGCAAGGAGTAACCACCTGGAGGGACTTTAAGTGGACTTTGTTAAGATCTCGGCTTGTGTCCCAGAAGATGAAGCCTTATGGAAAAGGATATGAAGAAAACTTGTGCATACAAGCTTTGTGGAGAAATAGGACACAACCATAAAGAAAACAAGGACGAATACCCTCATAAGTGGGGGATTACCAAAGGAGTTAGCTGAGGATTTTCAGGGAACTTCGATTGGAGATTGTTCCCAAAGGTTTTGTTGCAGCAATGGAAGTTCAGCTACCTTGTTGGACAAGATCCGTGAAGCCCAGAAGGATGACAAAGAGATTGCTGAGGTAAAAGAGAGGATGAGCAAAGGAAAGGCCGAAGGTTTTCGTTAGGATGAGCACGACACCTTATGGTTCGAGGATCGTGTATATGTGCCTAATAATGCAAAGATCAAGAAGTTAATACTTCAGGAGGCTCATGACTCACCATACTTGATTCGCCCTGGAAACACCAAGATGTATTTGGATTTGAAGGAGTGTTTCTGGTGGATTGGTATGAAGAAGGATATTGCGGAGTATGTAGTCGTAGGTGATGTATGTCAGAGAGTAAAAGCAGAGCATCAGAAGCCAGCAGGATTACTACAGCCTATGCGGATACCCGAATGGAAGTGGGATAAGCTTGGCATGGATTTCATTACCGAATTTCCCAGAACCCGATCGGGATATGATTCTATCTGGGTAGTAGTTGATTCGCTTGAACAAAGTGGCTCACTTTATCCCAGTGAAAACCACCTATACAGGTGCAAAGTTGGCCAGGATATATTTGACAAGGATCGTATGTCTGCATGGAGTTCCGAGGACCATCGTAGAGGAACACAGTTTACCTCAAAGTTTTGGAATCAGCTGCACCAGACTTTGGGTACTAGGCTAGAGTTCAGTACAACCTTTCATCCGCAGACAGATGGATAGACCGAGAGAGTCAATCCGATTCTAGAGGACATATTGAGAACGTGTGCGCTAGATTATGGATCTAGTAGGAATGATAATCTACCTTACGCTGAGTCCTCATACAACAAAAGTTACCAAGCTAGTTTGTAGATGGCCCCTTTTTAAGCTTTGTATGGGAGAAGGAGCCAGACACCGTTGATGTGGGATGAAGTTGGAGACCGTCAGTTGTTTGGACCAGATTTGATCAAAGAGTCAGAAAGAAGGTTAAGTTGATTCGAGATAGATCAAGGTAGCTCGACCAGTGCGTAAGAGTTATGCAGACTGAAAAAGGCAAGGATGTAGTCTATGAAATTGGAGACAGAGCATGTCTTCGTGTGTCCCCTCTGCGAGGAGTTAAACGATCTGGAGTTAAGGGAAAGTTAGCCCCGAGATTTGTAGGACCATACCGAGTTTGGAACGTATGGGAGAATTGGCTAACAAGTTGGAGTCACCCGAAGGACTGTCGGGGAGTTCATGATGTGTTTCACGCTTCCCAGTTGAAGAAGTGCCATGCGTAGATGGCCAATATTCCCTGTAAGGATGCTTGACCTGTAAAGGATAATGATGTTCCACGAAGTGGAGTATGGACTTCATAAGTATAAGTTTTTATCTCGGTATGTGGGATATCCCACGAGGATGAAGAGATGAATTACTATTGGATATAAAGGAGGTACGATGATGTAAATATGGATGAATGGAAAATTCCATGATGAGTCGGAGTAATCACGTCTCAGTTTGGTACAAATAGAAGGAAGAAAGACATTACAATTGGATGGATGTTAAGTATGCTAGGAAGCTGGAAGTTGAATGTTGGAATAATGATCAGAAGCGCGATGATAAGTTCAAGGACTACAAGTGATGAGACGGGCCATAACCCACAGGCCCCAGGACCTGCCGAGAAGCAAGCACATTCTTGCTGAAGGAAAAACCTTAGAAGAGGATATGCCTTTGTTAACCGATGATTTTATAGGAGTAACGCAAAACCTGAGAGTTGTGAAGGAACGATAGATGTTTGTTTGGCTTGCAAAATCAATGGATTTATCCGAACTTGGTTCGTCGACAAGAGAAATTCTGCAATGCTTGTGATGACCGAGTGTTAGAATGCGAGATTCGCTAAACTATGTACAAGGTAATGATTTGGGTGCGGGATGGATTGATCACCATACTGACTTACTCTTATTATTCGTGTTGCTATATGGGATGGTAAATCTGAGTGACTTACCTATAGTAGAGAGACGACGATCAAAACCCTGTTTAAACCTTAGAATGGTATAAGAATTTTTCCCCTTGTACAAGGCAGTTGTTGCCAACCGTAGGATATACGGTGAGGATCAACCCAGACCCATTTCCTGCAGGACAAACCATAAATTGATGACCACCATGAGATATCGAAGGTTGTTTAGAATTGGCGCCAGACCCGTCAGATAAGAGGACCCAGTTTCGGGATAACCTTACCAAGATGAAAGGACAGAAGAATTAAGGAAAAGGTTATGCCACTACCGGAAAATTCAGAGAGGGAATTATACTGAAGATCTGAGAAGACCGACACTGTCAATGATAAGGATGGAGTATATGAGTTTTGATGGAACCATAACCATGCTTTTAAGGGTGGTAGCACCCGAGATCCCCGGAGACGATCGATGGATTTTGAGAAGACCCCCAAACCATAACCTATTTCTTGCTAGCCTCTCCGAATCTCGAGGACGAGATTCATTTTAAGGGTGGTAGTTTTGTAACATCCCAAAATTCTAAATTTTGGAATGCTATAAACAATAGATAGATTTGATTGATTGTTTGATTGATTGTGTGAAATTGAGTGAAATTCGAAACTTTTTTTAAAGTTAAATGAGAGGGAATAAAAGGACTTTCCTGAACTTTCATTTTCTTTTCTGATCTTCATGCATTCAAATTCTTTTTCACCACAAAACCCTGGAGAGAAGATGACATGACTTCTTCCATTTATTTAAATGACAAGGGGTGTTGAAAATATTTGAATTTCATTTGAGAATATTTCTAATTCTGAAACTTTATGCAACTCAATGATTTTCACGAGCGAAGATAAAATGACTTCTTCAAAACATATGAAATATGAGTTGGGAGTTTCAAAGAATTAAAAGTCAAAGTTCTTTTGAATTTATTTTCAATTTGGAGTTATTTGAGTTTTATTCAAATTATTTTTCTCCAAAAATAAAGTATATGGAAAATAGAGTAACATGATTCCCTACATCAGAAAATTGGAGAGAAATAAATTTGAATTAATTTTGGTATTTTTAAAATGATTTTTGTTGGATTTTACTAGGGCAGAAGCACTCTTTGTTTTATTTGAATTTATGTGTATTTTATTTCAAGCTGAAATAATGTTCATGTTGTAGAAAATCTTTTTCTGAAAATTTCGATATATTATATGCCTATATAATATTTTTGTTTCTTTGGTTTTTTTATTTTTTTGTTTGTCTCCGTTTAAAAAAAGACTTCCGCCGAACTGGGCCGGCCCAACCAACCGGCCAGGCCACGGCCCAGCTCGCCCAGCCCAGCCGCGCCGTCCCCGACCTCATGGCTGAGGCGGATCCCGCCGCGACTCACGCCGCCCGCCTCAACGTCCGTCTGCGGCGGACTCTCTCCTACCGCCTTTGCCCCTCCTCCACGCCACCCGTCGCTCCCTCCGCCTATTTAAGCCGCCGCCCCTCTCTCTTCTCTCTCCTACGCCGCCCGCCCCCTGCAAACAGCGCCGCCGTCGGCGAATCACCGCCGCCTCGCTTCGGCCGCCGTCCCGGACACCGCAAGCGCCGCCAACCTCCCGTCTCGCCCGCGCGTCCACCCGTCGCCTCCGCCGTTGCCCTCGGCCACCGGAGCGCCGCCGGCGACCACGCTAACACCGGAGCTCGCCGTTCGTCATCGCCGGTTTTCCGACGGAAAACCGCCCCAACCGGTAAAACCCTAGATCGGTTTTGTTATAAAACCGGTTTTGTTTAGGTTTATTTTTTTAGAGAACGTTCATTAGTTAGCTTCTTTAGCGAACGGTTTTCGTTGTGTATGATTCTGTAGCGAACGTTCGTTCTGTAGAGTTTTTCCTTTTTCTTTTTAATTTTCGGCCAGGGACCTATCTGTGAATACTTTTTCTGCAGATTAGCCCCTGGTTTTCGAACGACCATAACTTTTTACTCGTTTATCCAAATCCAACGAAACCAACTCCCACTTCTTCGTTATGATTCCCTCTATCCAGTAATCCAACTCAAACATGTTTTTGAAAGTTTAAAATTTGAATTAGATCAGATTTGATTTTGAACTTCGTTTGATCATAACTTGAGTTTCGTAACTCCGATTTGGTTGATTCTTTTTGCAAATTAAAGCTCTTGACATAAACTTTCTGATAAGGCCAAATTCACATAATATTGGTACTGTTAGCAATTGTTTTACGTTGCAAGAGTTATTTGCTTGGTTTTGATGTTTTCCGAATCGTCTTCTTCGTTCTTCCCGATCTTTTGAGTAATTGCTTATGTGTGGTTACTATTGCTTGCTTACGATAGATTGACCGGAGTGTGACGAGTAGATCTATCAAGAGTTTTGAGTGCGAATCATCTTCATCAACATTGCAGGCAAGTAACACTTTGATCATACTTCTTCTCATACCCAGTTTTTATGCATTAGATCTATCCTCAAACACTTGCATGATTAGGATCTAATAATATTGTGGGTTTTGGGAAGTAGTTGAGGTAGTACCTATTACCTATTTATTTTCAAACCCTTGGGAGTTACTTCTACGTTTGCTTATTATGCCATGCTATGCTAGTAGACGTGGATTGGGTGAGTGTATCCATGATAGATGTGAGATTGTTATTTAATGGTTTATTTAAGGTGGCAACTTAAAACACACATCTAGGTGGATTGAGGCACCTGGTTTCTATCAGGACTTGCCTGTATTTCTTCGGACCGCCACCCAGGCTCAAAGGGATCATGAGATTTTTCAAACTAGAAACTTCCGTGTGCAGCCACAAGCCATTACGGGCTCTGGCATAGTTGATTAAGTTGTGCGAACTCTTACGGGTAGACTAGCAGATGTAGGGGAAAGTAGGTGTACCGGTCTACCCACATGTAAGGTCCTAGTGCTTCTGAAAGACTATGTCTCGGTCATCTGTTTCTCAAACATCATGTAGTGCGAGAAATCCAACGGAGGCGATCGAGTCTTGTGGGGAAAAGTGCGCAAACCTTTGCAGAGTGTATAAACTAATCATGATTAGCCGTGTCCCCGGTTATGGACATCTTGAGTATCTAGTTCTTGGATTATCATGTTGATCTCATCATGTTACTTTAAAATAATTTTGTTGGTTTGTTAATGAGTACTTTTTAGTTGGGATTGAGGATGCTGTCAACCATTCTGAAAGTTCGACAACCACCATTATAGTTAAATAAATTTATTCCTTTGCAGTATGGAAAAATTGGCTTTTCGCAAAAACTGTAACCATAGAGCTTTCCACCAGCCATATATGCATGTAGTATAGGCTTATTCTTTCATTACTCTCTATGTGTTACATTGCCAGCATATTCCATGTGCTGACCCGTTTTCGGGCTGCAACTTTTCATGTTGCAGACTTTTCAGACGACGAGTAAGTGATACGTTAGGGTTACGATTTCTACACTCAACTTTGCCGTTGGTGTTGATGGGAATCCACAACCTTGTTACTTCCGCTTTTTGGATTGAGGTAATAGTATTTACGTTACTTTATACATGTGATTTACCTGTTATAAATCCTCGAGTACTGTGTGTGTCAGCATACCGATCCAGGGATGACACTTAAGCACAGAGACTTGATCCATTCGGGTCGGGTTGCTACAATTATTATGATGTGGAACAAATAGAAGAATTCGTTGCTTTTATGGGTGCTTATGAAATTGAATCTTTGTTTAAAGAGTTTGAAGATTTTTATGATTCAGTTTATAGACCTGAAAATTTAGCCATACTTAAAATTGCTACGAGAATTATGAATTCAATTCTGATATTGATGATTTTATTGAGAGAGTCTTCGCTGTCCAAGAAGAGACTAATATTTGCAGGAGTCTATGGAAGAAGATATTGATGAAATTGTGAGCTCATTGGAAGAAAAAGATGATGAGGAGAGCGAAGAACAAAAGGAGGAAGAGAAGATTAGCTACCCGTGCCCACCTTCTAATGAGAGTAACTCTTCAACTCATACATTGTTTAATTTCGCTTCGTGCTTACCGAAGGATGATTGCTATAATGATTGTTATGATCCCGTTGATTCTTTTGAAATATCCCTTTTTGATGATGCTTGCTATGCTTGTGGCCTAGATGCCAATATTAATTATAATTATGGAGATAAACTTGCTATAGTTCATTATGTTAAACATGAAATTGTTGCTATTGCATCCACGCATGGAAGTCCTATTATATTTTTGAATTTTGCTGACTACACTATATCGGAGAAGTTTGCCCTTATTAAGGATTATATTGATGGGTTGCGTTTTACTACTACACATGATGATTTTGATAGATATAATATGCATGTTCTTGATGCTCCTACTTGCAATTATTATGAGAGAGGAACTATATCTCCACCTCTCTATGTTTCCAACTCGATAAAATTGCAAGAAAATGTTTATACTATGCATTGGCCTTTACTTTGTGTGCATGAATTGTTCTTTTATGACATGCTGATGCATATGAAGAGAGTTAGACTTCGTTGTTGCTTGATATATGTTAGTTTGTGCTCACTACTAAATTACAAATCATTGTTAATTAAAATTGGCTTTGATATACCTTGGGATCCGGGTGGATTCATTACTTGAGCACTATATGCCTAGCTTAATGGCTTTAAAGAAAGCGCTGCCATGGACATAACCCGGAAGTTTTAGAGAATCATTTATTTCTGTTGATTTCATTTATAAAGTTTAAAAACAAAAAAAAAATAAAGAGGGGAATCTAAAACTTTTTCAAAAACAAAAGCGAAAGTGAGAAAGACGAGCATTGTTAAAGTGGGAGCTAGCCTTGAACTTTGTTCATGCTCAAGGAAACTTTGTGAATCTTGATTACAGAAAATTTTCAACAAAAATAATTATCCCGCTGTAAAATTCCATTGTATTATAAAAATAACGTGCCAAGGTTTGCCTTTAGGATGTTTACAATGCTTGCTGGTTTGTACGGTGCAGGACAAAAACTTTGGCTGTAGTGCGTGATTTTACATTTTTTACTGGAACGTCAAACAGTTCTGAAACTTTTTGAACTGTCTTTCTATACAAATTGTTTATTTTTCCTAATTTTTGTAGAATTTTTGGAGTACCATAGGTATGGTTAATGTTCAGATTATTACAGACTGTTCTGTTTTAGACAGATTCTGTTTTTGATGCATAGTTTGCTTGTTTTGATGAAACTATCAATTTCTATCAGTAGATTAAGCCATGGAAAAGTTATATTACAGTATATATAATGAAAAAACAAAATATGAATTGGTTTGCAACAGTACCTAGAGTAGTGATTTGCTTTATTATACTAACGGATCTTACCAAGTTTTCTGTTGAGTTTTGTGTGGATGAAGTGTTCGAAGATCGAGGAGGTCTCGATGTGAGGAGAAGGAGGAGAGGCAAGAGCTCAAGCTTGGGGATTCCCAAGGCACCCCAAGTAAATATTCAAGGAAAATCAAGCGTATAAGCTTGGGGATGCCCCGGAAGGCATCCCATCTTTCTTTAACAAGTATCGGTATGTTTTCGGATTCGTTTCATTCATGCGATATGCGCAAATCTTGGAGCGTCTTTTGCATTTAGTTTTCATTTTTATTTTATGCACCATGCTGGTATGAGATAGTCCTTGGTTGATTTATAGAATGCTCTTTGCACTTCACTTATATCCTTTGAGTACGGCTTTATAGAATGCTTCATGTGCTTCGCTTATATCATTTGAAGTTTGGATTGCCTGTTTCTCTTCACATAGAAAACCGCCATTTGTAGAATGCTATTTTGCTTAACTTATATTTGTTAGAGCGTGGGCATATCTTTTGTAGAAAGAATTAAACTCTCTTGCTTCACTTGTATCTATTTAGAGAGATGACAGGAATTGGTCATTCACATGGTTAGTCATAAAATCCTGCATAAAACTTGTAGATCACTGAATATGATATGTTTGATTCCTTGCAATAGTTTTGTGATATAAAGGTGATGATATTAGAGTCATGCTAGTTGAGTAATTGTGAAATTGAGAAATACGTGTGTTGAGGTTTGCAAGTCCCATAGCATGCATGTACGGTAAACGTTGTGTGACAAATTTGAAGCATGGGGTGTTCTTTGAGTGCTTTCCTTATGAGTGGCGGTCGGGGACGCGCGATGGTATTTTCCTACCAATCTATCTCCCTAGGGGCATGTGTAGTAGTACTTTGCTTCAAGGGCTAATAAACTTTTGCAATAAGTATATGAGTTCTTTATGACTAATGCGAGTCCATGGATTATACGCACTCTCACCCTTCCATCATTGCTAGCCTCTTGATGCAGTGCATTGCCCTTTCTCACCTCGAGAGTTGGTGCAAACTTCGACGGTGCATCCAAACCCCGTGATACGATATGCTCTATCACACATAAGCCTCATTATATCTTCCTCAAAACAGCCACCATACCTACCTATCATGGCATTTCCATAGCCATTCCGAGATATATTGCCGTGCAACTTCCATCATCATCATATACATGACTTGAGCATTTATTGTCATATTGCTTTGCATGATCGTTAGATAGCTAGCATGATGTTTTCATGGCTTTTCTGTTTTTTTATGTCTTTGCTGCGCTAGATCATTGCACATCCCGGTACACCACCGGAGGCATTCATATAAGAGTCATATCTTTGTTCTAGTATCGAGTTGTAATATTGAGTTATAAGTAAATAAAAGTGTGATGATCATCATTATTAGAGCATTGCCCCAAGAAAAAAAAGAGGCCAAAGAAGCCTAAATAAAAAAAGGGGGCCAAAGAAGCCCGCAAAAAGTAAATAAATAAAGAAAAAAAGGGGAAAAAGAAAAAAAGAAAAGGGGGCAATGTTACTATCCTTTTACCACACTTGTGCTTCAAAGTAGCACCATGTTCTTCACATAGAGAGTCTCTTGAGTTATCACTTTTATATACTAGTTGAAATTTTCATTATAGAACTTGGCTTGTATATTGCGATGATGGGCTTCCTCATATGCCCGAGGTCTTCATGAGCAAGCAAGTTGGATGCACATCCACTTAGTTTCCAGTTTGAGCTTTCATACACTTATAGCTCTTAGTGCATCCGTTGCATGGCAATCCCTACTCCTCACATTGACATCAATTGATGGGAATCTTCATAGCCCGTTGATTAGCCGCGTCGATGTGAGACTTTCTCCTTTTTTGTCTTCTCCACACAACCTCCATAATCATATTCTATTCCACCCATAGTGCTATGTCCATGGCTTGCGCTCATGTATTGCGTGAGGGTTGAAAAGGCTGAAGCGTGTTAAAAAGTATGAAACAATTGCTCGCCTTTTCATCGGGGTTGTGCATGATGGGAGCATTTTGTGTGACGAAAATGAAGCATGGCCAAACTATATGATTTTGTAGGGATAAGATTTCTTTGTCTATGTTATTTTGATAAAACATAATTGCTTGGTTAGTATGCTTGAAGTATTATTGTCTTAATGTCAAATGATAGACTATTGCTTTGAATCACTCGTGTCTTAATATTCATGCCATGATTAGGTACATGATCAAGATTATGCTAGGTAGCATTCCACATCCAAAATTATCCTTTTTTTATCATTTACCTACTCGAGGACGAGCAGGAATTAAGCTTGGGGATGCTGATACGTCTCCATCGTATCTATAATTTTTGATTGTTCTATGCCAATATTCTACAACTTTCATATACTTTCGGCAACTTTTTATACTATTTTTGGTTCTAACATATTGATCCAGTGCCCACTGCCAGTTCCTGTTTGTTGCATGTCTTTTGATTCGCGGAAAATCCATATCAAACGAAGTCCAAACGGGATAAAAACTGACGGAGATTTTTTTGGAATATTTTTGATTTTTGGGAAGAAGAATCAACGCGATACGATGCCCGAGGGGGCCACAAGGCAGGGGGCGCGCCCTGGACCCTCGTGGCTATCCCGTAAGGCGGTTGGAGCCCTTCTTTCACCGTAAGAAAGCTAATTTCCGGATAGAGATTGTGTCCAAAATTCAGCCCAATCGGAGTTACGGATCTCCGGTTATAAAAGAAACGGTGAAAGGCTAGATCTTGAACGCAGAAACAGAGAGAGACAGAGAGACAGATCCAATCTCGGAGGGGCTCTCGCCCCTCCCATGCCATGGAGACCATGGACCAGAGGGGAAACCCTTCTCCCATCTAGGGAGAAGGTCAAGGAAAAGAAGAAGGAGGGGGGCTCTCTCCCCCTCGCTTCCGGTGGCGCCGGAATGCCGCCGGGGCCATCATCGTCACCGCCATCTACAGCGACAACTTCACCGCCATCATCACCAACTCTTCCCCCCTCTATGCAGCGGTGTAACCCCTCTTTTACCCGCAGTAATCTCTACTTAAACATGCTGCTCAATGCTATATATTATTTCCCAATGATTATGGCTATCCTATGATGTTTGAGTAGATCCGTTTTGTCCTATGGGTTAATTGATTATCGTGATTGGTTTGAGTTGCATGTTTTATTATTGGTGCTGTCCTATGGTGCTCTCCGTGTCGCGCAATCATGAGGGATTCCCGCTGTAGGGTGTTGCAATACGTTCATGATTCACTTATAGTGGGTTGCTTGAGTGACAGAAGCATAAACCCGAGTAAGGGGGTTGTTTCATATGGGATAAATAGGACTTGATGCTTTAATGCTATGGTTGGGTTTTACCTTAATGATCTTTAGTAGTTTCGGATGCTTGCTAGAGTTCTAATCATAAGTTCATATGATCCAAGAAGAGAAAGTATGTTAGCTTATGCCTCTCCCTCAAATAAAATTCCAATAATGATTACCGGTCTAGTTATCGATTGCCTAGGGACAAATAACTTTCTTGTGTGACAAAAAGCTCTCTACTAAAATTAACTTAGTTGTGTCTTTATCTAAACAGCCCCTTGTCAAAGTAATGGTCCACGGGTAGGCTAACCCGAATCCCAGATCCTTTCAAGACATCGGGGCTGGCTGCACCCCTCAAGACGCCAAGATGAAGGGCCGTCTTCTTGAAGCCGGCTGGAGGAACAACCGGCTGCCCATAAACGGCCGAGTCCTAGAGGCGAGGTCAAGACAAGAAGCCTGCCCCGAGGAGTCGGCCCGTGAAAACAACAAAGCCCATGCCCTCATCGGCGGGTACGGGACGGGGAATGGCTACAGTGTAGCCCATTCCCTCCCCTTTCCAGGGGCTGGAGTGTCCACAGTGCGCTGTACCAGCGGAGATCTCCGCCCGACGCGGCACTGTTGCCATGCCATCCCTGGCATCATCACAAGTAGGCGGAGTCATGCTCCCACGATGGCATGTATGTACGGCCCAAGGACGATGGGCCCCACCAGTCAGCGAGAGTCTAGAAGACGGTGAGAGCCCTACCAGTCGGACCCGAGGGAGGTCGGTCCCTGGGAGTCGGCCCGCCCCCTTCCTCGGCACCCACGCACCATTAACCAGACGAGACATGGAGTGTCTACAGTAATCGCCCGCCAGGCGGCGGAACTGTAGCCATGACCCCCTGACCAAGCATGCGTCATTAGAGACATGGAAACAGTGATCAGTTGCCGACAAGACCCGGGAGCGGCGGGTACAGCCCGTCGGCCCCGTACCCAACCAGTCGGCGGGGCCCACCAGGGGCGGGCCCCAGCAGTCGGCGGAGAAGCCGACGACCGAAAAGGCTGACGGTCGGGCCCTACACCAAGCCGGATTACCAATGTACCCCTGGGGGGTAGGCCTATGTAAAACCCCCAGGGCACCCATGCAAAGGGTTCCGAACCAGTTAGAACTAGACCAGATCATAGAGGAAGGAGAGAGCTAGCCTTGCCTTCTCCTACCTCTAGCATACAGCTCAAGGAGCACCTGTGTATTCACTTGTGCCTTAGTGATCATGCGGAGACCCCGCAGAGTAGCACTAGGGGTGTTATCTCCTAGGAGAGCCCCGAACCTGGGTAAAGTACGCCGGTGTTTGTATCTATGCCTCATCCCTCTTCCGGGCACTTGCGACGTTCTACTCGTTCCCACCATGATAAGCCATCCTTTGGCATATGTTGCACCCAACCCCCAACATTTGGCGCCCACCGTGGGGCGAGGTGCACCGTCGTACGGAGACCTGTTCTGGACGGGAACCCTTTTCCTCCCTGGCGAGCGCAGCCAGCCCGGCACGCCAGACGGAGTCTGCGCCGACGCGTTGCATGGCGCGGAAGTCGCCTGTGCGGCAAGTTGCCTCGCTGATCTCATTGGCGAGGTCCACCTCTCCGGCGAGCCCACGTCTGATGCGGGCACAGACGGCCCTGAGCGCCTCCTCACGGGCCTCCTCGATCAACTCCACGTCACCAGCGAGCCAGCTGTGGACCTGGAGTTTGTAGGCTCCACCGACCCGATGTTGGTTGACTCCGACACCGCGTCGCTCGACGCGTTCCCCACCAACGTGGTGGTCTACGACAAGCCGCTCCCTCGCGCGGTGAGCGGCGGAAGCACTGTCACGGAGGTGCTAGTCATCGGTCATGGCGAGCACTCCGGTGGAGGTGCTCGCGACCCTCTCGATGCGGCGCTGCAAGACTTGACGGCTCCCATCCCAGAAGACGCTGACGCCGAGACGCTGGAGGCACGCCGCATCCAGCTCGTCGAAGGCGCCAAGAAGCTGGCCAGCATGAGACGCCTGTCGGAATCCTACTAGCGCGAGATGGACCGCACTATGGGCGACACGCCGGCTCTGGCTGGGCCCAGCCGCCTTGGCACGGTCCAGCAGCGTGGCGTGGCCATCGCCAACCTGTTTGGGGCGGATCACCCCTGCGGAAAACATCCGAGCTGCCCAGGCAACAACTGAAGGGCTGGACAAGTTTGAGGGCGAAGAACGTCGCCCGATGGTGGAGCGCGTCCAGCGGCTCCTCGACGCGGCTGCCGAGCAGCACGAGGCCGGCTGCCGCACTGAGGTGCCACACCGGCAAAACGACGATCTGCCTCCCCGCCGAGATCAAGGCGCGACCTCTCGGAAGCCGATTGGCAGCGTTCACGGAAGAAGAGACAAGGAGTCGGCTGCCAGCCACAGTCGGGCTCGTGTCACCATAGAGCGCGACCAAGACGGCCGCCCAAGAGCAGTGGAACGGCGGGATGACTGTCCGCCTCCTCCCCCTCGCAGGGAAAGGCGCGTCTCCCCGCCGCATGTTGATCACCCGACACTCGATGACCGCCTTGGCCACCGAAAGGGAGTCGGAGAGAACGATGCCCGCCACCGGATCAACCTTCTCCATCGGTCCCTGGCGCTAGAAGAAGAAGATGAGTTGGGCCCGCCGTGTTTCGGCCCCCGTATTCGAGACGAGCCCTTCCCCAAAGGGTTCACGCTCCCAAGAGACACGCCCAAATACACCGGCTCCGTGAAGCCGGAGGACTGGCTGGTCGACTACTCCACAGCCGTCAGCATAGCAAACGGCAACAAGCGCGTTCTTTGTGAAATACGCTCCCCTCATGCTCCAAGGCACGGCGGACATGGCTGAACGATCTGAAGCCCGCAGCATCAACAGGTGGGTCGACTTCACCGGCGCCGTCCGTCGCCTTCACCAAAGACGCATTACAAGCGGCCGCCCAAGCCCCGCCAGCTCTCCTTGTGCGTGCGAGGTCCCAATGAGTCTACTCGCGACTAATTCACGCGCTGGGACGAGCTCCGCAACTCTTGGGAAGGCGTGCACGAGGTGCGGGCCATCGAGTACTTCACCGCCAGGTGCAGGGAAGGCACCCTCCTCAAGCACCGACTCCTCTGCGACGAGCCGGCGACCCTCGACGAGCTGCTGATCATAGCAGACAAATACGCCACGGCCGACTCCTCCATGAAGGCGGAGATCCGAGTAAGTGCGTCTGGCAAAGTGGCCCCTCAAGAACCCCGAACCCTGGCTGGTGACACCAGTCGGCGCTAACAGCAAGGCGACCACAAACGCAAGGCCACGCAGCCGGCTTCCACCAGCCGACAGGTTGCGACAGTCGAAGACCAGCAGCCGGAAGGGAAGCCTCCGCCCAAACGCCAGAAGAGTGGCAAGCCCAACTGGCTGCCGGCTTTCTCATATGAGCATACTCTGGACGCACCCTGCAAATTCCATAGTGGTGCAAAGCCGTCCAACCACACCACTCGGAAGTGCCATTGTCTCACCAGGATCGCCAAGGGATACGACCTCTTGCCTCCCCCGCCTGCTGGGCAGCCGCCTCCTCCTCCGCCCCAGCAGCCGGCGGTCAGACCAGTTGGAGCCATACAAGATGAGTATCCAGAAGAGCATGGAGCTTATGTCGTGTTCACCAGCGTGGCCGATGATCGACGCAACAGATGGCTGCAGCAACAAGAAGTGAATGCTGTAGCATCAGAGACCCCAGAATTCATGCATTGGTCCGAGAAGCCCATTAGTTGGAGCAGAGCCGACTACCCAGAGGAGAGGCCCAATCCTGGCTCCTATGCCCTTGTTTTGGATGCCACCTTTGCCACAGATAGGCGAGCCGCTCGTTTCTCCCGAGTTCTGATAGATGGCGGCAGCAGCATCAACATCCTGTACAAAGACACCATGGAGAAGTTAGGAATCAGGCAAAGGCAGCTTCAGTCCAGCCGGACTGTATTCCACGGCATAGTTCCTGGCCTTTCCTGCTGACCAATCGGCAAGATCCAGATAGACATCCTCTTTGGGGACAAAGATCACTTCCGCCGAGAGCCAGTCTAGTTTGAAGTGGTGGACCTTGAGAGGCCATACCATGCGCTACTTGGCCAGCCTGCTCTGGCCAAGTTCATTGCAGTCCCCCACTATGCCTACCTCAAAATGAAGATGCCGAGTTCCAAGGGGATTCTGACCATAGCCGGCGACTACAAGAAGTCGTGCACCTGCACAGCTGAGAGCAGTCGGTTGGCTGAGTCCCTCGTGATCGCAGCTGAGAAGCGGCTCCTTGACCGGGTCGTGGCGATGGCAGGCAAGCAGCTGGAGATGTCGCCCGATCCCAAGGAGTCGGAAGCTGAGGGCTCGTTCAAGCAGGCCAAAGAGACGAAGAAGATACCCTTGGACCCGGAGCACCCGGAGAGGTACGCTGTCGTAGGTACAAACCTCGACAGCAAATAGGAAGGCGAGCTCGTCGATTTCCTCCGTGAGAATTGGGACATCTTTGCATGGTCCCCCAAAGACATGCCGGGTGTCCCGACGGATTTCGCCGAGAACAAGTTACATGTCCGGCCTGATGTTAAACCAGTCAGGCAGCCCTTGCGCCGCCTGTCGGAAGAGAAGAGAAGAGTCGTTGGAGAAGAGATAGCCCGGCTGCTGGCAGCCGGCTTCATCATGGAAATGTTCTTTCCAGAGTGGCTAGCCAACCCAGTCCTCGTGTTGAAGAAAAACAAGCAGTGGCGCATGTGTATTGATTATACCAGCCTCAACAAAGCTTGCCCCAAAGAGCCCTTTGCGTTAGCAAGAATCGACCAAGTGATAGACTCCATAGCCGGATGCGAGCTGTTGAGTTTTTTGGATGCATATTCAGGATATCACCAGATCAAGCTGAGCCCGGCCGACAGACTGAAGACCACCTTGATCACACCATTTGGAGACTTCTGCTACTTGACCATGACGTTCGGCTTGAGGAATGTCGGCGCCACGTTTCAATGTTGCATGCAGAAGTGCCTCCTCAAGCAACTCGGCAGAAACGCCCACGTTTACGTGGATGATGTGGTGGTGAAGACGAAGAAGCGTGGAACGCTGCTGGAAGACCTCAAGGAGACCTTTGAGAACCTGCGCTGATTTTGAATCAAGCTCAACCCAGAGAAGTGCGTCTTCGGAGTACCAGCAGGCCAGCTTCTTGGATTCCTGGTCTCAGAACGCGGCATAGAGTGCAACCCTATGAAGATCAAGGCCATCGAGAGGATGGAAGTGCCCACCCGACTGCTGGATGTGCAGAAGTTCACTGGCTGTTTGGCATCCATCAGCCGGTTCATCAGTCGGCTAGGCGAGAATGCTCTTCCCCTGTACCAGCTCATGAAGAAAACCACTTTTTCGAGTGGAACGACAAGGCGGATGAAGCTTTTCTCCAGCTCAAAAAGATCTTGACTACTCCACCTGTCCTGGCGGCTCCGACTCCTAAGGAGCCCATGCTCCTCTACATCGTCGCCACCAGCCGAGTTGTCAGCACAGTCATCGTGGTAGAGCGCAAGGAGGAAGGCAAGGCACTACGAGTCCAGAGATCGGTATATTATTTGAGTGAAGTATTGTCGACCTCCTAGCAAAACTACCCCCACTACGAGAAGATGTGCTACGGCGTGCACTTTGCTGCCAAGAAATTGAAGCCGTATTTTCTAGAGCACCCAATCACCATGGTCTGCACAGCTCCACTGGTCGAGATCATTGGAAGCCGAGATGCTTCGGGCCGAGTGGCAAAATGGGCCGTAGATTTGGCCCCCTACACCATCTACTACCAGCCTCGCACCGCCATCAAGTCACAAGCGCTGGCCAACTTCCTCGTCGACTGGGCCGAGACCCAGTACCTGTCGCCAGCGCCCGACTCCACCCATTGGCGGATGCATTTTGATGGTTCCAAGATGCGCACCGTTGGGAGCGGGCATCGTTCTCACCTCTCCCAAAGGAGACAAGCTCAAATATGTGTTGCAAATCCATTTCGCCACCTCCAACAACGTCGCTGAATACGGGGCACTCATTCACGGGCTCCGGCTTGCCAAAGAGCTCGGCATCCGCCGGATCCTGTGTTATGGTGACTCTGACTTGGTGGTCCAGCAGTCGTCAGGCGATTGGGATGTTGGGGAACGTAGCAGAAATTCAAAATTTTCCTACGTGTCACCAAGATCTATCTATGGAGAAACTAGCAACGAGGGGAGGAGAGTGCATCTACATACCCTTGTAGATCATTAAGCGGAAGCGTTCAAGAGAACGGGGTTGAAGGAGTCGTACTCGTGATCCAAATCACCGGAGATCCGAGTGCCGAGCAGACGGCACCTCCGCGTTCAACACACGTACAGCCGGTGGCGTCTCCCATGCCTTGATCCAGCAAGGAGAGAGGGAGAGGTTGAGGAAGACTCCATCCAACAGCAGCACAACGGCGTGGTGGTGGTGGAGCGTGGCAATCCTGCAGGGCTTCGCCAAGCACCTACGGGAGAGGAGGAGGCGTCACGGGAGGGAGGGAGGCGCCAGGCTCATGCATGGATGCCCTCCCTCCCCTCCACTATATATAGGGGCATGGGAGAGGGGGTGGCGCAGCCTTGCCCCTTCCTCCAAGGAAGGGGTGCGGACAAGAGGGGGGGAGGAGTCCATCCTCCCAAGGCACCTCTGAGGAGCCGTCCCCCTTGAGGACTCTTCCCTCCCCAAGTTTCCTTGGCGCATGGGCCTCTTGGGGCTGGTGCCCTTGGCCCATATAGGCCAAGGCGCACCCCTACAGCCCATGTGCCCCAGGGCAGGTGGACCCGGACCCCTTTGGCACTCCGGTACAATACCGATAAAGTGCTAAACTTTTCCGGCGACCAAAATAGGACTTCCCATATATAAATCTTTACCTCCGGACCATGCTTAGGAACTCCTCGTGAAGTCCGGGATCTCATCCGGGACTCCGAACAACATTCGGTAACCACATACAAGCTTCCGTTATAACCCTAGCGTCATCGAACCTTAAGTGTGTAGACCCTACGGGTTCGGGAGACATGTAGACATGACCGAGACGTTCTCCGGTCAATAACCAACAGCGGGATCTGGATACCCATGTTGGCTCCCACATGTTCCACGATGATCTCATCGGATGAACCACGATGTCAAGGACTCAATCAATCCCGTATACAATTCCCTTTGTCTAGCGGTATTGTACTTGCACGAGATTCGATCGTCGGTATCCCGATACCTTGTTCAATCTCGTTTCCGGCAAGTCTCTTTACTCGTTCCGTAACACATCATCCCGTGATCAACCCCTTGGTCACATTGTGCACATTATGATGATGTCCTACCGAGTGGGCCCAGAGATACCTCTCCGTTAACCGGAGTGACAAATCCAGTCTCGATTCGTACCAACCCAATAAACACTTTCGGAGATACCTGTAGTGCACCTTTATAGTCACCCGATTCGTTGTGACGTTTGGTACACCCAAAGCATTCCCTACGGTATCCGGAGTTGCACAATCTCATGGTCTAAGGAAATGATACTTGACATTAGAAAAGCTTTAGCATCTGAACTACGATCTTTGTGCTAGGCTTAGGATTGGGTCTTGTCCATCACATCATTCTACTAATGATGTGATCCCGTTATCAATGACATCCAATGTCCATGGTTAGGAAACCGTAACCATCTATTGATCAACGAGCTAGCCAATAGAGGCTTGCTAGGGACATGGTGTTGTCTATGTATCCACACATGTATTTGAGTTTCCTATCAATACAATTATAGCATGGATAATAAACGATTATCATGAACAAGGAAATATAATAATAATAACTAATTTATTATTGCCTCTAGGGCATATTTCCAACAGTCTCCCACTTGCACTAGAGTCAATAATCTAGTTCACATCGTCATGTGATTAACACTGATATGTCACATCGCCATGTGACTAACACCCAAAGAGTTTACTAGTGTCTGTAAACTAGTTCACATCATCATGTGATTTAGACTCAATGAGGTTTGATCATGTTTTGCTTGTGAGAGAGGTTTTAGTCAACGGGTTTTAGTCAACGGGTCTGAACCTTTCAGATCCGTGTGTGCTTTGCAAATTTCTAGGTCATATTATAAATGCTGCTTCCACGCTCCACTTGAAGCTATTCCAAATGGTTGCTCCACTATACGTATCTGGTTTGCTACTCAGAGTCACTCGGATAGGTGTTAAAGCTTGCATCGACGTAACGCTTTACGCCGAACTCTTTATCACCTCCATAATCGAGAAACATGTCCTTATTTACTCCAAGGACAATTTTGACCGCTGTCCAATGATCCATTCTTGGATCATTCTTGTACCCCTTGACTGACTCATGGCAAGGCACACTTCCGGTGCGGTACATAACATAGCATACTGTAGAGCCTAAATGCAGAGCATAGGGGCGACCTTCGTCCTTTCTCTCTCTTCTGCCGTGGTCGAGCTTTAAGTCTTAACTTCATACCTTACATCTCGTGCAAGAACTCCTTCTTTGATCGATCCATCTTGAACACCTTCAAGATCATGTCAAGGTACATGCTCATTTGAAAGTATTATTAAACATTTTGATCTATCTTATAGATCTTTGATGCTTATTGTTCAAGTAGCCTAATCCAGGTTTTCTATTGAAAAACACTTTTCAAACATCCCTATATGCTTTCTAGAAATTCTACATCATTTCTGATCATCAATATGTCAACAACATATTGTTATCAAAAATTCTATAGTGCTCCCACTCACTTCTTTGGAAATACAAGTTTCTCATAAACTTTGTATAAACCCAAAATCTTTGATCATCTCATCAAAGCGCACATTCCAACTCCGAGATGCTTACTCCAGTCCTTAGAAGGATCGCTGGAGCCAGCATACCTTTTAGCATCCTTAGGATCGCAAAACTTTTCTGATTGTATCACATACAACCTTTCCTTACGTAAACTGGTAAGGAAACTCATTTTGACATCCATCTGCCTGATTTCATAAATACAGCTAATGCTAACATGATTCCGACGGACTTAAGCATTGCTACGGATGAGAAAATCTCATCGTAGTCAACTCCTTGAACTTGTGAAAAACTCTTCGCCACAAGTCGAGCTTCATAGACGGTGACATTACCGTCCACGTCCGTCTTCTTCTTAAAGATCCATTTATTTCAATGGCTTGCCGATCATCGGGCAAGTCCACCAAAGTCCATGCTTTGTTATGATACATGGATCCTATCTCGGATTTCATGGCTTCTAACCATTTAATTTGGGCCCACCATTGCTTCTCCATAGCTCGTAGGTTCATTGTTGTCTAGCAACATGACCTTCAAGACAGGATTGCGTACCACTCTGAAGTAGTACGCATCCTTGTCACCCTACGAGGTACGTCAGTGACTTGATCCGAAACTTCATGATCACTATCATAAGCTTCTACTTCAATTGGTGTAGGTGCCACACGAACAACTTCCTGTGCCATGCTACACACTAGTTGAAGTGATGGTTCAATAACCTCATCAAGTCTCCACCATCCTCCCACTCAACTTTTCGAGACGAACTTTTCCTCGAGAAAGGACCCGATTCAAGAAACAATCCCTATTGCTTTCGGATCTGAATTAGGAGGTATACCCAACTGTTTTGGGTGTCCTATGAAGATGCATTTTATCCGTTTTGGGTTCGAGCTTATCAACTTGAAACTTTTTCACATAAGCGTCGCGGCCCCAAACCTTTAAGAAATGACATCTTAGGTTTCTCTAAACCATAGTTCATACGGTGTCATCTCAACGGAATTACGTGGTACCTTATTAAAGTGAGTGCGGTTGTCTCTAATGCCTAACCCATTAACGATAGTGGTAATTCGATAAGAGATATCATGGTGCGCACCATATCCAATAGGATGCAACTATGATGTTCGGACACACCATCACACTATGGTGTTCCAGGCGGTATTGATTGTGAAACAACTTGCACAATGTCTTAATTGTGTGCCAAAACTCGTAACTCAGATATTCATCTCTATGATCATATCATAGACATTCTATCCTCTTATCACGAAGATCTTTAACTTCACTCTGAAAATACTTGAACCATTCAATAATTCAGACTTGTGTTTCATCAAGTAAATACACTCAGTATCTACTTAAATCATCCGTGAAGTAAGAACATAACGATATTCACTGCATGCCTCGCACTCATTGGACTGCACACATCAAAATGTGTTACTTCCAACAAGTTGCTATCTTGTTCCATCTTCTTTGAAACCGAGGCTTTTCAGTCATCTTGCCCATGTGGTATGATTTGTATATCTCAAGTGATTCAAAATCAAGTGAGTCCAAACGATCCATCTGCATGGAGTTTCTTCATGCGTATACACCAATAGACATGGTTCGCATGTCTCACACTTTTCAAAAACGAGTGAGTCCAAAGATCCATCAACATGGAGCTTCTTCATGCGTTTTTATACCAATATGACTTACATGGCAGCGCCACAAGTAGGTGGTACTATCATTACTATCTTATACTTTTGGCATGAAAATGTGTATCACTACGATCGAGATTCAATAAACCATTCATTTAGGTGCAAGACCATCGAAGGTATTATTCAAATAAATAGAGTAACCATTATTCTCCTTAAATGAATAATCGTATTGCGATAGACACAATCCAATCATGTCTATGCTCAACGCAAACACCAAATGACAATTATTCAGGTTTAATACTAATCTTGATGGTAGAGGGAGCGGGCGATGCTTGATCATATCAACCTTGGAAACACTTCTAACACATATCGTCAGCTCACCTTTAGCTAGTCTCCGTTTATTCCGTAGCCTTTTATTTGAGTTACTAACACTTAGCAACCGAACCGGTATCTTAATACCACAAGTGCTACTAGGAGTACTAGTAAAGTACACATTAACATAATGTATATCCAATATACTTCTATCGACCTTGCCAGCCTTCTTATCTACCAAGTATCTAGGGTAATGCTGCTCCGATTGGCTGTTCCCCTTATTACGTAAGCACTTAGTCTCGGGTTTGGGTTCAACCTTGGGTTTCTTCACTAGAGCAGCAGCTGATTTGCCGTTTCATGAAGTATCCCTTCTTGCCCTTGCCCTTCTTGAAACTAGTGGTTTCACCAACCATCAACAATTGATGCTCCTTTTGACTTCTACTTTCGTGATGTCAAACAACACGAATACCTCAAAGGATCATTATATCTATCCACGATATGTTATAGTTCATCACGAAGCTTACGGCAGCTTGGTGGCAATGACTTTGGAGAAACATCACTATCTCATCTGGAAGATCAACTCCCACTCGATTCAAGTGATTGTTGTGCTCGGACGATGCGAGCACAAGCTCAACGATTGAGCTTTTCTCCCTTAGTTTGTAGGCTAAGAAAATCGTCGGAGGTCTCATACCTCTTGGCGTGGGCACGAGCCTGAAATCCAATTTCATCCCTCAAAACATCTCATGTTACGTGACGTTTGAAAAGCGTCTTTGGTGCCTCAACTCTAAACCGTTTAAGCGAACTATCACGTAGTTATCAAAAGCGTGTATGTCCGATGTTACATAACATCCACAAGCGGCGTTTGGGGTTCAGCACACTGTGGCGGTGCATTAAGGACATAAGCTTTCTCTTGATCGCATAATTGCTACTTTCAACTTTCAACTATATTTTCTCTAGGAACATATCTAAACAGTGGAACTAAAGCGCGAGCTTCGACATAATTTGCAAAAGGTCTTTTGACTATGTTCAAGATAATTAAGTTCATCTTATGAACTCCCACTCAGATAGACATCCCTCTGGTCATCTAAGTGATTACATGATCCGAGTCAACTAAGCCGTGTCCGATCATCACGTGAGACGGACTAGTCAACATCGGTGAACATCTTCATGTTGATCGTATCTACTATCGACTCATGCTCGACCTTTCGGTCTCTGTGTTCCCGAGGCCATGTCTGTACATGCTAGGCTCGTCAAGTTAACCCCAAGTGTTTTTCTGTGTAAATCTGTCTTACACCCGTTGTATGTGAGCGTAAGAATCCATCACACCCGATCATCACGTGGTGCTTAGAAGCGACAAAGCTGTAACAGCGGTGCACGATCGGGGAGAACACTTCTTGAAATTTGTGTAAGGGATCATCTTATTTACTACCGTCGTTCTAAGTAAACAAGATGCATAAACATAATAAACATCACATGCAATTATATAGTAGTGACATGATATGGCCAATATCATATTGCTCCTTTTGATCTCCATCTTCAGGGCTCCATGATCATCATTGTCACCGGCATGACACCATGATCTCCATCATCATGATCTCCATCATCGTGTCTCCATGAAGTTGTCTCGCCAACTTATTACTTCTACTACTATGGCTACCGGTTAGCAATAAAGTAAAGTAATTGCATGGCGTTGTTTAATGACACGCAGGTCATACAATAAATAAAGACAACTCCTATGGCTCACTGCCGGTTGTCATACTCATCGACATGCAAGTCGTGAATCCTATTACAAGAACATGATCAATCTCATACATTACATATCATTCATCACATTCTTCTTGGCCATATCACATCACATAGCATACCCTGCAAAAACAAGTTAGGCGTCCTCTAATTGTTGTTTGCATGTTTTACGTGGCTGCTTTGGGTTTCTAGCAAGAACGTTTCTTACCTACATAAAACCACAACGTGCCAATTGCTATTTACCCTTCATAAGGACCCTTTTCATCGAATCCGTTACGACTA
The DNA here is from genome assembly GCA_021605145.1 of Aegilops bicornis. NCBI lineage: Eukaryota > Viridiplantae > Streptophyta > Magnoliopsida > Poales > Poaceae > Aegilops > Aegilops bicornis. The sequence continues at coordinate 470,814,652 of CM038672.1, read as the reverse complement.
AGGTGGGAGACTGGCACCGCTAGCCACCTTATGCACCAAGTGCATGTCGATCGGTGGAACACATCTCACGTGGAAATGCGTGTAAGGTCGGTCCGGGCGCTTCATCCCACAATACCGTCGAAACAAGATTGGACTAGTAACGGTAAGCATATTGAACAAAATCAACGCCCACAACTACTTTGTGTTCTACTCGTGCAAAGAATCAGCATAATAGACCTAGCTCATGATGCCACTTTGTTGGGGAGCGTAGCAGAAATTCAAAATTTTCCCTCGTGTCACCAAGATCTATCTATGGAGAAACTAGCAACGAGGGAGGAGAGTGCATCTACATACCCTTGTAGATCGTTAAGCGGAAGCGTTCAAGAGAAACGGGGTTGAAGGAGTCGTGCTCGTCGTGATCCAAATCACGGAGATCCGAGTGCGAACGGACGGCACCTCCGCGTTCAACACACACGTGCAGCCCGATGGCGTCTCCCATGCCTTGATCCAGCAAGGAGAGAGGGAGAGGTTGAGGAAGACTCCATCCAACAGCAGCTGGCAGGCGTGGTGGTGGTGGAGGAGCGTGGCAATCCTGCGAGGCTTCGCCAAGCACCTACGGGAGAGGAGGAGGTGTCACGGGAGGGAGGGAGGCGCCGAGGCTCATCTGTGGATGCCCTCCCTCCCCTCCCCGCTATAGCGGGGCAAGGGAGAGGGGGGAGGCACAGCCTTGCCCCTTCCTCCAAGGAAGGGGTGCGGCCAAGAGGGGGGGAGGAGTCTTCCTCCTTGATGACTCGGAGGTGCCTTCCCCCTTGAGGACTCTTCCCTCCCCAAGTTTCCTTGGCGCATGGGCCTCTTGGGGCTGGTGCCCTTGGCCCATATAGGCCAAGGCGCACCCCCTACAGCCCAATTGGCCCCAGGGCAGGTGGACCCCCGGTGGACCCCGGACCCCTTTCGGCACTCCGGTACAATACCGATAAAGTCTGAAACTTTTCAGCGACCAAAATAGGACTTCCCATATATAAATCTTTACCTCCGGACCATTCCGGAACTCCTCGTGACGTCCGGGATCTCATCCGGGACTCGAACAACATTCGGTAACCACATACAAGCTTCCGTTATAACCCTAAGCGTCATCAGACCTTAAGTGTGTAGACCCTACGGGTTCGGGAGACATGTAGACATGACCGAGACGTTCCCCGGTCGATAACCAACAGCGGGATCTGGATACCCATGTTGGCTCCCACATGTTCCACGATGATCTCATCGGATGAACCACGATGTCAAGGACTCAATCAATCCCGTATACAATTCCCTTTGTCTAAGCGGTATTGTACTTGCGAGATTCGATCGTCGGTATCCCGATACCTTGTTCAATCTCGTTTCCGGCAAATCTCTTTACTCGTTCCGTAACACATCATCCCGTGATCAACCCCTTGGTCACATTGTGCACATTATGATGATGTCCTACCGAGTGGGCCGGAGATACCTCTCCGTTAACCGGAGTGACAAATCCCGATCTCGATTCGTGCCAACCCAATAGACACTTTCGGAGATACCATAGTGCACCTTTATAGTCGCCCGATTCGTTGTGACGTTTGGTACACCCAAAGCATTCCTACGGTATCCGGAGTTGCACAATCTCATGGTCTAAGGAAATGATACTTGACATTAGAAAAGCTTTAGCATACGAACTACGATCTTTGTGCTAGGCTTAGGATTGGTCTTGTCCATCACATCATTCTACTAATGATGTGATCCCGTTATCAATGACATCCAATGTCCATGGTTAGGAAACCGTAACCATCTATTGATCAACGAGCTAGCCAATAGAGGCTTGCTAGGGACATGGTGTTGTCTATGTATCCACACATGTATTTGAGTTTCCTATCAATACAATTATAGCATGGATAATAAACGATTATCATGAACAAGGAAATATAATATTAATAACTAATTTATTATTGCCTCTAGGGCATATTTCCAACATGAGACGCCAAAGATGCAAACATGGCGAGCTACCGCTTCCTCGTACATCAACTCAGTGGATATTTTGAGGGGTGCGAGTTTCTTCATGTGCCAAGGAACGACAATGAGCAAGCAGACGCCTTGGCAAGAATCAGCTCCACTCGTCAAGCAATACCAACCGGCGTCGCCCTTCAACGCCTCCTCAAGCCGTCTATCAAGCCATCGCCAGAATCATATTCTATCTTTGTGCCGGCTCCTCCTGAAGCAGCCGGATCCGACTTGAGAGCTACAACGGCCGGCACGAGAATTCTGGCAGGCGGCCCGGGGCCCGGGGACTTCAGAACCCGGCCTGGGGACTGCAGCGGACAGCCCAGGGACTTCAGAGCTCGGCCTGGGGACTGCACCAATCGGCCCGAGGACTTCATCGACCCAGCAAGCGGCTGCGGACTCCAACCCGCCGCCTCCCAGCCCAACCGCCTTCGTCCAAGTTACGGTCCTGACAGTCGCAGAAGTCGCAGCACCTTCATGGGCCCAACCCATCCTCAATTTCCTGGTGAACAAAGATCTGCCGACTGATGAGGTCTCGGCCCGACAAGTGCAACGCCGGGCAGCAGCCTACACCATAGTCAACAGAGAACTTGTGAGGCGCAGTGTCACTGGTGTCTACCAGCGCTGCGTGGAGCCGGAGCAAGGCCAAGCGATTCTCAAGGATATACATCAAGGCGAGAGTGGCCACCACGCGGCTTCAAGAGCACTTGTCGCCAAAGCCTTCCGCCATGGTTTTTTCTGGCCGACCGCTCTAGAAGACGCCAAGGACTTGGTCCAAAAATGCAAAGGTGCGAAGTTCTGTTCCAAGCCACATCGGTCGGATTACGCACTCAAGACTATTCCCATTGCACGGCCTTTGTCGTGCAGGGCTGGACATGGTGGGACCATTCAAAACAGTGTGAGGCGGCATGACTCATCTGCTTGTCGCGGTGGACAAGTTCACCAAGTGGATAGAAGAAAAACCAATCAAGAAGTTGAATGGTCCAACAGCTGTAAATTTCATCTCCGACATCACCATCCGGTATGGCATACCACACATCATCATCACCGACAATGGCACAAACTTTGCCAAAGGCGCCTTGGCCCGCTTCTGCACGACGCAGGGCATCCGACTGGACTTAGCGTCCGTTGCACATCCGCAGTCAAACGGCCAGGTGGAGCGAGCAAACGGCCTCATCTTGTCCGGCATCAAGCCCCGACTGGTCGAGCCTCTGGAGCATTCGGCCGGATGCTGGCTCGACGAGCCGCCAGCCGTCCTCTGGAGCCTGCGCACAACTCCAAACAAGTCAACCAGCTTCACACCTTTCTTCCTCGTCTACGGTGCCGAAGCCGTCATCCCAACGGATATAGAATTCGACTCCCCTCGAGTCACCATGTACACCGAAGAGGAGGCAGAAGAAGCCCGACAAGACGGCGTCGATCTGCTTTGGAAGAGGGCGGCTGTTGGCACTCAGCCGGTCCAGCATCTACCAGCAGAGCCTGCGCCGATACTACAATCGGAAGGTCAAGCCGAGATCTTTCCAAGAGGGAGACCTTGTGCTCCGGCTGATCCAGCGAACAGCCGGCCAGCACAAGCTCTCAGCGCCTTGGGAAGGCCCCTTCATCATCAGCAAAGTGTTGGGCAACGACTCCTACTACCTAATCGACGCTCAGAAGCCTCGAGCATGCAAGAGAGACGACTCCGGCAAGGAGACGGAGCAGCCAAGGAATGCAAATCTCCTAAGAAGATTTTACAGTTAATGCAGTATGTACCACGCTACCTTTTGTATTAAAGTACGAAGACTCCGGGTCCCCCGAGAAGAGCTCGGGGACTTCCCTCTTTTATCTATATGATAAGAATTATGCCTATGAGTATGTTATTTTATGTTATACCGCTTGGCACCGGGTCCGACTAGTCGGCCCGAGGACTTGCCGTCTTGTACTATGAAATGCTTCCTGCAGCCGGACAAGTAGTGTGTGGCACTTAAGCCGTCTCCTCCCACAAGCCGCAGCTCACAGAGCGACTGTACGGTGGGCAGGAGTAAGGTAGAAAGGGTGCCCACATGAAAAACGGCTAAGGACACAAAGCATGTGCATAGTTTAAGCCGCCTTGCCGCTTCTTACGACCGACTGTTGAGCAGCTGGTCCGCCGTTTTCTACTTAACTTGCTAAAGAACTCTAAGAGGCTAAGTACTTGCCTTCCCAAAGTAGCTAAGTACTTGACCCGACATCGATCCACCAGGCGGTATGCAGGCTGGCAAGACGGCAACCAAGGAAGCGGCAAGGAAAAAGCCAAAGAGCGATAAGCAAGAAAAAGATAGAACTTCGTAAAAATATTAACATAACAAAGGCCCTTGGCGATCTTCAACAAAGTTCAAGATACACCCCGCGGGTGGAATTGTGCAAAATTAACAAGTTCATCGAGACTAATAGACAGGTGAAGTAAAAGATAAAATGGCAGCCTAGGAAGCGGCAGAAGGGTTCGGAGGATCGGAGGAGTCGGCGGTGCCAGTTGCCGGAGCGGCCGGCTGGTCGGCCTCTGCTTGGTCGCCTCCGGCGGCAGCTGGCTCAGTTGGGCGCGGCTCGTTGCTGGAGTCGTGGTCGAGCTGAGGTTGGCCGTCCGCTCTGACCTCTGGCGCCTCCTCTTCGCATCCCTCCTCCGCCTCGCCTTCTTCCTCGCCGCTGGAGTCGATCACCTCCGCCGAGTCCTCACCGTCATCCGGGTTCAGCCTGAACTATTCCGACGGCGCCTCGTCGCCGTTTTCAACCCGCTCCGGGACGAAGATGCTGGTGTTGGTGTACTCGGTGATTGACGCCGCGCGCTTGACGAGATCGTCTTCCATGACCGCCAACTCCTCCTGAGCCTCCAGCCAGAATGTAGCCAGCTGGGCCAGGCTCAGCCCAGGGTACCACGCCTTGACGAACTCCAAGGCCCGGCGCGGTCCAGCCCGGGCTGAAGAGCCCTTCCAGGCCTCTAGACGACCGGCCGCTCCCTCCAGCCAGTCGGCGATCCATTGAGTCTTGATGCCGGCATGTCCGGCCACAGGGCGGCGATCGCCTGGGCGCTGACACGCTGAAGCCGGCGCAACATCCGGTGAGCCGGCCGAAGACGGGCCTCGATGCTCAGGATCTGTTTGCTAAGGGTTCGGGGGGCGTCGGCAGCGATCTTCACGCTGTCCGCCCTCCGCCCTTCGCGATCAGCTTCGATGGCCTGGTTGGCGGCATCCGAGTGGCCAGGGAAGAAGTCTGCCAACACAGAAGCAACGAACAAAATTAAAGACCAGAAGCCTGCTTGACCAGCAGCCGGTAGCGCAAAGAAGAAAAATGAGGGAGGCTCACCATCGACTATATCCTCGATCTCGTGGAAGCCGGAAGTCAGCATCGCCTCCTTGTCAGTCTAGGAGGAGCGTTCGCTCGCGAACTCAGCAAGGAGGCTGGTCTCCTTGTCCTCCGCCTCCTTCTGGGCCTTCTTGAGGAGCTCATACATTACGCGATTGCGTGACCAGCCGGTCGCGCTCCTCTGCCAGCTTGCTGCACTCCTCCTTGGCGCGCAGCGCAGTGTTGGCTTCGCCCAGCTGCTGCTACAAGGTGGCGTTGGCTTCTGCAGAAGAAAGCAAGGTGTTAGTCGCCAACAAAGAAGAACAGTTACCGGTGAGATCCGACCCGATTGTTCAGCAGTCGGCCCGAATCTCGGGGACTACATCCTGCGGGTGCGCCAGCGCGCCCCCGCAAAAAAAGGAGTCATCAACAGACAGAAGAGTAGTGGCCGGGGAGATCTGGCCCGACTGCTCAGCAGTCGGCCCGAATCTCGGGGACTACAGCCCGCGGGTGCGCCAGCGCGTCCTCGCAGAAAAAAGAAGAGAACTTACTCCGGCTTTCCGACAAGTCGGCGGTCTGCTGAGCCAGCTCCTGGATGTTGGAGTTGAAGGTGGTCACGCGGAGATTGTGGTAATCCTGTGACAAAAAATTCAGACAACTGTTAGTGCTTGGAACTCGCCGATTAGAGTTTCGAGCCGCCTGCTCAGCAGCTGGTCCGAAACTCGGGGACTACACCCGGTGGAGTGCTTGGCACGCCCACCGAGAAGCACAAGCGAAGCAAAGAAGAAGGAAAGCGCGCGAGCGGCCTCTCGCGCTGCGGATGCGCCTTGTTGCGATTCTGATGGCCTCGCCCTCTGCTCAGATCTTGGCTTGGACGTCCAAAAGTGCCCGATTCAGCGTGCCCGTCCCGCCTCCTCGCACCCACCCAGTGGGCGCGGCGCTCGTCGTCTCGTTGTCCGGGATCAAGGAGCTAGCAGCGCCGGTCTCCAGAGGGCGCGGCGCCGAAGCCGCCTTTGCAAGGCAGCGACGTGTCGGTGTGCCAACCTCAAGAGCCAGGCCCGCCACCACCTCGTCTTCAGTTGGCGGCACCGGCGGGTCCGCCGGCTGCCCGCCTGGCGCGCTCCCGGACGGCGGTGGTGGCGGCACGATCATGTCTGGCATGGCGGTGTCACTGCCATCCCTCTCCATGATCGGGTTCTCGCCGTCAGCTTCCCCAGTCTGCGCCGTGAACTCCGGAGGTGGCGGCGCGGAGTTCAGAGGAATGACAAAAACCGCTGATTGGCGGTGCGCGGCTTCTTCAGCCTGCTTCTTCGCCGCGTCGGTTGGCGCCAAATGTCGTGGTATTCTCAAGGGGAGTGCAAGATAGGGGAGCAGTCGGCGGCGGCCGATGCAGTGGAAGCGATCGGCAGCCGGCGGCAGCGGGGCGGTCAGGAAATCGGCAACCAGCCCGACTGGTGGAGCAATCGGCAGCCAAGCGGCGGCGGCGGGTAATCGGCAACCAACAACGGCCGGCTGGTGGAAGCGATCGGCAGCCAGCGGTGGCCTGGTGGAAGCGATCGACAGCTAGCGACCAGCGTGGTAGTCGGCAGCGGCGACCGGCCGGCGGCGAGGCGATCGGCGGTCGATTGCGGCCTGGTGGAGTAATCGGCAGCCAGCGATCGTGACCCGGCTGGTGGAGCGATCGGCAGCCAGCGGCCGGCCGCAGGCGGCAGGCGGTCGGCAGCCGGCTGACCGACTGGTGGAAGCGATCGGTGATCGGCCACCACCGGCCAGTGATGGCACCGGCGGGTGGTTGGGTGAGGGGCTTTGCTAGCCCCGAAGTCTTGAAATATCGTCTTGCCGTCTTCGGGGTATCCGTGTCCAATTACTCCGACACCCCTAGTATTTATTTATGTGCTCTTTATTATCTTGAAAACTTATCCAAAAACACCTACAAAGTACTTCTAGTTTCATACTTGTTCTAGGTAAAGCGAACATTAAACGTGCATAGAGTTGTATCGGTGGTCGATAGAACTTGAGGGAATATTTGTTCTACCTTTAGCTCCTCGTTGGGTTCGACACACTTACTTATGAAAAGAGGCTACAATTGATCCCCTATACTTGTGGGTTATCAATTGTTCACCTAATTTTAATTAGATATCTCTTAAACTATATGGCCAATTTAGGTAAGTCTTTTTCCTGTGAACTCATATTGATCAGGAGAATCCTGTAGAACCAACTTTTCACAAGTTTCAATTGTTTAAATTTAAATTTATTCAAATTTGAATTCCACCTTCCGGAGGCAATATATTGCAAACCGTGACACCTTTTCAATTGATTCTTTTTGCGCCTGAAAACTTTTGTCAAATACTTGCTGATCATTTCATGTATATGCAAAATTCAAATATGTTTGACCTGTTTTGAATTTAAATTTAATTGAAATTTCGCTCCACTATAACTTGTGTTGTAGTGCTCCTATTCCATAAATTATTCTTGCAAATGAACCCTTATGTCATATGAAATCTATTACACCACTTCTATGTTGTTTCCCCTCACTTTGACTCTGATTCCCATTATATCCAATATGAGCTTATAAAACCATGTTACATTGCACTTTAACTCTTTCGAGTTCATTCATTCACCTTGTCACATTATATCACCATGCACACCTATATTATATATTAAGCCTATATGTATTACTCTTGTTCAACCTTGCCATATTGGTTTTGTTGTTCTCTTGATTCTTTTGTATGGCATGGTTATTGATTTGAGTTCTTTGATTGTGACAGATTACTCGGAGTGTGATGAGTAGAATTATCAGGGATTGTGAGTGTGTCGATCTTCATCAAACGTACCAGGCAAGTTACACCTTGATCATCCTTTATCCTATTTTTTATGCATGTAGTTCTATATCACAATACCATATTGTGCATGTGTAGGAATATTTGTGGTAGCATGTTATTGCTACCGAGTTTCAGCTTAGTATGGCCTTATTGTAGATCATGGTAGTGTATTCTGTAGGGGAACGCGATAGAAAACAAAAAATTTCCGACCTACGCACCAACCCAGGACCACTATGGAGACTGCATACATGGTTTGATCTTTTTCGTTACCGACTCATAGCGCAGCGGGAAGTAGAGTTGATGACGATCGGCGGTGCAGATCCCCGCAGCTAGGATTTACAACCTCCCAACCGCGAGGATGTATACCCTCATCTGCTCCTCAAACAGCCCTCTGGGAGGCGGTCGAACAGCCCCCCGTACGGTGTCGCGGACAGCCCTTCGGGAGGACCTTCGAAACTCGAACGATCACTCGGACAGCCCTTTGGGAGGACCTTCGAAACTCGGATGGTCACACGGACAGCCCTTCAGGAGGCACTCACGAACTAATACCGAAACTACGATCTCTCTACAGAGTTGCACACATGCGGTGTCATCTATCCGGCAGGGCTTCGCCGTCCAGAACTAGTTCCTGCCGGAACACAGACAGCCTTTCGGCTCTAGGAAACTATTTCGCTGGGAGGGAGAGAGAAGCCAGATCATGCATGGCACTTGTATGTGAGAAAGAGTGTGTGTGGAGGGCTGCCCCTCCACCTCTATTTATAGGAAATCCCAAGGGGTAGGGTAGTTTAACACAAAAACCAAAAATGCACATAATGAAGTCCTTCCTCAAGGGCATAAGAGTGAAACCAAGGAACAAGAGGGGCTCCAAGGTGGAGCCCCAAGTGTGGCCGTCCACACCCCTTGGGGGGCCCCCATGAGGGCCTCCCAATCCATCCATGTCATCCCTAGATCTTTTGGGCAAAGCCCCAAAAGGTTGCTTTCCATAAAATATCCCAAAAAGTACTTTCACTATTCACGACGACATTTTTCAGCGTCCGTTCGAAATGAAAATATTTATATGGGCTTAGAACATTTCTAGTACCCACCATCATAATTTTCAACGCGTTCTGGAACAATTCCAGTTTAGTGATTTTCATCTGCGAGAAGCAATTGAATCGGTTCCTGCAGCTCCGGAACATTTCCGGTTTTTATTTCTGAAAATTCCAAAAAGTTTCCAGAATGATTCTGGCACCCTCCAAGAATTATCAGGCATGTGCCGAAACCATTTTGACTTAATGGCATACCCCGAAACAAATTTTTCAGTTTCACCGAAACTCATCCGGTGACCTCTCTCTACAGAACTTTTCTGTTGTCCGAAACTTTTTGGTGTCTGAAACTTTTTCGATGATTTTCTCTCAGACTCCGTAGTATTTAGCAGATAGATGACCCTTAAGCGTGTGACCCTGTAGGTTCGGTGAAGTATTGACATGACCCGGTACCCCTTTCGATCAATGATCAACATCGGAGCCGTGGACACCCATATTGACCCCTATACCCACACGAATAAATATTCGAGTGAACCTCCAGTTGCAGTGAGCTATTCATGTTGCCTCGCGATATGTCACAAACACCCGAGGTGAGATTTATTGCATCCCCTTGGACAAACAATTTGTCCACCATGCAAGTTACCTCATTACGAGTTTTCTTCTCTTTTCTCGTTTCCGTGTTCCGGCATCCCAGTGATCAAATCACCGTATGCGGCAGACGATGATGGATACCGTAATACCGAGAGGGCCGGAGAATATCTCTCCATCGACGGAGGAGCAAATCCCAATCTTGAGCTATCAAGTTACTTGACACACTTTTCCATGAACCCGTAAGCCGCCGTAATAGCCACCCATTTACGGATGACGTTTAACAAACCCCAAAGTTCATGAAGCAAGCATGAAGAAACTTGATACTCTCATGGTCTAAGGAATCATGCAAACGTTAACCATCTCTATGTTATGTACCATTAACTTGTGACGAATGAATCTCTTAGCATAACAACAATCCGGGTCGATTCAACACAAATGTTCTCTTAACATTGTGCCCTCAAGGTTCTTTGGCATAGACATGCCCATGATCAGGAAAACAAAACCATCATGCAATACTTGAGCTAGTCTTAGAGGCCAGACTAGGAATACATTTTACCTTTTATTATTCCACACGTGCATATGAGTCTTCCTCCGAGCCTCGTGGTTATTGCAGACTCAAGAACCATAGCAGTTATGGCATGGAACATAAACATAATTATGAACATGGAGATAAGTAATAGCATTTATTATTGCCTCTAAGGCATATCTCCTACATATTCTTGCTATGCTATGTAGACGGGGATTGGTTCGTGTATGCATCGAGATGATGTGAGGACTATATGTTGGGGAACGTAGTAATTTCAAAATTTTCCTACGCACACGCAAGATCATGGTGATGCATAGCAACGAGAGGGGAGAGTGTTGTCTACGTACCCTCGTAGACCGAAAGCGGAAGTGTTAGCACTGTAGCGGTTGATGTAGTCGTCACGTCTTCACAATCCGACCGATCAAGTACCGAACGTACGGCACCTCCGAGTTCAGCACACGTTCAGCCCGGTGACATCCCTCGAACTCCGATCCAGCCGAGGGTTGAGGAGAGTTTAAATCGACCTGACGGCGTGGTGACAATGTTGATGTTCTACCGACGCAGGGCTTCGCCTAAGCACCGCTACAATATTATCGAGGTGGACTATGGTGGAGGGGGGCACCGCACACGGCTAAAAGATCAATGTTCAGTTGTTGTGTCTATGGGATGCCCCCCTGCCCCCGTATATAAAGGAGCAAGGAGGAGGGGGCCGGCCAAGGGGAGGAGGCGCGCCCAAGGGGGGAGTCCTACTCCCACTGGGAGTAGGACTCATCCTTTCCTTGTTGGAGTAGGAGAAGGGAAGGGAGAAGGAGAAAGAAGGAAGGGGGCGCCCCCCCCCCCTCCCTAGTCCAATTCGGACCAGCCCATGGGGAGGGGTGCAGCCACCCTTTGGGGTCTTTTTGTCCTTTCCCGTATGGCCCATTAAGGCCCAATACGAATTCCCGTAACTCTCCGGTACTCCGATAAATACCCGAATCACTCGGAACGTTTCCGATGTCCGAGTATAGTCGTCCAATATATCGATCTTTATGTCTCGACCATTTCGAGACACCTCGTCATGTCCCCGATCTCATCCGGGACTCCGAACTCCTTCGGTACATCAAAACTCATAAACTCATAATATAAGCGTAAATGCATTAGCGTTAAGCGTGCGGACCCTACGGGTTCGAGAACTATGTAGACATGACGAAACACGTTTCGGTCAATAACCAATAGAGGAACCTGGATGCTCATATTGGCTCCTACATATTCTATGAAGATCTTTATCGGTCAAACCGCATAACAACATACGTTGTTCCCTTTGTCATCGGTATGTTACTTGCCCGAGATTCGATCGTCGATATCTCAATACCTAGTTCAATCTCGTTACCGGCAAGTCCCTTTACTCGTTTCGTAATACATCATCCCGCAACTAACTCATTAGTTGCAATGCTTGCAAGGCTTATAGTGATGTGCATTACCGAGTGGGCCCAGAGATACCTCTCCGACAATCGGAGTGACAAATCCTATTCTCGAAATCGCCAACCCAACAAGTACCTTCGGAGACACACTGTAGAGCACCTTTATAATCACCCGATTACGTTGTGACGTTTGGTAGCACACAAAGTGTTCCTCGGTAAATGGGAGTTGCATAATCTCATAGTCATAGGAACATGTATAAGTCATGAAGAAAGCAATAGCAACATACTAAGCGATCAAGTGCTAAGCTAACGGAATGGGTCAAGTCAATCACATCATTCTCCTAATGATGTGATCTAGATTAACAAATGATAACTCTTTGTCCATGGCTAGGAAACATAACCATCTTTGATCAACGAGCTAGTCAAGTAGAGGCATACTAGTGACACTCTGTTTGTCTATGTATTCACACATGTATTATGTTTCCGGTTAATACAATTCTAGCATGAATAATAAACATTTATCATGAAATAAGGAAATAAATAATAACTTTATTATTGCCTCTAGGGCATATTTCCTTTAGTCTCCCACTTGCACTAGAGTTAATAATCTAGTTCACATTGCCATGTGATTTAACATCAATAGTTCACATCTTTATGTGGTTAACACCCATAGTTCACATCCACATGTGACCGACACCCAAAGGGTTTACTAGAGTAAGTAATCTAGTTCACATCGCTATGTGATTAACACCCAAAGAGTACTAAGGTGTGATCATGTTTTGCTTGTGAGATAATTTTAGTCAACGGGTCTGTCATATTCAGATCCGTAAGTATTTTGCAAATTTCTATGTCTACAATGCTCTACACGGAGCTACTCTAGCTAATTGCTCCCACTTTCAATATGTATCTAGACCGAGACTTAGAGTCATCTAGATTAGTGTCAAAACTTGCATCGACATAACCCTTTATGACGAACCTTTTGTCACTTCCATAATCGAGAAACATATCCTTATTCCACTAAGGATAATTTTGACCGCTGTCCAGTGATCGACTCCTAGATCACTATTGTACTCCCTTGCTAAATACAGTGTAGGGTATACAATAGATCTGGCACACAGCATGGCATACTTTATAGAACCTATGGCTGAGGCATAGGGAATGACTTTCATTCTCTTTCTATCTTCTACCGTGGTCGGGTTTTGAGTCTTACTCAATCTCACACCTTGTAACACAGGCAAGAACTCTTTCTTTGACTGTTCCATTTTGACCTTCTCCAAAATCTTGTCAAGGTATGTACTCATTGAAAAAACTTATCAAGCGTCTTGATTTATCTCTATAAATCTTGATGTTCAATATGTAAGTAGCTTTACTGAGGTCTTTCTTTAAAAAATTCCCTTCAAACACTCCTTTATGCTTTGCAGAATAATTCTACATTATTTCCGATCAGCAACATGTCATACACATATACTTATCAGAAATGTTGTAGTGCTCCCACTCACTTTCTTGTAAATACAGGCTTCATCGCAAGTCTGTATAAAACTATATGCTTTGATCAACTCATCAAAGCGTATATTCCAACTCCGAGATGCTTGCACCAGTCCATAGATGGATCACTGGAGCTTGCATATTTTGTTTGCACCTTTAGGATTGACAAAACCTTCTAGTTGCATCATATACAATAAATCCATTAAGGAATGCAGTTCTGTTTATCCATTTGCCAGATTTCATAAAATGCGGCAATTGCTAACATGATCCGGACAGACTCAAGCATAGATACGAGTGAGAAACTCTCATCGTAGTCAACACCTTGAACTTGTCGAAAACCTTTTGCGACAATTCTAGCTTTATAGATAGTAACACTACTATCAGCGTCCGTCTTCCTCTCGAAGATCCATTTATTTTCTATGGATTGCCGATCATCGGGCAAGTCAACCAAAGTCCATACTTTGTTCTCGTATATGGATCGCATCTCAGATTTCATGACCTCAAGCCATTTTGCGGAATCTGGGCTCACCATCGCTTCTCCATAGTTCGTAGGTTCATCATGGTCTAGTAACATGACTTCCAGAACGGGATTACCATACTACTTTGGTGCGGATCGTGCTCTGATTGATCTACGAAGTTCTGTAGTAACTTGATCCGAAGTTTCATGATCATCATCATTAACTTCCTCTCTTGTTGGTGTAGACATCACTAGAACTGATTTCGGTGATGAACTATTTTCCAATTCAGGAGCAGGTACAGTTACCTCATCAAGTTCTACTTTCCTCCCACTCACTTCTTTCAAGAGAAACTTCTTCTCTAGAAAGGATCCATTCTTAGCAACGAATGTTTTGCCTTCGGATCTGTGATAGAAGGTGTACCCAACTGTCTCCTTTGGGTATCCTATGAAGACACATTTCTCCGATTTGGGTTTGAGCTTATCAGGATGAAACATTTTCACATAAGCATCGCAGCCCCAAACTTTAAGAAATGACAACTTTGGTTTCATGACAAACCATAGTTCATAAGGCGTCGTCTCAACGGATTTCGATGGTGCCCTATTTAACGTGAATGCAGCTGTCTCTAATGCATAACCCCAAAACGATAGTGGTAAATCGGTAAGAAACATCATAGATTGCACTATATCCAATAAAGTACAGTTATGACGTTCGGACACACCATTATGCTGTGGTGTTCCAGGTGGCATGAGTTTGTGAAACTATTCCACATTTTTTTAATTGAAGGCCAAACTCGTAACTCAAATATTTTACCTCTGCGATCATATCTAGGAACTTCTATTTTCTTGTTACGATGATTCTCCACTTCACTCTGAAATTCTTTGAACTTTTCAAATGTTTCAGACTTGTGTTTCATCAAGTAGATATACCCATATCTACTCAAATCATCTGTGAAGGTCAGAAAATAACAATACACCGCGATCATCAACACTCATCGGACTGCATACATCGGTATGTATTATTTCCAACAAATCTGTTGCTCGCTCCATTGTTAGGAGAACGGAGTCTTAGTCATCTTGCCCATGAGGCATGGTTTGCAAGCATCAAGTGATTCATAATCAAGTGATTGAAAAGCCCATCAGCATGGAGTTTCTTCATGCGCTTTACACCAATATGACCTAAACGGCAGTGCCACAAATAAGTTGCACTATCATTATTAACTTTGCATCTTTTGGCTTCAATATTATGAATATATGTATCACTACGATCGAGATCCAACAAACTATTTTCGTTGGTGTGTATGACCATAGAAGGTTTTTATTCATGTAAACAGAACAACAATGGTTCTCTAACTTAAATGAATAACCGTATTGCAATAAACATGCTCAAATCATATTCATGCTCAACGCAAACACCAAATAACACTTATTTAGGTTCAATACTAATCCCGAAAGTATAGGGAGTCTGCGATGATGATCATATCAATCTTGGAACCACTTCCAACACACATCGTCACTTCACCCTTAACTAGTCTCTGTTTATTCTCGCAACTCCTGTTTGAGTTACTACTCTTAGCAACCGAACCGATTATCAAATACCAAGGGGTTGCTATAAACACTAGTAAAGTACACATCAATAACATGTATATCAAATATACCTATGTTCACTTTGCCATCCTTCTTATCCGCCAAATACTTGGGGCAGTTCCGCTTCCAGTGACCAGTCCCTTTGCAGTAGAAGCACTTAGTCTCAGGCTTAGGTCCAGACTTGGGTTTCTTCACTTGAGCAACAACTTGCTTGCCGTTCTTCTTTGAAGTTCCCCTTCTTCCCTTTGCCCTTTTTCTTGAAACTAGTGGTCTTGTCAACCATCAACACTTGATGCTTTTCTTGATTTCTACCTTCATCGATTTCAGCATCACGAAGAGCTTGGGAATCATTTCCGTTATTCCTTGCATATTATAGTTCATCACGAAGTTCTAGTAACTTGGTGATGGTGACTAGAGAACTCTGTCAATCACTATCTTATCTGGAAGATTAACTCCCACTTGATTCAAGTGATTGTAGTACCAGACAATCTAAGCACATGCTCCTTTGCTTGAGCTATTCTCCTCCATCTTTTAGCTATAGAACTTGTTGGAGACTTCATATCTCTCAACTCGGGTATTTGATTGAAATATTAACTTCAACTCCTGGAACATCTCATATGGTCCATGACATTCAAAACGTCTTTGAAGTCCCGATTCTAAGCCGTTAAGCATGACGCACTAAACTATCAAGTAGTCATCATATTGAGCTAGCCAAACGTTCATAACGTCTGCATCTGCTCCTGCAATAGGTCTGTCACCTAGCGGTGCATCAAGGACATAATTCTTCTGTGCAGCAATGAGGATAAACCTCAGATCACGGATCCAGTCCGCATCATTGCTACTAACATCTTTCAACACAATTTTTCTCTCGGAACATATCAAAAATAAAACGGGGGAGCTAAACGCGAGCTATTGATCTACAACATAGATATGCTAATACTACCAGGACTAAGTTCATGATAAATTTAAGTTCAATTAATCATATTACTTAAGAACTCCCACTTAGACAGACATCTCTCTAATCCTCTAAGTGATCACGTGATCCAAATCAACTAAACCATAACCGATCATCACGTGAAATGGAGTAGTTTTCAATGGTGAACATCACTATGTTGATCATATCTACTATATGATTCATGCTAGACCTTTCGGTCTTAGTGTTCTGAGGCCATATCTGCATATGCTAGGCTCGTCAAGTTGAACCTGAGTATTCTGCATGTGCAAAACTGGCTTGCACCCATTGTAGATGGACGTAGAGCTTATCACACCCGATCATCACGTGGTGTATGGGCACGACGAACTTTGGCAATGGCGCATACTCAGGGAGAACATTTTTATCTTGAAATTTAGTGAGAGATCATCTTATAATGCTACCGTCAATCAAAGCAAGATAAGATGCATAAAAGATAAACATCACATGCAATCAATATAAGTGATATGATATGGCCATCATCATCTTGTGCTTGTGATCTCCATCTCCAAGCACCTCCATGATCACCATCGTCACCGGTAGCGACACCTTGTTCTCCATCGTAGCATCGTTGTCGTCTCGCCAATCTTATGCTTCTCGACTATCGCTACCGCTTAGTGATAAAGTAAAGCATTACGAAGCGATTGCATTGCATACAATAAAGCGACAACCATATGGCTCCTGCCAGTTGCCGATAACTCGGTTACAAAACATGCCCATCTCATACAATAAAATATAGCATCACGTCTTGACCATATCACATCACAACATGCCCTGCAAAAACAAGTTAGACATCCTCTACTTTGTTGTTGCAAATTTTACGTGGCTGCTACGGGCTTAGCAATAACCGTTCTTACCTACGCATCAAAACCACAACGATAGTTTGTCAAGTTGGTGTTGTTTTAACCTTCGCAAGGACCGGGCGTAGCCACACTCGGTTCAACTAAAGTTGGAGAAACCGACACCCATGAGCCACCTTTGTGCAAAGCACGTCGGGAGAACCGGTCTCGCGTAAGCATACGCGTAATGTCGGTCCGGGCCGCTTCGTCCAACAATACCGCCGAACCAAAGTATGACATGCTGGTAAGCAGTATGACTTATATCGCCCACAACTCACTTGTGTTCTACTCGTGCATATTACATCTATGCATAAAACCTGGCTCTGATACCATTGTTGGGGGACGTAGTAATTTCAAAATTTTCCTACGCACACGCAAGATCATGCCGATGCATAGCAACGAGAGGGGAGAGTGTTGTCTACGTGCCCTCGTAGACCGAAAGCGGAAGCGTTAGCACAACGCGGTTGATGTAGTCATACGTCTTCACGATCCGACCGATCAAGTACCGAACGTACGACACCTCCGAGTTCAGCACACGTTCAGCCCGGTGACGTCCCTCGAACTCTGATTCAGCCGAGTGTTGAGGGAGAGTTTAAATCGGCCGCGGACGGCGTGGTGACGATGTTGATGTTCTATCGACGCAGGGCTTTGCCTAAGCACCGCTACAATATTATCGAGGTGAACTATGGTGGAGGGGGGCACCGCACACGGCTAAGAGATCAATGATCAATTGTTGTGTCTATGGGGTGCCCCCCTGCCCCCATATATAAAGGAGGAAGGAGGAGGGGGCCGGCCAAGGGGAGGAGGCGCGCCCAAGGGGGGAGTCCTACTCCCACCGGGAGTAGGACTCCTCCTTTCCTTGCTGGAGTAGGAGAAGGGAAGGGAGAAGGAGAATGAAAGAAGGGGGCGCCCCCCCTCCCTAGTCCAATTCAGATCAGCCCATGGGGAGGGGTGCGGCCACCCTTTGGGGTCTTTTTCTCCTTTCCCGTATGGCCCATTAATGCCCAATACGAATTCCGTAACTCTCCGGTACTCCGAAAAATACCCGAATCACTCGGAACCATTCCGATGTCCGAATATAGTCGTCCAATATATCGATCTTTATGTCTTGACCATTTCGAGACTCCTCGTCATGTCCTTGATCTCATCCGGGACTCCGAACTCCTTCGGTACATCAAAACTCATAAACTCATAATATAACTGTCGTCGTAACGTTAAGCGTGCGGACCCTACGGGTTCGAGAACTATGTAGACATGACCGAAACACATTTCCGGTCAATAACCAATGGCGGAACCTGGATGCTCATATTGGCTCCTACATATTCTACGAAGATCTTTATCGGTCAAACCGCATAACAACATATGTTGTTCCCTTTGTCATCGGTATGTTACTTGCCCGAGATTCGATCGTCGGTATCTCAATACCTAGTTCAATCTCGTTACCGGCAAGTCTCTTTACTCGTTTACGTAATGCATCATCCCGTAACTAACTCATTAGTTGCAATGCTTGCAAGGCTTATAGTGATGTGCATTACCGAGTGGGCCCAGAGATACCTCTCCGACAATCGGAGTGACAAATCCTAATCTCGGAATACGCCAACCCAACAAATACCTTCGGAGACACCTGTAGAGCACCTTTATAATCACCCGATTCGTTGTGAGGTTTGGTAGCACACAAAGTGTTCCTTCGTAAACGGGGGTTGCATAATCTCATAGTCATAGGAACATGTATAAGTCATGAAGAAAGCAATAGCAACATACTAAATGATCAAGTGCTAAGCTAACGGAATGGGTCAAGTCAATCACATCATTCTCCTAATGATGTGATCCCGTTAACCAAATGATAACTCTTTGTCCATGGCTAGGAAACATAACCATCTTTGATCAACGAGCTAGTCAAGTAGAGGCATACTAGTGACACTCTGTTTGTCTATGTATTCACACATGTATTATGTTTCCGGTTAATACAATTCTAGCATGAATAATAAACATTTATCATGAAATAAGGAAATAAATAATAACTTTATTATTGCCTCTAGGGCATATTTCCTTCACTATATATAATGTAACTTGAGTGAAAACACAATATATAATTCACCTCTAGACGGACAGGGTTGCATCATGGTTTCATGTTCATTTTCTAAGGGCATGGACCATGGCTAAGTGCGCCCGAATGGTATTGTTGGGTGGTTTCAAGAACATCATGGTTTATACCCTTTGAATGTAAGTGGGTGCCGTCTAGGCTCAAAAAGATCAGACAGACTTAGTGACTAGTAGCTTCCATGTACAACCACTGGCTAATATGGGCTCTGGCTTAGTTGATTAGTTGTGGAGACCTTACTCGGATGTGCCAGCAGATGTAGTTATGATATTTGGGATGGGCCTCCTGTGGGACTAGGCGACTGCTTCTCAAAGACTATGTCTCAATCTTTGGGTTGAGTCCAGTGGGTAAAGTGTACAAACCTCTGCAGAGTGTAAAAACTAATCATTATTAGCCGTGTCCCCGGCTATGATTAAATTTGAGCCACTATGCCATTACATTTGTTGGATGATCTTGACAGAGGATACTTTAATAAAAATTGATTAGGAAACTTAATAATTGGGATAGGTTGTAATTAGATTGCCCAATTCAACCATATGTATTTAATTGTAGCAAGACAAAAATAAAATTGACTATTATATTATGTAGCTATCAGGGAAAAACTAGCTTTTCGCAAAACAACCACTACAATATCCTCTTGATATACCTTGCATGTAGATGTAGGTCTGTTATATCATTCCTTGTGTGACTTGCCAATACATTCAAAATATTGACCCTTCGTGGCTGCAACGTTTCATGTTGCAGATTTTATACAACGAGTGAGTGATACGATGTAGGGTTACGATGTCTATACTTGACATTTGCCTGTGGTGTTGATGGACTTCATGGAGATTTTATTTTCTTTTCTTTTGCATTTTTTTTGTATGCTAGCTTGAGCTATGCAGGTATGTATTATATTAAATTCTGGATCTACGATGTAATATTATGACATGTGGTTTTATTTTGATATTACATCTTGTACTGTGTGTGCTAGCTAATGATCCAGGCACTAGCATAGTGAGCACAGAGACATCGAGTCTTATCAGGTTCGGGTCGTTACAGACGTTGTTGCCCCACTCCTTGACCCTTTTGTTTGCTCCTGGAGGTGCCGAATCGAGCATCAGAATGAAGTCCCAAAGCCACCTCCCACCGCCGTCACTGCTACCGCAACAGGGATCCCCGGAGTGCCCTATGCACATATTTGAGTTCTAAGAGTTGCTCCGAACCCTCCCGTGCGCATCCCCGAGTTAGACGATCATTGGAGACGAGCGCATGGATTCGATGAAGTTCTGCCACCGAGTTCCCTTCACCGGTTGATTCCGATGACTATTGACACCGGAGCAAGCTCCTGGTGCACTCTCGATATCATCGGAGTTTGCCGGCACTACCGAGCGATGGTGCCACCAACAGAGGACACTTCCTTCACCGTTTTACGCCACCATCACCACCCTCGTCGAACACCGGATACACAAGCCGCCTCAACTTCGTCGGAGGACCACTTGAGTAGCGTCGCCACCCCCGCCTATATCGTTGCCATCATCCTTTCTCTCACGGTGAGCACGGGTGCACAGTTTTCTTGGACAATTCCCGTCAGGCCACGTGGCAATGTGCTACAGTAGCCACAGCAGCAGAAAAAAAAGAGTTTCCTTTTTGTCTTTTTAGAGATTGTTCACCTAATTTAAATTAGGTATCTCTTAAACCATATGGCCAATTTAGGTAATTCTTATTCCTGTGAACTCATATTGATCAGGAGAATTTTGTAGAACCAACTTTTCACAAGTTTGAATTGTTTAAATTTAAATTTGTTCAAATTTGAATTCCACCTTCCGGAGGCAATATATTGCAAATCGTGACACCTTTTCAATTGATTCTTTTTGCGTCTGAAAACTTGTATCAAATACTTGCTGATCACATCATGTATACACAAAATTCAAATATGTTTGACCTGTTTTGAATTTATATTTAAATTAAACTTCGCTCCACTATAACTTGCGTTGTAGTGCTCCTGTTCCATCAATTCTTCTTGCATATGAACCCTTATGTCATATGAAATCTATTACACCACTTCTATGTTGTTTCCCCTCACTTTGACTCTGATTCCCATTATATTGAATATGAGCTTATAAAACCATGTTACATTGCACTTTAACTCTTTTGAGTTCATTCCTTCACCTTGTCACGTTATAGCACCATGCACACCGATATTATATATTAAGCCTATATGTATTATTCTTGTTCAACCTTGCCACATTGGTTTTGTTGTTCTATATACTC
The DNA here is from genome assembly GCA_021605145.1 of Aegilops bicornis. Taxonomy (NCBI): domain Eukaryota; kingdom Viridiplantae; phylum Streptophyta; class Magnoliopsida; order Poales; family Poaceae; genus Aegilops; species Aegilops bicornis. The sequence continues at coordinate 470,793,310 of CM038672.1, read as the reverse complement.
TGCCCCGATATATATACTCTGCCCCGACCAGTTTTGGAAATTTCTTCACAACACTCGTGCCGCCTCTCACCTCCGCCGTCGTCCCATCAGAGTAGTTCACAAAAAAAACCTAAACCTAACTTTTATGACCTATCCCTAATCTATGAATTCTTGCGGTGGATAGATGCATTTGATCACTAGTAACATAATGCATCACATCTTGTGAGCTCGAATCTGAAAGAAGGAATGCACAAGAGATAAAATCGTACCCTAACTCGGTGATGATCCTCTACGGGGGTGACATCGGTGGAGAATCATGTGGATGGCGATGAAATTCAGTGGCAGGAGGTCACAGGATGGAACAACAATCTCTTGGTCGGAGAGTCTGACTAGAAGTGCTTTCTTGAAACTGATTTAGCTTAGGCTACTACACTGTATTCAGTTTGGCCCGACTGAATCGAATACACTCGGTAACTCTGAATCGTGGATTAGGGTTTCTTTTATGCACTTCAGAGAGACCGAGTATCCTCTTCAGTGACACCGAACAGGAGATGGCAAGTCTCTTGTTGCTTTAAAAAATCCGAACCAATCCACTCGGTCTCACCGAATAGCTCATAGTGAAAACTTAAAGTTGACTTTTAAACTCAATTATTTTCAAAACTAGCTGCATTTTTATCCACATATTTTCCACTCTCTTCTATCTAATTCACAGGGTCAGCTGTCGGCATGTCACACTCGGAGGACAATCAGAATGTGCAGGTTTAGGAGGATCTAGAAATGATCTTTTGAACCAGTCTAGAGAGCTCATCCGTCTTAGATCCAGGCAGTCCTAGTGATCATGGTCTGCCTCCAACAACAACATTTTCCGGAAAGAGGGAGAATTATGATGATGAGGATTCTGACTTGGATCCTACTGATGAGGTTCAAAGAGAGGTGTAGTCATTAAATCCTATGATGCACCCGAAGCTATCAAAAGTCTTGCCAGCCCTCAAGAAGGAAGCAACTCAGCTCAGGGGCAGTCAAAGCCCACGAAAGAGAGAACAAGGAAGGTCTACCTCAAGTCTACTAGGGCCACCATGTTTGTGGACCCCCATGAGGATGTAGCAGAAGATGACGAGGAGGCAGAAGAAGTTCAAGTGACCAAGTCACCTCCTCTGGCCAAGAAGAAACCCAAGTTGATGGTAGATGCTATGCCCAAGACTGCAGCCAGCTCCTAGAGGCAAAGGAAGGCTACCACTGCTGTTGCTGCAAAGAAATTTTGAAACTCACCTTAGTTGCCCAAGAAGGCCTCGGTTGCCCGAGAGGAGGAGGAATAAGAAGTTCCAACTCACCTCAGGAAACTCAGACCATATCTACCCATTCATAGTGATGAGTGAGGGAGTCCTGGACTAAGGGGTCCTCGGGTGTCCGGCCTGTTAGCCATGGGCCAGACTGATGGGCTGTGAAGATACAAAGACCGAAGATCGCACCCGTGTCCGGATGGGACTCTCCTTGGCGTGGAAGGCAAGCTTGGCGACCAGATATGTAGATTCCTTTCTCTGTAACCGACCTTGTGTAACCCTAGATCTCCCCGGTGTCTATATAAACCAGAAGACTTAGTCCAGAAAGGGGAGATATTCATTACCTTAGTCATACAGGCTAGACTTCTAGGGTTTAACCATTACGATCTCGTGGTAGATCAACTCTTGTAATACACATATTCATCAAGATCAATCAAGTAGGAAGTAGGGTATTACCTCCATAGAGAGGGCCTAAACCTGGGTAAACATTGTGTCCCCTGTCTCCTGTTGCCATCACCTTAAATGCACAGTTCGGGACCCCCTACCCGAGACCCGCTAGTTTTGACACCGACATTGGTGCTTTCATTGAGAGTTCCACTGTGCCGTCCCCAAAAGGTTCGATGGCTCCTTCAATCATCAACAATAATGCTGTCGAAGGGGAAACCTTCCTCCCCGGACTGATCTTTGTGTTCGACGGCTTCATACTGCGGGCCAACTCGCTTGGTCACATGGAGCAGATCGACAGCTACGCCCCTGGCCATCAGGTCAGATTTGGGAGCTCGAATTACGTCGCGGACATCCGTGGAGATTTAATCTTCGCAGGATTCGAGACCGCGACAACCACTCCTAGTCACCTCGATGAACATGACCTGAATATGTCGTCGGGCCGCATCCAGGAGATTGCTCCTGTAACTGCTCCGGCCGTAGATCCGGAGCATATTGTGCCGTCCGAGGATGGGAGGCTCAACCCCACCGCGGAGGCCGCGAATTCCACGGTGTTGGAGCTGAACATAGACATAAAGTCACACGACGTCTTTGTCACCGGAACTCCGGACTCGTCTCTGGTCATAAATTCCGAGCCATGTGCATCCGCGGACGCCAAACTAGATCGCTTATCGTTCTTTGAGTTTAGCGCCACAAACATCTTCCAGCACTCTCCCTTGGGCGATGTACTAAATTCATTAATAAATCTATCCTTGGCGGGGGACTCATAGCCGAATTATGTCTGGTTCGAGCTGGAGGCCCATCATGGGGGAGAATTTTGCCTCCCACCCACCACCCACTTCATAGCCACTATCGAAGACTTAACCAACATGCTTGACTATGACTCCGAAGACATCGATGATATGGACGACGATGCCGGAGAAGAGGAGGCCCAAAACCCGCTGTTCACCGGATGATGGACGGCCACTTCCTCATACGACGTCTACATGGTAGATACGCCAAAAAATAACAGCGGCGATGACAAGGAGAACCCAGCAATGGAGGACCCTCCTAAAACACAGCCAAAGCACCGACGTCGCGGCGCCGCTCTAAATCCAGCCGCAGCAGGGATAACAATACCGGCACAGGAGACGACAACACTCCGGATGGTGCCGAAGACACAGAAGAACCCGATGAACAAACTGCCGAACGAGACAACCTGGAATCGGGGCATGTCAGCCCTGACAAACAGGTCATAGAAGAAGACTCGGAGGATGGTAGTTACCATCCGCCCTCCGAGGAGGAGGTGAGCCTCGGCAACAAAGACTTCATCGTGCCTGAGGAGCCCCTGGAGCAGGAGCGCTTTAAGCTTCAGCTAATAGCCACTGTGAGGAGCCTGAAAAAGAAGCAGCAGCAACTTCAAGTTGATCAAGACCTGCTCAACGACAGATGGACCGATGTCCTGGCAGCCGAGGAATATGGCCTTCAACGCCCAGCCAAAAGTTACCCGAAGCGCAGATTACTACCCGCACTAGCAGCTCGCAATGCGGCTGATCGGCCTCCGCGCGGTCGGGATAAAACTGCAACCCGAGCCGAAAACCAGACTGTCCCACTCCGCCATAAAGGCAGGGATAAGACAGCTCGGGGCCATACATATGACCTCCGCCAAGAACTGGACAATAGAGCAGAGCACACAAGATCGATCTACGGATCGCGAGGACGTGACTCAAGGCGCGGGGACAACTATCTATTCGGGCATGACAAACCTAGTCACGCCCGAGCTGAATGCCGCAGATGGACTCCATCAGAGCTACGTCGTGATGCGGCCCGATATAGAGGCGCCGCGCACCCTCTTTGCTTCACTGAAGAAGTAATGGAACATAAATTCCCAGAAGGGTTCAAACCCGTAAACATCGAATCCTACGATGGAAAAACCGATCCTGCGGTATGGATAGAGGATTTTATTCTCCATATCCACATGGCCCGCGGGGATGATCTTCACGCCATCAAATACCTCCCACTAAAACTTAAAGGGCCAGCCCGGCACTGGCTAAACAGTCTGCCCGAGAATTCTATTGGCAGCTGGGAGGACCTGGAAGAAGCCTTTCTTGACAACTTCCAAGGTACATATGTTCGTCCGCCGGACGCTGATGACTTAAGTCACATAGTTCAACATCCCAGCGAGTCAGCCAGGAAGTTCTGGACTAGGTTCCTAACTAAAAAGAACCAGATCGTCGACTGTCCAGATGCCGAAGCCCTAGTGGCCTTTAAACACAGCATCCACGACGAATGGCTCGCCCGCCACCTCGGCCAAGAAAAGCAAAAATCTATGGCAACCCTCACGGCACTCATGACCTGCTTTTGCGCGGGTGAGGATAGTTGGTTGGCTCGCAGCAAAAACACAGCCAACGAGGTAGGCTCTTCTGAGGCTAAGAACAACAACGGAAAGCTCCGACGTAACAGACACAAACGCCGAAGCAATGGTGATAATACCGACGACACTACAGTCAACGCCGGATTCTGCGGCTCCAAGTCCAACCAGCGGAAGAAACCATACAAGAGAAACAATCAGGGACCATCCAGCCTGCAACGCATACTCGATCGCCCCTGCTAGATACATGGCACCCCAGAAAAAACCAGCCAATCATACCAACAGAGACTATTGGGTTTCTAAACAGGCCGGCAAATTAAACACCGAGAACAAGGAAAAGGGATCCCAAAGCAAGGACGACGACGAGGAGCCTCAGCAACCGAACACAGGAAAAAAAAGAAGTTTCCCCCTCAAGGTAAAACAGTAAACATGATATACGTCACACACATCCCCAAAAGGGAACGCAAACGCGCACTAAGGGACGTCTATGCGATAGAGCCAGTCGCCCCCAAATTCAATCCATGGTCATCATGCCCGATCACTTTTGATCGTTGGGATCATCCGACCAGTATCCGGCATGGCGGATCAGCCACACTAGTCCTGGACCCAATCATTGATGGATTCCACCTAACGAGAGTCCTCATGGATGGTGGTAGCAGCCTCAATCTGCTCTATCAAGACACGGTGCGCAAAATGGGCATAAACCATCAAGGATCAAGCCAAGGAAGACTACCTTCAAAGGAGTCATACCAAGTGTAGAGGCCCGTTGTACGGGCTCAATCACACTAGAGGTTGTATTTGGATCCCCCAACAACTTCCGCAGCGAGGAGTTAATCTTCGACATCGTCCCATTCCGCAGTGGTTATCACGCACTGCTCGGACGGACGGCATTCACTCGGTTCAATGCGGTGCCGCACTATGCTTATCTCAAGCTCAAGATGCCCGGCCCACGCGGCGTCATAACAATCAACGGAAACACGGGACGCTCCCTCCCAAGAGAGGAGCACACCACCGCCCTAGCAACAGAAGTACAGAGCGGCCTTCTCAAGCAGAACCGTAATCCGGCTGCCGAGCCCCGGGACATCGTAAAGAAGGTCCGGACTATGCTGCACCAGGACGGTGTGGCTCATCAAGAGCTCGACTAGCAATTTGGCCTTCTTCCCAGCCCCGATCAGGCAGTGGCATTCGTACCACGCATACATAATTACGCACTAAAAATTCCATGGGTATCGACGGAGGCACAGAAATCTTGTGATCCACAGTTCGGCTTGACCGATCCCGGACACACATATACTTTTATTATTTCCTTTTTCCTTTTCCAGGTTTCTTTTACATAGGCCTTCTTGGATGGCCTAATTATCAGTCATGTAAAAGGCTAAAAACACCAGGATGGCAAGAAGCACAGACATATAGGGGAAGTTCTAGAGGTCACTCTACCTGTTGTCAGGACCCACACGCAGCTAGCCTCTGGTCATGGCATGTTAAATAGTCGGTTGCCTATCACACTATTTGTATTAACGCGCTTTGACGCATTAACGGAATTATAATGAAACAGTTTGTGGCTCAAGTTTAAGGGCCCAATATATCACCTCTGCTTTCTTTCTGTTTTTCGTCAATAATTCATTTTCTAGCACCCGTACACTCTGGTACGTTTCATATTTGCCAGGGGCTCCCAGGCGCCCCACAATACGGCAACAAAGTCTGAACACTTTTTATAGTATAGTTCGGCACCCCGGATTTAGCATTATATGCATTGGCTCCGAATCATGTCTTTAGTCAATAGTTGGGTTGCCCGGCTCCTGTGCTTGCTACCTTACGTTCCGCTATATCAGCTAAGGTAGTAAAGGGAGAACTACTGCGATTGTGCCCTGGTTTATCAGAAGGAGAACCTCAGTAGAGAAAGCCGAAAACTGACTGTCATGATGTGGCGAGAGCCGGTCAGCTGTTCGGAGGTTACAAATCGTTGGAGATTTCTCCCGCATTATGCGAAGGATCGGTACTTCCCGATCAGGCGCTTCTAGCACTCTGATTCGAAAACTAGGGGCTGCGCCTATGTCTTATTGTAAAACTCCAATGGCTAAGTGAGGGCGTTTAAGCCGCATAGTCCGATTGCCTAGTTCGTTGTGCTAAACAACTCCTTCAAGGACCATACAATTGGATCAAGATTGCTTAGATTCCATCCCGAACACCCCCGTACTACCTACGTGGGGGCAGAAGCCGACTACTGGCCAACCCTCAGAGTCCATATAACACGGCTGCACAGGAGGAAAAAATTAAAACATAACAAAAATTATACTACAAACTGACTTTGTTTCATCATACAAGGCAAAGACAACACGAATGTATTCTTCGAAAATAATGTCCTGCCCACACTGCGTTGCTACAATGCGAGACCCCTCCAGGACATCCGCGAAATAGTGCTCGGGTGTGCGGTGCTCCTTGCCCTCTGGCGGCCCTTGGGCCAGCTCGACGGCGTTCATCTTCGCCCACCACATCTTGCAACGGGCGAAGTCCATACGAGCACCCTCAATACAGGTCGATCGCTTGACGATATCCAGCCGAGGACATGTGTCCACCATCCGCCTCACGAGTCTGAAGTAGCTGCTGGGCATAGCTTCGGCTGGCCACAGCCGGATTATCAAATCCTTCATGGCTAGTTCGGCCACCCTATGCAGCTCCACCAGCTGTTTCAGCTGATCGGTGAAGGACACGGGATGCTCTGGCACAAGATATTGCGACCAGAATAGCTTCTCCGTAGACCTCCCTTCTTCGGCTCGGAAGAATTCCGTGGCGTCGGACACACTTCGCGACAAATCAGAAAAAGCCCCTAGGGAACTCCAAATCCGGGTTAGTAAAAGATACTTTCTCTTTGCATACTGAATGCCTTACCTGCCGCAATCTTCCTCGCCTCTTGGATCTCTTGGAGGGTGCCCTGGGACTCATTCCGGGCCATCTCCGCACTCTGGCGAGCCTTGGAGAGTTTGGCCTCTTTAGCTGACACATCATTCCAAGGTCTCACACTTCTTCACCACGTCATGGAGCTCTTGTTGGACCTCGTTGACACGGGCCTTGAGCTTCTTACAGGCAGCCTGCTCCTTGACGGCCTTCCCCTCGGCTTCGCCCAGGGCCTTTTTCAGGGTCTCGACCCCGGTCGTCGCTCCTATACATATCATAACACTTTGGTCAATATATATTTTACTCCTTCCGAGTACTTCTTGGGTTATTACATACCTTAATTCTCCTGGAGCCGCCTCTTCACCTGGCCGAGCTCCTCCTCGACCCGCTCCAGCCTCCGCTTTAGATCGGAGACTTCGGCAGCACGTGAGGCCGCGGCCAGCAGCGATGCCTGTATATTTATTCCAAACAAATTTAGTTAGTTTCCTGCCATAAAAGGATTGATCCTCTGTCCGGCTTTTTCTTTCCAAACACCGGACAGTGTCTCAGGGGCTACTGTCCATATGGGGATTTTCTCCTTTTGCGTCGCCTACCTCAAAACTTGTCAGCAAGCTGCTGCAGGCTTCGGTTAGTCCGCTCTTAACGGACTGAGCCCTTTCAATCACCGTGCTCATCCGCAATGGAAGCGCCTCGCAGCACTTCCAGCAGATCACCTGGTACCCCTGGTTGGACAGGGGTCACCGATGGAATAGGCATACCCCCTTCTTTCAAAGGAGGCTGCATGCCGGATTCCGGAGTCGTATCGTTCTCCGGAATCAAGTATGGTTGAGGACCGAACTATGTACGACCCTCCTCCCCAGTCTCCTGGGGGATTGGTTCCCCCTGATGTTCGGTGACAGGGGCTTCGCCTTTGCACACCTATTGATCCTCTCCCCGGCCTGGGAAGGTCCGTTGGGAGAGCACCTCGTCGTCTCCTTTGACCGTAGGAGAATAAGTGGCCGGCGGTGTCTCGCTGGCCATCTCCTTCGTGTCCAACGAACCCTCTGACGAGGATCGCTGGGAGCTGTTGTGGGCCGGACTGTAATAGCATGATTGATCATGTCAATACAACAAGGAGGAAGGGTTAGATCTATGGGCATACATGAGCCTTAGCACTTACAAGGTGGCCCAGGGCTTAGTGCGGGGGCGTCGCTCCGGACTGCTGTCCACGTCCCACGGGTGTTGGCCGCAAGGGCACCCTTCACCTTCTTGGGTGTTCCCGCCTCCAGATTCGTGGAGGCCTTCCTCTTCTTCTCTCCCTCCTCAGGGGGAGGGTTGTTTTCCTCCTCCTCCTCTTCCTCGTCGTCATCCTCAGGGATGGAGGACTGAGTTTCTTCGTCTTCGGACGTTACGTCCGAAGTACCCTTACGACGAGGGCCACCTTTGGCCCCCTTGGCCTTCTTCTTGGCCTTCTTCTCCGGCGCCTTATAGGGCACCGGCACCAGCATCTTCGCCAACCGTGGGATGACTGGCTCTTCAGGAAGCGGAGTGATAACCCACAAGTATAGGGGATCGCAACAGTTTTCGAGGGTAGAGTATTCAACCCAAATTTATTGATTCGACACAAGGGGAGCCAAAGAATATTCTCAAGTATTAGCAGCTGAGTTGTCAATTCAACCACACACGAAACTTAGTATCTGCAGCAAAGTGTTTAGTAGCAAAGTAATATGATAGTGGTGGTAGCGGTAACAAAACTAAAGACAGCAAAAGTAATGTTTTTGGTATTTTTGTAGTGATTGTAACGATGCAATGGAAAAGTAAATAAGCGAGAACCAAGATATGGAAAGCTCGTAGGCACCGAATCAGTGATGGATAATTATGCCGGATGCGGTTCGTCATGTAACAGTTATAACATAGGGTGACACGGAACTAGCTCCAATTCATCAATGTAATGTAGGCATGTATTCCGTAAATAGTCATACGTGCTTATGGAAAAGAACTTGCATGACATCTTTTGTCCTACCCTCCCGTGGCAGCAGGGTCCTATTGGAAACTAAGGGATATTAAGGCCTCCTTTTAATAGAGAGCCGGAACAAAGCATTAGCACATAGTGAATACATGAACTTCTCAAACTATGGTCATCACCGAGAAGTATCCCGATTATTGTCACTTCGGGGTTGTCGGATCATAAGACATAATAGGTGACTATAGACTTGCAAGATAGGATCAAGAACTCATGTATATTCATGAAAATATAATAGGTTTAGATCTGAAATCATAGCACTCGGGCCCTAGTGACAAGCATTAAGCATAGCAAAGTCATAGCAACATCAATCTCAGAACATAGTGGATACTAGGGATCAAACCCTAACAAAACTAACTCGATTACATGATAAATATCATCCAGCCCATCACCGTCCAGCAAGCCTACGATGGAATTACTCACATACGGCGGTGAGCATCATGAAATTGGTGATGGAGGATGGTTGATGATGATGACGGCGACGAATCCCCCTCTCCGGAGCCCCGAATAGACTCCAGATCAGCCCTCCCGAGAGAGATTAGGGCTTGGCGGCGGCTCCGTATCGTAAAACGTGATGATTTCTTCTCCCTGATTTTTTTCTCCCCGAAAGAGAATATATGGAGTTGGAGTTGGCGTCGGAGGGTCTCCAGGGGGCCCACGAGGTAGGTGCGCCCGGGGGCGCCCCCACCTCGTGGACAGGTGTGGGCCCCTGGTCTTCATCTCTTGCGAGGATTTTTATTATTTATTCTAAGATATTCCGTGGAGTTTCATGTCATTCCGAGAACTTTTGTTTTCGCACATAAAACAACATCATGGCAATTCTTTGAAAACAAATCGATCCGGGTTAGTTCCATTCAAATCATACAAGTTAGAGTCCAAAACAAGGGCAAAAGTGTTTGGAAAAGTAGATACGACGGAGACGTATCAACTCCCCAAGCTTAAACCCTTGCTTGTCCTCAAGCAATTCAGTTGACAAACTGAAAGAGAAAAAGAAAAACTTTTACAAACTCTGTTTGCTCTTGTTGTTGTACCTATGTCAAGCCAGCATTCAGGTTTTCAGCAAAGATCATAACTAACCAGATTTGCAATAACTCCTAGGTCTGATGTTTACTCATAACAATAACATAATCAGCTAGTAAGTCATAATTATAAATCTCGGATGACAACACTTTCTCAAAATAATCATAATATGATATAACAAGATGGTATCTCGCTAGCCATTTCCGAGACTGCAAAACATAAATGCAGAGCACCTTCAAAGATCAAGGACTGACTAGACATTGTAATTCATGGTAAAAGAGATCCAATCATAGTCATACCCGATATAAATTAACAGTAATGAATGCAAATGACAAAGTGCTCTCCGACTAGTGCTTTTTAATAAGAGGGTGATGACTCAACATAAAAGTAAATAGATAGGCCCTTGAGAGGGAAGCATGGATTTGTAGAGGTGCCAGAGCTCGATTTTGAAATAGAGATAAATTATATTTTGAGCGGCATACTGTCATTGTCAACATAACAACTAAGAGATGACGATATCTTCCATGCTAAACAAATTATAGGCGGTTCCCAAACAGAATGGTAAAATTTATACCCCCCCTCCTCCACAAGCATCAATCCATGGCTTGCTCGAAACAACGAGTGCCTCCAACATTCAACGGGTCCCAGGGGGAGTTTTGTTTGCAATTATTTTGATTTAGTTTGCATAAAGCATGTGACTGGGCATCCCGATGACCAGCCATTTTCTCGTGAGTGAGGAGCAGAGTCCACTCCTCTTGAGAATAACCCGCCTAACACGGAAGATTAGGGCAGCACTAGTTGATATATGAGCTATTCGAGCATGCAAAACAGAATGTTTATTTGAAGGTTTAGAGTTTGGCACATACAAATTTACTTGGAACGGCAGGTAGATACCGCATATAGGAAGGTATGGTGGACTCATATGGAATAACTTTGGGGTTTAAGGGATTGGATACACAAGCAGTATTCCCGCTTAGTACAAGTGAAGGCTAGCAAAAGACTGGGTAGCGACCAACTAGAGAGCGACAACAATCATGAACATGCATTAAAATTAATAAACATTGAATACAAGCATGAGTAGGATATAATCCACCATGAACATAAATATCGTGAAGGCTATGTTGATTTGTTACAACTACATGCGTGAACATGTGCCAAGTCAAGTCACTTAAATCATTCAAAGGAGGATACCACCCCATCATACCACATCATAATCATCTCAATAGCATGTTGGCACGCAAGGTAAACCATTATAACTCATAGCTAATCAAGCATGGCATGGGCAACTATGATCTCTAATTGTCATTGCAAATATGTTTCTTCATAATCAGCTGAATCAGGAATGATAGATTCATCATATTTACAAAAACAAAAGAGGTCGAGTTCATACCATCTTTTCCCATCTCAGTCAGTCCATCATATATCATCATAATTGCCTTTCACTTGCACGACCGAACGGTGTGAATAATAATAAGAGTGCACGTGCATTGGACTAAGCCGGAATCTGCGAGCATTCAATAAACAGGAGAAGAAAAGGCAATATGGGCACTTGGTTAAATCAACAACGATGCATATAAGAGCCACTTCAACAATTTAATCATGGTCTTCTCCTACTGACCCCCAAAGAAAAGACAGGAAATAAAAACTATTTACACGGGACAGCTCCCAACAAGCAAAAGAAGAACGGGAAATATTTTTGGTTTTTATTTTAATTACTACTACTACAGCAGTGTCAGGACCCCGATTCCAAGTCACATCGACCTAGCCGGTAACACCTCATATCACTTTGCGGCCTCACGCACGGTATTCCCACGGGTGTCGCCTTACCATGGCCCGGGACTGTTTGCGCCTTTTGGCTCACGTATATGATAGTGTCGCTTGCATCCATATGACAAAGAACCCGGGCCGACATGGCTAGTCGTGAACCCAAAGCGGCACTAACCTATGGGGACAGGCATCCATGAATCACATCGAGCATGTCGGTCATCAACGTATGAATCCGGGCTGTAGCACTGGGCTAACAGACTCCGGTAACCGAGCTGTAACAAGCTAAGCAGGACTCGGATGTCACCGCGTGACATTTCCCGAAGGGACAAACATAGGAACGAAGTGAAACACATACCCGGCCGATCAAGTGTCTAGAGCAGTAGTGCTTTGGGCTAGCGAGGACTCCGGTGAACCGGTCATGTAGCGGACTACTATCACTCGGGAAGCACTAGACTACATTTCCCCATATGAGAGGCTGCCAAGGATAAACAACTAGATTGTCGGATCCCACACATACCAAGCATTTCAAACATACACACAATATGCTCAAGATGTGTAAATACAACATGGCATCACAACATAACTCTATGACTCAAATATTTATTCAATAGGCTCCGAGGAGCGAGATATTACAAACATGGGTCTCATGACCCAACACTCGAAACATACAAGTCAAAGCACAAGCGGAAGCTAAACATGTCTCGAGTACGCACAACTATAAATGAAAAAGGCTGAGAAGCCTGACTATCTACCACATCCTGCCGAGGCACAAGATCGTAGCTGAGGTAACAAGCTAAACGTCGAAGTCCAAGCGGAACTACTAGCGAGACTGACGTCTCTCTGCAAAACATAAAATAAGCAAACGTGAGTACAAATGTACTCAGCAAGACTTACATCAGAACTAACTACATATGCATCATTATCAATAAAGAGGGTGGTGGAGTTTGACTGCAACAAGCCAGCTTTGACTCGGTGGCTATCCTGAACTACGACTGCAAGTAACTCTTTTGAGGTGGCGCACACGAGTCCACATATTCACCATATCAACACACCACTGTGGACCCGCTCCCGTCTCCCTACGAGAACGCCATCCATAGCACTCACGCTTATCTTGCGCATTTTAGAGTATCCACTTTCACTTGTCTATGAACTGATATAGCCAACACAGAAGTCCTTTTCCGCGGACACGGCTATTCGAATAGATCATATTCACCCCTGAGGGTGTACTTCTTCACACACGCTCTCACCACTTACCGCCGTTTACACGACATGTACTCGGCAACCTTCAAGCGGAAGCCCAACGTGGGTGTCGGCCACGGCCTACCTAAACACACGAGTCCCGAGTCCAGGTTTATCGCCTATTCGGGTTCCATCCGCAGGGAGTCCGGCCGAGGTTTCCACTAACGGCCCCGAACGATGTGTGCAGGGTTCCCGAGACACCAAAGGGCGAATCGGTACACCGGGCCACGTGCCTACCGCAACACAACCCACCCCTATGGTCAGCGTTGCATGCGGCCCCCAGCATGCTACAAACACCAGAAACTACTTGCAACTCCCGGACTGAGGACAAGGGTGGTTAAGAAGCCGAGAGGGTCCATTGGTTTCGGGCCGAATGCGTGGTAGTAACTGTTTCATGGATCACAAACACAGAACTCAGTTCCTGAGGACGGCTGCAATGAGACAACCCACCATGTACTCCTACATGGCCTCTCACCGCTACCTTTACCAAATCGTGTTCACACACTTAGCTCACACACAGTGGGACATGTTCACACCTCCGATTCATCCCGATGAATCGGACCTGACTCAACTCTAAGCAGTAGCAGGCATGACAAACAAGCATGAATGAGTAGGCACAACATGGCTCAAGCAACTCCTACTCATGCTAGTGGGTTTCATCTAATTCTTGTGGAATGAGAGGTCATGCAGAGGATAAAGGGGTTCAGCTACCGCAACAAATGAGATGAATCGTTGTTGTCCTAATGCAGTAAAAGAGAGCAGGAGCGAGAGAGTGGGATTGTATCGGAATGAACAAGGGGTTTTGCTTGCACGGCACTTCCGAAGATAATATAGCTCTTCATCAGTGTCATCGATCTCATCGTCGAAACCACGTCTATCGAGAGGGAACAACCACCGACAAACAAGAAGAAACACAATCAATGCAATGCACAAACAAATGAATGACATGTCATATTAAGGAACTGAATTGACCTAATGCAGGAGTAAGCCAAGTTAATTGAAGTGGATTTCAAACAAGGTTGAACTCCAACTTCAAATACTAGTTCATAAATTACCCTAATCATGATTCATCCTATTCAGTGAGGTTAACTTGTTCAATCATGCATGATCATGGCATAAACAGATTCTTCATATTTTTCTGATCATTTTTCATATATAATTTATTTGATTTGGAGTTACGGTTGATTTTATATGATTTTTAGAAGTTTGGGGTATTTTCTGGAATTCCTGAATAAGAATAAATAAAGAAAAAGATTAACTGCGTCAGCAAGACATCGGGGTGACATCACCAGGTCAAAGGCGCCAGCCCAGGTCAAACCTGACGGCTGGGGCCCACATGTCAGTGTAACAGCTAACTAACAGGGTTAGTTAGTGTTACGTTAGCACTAACTTGGGTTAGTGGGGCTGGGCCCGGTGGTTAGTGACTAAACTAAGCTGTCGGTAATTAGCACTAACCTAAATCTAATTAACAGCTAACAGAGGCAGGCCCGCACGTCGGTGACCACTGAGGGGGTGAAACCCAGGTCAAACGGGTCAATCCCGCCGGCGTTGAGTCGTCGGCGAGGCCGAGGCGGCGGAGGCCTTCGGGTTTCTTGCTCCGGCGACCAAACGGACGGAGGAGGGGCTCTAAGGATAGCTGGAAGTGCGCCGCGTCGGGTGGTGCATGTAGTTGGGCTCGGGGTCGCCGAAAAAGGCGTCGGCGACGTGTTTGGCGGCGGCCGGAGCTCGGGCGAAAGAACAGAGGGGGGGGGGCGGAACGTGGCGCCGCGAGCGCTGTCTCCCTCCTCTGCCTACTGGCAGAGGTAGGTGATGACTGGCACGGCCAGGTGGGCCGGCCCAGCCAGGGGTTTGGCCAGGTAAGTGGGCTGCCAGGTCGGCTCCTCTCTCTCTCTCTTTTCTAATTATGTTACTGTTTTCTATTTATCTGCAACTGTGTTTGGCTTTAACAAAAATGCCAGGGCATTTCCAAAAATCATGAAACTGGTCAATGTCACTGTTTGGAATATAACAAAAAGCAAACATTTTAGTTTATGATTATTTGAACATTTAAACTATTTATTAGCATTAAATGCCCAAATGCAAATACTTTATGAATTAATCCAGTGACCAATCATGTCATGAAAAATGTGCAGCACCTCTGGTTATGGTTTATAGCATTTTTCCAGAAATGATGAACTTTTTCTAAAGCCATTTGAATTCACTGAAAAAATATTTTTGGTTGAACCTATTTGAATTCCTTTAATGCTAGGGTTTAGGCAATCCCCATTTCAAATTTCATGAAAATTAAACATGATGCATGGATGCAATGCCACTAGTTACAAGCAAGCTCTAGGGCTGTGACAAGCAGGAAAAATAAACTACTACTAATTTTTTGTTGTTTTCTTAAGGTTTACTAAACACACAAGAAGAAGGCAGAAAAAGAAAATAAACTAGCATGGATATTACAGTGAAAGAGTATGAGCACCGACATCTAGCAATGAGTGTGTGTGTGAACATAGATGTAATGTCGGTGAGAAATACGTACTCCCCCAAACTTAGGCTTTTAGCCTAAGTTGGTCTATTGCCAGGGATAGCCTGGCTGATACCCGTAGGTGTAGCTGGGGTCATACTGCAATGCAGCTGCTATCGCCTCCTGAGCTGCAGCGTGGCGTCGAGCCGCCTCCGCTCGTACTCATCTGCCTCCTCTCTGGTAATAATATCTTCCTTTTGTCTGAGAATCAAAGAAGGCAGGAGCAGGAAGAGTAATACGGACAACATGTCGTTTGTTAAAGATTAGTCGATACTGGAGAGGTGGTTCAGTCCTCTCAACAAACTGGTGGGAAACCATAGAATCAAAATATAAATAAGTAGGGGGTAACTCCATGTCACCCTCACGAATGTCTATCTCAAGAAAATTAGCTAATCGGGTTGCATAAATTCCTCCAAAGAAATCTCCGTTATGTCTATTATGATGCAACCTACGAGCTAAAATGGCTCCCATATGATAAGATTGGTCACCTAACACAGCACTCCTGAGAATGCTGAGATCAGGGGCACACATGTGACATGCTTCATCGTTAGCATTTATGCATCTACCTATGAAGAGAGCAAAATAATGTATAGCAGGAAAGTGAATGCTCCCTATAGTGGCTTGTGTTAAATCTCTAGATTCCCCCATAGTTATTCTAGCAAGAAAATCTCTATATTCAGATTTAGGGGGATCCCTGATACTACCCCAAGATGGAAGTTTGCATGCAAGAGTGAAATCTTCTAAGTCCATGGTATAAGATTTGTCATAAAGGTCAAACATGACTGAAGGAGAATTACGCGAAGATGAAAACTCAAACCTCCCCACAAATGAACTTGTGAGATCACAATACTGGGGGCATTTGTGAGCTTCAAAGTCCTCAAGACCGGCATTACGCAAATATGCGTTAAATTCTTCTTTGATTCCCGCTTGATTCATAAAATTTTCCGAAGGCCATTCACAGGGCCTCACAAGAGCATCTCTTGGTGGTTCCTCGTCAGCATCACGCATTGCGAGCCTGGGACCTTGCTTCCTTGAAGAACCACCTTGGAACATCTTCCTAAACATATTGTTTTCTCTGAAAAATAATTCTGAAATTTTTAGTAACCTCAAACAAAAGTGAACCAACTTCAATAAAATTGATAGCAACTACTCCTACAAGTGCCTAGAGCCTATATCAAGCATTAGAACTACTTGGAACCATATAAATTTGACATGCAAGCTCAAGAACATGGTCACCTATGCAGCACAAATTTGCAAAGAATAAAGCACTAGAACAAAAACTAATTGGACCAATGGAGGAGTCACATACCAAGGAACAATCTCCCCAAGCAGTTTTGCGAGAGGTGCTTTGAGCAAGGAGATCGAAAATCACAGCAAAAGTGGTTGGAACACGAGCTTGAGTTGGTTTTCCGGGTTTGTGTGAGGCAGAGGGAGAAGATGGGTGCAGGGATAAGTGGAGGAGGGCCACCGTGGGCCCACGAGGCAGGGGGCGTGCCCAGGAGGGGGGGGGGGCGCCCTCCACCCTCGTGGCCAGGTGGCAGCTCCCTCCGCGGTAATTTTTGCACTAAAAAACCTCAAATACTCCCGAAAAAAAATCATATTAAATTGGCATGGCATTCTGAGGACTTTTATTTTCGGGATATTTTTATATTGCACGGATAAATCAGGAAACAGACAGAAAAATACTATTTTACTTTATTTCTACTAAAGAACAGAAAATATAAAGAGGGTACAGAAAGTTGTGCTTCTAGTTTCATCCGTCTCATGCTCATCAAAAGGAATCCACTAACAAGGTTGATCAAGTCTTGTTAACAAACTCATTCCGATAATCATGGAACCGGAGAAATTTTGAATAACACTATGTTACCTCAACGGGATATGGACATCCCCAATAATAAGTATATCATATTTCTTCTTGTGACAAGAGGGAGAGGAAATTCAAAACCTCCAAATATAATCGATGGAATTTTTCCAATAGAATTGATACTATGAACTTGAGGTTGTTTCCTCGAAAAGTGAACCGTGTGCTCATTACCATTAACATGAAAAGTGACATTGCCTTTGTTGCAATCAATAACAGCCCCTGCAGTATTAAAAAGGTCTTCCAAGAATAATAGTCATACTATCATCCTCGGGAATATCAAGAATAACAAAGTCCATTAAAATAGTAACGTTTGCAACCACAACAGGCACATCCTCACAAATACCGACAGGTATAGCAGTTGATTTATCAGCCATTTGCAAAGATATTTCAGTAGGTGTCAACTTATTCAAGTCAAGTCTACGATATAAAGAGAGAGGCATAACACTAACACCGGCTCCAAGATCACAAGTTTCTTTGGTATTCCACCCTTAAAAGTATAATTAGCAAGCATGGTGGAAATTTCAGCTTCCGGTATCTTTCTTTTATTTGTAACAATATCTTTCATATATTTAGCATAAGGATTCATTTTGAGCATATCAGTCAATCGCATACGGAAAAGGATGGGTCTAATCATTTTAGCAAAGCGCTCAAAATCCTCATCATCCTTTTTCTTGGATGGTTTGGGAGGAAAAGGCATGGGTTTCTGAACCCATGGTTCCCTTTCTTTACCATGTTTCCTAGCAACGAAGTCCCTTTTATCATGACGTTGATTCTTTGATTGTGGGTTATCAAGATCAAGAGCAGGTTCAACTTCTACATCATTATTGTCGGTGTCAAAACTGGCGGATCTCGGGTAGGGGGTCCCGAACTGTGCGTCTAGGCGGATGGTAACAGGAGACAAGGGGCACGATGTTTTTACCCAGGTTCGGGCCCTCTCGATGGAGATAATACCCTATCCTGCTTGATTAATATTGATGATATGGGTAGTACAAGAGTAGATCTACCACGAGATCAAGGAGGCTAAACCCTAGAAGCTAGCCTATGGTATGATTGTTGTTCGTCCTACGGACTAAAACCCTCCGGTTTATATAGACACCGGATAGGTTAGGGTTACACGTAGTCGGTTACAATGGCAGGAGATCTACATATCCGTATCGCCAAGCTTGCCTTCCACGCCAAGGAAAGTCCCATCCGGACACGGGTCGAAGTCTTCAATCTTGTATCTTCATAGTCCAGGAGTCCGGCCAACGGTGATAGTTCGGCTATCCGGACACCCCCTAATCCGGGACTCCCTCAGTAGCCCCCGAACCAGGCTTCAATGACGATGAGTCCGGCGCGTTGATTGTCTTCGGCATTGCGAGGCGGGTTCTTCTCTAGATTCCATATACTTGTCGAATAGTGCCTGGGTTCTGATAAATGCTGCGCTCCTTGGCTTCTACGCCCAATAATGGCCATCTTCCACATGTTTGAACGAATGTGAAAAGCCAGGGTATTTTTACACTTACCCCCCTAGCTGTGCAAATGAGCTGCCTATAAAAGGGGCAAGGATCTAGATCTGAGTCACACCATCCCCCTTCATGAGCTTTCATCGGGCGCCTCGACCACAGCCCATTCCATCATGGACGGTCGACGCGGCTCCTCCTCTCGTGCTCCCAGCCCTCGGCACTGAAATTGGGAGAGATGCTCGATCCCGCATAGCGAGCTAGTTATACTCCAAACCAAGGGATTTCTTCCCCCGACCTTCATGGTTCCGGTTCGAGCCGGACTCGCCACCTACAAGGGCGGAAAGCAAGCGGAGAGTGTCCCCGATCCCTCTAAAGGAGAGCGGGTATGCTTCATCTCTTATCTAGTAAGAGGACTCGGATTTCAATCCATCCGTTTCTCCGGGGCTCTTGGAGTTCTCGGCCTCGGTTGCACCACCTTATGCCTGCCTCCATTTTGCACATCGCGGGCTTCGTGGCCCTTTGCAAACTGTTCTTGGGCGTTGAGGCTCATTTCGCGCTGTGGAAGAGATTATTCTGCCTAGTACCCCGTTCTCATGAGGGGTCAATATATCAAGTGGGTGGAGCCGAACTGTGGCGCATCGCCGGGACCGGATATCTATCCGGAACCCCGAAGAAGGCGTCCGAAGACTGGCCTTCAGAATGGTTTTACATGGAGGACGTGCCGCTGCCGGATCCTGTTCGGATCGGTCTCCGGAGTTTAGCAATGCTCCTCCGAAGAAGCGCCTAAGCTGGCGCCTCGGAGCTCGGAGGAAAAGCGACGGGATGTCCTCTACTTGATGAGCCGAATAAGATTACTGGCTCATGCCGGATTGACCATGATTGGAGTCATCGCAATCTGCATTATGAGGGGAGTTTTGCCGCTCCAATATAGGGGCCACCCCATGTGGGACTTCAACGGGGAGGACGATGCCACCCGCCATGGCCGCAAAGGGCCGGGATCGGTCACCGAACTGGTGAAGACCTTGTCTGCCATGTATAAAGGGGAGGAGGAGGATTTCCTCCGCGTCAATCCACTGAAGGAGTTTTCTTCGAATAATCCTCGAAGCTGGGTAAGCAAACATCTTTGTGTCCTGTCCGATTCATGTTCCCGTGGTTATTTCATGGTTTCTGCGCAGGAACTGCGCCGGACTATGGAGAAGATACACAGCCCACCCCCACAACCCGAGGATCTGGAACGGTCCCTCGATCCGACCTCCGAAGAGGATCCGGATATAAAGGTGGAGTTGATCGACGGGGTGTTCCACCAACTTAGCATCGACAATGCCTTGGTTGCCATTACGGCCGATTACCCGGAATACTCCAGCCTCGCAGTAATGGCGAGACCGAGGTCCCAATACTACGATAATGACCCATCCGTGCTAGTTTCTTGATCACCGTATAACAATGGTGTTTTCGCGAGGTACCTTTGAGGCGGAAGCCGAGCCCATGCGGCTAGCCAACAAAGGCGTCTGTCCCGCAGGTTAAAAAGAAGTGCGGTCCGGATCGAAACTCCGCCGCAACGGTATGGCATGTCACCGTATTCCCAGGATTGATTCCTGGAAGGCGTACTAATGCTTGTGCTCTTTTTAGGAAAAAGAGCGCTCGCCGGACTGAGTCCGGAGAGGTTGCCAATCGAGCCTCCGCCGGCCAGGCTCCAAAGCCGGGTCCGGAAGCGAAGGCGAGCACGAGGCATGTGTCGGATGCTCCTCCGGCAGAGGATGCCGACAAATTGTCCGCCACCAACTCCGAGGTGGAGAGCGCCATGAATCACAGGTGTCGCCGGACAGTTCTTCGTGACGCATGTTTTTTCCAAGAGGCCTTGAATGCCTTCAATTCGGGAGATGCGCACCTCCGTGCCGCTCAAGATGGTCTAGCCAGAGCCACGGAGCAGTATGTAAAGGACATACAGGTAAGGAAATATGACAGTTATATATGCCAGTAGCCCCCGAGACTTAAAATAGTTAGAATAACTGATTTAAGGATCATTTGTTATGCATGATCTTACAAAAAAGAATACCCGACTGTCCCAGGAGCTTGAAGAATGCAAGGCCCAACTTGAGGCCGCACTAGACGCTACAGGGGGAGCCGCAGAGACCCCCTCTGGTAATATATGCTTCAAAAGATAAATAGTTTATGAAGTGCGGCGGGTGTGTAAATCTGACAAAAATATCGCAGATGGCGTCGGACTAGATCCGGACAGGCAACAGCTCTTGCGCCAGCTAAAGGCCGGCGAGAGCATGCTTACGAGGGTGCGGCAGGAGAAAAATAACCTCCAAGATGCCAACACCAAACTGGGTGAGGAACTAAAAGATGTTCGTGCCCAGTTATCTGACTCCGTAAAGGAGAATCGACGGCTTCTTCGCGGCATTTTCAGTAAGTGCTTGAGCGAACTTTGAAAGAGTTCAGCGAGGAAAGCGACTAACATAAACATGTATGTAGGTTTGCTCACAGGTCGTCTGAGGAGGAGATGCCCAGTTCTTCGGGTGATCTTCTTCCCGAATGCGTCGGTACCGCATTTAACGAGTTCGGCAGTGATGAAAAGGCGTCGGCCAGGCCTTGTGGCCATCTATCTCCCTGCCCAAAGGCATTGGGGAGCTGGCAGAGCGGCTTCAAGGAGCACGGCGGCGCTTCCGATTATGGAAGATATCGGCCTGCCGTCAAGGCGCCAGGGAGGCCTGGGCCATGGTAAAGACGCGGTACACGAAGGCTGACCCAAACCACATGGCCGAGGTCGGACCTGTGGGGCCTGATGGGACGGAGATCCCTGTAAGCTTAGTGTACGGCCAAGTAGAATTGGCCGCCAAGTATTCCCAGCAAGATTGTAAATTAGATAGCCTATTAGATGGCATTGAGGAGGAATACAATGAGTCGAGTTGACTATGTAAAAATATGACATGAAAAATGTCTTCTAGCCGGATTGTAGATCGTTTGTCATAGCGGACCTTTTCGCTTCGACCTCAGGACCCAATAGTCCGGAGTGTGTCCGAATACCTTCGTGGTTATATAAGAACCGGGGTATGCATGGAGACAAGGCGTAGGGGTCATTATTGCTGTATCAGACAAGTGCCCAACTAGTTATGTTATATTACATGGATAGTAAGAAACATCTTCCAGGGAGAATAGTTCCGTTAAGGGTTCCTTTTGCTGGGATGCATGCCCTAAAGTGCATGTCAAAGCTACTATGAAAGCAGAAAATCATCTGGGGGCAGATGGATAAATAGTTAAAAATCATCTTTCAGTTCACCGACCGAATATTCCCTTAAGAACGCTAGCTTTCGTCTTCACCCAGTCTGAGGTACACATCCAGCTGACCCGGCTGTAACAATCGCAGAGGTGCTCCCTTTACCACCTAGCCGAACAATCGGGAACGTAGGGGTAAGCACAGGAGTCAGGCAACCCAGCTTGGCCAAAACTTAAGTCATATCGATGCATATAATGGTGAATAAAAGGTACATGCGGAAGTTTGACGCATGTGTTGGGCATGAAGCTCGTATAAAATAAGCTTCTGGTAAAGAAGCCCCCATGTATAATGAGCGCGTACAATGCGTCAAATATGTGCGAACAAAGCGCAAACGAGCCTCTAAAGGCTTCAGGAAGAAGGAGGGGGAAGGAGAGAAATAAAAGACAGCAAAAATAGAAAATGTGGACGGAGGAAGGAAATGAACTTGAAGTCCGGCGCTTAGGCGTAGAATCTTCGTAGACGGGCTGCGTTCCATGGGTTCGACTCGAATCAGTTATCCGATGCGTTTCGCAGACGGTATGCTCCGCCGGTCAGGACCTGGTCGATGATGAAGGGACCTTCCCATTTGGGCTTGAGTTTGTCCTTTTTCTTGTCCGTGAGCGTAGAACTAGTTCGCCAACGTTATAAGCTTTGGCCCGTACTTCCCTGCTTTGGTATCTTCGAGCCTGCTGTTGATAGAATGCGGAACGAGCTTTTCCCACGTCGCGCTCCTCCTCCAATGCGTCCAAACTGTCCTGCCGATCGAGCTCGGCTTATCTTTCTTCATACATGCACACGCGAGGTGAGTCATGAATTATGTCGCAGGGCAGGACTGCCTCTGCACCGTACACCATAAAAATGGTGTGAATCCGGTAGTACGATTCGACGTGGTCTGCAGCCCCCAGAGTACGGAGTCGAGCTCCTCAACCCAGTGCGTGTTAGATTCCTTGAGGGACCGCACTGGTCTAGGTTTAATGCTGCTCATGATTAGACCATTTGCTCGTTTGACTTGGCCGTTGGTTTGGGGGTGATAGACTGAGGTGTAATCGAGCTTGATGCCCATGTTTTTGCACCATAATTTGACCTCATTGGCCGTGAAGTTGGTGCTGTTATCAGTGATGATACTGTGGGGGACACCGTAACGGTGAACTACCCCTGATATGAAGTCTATCACCGGTCCGGATTCGACCGTTTTAACAGGTTTGGCCTCTATCCATTTGGTGAATTTATCCACCATGACCAATAGGTATTTTTGCTTGTGGGTTCCCCCCTTAAGGGGTCCAACCATGTCAAGCCCCGGACATGACGACCAGGTGATGGGTATAGTTTTGAGGGCGGTGGGTGGCATGTGGCTTTGGTTAGCAAAAGCTGGCAACCAACGCATCGTTGGACTAAATCCTCTTGATTCTGCCCTGTGCCGTCGGCCAATAAAATCCTGTACGGAAGGCCTTGCCTACAAGGGCCCGGGCTGCAGCGTGGTGTCCACCCAGTCCGGCATGAATTTCAGCCAGGAGGTTGCGCCCTTCCTCTTTGGAGATACACCTTTGAAGGACTCCTGTTGTGTTTTTCTTATAAAGCTCTCCCTCATGGACTTTATAGGCTTTAGATCGCCGTACTATGCAGCGAGCCTCATTTTGGTCTTCGGGGAGTTCCTGCCTAGTTAGGTAGGCTAGGAATGGCTCCATCCACGGGGCGATAACTTCCATTATTTCGTGGGCGGAGGGTGTTATCTCGGTGGCAGAGCTGCCGATTGTGTCAGAGTGTTCGGTGTCAGGCAGTGCGGTTGGGTCCGGATTGTTATTTCTGGACTCCCCTTCCCATAGTACGGATGGCTTGAATAGCCGTTCCAGGAAGATGTTGGGCGGGACGGCATCGCGTTTTGCACCGATGCGTGCCAATATGTCCGCCGCCTGGTTGTTATCCCGGGCTATATGATGAAATTCGAGCCCTTCGAACCGTGCTGACATTTTTAGGAGCGCATTTGTGACACTCCAAAATTTTTCCTTTGGTTTTCTTCAAAATTTTGTTGGATTTGAAGGAGGTCTCCAAAACCCTTCCAAAAATCTCTCTCAAAAGCTTTTTTTCCCTTTGGCAAATATTTTACTTTTGCATCTCCTTCAACTCTGGTGTTTGGTTTTTTTTAATTTTTATTCTGATTGCCCTCTTCTCAAGAATTCAAGAAAAATCTTTGGAGTTTATTTTCTTTAAAAAAGAAACTCTAGGAGTTTTTCATCCTCTCCCATATTTGAAATCATTCATGATTTGGCCATGCACCATATGGTAAAATCTTCCCAAATATATCTCCTTCCACTTTGGGCAATCCAAACACTCTGTCTCAACTAGTTCAACCCTCTTCTGAATTTTTTATTTCATTTAATTCTCTCCCAAATCTTTTATGTCTATTATTTTGAGCCTAGGTAATTTGCAAAGCAAGTACCTTAATGCATTTGAGTTTTGACCTCAAACCAACTCCCTTGGATAGTCCTTGTTACCCACAACCTAGAACAATCAAGAACCACTCCTCTTCTGTTCAACGATTTCAAATTATAGTCTCTGCAAGTTTGGACCAGATTTGCCAAATTTGGTGAAATTCATATCTATACTTCTCCAAAAATTCCACAAATATTTAGGCAGCCTCTAGAGGCAATGAAAGGCCCCTCCACCAAAAACCAGCTCAAGGAAAAATCCCTACATGCCTAGATCACTCTGTCGAACACCTTGCATGCACTGTTTCTGTTCCTCTTCAGTTAAGTTCAGAGTTTCAGTGTCGATCTTCGCCGTAAATTCAGTCACATGCTCACGGTGCACTTGGCACGTTGCTCACGGCCTAGCTTGCTTGTCCGGAGCCTCACACGCGATGCTTGGCGCGTTCTGGCGTTGGTGGCACCTGGCCCGCCTGCCGGGCGTGTCTTCGATGGCGAACCACCGTGGCGGCCGACAGGGAGCGAAACGGCGGCATAACGCCGTTCGCGCCGCCTAAACCCCTGGTGGCTCGCGTGGCCATTTCCTCGCCAACAAGACGCATGCAGCACCATCGCCGTGTCACAGCACGCGCAGCGCGTTCTCTGCCGCCACGACGGGCGTGCGGCCGTTCCGTCGAGGACAAGCCGTAACCTCGCCCTCCTTGCTGAGTTGGACACGGGATGGCACCGGTTAAATCGTCTAGTCGGTGATCAAGCTCCTAAGCCGACCATGCAACCACAGCACCGCCGTAATCACCTCGCCGGAGAACCCCGTTCTCGGCAACCGCCTTGGGGAGGCTATATGTAGCACCCCCGAGCTTGCTCTCGCCCCCGCACACCTCCACTACCTCTCCAGACCTCGCCAAGTCCCTGGAAGGGCCACGAGGAGCTCTCCTTCCCCGACTCCAGCCACTTTGTTCCGCCTCGGCCTCCACCGTGATTCACTCCGTTGAGGTCATTAACGGCGCCCTAACCTCGTCAGATACCATCTCATGCTATCACGAGTCTAACCCCCTCCTCAATTCCACCTCCGCAGCTCTCTCCGACGAGGTCCGCGACCACCCGAATCGCCGTCCGCCGGAGCAAGCGTCGCCGCCGACGTGGTACTCGCCGGCGACCACCACCACCTCCCATAGACGCGGAATGGCGCCCTGAACACGGAGGTACTCTCGGATCTCCCTGCCTCGCAATGGATCGCCGCCGGCGACCACCGCGGCTCTCGGGCGCCGACGAGCCCCGACTCCCTCGTTTGAAATTTCAAACCTGACGGGTGGGACCATCGTCAGCCTCTCTTCTGTTTTTTGAATCGTTTTTACGAAAGCGTACTTTGGCAAAATCGCTTCCACTCTGAACCGTTTTTCTGGATTTTTTCTGCAAAGCCCACAGAAGTTTTACATTTCATTACAGATGGGTCCTTGGGTTAAAACCCTTATAACTTTTTAACAGAAAGGCATTTCTGAGTGATTATTTTTCTGTCCTCTTCAAATTTTTGTCTAGTTTTTGTCATGTTTATTTGAAAAATATTTGGATCAACTTTTTGTACCCCACGGTATTTACGTTAGCGCGTATATTTTTGTGTACCGTAGATACCGAAGGAGGTGACGGAACCGCGAACTTCGCCGAGCTAGACCCTGACTACTCCGAACCAGGCAAGCAAAGTTTGAACTTTTGATATGATGAGTGTCTGGGCATGTTTGCATTATTTTGTATCATGGCACGTTCATGAGCATTTCGATGATAGTTTATCTCGTGAGCATTGAGCCAAATGAGCTCGGTAAATCCATGAGTTTTTGGAAACTTGTTGCATGGCCATGAGTTGGCATGAGTATGGGTAAGATGGCAGTGTTGTAGCATGCCAGGCTTATGCCATATCGTTGACCAGTGTCAACATAAATCGATCGATTCCGTCCGTCCTCCTTTCGTACTACCACCTGTTTCCCGCAAGGGATACGGCTTAGTAAGTTGCAAACCACTTCCTGGTACACACCAATTCGAGAGGCCGGGATGAAGGTTCCATGGCCCTGGATTAAAGCCTTTCATCCGGTCAGGGGGCATGGGTGTTTTCTGTTGGGACCGAGAAGGGGGCACCCCTTAGAGCGCGCGTAAATAAATTTGATCCCATGCTATTCGAGATTGTGATCTCCCCGTCTCAAAGTTTTTCTTAAACGCTGTCTAGGGTGATTCCTGGCAACGTGAGGTATGATGGGTGTGTACTAGCTAGTTGTGTTTCTTCGGAAATACCGTAAACGGAACTAGTCCTTCGTGACTACGGAAATCCGTTGGCTGTGGAAATTTTTGGTACAAACTCTGCAGAGTCAAAATTCTTGAATTCATCTTATTCATATCCAAGTACCGTGTTCATCTCATCTTGTCAAGTGTCATTCTCGGTGACAGAAACTCCTGAGAACCATTTGAGTATCAAATGTTTATTTTCCTGTGAATGGACTAACCCGCTTATTGCCTTGTGATGAATATTTTCCGTGAGCACTATATCTTGTCAGTTATGAATAATGTATTATAAGCCCTTTCTGCGATGTCGCTCAGACGTCCGACTACGGCATTGTTGTCATTTATTTTTATTATAAGCCCTTTCTGCGATGTCGCTCGGGACGTCCGATTGCGGCATTGCTGTTATTTATTTTTATTATAAGCCCTTTACGTGATGTCGCTCGGGACGTCCGATTGCGGCATTGTTATTACTTTCATTATAAGCCCTTTACGTGATGTCGCTCCGACGTCCGGTATGTAACGCATGTATTTTTATTTCAATATAAGCCCTTTATGAGGTGTCGCCCGACTGTGGCATGTTTTGCTTATTTGTTCACCCTTCGAGGCGTCGCTTCAGACACCCGATCGGTTTTGAGTCTACCTTCTTTGGGTTTTCGAGCGGACTACCGCCGATTCCCTCCTTATTTATTTTTCTATACTGATTTAATTGAGCATTGTTAAAATTAATCATGACTCATTCATGCATTCATTTGTTATATCTTTTGTCCGAACTGTCTTGCGAGTACTTTCATAGTACTCACCTGGCTTGTTGATTTGGCGGAATCTTGTGAAAGGCGATCTCATGGATGAAGAGTTCGATAGCGAGTCCGACGCCTAGAGGAATCCTAGTCAGTCTCGTGCGACCCCTGGATTAGTCATTGTGATATATCCGCTTTCGCCACCTTAATAAATTCATCGAGCCTCACCTCGACGCTCGATGAGCCGCTAGTGCAGTAGACTTGTTAACCACCCCACTGTGTTTTTCCACCAAACACTCATATCTCGAGTCAGTAGTATTTCCACCCCACACCTTTGTGTCATATCCGCCATCATGTATAATTATTGGCGTGTTGTAATAATTGGTTGGGCATCTTGATCCGACCCTGTAATATTGTAATGCTCTTGGCTTCTTGTATCAAAGTTTTGTCTACCGATATGGAGGATTTTCCTCATATTGGATTTCATAGGTCGGTTGTTCAATAAATATTTTTATTGAAAAACCGGTCGTGACAAGCTTGGTACCAGCGCCAGGCTGACTGTAGGAAGCCACTAGGTGCGATCGCTAAACGGTTATTAGCATAATAGAGCTATTTATTATTTTCACAAATGTTGTCAATTTCTGACAGTCGGCATAAATTTATGATTTGACTACTCAGGATTTTGCCCACTTTTGTAGATGGCTGGCAACGACTGTGAGTCGCAGATGTTCGCTAACATGCCCGATGGGTTCGTCAAGCTTCTCTCCTTCATCGTCCAAGTCGCGATGGGGCCAGATGTGCGCCCAGTCTTCTCTCTCTCTCAGCACAAGGTTAATGACCGTCTAACCATGCACCAAGCCGCCGTGGAATTCAAGAGAGGACGAGTTGATGCGTTACCGGTTCGTGGGGAGAGCCATGCCCACAGAGAAGCATGCACTGCAGATGGCAGCCCGTGAGGCGATAGCTCGTCTCAGGGATATCCTTCCTTCGATAAAGACTCGTCGCTACCGCTACCTGCCATGTCACGTGCCATACACCTGCCACTACGCGTTCTCTTGCCTCGGAGGAGAACGGGGCCGAAGCTTTTGAGATGCTCATCGAGTATCTCCGGGCTTTGGAGGCAGCCTTCGACAACACAGTGGACGTCTTTGTAGCTGCCCGCATGGACTCAGTCCATGGCTGTGCCGCCAACAGGAGGGAGCTCCTGCGCGCCGCACCGCCGCTGACGTTCGTCTCGTCATCAGCATCGTTCGCTCCTTCTGCTCGCACCGCTACTCGTCGCCTGCCTACCACGGAGGAGTTCAACCATGTCATTGCGCCTACTCCGGTTCGTTCTGCACCACCCCTCGTGCCTGCTCAGATTCAAGTTGTCCCGCACAGGGCACCTGCTCCACCAACTCCACGCAGCACCTCACGTTTGGAGCCTATCTCCGAAGAGGAGGTTGAGTCCCCAGCCTCTCTACGCCTGACCCTTGGCAGGCCAAGGGAAATCCTTACCATCTCCGACTAAGTATGCTTAGCCGCTATGCGATGTACCGATTTGTACGACATGTTTATATGTAAATAGGCTGTGAGAAGTAGCTTGTTTGCCCATCATGTTGGATCTGGAGAAGTGCACTAGACTAAATAACATGTCAGGATTTATGTACGCATATCCTGAGTGATGTATTGTATAATTACTGCTTGCGTGTAAGATATGTAATGAACGGTCCTTCTCCGTGCGCAAACGTATTTTCTCTTGAAAAATCTTGGAGCATTTGCAATTTTTGCGATCTTCTTGAATTTATTGATTTTTGCGGCTCAATTTCTTTTCTTATGAGTGGTTCAAAATATATCCCCAGAGTAAACTATGTCTCGTCCTTGGACGCGCTCCATGCCAACTCCGACAGAGGAAAATTATGGCACACCCCGAGGCAACAATTTCACACGAGGCGAGACAAGTCAACAGGAGACGGTGAAAGCGGCACTTTCCCAAATGTGCCGTCTTTATGAATTTCAAAGTCAGCAGCAACATCAGAAATCTTGAACCAAGTCATCAATATGGGAAATCACCGCGACAGTATCGGCAGCAATCCAAGTTATCGAGCTACTGAAGACGCGTCCCCAAACATTTTCTCACCGAAAAACCTCTTGAAGCCGAGGGACCGGCTTGAGACATGGAGAGAAAATTAATTATCGCCCAGTGTTCAGACCTTGAGAAAGTGCTTTATGCTCCGCACTATCTCCTTTGGAGCAGCCGCATCATGGTGGGAAAATTTCCTACACATGCACCCCAACGAAAATAATATATCATGGGAGGAATTTAAAGAAGGTTTTCGTGGGGCACATATTCCTAAGAGTCTTATGAAGATCAAAAGAGAGAATTTGATGACCTCAAGCAAAGAACAACGATTAATCGAATACAACAAGTCAGTTTACCTGCTGTCTCGCTTCATCGAGGAGCATATGTCGGAAAACAAAAAGATGGAGAAATTCCTAGACGGTTACGACACCGCGCTTAAGCGCCAATTGGTGGTACACATTTCCAGATTTTAAGACACTGGTGGATAAGGCCATTACCTTGGAAAATGAGAGACGCAGCTTAGAAGATTTCCGCAAGCGGAAGAGGGACTAGACTAAACACGCCCGCAATCACTGCAGCAAGACAGATGTTCAGAAAAACTGGACACCCAAACCCACGACAAGCATCTCACGCCCAATCAAGAATTTCGAGGCAAGGGACAAGGAGTTCACATACCGCCCATGCGTTACCTGTTACGCTTGTGGAGAAGAAGGGCACTATGCCAAGCAGTGCCCCAAGCCAAGGAACTCGACCCCAAAGCCGAACAACAGAAGCAATAATTCGGCACCAAAGCGCAACAATTTCAACCCAAATAACAACCACAAGAAGGGTCATCTGAACCACGTGACCAAAGAGGAAGCACAAAATGCCCCAGATATCGTACACGGTACGTTTCCTATCAACGCAATACCTGCCATGGTTTTGTTTGATTCTGGAGCTTCTCACTCATTCGTTTCGAAAAGTTTTGCTTTGCAAAATAATTTTTCGATGCTTCCCTTGGGAAAATCTATGATCGTCAAGTCCCCTGGAATTAAGCAAGTTACCCAGAATTATTGCCAAGGTGTGGTTATCGAGTTTGAAGGGTTGAAGTTTCACGCAAATCTTGTCATATTGGAAAACAAAGGACTGGATGTCATCTTAGGGATGGATTGGTTAACCACCAACAAAGGTTTTATTGACTGCTTCAACAGGACCGTAATTCTCACCCATCACCACGGGAAGACCATAAAGGTTTTGGCCAAGGAAAGAAAAATATCCCGGCAACCGAGATTGAACAAGGTGGATATTTCTGAATTGAGCAAGGTTCCATTAGTATGTGAATTTCCAGATGTATTCCCCGAAGAACTACCAGGCATGCCACCAGATCGAGAGATAGAATTCAGCATTGAGCTAGCACACGGAACCGCTCCCATATACAAGAAACCATACAGAATGGCACCATCCGAACTGGTAGAACTGAAGAAGCAAATAAAGGAATTGTTGGAAAAGGGTACATACGAGCCAGTTCCTCACCTTGGGGTTCACCAATTTTGTTTGCCAAAAAGAAGGATGGAACGCTGAGATTGTGTATAGACTATCGAGCGCTAAACATGGTCACAATCAAGAGCAAATATCCAATGCCACGAATAAATGATTTATTCGATCAACTCGCTCAGGCCAAGGTGTTCTCAAAGATTGATATGAGGTCGGGATACCATCAACTGAAAGTGCGAACCGAGGATATTCCCAAGACCGCTTTCACCTCCGAGATCTGGATTATGCGAGTTCACCGTAATGCCATTCGGACTAACAAAGCGCCCCGCATATTTTGTTCACCTCATGAACAAAGTATTCATGAAGTTTATGGATAAGTTTGTTGTGGTATTTATCGATGATATTCTAGTATACTCCAAAACACCGGAAGAACACGAACATCTCCGGATTGTACTAGGAGAACTCAGGAAACATCGGTTATGCGCTAAATTCAGCAAGTGTGAATTTTGGCTAAAGCAAGTAGGTTTTACGGGCCACGTCTTGACCCAAGAAGGTATAAATCGTAGACCTGGAAAAAGTCAAGGCCGTACTTGGCTGGAAGCCGCCAGCCAGCGTGACGGATGTACGAAGTTTCTTGGGTATGGCAGGATACTACCGGAGATTTATTGAAGGATTCTCCACCATAGCAAAGCCAATGACGCAACTACTCAAGAAAGACAGGAAGTTTGAATGGACGAAAGCTTGCGAGAAAAGTTTCCAAGAATCAAGAGGAAGCGGCGACAGCACCAGTGCTAATTGTGCGGATATACACAAAAATATTGAGGTATTTTGTGACGCATCTCGAAAGGGCCTCGGTGCGTATTGATGCAAGAAGGCAAGGTTATCGCATATGTTTCCGCACAACTTCCCAAACATGAGGAAAATTATCCTACACATGACACAGGAATTAGCAGCAGTTATTCATGCACTCAAGGAATGGAGACACTTCTTACTTGGTAATCGTTGTGAAATATACACGGACCACAAAAGCCTCAAGTATATTTTCACACAACCAGAACTGAATTTACTGCAACGATGTTGGTTGGAATTAGTCAAGGATTATGATGTTGGGATCCACTACCACCCAGGCAAAGCAAATGTTGTAGCAGATGCTCTGAGTTAGAACCCCAGTCCGGACAACGACAGCATGCCAAACTTAAGACCTGAATTCCAGCAGGAATTCGCAAAGCTCAATCTAATGGTGGTCACCAAAGGCAGTGTGTCGAACTTAGAATTACAGCCTACCCTGATAGAGAAGGTTAAAGAGGCTCAAGGTGGACACCCCAGCATTGAAGGCATAAAACGGAAGATGAAGTTGGGAAAGGCCTCAGAATTCGTTATTGATGAGCAAGGAATATTGTGGTACGGGAATAGGCTTTGCGTACCAAATATCCATGACCTTAAGTAGCAAATCCTGGCTGAAGGCCACACCGCTCCATATTCGATCCATCCTGGAGGAACAAAAATGTACAAAGATCTTTAGGAAACATTTTGGTGGCATGGTATAAAAAGAGACATAGCCACGTTTATTGCATGTTGTGACTCTTGTCAACGCATCAAGGCCGAGCACCGTAAACTAGCCACTCTGCAACCAAATAAGATACCCGAGTGGAAATGGGACAAGATTGGAATGGATTTTATTGTTGGACTACCTCGGTCACGACACGGACACGATGCCATATGGGTCATCACTGATAGACTGACTAAAGTAGCACACTTCATCCCCGTGAAGACAACACACACCACTCAGAAGCTTGCTAGGCTCTACCTCTCCCGTATCATTTGCTTACATGGAGTCCCAAAGAAAATAATCTCGGATAGAGGCACTCAATTAAATCTCCGATTTTGGGATCACTTACAACAAGCGCTGGGAACTCAGCTGGCATTCAAGATACCGATACCATCCCCAGACAGATGGACAGACTGAGCGGGTAAACCAGATTCTAGAAGATATGCTGAGAGCATGTGTCCTCACCTATGGGACCAGCTGGGAGGAGAGCTTACCATACGCAGAATTCACATATAACAACAGCTATCAGTCCAGCCTGCAAATGGCACCATTTGAAGCTCTGTACGGACGAAGATGTCGTACCCCGCTAAATTGGTCAGAAATCGGAGACAGCCATATCTTCGGCCCAGACCTTCTCAAAGAGGCTGAAGATAAGGTCAAGGTGATTAAGGACCGACTCAAGACAGCCCAAAGCCGACAAAAGAGTTACTACGATCAGAAGCATCGTGGAGTGAATTTTGAACCCGGTGAATTCGTGTACCTACGAGTATCCCCTATGAGAGGCCTGCACCGATTCAAGATTAAAGGGAAGCTAGCACCAAGATTCATCGGACCATTCTGCATAGTAGCACGAAGAGGCACAATGGCCTACCAACTATACTTACCCGAAGAATTATCCGACATCCACGACGTATTTCACGTCTCCCAATTGAGGAAGTGCGTAAGCAACCCAGAGAAACAAGTACCCCATAAAAACACTGACGTGCAGCCAAACCTTACATATCGGGAGCATCCGATAAAAATCTTGGAAGAGTCAGAAAGGAGAACCAGACAGAAGACCATCAAGTTCTTCAATGTTCGATTGGAGCAACCACACGAAAGTGAAGCCACTTGGGAAAGAGAGGATTTTCTTCGGGCAGAGCACCCACAATTATTTGAGGATCAGCTGGAATCTCGGGGACGAGATTTTTCCTAAGGGGGTAGGTGTTGTGACACTCCAAAAAGTTTCCTTTGGTTTTCTTCAAAATTTTGTTGGATTTGAAGGAGGTCTCCAAAACCCTTCCAAAAATCTCTCTCAAAAGCTTTTTTTTCCCTTTGGCAAATATTTTTACTTTTGCATCTCCTTCAACTCTGGTGCTTGGTTTTTTTTTAATTTTTCTTCTGATTGCCCTCTTCTCAAGAATTCAAGAAAAATCTTTGGAGTTTATTTTATTTCAAAAAGAAACTCTAGGAGTTTTTCATCCTCTCCCATATTTGAAATCATTCATGATTTGGCCATGCACCATATGGTAAAATCTTCCCAAATATATCTCCTTTCACTTTGGGCAATCCAAACACTCTGTCTCAACTAGTTCAACCCTCTTCTGAATTTTTTATTTCATGTAATTCTCTCCCAAATCTTTTCTGTCTATTATTTTGAGCCTAGGTAATTTGCAAAGCAAGTACCTTAATGCATTTGAGTTTTGACCTCAAACCAACTCCCTTGGATAGTCCTTGGTACCCACAACCTAGAACAATCAAGAACCACTCCTCTTCTGTTCAACGATTTCAAATTATAGTCTCTGCAAGTTTGGACCAGATTTGCCAAATTTGGTGAAATTCATATCTATACTTCTCCAAAAATTTCACAAATATTCAGGCAGCCTCTAGAGGCAATGAGAGGCCCCTCCACCAAAAACCAGCTCAAGGAAAAATCCCTACATGCCTAGATCACTCTATAGAACACCTTGCTTGCACTGCTTACATTCATCTTGATTAAGTTCGAGTTTCGATGTCGATCTTCGCCGTAAATTCAGTCACATGCTCACAGTGCACTTGGCACGTTGCTCACGGCCTAGCTTGCTTGTCCGAGCCTCACACGCGATGCTTGGCGCGTTCTGGCGTCGATGCCACCACAGCCCGCTTCGCGCCGGCGTGTCTTGCGGTGGCGAACCACCGTGGCGGCGGCGAGGGAGCGAGCAGCGGCATAACGCCGTTCGGCGCCGCCCAAACCCCTGGTGGCTCCAGCGTGGCCATTTCCTCGCCGGCGCATGCGCATGCACACGTCGCCGTGTCACCGCACGCGCAGAGCACGTTCTCTGCCGCCGACGGGCCGTGCAGCCGTTCCGTCGAGGACAAGCCGTAACCTCACCCTCCTTGCTGAGTTGGACAAGGGGATGGCACCAGTTCGTCGTCTAGTCGGTGCTCAAGCTCCTAAGCCGACCGTGCAACCACAGCACCGCCGTAATCACCTCGCCGGAGAACCCCGTTCTCGGCAACCGCCTCGGGCGGCTATATATAGCACCCCCGAGCTTGCTCTCGCCCTCGCACACCTCCACTACCTCTCCAGACCTCGCCAAGTCCACGGAAGGGCCACGAGGAGCTCTCCTTCCCGATTCCGGCCACCGTTCCGCCTCGGCCTCCACCATGATTCACTCCGGTGAGGTCATCTCCGGCGCCCTAACCTCGTCAGATACCCTCTCATGCTATCACGAGTCTAACCCCCTCCTCAATTCCACCTCCGCAGCTCTCTCTGACAAGGTCCGCGACCACCCGGATCACCGTCCGCCGGAGCAAGCGTCGCCGCCGACGTGGTACTCGCCAGGGACCACCAGCACCTCCCACAGACGCGGAATGGCGCCCTGAACACGGAGGTACTCTCCGATCTCCCTGCCTCGCCGTGGATCGCCGCCGGCGCCCAGCGTGGCTCTCGGGCCGACGAGCCCGACTCCTCGTTTGAAATTTCAAACCTGACGGGTGGGACCCGCCCGTCAGCCTCTCTTCTGTTTTTTTTGAATCATTTTCTCAAAGCGTACTTTGGCAAATACGCTTCCACTCTGAACCGTTTTTCTGGATTTTTCTGCAAAGCCCCCTTGAAGTTTTCTGTTTCATTACAGATGGTTCCTTGGGTTAAAACCCTTATGACTTTTTAACAGAAAGTAGTTTTTGAGTGATTCTTTTTCTGTCCTCTTCAAATTTTTGTCTAGTTTTTTGTCATATTTATTTGAAAAATATTTGGATCAACTTTCTGTACCCCACGGTATTTACGTTAGCGCGTATATTTTTGTGTACCGTAGATACCGAAGGAGGTGACGGAACCGCGAACTACGCCGAGCGAGACCCTGACTACTCGGATCCAGGCAAGCAAAGTTTGAACTTTTGATATGATGAGTGTCTGGGCATGTTTGCATTATTTTGTATCATGGCACGTTCATGAGCATTTCGATGATAGTTTATCTCGTGAGCATTGAGGCAGATGAGCTCGGTAAATCCATGAGTTGTTGGAAACTTGTTGCATGGCCATGAGTTGGCATGAGTATGGGTAAGATGGTAGTGTTGTAGCATGCCAGGCTTATGCCAGATCATTGACCCCGTGTCAACACAAATCAGTCAGATTCCGGTCCGTCCTCCCTTTCAGACTACCACCTGTTTCCCGCAAGGGATACGACAATAAGTTGCAAACCACTTCCTGGTACACACCCATTCGAGAGGCCGGGATGAAGGTTCCATGGCCCTGGATTAAAGCCTTTCATCCGGTCAGGGGGCATGGGTGTTTCCGGTTGGGACCAAGAGGGGGGCACCCCTTAGAGCGCGCGTAAATAAATTTGATCCCATGCTATTTGTCGGTGTACTAGAGTAGGGGTACCCTAGTATCCCGAACTTGTGCACGGGCAGTTGCAGCCCTCCGCGGCAAGGCTTACCGGGTGACCGCCAGGGTCCTCCGTGGTTCCTTTGGAGCCATTCAATAACAAAGTATTCAAGCCTAGGAGACAAGACCCCGGCAAGCCCACCCAAGGCACCTAGGAGACAAGGCCCCGGCAAGAGGAGCTTGC
This sequence comes from Aegilops bicornis, assembly GCA_021605145.1. Lineage (NCBI taxonomy): Eukaryota > Viridiplantae > Streptophyta > Magnoliopsida > Poales > Poaceae > Aegilops > Aegilops bicornis. The sequence continues at coordinate 470,756,714 of CM038672.1, read as the reverse complement.
CGGGAAGGCCCGGTGAGCGACAAGCTTCCGGACGCGACAAGACAACAACATGACAAAGGCGCTTGTGCAGACCACCACTCTGTACTGCGCTCGGCACATCCACTAACGTGTCGCCACAGGACCTTTACTGGTAGCGTGGCAAGAGGCCGTCTTGACCAGCGGAGCGCTGTGATGTGGCGCCGACAAGATGGCCATCGTGGCAAGCGGTGGCGCCCTAGCGGTCCCTTTACTGCCTTTATTAGAGGCGGCGTAGACAGGCATTTAATGCCTTTGTCCCTGCCGTCGAGGGTTAGGTATGGTACCTTTGTACAAGTAGTTGTACCAACCACTCCTTTTCCATTTTTACCCTTGTCTACGTTGCCACCTGTTGGAGACCCCTTTAGCATATAAAAGGAGGCCCATGCGCAACGTAGGGATGGGGGGGGGGGAAGCCAGAGAACACTCACGCTCGGTCTCGTTAACAGCTTGTGTGTACTGTAGCACTCAGCGCTCCTGAGCAAGAACCCAATACACTCAGACATGCAGCAATAGGAGTGTTATCTCTCCGGAGAGCTCGAAGCTGGGTAAAGCTGCTTTCGTGCCGCCTCGATCTGCTCTTCGTCGACCTCCGCCCCCGCCCGAACCGAAAGGGCTCGATCCGCCCGGTCCCATAGGTGTTCGTGGGCGGATCAGCCTGCCCGACATCTTTGGCGCGCCCGGTAGAAGCGTCGAGATTGTGTGAACCTGATCCGGCGTCCACACGAGCTAGATCTTCATCATCTTCATCGACATGCCACCAAGAAGAAGGCTTGGGCGGATGTTCCGTCGCGTCGAACCCACCACCACGGAGCAAGCGGGTGGTGGGGTAAACGCCGACGGAAGAATGGACGTCGGCAGGGGAGCCCACGGTGCTGCCAAGTCCAAGGACAAGGCTGCGCGAGACCTCGGTGTCCGTACATGCACCGCGCCCGTCTCGGGAGGCGCGGGACCGGCTAACATCATGGTATTCCTGGCGCCATATGCTCGTTGGACCAAGATCGAGCTGGTGGATCTCGGGATGCTCAAGACCAGCATGCACGCCATCTTTGGCCTTGGCGAAGCGAGGCACGGTCGCTGGGCGGGATCGCTCCTTCTAACATAGTTAGAAGTCCGAGCATATCCGCTCCTCGCGTCGTTCGCCATCGCCACCCACCACTCCGGCAGAAGCTTTGGTGAGAGCTCAACTGCTCTGGATTACCCTCCAACAGCCGACAAAGGTCGATGAATGGAGGGCCACCATTCGTAGTCTCATCGGCTTTGCCAGCAGCGGCGCGCTCAGCGGCGAGTGCATCGCGCCGCGGCAGGACTGCCAAACACGAGCCGGTGGCGGCGAAACTGGTGGGGTGCAACCACCATGCACTCTCTCCACCCGAAGGCCAAGATCGCCGACTCGCCGGATCCACCTCATTGCGACTCCACCGCATCATCAGATCCACGAGCTTCGTCGCGATCGGCGCCAAGTTCTTCACGAATGACGGCAAGAAGACGCTCGAACTTCGCATCGGCGCCCGAAGAGAAGCGGCATCAATCCGACCAGCGCGCTGGGCCCTCTGTCGACATGCATGCGCCCGAAGAACGAGGCGACTTGCCGTCAGACGGTAGGTTGCCCTGCGTTCACTCGTGAGCTGCGGCAAGTCCGATGGCCCGGCAAGAAGAATTTCAAGCGGGCGTGCGAGAAATGCACGACGGCGAGATGCATCCGTCGAGTTCCTCGGCATCTACACCATTGCGGTGCAAGCTGCGGGGCGAGACGACAAGATCTGGCCAACTACTTCCCTCCGGTGCTCAAGTCCAATGTCGGATCTGGCTCATGCACTTGCGGACAACTCCATATCATCTTGGGCAGATCTATGCCATCGGTTTGTCGGCGCCTTCTGGTGACCACAAGCCCCATGGCCAAGCGACCTTCATCTGCTGCGCCCGGAAGGAAGGAGAGCCCCTGCGCAAAGTACATTCGTAGATTTAGCAGCGTCTGACACAACATCCCGGATGTCCACCCTGCCGCGGTAATCAGCGCGTTCCATCGAGCGTGCGAAACTGCAGGATCACGGAGGAGATGGCGATGTGCAAGATCGAGAGGCGTCGGTGAGCTCTATGCCCGCCGACAAGTGTGCGCGTCTTTGAGGAAGGGAGGAGACTCCCCGGAGAGAATACTGAAGCAGGAGGATCTGATAGTGAAGAAGAAGACCAAGTCGGGCAAGAGCTCTGATGCCCACTCCGGCAAACGCACCTCTTCGGAGTGCTGCGCTACCGTTGAGGACGCACCATCGATCTCCACCGGCAAGTGCTGAGGAGCAGTCTGCTCCGGCAAGCCTTAGGGTTTGTTCCGTTGAAGCAGACGCTCCAAGTCCGGCAGGAGCTCTGATGCCCACTCTGGCAAGCGCACCTCTTGGGGGTGCTGCGCTCTTTGTCGAGGACGCACCATCAAGCTCCACCGTCAAGTGCTTGAGAGCGATCTGCTCCGGCAAGCCCTAGGGTTTGTTACATTGAAGCGGGCGCTCCAAGTCCGGCAGAGCTCGATGCCCACTCCGACAAGCGCACCTCTTGAGTGCTGTGCTACCGTCGAGGACGCACCATCGAGCTCCACCGGCAAGTCTTTGAGAGCAGTCTTCTCCGACAAGCCCTAGGGTTTGTTCCGTTGAAGCAGACGCTCCCGACAAGTTTTGCTCCGGCAAGCTTGCCGGGGAACGTCAAGCTCCGGCTGAGCCGCAGGTTCTCGCCGTGGAAGCAGATGTTCTCGCAGTAGCAGCTCAGTTCTCCCCACGGAACTCGTATACGGATCACCTCGAGTGCTCGCTTATGATGGGCTTGAGTAAGAGCAGTTGCGACAAGATGACGCGCTGCTCCTTGAGGGGGATCGTCTTCAGGCTGCTGTATGAGCTGCTCGATACCAGCAAGCTTTGTGCCACTACCATAGCCACAAAGTTAATGCCAGAAGTCTCGAGGGAGGCGACCTTGTTCTTGGCGGCGCTTTCAGTCCAAGAATTCCAACAAGTTGGCCTTGAAGTGGGAAGGCCCTTACCGGGTGAAGCGAGTCACTAGGCTCAAGCGCTGTCCACCTTGAGACCGAAGATGGCATTCCAGTGAGCAACTCCTAGAACATTGAGCATCTTCGTAAGTTTTACCCATAGGGCGCGGTTGCCGGAACCTGTTCCGGCAACCACCTTTTGTACAAGTCTTGCCGATGTTGCATGTAATCCTTTGTACAAAGCGAGGCGCGAGACCCCGTGCATAAGTGAAGCTCATGTGCTTCGCACATCTTGTCAATTTCATGCTTTCTACTTCTATTTTGCATGCGTTATCTGACACTTTGTGCAGCACCTACCCCGGTAAGCAATAACGAGCCATAAGGCTCCATATCTTTATTTTCTCTTCTTTCTCTTTCTCAAAGGAAGGAAGGTTCCCTCGCCCACAAGTTTGCGGGGGAAAGGAGAAGATAATGGTGTGGACCAAGCGTCGCTCAAGGAAGTCTAGCCTTCTTACGGAAGCAAGCGACAGAAAAGCTAAGTTGCTAAAGTTTGAGCAATCAGTTTTAAAATTTTTAAGTTATCTTCCTCGAACGACCGTACTTTGTATGGAAAACCTGTGCGCGGAGGAACCAACTCGTAGCTAGTTGCGCCCTTACTTTGTTTTGAGTCCGCTCAACAACTTAAGTGAGCTGCGATTGCGCCCTTACTTTGTTTCGAGTCCGCTCAACAACTTAAGTGAGCTGCGATTGCGCCCTTACTTTGTTTCGAGTCCGCTCAACAACTTAAGTGAGCTGCGACTAGTTGCGACAAGGTTTCTTGTCGGTAGCGGCAACCTTGCCGGAAGGCTCCGACGTCCGCACTCGGCGCCCCGGCCTGTGCTCATACCGACAAGTTCCCTAAAAGCGTAGGGCAAAAACATACAAAGGAATGAATCAAGTAAAGGAAATAACATAGCAATTGCCATCCGAAATAGAGTTGTATTACGAGATAGCTTGTCGCAGCTCTAATAGATTGTTCTCATAACATGACCAGCAGCGCCAAGAAAAAGAGAAAGCGGGCGGCCTAATCTACGCCGACCGTCGGGGGCTCTCAAGGGAGCAAAGGATGCTGCTGCAGCTGCCGAGGGATCGGCGGTCGGCGTAGCGCCTGGCGCTCCTGCAACCTCGTGGTCGTCGGTCGATCGCGGACCCCTCGCCAGCCCGGCTCTGCGGCAGCTTTGGCGGCCTCTTCGCCGCGGGCTCGTCGGCACCAGCTTCTTCTCCGATGGCAGCGGCGTCGTCGATGTTATTGCTGCGCGTCCTCCTCGCCGCGGCCTCGGTCTCCATTGGCTCTGTGGCGGATGGATCGGCGACGGAAAATGAAGAAAAGTCGAGCAAATATTCAAAAAGAAGATCAAGAAGAAGAACACAAGGAAAGTTTTCAAGCAAGAGGATTACCCTGTGCTAGGGTCTGCGATCATGGTCTCCATACCCGAGGATCACTGGTGCTTTCCCTTGCTGGAGAGTTGTCCCTTGCGAGAATTGCCCCTTGCCGAGAAGTCTCCCTTGCGGAGAACGCTCCCTTGCCGGGAATCCTCCCTTGGCGGTGTAGTCGAAGCGAAGGCATGTCGGGGCGGCTTCGGGGCACTCCTAGTAAGGCTGCTGCTCCTACACAAATCAGCGATCGAGATATCGGCAAAGAAAGAGCACCCATGCACGCCTAATGTATGAAGTAAACCATATACTTACGGCTGGGGCTGCTTTGAGGAAGAGTTGCCACGTCCGGGCAAGGTGGTCTCGGACGCGCCTCCTGCTTTGTCATGCGGTGGGTTCGTCCTCGATGACAATCACGGGGCCTTGGCTCTCTTCGACGCTCTGGGCCAGCGTCACGAAAAGGAATGGGTTCAGAGTGAAGCAAATCGAGATACAAGACAAAGCAACAAGTCAAGAACTACAAATGCCCGTGCCTGTTTTGGGCCTGGCCCAACAAGCGCTTCGGCACCGTGTGTGGCCCAAGCCTGGGCTCCCCGCGGTGTACTAGAGTAGGGGTACCCTAGTATCCCGAACTTGTGCATGGGCAGTTGCAGCCCTCCGCGGCAAGGCTTACCGGGTGACCGCCAAGGTCCTCCGTGGTTCCTTTGGAGCCATTCAAGAACAAAGTATTCAAGCCTTGGAGACAAGGCCCCGGCAACAGGAGCTTGCCGGGAAGGCCACCCAAGGCACCTAGGAGACAAGGCCCCGGCAAGAGGAGCTTGACGGGAAGGCCCGGTGAGCGAAAAGCTTCCGGACGCGACAAGACAACAACCGCGGCAAGGCGCTTGCCGCGGCAGAGCACCACTCTGTACCTGCGCTCCGGCACATCCATAACGCCGTTCGGCGCCGCCCAAACCCCCTGGTGGCTCCACGTGGCCATTTCCTCGCCAGCGCATGCATGCAGCACCGTCGCCGTGTCCTGGCACGCGCAAAGCGCGTTCTCTGCCGCCGACGGGCCGTGCAGCCGTTCCGTCGAGGATAAGCCGTAACCTCGCCCTCCTTGCTGAGTTGGACACGGGGATGGCACCAGTTCGTCGTCTAGTCGGTGCTCAAGCTCCTAAGCCGACCGTGCAACCACAGCGCCGCCGTAATCACCTCGCCGAAGAACCCCGTTCTCGGCAACCGCCTCGGGCGGCTATATATAGCACCCCCGAGCTTGCTCTCGCCCCCGCACACCTCCACTACCTCTCCAAACCTCGCCAAGTCCCTGGAAGGGCCACGAGGAGCTCTCCTTCCCCGATTCTGGCCACTTCGTTCCGCCTCGGCCTCCACCATGATTCACTCCGGTGAGGTCATCTCCGGCGCCCTAACCTCGTCAGATACCCTCTCATGCTATCACGAGTCTAACCCCCTCCTCAGTTCCACCTCCGCAGCTCTCTCCGACAAGGTCCGCGACCACCCGAATCGCCGTCCGCCGGAGCAAGCGTCGCCGCCGACTTGGTACTCGCCGGCGACCACCAGCACCTCCCACAGACGCGGAATGGCGCCCTGAACACGGAGGTACTCTGCGATCTCCCTGCCTCGTCGTGGATCGCCGCCCGGCTCGCATGCTCTCGGCGCCGACGAGCCCCGACTCCCTCGTTTGAAATTTCAAACCTGACGGGTGGGACCCGCCCGTCAGCCTCTCTTCTGTTTTTCTTGAATCGTTTTTTGAAAGCGTACTTTGGCAAATACGCTTCCACTCTGAACCATTTTTCTGGATTTTTCTGCAAAGCCCCCTTGAAGTTTTCTGTTTCATTACAGATGGTTCCTTGGGTTAAAACCCTTATAACTTTTTAATAGAAAGTAATTTTTGAGTGATTCTTTTTCTGTCCTCTTCAAATTTTTGTCTAGTTTTTTGTCATATTTATTTGAAAAATATTTGGATCAACTTTCTGTACCCCTCGGTATTTACGTTAGCGCGTATATTTTTTGTGTACCGTAGATACCGAAGGAGGTGACGGAACCATGAACTACGCCGAAGCGAGACCACGACTACTCGGATCCGAGCAAGCAAAGTTTGAACTTTTGATATGATGAGTGTCTGGGCATGTTTGCATTATTTTGTATCATGGCACGTTCATGAGCATTTCGATGATAGTTTATCTCGTGAGCATTGAGGCAAATGAGCTCGGTAAATCCATGAGTTGTTGGAAACTTGTTGGATGGCCATGAGTTGGCATGAGTATGGGTAAGATGGCAGTGTTGTAGCATGCCAGGCTTATGCCATATCGTTGAACCGGTGTCAACATAAATCAGTCAGATTCCCGTCCGTCCTCCCTTTCGTACTACCACCCGTTTCTCGCAAGGGATACAGCTTAGTAAGTTGCAAACCACTTCCTGGTACACACCAATTCGAGAGGCCGGGATGAAGGTTCCATGGCCCTGGATTAAAGCCTTTCATCCGGTCAGGCGGCATGGGTGTTTCCGGTTGGGACCGAGAGGGGGGCACCCCTTGGAGCGCGCGTAAATAAATTTGATCCCATGCTATTTGTCGGTGTATTAGACTAGGGGTACCCTAGTATCCCGAACTTGTGCACGGGCAGTTGCAGCCCTCCGCGGCAAGGCTTACCGGGTGATCGCCAAGGTCCTCCATGGTTCCTTTGGAGCCATTCAAGAACAAAGTATTCAAGCCTAGGAGACAAGGCCCCGACAAGAGGAGCTTGCCGGGAAGGCCACCCAAGGCACCTAGGAGACAAGGCCCCGGCAAGAGGAGCTTGCCGGGAAGGCCCGGTGAGCGACAAGCTTCCGGACGCGACAAGACAACAATCGCGGAAAGGCGCTTGCCGCGGCAGACCACCGCTCTGTACCTGCGCTCCGGCACATCCACTAATGTGTCGCCACAGGACCTTTCGGTAGCGTGGCAAGAAGGCCCGTCTTGACGGCCGGAGCCTTGATGTGGCAAGCGGCGACAAGATGGCCATCGTGTGGCGGTGGCGCCCTCGCGGTCCCTTTACTGCCTTTGTTAGGGCGGCGTGACAGGCATTTAATGCCTTTGTCCCCTACGTCGGGGTTAGGTATGGTACCTTTGTACAAGTAGTTGTACCAACCACTCCTTTTCCATTTTTACCCTTGTCTATGTTGCCACCTGCCGGAGACCCTTTAGCATATAAAGGAGGCTCATGCATAGCGTGGGGATGGGGGAAGCCGAGAGAACACTCACGCTTTCGGTCTCGTTAGCAGCTTGTGTGTCTTTGTAGCACTCAGCGCTCCTGAGCAAGAACCCAATACACTCAGACATGCAGCAGTAGGAGTGTTATCTCTCCGGAGAGCTCCGAAGCTGGGTAAACTGCTCGTGTGCTTCTCCTCGATCTGCTCTTCGTGCGACCTCCGCCCCCCACCGAACCAAAAGGGGCTCGGTCCGCCGGTCCCATAGGTGTTCGTGGGCCAGATCAGCCTGCCCCGACACTATTCGAGATTGTGATCTCCCCGTCTCAAAGTTTTTCTTAAACGCCGTCTAGGGTGATTCCTGGCAACGTGAGGTATGATGGGTGTGTACTAGCTAGTTGTGTTTCTTCCGAAATACCGTAAACGGAACTAGTCCTTCGTGACTACGAAAATCCGTTGGCTGTGGAAAATTTTTGGTACAAGCTCTGCAGAGTCAAAATTCTTGAATTCATCTTATTCATCTCCAAGTACCGTGTTCATCTCATCTTGTCAAGTGTCAGTCTCGGTGACAGAAACTCCTGAGAACCATTTGAGTATCAAATGTTTATTTTCCTGTGAATGGACTAACCCGCTTATTGTCTTGTTATATTTTCCGTGAGCACTATATCTTGTCAGTTATGAATAATGTATTATAAGCCCTTTCTGCGATGTCGCTCAGACGTCCGACTACGGCATTGTTGTCATTTATTTTTATTATAAGCCCTTTCTGTGATGTCGCTCAGACGTCCGACTACGGCATTGCTGTTATTTATTTTTATTATAAGCCCTTTCTGTGATGTCTCTCAGACGTCCGACTGCGGCATTGTTATTACTTTCATTATAAGCCCTTTCTGTGATGTCGCTCCGACGTCCGACTGTGGCACGCATGTATTTTTATTTCAATATAAGCCCTTTATGAGGTGTCGCCAGACGCCGATCGTGGCATGTTTTGCTTATTTGTTCACCCTTCGAGGCGTCGCTTCAGACACCCGATCGTTTTTGAGTTTACCTTCTTTGGGTTTTCGAGCGGACTACCGCCGATTCCCTCCTTATTTATTTTGCTATACTGATTTAATTAAGCATTGTTAAAATTAATCATGACGCATTCATGCATTCATTTGTTATATCTTTTGTCCGAACTATCTTGTGAGTACTTTCATAGTACTCACCTGGCTTGTTGATTTGGCCAGATGCTGACGAAGGCGATCTCATGGATGAAGAGTTCGATAGCGAGTCCGACGCCTAGAGGAATCCCAGTCAGCCTTGTGCGACCCCTGGATTAGTCATTGTGATATATCCGCTTCTGCCACCTTAATAAATTCATCGAGCCTCACCTCGACGATCGATGAGCCGCTAGTGCAGTAGACTTGTTAACCACCCCACTGTGTTATCTCGAGTCAGTAGTATTTCCACCACACACCTTTGTGTCATATCCGCCATCATGTATAATTATTGGTGTGTTGTAATAATTGGTTGGGCATCTTCAGTCCGACCCCTGTAATATTGTAATGCTACTGGCTTCTTGTATCAAAGTTTTGTCTACCGATATGGAGGATTTTCCTCCTATTGGATTTCATAGATCGGTTGTTCAATAAATATTTTTATTGAAAAACCGGTCGTGACAGCTTTGCGGTATGCCGCCATTTTTGGATCTTTGGCATCAAAGTCTCTGTTTATTTGAGATATCGCGAGGTTCGAATCCCTGCGCACCTCTAGGCGTTTAATGCCCATGGAGACTGCCATCCGGAGGCCGTGCAGAAGGGCCTCGTATTCGGCTGCGTTGTTGGAGTCTGTATACATTATCTGAAGGATGTATTGGACTGTATCCCCGGTTGGGGACGTCGGGACGACGCCAGCCCCCAGGTCAGCCAACATTTTGGAGCCGTCAAAGTGCATGATCCAATTGGAGTATGCGCCGTACTCTTTATGGAGTTTGGCTTCGGTCCATTCGGCCACGAAGTCGGCCAAAACCTATGACTTGATAGCTCGTCGTGGCTTATAGGTTATGTCGAATGGAAGGAGCTCTATGGCCCATTTAGCAATCCGGCCCGTCACGTCGCGGTTGTTTATAATGTCGTTAAGAGGTACTTCGGAGGCTACCGTTATCGAGCACTCTTGAAAGTAGTGTCGCAGCTTCCGGGATGCCATGAACACCGCGTATGCTATCTTTTGATAGTGTGGGTACCGGGACTTGCATGGAGTTAGGACAGTGGACACATAGTAAACCGGTTTTTGAAGAGGGAACCGTTGTCCGTCCGTTTCTTGTTCGACGACGAGCACCGCGCTGACAACTTGATGTGTTGCGGCGATATATAATAGCATTGGTTCGCCCACGTTGGGCGCGGCCAGGACCGGATTTTTTGCCAATATGGCTTTTATCTCTTCGAGTCCGGCCGTGGCGGCATTCGTCCACTCGAAGTGTTTGGTGCGGCGGAGGAGGCGGTAAAGGGGTAACGCCTTTTCTCCCAAACAAGAAATAAAGCGGCTTAGAGCCGCTACGCATCCCGTCAATTTTTGTATTTGTTTGAGGTCTTTTGGAATATCCAATTGTGACAGAGCTCGGATCTTGGCTGGGTTTGCTTCAATTCCTCTACCGGACACAATGAAGCCCAGGAGTTTTCCGGCTGGAACACCGAAGACGCATTTTTCCGAATTGAGCTTGATGTCATATTTTCGAAGCTTGTCGAATGTGAGCCTCAAGCCGTCTACTAGAGTTTCGACATGCTTGGTTTTGACGACCACGTCATCTACATATGCTTCCACTGTTTTGCCGATCTGGTTTCCCAGACATGTCTGAATCATGCGCTGATATGTTGCGCCGATGTTTTTGAGCCCGAAGGGCATTGTATTGAAGCAGAACGGGCCGTATGGAGTGATGAATGTTGTTGCAGCTTGGTCTGGCTCCGCCATCTTGATTTGGTGGTAGCCGGAGTATGCGTCGAGGAAGCACAACGAGTCGTGGTGTCTGCTGTAGCGTCGATAATTTGATCAATTCGAGGGAGGGGGAAGGGATCCTTTGGGCAAGCCTTATTAAGGTCTTTAAAATCAACACATAGGCGCCAGGATTTATCCTTCTTTGGTACCATCACCAGGTTTGCTAGCCTGTCTGGATGTTTTATATCTCTGATGAATCCGGCTTCCAAAAGTTTGGCTAGCTCCTCTCCCATGGCCTGTCTCTTCGGTTCGGAAAAGCGCTGAAGAGCCAGTTTGACTGGCTTGAATCCTTTGAGGATATTTAGGCTGTGCTCGGCTAGCCGACGTGGGATTCCTAGCATGTCTGAAGGGTGCCAGGCAAAGATGTCCCAGTTTTCTCGTAGAAATTCTCGTAGTGCGGCGTCTACATCAGGGTTTAATTGTGCCCCAATGGAGGCCGTCTTTGCGGGGTCCGTTGGGCGGACTTGGAATTTGACTATTTCATCCGCTGGTTTAAAAGAGGTGGACTTGGATCTTTTATCAAGTATCACATCATCCCTGTTCACCGTGGAGCGCATCGCAGTGAGTTCCTCGGCCGCTAGGGCTTCGGATAGTGCCTCGAGGGCTAGTGCGGCTGTCTTGTTTTCGGTGCAGTGCTATGTTCGGATCACTAGTGAGAGTGATGATTCCGTTAGGTCCGGGCATTTTAAGCTTCATGTACCCATAATGGGGTATAGCTTGAAAAATTGTGAATGCCTCTCGCCCTAATAAAGCATGATATCCGCTGCTGAATGGGGCCACTTGAAATGTGACCTCCTCGGACCTGTAATTGTCGCGGGCGAACACTACGTCCGATGTGATTTTTCTGTGCAGCATGCTTCCCGGCTAGGGATTATTCCTCTAAAGGTTGTCTTTGCTTCGCTCAATGTGGTTCCAGTCTATTTCCATTTTTGGAGGGTTTCCTCATAGATGAGGTTTAGTCCGCTGCCGCCATCCATGAGTACCTTAGTAAGGCGAAAGTCGTCCACTATCGCATCGAGGACCAATGCGGTGGTGCTCGGGCTGTTCGGAATTTAGGTTCGCCATCGGCATTAAAGGTGATAGCCGTGTCACTCCATGGATTTATTGTTGCTACTTGGTAGACTTCGGCAAGGTTGCGGAGTGTTCGTTTTCGCATGTTATTTGATGCGAAAGTCTCGAAGACTGTTAACACCGTACTGGTGTTGCTGGGTTGGGATTCTAAAGCTAGAAGCCCTTCGCCACTTTTGGCCACCTGCCGTAGTATCCAACATGCTCGAAGGCTATGAGTTGGAGTGGCGCCCTCTGTGCTATGAATTTTGCAGGGTCCGTTTACCCAACCCTCCAAAGACAGTTCCGTACCCTTTAGGGGGTTTTGGTTTTTTGGTGTTTAACCCAGGTGCTTGGTAATGATGCACCCTTTTATTTCGGACTAGGGATGTATTCGGGGCCGGGTTATGCCAAAATTTACTTTCGGTTTTCCAGGCGCTCTCCATCGCACAGTACTTTTGTACTATGGTTACCAAGTCAGTAAAGCGTGTAATTTCGCGATGACTTATGGCGTTTAGGAGTCCCTTGTCCGTGCAATTATTGCAGAAAATTGGGATTGCGTCCTCCTCTCGGCAGTCCTTTATCCTATCCATAACCAGGAGGAATCTGGCCCGACAATGATGTCTTGTTTCAGCGGGCTCTTGCCGGATTCGGGATAGATCGCTAATGTTGGGTGGGTGGGTGGATCCGGAACCCCGTCCAATTTAAGACTCAGGGGCCGGGAAGTTTCCGAATTCGGAAGTTTGGATTTTTGAGTGCTATCCAATGAATCCATCCCGTCGCCTGACTTTAAGTTCAGGGCTTGATCGCAATCCGTCCCTCTGTGGGAATCCGGCATAGAGGGATCGGGAATCCGGACGTAGCTAGTCCGTAAGATAGAAGAAGAATCGCCGCATTGCTCCTCTATCACGGCAATATGATGGGTAGCCTGGGGAGAGTTGATCTCTCTCAGATCGGTTTTAGGCCCGATCCGGTCGTAGTCTGTGGCGACTCCCAGGGCGGCGATGCGATCCAAGAGCTCGTTTACGGAGGAGAGCTCGATCGGATCTAACTGTTCGGCAAGTTCCGAATTAACGTGGAGATTGGTTTCGATGACTCGAGAAGTCATCGTCGCCGCGGTGGCCGAACTGGCGGTCATGAGAAAACCACCTAGACGAAGAGTCTGACCAGTGGCCAAGGCTTCTTTGGCGATAGTATCATCTTTAAAGGCGAGATGAGGCATCCTTCCTGACGGCAACGGCCCAGAGGAACTCTCAATGAAAGCACCAATGTCGGTGTCAAAACCTGCGGATCTCGGGTAGGGGGTCCCGAACTGTGCGTCTAGGCGGATGGTAACAGGAGACAAGGGACACGATGTTTTTACCCAGGTTCGGGCCCTCTCGATGGAGGTAATACCCTACTCCTTCTTGATTAATATTGATGATATAGGTAGTACAAGAGTAGATCTACCACGAGATCAAGGAGGCTAAACCCTAGAAGCTAGCCTATGGTATGATTGTTGTTCGTCCCTCTGGACTAAAACCCTCCGGTTTATATAGACACCGGATAGGTTAGGGTTACACAGAGTCGGTTACAATGGTAGGAGATCTACAAATCCGTATCACCAAGCTTGCCTTCCACGCCAAGGAAAGTCCCATCCGGACACGGGACGAAGTCTTCAATCTTGTATCTTCATAGTCCAGGAGTCCGGCCAACGGTGATAGTTCGGCTATCCGGACACCCCCTAACCCGGGGCTCCCTCAATTATCATTACTAGGTTGAGCATCATCATGAACATCATCATTAACATTTTCACTAGGTTCATGTTCATTACCAGATTGTGTTTCAGCATCAGACATAGAGATATCGTTTGGATTCTCAGGTGGTTCAGCAATAGGTTCACTAGAAGGTTGCAAAGTCCTATCATTTTTCTTTTTATTCCTTTTAGAAGAACTAGGTACATCAATATTATTTCTGTGAGAATCTTGCTCGATTCTCTTAGGGTGGCCTTCAGGATACAAAGGTTCCTGAGTCATTCTACCGGTTCTAGTAGCCACTCTAACAACATAATCATTTTTCTTACTATTCATTTCATTAAGAACTTGTTCTACTTGAGTGGTAACCATAGAAGCATGTTTGCTAACAAGTTTAAGTTCACCTCTAATATTAGCCATATAATCACTCAAGCGTTCAATCATAAAGGTATTCTGTTTTAATTGTCTACCAAAATAAGCATTAAAGTCATCTTTCTTAAACATAAAGTTATCAAACTCATCCAAGCACTGGCTAGCAATTTTAGTAGGAGGGACTTCAGCTTTATCATATCAATGGAGAGAATTTACCTTTGCTACCTGTGTCGGGATATCGGGATCAGGAGGTTCTTCAATGAATAGAGAATTGAGATCATACACTTCTTCAACATGCGGTAAATTAAGACCATGTATTTCTTCAGTAGGAGGTAAATTCTTAATATCTTCAGCTTTAATACCTTTTTCTTTTATAGATTTCTTTGCCTCTTGCATATCTTCGGGACTGAGAAATAGAACACCTCTCTTCTTCGGAGTTGGTTTAGGAATAGGCTCGATAATTGGCTCGGAGGTGCCCAATTATTTTCATTTGTCAACATATTATTCAATAGAATTTCAGCTTCATCCGGTGTTCTTTCCCTGAAAAGAGAACCAGCACAACTATCCAGGTAATCTCTGGAAGCATCGGTTAGTCCATTATAAAAGATACCAAGTATTTCAGGTTTCTTAAGAGGATGATCAGGCAAAGCATTAAGTAACTTGAGAAGCCTCGCCCAAGCTTGTGGGAGGCTCTCTTCTTCAATTTGCACAAAATTATATATATATATCCCTCAAAGCAGCTTGTTTCTTATGAGCAGGGAAATATTTAGCAGAGAAGTAATAAATCATATCACAGGGACTACGCACACAACCAGGATCAAGAGAATTAAACCATATCTTAGCATCACCCTTTAATGAGAACGGAAATATTTTGAGTATATAAAAGTAGCGCGATCTCTCATCATTAGTAAACAGGAAGCTATATCATTTAGCTTAGTAAGATGTGCCACAACAGTTTGATTCATAGCCATAAAAAGGATCAGATTCAACGAGTAATTATATCGGGATCAATAGAGAATTCATAATAATCCTTATCGAGAACACGTATAGGTGAAGTAGCAAAGCAGGGTCGGGTCTCATCCTATCTCTAAGAGATTCTTTACTCCATTTAACTAGCAGCCTCTTAAGTTCATATCTATCCTTACAAGCAAAAAATAGCTGCGTAAGATTCCGCATCAAAAAGATAACCCTCAGGAATAGCAGGCATATTTTCATCATCACCTTCATCATTGTATTCAGTTTCAATAATTTCTCTTTCTCTAGACCTAGAAATTTGTTCATCTAGAAATTCACCAAGGGGCATAGTAGTATCAAGCATAGAAGTAGTTTCATCATAAGTATCATGCATAGCAGAAGTGGCATCATCAATAATATGCGACATATCGGAACGTATAGCAGAAGCAGGTTTAGGTGTCGCTAACTTACCCATAACATAAGGTGAATCAAGTGCAGAGCTAGATGGCAGTTCCTTACCTCCCCTCATAGTTGAGGGATAAATTTTTGTCTTAGCGTCTTTCAAGTTCTTCATAGTGTCCAGCAGATATAAATCCCAAGTGACTCAAAGAATAGATCTATGATCCCCGGCAACGGCACCAGAAAAATGTCTTGATAACCCACAAGTATAGGGGATCGCAACAGTTTTCGAGGGTAGAGTATTCAACCCAAATTTATTGATTCGACACAAGGGGAGCCAAAGAATATTCTCAAGTATTAGCAGCTGAGTTGTCAATTCAACCAGACCTGAAAACTTAGTATCTGCAGCAAAGTGTTTAGTAGCAAAGTAATATGATAGTGGTGGTAACGGTAACAAAAGTAAAGACAACAAAAGTAATGTTTTTGGTATTTTTGTAGTGATTGTAACAGTAGCAATGGAAAAGTAAATAAGCGAGAACCAAGATAATCGGAAAGCTCAGAGGCCTTTGGATTAGTGATGGATAATTATGCCGGATGTGGATCGTCATGTAACAGTCGTAACATAGGGTGACACAGAACTAGCTCCAATTCATCAATGTAATGTAGGCATGTATTCCATAAATAGTCATACGTGCGTATGGAAAAGAACTTGCATGACATCTTTTGTCCTACCCTCCCGTGGCAGCGGGGTCCTATTGGAAACTAAGGGATATTAAGGCCTCCTTTTAATAGAGAACCAGAACAAAGCATTATCAAATAGTGAATACATGAACTCCTCAAACTATGGTCATCACCGAGAAGTATCCCGATTATTGTCACTCCGGGGTTGTCGGATCATAACACATAATAGGTGACTATAGACTTGCAAGATAGGATCAAGAACTCACATATATTCATGAAAACATAATAGGTTCAGATCTGAAATCATGGCACTCGGGCCCTAGTGACAAGCATTAAGCATAGCAAAGTCATAGCAACATCAATCTCGTAACATAGTGGATACTAGGGATCAAACCCTAACAGAACTAACTTCGATTACGTGATAAATCTCATCCAACCCATCACCGTCCGAGAAGCCTCACGATGGAATTACTCACGCATACGACGGTGAGCATCATGAAATTGGTGATGGAGGATGGTTGATGATGACGACGGCGACGAATCCCCCTCTCCGGAGCCCCGAACGGACTCCAGATCAGCCCTCCCGAGAGAGATTAGGGCTTGGCGGCGGCTCCGTATCGTAAAACGCAATGGTTTCTTCTCCCTGATTTTTTTCTCCCCGAAAGCCAATATATGGAGTTGGAGTTGGCGTCGGAGGGTCTCCAGGGGGCCCACGAGGTAGGGGGAGCGCCCAGGAGGAGGGGCGCGCCCCCCACCCTCATGGACAGGGTGTGGGCCCCCTGGTCTTCATCTTTGGCGAGGATTTTTATTATTTATTCTAAGATATTCCGTGGAGTTTCAGGTCATTCCGAGAACTTTTGTTTTCTGCACATAAAACAACATCATGGCAATTCTGCTGAAAACAACGTCAGTCCGGGTTAGTTCCATTCAAATCATACAAGTTAGAGTCCAAAACAAGGGCAAAAGTTTTTGGAAAAGTAGACACAACGGAGATGTATCACGGAGCCGGACACTGGATCCGCTTTGCCCTCTCCATCAAGTCCTGAAGAAGGAATGATTATAAAAGCTCAGACATCGCCCTTGAAGCAAGCAAGTAGGGGATGCATTAAAAATAGCTTACCTCGCCGGCGGGGTGGTTAATGTCGTGCCCATGGTCTGAATCCGTGGCCGGCGGTCGAGGCTCCTTCGTGAGTGGTTTCGAAGAGCCTCTTCAGGGTATGGTGCTTCTTCGGGTTGAACTCCCATAGAGGGCGGCTTCAGCTTTGGCACGGGAGAATTCGACGAACTAGTATCACCTGGATTACATCAACAAGTTTGACATTCCTGTCCACCATGCTCTGAACGCGCGTCTGCATCGCTATCAGCTCGTCTGGCGAACACCAGTTTGGGCTCTTCTCGACCCAGGAGGTGAGCCGCATTGGGGCACCGGGTTGAATCGGCATTGCGGCCAGTTGGTGCCGCGGGGTTCTGTAATGTAGAACCATTGTTTTTGACATTCCTTGACAGTCTCCACGAAAGTGCCTTTCGGTCAGGCGACATTGGACATCTTGCTCACCATGGCTCCTCCGGACACTGCATGCTGGCCATCCACCACCTTCGGCTTCACGTTGAAGACCTTGAGCCACATCCCGAAGTGGGGTTGGATGCGGAGGAAGGCCTCACACACGACGATGAACACTAAGATGTTGAGGAAAGAGTTCGGAGATAGATCATGAAAGTCTATCCCGTAATAGTACATCAGCCTACGAACGAAAGGGTGGAGAGGAAACCCTAGCCCGCGGAAGAAATGAGGGATGAATACCACCCTCTCGTTGAGCCCCGGAATGGGGACGATTTGTTCCTGGGCTGGAAGGCGGTGGGCGATTTCCTTCGCCAAGTACCCGGCCGCCCGGAGCTCGGTAATATCTTTCTCCTTAATGGAGGAGACCATCCACTTGCCCTGACCTCCGGATCTGGACATGGTTGAGTGCTAGCTTGAGTGGAAAGAAGATGAGAACTTGGGCGATGGAGCTCGACATTGGAAGGGCGGAGAAAGAGAGAAGGCGTGGGAGAATAAGGGAATCCTTATCCCCTTATAAAGGAAGTGGATATCGAACGCCTCCCCATTTTCCTCGAAACTCGCCTATTCCCAAGGCCTGTGTAAACAACACGGTTGGGTTACCCACGCCCGTATTGATGAGAATCCTGTAATAAAGGGGACACGATGTCTGCTTTGACAAGACGTGCCAATGGCAACCACGTCTCGGAACATGGGGCAGCGGATGAAAAACGGTTCGGAATTATGACCAGACAGACGTGATGTCATGTTGTAAAAGTTGTCAGTGGATCGGACTCATGAAAGTATTATATTCTCTCTACGGTTGCGTGGGGTGTGTGTTACAGGACCAGACACAATCATCGCGTCTGAAGAATGTCTTGGAGTTCAAAAAGAGGGGAACCCGCCTTGCAATGCCGAAGACAAATCTGCGCGCCGGGCTCCTCGTCATTGAAGCCAGGTTCTTGGGCTACTGAGGGAGTCCTGGACTAAGGGGTCCTCGGGCGTCCGGCCTGTTAGCCATGGGACGGACTGATGGGCTGTGAAGATACGAAGACCGCACCCGTGCCCGGATGGGACTCTCCTTGGCGTGGAAGGCAAGCTTGGCGACCGTTTTGTAGATTCCTTTCTCTGTAACCGACCTTGTGTAACCCTAGATCTACCCGATGTCTATATAAACCGGAGGACTTAGTCCGGAAAGGGGAGATATTCATTACCTTAGTCATACAGGCTAGACTTCTAGGGTTTAGCCATTACGATCTCGTGGTAGATCAACTCTTGTAATACCCATATTCATCAAGATCAATCAAGAAGGAAGTAGGGTATTACCTCCATAGAGAGGGCCCAAACCTGGGTAAACATTGTGTCCCCTGTTTCCTGTTACCATCGACCTTAGACGCACAGTTCGGGACCCCCTACCCGAGATCCGCCGGTTTTGACACTGACAATGAGCACCCAGAGGCACAGGACATGAATATGAGGAGAGACAAAGGCTTAAGGTCATGGAGAGCAAAAAGATCCTGATGTTACTAGGTCTAAGAAGACAGTTTCGGATCCCCGATTCCACACCATTGAGCAACATGATTTCTATGAGACAATGCTACTCGAGAAGATTTAAAGTGTCGGTGAGATGAAGTGGGTGGACTGGAATTACATCAAGAATCTCCCAACAACTTTCCCAATGTTTCTGAAAATTTTGAAACTCTAAAAACTGTAGATATTATTGGGAATTGTCGGTGTACTGGAGTAGGGGTACCCTAGTATCCCGAACTTGTGCACGGGCAGTTGCAGCCCTCCGCGGCAAGGCTTACCGGGTGACCGCCAAGGCCCTCCGTGGTTCCTTTGGAGCCATTCAAGAACAAAGTATTCAAGCCAGGGAGACAAGACCCCGGCAAGAGGAGCTTGCCAGGAAGGTCACCCAAGGCACTTAGGAGACAAGGCCCCGGCAAGAGGAGCTTGCCGGGAAGGCCACCTCAGGCACCTACAAGACAAGACCCCGGCAAGAGGAGCTTGTCGGGAAGGCCCGGTGAGCGACAAGCTTCCGGGCGCGACAAGATAACAACCGCGGCAAGGCGCTTGCCGCGGCATACCACCTCTCTGTACCTACGCTCCAGCGCATCCACTAACGTGTCGCCTGGGCCTTCCAGCGCCAAGCGTGGCGAGAGGTCAGTGCAGCCGGTGCTGAGGTGGCAAGCGGCCGACAAGTTTGCCATCGTGGCGGACGATGGCGCCTCGACGATCCTGTTTGCCTTTGTTAGGGCGACAAGATGGGCATTTAATGCCTTTGTCCCCTGCCGCCGAGTTAGGTATATTACATCGCACCTTTGTACAAGTAGGTGTACCAACCATTGTTTTTCCATTTGTACCCCCATCTACGTTGCCACCTGTCTGAGCCCCTTGTACATATAAAGGAGGCCCATGCGCAACGTAGGGGGGGGGGGTCGAACATTCTCACGCTAGGTCTCGTTAGCAGCTGGAGTATCTGATGGCTCTCGGTAGCTCCCTAGCAAGAACACAATACAAACCATATAAGCAGCAGTAGGAGTATTATCTCTCCGGAGAGCTCCGAAGCTGGGTAAACCGCTCGTGTGCTTCGCCTCGATCTGCTCTTCGTGCGACCTCCGCTCCCCGCCGAACCGAAAGGGGCCCGGTCCGCCGGCCCCATAGGTGTTCGTGGGCCAGATCAGCCAGCCCCGACATCTTTGGCGCGCCAGGTATGGGGCGTCGAGGTTGTGTGAACCTGATCCGGCGTCCACGCGAGCTAGATCTTTATCATCTTTGTCAATATGCCACCGAAGAAGAAGGCCTCGGCGGCAGAAGCCCCGTCCGCGTCGAACCCATCACCACCGGAGCAAACAGGTGGTGGGGTGGACGCCGACGGAAGAATGGACGGCGACGGGGGAGCTCACAGTGCTACCAAGTCCAAGAACAAGGCCACGCAGACCTCGGTGTCCGTACATGTACCGCGCCCGTCTCAGGAGGCGCGGGACCGACAGCATCATGGCATTCACAATGCCATACGCTCGTTGGACCGAGATCGAGCTGGAGGATCTCGGGACGTTCAAGACCAGCATGCACGCCAACATGCTGGCACAAGCGAACACGGTCGCTCGGGACGGGATCTGCTCCTTCTAACATAGATAGAAGTCCGAGCATATCCGCTCCTCGCGCAGTTCGCCACTACCACCCACTACTCCAGCCAGAAGCTCTGGCGAGAGCTCAATCGCTCCTCGTTACCCTCAACGGCCGACAAGGTCGACGAGTGGAGGGCCACCATAGAGAGTCTCATCGGCTTTGCCAACGGCGACGCTCCGCGCCAACCGAGTGCGTCGCTGCCGCGGCAGGAACGCCAAACGCGAGCCGGTGGCGACGAGACCGGTGGGGGTGCAACCACCATGCAATCCCCACCCCGAAGGCCAAGATCGCCGACTCGCAGGATCCACCTCGACAGCGACTCCCGCTGCGTCGCCGGATCCACGAGCTCATCGCGATCAGCGCCAAGTGCTACACGATCGACAGCAAGAGGACGCTCGAACTCGCATCAAGCGCCGAAGAGAAGCGCGACGTCAATCCGACAAGCGCGTCGGGCCCTCTGTTGACATGCACGTGCCAGAGGAACCAGGCGACTTGCCGTACGCGGTCGGTTGCCCTGCGTTCACTCGTGAGCTGCGGCAAGTCCAGTGGCCCAGCAAGAAAAACTTCAAACCAGACGTCTCGGAGAAATGCGGCGGCAAGACGCATCCGTCGGAGTTCCTCAAGATCTACACCATCGCGGTGCAAGCTGCCGGGGCGGGCGACAAGATCCTTGCCAACTACTTCCCGGCTGGTTCTCAAGCCCAACGTCAGTCCTGGCTCATGCACTTGCCGGACAACTCCATATCTTCTTGGGCAGATCTATGCCATCAGTTTGTCGGCACCTTACAGCGGACCACAAACCCCATGGCCAAGAAAGTGACCTTCATCTGCCGCCCGGAAGGAAGGAGAGCCCTGCGCAAGTATATTCAAAGATTCAGCCGTGTACAAAGACAACATCCCGTATGTCCACCCTGCCCGCATGATCGGTAGCGTTCCATCGAACATGCGGAACCGCAGGATGCGGGAGGAGATGGTGATGTGCAAGATCGAGACGTCGATGAGCTATACGCCCTGGCCGACAAGTGCGCCGCGTCTTTGAGGAGGGAGGAGACTCCCGGAGAGAATACCGAAGCAGGAGGATCTGACAGTGAGGAGACCGCCTCGGCAAAGAAGAGCCGGCGGCGGGGCAACAGGAAAAAGAAAGGCAGAGATGTGCTAGTCGTCGAGCAGTCCGGCAACGGATGTGGCGACAAGAATGCCAAGGCTGGTAGCTCCGGCAAGGAGGTTGCCGCTGGCACCAACCACCAGCCTGTGGCGGCCGCCGACAAGCGGGGCGGCTCCGGCAGCGATCTTGCAAGATCCACCGCACCAAGGGCCATGACCTCCGTGAGCTGCAAGAAGGTAGAGCAGCTTGTCGAGCAACAAAAAGCTGAATCTGAGCGACGCGACAAGGAGAAGGCCAGGAAGGTGCTTTGGAGGAGCCAGCAAGAAAGCGTCCCGGCCGGGGAGGCGCGCCAGCGGCAAGCAGCGGCAAGGAGACAGGCCTCCCCGCGGCCGCGACAAGGATGAAGACGAAGACGACGATGAAGACATGGATGATGACGACGCCGATGAGCAGGAGTTCCAGAAAGCCACAGAGGTCCTATGCGTTGATGGCGGTGCTTCTCTGCACACCTCCCACCGCCAGCTCAAACAGTGGATGCGGGAGGTCAATGCAACAGAACCGTCCATCGAGTCACGCAAGCCTCTGAAATGGTCCAACACGCCTATCATCTTTGATATTGAGGACCACCCTGATCGTGTAACTGCAGTCGGGTGCTTGCCGATGTTGGTTTCACCAACTATCCGCAACCTCAAGGTCACCAAGATGTTAGTTGACGGCGGGGCCGACTTGAATCGATCTCCTCCGCGGTGCTCCGAAACTCCAGATCCACGATGGCGAGCTCGAAGAGACCGGCACTTTTCAAGGAATCAATCCGAGAAGGAGCGAACCGAAGGGAAAGATCACGTTGCGGTGACATTTGGCAGCGAGCTGAACTTCAGGATCGAGAGGGTCACTTTCGGCGTTCTTGACTTTCCATGGCCTTACAATGGAATACTTGGCCGTCCAGACTACGCCAAGTTCATGGCGGCCTCTCACTATGCCTACAACCTCCTGAAGATGCCAGGCCCGATAAGCGTCATCTCTGTCCCTGGCGACAAGAAAGATGCTCTTATCTACGCCGACAAGATCTACCGGGAAGCAGCAGCCGCGACAGATTGCAAGCCACTTGCCGCCGAAGCTCCCGGGAGGAAGAAGAAGACCAAGTCCGGCAAGAGCTCTGATGCCCACTCCGACAAGCGCACCTCCTCGGAGTGTTGCGCTACCGTCGAGGACGCACCATCGAGCTCCACCGGCAAGTATAAGAAGACGATGACAGCTCCACCAGAGACCAAGAGGGTGTCCGCCAAGGAGGACGGCACTGGTGGTACCTTCACCATCAGTGCCTCTCTCGACCCCCAAATAGGAAGAAGGCGCGCTCGTTGCTTTCTGCTGGGCGACGCCGACGTCGCGTGGCAACCGTCGACATCCCCGGTGTTCCTGTGAAAGTAATTGAGCACCGTCTTGCCGTTTGTCCTCATGCGCGGCCCGTCAAGCAGAAAGTCAGGAAGCAAGCAGTGGAGCGTCAAGACTTCATCACGGAAGATATCAAGAAACTGGAAGCAGCAGGCCTTGTTAGAGGAGTGCTCCATCCTATGTGGTTTGCCAATCCTGTAGTTGTGCGCAAGGCTAACGGGAAATGGAGGCTTTGTATCGACTTTACAGATGTCAATAAAGCTTGTCCCAAAGATCCATTTCCCTTGCCGCGCATCGACCAGATTGTTGACTCCACGGCCGGATGTGATTTGCTTTCATTTCTGGATGCATATTCAGGATATCATCAGATCTTCATGGCAGAAGAAGATGAGGAGAAGACCGCCTTCATCACCCCATGTGGCACCTACTGTTTTGTGCGGATGCCCTTCGGGTTAAAGAATGCTGGTTCAACGTTTGGAAGGGTAGTTCATGATGCTTTTGAGCCGCAAATGCACAGAAATGTGGAAGCCTACATGGATGACATAGTGGTCAAAAGCAAGGATAGGGCGACCCTGGTTTAAGATTTAGATGAAACCTTTGCAAATCTGCGCAAGATCAACCTCAAGCTCAACCCTGAGAAGTGCGTGTTTGGAGTCCCTTCCGGCAAGCTTCTCGAGTTCTTCGTATCTCAGCGGGGAATTGAAGCCAATCCCGACAAGATCAAGTCCATTGAGCAGATTGAAGCACCAAAGCGCGTCAAGGATGTACGAAGGCTTGCCGGTTGCGTAGCTGCTCTCAGCAGGTTTATCTCTAGATCTGCTAGCGGCATACGCCATTTTTCAAATTTTGAAAAAGGCAGGTCCGATGAAATGGACTCGAAGCGGAGGCTGCGCTGCAGAGACTTGAAGAGATACATCCTCCACTCCAACACTTGTCGCACCTAAGCCACAAGAGAAGTTCTTTGCTATATATAGCGGCAACCAATCAAGTGGTTAGTGCTGCGTTAGTAAGCGGAGAGGGAGGCGGATGATGAGCTAACAACCACGGCGAGACACATCCAGCGACAAGCGAGGCTTCGCCCGGCAAGCTCTGGTCCCGACAATGACGAATCTCGCAGACGCATGAGCGGATGCATAAAAGGATGGTGCAGCGCCAGTTTACTTTGTCGGTTCCCTTCTGCGAGGGGCTAGATCAAGGTACTACGGTGTGCAGAAATTGCTTTCGGCCTTCTCATGGCCTCGAGAAAGCTGCGCCATTACTTTCGGGCACATGAGATCACGATTGTCACTCGCTTTTATTTGAAGAGGATCTTGCAAAATCCGGAGGCAACAGGCGGGATTGTCGAGTGGGCACTTTGGGCTGTCGAGCTTTGGCCTCAAGTTTGAAAGCACTTCAACTATCCAAAGCAGAGCATTGGCGGAGTTCATAGCAGAATGGGCGCCAACACCAAATGAAGAAATTCGAGACGAGCATTCCCGTCAAGGAAGCAAGCAAAGAGTGGCTGATGTACTTTGATGGTGCCTTCTCGCTGCAAAGCGCCCGGTGCGGCGTCTTTGCTTGTCGCACCCACCGGAGAGCACCTCAAGTACGTAGTCCAGATGCACTTTCCCAAGGAGCAAGCAACAAACAACACAGCAGAGTATGAAGGTTTGCTTGCCGGTCTCAGGATCGCGGTAGACCTTGGGATCAAGAAGCTCATTGTCAGAGGTGACTCACAACTTGTTATCCGCCAACTGAACAAGAATTATCAGAGTTCGTTGATGGAAGCTTATGTTGATGAAGTGAGGAAGCTAGAAGAGCACTTTGACGGCCTGCAAATGGAGCATATTCCGAGAGCTCGAGCGACATTGCCGATGGCTTGTCAAAGTGCGCCCGCACTTAAGTTACACAATGGAACCAGGGATTTTTGTGCTCAAGCTAACTCAACCGTCCGTAACACCGTCAACTGGACAGAGCAAGAAGAGGAAGTTGATCTCTGGTGACTACTTTCCGGCAGAGCTTCCCGAAGCCGCCACCAAGAAGGTCCCCAAGATCGACACCAACAGAGCTGAGGCGATCTGCTCCGACAAGCCCTGTGGTTTGTTTCGTTGGAAGCGACGCGCTCCCGACAAGTTTTGCTCCGGCAAGCTTGCCGGGGAACGTCAAGCTCCGGCTGAGCCGCAGGTTCTTGCCGTGGAAGCTGATGCTCCCGCAGCAGCAGATGTGCCTTTAGTCCTTGTTGTCGAGCCGCAAGCTCCAGCATGGGCGCAACGATTGTCCATTTCCTTGGACGGAGAACTTCACGAAGAGCAAGAAGAAGCGGAAAGAGTAGCCCGGCAGTCAAGTATGTACCAGTTTGTCGACGGCACACTGCATGTATGAAGGAGACTCAACGGTGTGAAATTGAAGTGTATTCACCGGAAGACGGACAAAAGCTGTTGGCGAAGATACATGGGGGCATATGTGGTCACCACATTGGCACCGAGCACTTGCCGCAAAGCGTTAAGCAAGGTTTCTTTTGGCCGACAGCCTCCGGGATGCAACTGCACAAGTAACCAAGTGTGAAGCGTGCGATTCCATTCCAAGCAGACACACCAGCCAGCTCAAGCTCTCCAGACGATCCCTTTATCACGGCCATTTTTGGTGCAGGGGCTCGACATCCTCGGCCCCTTCCCCGAAGCTGTCGGGGCTTTGAGTACTTATGCGTTGCCATCGACAAGTTCACAAAGTGGCGGAAGTGGAAGCGATGAGGAAGGTGACAAGACGATCGGCCGATCAAGTTCTTGGTCGATTGTTTGCCGTTTGGAATCCCTAACAGGATCATCACCGGCAATGGCACCACGGTTCACAAGCCGCACCTTCATGCGATGCGTCCAAGATCTTGGCGCCAAGGTGCCGCTTCGCTTCATTGCTCATCCAAGAAGCAGCGGTCAAGCGGAGAGGGCAAATGCTGAAGTGCTGCTTGGGGCTCAAGACCAGAACTTTCGACAGGCTGCACAAGTGCGGAAGAAAGCTATTGAGGAGGCTGCCGGTGGTTCTTTGGTCGATCGTCGGAATGACGCCAAATCGAGCCACCGGCGGACACCTTCGCTCTAGTCTATGGAGCTGAGGCAGTTCTCCCCACGGAACTTCGTGATACGGATCGCCTCGAGTGCTCGCTTATGATGAGCTTGAGCAAGAGCAGCTGCGACAAGATGACGCGCTGCTCCTTGAGGAGGATCGTCTTCGGTCTTTGTCTGAGCTGCTCGGTACCCGGCAAGCTTTCTTGCGCCGCTACCATAGCCGCAAAGTCAATGCCGAAGTCTCGAGGAAGGCGACCTTGTTCTTCGGTAGCGTTCAGTCCGCCAAGAATTCCAACAAGTTGGCCTTGAAGTGGGAAGGCCCTTATCGGGTGAAACGAGTCACTAGGCTCTGGCGCTGTCCGCCATGAGGCCGAAGATGGCGTTCGGTGAGAAACTCACGGAATATTGAACATCTTCGTAAGTTTTACCGTGAAGCGCGATTCTTGGAACCTGTTCCGGCAACCACCTTTTGTACAAGTCTTGCCGCTGATGCATGTAATCCTTTGTACAAAGCCGGGCGCAGACCCCGTGCATCAGTAAAGCTAGCGTGCTTCGCACACCTTGTCGATTTCATGCTTTTTCACTTCTATTTTGCATGCATCATCTGACACTTTGTGCAGCACCTACCCCTGGTAAGTGATAACGAGCCACAAGGCTCCATACCTTTATTTTCTCTTCTTTCTCTTTCTCAAAGAAAGGAAGGTTCCCTCGCACACAAGTTTGCCGGGGGGGAGGAGAAGATAATGGTGTGGACCAAACGTCGCTCAAGGAAATCTAGCCTTACCAGGAAGCAAACGACAGAAAAGCTAAGTTGCTAAAGTTTGAGCAATCAGTTTTAAAATTTTTAAGTTATTTTCCTTGAGCGACCGAACTTTGTATGGAAAACACATGTGAGAGGAACCAATTCGTAGCTAGTTGCGCCTTACTTTGTTTCGAGTCCGCTCAACAACTTAAGTGAGCTGCGACTAGTTGCGACAAGGTTGCTTGTCGGAAGCGGCACCGCCCGGCAGGCTTGACGTTCCGCACTTTTCGGCTTCAGCCATGGCTCAGGTACTGCGCCCGACAAGTCCCCTAAAAGCGTAAGGCAAAAACATACAAAGGAAGGAATCAAGTAAAGGAAATAGCATAGCAATTGATATCCAAAATAAAGTTATATTACAAGATAGCTTGCCGCAGCTCTAATGGATTGTTCCTATGACATGACTAGCAGCGGCAAGAGCAAGAAAAAAACGGGCGGCCATTACGGCCACCCTCAACCCTCTTGATTCCGCTCACCCTGTCCACAATGGGTGCGACAAGGGTCTTGAGCCTCCACATCGGCATCCGTGGCGAGAGACTTGAGGGCGTTGGTGAAGTTGAGGCCGGGTTGCGGAAGGCTACCTTCATCGGCACCTTTTGGAGGGCTCCTGCGCAGATCTGGCGCGACTCCTCGGCCAGCTGTTTTGGGACCTCTTCCCGGAGTCGCTGGAGGCCCGTCGCCACGCCCTTGAAGAATAAGCTAAGCTTGGCGCTGGGTTGGAGGTGCTCGTCGGAGGAGTATCCGAGATCCACCATCCCCAGCTCCATCATCTCGTTGTGGATGGCGGCGAAGATCCACGAGACCTTCGGTCCAGTGCTCCACACTCTCCCTCAAGGCGCCTGGCGGCAACAAGATTCGCCAAGAGCTCCTCGTCGGCCTTGATCTTCTCCTTCAAGGCCGCCTCCGCCTCCTTGGCGCCGTCCAGCGTCTGAGTCAAAGTGGTCAGCTTCAACTCGAGATCTGCATTGGAGTTCCTGGCGGCGCTGAGCTCCTTGCTCCTCTCGGCGAGACGGCCCTGCAGCTCGCCAAGAGTGTAGGTGTCCTTCTCGCGCTCGTGCTTGAGTGCGGCAAGCTCCTCGCCGCTCTTCTTGAGGCTGGCCTCCAATTGCGCCACCTTTGTCTCCAGCTCCTTCTTGGCGGCCTCGGCGGCCGCGGCAGCGTCCTTTGCCTCCTTGAGAGCCCCGCCAAATGTTTCCTCGCGCATGGCGAGATCCTCCTCGTGGCTGTCCAGGTTGACCTTCCGCTGCGCCAGCTCGCTTTCCTGCGCGGACAGCTTCTCGGCGGCAAGCCGCTCCTCCTCCTCAGCTACGGCCTTCTCGAGGATGAAGGTCGTGCGCTCCTCGGCGAGTTGCTCCCGCTCCTCCGCCAAGGACCGGAGAGCTTCTGGTTGCGGCCCGGAGCTCCTCGCGCGCTTCTCAATATCTACTCCCGCCTTGGCGACAAAGGGCCTCCGGGATGCCGGTTTGGCTTGTCGGTAGCGGTAAGCGACGGCTTGCTCCTCCTCGGGCTCGCCCGCTCTCTTGCTGCTGCTTAAGCGCGTCAACTAAGCGTCGGCCAGTGGAAGCGAGCAGCTCTTCATCGAAGGTTTCTCCTTCGGCCGGCGCCCTGGAGCTCGACTCCCATGGGAGCTTGATGAAGACGTCGTCGCCGGCCTTCAAGTAGGCGCCGGGCTGGGGCTCTTCGGAGCCTGACGCTGCAGCAGCGGCGGGGGAATCGGCGGTCGGTGTAGCGCCTGGCGCTCCTGCGGCCCCAGGGTCGTCAGTGCGATCGCCAGACCCCTCGCCAGCTTCTGCGGCGGCAGCTTCGGTGGCCTCTTCGCCGGCAGGCTCGTCAGCGCCGGCTTCTTCTTCCACGGCGGCGGCTTCGTCAGTGTTGCCGTGCGCGTCCTCCTCGCCGGCGACCTCGGTCTCCATCGGCTCTGTGGCGGACGGATGAAGAAAGTCAAGAAAACATCCAAAGATAGAATCGGAAGAAGAAAAACACAAGGGAAGCACTCAGGCAAGAAGGTTACCTGCGCCGGGGGCTGTGGTCATGGTCTCCGCCGCCAAGGGATCGCTGGTGCCGTCCCTTGCCGGAGAAGGCTCCCTTGCCGGAGAAGGCTCCCTTGCCGGAGAAGGCTCCCTTACCGGGGAGCGCTCCCTTGCCGGGGAATCCACCCTTGGCGGCGTAGTCGAAGCAGAAGGAGGCTGCTACTTCTACACAAGTCAACAGTCAGATATCAGCAAAGGAAAAAGCACCCATGCACGCCGAACAGCAAGAAATAGACCATATACTTACGCTGGGGGCTGCGCTGGGGGCTGCTTTGAAGGAGAGTTGCCTCACCCGGCAAGGTTGTCTCGGACGCGCCTCCTGCCGTCGCAGTGGGTTCGTCCTCGACGACAATCACCGGGGTCTTGGCCCTCTTCGACATCCTCTGGGCCAGCGTCCTGAAAAGGAATGGATTCAGAGTAAAGCAGATCAGATACAAGACAAGGCAACCAATCGAAGAATTACAAGTATAGCAGGGAATCTTACTCTTCCTCTTCCTCGTCGGAGCTGAGCACGGAGAGGTCGAATTCTGGCCCGCCTCCGGTATGTCGAGGCGGAGGTAAACTCCCTTGGGCGCTTGGCAGGAGGCGGGACCGGTGGCCTCTGAGGCCCCTTGATTCGCAGCGGTGTGAGGTGCTCAGCAGCAACAAGTGCTTGCCGCGGTGGAAGCGCGTCCATGGCGCTGCTGTTGCTCTGTCTGCCGCCCGCTGCGTCTCCGGCCCTCTGAAGACGCCTTCTTGGTGGAGCCGGTGGCTCCGCTGCAAGCTGCTTGGAGGTGGAGAGGATGCGCCCTCGGCGGGCTCGCCCGACTTCGGCTTCGAGCTCGGCAAGCTCTTCCTCGTCGACGAACTCCTTTCGCTCGACAAGGCTTGCCGCCTCGGCTGCCTCTGCCTCCTCCACAAGAAAGCCAAACTTCGCCAGCAGCGGCCGCTGCCGCCTCTTCTAGCCTGGTGGCGTCGCGCATCTAAATGCGTCGGTGGTGTCGCGGGTGAGGCCCCTCTGCTCATTAGGGGCGGACCGGCGTCTCCACCAGATTGTCGAAGAACTGCCGCACGACGTCGTCTGCCGGCTCTTGCCAAGTGGGGACAGTTCCTGTGGAGTCGCTGACAACGGCATCATTACGCGGATGCGGTCGGCGGCGAAGTTGTTGCACAGCCGAGCGACACCCCTCGGCAACCTAAACATCTCCGGATGATCGGGATCATGCTTGAACAGCTCTAAGAGCATTGCGTCAAGCTCCAAGATGCAGTGAAGTTGAAGTTGAGGCCTGGCGCGCAGCCTCATGATGTCTGCGGCGTTACAGAATTCCCAGTGCAGGTCTCCTCCTCTCTGCAAGAAGCGTCTTGGCGAAGAAAGTCTGCGCCAACAGTCCCTACAGTGAGTCCGGCAAGTCTGAGGCGGAGGATTCGGGTAATTGCGATCTTCAACCTAGCATCCTCCAGGGCCAGATTGCTCCAGTCATTGCCGCGTACTACTGGGGTTTAGCGCTGAGCGGTAAAGGCTGCGGGTTCTCCTCAACGATCCAGCACCAATCTGCCTCCACTCCTCCCATTTGCTACGAAGCTCCCCCTCCAGATAGGCCTCCTTCTTGCCGACCCTAGAGACCCAAGCAATTCCTCCGGCAAGGGGCTCTCCTCTCTCGGCTCGGGGCAAAAAGAAGTGACGGAAAAGAGCTACATTTGGGTGGACTCCGACAAAGTTTTCGCAGAGATGTGCGAAAACTGCCATGGTCGAAGCAGCGTTGGGGGTGAAATCAAGGAGGCGGAACCCGTGAGGTGTTCATAATGTCGCAAAAGAACTTAGAGAAGGCGGGCAGAGCCCGCAGAGAAGAAGAGCGCGAAGAAGGGATACCCGTCGGGGCCAGTTCTGCAGCGGCGGGGAATACCTTCGTCGCGCGGATGCGCCCGCGTCTCCGTCGACCAGAAGAGGTAGTAGTTCTCCCTCAGCTCCCTCGCGGCGAGCTGAGGGGGAAGACGGCCCGCTCCTTCCGCAGCGCCGCAAGCCGCAGCGCCTCGGCCGACTTCACGGTCTTCCCCTTGTCGGCTTTCGGGCCCATGGCGGAGGCAGTGGACGAGGTCGACGGCGTTGCTCGTGCTGGTGGCAAAGGGGGGCGGAGCGCCGCTCTCTTTTCAGCCTCGAAGAGGAGAGGGGAACGGCGGTGGTTTTTCGATTGGACAGCAACTGGCAAGGTAGGCAACGTGCCCCTTCTTCCCCTGCTTATAAAGGGGAAGGGGGCGGACGTTCCGATTTCCCGAATAAAGAAACCCCCACGACCTCGCCCACGATCTCTCACACGACGCCACGTTCGGTGCGTGCCGTTCGTGGGGGACGTGGTGGGTCCGGGGTGAGTTATGGTGTGACCCAGGCCGCGTGTGCCCGTGCCCTGTTTTGGGCCTGGCCCAACAGCGCTCGGCACCGTGTGTGGCCCAGGCCCGGGGGCTCCTGTCGGTGTACTAGAGTAGGGGTACCCTAGTATCCCGAACTTGTGCACGGGCAGTTGCAGCCCTCCGCGGCAAGGCTTACCGGGTGACCGCCAAGGCCCTCCGTGGTTCCTTTGGAGCCATTCAAGAACAAAGTATTCAAGCCAGGGAGACAAGACCCCGGCAAGAGGAGCTTGCCGGGAAGGTCACCAAGGCACTTAGGAGACAAGGCCCCGACAAGAGGAGCTTGCCGGGAAGGCCACCTCAGGCACCTGCAAGACAAGACCCCGGCAAGAGGAGCTTGCCGGGAAGGCCAGTGGCGACAAGCTTCGGTAGCGACAAGATAACAACCGCGGCAAAGGCGCTTGCCGCGCACACCACCTCTCTGTACCTCGCTCCAGCGCATCCACTAACGTGTCGCCTGGGCCTTCCCGGTGCAGCGTGGCGAGAGCCCGTGCAGCCGGTGGTGCGAGGTGGCAAGCAAGCGCCGACAAGTTTGCCATCGTGGCGGACGGTGGCGCCCTGATGGTCCCTGTTTGCCTTTGTTAGAGGCGACAAGATGGGCATTTAATGCCTTTGTCCCCCGCCGCCGTGGTTAGGTATATTACAACATACCTTTGTACAAGTAGGTGTACCAACCACTGTTTTTCCATTTGTACCCCCATCTACGTTGCCACCTGTCGGAGCCCCTTGTACATATAAAAGGAGGCCCATGCACAACGTAGGGGGGGTTCGAACATTCTCACGCTAGGTCTCGTTAGCAGCTGGAGTATACTGTGGCTCTCAGCGCTCCCTAGCATGAACACAATACAAACCATACAAGCAGCAGTAGGAGTATTATCTCTCCGGAGAGCTCCGAAGCTGGGTAAACCCCTCGCGTGCTTCGCCTCGATCTGCTCTTCGTGCGACCTCTGCTCCCCGCCGAACCGAAAGGGGCCCGGTCCGCCGGCCCCATAGGTGTTCGCGGGCCAGATCAGCCTGCCCCGACAGGAATGTCATGAGTGATTGGTGTGAAGATATGATCAAGCAGTTATTTGCCACATCTCACTTCGATGGCTGCTGGTAAGATCAAACGGATGACATATTGTAGGATCAGAATTATGTCTAGAGGGGGGGGGGGGTGATTAGAGTACTACTTGACCAAATAAAACTGATCCTTTTCCCAGTTTTAGTTGTAGGCAAGTTTTAGCGATTCTACCAACTTAAGCCACACCCTACACATGCAAGTCCAAGATTAGTGCAACAGAAAGTAAAGACTTTGCATATGAACATAAAGGAGGGATCGGAGAAATCAAACGCAATGAAGACACGATGAGTTTTTGGCGTGCTTCTAATAGGTGGTGCTATCGTCCGTCCACGTTGATGGAGACTTCAACCCATGGAGGGTAACGGCTGCGTGAGTCCATGTAGGGCTCCACCATGAAGGGTCCATGAAAAATCAACCTTCTCTATTCCATCATCGCTTATGTCCACGAAGGACTAGCCTCATTCGGGGTAGATCTTCATGAAGTAGGCAAACTCCTTGCCCTTACAAACCTATTTTATTTTATTTTCTATATGTTTCTTATTGCAGAAGCCGGTGTTTTGTCGAACAGCCGGGTTTCATATTTTCCTATGAGCTGTTCAAACAAAGGAAAAACTTAAGATAATTTCATACAAATGTTTTCATTACAACCACGGTCAAGGATTCATATCGGACAAGCAACATAGCAGTTCATCATTGATATTTTGCACAACTAATTCAAAGGTGCACGCTGGCACTATCAGATCAAGCAAATTCAAGCAAAGTTTTCAAAAGGATAAAATTATTAAAAGCCCTCCCAGGGCTAAATCATACTGTTTTTAAAGTTTCAAGCCTCTGCACTCAACTGTGGTTGAGACCCGGCATTTTGGTCTGCCGGGTTATCTTTACCTTGGGCCCCTTCAGCTTCCGTCGGTGTCGGGTTGCTTCGAGTCGACTCAGCAGTTTTTTCTTTATCTTTTGAAGCTTCATCGGCGTTGATACCGCGGATTTCGGGTACCCACTGCATTGAAGAAAAAGATTTAAATTGCATGTCTTCATTAAGAACATTGGATGTGCTACTTGAGCTGGCTTGAGAAGCAAGTGCTTGGTTACGTGGAGGGATGAGTTCAAAAGGTTTTGGCTATGGCATATCCATGCGCTGGCCATTTTCATTAAACCCGACTTGAAAACTAGTTAAGTTCAAGCCATACACAATGATGGTACTAGCAGGCCGGGTCTCCTTCACACAATGTTGAAAATCAGCCTTTGTGAACGGAGTGTTATGTGCGTTCAGCTCTTGGAACCCGCCTACCAGAAGAGCCGGATCCATCTCCGGGTGAGATGCCTTTTCCAGAGCAAGAGCACTCATGGCTCCTCTTCTACAAGCCGACATCTTGAGCTCCTTGATCCACTTTGGTACCGTGGAAAAGTATTGAGCATTTCCATGATTTTTCGAGGAGGACCTAGCACATTCTTGGTTGCTATTAAATAGTTGACTCCTCCCACATATAGTTTCTATGAAAACTTGTAGACAACTTGTGGTTTGACGAGTGGGAGTTCCCTGAGACAGGAGTTTTTTTTGACCTGTTCAATCAAAAACGGAGTTGTTAGTAACCCGAATTTTATTACAAACAACAGATAGCAAGCTTGATGGCATGATTGAACTTACCAATGACAACAGTGCAGAGTCGGCTAATTTGGCCCTTCAAGGAATTGAGGTCTTGAGTAACAGGATCAAGTTTTGACTCGGAATCTTCTGCACACTTTAGTATTGTTGCTCTTTCTTCAGCAAATGTAGTCTTGGTCTTCTCTAGCATGTTCGTACAAGTCAACAATGACTCTTGAAAGTCGGATGACAGCTTGTCATCAGTCTCCCGCTTTTCCTTCTTGGCTTTAACTTGTTCTTTCAACTCAGTAATTTCTGAGCCGGACTGATTCAGCATCGCCTGCATTAGTACGAGTTATATTGTTTCTACAAAAAGTCCCAAGTCGTTGCAGGCTTGCGATCCGACACTTGGGGGCTAGGGAATGTCAATGTTTTTCTAGTATAAACAGCCAAAGGAGAATTACAACTAAGTCCCGAGTCGCTGCAGGCAAATGACCCGACACTTGGAGGCTACACTATTTGACAGTAAAAGTTCATACAGACACTTAAAATCCCAAATCGCTAATGGCAGCTAACCAATCACTTGGGGGCTACAACATTTCGTTGTCTAAAAGTATATAGAGCTCAAGTGAAGGCCCTACCCATCACGTCATGATGAGCCGGCCCTTGGGGACTACACTATTTGGTCCTACAAAGGTTATCAAGTCTAAAGAACAAGTCCCGACTCACCATAACTAGTGACCCGGTACTTTGTGGGGGGGGGGGCTACATGGTTTGCAATACGAAGTACAATTATGAATGGCAACTCACGTGTGAAACCTAGATTTCTCGGAAGCTACAATATCTATGTCATATTCAAGCAAGTCTCAAGTTATCACTTCATTCTAAACTTAAGACTTGGGGGCTACATACATATATATGATAAAGTAATAAGAGTATACCTCCTATTTTTTCTTCATGAGAGTCACAATGGCACTCTCAGTTTCCCAGCTCTCAGACAGCCGGGTCAGATATCGATGGTGAAGAGAAGTCACATCCAAACTCTCAAAGGTTTCCAAGTGAGAATCAAATTTTCCCTTGTCACGGCGCGGCGACTCAGCCTTCGCTACTATTTTTGCCAAGGTGGTGGAAGCTTCAGGTGCTGCGTTGTGGTGTTTTGCGGTGATCATTACGCCATCCTACACTGTCTCAGATGGTTTCTCCATGGTCGGGTTGTCTCCCTGCTCCTCCACAATATAATTTGGAGGAACTTGGTCATGGCTAGTCGCGTCATCCTGATGAGCCAGGTCATATCTTGGCCAACCGGTTTAGCATCATGAGAAGGAATTTCCATCTCGGTATCTGCTATGACAGCGAAAGAATCCCCGTTTCTCTTTTTCACAAACTCCTTTGCCCTGGATCAAAAAAGACATGGTGATGAATAAATAAGGTAAGCATGTTATAGATTGATAAAATTTTACAAGGCTTACCCAACATTGATGGTAAAGGCTGATGACCCACAAGCATAGGGGATCAATCATAGTCCTTTCAATAAGTAAGAGTGTCAAACCCAACGAGGAGCAGAAGGAAATGACAAGTGGTTTCCAGCAAGGTAATTTCTGCAAACACTGAAATTTTCGGTAACAGGTAGCTTGATAGCAAGATAATTTGTAATGAGCAAGTATCGGTAATGGTAAATAAAGTGCAACAAGGTAGCCCAATCCTTTTTTGGCAAAGGGCAGGCCAAAATGGTCTCTTATAATAAGCAAAGCGTTCTTGAGGGTACACAGGAATTTCATCTAGTCACTTTCATCATGTTGGTTTGATTCGTGTTCACTACTTTGATAATCTAATATGTGGCTGGATTGGTGCTTGGGTGTTGTTCTTACTTAAACCCACTTATGATTAACCCCCTTGCAAGCATCCGCAACTATGAGAAAAGTATTAAGATAAAATCTAACCATAACATTAAACATTTGGATCCAAATTGGTCCCTTACGAAGTAGCGCATAAACTAGGGTTTAAGCTTCTGTCACTCTAGCACCCATCATCTAATAACTACTCCACAATGCATTCCCTTAAGCCCAAATATGGTGAAGTGCCATGCAGTCGACGTTCACATGACACCACTAAGGGAATCACAACATACATATCATCAAAATATCGAACACATATCAAGTTCACACGATTACTTGCAACATGACTTCTCCCGTGACCTCAAGAACAAAATTAACTACTCACAAATGATAATAATGTTCAAGATCATAGGGGTATTAAATAGAATAATGGATCTGAACATGTGATCTTCCACCAAATAAACCATATAGTAATCAACTACAATATATAATCAACACTACTAGTCACCCACAGGTACCAATCTGAGGTTCCAGTACAAAGATTGAACACAAGAGATGAACTAGCACTGGTACAGCGAGGTGCAATACAAACGGTATTTAACGCCTTTCCGCGACGGCATTTGGAACCATCGCCAAGTGAGTGTGGGTGATAGGGGGGTCCTTCCCACACGACCCAGAAACCGTTGGGGATAGGCCATCCTGGCTCACAGGCTG
Organism: Aegilops bicornis; assembly: GCA_021605145.1. Taxonomy (NCBI): domain Eukaryota; kingdom Viridiplantae; phylum Streptophyta; class Magnoliopsida; order Poales; family Poaceae; genus Aegilops; species Aegilops bicornis. Next base: position 470,720,358 of record CM038672.1, on the reverse strand, counting down.
GGGCAAAATGAGCTCGTGTGCGATCTGGCGGGGCATCGAAACCCAATTGTTTCCGTTCGTATGTACATCCCACACGGTGAATCCCAGAAAATCATTTCCATTCGTATGTATATCACACATAATTTTTTGTGTGGAAACATTTCTGGAAGGTGGCCTAACGCAAACAGTTCTCTGGTGGAAGCCATGTGTGATTGTTAGTTGATCGAACACGCCTACTTTCTAGAAACCGTGCGGGTTGTTTGAGTTCATTGCACATGGTGTTGTTTGAGTAACCGTCTGCAATAGAAAACCCCAATAAGCAGGGTAATTAGCCTATTATTGATAATCCATGTACTAATCAAATTGATATTTCTTATAAAACACAACAGATATTTCATATCCATTATACTTGACAACCAGGATTTCATAATCGAATTACATCGTAGAGCTTGACTTTCGATTCGCCATTACACAACAGCACCAAGTTTCAGATGCAACATAAAAAACCTTTGGAAAGTAGTATCATACATTGTAAATAGACAAATGAATATCATCTGGGAAACTGCAGAAGCGGAAGGCAAATATTGAGCCTTTAGTGATGTTGAATGTCCTTGCAACTTTAGGCAAGTGGCTATGGATAATTTCCCGCCCAACCTTCGTCCTCTTTAGCAAGACTTCAATATTGTACCGCGGGTGTTGAATGAATACCTTCCTCACCTCTTGACCATGCAGGTGGTTTGAGAGGTGATCATCAATGAACTGCTTTGAAAAGTACTGAAAACAAAGATATGCATAAATCGCTGTTATAAATTTTGAAATGGCGCAAGGGGTAAAAACAAGGTAAAAGAGTTAGTACCAACCTATTGACCGATGTCTTCTTCATTGTGCAAACAAAGATCTTGCTGTTATTCGTCGCAAGTTTCTTCATCCTAACAATCTTTTTGAGTATCTTGACTTGACTGATATTCATGGACATCTCATTTCCCCATATGCAAAATGGGTCGAACAGTGGGTCTAAGCCTCTGGCAGCAGGACCTACATGTGCAAGACCAAATTGTAAGAAACCTAAATATTATAATGATTCCTGCAACTGCACAATAATGTGCTATCAGCCAAAGAACCATGCTTGAACAAACCTTGATGGTAAACCGCAGTGTCTCCCATTGTTTCCCTACAACACACATAAGGAAGATCTTGATCAGGTTAACTGAGAGTTGCCATACTATCAGTAGAATATGTATTGAGTATAGCCAAATTTGATTTATTTCACATGCATAACAATACAAAATTGTACCCACATCAAATGAAAATTAAATTGCAGAACTGAACCAAACAGTTAAATGGACAGCCGACCAAATGAACCTAATTGTTAACTGAGCACGGCATTGCAGAATAGAAAATGTACTAGAAGATAAGACAATTAACAAAACAAAGAATGATCGAGAACAGTACTACGAAATGTAGCAATTGTTGGACCAAAGTGTTAACTGTACATTACATTTCAGAGGACCAAACTGTTGACTGAACATCAGATTGCATAACATTACAGAGGAAAAATCACTAGAAGGCACTGGCGGTGGCCTCGAGAAAACAGCACGAACTGTATTTTAAAGTAGACAACCGCGTGGCGGTGTCGATGGTGGCCTCGAAGATGAGGAGCTCCTCCAAGATCTGGCAGTCGGCATGCATGGCAGCCATAGCGACCTTATGCGCGCGTGCAGCCGCATGCTACTTAGCTCCACGTTATACTGCGTGCAAAATGGCTATGGGCGGCGCTTAATTGGAGGAGGGGGTCAGTGATTTCGGCGGAAGGTATAGCGCCATTGGTCGGAGCATGTGGCACGGGAAAGGAGGATGATGGTGTGGGTGGGGTGTGGATTACCTGACCATATCGACAAGGCCGCGCAGCAAGAAGAAGGGTCAGCGGCGAGGAGGCCGCGCAGCAAGAAGAAGGGTCGGCGGCGAGGAGGCGACGCTACAAGAAGAAGGGTACCCGGCGAGGAAGCGGCAATGCAAGAAGAAGGGTCGCCGGCGAGGAGGCTGAGCTGCCAGTAAGCAGTAGTGAAGGTTTGAACTTGGAAAGCAAGGAGGAATAGGGGAAATGTGGCTTTTGGTGGGAGGGAGGGGCGGGGAGATAGATATTTCTGCGGTGGCAAAAAAAATTTGCTCGGTGCCACGAGAAACTGGCGCACAAGTATGGTTCAAGCGGGGGCGGTGGACTGTAAAAGACAAAGCTTCATGTGTAAGCTAGACAAGACGGTGCGCCAAGATATTTTATATCACATCCCACACGATTCTTTCTAGTAAACTGTTTGTGGTATACCTGATTTTTTTCATTATGTTTTGAAAGACAAAATTGTGTTACGGAGGGAAAGGATGGTGTTTGAATTGCTAGAACATTTACGTACAGTGAACATGTAACTAGTACATCAGTGTCGTGTTTAAATTTGGAATTATTCTGGGTTCATTTGGCAATTTTATGCATTAATTGAGTTTCTCGGCATTTAATGTGCATAATTCAAATTCGAACTACAAGCACATGCTCCAGTGCACCAAAGTTTGTTGAAAAATCACATGTGTGTCTTTGGGTGAATTTATAGGTCCCATGCAAGAAATGGGAATGAAATTCAAACAACTGGGCGTCGTGGCTCGGCCGGAAAGATTGAGAAACTTGGTTTTTTAATTCCTGTAAATCCAAAACACGCTTGAAAATCATGAAACTTGGCATGGTGTCATGACATGGCACCAACATGTCGCGGTAAATTTTTGGGCCGAATTGGGACAAGCTTCGGTATAAGCTTCTTGCAAACCAAAGCTTCCCTGAAGAAGGCTTGTGGTTCCGAGAAGGAACATGTCACCTCCGTGTGCGAAACGACATACGTACACTGCCTTCTCCTGCCTTCAATTTTTTACACATGCAGATATGACCAAATAGAAGTATCGTGCTAAATTTTGAATTTATTCCGGGTTCGTTTGGCCTTGTTTATACATTAATTGAGTTTCTGGGCATTTAATGTGCATAATTCAAATTTAAACTACAAGCACATCTCCATTGCAGCAAAGTTGGTTGAAAAATCACATGTGTGTCCTTGGATGAATTTCTAGGTCCCATGCAAGAAATGGGAATGAAATTCAAACATCTGGGCATTGTGGCTCAGCCGGAAAGATTGAGAAACTTGGTTTTTTAATTCCTGTAAATCCAAAACACGCCTGAAAATCATGCAACTTGGCATGGTGTCATGACATGGCACCAACATGTTGTGGTAATTTTTTTGGCTGAATTGGGACAAGCTTTGGTGTAAGCTTCTTGCAAACCGGAGCTTCTCTCAAGTATGCTCGTGGTTCCGAGAGGGAACATGCCACCTCCATGTGCGAAACGATATACGTACACTGCCTTCTCCCACCTTAATTTTTTTACACAGGCAAATTAGACCAAATAGAAGTATTTTGCTAAATTTTGGAATTATTCCTTGTTTGTTTGGCCTTTTTTATACATTAATTGAGTTTCTGGGCATTTAATGTGCATAATTCAAATTTGAACTACAAGCACATGCTCCAGTGCACCAAAGTTGGTTAAAAAATCACATGTGTGTCCTTGGGTGAATTTCTTGGTCCCATGCAAGAAATAGGAATGAAATTAAAACATCTAGGCGTAGTGGCTCGGCCGGAAAGATTAAGAAACTTGGTTTTTCAATTCCTGTAAATCCAAAACACGCCTGAAAATCATGAAACTTGGCACGGTGTCACGACATGGCACCAACATGCTGCGGTAATTTTTTGGTCGAATTCGGACAAGCTTTGGTGTAAGCTTCTTGCAAACCAGAGCTTCTCTCAAGAAGGCTCGTGGTTCCGAGAGGGAACGTGTCACCTCCGTGTGCGAAATAACATACGTACATTGCCTTCTCCCGCCTTAATTTTTTTACACAGACAAATTTGACCAAATAGAAGTATCCTGCTAAATTCTGGAATTATTTCGGGTTTTTTGGCCTTTTTACACATTAATTGAGTTTTTGGGCATTTAAGGTGCATAATTCAAATTTAAACTACAAGCACATGGTCCAGTGCACCAAAGTTGGTTGAAAAATCACATGTGTGTCCTTGGGTGAATTTCTAGGTCCCATGCAAGAAATGAGAATGAAATTCAAACATCTGGGCGTCGTGGCTCAGCCGGAAAGATTGAGAAACTTGGTTTTTTTAATTCCTCTAAATCCAAAACATGCGTGAAAATCATGAAACTTGGCACGGTGTCATGACATGGAACCAACATGCTGCGGTAAATTTTTTGGTCGAATTGGGACAAGCTTTGGTGTAAGCTTCTTGCAAACCGGAGCTTCTCTCAAGAAGGCTCGTGGTTCCGAGAGCGAACGTGTTACCTCCGTGTGCAAAATGACATAAGTACACTGCCTTATCCTGCATTAATTTTTTTACACAGGCAGATTAGACCAAATAGAGGCATCATTCTAAATTTTGGAATTATGCTGGGTTCGTTTGGCCTTTTTATCCATTAATTGAATTTCTAGGCATTTAATGTGCATAATTTAAATTTGAACTACAAGCACATGCTCCAGTGCACTAAAGTTGGTTGAAAAATCACATGTGTGTCCTTGGGTGAATTTCTAGGTCCCATGCAAGAAATGGGAATGAAATTCAAACATCTGGGCGTCGTGGCTCAGCCGGAAAGATTGAGAAACTTGGTTTTTTAATTCCTGTAAATCCAAAAGACACCTGAAAATCATGAAACTTGGCACGTTGTCATGATATGGCACCAACATGTTGCCGTAAATTTTTTGGTCGAGTTGGGACAAGCTTTGGTGTAAGCTTCTTGCAAACCGGAGCTTCTCTCAAGAAGGCTCGTGGTTCCGAGAGGGAACGTGTCACCTCCGTGTGCGAAACGACATACGTACACTGCCTTCTCCCGCCTTATTTTTTTACATAGGCAGATTAGACCAAGTAGAAGTATCATGCTAAATTTTGGAATTATTCCGGGTTTGTTTGGCCTTTTTATACATTAATTTAATTTCTGGGCATTTAATGTGCATAATTCAAATTTGAACTACAGCACATGCTCTAGTGCACCAAAGTTGGTTGAAAAAATCACATGTGTGTCCTTGGGTGAATTTCTAGGTCCCATGCAAGAAATGGGAATGAAATTGAAACATCTGGGCGTCGTGGCTCGGCCGGAAAGATTGAGAAACTTGGTTTTTTAATTCCTGTAAATCCAAAACACGCCTGAAAATCATGAAACTTGGCATGGTGTCATGACATGGCACCAACATGCTGTGGTAATTTTTCTGTGCGATTTGCGAAGGCACACACATTAACAATCAACAAAGTCATTTTGGAACAAGTGTTGTCACGTTACAAATCGGAAACACAAGTATTATTGAAACCGTGGCATTCTACTTACCAATTATGTTCCGCCATGCATCCCCTTTTTTATTGGCTAGGAGGTGCCATGCGGGGTAGCTATTTGAGTACGGGAGGCGTGCGATCAGACCCCTGCGCGTTCTCATCGAGAGGAGAGCCCTTTGACCTCTACCCACCGTGCACCTCCCTCTCAATGTCTCCATTCATGGCGCCTGAGCCCCTGTTCTATGGCGTGGCTATATGTCACACCGGACTAAGATTTAAGAGAGAAAAATGAAAATCTGAAAAGAAAGTTTTGCACGGATCTTGATGTAAGATCTGACACACCTATATATATAGCATCGAGTGCTACTTATAGCAAGCATGATGAATATAAGGACGATGACGGTGGATAACAATTGTCTTACGTATTTAGGAACATAATTAAAAAAGCTACATGCCGCAACGCCCGAAATACACAAGGGAAAAAGAAGAAGGAAGACAACGATCTGGCTCGATGATCTCTACTTTCTTGATGCATTGTTGCAGGCCGCGGGAACTAGTCTCCGCGGCGAGTGGCGATGAGCTCTTTCTTGTCCTCAAGATGCTGCTTGAGAGCATCCACGGATTCCTCCACCAGCCTTCTGCGCTCGATGTGCAGCATGACATTCTCGTCCATAAGTTTCTCGACGATGACGCATGTCCTCTTAAACAAGGCAGTGGCCTCCTCCCGCTTCTCCGCACTTCCGACGATCTTCATCCTCAGCAGGTTGCGCTCGGCCAGGAGCTTCGCATTGCTCTCATTTAGTTGCCGGATGACGCCGGTAGCCTGTTCAAAAGAGGCTTTCATGTCGTCCTGCAACCTCGCGCAGCCTTAGATCTGATTCATCTGGCAATGGATGATCGCACGCATACGCCTGTAAGAGTCCTCGCCTGCCCACGATACATTTTCCCAGGCCGCCATGGCGCGGGAGGACATCTCTGCTGCATTCACGGTGCGGCGGGATATCTCTTCCGCTTCCGCGGCATGGCCGGACCAGTCTGTTGCATCAACGGCATGGCGGGGCCTCCGTGCTGCTTCGGCAGCGCATCGGGACCTCTGTGCTACTACGGCCGCACGGCGGGACATGCTGGCTGCTCTCGCAGCGAGGCGGGACATTTCTCGTGCTTCCTCTTCCATGCTCGCATCTCCCTGGTGGCAATCTCTCGACCCAGAACTCACGCTGGCCATGGCAGACGCAAGGGAATGATGATGAATGACTTGTTTGTTTTTGTGGATGAGGAGTTGAGGAGGAATGTGCAGTCATCTTGGAGTAGAAGTATTTATAAACGAGTACTAATATGCTCCTAAGTGTGAAACCATTTAGGTTTTGATCGGTGTGAACTAGTTTGCAATTAAATATAGCGTGGCAGTAATTTGGAATGTGACGGGACGCAGGCTCAAAATTTATTGACGGTTATAAGTGCGGCACTATTCCCGAAAGGCGTAACATGGGCACGCCTTCTCGGCCGCGTACGCGGCGTTTGCACCATAGGGTGCACCGCAATGGGCAATGTCAGCACACGTCTTGTTCCAACAACCGTGCACGCTTCTTTTAATTAGAATGTGTGTGCCCGTCTAGTGCACACACGTTGATCTATCTAACTGTTTCTGTTTGTTGTGGCTAATCTCAAACAGTTCATTCGTGTGAAGTGTATGCCATCAATCACAGACACTTTGATTTGGCTGACCCGTTTCTGTTCTGTTGCCTAATCGCAAATAGTTAATCCTTTTGAAGCGTATGCTCTCAATCGCACACACCTTTATCTAGCTGCCCGTTTCTATTGTTCCTCCCCATCACAAACCATTCATCCGAGTGAACTGTATGCTATATATTGCACACGCCTTCACCTGGCTGCCCATTTCTTTTGTTCCCCCTCATCGCAAACATTTCATTGAATTGAACCATATGCCCTGCATCACACACGCAATTAAAATCAGAACCGTGTTTGATGCATCCGGCATCACAAACATTTTGCACCTTTTTTTACGGTTCTTTTACACCACCGTTTGCGATTATTGCATCGCACACAGTTTCATCGAAGGGTCTCTGATCGTAGTGTCGCGTTAGCAGCAACCTGCAGTAGTATAGGGTTTGAGAGGAGATGGTGCTGTTGAATATGTTGATGAAGATTGCCCTCCCAAAGATGAGAAGTTTGTTGGTGATGACGATGGCTTTGATTTCCCCCTCCGAGAGGGAAGTTCCCCTTGCGGAATCGCTCCGCCGGATGGCAAAAGTGCTCCTGCCCAAGTTCCACCTTGAGACGACGGCGCTCAGTCCCGGTAGTCCTCTCCCTATTTTTTCTAGGTCAAAATGACCTATATACCAGAAGATGGGCACTAGAGGTGGACTGGGCTGAGCACAACCGACCAAGGCGCGACTGGGGGGCCTGGCGCGCCCTGGTGTCATGTGCTCACTAGGTGGCCTCCCTCAGGTAGTTATTTGCTCCAATATTTTTTATATATTCCAAAATAATTCTCCACAAATTTTCATCTCATTTGGAGATGAGCAGAATAGGTAACTCTAACGTAGCTTTTTCAGGTCCACAATTCCAGCTGCCGGCATTCTCCCTCTTTGTGTAAACCTTTCATACTATGAGAGAAAAGGCATTAGTGAATTACTTCATAAAGCAGTACTATGCATCAAAACATTATAAATAACAGTGGGAAATCATGATGCAAAATGGACGTATCAACTCCCCCAAGCTTAGACCTCGCCTGTCCTCAAGCGAAAACCAAAATCAAAAAATATGCCCACGTGCTTAGAGAGAGAGAGAGAGAGAGAGAGAGAGAGGTGTCGATAAAAACAAAATACGAACATAGAAGCATCATGCTTATTATTATAACAGCAAAGAACCTTAGCATAAAACTTTATCACATAACTTTATCATATGACTTCTCATGAACAAGTAACAATTCATCACAACATCGAAGTAAAAGCCTAAACTCTATTGAAAAGCAACAAACTATGTTCTGAGTCAACTTTGCAATTACAATTCATCAAATTTTCAGACAGGGTCTCGTATCGGAGCCTTTTGGCAAGTCCACATACCCAACCATCATTTAATCTTCTATGATTGCTAGCACTCACAACATACCCATGGGCAGAAAGTTTCAACTAGACACATAGAAAGATAGGGGCTTATAGTTTCGCCTCCCAACATATTCACCTCAAGGGTGATGTCAACAATAATAATTCATACTCACTTATATCCAACTGGATATATGTGCCTAGATCTTTCCTCACCACATGATGCTTGCAAAAAGAGAAAATAAAAAGGAATAGGGAAGAATACTTTGACCCTTGCATAAAAGTAAATACATAAAAGTAAAAGATAGGCCCTTCACAGGGGTAATCAGACGTTTTCATGCGCTTTTAGGTTTAAATGCCAAATCCTTTAATGCAAAAGAACGTCACATTATATTGCCCCTTATGATAGCAACCTTTATTATGCGGTCCCTCGCTTTTATTACTTTGCCATCACAAGTTCGTACAACACTCAATTTTCTCTTACACTAAATGATCAAACATATTTATAAGCAACTTTTATTGCCTTATTGCACCGATCACAACTTACTTGAAGGATCTTACTCAATCCATAGGTAGGTATGGTGGACTCTGAAAATAAGATTTTTGGTTAAAAGGTTTTTGGATGCAAAAGTAGTATCTCTACTTAGTCCAAATTTTTTGGCTAGCAAAGATATTGAGAAAGCACCACATGTTGGAGGATCTATGACAATATAACTTCTATGTGAATATGAACAAACATAAATCATTATGTTGTCTTCCTTGTCCAACGTCAACAATTTTGACATATAATAATTAATGGGGGATCACAATCATAAAAGATGTCCAAGATAGTGTATTTGCATGTGAATCTTCTCTTCCCTTATTAATTCTTTCATGAATTGCATCGTTGACCAATGCTATGTTTGTCGACTTTCAACAAATTTTACCACTTGTACTTTTCCTTATATGATGTCATTACTTACCATAAGATTAGCATATGATCTTTTTCATTATTTCCTTTTCTTTTTATTGAAACAAAAAAGTAGAGAAACCAAACTCAAACTACTCTTTATTATATATCTCACACACGATTACATAGATAGATAGATCACTAAGCAAGAACTCAAAAATAAACCGAACTAAACTTTCATTAAACTAATTCTTAGGATAACTAAAGATCGAACTAAGATAGATAAAGGCAAAGAAAGTGGTGGTGATACGATACCGGGGCACCTCCCCCAACCTTGCCACAAGCCAAGGGGAGTGCCCATACCCGTTACTCAAGTCTCCTTCGGTGGGGAAGATGATGATGGTGGTGGTGATGCAGTGTCACACTTCAGGCTCAGGAGGTATTCCAATCTAGGAATGATGCTCTGGAGGGTGATGGTTTGCTCTTGCAACAGAATATTTTCATGAGTGAGATATTTATTTTGAACACGAACCGTTTCAATGGTCCTAAAGGCTTCAATTTCAGTAGGGGTAAGATGACCGTAGTATGGTTGAAGGATATCTTCTTCTTCTGCTGCTGGAACGGCCTGCTCTACTACTGGATCTTGATCTCCCGTAGCTTCCTTGACCTTGTTCCCATTGATGGTTTCCATTGGTTCCTCTCTTTTCTGTTCTATCTTCATCAACCAAGAATCATCTTCTACTTTGTTGGAGGAGGGAGAATACATGATGCCTGGCTTGACAGATTTGACAGAAAACAGCAAGAAACAAGAATAGCGGGTTTCTTTGTGATACGGTGGTCAATACATTCGGGGGGTATATAAAGATTTTTTATCTTGGGAAACAAGCATACGAGAGGAAAACATAGTGGGGAAGGTTCCCGAGGGGGGCAGAACACACCTGGGCGTGCCCTGGTGCCTTGTGCCCTCCTCGGTTGCCTTCCTGGTTATTTCTTATTTTCCTAATTTTTTTAATATTCCAAAACTGACAAAAAATATTTTTGCGGATTTTGCGAAGTCTGTTTACTTACCGTATCACGTACCTCCTCTTTTTCAGGATTTTGGAGAGTTCCAGAAGGTTTCTTTTATGTGTTCCTCTGGTGTCATGGTTTGAATGATATTGCTTTCAACACTAATAGGCGTACCTGAGATATAGTGTTTAATTATTTGCCCATTGACGACCTTCGGACTAGTACCTTCAGCATTATTAATTTTAATATCTCCAAAGCGATAAACCTCTTTGATAATATATGGTTCTTCCCATTTGGAAATAATTTTTCCAGCAAAGAATCTAAAATGAGAGTTGTACAAAAGAACATATTCCCCAACTTTGAATTCCCGCTTTTGGAATCTTTTATCATGCCATCCTTTAACCTTTTCTTTAAATAATTTGGCATCTTCATAAGCTTGGGTTCTCCATTCATCTAGTGAGCTAATATCAAGTAACCTCTTTTCACCGGCAAGCTTGAAGTCATAATTAAGTTCTTTAATTGTCCAATATGCTTTATGTTCTAATTCAAGAGGCAAATGACAAGCTTTTCCATAAACCATTTTATAAGGAGACATACCCATAGGATTTTTATAAGCTGTTCTGTAGGTCCAGAGTGCACCTTCTAATTACTTGGACAAATTCTTTCGGGACCTATTGACAGTCTTTTGTAAAATTAGTTTTATTTCTCTATTGCTAAGTTCGACTTGACCACTAGATTGAGGATGATAGGGTGATGCAATTCTATGGTTAACATCATATTTATCAAGCATTTTACGGAAAGCACCATGAATAAAGTGTGAACCACCATCAGTCATTAAATATCTAGGGACTCCAAACCTTGGTAAAATAACTTCTTTAAGCATTTTAATGGAAGTGTTATGATCACCACTACTAGTTGGAATAGCTTCTACCCACTTAGTAACATAATCAACATCAAGCAAAATATGTGTATACCCATTAGAGGAATGGAAAGTCCCATATAATCAAAACCCGAAACATTAAATGGTTCAGCAACAAGTGAATAATTCATAGGCATTTCCTGACACTTATCGATATTACCTATCCTTTGTCATTCATCACAAGATAAAAAAAACTTACAGGCATCCTTGAAGAGACTAGGCCAATAAAAACCAGTTTGCAATACCTTGCGAGCAGTTCTATCTCCCGCATTATGTCCTCCATAAGCTTCGGAGTGACATTTTTGTAGGATTTGTTCCTGTTCATGCTCAGGTACACAACGTCTAATAATACCATTTACTCCTTCTTTATAAAGATGTGGGTCATCCCAAAAGTAATGTCTTAAATCATAGAAGAATTTTTTCTTTTGTTGGTATGTGAAATTGGCTGGTATATATTTAGAAACAATGTAATTAGCCTAGTCAGCATACCAAGGTGTTTTATGAGAAATATTTATTGCAGCTAGTAGTTCATCAGGAAAACTATCATCAATAGGGAGTGGGTCATCATGAATATTTTCTAACCTAGGCAAGTTATTAGCTACAGGGTTCTTAGCTCCTTTCCTATCAGTGATATGTAAATCGAATTCTTGTAGCAAGAGAACCACCTAATGAGTCTAGGTTTAGCATCTTTCTTCTCCATAAGATATTTTATAGCAGCATGATCAGTGTGAACAATTACTTTGGAATCAATAATGTAAGATCTGAATTTATCACAAGCAAGCATAACTGCTAAAAATTCTTTTTCAGTAGTAGCATAATTTCTTTGGGCATTGTCTAGAGTTTTACTAGCATAATGGATAACATTTATTTTTTTATGAACTCTTTTTCCGAAAACAGCACCAACAGCATAATCACTAGCATCACACATAATTTCAAAAGGCAAGTTCCAATCAGGTGGTTGAACTATAGGTGTAGAAGTTAAGGCTTTCTTAAGTGTTTCAAAGGCTTCTACACAATCATCATAAAAAACAAATGGAACATCCTTTTGTAAATCATTTTTAAGAGGCCTATAAATTTTAGATAAGTCTTTAATAAACCTCCTATAAAAACCATAATGACCAAGGAAACTATGAATACCTTTAATATCCTTAGTACATGGCATTTTCTCAGTTGCATCAACTTTAGCTTTATCCACCTCAATACCCCGCTCAGAAATTTTATGCCCCAAGAAAATACCTTCATTAACCATGAAGTGGCACTTCTCCCAATTCAAGACAATATTAGTTTGCTCACATCTTTGCAAAACTCGATCAAGGTTGCTTAAGCAATCATCAAAGTAAGTTCCATAAACAGAAAAATCATCCATGAAAACCTCAACAATCTTTTCACAAAAATCAGAGAATATAGTAGTCATACATCTTTTAAAGGTGGCGGGTGCATTGCATAAACCAAAAGGCATACGTCTATAAGTATAAGTGCTAAAAGGGCAAGTAAAGGTGGTTTTCTCTTGATCAGGTTGTGAAACAGGTATTTCAGAAAAACCATAATATCCATCAAGAAAACAAAAGTGCGTGTGCTTAGATAGTCTTTCTAGCATTTGATCAATAAAAGGCAGAGGGTAGTGATCTTTTCTAGTTGCTTTATTTAATTTTCTAAAATCAAGTACCATTCTGTAACTAGTGACGATTCTTTGTGGGATAAGTTCATTTTTATCATTAGGAACAACAGTAGTACCTCCCTTCTTAGGGTCATAGTGAACGGGACTTGCCCATCTACTATCAGCTATGGGATAGATTATACCTGCTTCAGAAGCTTTAATATTTCAGTTCTTACCACTTCTTTCATCTTAGGATTCGAACGTCATTGGTGATCAACAACAGGTTTAGCATCAGGTTCCATATTAATTTTGTGCTGATAGAGAGTGGGACTGTCGGTGGGAAACGACACCTATGGGATCACAAGAATCCCTACTACGGTTGCTGGGGCGCGGGGTTGTGAGAAGAGCAGGATTAACAGTCAGCACAAGGATCGTTTAACCAGGTTCGGGCCGCGAGGATGCGTAAAACCCTAGTCCTACTTTGGTGGATGTATTGAGTGTTCTTGAGCTCTCGAACTAGCTATGGTGGTTGTGTAGTTCCAAAGAGCCGAATCCTCCTCCAGTACGCCATGGGCCTCCTTTTATAGTCGAAAGGGGCTGCCACAGTGGCACACAGGAGGTGGAAAGGCCTACAGTACTATGAGCTTATCGCCCGTATTACAGGACAAGACGCATTTAATGCGTTGCTTAGGTGTCCCCTAGCTTTATCGGGGACGGGAGCGAGGCCCATCCCGTCCGTCTCCGTTTCCCTTCGCTTCGACACGCGCCCTGGCCAGTGATGCATGCAGCGCCATGTAGGCAGGCAGGCAGCTGAGGTGGTGCCGTGGTAGGGTCTTCACAAAGATCTGCATGTCACCATGCAGGTGCTTGCTGAGTTGGCATAGAGGCCGCCCGTCGCCACGCAGGTGCCTGCTCAGCTAGTTGAGCTAGCAGCTGCTTGGGAACGGCGGTGGAGTCTTGGCCGACGCGGGCCTGGTTGTGGCCCCGCTGACGCCGTCGGCAAGGGCCTTGCCGGGGGCCCGGCAAGGGTCTTGCCGTGGCGTTGCAATCGTCCCTGGCAAAGTGCTTGTCGGGGGTCTTGTGGATCTCCTCGGCAAGGATCCCGCCGAGGGTCGCCGTCTTTTGGTTCTCATCTGATCTCACATATCTATGGTCTTGACAAAGATCTGCATGCCACCACGGAGGTGCCTCCCGAGCCCTGTTCCAATCGTAGTTGGTTGGGTTGGAACCAGTGGGCTCAAGGGCGGCTCGCTCTGTTGGTGTTTGGGCAAGTTGCCCCGGCAAGGTTCTTGCCGGGGCCGCGGAGGCCTGCCCCGACAAGGATCTTGCCGGGGGAGTCCACCTCGCCCTCTCGCTCTTTGGTATCTTTGGTCTTGGCGTTGCCTTGGCTATCTTGTGCTCCGGCTTCTCTTCGGCTCCCGTCCTCTACCCTGCTTAGTGTGGCCGCGGCGCGCGGCTCCGACTGCCCGTGCACAAGTAAAGAGGTACAAAGGTGTGCCCCTACTTTTGTACACCCACGGGAGCCCCCGGGCCTGGGCCACACATAAGCGCGACACGTTGTTGGGCCAGCCCAAAACAGTGCTCGGGCAGGAGGGGCGGATTCTACCGCAGTAATTTTCCATCTGTTGTGCTTCCCCTCGACCTGTGCGCGACGTGGAGGGTCATGCGTGACGTGGGGGTCATGCTTGGGGCGGTTCCCGCATGCATGCGTCACATCGTGATAAAGAGGCGGCTCGCGCCTTCCCCATAAAAGAGGGAGGCGTGGAGGCACGGCTCATTTACTGGATGGACTCGGGTCGCGGTCTTCAAGACGCCCACCCCCCCACCCGATCACGGGGCGGGGAACGGTCGCCTCACTTGTCCTCTCGACCCTGCCCGCCCGCCACGCGTCCTTCATGCAAGTGGCAGGTGATGGAGGCGGGAAAACGGGCCATCGCTGATTGGGGCAACGGGTCGGTCCTGAATCTCTGTGCTCTTGATGGCTGGATTGGCTGCGTGGGGCGGCCGAGTCTCGACACCGCCCATTTATAAGGAGGGAGAGGGAGGGCGTCATCCCACATTCCTTCAGTATCCATCCCCTTCACCTTTGCTTCTTTCTTCCACCTGCCATGGCGAGAGGAGGCGTTGGGCCTTCGACGGTGGCGACAAGGGTCGCTGCTCGTCAGCGCGCCCCTCCTTCCCACGAGCCCGCGGCGGCGGAGCCAGCCACGAGAGGAAGGGGGGGGCATGGCCGAGGTCGCCGCGGCGGTCGGGGGAGAGGGGGATGAGGTGGCGCGACGGCCACGCCTCCGCCAGCGGTGCCTCTCGCGATGGAGGGCCACGTCGGAGACCAGCCCCGCGAGTTCTTCATCAGGTTGCACTGGCCACCGCGTCGTCGTCTCCGTCTCCCCATCGCCTTTGCTCAGGAGATGGAGCTCGATCCACCCTAGACCCTCAGATTGCACATGAGGGGCTGCGGGACCGGGGGCACACGGGTCGACGTCGACTTCCCCGCTCCGCATGTTATGTATCTCCATCATGGATGGAAGATGTTTGCTCGCATCCATAGCCTGATGGTGGGGCTCGTCCTCTACCTCAAGTTAATGGAGGGCGGCCTGCTCTCCGTCAAGGTCTTCGGAGATCTTGGAACTCGCCTGAAGTGCTGCATGGAGAGCTCCTCCGACAATGAAGATTCCTCCTCGAGCGAGAGCGACAAGGAGGAGAGCGACAGCGACGGCGAGGGTAGTAGGTGGGAGGATGACGGGTCTGACTAGGTGTCGGACCAGCCGTCCCGGGGCAACGTTGGCAGCAGCAGCATCTGCACCGGGCCCCTTGAACTTCTCGGGATCGCCTCCTTGGGCGGCTGGCGCAGGAGGCCCGGAGAAGGCGAAGAAGGCAGGTGGTGGGCCATTAAGTCGGAGTACGCGGGCACTGACGCCTTCGTCACGTGTTGCCGGTCCTGCCGCCTCGTCTTCTAGCTCTTCTCTCATCATCATCATCACCAGCCTCTCTCCGGGATGGCCACCGGGATGTTCTCCTGGTGCCTTCTGCTGCTCGTGCCTCGCCTAGGCGCTCTTTTTGCCCTTCCGTCATCTTGTTCCATTTCCTGAGGAGAGGGACAAGAAAGGGATTACGGGCACCTTATCTCTTTTTAGTTTTAAGCCTGCGGGCATTTGTTAGATTCAAGACTTGTAATCCCCTTGCTCATGTTTTTAATTCCGTACGAACTGCACCTATATGGGACGTTTTTAATGAAAAGGGGGCTTGCCGGGTTCTTTGTGCATGAGCGAGGCCCATGCCAAGGATGAATCCTTGTTATTTTTAAGATAAACATTGCTGCCCGGCAACAGGCCTTGCCGTCTCTCCAGTTTGGTCGACGGTTCTCGCGCTCTTGGCGGAGGCAGGGGCGAAGCAGAGTTAGGCCCCTCGTTCATCTCCTTGCCACCGCGGCTACTACCAAATTACGACCCAAGAGGTAGCTCTTGGGTTCAAGAAAGTGGGAGCACGGTGGTTTAAATAATATAAACGAGGTTTCATATGTCCCAGTTCTATATGGAAGTGCATAACAGAGGATAAAGGACTTATCTGAATCCGCAGCCCCCGGCAACCTTGGCTTGCCGTGGTTGGATCCTTGTATCTTCAGCCTCGGCAATCCTGGTTTGTCGGGGCCGGAGCGTCAGTCCATCCTCTTTCTCCCAAGCGGCTCAGGAGATATGTCCACGTGCCCTGCGAACCAAAGAGGACAGAAAGACGCACACTCGACCTCGAGGCTAGGGGTTAGTCGCCGCTAAGCACTATCAACCCTAACCGAGGAAGATACTTAACCTAGCATGCATGCTATAACTTAGGCGCCCAGCTTCATTTAGTTATGCTCGGGGTTTGCGCTGGCTTTGTCTGAAGGGTTACATGCCTTGTCGGCAAAGCTTGTACAAAAGGTGGCTTGCCGGGAGGCCCGACAAGCCGCGCCTTATGGGTAAAACTTGCGAAGATGCTCGATGTTCCAGGAATTGCTCACTGGGACAACATCTTCGGTCTCCAGGCGGGATGCGTCGGGCCTAATGACTCATATTACCTGATAAGGGCCTTCCCACTTTGGCGTCAACTTGTTGGAATTCTTGGCCGAGTGAACGCGCCGAAGATCAAGGTCGCCTTCCTCAAAGCTTCGGGCATGGACCTTGCGGCCATGGTAGCGGCGCAAGGCCTGCTGGTAGCGTGCTGCTCTCACAGCTACCCGAAGACGATCTTCCTCAAGGAGCGTTGCGTCATCTTGCCGCAACTGCTCTTGCTCAAGCTCATCATAAGAGAGCACTCGAGGTGACCCGTATATGAGTTCCATGGGGAGAACTGCTTCTGCCCCATATAATAGGGCAAAGGGTGTCTGGCCAGTGGCTCGATTTGGCGTCGTCCTGATCGACCAAAGAACTGCCGGCAACTCATCAATGCAGCGCCTTCCACTCTTGTGCAGCTTGTCAAAGGTCTTCGTTCTCAGGCCTCGCAACACTTCAACATTTGCCCTCTCCGCTTGGCCGTTGCTCCGGGGGTGTGCCACGGAAGCAAAACATACCTTGCTGTCGAGGTCTTGAATGTATTGCATGAAGGTCTGGCTTGTGAACTGCGTGCCATTATCCGTGATGACTCTGTTTGGCACACCAAAACGGCAGACTAGTCCCTTGAAGAACTTGACGGCTGACTGTGTTGTCACCTTCCTCACTAGTTCCACCTCCGGCCACTTTGTGAACTTGTCAATTGCAACGTACAAGTACTCAAAGCCCCCGACAGCATGGGGGAAGGGGCCCAGTATGTCGAGCCCCTAGACCGAAAATGGCCAGGAGAGAGGGATTGTTTGAAGGGCTTGAGCTAGTTGATGAAGCTTCTTTGAATGGAACTAACACGCTTCACATTTGGTTACTAGTGCCATTGCATCCTGGAGGGCGGTGGGCCAGAAGAAGCCTTGCCGGAATGCCTTGCCGGCAATGGCCCTTGACCCTATGTGGGAGCCACATATGCCTCCATGTACCTCTGCCAACAGCTCCAGTCCTTCCTCCCGGGGGATGCACTTAAATTTCACACCGTTCGATCTCCTTTTGTACAGGACGTCATCGACGAACTGGTACAAGGCAGACCGACAAGCTACTTTTTCCGCTTCTTCCTACTCCTCAGGAAGTTCCCCTGTCTGGAGGAAATGGACGTATGTTGTGCGGTACGAGTGGAGGCACACTCCCATTTTACGTCTTCGATGTCACCCCCCAGGATTTTCTGTTTATTCAAATTTAATTCAGAAATTTGAATAAACTTTGACCAGCCACCATTTCTAAACCATAAGTCTAAATGAGTTGATTCTTTTTGCATTGTCTTTGTTACAGAAATCTCTAACAGCACACCAAAAGGTGGATTTTTCCTTGCTGTCTAGAATTTCTGGTGATTTTAAGAATGTGTTTTGACATTTATTTTTGTGGTTTTAAATTATTTTTCAGAAGGAGAAGCTTGTCTTGAAGGAAACCAAGAGGGGTGTGATCCTACTCTACACTAAGGCAAGCCACACCAGCATTTGGATGGTGTTATTTCAATATCTGTGATTTTCTACTTGAATATGAGTTCCTATTTGCATTTAAAATTTGGTAAATAATTTTGGTAAATTGTTAGTTACTTTATACTGTTAGAAATGGTTGTTTTTGTTACTGGTTGCATGCAATGAACTTGTTTAGTTAAGTAGAGTAAGATTTTGCACTATGCATATTGCTATGGAAATCAATGGTAGTAGTTTTCACTAAGTGATACTTTCATTTAAATAAAGAACTAATAAAAATGTTGCTTGTTGGTAAAAATGAGGTATAACCAGAAAGTTTGATCCTTAGTGTTGCAAGGTAGTTGTGTGGTTAAGTTTGATCCATGAACATGAGTTGTTTGCTTTGCATGACGAGTAGTTGCATGATTTCCGGTATTATGCCATGTTAGTAATAAAAAGTTTTCTTAAAGTTAAACCTGATTAAGTTCAACTTGAATATGATGTTGATCACATCATGGTGCCACTGAATCGGGTTTTTAATTCAGTGCGGACACATTTACCTAATGGGAAGGTCTTGATTCGGTCCTTTGTCGTGGCTCTCACCGGTGCCTCTCGCGAGGGAAGGTTATGGGCATGCATACTCTGGACCGGTAGGCAGACATAACCTTGTGTGCTCGTTTTTGTTTTTATGGTACCTTGTCCCCGTTTGGGACCGTTTTGCCACGACGGTGGCTGATACATCTCCGTCGTATCTACTTTTCCAAACACTTTTGCCCTTGTTTTGGACTCTAACTTGTATGATTTGAATGGAACTAACCCGGACTAACGTTGTTTTCAGCAGAATTGCCATGATGTTGTTTCATATGCAGAAAACAAAAGTTCTCAGAATGACCTGTAACTCCACGGAATATCTTAGAATAAATAATAAAAAATCATTGCCAAAGATGAAGAACAGGGGGCCCACACCCTATCCATGAGGGTGGGGGGCGCCCCCCCCTCCTGGGCATGCCCCCTACCTCATGGGCCCCCTGGACACCTTCCGACGCCAACTCCAACTCTATATATTGGCTTTCGGGGAGAGAAAATCAGAGAGAAGAAATCATCACGTTTTACGATACGGAGCTGCCGCCAAGCCCTAATCTCTCTCGGGAGGGCTGATCGGCAGTCCGTTCGAGAACTCGGAGAGGGGATTAAATCGCCGTCGTCATCATCAACCATCCTCCATCACCAATTTCATGATGCTCATCGCCGTGCGTGAGTAATTCCATTGTAGGCTTGTCGGACGGTGATGGGTTGGATGAGATTTATCATGTAATCGAGTTAGTTCTGTTAGGGTTTGATCCCTAGTATCCATTATGTTCTGAGATTGATGTTGCTATGACTTTGCTATGCTTAATGCTTGTCACTAGGGCCCGAGTGCCATGAATTCATATCTGAACCTATTATGTTTTCATGAATATATGTGAGTTCTTGATCCTATCTTGCAAGTCTATAGTCACCTATTATGTGTTATGATCCGACAACCCCAAGTGACAATAATCGGGATACTTCTCGGTGATGACCATAGTTTGAGGAGTTCATGTATTCACTGTGTGCTAATGCTTTGTTCCGGTTCTCTATTAAAAGGAGGCCTTAATATCCCTTAGTTTCCAATAGGACCCCGCTACCACGGGAGGGTAGGACAAAAGATGTCATGCAAGTTCTTTTCCATAAGCACGTATGACTATATTCGGAATACATGTCTACATTACATTGATGAATTGGAGCTAGTTCTGTGTCACCCTATGTTAGACTGTTACATGACAAACCGCATCCGGCATAATTATCCATCATTGATCTGGTGCCTACAAGCTTTCCATATACTGGTTCTCGCTTATTTACTTTCCTGTTGCTACTGTTACAATCACTACAAAATACCAAAAACATTACTTTTGTTGTCTTTACTTTTGTTACCGTTACCACCACTATCATATTACTTTGCTACTAAACACTTTGCTGCAGATACTAAGTTTCTAGGTGTGGTTGAGTTGACAACTCAGCTGCTAATACTTGAGAATATTCTTTGGCTCCCCTTGTGTCAAATCAATAAATTTGGGTTGAATACTCTACCCTCGAAAGCTGCTGCGATCCCCTATACTTGTGGGTTATCAAGACTAATTTCTGGCGCCATGTCTTGGGGAGCATAGCTATATTCTTTGAGTCACTTGGGATTTATATCTGCTGGACACTATGAAGAACTTGAAAGACGCTAAGACAACAATTTATCCCTCAACTACGAGGGAGGTAAGGAACTGCCATCTAGCTCTGCACTTGATTCACCTTCTGTTATGAGTAAGCTAGCGACACCTAAACCTGCTTCTGCTATTCGTTCTGATATGGCGCATGTTATTGATGATGCCACTTCTGGTATGCATGATACTTATGATGAAACTACTTCTATGCTTGATACTACAGTGCCCCTTGGTGAATTTCTAGATGAAAAAATTGCTAGGGCTGGAGAGAAAGAAATTATTGAATCTGAATACGATGATGAAAGTGATGATGAAAATATACTGTTATTCACGAGGGTTGTGTTTTTGATATGGAATCTTCTGCAGCTATTTTTGCTTGCAAAGATAGATATGAGCTCAAAAGGTTATTAGTAAAATGGAACAAATAATCTCATAGAGACAGAATGAAACCTGACCCTGCTTTTGCTACTTCACCTATTTGTGTTCCCAATAAGGATTATGAATTTTCTGTTGATCCGGATATAATTACTTTGGTTGAATCTGATCCTTTTTTATGGCTATGAATCTGAAACTGTTGTGGCACATCTTACTAAGTTAAATGATATAGCTGCGCTGTTTACTAATGATGAGAGATCGCGCTACTTTTATATACTCAAAATATTTCCATTCTCATTAAAGGGTGATGCTAAGATATGGTTTAATTCTCTTGATCTTGGTTGTGTGCGTAGTCCCCGGGATATGATTTATTATTTCTCTGCTAAATATTTCCCTGCTCATAAGAAACAAGCTGCTTTAAGGGAAATATACAACTTCGTGCAAATTAAAGAAGAGAGTCTCCCACAAGCTTGGGGGAGGCTTCTCAAGTTACTTAATGCTTTGCCTGATCATCCTCTTAAGAAACCTGAAATACTTGATATCTTTTATAATGGACTAACCGATGCTTCCAGAGATTACCTGGATAGTTGTGCTGGTTCTCTTTTCGGGGAAAGAACACCGGACGAAGCTGAAATTTTATTGAATAATATGTTGACAAGTGAAAATAATTGGGCACCTCCTGAGCCAACTCCCGAGCTAGGTCCTGAGCCAATTAATGAGCCCATTCCTAAACCAACTCCGAAGAAGAGAGGTGTTCTATTTCTCAGTCCTGAAGATATGCAAGAGGCAAAGAAATCGATGAAAGAAAAAGGTATTAAAGCTGAAGATGTTAAGAATTTACCTCCTATTGAAGAAATACATGGTCTTAATCTACACTGTTGAAGAAACTTATGATATTGATCCATTACTTATTGAAGAACCTCCTGATCCCGATAACCCGACCACAGTAGTGAAGGGTAAATTCTCTCTGAGATATGATAAAGCTGAAGTCCCTCCTACTAAAATTGCTAGTCAGTGCTTGGATGAGTTTGATAACTTTATGTTTAAGCAAGATGACTTTAATGCTTATTTTGGTAGACAATTAAAACAAGATGCTTATATGATTAAACGCTTGGTTGACTATATGGCTAATATTAGAGGTGAACTTAAACTTGTTAGCAAACATGCTTCTATGGTTACCACTCAAGTAGAACAAGTACTTAAAGCTCAGAAAGAAGTGCTTGATGAAATGAATAGTAAGAAAAATGATTATGCTGTTAAAGTGGCTACTAGAACTGGTAGAATGACTCAGGAACCTTTGTATCCTGAAGGCCACCCTAAGAGAATCGAGCAAGATTCTCAGAGAAATAATATTGATGTACCTAGTTCTTCTAAAAGGAAGAAAAAGACTTTGCAAACTTCTAGTGAACCTATTGCTGAACCACCTGAGAATCCAAATGATATCTCTATGTATGATGCTGAAACACAATCTGGTAATGCACATGAACCTAGTGAAAATGTTAATGATGATGTTCATGATGATGCTCAACCTAGTAATGATAATGATGTAGAAGTTGAACCTGCTGTTGATCTTGATAACCCATAATCAAAGAATTAACATTATGATAAAAGAGACTTCGTTGCTAGGAAACATGGTAAAGAAAGGGAACCATGAGTTCAGAAACCCATGCATTTTCCTCTGAAACCATCCAAGAAAAAGGATGATGAGGATTTTGAGTGCTTTGCTGAAATGCTTAGACCCATCTTTTTGCGTATGCGATTGACTGATATGCTCAAAATGAATCCTTATGATAAATATATGAAAGATATTGTTACAAATAAAAGAAATATACCGGAAGCTGAAATTTCCACCATGCTTGCTAATTATACTTTTAAGCGTGGAATACCAAAGAAACTTGGAGATCCAGGAGTACCTACTATACCATGCTCTATTAAGAGAAATTATGTTAAAACTGCATTATGTGATCTTGGAGCCGGTGTTAGTGTTATGCCTCTCTCTTTATATCATAGACTTGACTTGAATAAGTTAACACCTACAGAAATATCTTTGCAAATGGCTGATAAATCAACTTCTATACCTGTCGGTATTTGTGAGGATGTGCCTGTTGTGGTCGCAAACGTTACTATTTTAACGGACTTTGTTATTCTTGATATTCCCGAGGATGATAGTCTGTCCATTATTCTTGGAAGACCTTTCCTTAATACCGCAGGGGCTGTTATTGATTGCAACAAAGGCAATGTCACTTTTCATGTTAATGGTAATGAGCACACGGTACACTTTCCGAGGAAACAACCTCAAGTTCATAGTATCAACTCTATTGGAAAAATTCCATCGATTATATTTGGAGGTTTTGAATTTCCTCTCCCTACTGTCAAGAAGAAATATGATATACTTATTATTGGGGATGTCCATATCCTCGTTGAGGTAACTTAGTGTTGTTCGAAATTTCTCCGGTCCCATGTTAGTCGGAATGAGTTTGTTAACAAGACCTGATCAACCTTGTTAGTGGATTCCTTTTTATGAGCATGAGATGGATGAAACTAGAAGCACAACCTTCTATACCCTCTTTATATTTTTTGTTATTTAGTAGAAATAAAGTAAAATAGTATTTTTTTCGTATGTTTCCTGATTTATCCGCGCAATATAAAAATACCCCAAAAATAAAAGTCCTCAGAATGCCATGCCAATTTAATATGATTTTTTCGGGAATATTTGAGGATTTAAAATCACCGCGGGGGGAGCTGCCACCTCGCCACGAGGGTGGAGAGCGCGTCCTACCCCCTGGGCGCGCCCCCTGCCTCGTGGGCCCACGGTGGCCCTCCTCCACTTATCCCTGCACCCATCTTCTTCCTCTGCCTCACACAAACCCGAAAAAGCAACTCAAGCACGAGTTCCAGCCACTTTTGCTGTGATTTTCGATCTCCTTGCTCAAAGCACCTCTCGCAAAACTTCTTGGGGAGATTGTTCCTTGGTATGTGACTCCTCCATTGGTCCAATTAGTATTTGTTCTAGTGCTTTATTCTTTGCAAATTTGTGCTGCATAGGTGACCATGTTCTTGAGCTTGCATGTCAAATTTATATGGTTCCAAGTAGTTCTAATGCTTGATATAGGCTCTAGGCACTTGTAGGAGTAGTTGCTATCAATTTTATTGAAGTTGGTTCACTTTTGTTTGAAGTTACTAAAAATTTCAGATTATTTCAGAAAATAATGAAGAGACTTTTGAGGGGCTCGTCGAGCCGAAACTCAAAGGAAAAACAAAAGGAAGAAGAGCAGAAGCCCAAATATAATTTTCCTCGTACCGCGGAGGTCCGGCCATGTGAATGGCCTTCCGATGACTTCTTGAGGAGAGCCGGGATTTATGAGGATTTCTATTTATTGATTGAGAATGCTGGCCTCACCAACTTCCTCCGCGACCAACGTCATCAGTATCTCTTACTCACAAATACTTTTGTGCAAAACTTCTACTTTTTCCCTAAGAAATCACCTCCATCAGTAGAGTATCATTTATATGACGTTGTTAAGGAGATGCCATTAGTTGAATTTTGTGAGGTTTGCAAAATACCCTTTGAGGGTACCTTGGATGAACCACACCGTAACGAAGTATAAGCTTTTATTAACACTATCATTGTGCGAGAAACCAGGAAGGCTTCTAATGCAAGAATTACTAGCATACATTTTCCTGTTTTACGCTACTTTGCCTTATTTGCTAGTCGTTGCTTGATTGGTCGCGGGAACTGTGGAAACCTTATGTTCCTGATATTATCATTTTGTTCCATGGTTTATACCGCAATAACTCTGTTAGTATGGGTGAAATTGTTGCTAGACGGTTAAGTCTGAACCGTACTAAGGGCC
This sequence comes from Aegilops bicornis, assembly GCA_021605145.1. Classification (NCBI taxonomy): domain Eukaryota; kingdom Viridiplantae; phylum Streptophyta; class Magnoliopsida; order Poales; family Poaceae; genus Aegilops; species Aegilops bicornis. Next base: position 470,695,604 of record CM038672.1, on the reverse strand, counting down.
CCATCTTTGGAGGCATTTATGCTTCACGCCTAGCTGAATATTCTGATATACCTATTAGGCATTTGGAGAAAGAAGAAACAACATTGCCCCATGCTTATTTAGATAATAAGAGTATGCTAGCGCATGACTTCCTTGTTAAGGGCAAGGAAGGGGAGCTTAAATATAAATTGTACTTTGATAAACATCACCCTGAGACTATTACTTTGTCTGATCCCTCTTTGTTTGACTTGTCTGCAGGTCCTCACATCGTTCCGTGGGTGGCCATTCAAGCCTATAAGAATCCTGCGCCAGCCCCGGAACCGGAACCACAAGATGAGCCTCTACGACAGTCTGTTTATTCTTGGGATCCGGAGGCGGTTGCCAGCCAGTGGCAGTCAGAGTCCTCTTCATCACAGTATGATCCCAACTATTCTTCGTCACAGTATGACCCCAGCTACACCTATAGGTATCCGCCAGGCTATCCCTGGCAATAGACCAACTTAGGCCAAAATCCTAAGCTTGGGGGAGTACGTATTTCTCACCGACATTACATTTATGTTCACACACACTCATTGCTAGATGTCGGTGCTCATACTCCTTCACTGTAATATCCATGCTAGTTTATTTCCTTTTTCCTGCTTTCTTCTTGTGTGTTTAATAAACCTTAAGAAAAACAAAAAAATTAGTAGTAGTTTATTTTTCCTGCTGTAGTAGTAATAATTAAAAATAAAACCCAAAAATATTTCTCGTTCTTCTTTTGCTTGTTGGGAGCTTTCCCATGTAAATAGTTTTTATTTCTTTTCTTTTCTTTGGGGGTCAGTAGGAGAAGACCATGATTAAATTGTCGAAGTGGCTCTTATATGCATCATTGTTGATTTAACCAAGAGCCCATATTGCCTTGTCTTCTCCTGTTTATTGAATGCTCGCAGATTCCAGCTTAGTCCAATGCACATGCACTCTTATTATTATTCACACCGTTCGGTCGTGCAAGTGAAAGGCAATTATGATGATATATGATGGACTGACTGAGATGGGAAAAGCTGGTATGAACTCGACCTCTTTTGTTTTTGTAAATATGATGAGTCCATCGTTCTTGATTCAGCTTATTATGAATAAACATGTTTGCAATGACAATTAGAGATCATAGTTGCTTGTGTCATGCTTGATTAGCTATGAGTTATAATGGTTTACCTTGCGTGCCAACATGCTATTAAAATGATTGTGATGTGGTATGATGGGGTGGTATCCTCCTTTGAATGATTTAAGTGACTTGACTTGGCACATGTTCATGCATGTAGTTGAAACAAATCAACATAGCCTTCACGATATTTATGTTCATGGTGGATTATATCCTACTCATGCTTGTATTCAATGTTTATTAATTTTAATGCATGTTCATGATTGTTGTCGCTCTCTAGTTGGTCGCTTCCCAGTCTTTTGCTAGCCTTCACTTGTACTAAGCCGGAATACTGCTTGTGCATCCAATTCCTTAAACCCCAAAGTTATTCCAGATGAGTCCACCATACCTTCCTATATGCGGTATCTACTTGCCATTCCAAGTAAATTTGTATGTGCCAAACTCTAAACCTTCAAATAATAATTATGTTTTGCATGCTCGAATAGCTCATATATCAACTAGGGCTGCCCTTATCTTCCGTGTGAGGCGGTTTAATCTCAAGAGGAGTGGACTCCGCTCCTCACTCACGAGAAAATGGCTGGTCACCGGGATGCCCAGTCCCATGCTTTATGCAAACTAAATCAAAATAATTGTGAACAAAACTCCCCCTGGGACCCGTTGAATGTTGGAGGCACTTGTTGTTTCGAGCAAGCCATGGATTGATGCTTGTGGAGGAGGGGGAGTATAAACTTTACCATTCTGTTTGCGAACCGCCTATAATTTGTTTAGCATGGAAGATATCGTCATCTCTTAGTTGTTATGTTGACAATGAAAGTATGCCGCTCAAAATATAATTTATCCCTATTTCAAAAACGAGCTCTGGCACCTCTACAAATCCCTGCTTCCCTCTGCGAAGGGCCTATCTATTTACGTTTATGTTGAGTCATCACTCTCTTATTTAAAGCACTAGCTGGAGAGCACAGCTGTCATTTGCATTCATTACTGTTAATTTATATCGGGTATGACTATGATTGGATCTCTATTACCATGAATTACAATGTCTAGTCAGTCCTTGATCTTTGAAGGTGCTCTGCATTTATTTTTTGCGGTCTCAGAAAGGGCTAGCGAGATACCATCTTGTTATATCATATTATGATTATTTTGAGAAAGTGTTGTCATCCGAGATTTATTATTATGGCTTGCGTAGCTGATTATGTTATTGATATGAGTAAACATGAGACCTAGGAGTTATTTCAAATGTGGTTAGTTATGATCTTTGCTAAAAACCTGAATGCTGGCTTGACATAGGTACAACAACAAGAGCAAACAGAGTTTGTTAATGTTTTTCTTTTTCTCTTTCAGTTTGACAACTGAATTGCTTGAGGACAAGCAAGGGTTTAAGCTTGGGGGAGTTGATACGTCTCCGTCGTATCTACTTTTCCCAACACTTTTGCCCTTGTTTTGGACACTAACTTGTATGATTTGAATGGAACTAACCCGGACTGACGCTGTTTTCAGCAGAATTGTCATGATGTTGTTTTATGTGCGTAAAATGTAGTTCTCGGAATGACCTGAAACTCCACGGAATATCTTAGAATAAATAATAATAAATCCTCGCCAAAGATGAAGACCAGGGGGCCCACACCCTGTCCACGAGGGTGGGGGCGCCCCCCCTCCTGGGCGTGCCCGCCTACCTCGTGGGCCCCCTGCACACCTTCCGACGCCAACTCCAACTCTATATATTGGCTTTCGGGGAGAAAAAATCAGAGAGAAGAAATCATCGCGTTTTACGATACGGAGCCGCCGCCAAGCCCTGATCTCTCTCGGGAGGCTGTTCGAGTCCGTTCGGGGCTCCGGAGAGGGGATTCGTCGCCGTTGTCATCATCAACCATCCTCCATCACCAATTTCATGATGCTCACCGCCCGTGCGTGAGTAATTCCATCGTAGGCTTGCTGGGACTGTGATGGGTTGGATGAGATTTATCATGTAATCGAGTTAGTTCTGTTAGGGTTTGATCCCTAGTATCCACTATGTTCTGATATTGATGTTGCTATGACTTTGCTATGCTTAATGCTTGTCACTAGGGCCCGAGTGCCATGAATTTATATCTGAACCTATTATGTTTTCATGAATATATGTGAGTTCTTGATCCTATCTTGCAAGTCTATAGTCACCTATTATGTGTTATGATCCGACAACCCCGAAGTGACAATAATCGGGATACTTCTCGGTGATGACCATAGTTTGAGGAGTTCATGTATTCACTATGTGCTAATGCTTTGTTCTAGTTCTCTATTAAAAGGAGGCCTTAATATCCCTTAGTTTCCAATAGGACCCCGCTGCCACGGGAGGGTAGGACAAAAGATGTCATGCAAGTTCTTTTCCATAAGCATGTATGACTATATTTGGAATACATGCCTACATTACATTGATGAATTGGAGCTAGTTACATGTCACCCTATGTTATGATCATTACATGACGAACCGCATCCGGCATAATTATCCATCATTGATCCGGTGCCTCTGAGCTTTCCATATCTTTGGTTCTCGCTTATTTACTTTCCGTTACTCTTTGTTACAATCACTACAAAATATCAAAAACATTAATTTTGTTGTCTTTACTTTGTTACCGTTACCACCACTATCATATTACTTTGCTACTAAACACTTTGCTGCAGATACTAAGTTTTTAGGTGTGGTTGAATTGACAACTCAGCTGCTAATACTTGAGAATATTCTTTGGCTCCCCTTGTGTCGAATCAATAAATTTGGGTTGAATACTCTACCCTCGAAAGCTGTTGCGATCCCCTATACTTGTGGGTTATCAGTGGCCATTGGTGTCTTTGGTAGACACGGGGCCACCCAAGACCTAGCCCTGAGAGGGAGATGGTCGGAGTGGCCGGAGAGAGTGCATGACAAAGGGAGGGTTCGTCGGAATATTTTGGTCCACCCGAATGGGAAAGCGAGGCAAGGTACTCCGTAGTGTGGGTAAAGTGCGCTACCTCTGCAGAGTGTATTTAATCTATCGATAGCCGCGCCCTCAGTTATGGGCAAGAATCGGGAGTAAGTCACACCAAGATCAACTTTATAATTAATCTTGCAAACTAAACGATTGTTGTGATGCATTGTTTCGTGGTGAACCTTGAACACTCGAGGTGTTCATGGATTTTGGTTTCAGGTGTGACCCCGGTGTGGTCACCCTTTGGTTACGAGGTAACCGTCTGGTAAGCGAGTCTGCGTGACTCGGTGCACTATTTGGCTGCACTGCATCTATAGTATTTCTTGCATTAATTTTAACTTGCTTAATTATCATGATATTGTCTGTCATCGTGCTTATGTTTGTTGTGAGCTTGCAAGTACATTCAATGTACTGACCTGGCGTGTTATGCCAGCTTTTAGGCAAGTCAATTCGCATTGGAGCGCATCTCGTGTCTAGGCGGTGTCCACGTCGTTCTCCCTGTGCTATGGAGTTACTCTACGTCGTTCTTCCACTGCCGCGTAGTTTCATGTGATCGAGGCCCCAGCCATGTTCATTAAATAATATACATACTGTCCAATAGCACCGTGTGTACCGCTTGGCCTCGCATCTCGATGTAATACCAGACCTATGTACCCCGCTAGTATCAATAATGCGGTTAATTTTGTACCATGTTGTTGTGTATTGCCAGAAGACTCGATCTCTGAGCTAGCAATGCAGGGTAAACCGGTTGCTCTGAGCCGGGGTGCCATAGTCCACCTCGCCCTCTCGCTCTTTGGTATCTTTGATCTTGGCGTTGCCTTGGCTATCTTGTGCTCCGGCTTCTCTCCGGCTCCCGTCCTCTGCCCTGCTTAGTGTGGCCGCGGCGCGCGGCTCTGACTGCCCGTGCACAAGTAAACGGGTACAAAGTTATGCCCCTACTTTTTTACACCGACAGGGACCGATGCCCTTAACATTAGCAATAGTACATCCAATAGCAGCTCGGTGCTTCTTCAGAATTTTCAATCTTTCTTCTTCATGTTCTGAAAAGTTAGCACTAATAATAACATGATATATCTTTTTCTCATCAAGATAAGCATATTTTAAAGTGTCAGGCAATTATTTTAATTCAAACACAGGATCACCTTTAGGTGGAGGAGGAACTCCTAGAGTTTCAATAGGCAAATTGTGTTTGAGAAGAGGTTGTTGTTCAAAAAATATTTTATCTATTTCATTTCTTTCATGCAAGTGCATATCATTTTCATGGTCGAGCAAATATTGTTCTAGTGATCAGTAGGAGGCATGGCAATAGAAGCAAGACCAATTATTTCATCCTTACTAGGTAATTCTTTATCACGGGGTTGTCTACTAAACTTAGAGAAATTAAATTCACGAGACTCATCACCAAAGCTAAAACTGACAATTTGTTTATTACAATCTATAGTAGCATTGACAGTGTTCAAGAAAGGTCTACCAAAGATAATGGGACAAAAGTCATCTTGTGGGGAACCAAGAACTAGAAAATTAGTAGGATATTTTATTTTCCCACACAAGACTTCAACATCTCTAACGATCCCCAATGGTGCAATGGTGTCTCTATTAGCAAGTTTAATAGTAACATCTATGTCTTATATTTCAGCGGGTGCTATATCATTCATAATTTCTTGGTATAAGGTAAAAGGAATAGCACCCACACTAGATCCTAAATCACATAGGCCATGATAACAATGATCTCCTACTTTAACTGAGACAACAGGCATGCCAACAACAGGCCTATGTTTATCTTTTTCATCGGGCTTAGCAATTCTAGCAGCTTCATCACAGAAGTAAATAACATGCCCATCAATATTTTCCACCCAGAGATCTTTAACCATAGCAACACTGGGTTCTACTTTGATTTGTTCTGAGGTTTTAGGTGCTTTAATATTACTTTTGCAAACCACAATTGAAACCTTAGCATGTTCCTTTATCCCAACAGGGAAAGGTGGTTTTTCAATATAAGCAGTATGCGCAACTGGATCAACATTGTAAATGATAGTTTCATCTTTAGCTATTACCGATTCTTTAATTTCTTCTTTAATAGGGGGTGATATTTAAAACTTCTCCTTAGGGAGATCAACATGAGTAGCAAATGATTCAAAAAAGAGGCTACTATCTCAGAATCAAGTCCATATTTAGTGCTAAACTTGTGAAAAACATCGATATTCATAAAAGATTTAGCACAATCAAACTCAAGCTTAATACCTGACTCTTTAACTTCGTCGAGTTCCCAATCTTCAGAGAGGTGTTTAATTCTTTCCAAAATATTCCACCTGAATTCAATAGTTTTCTTCATAAAAGAACCAGTACAAGAAGTATCGAGCATGGATCGATCATCATGAGAAAGCCGAGCATAAAAATTCTGAATGATAATTTATCTAGAGAGCTCATGATTGGGGCATGAATATAACAATGAATTAAGCCTCCCCCAAGCTAGAGCGATACTTTCTCCTTCATGAGGCCAAAAATTATATATATAATTCCGATCACGATGAACTAGATGCATATGATACATTTGTTTGGTGAAATTCCAATTTCAGTCGATTCCAGTTCCAAAATCCAATATCATCGCATAGCCTATACCATATCAATTATTTTCCCTTCAGAGATAAAGGGAAAACCTTCTTCTTAGCTTCATCTTCAGATAAAACTGCAATCTTAAATAATCCACAAATTTCATCCACATAGATCAAGTGCATATCAGGATGTTCGGTTCCATCTCCTGCATAAGGATTAACTAGCAGTTGTTCTATCATACCCGAATGAATTTTATAACCAATATTTTCAGTAGGTGCGGTAGGTCCAGGGGCAACTAATTGTGCTTCCGGCCAAGGTGAAGATACTCCGAACAAACCCCTGAAAGGATGGTTTTCCATAGTATAGCAAGTGGCAACAAATTTCAGCACGTAGTATAAATTTTTCCTTACCAATTTCCACTTACCAAGAGTGCTTCACTCCCCGGCAATGGCGCCAGGAAAGATTCTTGATGACCCTCAAGTATAGGGGATCAATCCTAGTCCTTTCAATAAGTAAGAGTGTCGAACCCAACGAGGAGTAGAAGGAAATGACAAGTGGTTTTCAGCAAGGTAATTTCTGCAAGCACTGAAATTGTCGGTAACAGGTAGCTTGATAGCAAGATAATTTGTAATGAGCAAGTATCGGTAACGGGAAATAAAGTGCAGCAAGGTTACCCAATCCTTTTGTGTCAAAGGATAGGTCAAAACGGTCTCTTATAATAAGCAAAGCGTTCTTGAGGGTACACGGGAATTTTATCTAGTCACTTTCATCATGTTGGTTTGATTCGTGTTCGCTACTTTGATTGTGACGACCTGAACCTGATAAGACTCGATGTCTCTGTGCTTACTGTGCTAGTCCCTGGATCATTGGCTAGCACACACAGTACAAGATGTAATATCAAAATAAAACCACATGTCATAATATTACATCGTAGATCCAGAATTTAACATAATACATACCTGCATAGCTCAAGCTAGCATATAAACAAAATGCGGCAGAAAAGCAAATAAAATCTCCATGAAGTCCATCAACACCACAGGCCAATCTCGAGTATAGACATCGTAACCCTACAAAGTATTGCTCACTCGTCGTATAAAATCTGCAACATGAAACATTGCAGCCACGAAGGGTCAATACTTTTAATGTATTGGCAAGTCACACAAGGAATGATATAACAGACCTACATCTATATGCAAGGTATATCAAGAGGATATTGTAGTGGTTGTTTTGCGGAAAGCTAGTTTTTCCCTGATAGCTACATAATATAATAGTCAATTTTAACTTTATCTTGCTACAATTAAATACATATGGTTGAATTGGGCAATCCAATTACAACCTATCCCAATTATTAAGTTTCCCACTCAATTTTTATTAAAGTATCCTCTGTAAAGATCATCCAACAACTGTAATGGCATAGTGGCTCAAATTTGTCCATAACCAGGGACACGGCTAATCATGATTAGTTTTTACACTCTGCAGAGGTTTGTACACTTTACCCACTAGACTCAACCCAAAGATTGAGACATAGTATTTCAGAAGCAGTCGCCTAGTCCCATAGGAGGCCCATCCCAACTATCACAACTACATTTGCTGTCACATCTGGGTTAGGTCTCCACAACTGATCAACTAAGCCGGCGCGCATATTAGCCAGTGGCTGTACATGGAAGCTACTAGTCACTAAGTCTGTCTGATCTTTTTGAGCCTAGACGGCACCCACTTACATTCAAAGGGTATAAACCATGATGTTCTTGAAACCACCCAGCAATACCGTTCGGGCGCACTTAGGCATGGTCCATGCCCTTAGAAAAGGAACAAGAAACCATGATGCAACCCTGTCCATCCAGAGGTGAATTATATATTATGTTTTTACTCAAGTTATATTATATATAGTCCTCACATCATCTCGATGCATACAGGAACCAATCCCCGTCTACATAGCATAGCAAGAATACACTACCACGATCTACAATAAGGCCATACTAAGCTGAAACTCAGTAGCAATAACATGCTACCACAATTATTCCTACACATGCACAATATGGTATTGTGATATAGAAGTACATGCATAAAAATAGGATAAAGGATGATCAGGGTGTAACTTGCCTGGTCGTTTGATGAAGATCGACGCGCTCACAATCCCTGATAATTCTACTCGTCACGCTCCAAGTAATCTATCACAATCAAAAAACTGAAATCAATAACCATGCCAGACAAAAGAATCAAGATATATATATATATATATATATATATATATATATATATATATATATATATATATATATATACTGCACTTTCTCGGTCGGGTACCGATTTGACTCGGTGACACTGAAACGTATAACTGCTTTGTGAAAAGTTGTTTGGTGAAACTAAAGTGATTCAGTCAAGATATCCGAGGGACTAGTAAACAAATCAATCTGCTTGACTCGATGAGACCAAAAGGAAGTGAATTGGTTATACCAACGATTAGACAGTCATTGACTATCGGCGTTCTGGGATCGGGAGTACCCAGATCTACCTGCCTGCGGCCCAGCGTGTGCCTCATCAACGACCCGGTACGCCCTAGCTACAAGACCCCGAGGACAAGACCGTCGCGAGAGACCCATGCCTCACGAGGCGGCCGACACCATGACCTCCAGGGGAGCAGCCTCCCCAGGCTACCTCCCGATCGAGGAGTGGAGACTTCTATGCAGGTACGCAGCCTCATGAGGCTCTCGATGACATGAGCCATGACGACCAAGGCTAGGCGGGCGCCAGCTGGCACAGGAGAGGATATTTTCCTCATTGGTGCTAAGAAGGCAAGGACCAGCGCGGGTTCCCGAGGGATCCTCCCAAAGGTTTCTACCCCGGTGCAACAAGACCAATACCATGGGCTCGTTAAGACGGATGTCATTGGCAAGCCCACCTCTGCGTAAAGACCAGAAGCTTTGCAGGCGAAGACCACCTTTCGTCGGGATAAGATGTACTTCCTGTCCCCTTTCAAATTGGCTATTGTGGGATCCCTGCCCGCCTAAGTTATGAGGGAAGAGGACCAACGCCACTATATATATAGGTTAGTCTCCACCGTAGAGAGGGATCGGAGATCCAGAGACCAATCCATCCTCACATGAGCCCTCGCGAGGTTGCTCATTCACTATACTAGTTCATCCTCAAACCTCCTCGCGAGGCCAATCAGCCACAAAGCAGGAGTAGGATTTTACACCGCAAGGTAGCCCGAACCAGGGTAAATTGCCATGTCCATTCCTTCCCTGCTTGCACGAACTCGGCGTGGCCAAGTCCTGGGGCGGCGAGCTTGAGGCGATAGCTTGGTGAGGTCTTCGCACACGCCCCAGAGTTCGAACCGTTGGGTTTGCCGAGCCCCAATTCCAACATTTGGCGTGCCAGGTAGGGGGCGTGTCGAAGCTCCATTTCTTCAGCAACCATGCTCCATTCTCGCTCCACCGCATTCATGGCTAAAGCTCTTCGAGCTCGCGCTGAGCGTTAGGCTGCTCGCGTCGCCCAAGCGGTGCCCCTCGGCCGCAGTGTTCCTTGCCACCCCACTTCCCCATGGCTAGCGCTGCGACTGGTATTGCTGCTCGTCGGCGGCAAGACCCATCGCTACCACCCTTCGCGTGGCGCGGCTGTCGGATTTCGGGTTCCGGAAGACCCTTGAGGTTCAAACACTGGGGTGCGCGCGGAGATCTTTCCCCTACCAGCTCACGCATCAATGGTTAGCAAGGGATCTAAACTAGGAAGAAGAACACACAAGGGACACGAGGTTTATACTAGTTCGGGCCACCATTGTGGTGTAATACCCTACTCTAGTTTGTGGTGTGGTGGATTGCCTCAGGGGCTGATGATGAACAGTACAAAGGAAGAACAGCCTTGCGAGGGGCTGTTCTTGAGTTGGTGTGATGGACTGCTTGGGTCAGTCCAGTCGCTTCTCTCTCTCTCTGGTAGGTTCGACCTGCCTTGGTCCGTCCTCTCTCTCTGTGGTGGCTAGTCCTATTTATAGAGGGAGGCCCTAGGCCTCTTCCCAAATAATGAGCGGGAAGGGCGCCAACAATTGGCCATTTTGAAGGGGAACATCTAGTACACTTATCCTGACTAAAGTTGGTCTTCGGCTGCCAAAGGCTCTGACGGTGACGCCGTCCTCGGCTCCACGATGACCTCCGTCATGCCGCTCTGCTGGTCTTGGTCTTTGTCGGTGTCAAAACCGGCGGATCTCGGGTAGGGGGTCCCGAACTGTGCGTCTAGGCCGATGGTAACAGGAGACAAGGGACACAATGTTTTTACCCAGGTTCGGGCCCTCTTGATGGAGGTAAAACCCTACTCCCCGCTTGATTAATATTGATGATATGGGTAGTACAATAGTAGATCTACCACGAGATCGTGAGAGGCTAAACCCTACAAGCTAGCCTATGGTATGATTGTTGTTCGCCCTCTGGGACTAAAACCCTCCGGTTTATATAGACACCGGAGAGGGTTAGGGTTACACAGAGTCGGTTACAATGGAAGGAGATCTACATATCTGTATGACCAAGCTTGCCTTCCACACCAAGGAAAGTCCCATCCGGACACGGGACGAAGTCTTCAATCTTGTATCTTCATAGTCCAGGAGTCCGGCTGAAGGTCATAGTTCGGCTATCCGGACACCCCCTAATCTGGGACTCCCTCAGTAGCCCCCGAACCAGGCTTCAATGACGATGAGTACAGCGCGCAGATTTGTCTTCGGCATTGCAAGGCGGGTTCTTCTCCAAATTCCGTGTACCTGTTGAATAGTGTCCGGCTTTTCGTGAATATTGCGCTCCTTGGCCTCCACGCCCAATAATGGCCATCTTCCACGTGTCAAATGAATGCGAAAAGCCATGGTGTTTTTACTTTTACCCCCCTAGCTGTGCAAATAAGCTGCCTTATCAAAGAGACGAGGATTTAGATCCGAATCACACCATCTCCCCTTCGCGAGCATTCATCGGAGCGCATCTGACAGAAATCCATTCCATCATGGCCAATCGGCGCAAATCCTCCTCTCGCCCTGCCAGCCCTCAGCCTGGAGATTGGGAGTGATGTTCCGTCCCACACAGCGAGCTAGTGACGCTCCAAACCAAGGGATTTCTTCCCCCAGCCTTCATGGTTCCGGTTCGAGCGGACTCGCCACCTATAATGGCGGAAAGCAGGCGAGAGCGTCCCCAATCCCTCCAAAGGAGAGCGGGTATGCCTTGTCCCTTACTTAATAAGAGGGCTCGATTTCCAATTCATCCGTTTCTCCGGAGCTCCCGGAGTTCTCTGACCTCCACCGCACAACCTTACGCCTGCCTCCATATTGCATATCGCGGGCTTCGTAGCCCTTTGCGAGCTGTTCTTGGGCGTCAAGGCTCACTTCGCGCTGTGGAAGAAGCTGTTCTGCCTTGTGCCCCGTTCTCAGGAGGGGTCGATATATCAAGTGGGCGGAGCCAAACTATGGCGCATCGCCGGGACCGGATATCTATCCGGAACCCCAAAGAAGGCATCCAAAGACTGGCCCTGAAAATGGTTTTATATAGAAGATGTCCCCCTGCCGGACCCTGTGCGGATCGGCCTTCCTGAGTTCAATAATGCTCCTTTGAAGAAGCGCCTAAGCTGGCGCCCACGGAGCCCTCAGAAGGAAAATGACAGGGACGTCCTTTACCTAATGAGCCGGATAAGATTACTAGCTCATTCCGGACTGACCATGATCGGGGTCATGGCCACATGCATCATGCGGGGGGTGTAGCCACTTCAGTATAGAGGCCACCCCATGTGGGATTTCAACGGGGAGGATGATGCCACCCGCTGCGGCCGTAAGGGGCCGGATCGATCATTGCTCGACGAAGGCCTTGTCCGCATTATACAAGGGAGAAGAGGAGGATTTCCTCTGCGTCAATCCACGTGGTGGATTTTCTATGTCTGATCCTCCAAGCTGGGTAGCGGACACTTCTTTATGCCCATCCGTTCCATATTCCCGTAGTTAGGTACCTTATTCTGTGATTTTGACGCAGGAATTGCGTCGGGCTGTAAAGGATATAAACAGCCCTCCTCCACAACCCGAGGATCCGGAAAGGTCCCTCGATCCGGCCTCCCAAGAGGATCCGGACATATCCGTGGAGCTGATCGATGGGGTATTTTACCAACTGAGCATCGATAATGCCTTGGTCGCCATTACGACCGATTACCCCTGAATATTTCCAGCCTCACAGGAAACTGAGACCGAAGTCCCAATACTTTGAAAATGATCCACCCGTGCTTATATTTGATCACCGTATATCAATGGTTGCAGGGGGAGCCCTTGAGGCGGAAGGCCGAGCCTGCGGTGGCTAGCCAACAAGGGGCAGCAAGGCTCAGCAGGCTGAAAAGAAGTGCGGTCCGGATTGACATGCCAGCGCCACGGTATGGCATGCCGCCTTATTCCCAGGTTTTATTCCCGGAAGGTATACTAACACTCGTGCTCTCTTCAGGAAAAAGCGCCGCGGACTATATCTGGAGAGGCTGCCAATCGAGCCTCCACCAGCCAGGCTCCAAAGCCAGGTCCAGAAGCGGAGGCGAACACGAGGCGTCGTCGAGACACTCCTCCGGCTGCAGGATGCCGACGGACTATCTGCCACCAATTCCGAGGTGGAGAGTGCCATGAATCACAGGCGTCGTCGGACTGTTCTTCATGACGCATGTTTCTCCCAAGAGGCATTGGATGCCTTCAATTCGGGAGATGCGCACCTCCGTGCCGCTCAAAATGGTCTAGCCAGAGCCACGGAGCAGTATGTGAAAGACATACGGGTGAGAAAATTTGATGGTTATATATACCGGTAGCCCCCGAGACTTGAAATAGTTAGAATAACTGATTTAAGGATCATTTATTATGCAGGATCTTTGAACAAAGAATACCCAACTGTCCCAGGAGCTGGAAGAGTGCAAAGCCCAACTTGAGGCCGCACTAGCCGCTGCAGGGGAGGCCAAGGAGACCCCCTCTGGTAATATACGCTTTGAAAGATAAGTATGTTGTGAAGTGCGGCGTATGTGTAAATATGACAATATCATTGCAGATGGCGCCGGAGTAGATCCGGACAAGCAACAACTCTTGCATCGGTTAAAAGCCGAGGAGAGCGTGCTTACGAGGGTGAGGCAGGAGAAGAATAGTCTCCAAGATGCCAACACACAGCTGGGAGAGGAACTCAAAGATGTTTGTGCCCAGCTGGCGGACTCCATGAAGGAGAATCGACGGCTTCGACGCGGCATTTTTAGTAAGTGCTTGAACGAACTTTGAAAAAGAGTTCGGCGAAGAAGTCGACTAACAGAGTTATGTCTGTAGGTATGCTCATAGGCCGTCCTGCAGAGGAAATGCCCGGTTCTACGAGTGACCTTCTTCCCGAGCTCTTACAACTGCACGAACGAGTTCGGCAGGTGATGAAAGGCGTCGCCCAGGCCTTGTGGCCATCTGTCTCCCTGCCTGAATGCCTTGGGGAGCTTGCAGAGAGGCTCCAGGGAGCGCGGCGGCGCTTCCAATTATGGAAGATATCAGCCTGCCGTCAAGGCGCCAGGGAGGCCTAGGCCATGGTGAAGATGTGGTACACGAAGGCTGATCCAAACCACATGGCCGAGGTCGGACCTGTGGGGCCTGATGGGAAGGAGATCCATCGTCTGGTCGCAGCAATCGAGTAGAGATAGGGGGAAAAAGGGGAACAAGGCAACCGTGAGTACTCATCCAAAGTACTCGCAAGCAAGGAGCTACACTACATATGCATGGATATATGTGTAAAGGGCCATATCAGTGGACTGAACTGCAGAATGCCAGAATAAGAGGGGGATAGCTAATCCTCTCGAAGATTACACTTCTGGTAGCCTCCGCCTTGCAGCATGTAGCAGAGAGTAGACTGAAGTCCTCCAAGTAGCATCACATAGCAATAATCCTACCCAGCGATCCCCTCCTCGTAACCCTGAGAGAGAGCGACCACCGGGTTGTATCTGGCACTTGGAAGGGTGTGTTTTATTAAGTATCCGGTTCTAGTTGTCATAAGGTCAAGGTACAACTCCAAGTCGTCCTGTTATCAAGATCATGGCTATTCGAATAGATTAACTTCCCTGCAGGGTGCACCACATAACCCAACACGCTTGATCCCATTTGGCGGATACACTTTTCGGGTCATACCCGACGCGGAAGATCAACACGCCGCAGCCCCACCTAGGCCAACAGAGAGGTCAGCATGCCGGTCTAAACCTAAAGCGCCGCGACAGGGTCTGGGCCCATCGCCTTAGCACACACAAGACGTTATGACGCGGCCGGAAGCAGAACTAGCCCCCTTAATACAAGAGCAGGCTTACGTTCCAATCCGGCGCGCGCCGCTCAGTCGCTGACGTCATGAAGGCTTCGGCTGATACCAAGACGTCGAGTGCCATAACTGTTCCCGCGTAGTTGGTTAGTGCGTATAGACCAAATGGCCAGACTTAGATCAAATACCAAGATCTCGTTAAGCGTGTTAAGTATCCGCGAACGCTGACCAGGGCTAGGCCCGCCTCTCTCCTAGGTGGTCTCAACCTGCCCTGTCGCTCATACAAAGTAACGATCGGGGCCGTCGGGAACCCAGGCCCACCTCTCTGGGGATGGAGCCACCTATCCTTTCAGCCCCCATCTCCGAACAGTATCACAGGTAATGTAACAGTGTAAAGTATATAGTATATGCCCGTGATCACCTCCCGAAGTGATCACAGCCCAGTAGTATGGCATGGCATACGGACAAGAGTGTAGGGTCACTGATGAAACACTAGCATCCTGTACTAAGTACTAGGATAGCAGGTAAAGGTAACAACAGTAGTAGCAAGGACAGGCTATGCAGCAGTATAGGATTAACTGAAAGCAGTAACATGCTACACTACTCTAGTGCAAGCAGTATAGAGAAGAGTAGGCGATATCTGGTGATCAAAGGGGGGCTTGCCTGGTTGCTCTGGCAAGAGAGAGGGGTCGTCAACACCGTAGTCGTACTGGGTAGCAGCAGTGTCGGTCTCGGTGTCTAGCGGAAGAAGAGGGGGAAGAAACAATAAATACATAGCAAGCAAGTGCATAACAGGACAACAAGCAGAGCTAGACGTGTTCTAACGCGGTATGAGGTGATACCGGTGAAGGGGGGAAACATCCGGGAAGCATCCCCGGTGTTCCGTGTTTTGAGGCAGATGAACCGGAGGTGAAATGTTGCAGGTTCACTATGCTAGGGATGCGTGGCGGATGAACGGGCTGTGTATCCTGATTCGTCTCGTCGTTCTGAGCAACTTTCATGTAGAAAGTTTTTCCATCTGAGCTACGGTTTATTTTATATTAATTCTTAAAGTTTTAAATCATTTTTAGGATTAATTTAAATATTTTAATTCAACATTATCCAGAACAGTGCATTCTGACGTCATCATGATGTCAGCATGACGTCAGCAGTCAATAGAGGTGTTGGTGGTCAATGGCGATGTGGGTCCTGATTCGTCATTATTTATTTAGTCTAATTAGGGTTTAAGTAATCTAATTACTGTTTAATTAACTAACTAGTTAATTAGGTTAACTAAACAGGATTAATTTAGTTAATTAATTTAATTAATTAAATTATTATTATTATTATTATTTTAATTCTCTCTTTTTTTTATAAAACCGTTCTGGGGCGTGGGCCCCAATTGTCATTAGGCCAGGGGGCCTTGGCGGGTTTGGTCGCTAACGGGTGCGGGCTAACGGGCACCACCCGAATGAGGGCATGCCCGAGGGGCGCTGGGCACGCACAGTGCACGCCGGCGCCGACGGCCAGGGCCAAGGGAGGCGGCAGAGGGGCGGGGCCACGACGGGCAGTGGGCGCGGGCGAAGGCACATGGATGGCAGCGGGGGCGCGCGCTTCGGTCAGACGAGTAGCGAGGCAGCGACAAGGCCACAGGTGGCGCGAACAGCCTCCGCGAGGCGCAAGCGGTCGGGCGAGGTCGATGTGGAAGCGACGACAGGCGGGGTGGCGCGGAAGGAAGGAGGAGTGGCGGCGGAGGTGGCCTCACCGGCGTTGGAGAAAGCGAAGCGGCGAGGCTCGGGGCGACCGTTGCCAGGAGGAGGACGGGACGAGGCGTTGCCTTGGCGTCGGGAGGCGGGCGCAGTCCGGCGAGGTGGAAGGACGGGGACGCGGCGGCGAAGCGGCGTCGAGCACTTCCGGTCCTCGTCGGCAGCGGTGGTCGGCGATGGCGGGTGGCGATGGTGAAGCGGTCTCGATTTACGCTGGCGGCCACAGAAGTTCGATCCCGATCCGTAATTGATCGGGGAGCGAAGCGAGCGAGTGGGTGGGGGAAGTGGGGGCGTCGGTTAGGGTTTGTGGGAGTGGGGGAAGGCCTTTGTAGGCCAGAGGAATGGGCCGACCTGGCTGGGCCTTGGCCCAGTTGGGCCAAGGGGTCCAGTGGGGGGGTCCAGTGGGGGAGGGGTGTCTTTGTCTCCCCCCGTTTTATTTATTTTTGGATTTTGTTTTATTTCTTTTCTTTTCTTTTTTAACTTTAAACTTTAAATACATTAGTTTTATAAACTACATTAGTTGTACCTAAAGTAGTATTAACAAATATGCCACCACCACAATTAACTTGGCACCTAAAATAATTTAGTTTGTAATTGTTTATTATTTTAAAAGCATTTGAATAACTGTTTTGTCACAGTTTAATTGTTATGGTGCATTTAAACACTTTATAAAAGTGTGATTTCTCCACCAATATTAATATGATTTATTTGTCACATTAGAACATTTTAGTTTTGACATTTGAATACTTTTATTGTTTGCCGTTAATTAAAATTTTGAACTTGTTTCGGTTTTGAACTATTGAGAGTTTATCAACAGTAACCGAGGTGACGTGACATCATTAGAGGGGGGTCACTGTAGCTTAACTATCCGGGCGTCACAATTCTCCTCCACTACAAGAAATCTCGTCCCGAGATTTAAGCGGTGGAGTAAGGGGGGCAAAGGTGTTGGTAGCGAAAAACCTAACGAGTCTTCTCGGTCTTGGTTGCTCTTCAAGAAGAAGTTGATCCATTACATTGATGTCTTCAGTTCTCTGCTTAAGGTCATCATGATGAAGTTGTCGTCCTTCCTTCAGGATCTTCATCGTATTTACGAATAGGTAACGGGGTAGATCGGAAACAACAGAATGCTATAAGGGTAATAACCTGGGATTAACCCATGAATGAGCATATGAGTACCTCTCGAGTCGAACAAATAGAACACATCGAGAGTAAAGTTGGAAGGTCCAACAAGAAGTTTCAGGCAGCCAGGCAATTGTTCAATGCCTAGTCAGAAGGTGAAAGGGGTTTCAAGCAACGGAATAATTATTGTTTCGATGCGAATTGATGATCTCATCGGAAGGTGGCTCATGAATTACATACGAGCCCACGCGGGAGGAATAACTTTGGGAACAGGGGGTGTATAGGAGAGTCAGGTTTCGATCCTGTGGAACTATGGGTTATGGGCCCACCATGTGGGTTAAAGGTAGGAATGGGGGGGTTGACATCTTGCACGGTCACAATAGCAAGGCATGCCAGAGGGTAGCCTGTTAGTTATGTCGGCAACAACATCGATACCAAGGGCGAGGGACGAAGAGAACCATTTTCCTGCTCGTTGAAACGAGGCGGACCAAGAGGGCAAAGTTCACGTCCATCGGTGGTTACCGGAATGTCACCAACAAAAGTAACAGGTCTTACCGATGTAATTGTATACCGAGGTGTTTACATAAGCGTGGAATAGTACTTTGCTTAGAACATATAGATCACAAGAAAGGTTAAACAAACCAATGGAAAGAAAGATGTGATCATCAAATTGAATAGAACAATGGAAAGGAAAATGTGTTTAAACACATTATTCAAGGGTATATCCTTCCCAAGGACAAGCAGAGCAAGATATCCATGGTAGGATATAATGTAGAAAACTCTTTAGGTAAGGGGAGAGAAATTTCATGACATTACCCATACAACGGTGTTTGGGTAGTTTCAACAAGAAACATTTAGCATGGTGCTTCAAATGTTTTTATTGAAAATCGGAGTACCATAGACATGCTTCGATATAGCACTGACATGGTCTCCAAGCAAAGGTCAGACTTTGGATACACAAAGGATTCATCAGGAACAACTTATATAATAAGTCTTACAATTTCCTCGTGGAAGAATGGGTAACCTTGCTAAAAAGGAACTATAACAATAGGTCCTTCAGCCAGGTGTGTTAGGCATGACATCACATTACCGTGTCATATAAAGACCAACATTATAACTCTTGGAAATATGTTCCAACCATCATATCTGACCGAGATTCAGATCTAATTGGTGTCACGATACCTCATACTTAGGATGCTTGAGAAGAAAAGGTGCGACACAATTTGACGAGATGACATTGTAAGATTCTCGGGAAATGAACTATGGGAGCGAGTTCCTGAAACAATAGTTCATCATTAAACCAAGGAGAGGACGAGGAGGTGGCTGATGGACTCAGCGACAATTCATTGAGATTAACTAAAGATGGATTTCCACAGTTATGTGAACAAGGAGATAACATTTGTCAGAGCAAATGATATAATGATGTATGTTCGAGGAATACATCCACAGTTAAACATTGGTTGACATGTGCACCCGAAATATGGGCATAGGTAGCATGATCAATGTTAGAATGGTGATTTAATAACCAATAGTCTAAGGATGGACTATCGAACATTAACTTCAAAGTAATAAGTTTTCTAGAAGTACAGAATCCAAGTAGCATCATTCCCTTGTTGGAATCCCGGTTAGAATCAACACAGGGAACAAGAAGGAATGGTGATGGTGAGAAGTATCACTTGTATCAAGAATTCTCAAGAGGTGGTGAAATTCCCACGACAATTTTCACATAAAAGGGTGGTAATATTCCAAGCTAAAGAAGAACAAACGTTGGATAGCAAGGAACTCAAGGTATAACACAAAACACGAACAAGTTTTGTGTTCAACGGAAGGAAATAAAGTGGTCGATGATAACATAAATCATCGAGGGCAAGGATGGCATTACTCAACATGAATTCAACTGATATCCTGGAAGTGCTCAGAATGCTGATGATGATCACGACACATTTGTCGAGAGATTTCATGAACATGTAATCGATCGTGATAACATCAAGTCAAAGGAATTATGAAGCAAAAGGTTATTGGAACCATGCGACACAAACTCAAAATCAAGCTTGTTGTCCAAAGCGAAATGATATGATGAGGAAGATCGACGTAAGCTTAGCTTATCGTCAAAAATTATGCTTTCTGGGAAGAGGACCAGGTATACAGTTAAAATCGGCATGACAAGGATATAGCCAAACAGGCTAGGAATGACGTGATTGAGTTCAAACTTCGTAAGTAATGAAGGTTACCAAGAGTTGCTTAATCGCTATGCGGACTCGAGTCGATTATCGGTGTCTTTGAGTGTTAAATAACTCAGAGCCCGTGAAAAATTGGAATCAATGAGAATGTAGCACTTGATGAAGAACTCATAAGAAGTTATGCAGTTCCGTGATAATCTTGCGATACCAGGGGGGTAATACTCGACGATAAATCAAAGTAGAGGTTGGACTATGGTATTACTCTGTAGAAGACAAGTGCTTAAACTTGCATGAGAAATGGTATTTAAAGGAGAACATGGTCGGAAACCACGATCATAAATGATCAAATCCCAGATATAAGATGAACTTATACCAAGGGAATAGTTATTATTTCAAGAAGCTTCCATGATAGGATCTACATCATGTCCATGGGCATGAACACAAAGGTTCAAGGTCGACTCCCACTTCCTCAATGCATAACCTTCCATTCACTTCTCATTTTTCAGAGAAGTTGCAATGTTTAAACTTTATCCAGCAAAACACTGGAAGAGTATGACTCGTGAAAATTTTCGAGTTCACACATATTAAGGAGGGCATAGGTTCAACCCATCAAGGCATCTTATGAACGTATACCATCAACTTCAGGGGTAAATAACTCATGCTCGGAGGTAGAGCATGGTTGACAAAGCAGAGGATACAATTTACCAAAGGCATCATGTATCAGGGCAAGGTCTCACAAAGTTATTGAATATGAAGGATCTTGTGGATAAAATCCAACAATGGACCTGATGGTCCACAAGGGGTCTGACGTGAGCATCGGTACTTAACTAGAGGAAGAAGAATGCAAGGAGATCAGATTATAGAAACAACTAACTAACTCAAATCTCAAATGCAAAGGAATTATGATTTCCAAATCAAGGGACCAGAAGCAATGCTCGATTAGGGATGGATAAGTGGAATAGCCTTAGGGTACAATCAATCGACAATTGGATTGGTCGGGAACCAATTCGATTAAAGAATGGCGGCTCACCGGAAAGGTAATTCATAAGGATCAATGATGATTGCGTGTATTCATAGAACATATTGAGTCATCAGACTCAGAATGATAATGACAAGGATGCCAATAAGACTACGAGACTTATGGGATTAACCATAATGCAAGCAAGCAAGAATTTCAAGAGGAATAGGCTGCTCGGGATTTTCGGAAGATCGAATGGCATTTCGAAGACTTTTGTGAAATACATGAATCAACTTGGGATGAGCGGATACTCGATAAGTGTGAGGAATTATCCATAGGGGGTATTCATGTGGCAAAGATCCGCAATGCAATGGCTCAAGAGATTCTTAAAAGTCGAAGAACAATTCGATGCATCTTGTAATAACAAGAGCAGCTAGGGATGAATGTAAGAATGGCAAGGGTAAGAAGTTATCCATAAGGATTTATCGGTGGTAGGGAATTGCAAAAGAAGTGGGCATAAAGTCTCGAGAGAACTTCAGAGAGTATCTTCGGAATCTTCTGGTGCAGTCGGTGATCATATGGACTGAAGGGCCTCTCCGGGAGAAAGTATTTTCGAGAACCTAAAGTTAGATTTTAGTAAAAATCGTTTAACTCGAATAGAAGAGAGTTCAGAATCCCAGAGTAAAGGTCGAGGAGTAAAAGATCCTAGTACCACCCAATGGCGACGTGGGCCGTAAGGCACACAGCCATGTTAGTAAAAAATTTTGTAATGTCTAGACTCGACTTGACCAAGGAGTTGGGAAGGGGATTCCTCTGAGCAATCGGCTCGATACCAACTTGTGACGCCCCGGATTCAATCGTACACTAATCATGCACGCAAATGTGTACGATCAAGATCAGTGACTCACGGGAAGATATCACAACACAACTCTAAAACATAAATAAGTCATACAAGCATCATAATACAAGCCAGGAGCCTTGAGGGCTCGAATACAAGTGCTCGATCATAGACGAGTCAGTGGAAGCAACAATATCTGAGTCTGAGACATAAGTTAAACAAGTTTGCCTTAAGAAGGCTAGCACAAACTCGGATACTGAGATCGAAGAGGCGCAGGCCTCCTGCACAGGATCCTCCTAACTACTCCTGGTCGTCGTCGGCCGGGCTGCACGTAGTAGTAGGCACCTCCGGGTAGTAGTCGCCATCGACGGTGGCGCTGGCTCCAGGCTCCATCGTCTGCAGTCGCAGCAATCGAGTAGAGATAGGGGAAAGGGCGAACAAGGCAACCGTGAGTACTCATCCAAAGTACTGCAAGCAAGGAGCTACACTACATATGAATGGATATATGTGTAAAGGGCCATATTAGTGGGTGAGCTGCGAGAATGCCAGAATAAGAGGGGGATAGCTAATCCTGTCGAAGACTACGCTTCTGGCAGCCTCCGCCTTGCAGCATGTAGCAGAGAGTAGACTGAAGTCCTCCAAGTAGCATCACATAGCAATAATCCTACCCAGCGATCCCCTCCTCGTAACCCTGAGAGAGAGCGACCACCGGGTTGTATCTGGCACTTGGAAGGGTGTGTTTTATTAAGTATCCGGTTCTAGTTGTCATAAGGTCAAGGTACAACTCCAAGTCGTCACATTATCAAGATCACGGCTATTCGAATAGATTAACTTCCCTGCAGGGGTGCACCACATAACCCAACATGCTTGATCCCATTTGGCGGGACACACTTTTCTGGGTCATGCCCGGCCGCGGAAGATCAACACGTCGCAGCCCCACCTAGGCCAACAGAGAGGTCAAGACGCCGGTTAAACCTAAGCGCCAGGGTCTGCAGGCCCATCGCCTTAGCACACCAAGACGTTATAACGCGCCGGAAGCGTAACTAGCCCCTTAATACAAGAGCAGGCTTACGTTCCAATCCGTGGCGCCGCCGATCGGCCCAGCGTCATGAAGGCTTCGGCTGATACCACGACGTCGAGTGCCCATAACTGTTCCCGCATAGTTGGTTAGTGCGTATAGACCAAATGGCCAGACTCAGATCAAATACCAGGATCTCGTTAAGCGTGTTAAGTATCCGCGAACGCCGACCAGGGCCAGGCCCACCTCTCTCCTAGGTGGTCTCAACCTGCCCTGTCGCTCCGCCACAAAGTAACATCGGGGGCCGTCGGGAACCCAGGCCCACCTCTACCGGGATGGAGCCACCTGTCCTTTCAGCCCCCATCTCCGAACAGTATCACAGGTAATGTAACAGTGTAAAGTATATAGTATATGCCCGTGATCACCTTCCGAAGTGATCACAGCCTAGTAGTATGGCATGGCAGACGGACAAGAGTGTAGGGTCACTGATAGAACACTAGCATCCTATACTAAGAAGTAGGATAGCAGGTAAAGGTAACAACAGTAGTAGCAAGGACTGGCTATGCAGCAGTATAGGATTAACTGAAAGCAGTAACATGCTACACTACTCTAGTGCAAACAGTATAGAGAAGAGTAGGCGATATCTGGTGATCAAAGGGGGGGCTTGCCTGGTTGCTCTGGCAAGAGAGAGGGGTCGTCAACACCGTAGTCGTCTTGGGTAGCAAGCGGCGTCGGTCTCGGTGTCTAAGCGGAAGAAGAGGGGAAGAAACAATAAATACATAGCAAGCAAGTGCATAACAGGACAACAAGCAGAGCTAGACGTGTTCCAACGCGGTATGAGGTGATACCGGTGAAGGGGGGAAACATCCGGGAAGCATCCCCGGTGTTCCGTGTTTTCTGGCAGATGAACCGGAGGTGAAATGTTGCAGGTTCACTATGCTAGGGACGCGTGGCGGATGAACGGGCTGTGTATCCGGATTCGTCTCGTCGTTCTGAGCAACTTTCATGTAGAAAGTTTTTCCATCTGAGCTTCGTTTTATTTTATATTAATTCTTAAAGTTTTAAATCATTTTTAGGATTAATTTAAATATTTTAATTCAACATTATCCGAGCGATTACTGTTGGCGTCATCATGAGCAGCAGTCAACAGAGTGTTGACCGGTCAACCGACATGTGGGTCCCGTTAAATCATTGATCGCTTAGTCTAATTAGGGTTTAAGTAATCTAATTACTATTTAATTAAACTAACTAGTTAATTAGGTTAACTAAACAGGATTAATTTAGTTAATTAATTATTTAAATTTATTATTATTATTATTATTTTAGTTCTCTTTTTTTTATAAAACCGTTCTGGGGCATGGGCCCCAATTGTCATTGGGCCAGGGGGCCTTGGCGGGTTTGGTCGCTAACGGTGCGCTAACCGCACCACCCGAATGAGGGCATGCCCGAGGGGCGCTGGGCACGCACAACGCACGCCGGCGCCGACGGCCAGGGCCAAGGGAGGCGGCAGAGGGGCGGGGCCACGACGGTCAGTGGGCGCGGGCGAAGGCACATGGATGGCAGCGGGGCGCGCCGCGCTTCAGGCCGCGAGTAGTGTGGACGGCGACAAGGCCCTGGTGGCGCGGCAACTCGGTTCAGCGAGGCGCTGGGCGGTCGGGCGAGGCCTGAGAGGGAAGCGACGACCGGAGCGGGTGGCGAGGAAGGAAGGAGGGAGTGGAGGCGGAGGTGGCCTCACCGGCGTTGGAGAGAAGCGGGCGGCGAGGCTCGGGCGACCGTTGTGGAGGAGGACGGGATTTAGCGTCGCCACAAGGCGTCGAGGAGGCGGGCGCAATCCGCGAGGTGGAGGACGAGGACGCGACGGCGGGGCAGCGTCAGGCAGCTTCGGGTCCTCGTGCGACGGCGGTGGTCGACGATGGCGGGTGGCGATGGTGAAGCGGTCCTCGGCGACGGCGGGCGGCCACAGAGCCCGATCCCGATCCAGAATTGGATCGGGGGGGAGGGAAGCGAGCGAGTGGGTGGGGGAAGTGGGGGCGTCGGTTAGGGTTTGTGGGAGTGGGGGGAAGGCCTTTGTAGGCCAGAGGCATGGGCCGGCCTGGCTGGGCCATGGCCCAGTTGGGCCAAGGGGTCCAGTGGGGGGGTCCAGTGGGGGAGGGGTGTCTTTGTCTCCCCCCGTTTTATTTATTTTTGGATTTTGTTTTATTTCTTTTCTTTTCTTTTTTAACTTTAAATTTTAAATAAATTAGTTTTATAAACTACATTAGTTGTACCTAAATTAGTATTAACAAATATGCCACCACCACAATTAACTTGGCACCTAAAATAATTTAGTTTGTAATTGTTTATTATTTTAAAAGCATTTGAATAACTGTTTTGTCACAGTTTAATTGTTATGGTGCATTTAAACACTTTATAAAAGTGTGCTTTCTCCACCAATATTAATATGATTTATTTGTCACATTAGAACATTTTAGTTTTGACATTTGAATACTTTTATTGTTTGCCGTTAATTAAAATTTTGAACTTGTTTCGGTTTTGAACTATTGAGAGTTTATCAACAGTAACCGAGGTGACGTGACATCATTAGCGGGGGATCACTCTAGCTTAACTATCCGGGCGTCACATGCATTATGTAAAAGTGGTAACCCCACTTGAGCTTAAACGATGAGTATGACCTATGATCAAATGTTCTCATTTGACTCCTAAGTCAATATACTCATATATAGATGACCTAGTCATCGCCAATTGCTTGATAGATGCTAATATTGGTTGTGCATGCTTTGCCACATATTTCAATTGCCATCTTATTGTGTGAGGATGTTGGTGCATATTTTACTCATTCAAGGACATCCACTTGTTGTTTTGTTTGTTTGGTTTCTTTTCTTCATGCCAAGTGGATGGACAAGAATGCCTAAGAACCCTCTTTAGCTATCTATGCTTTTCTCGTCTCAAACTCTATTCATGCTACATCACAAAATTTGATCAAGTCAGATTCGAACCACTCTGTGTGAGGAGCACTCGGAGTCCCCGATTCGTCATAGACTTAAACTTCCAAAACCTCTTAATGATTCTCGGTCTGACCGATCCTTCCATTTCGGTCCTACCGAGATCATCAAGTTGATCTGAGTTTTCAATCTCGGTGCAACCGATTTGAACTTTTCGGTCTCACCGATTTGCTGTAACTGAACACAGTTATGCATCTCGGTGCCACCGAGTTGTTCCACTCGGTCACACCGATAGGGTCGGGATATATATAGACACGGGAATTTTTTTGGAAATTTCAACGAAACCCTTCGCCCGCGGAACAGCTCGCTCTGCCATCGTGGTCTCTGGATCGTCTCCTCGTCACCAGCAGCCTCCTGTCGCTGGTCTTCGCCGCCGTCAAGGGATTTCATCCCTGCCGTTGCCGCCGTAGCAAGTCCACCGCCAAGTTAGGGTATGGACTTGATCTTTGTGCTATCCACGTCTGATTCCTGGCACATTGTCTTCATATTGATTCTTGCCACGATTGAAACTCATCTATCCAGCCAAAGTAGTTCATAGATTAGATGTGATTCAAATTTTTAGGGTTAGGTTTCCGTCGAAACCATCTCGGACCCACCGAGTTGAAAAACTCGGTCTCACCAATTTGGCTCATGCCATTGCACTAGTGACTCTCGGTCTGACCGAGAATTACTAATCGGTGCAACCGATTTGAGGATTCTGTGAAACCCTAGCAGTCTCGGTACCACCAAACTGAAACTCGGTCCAACCGAGATCATCAGTTTAGGTTCCAAATCTGCTTCGGTATCACCGAGTTTGAAAATCGGTGGATCCGAAATGCTTTATGTGGAAAACTAAAACTGAACTTTTGAGTCATTCTTTTGCAAAAACCTCTGCATTTTGTGATGCTCATCTTTTCTATCTCATCTATAACTCTTCAAAGGGTCAGCGATCGACTTTTGCGGTATGTCCGATCAAAGTGACAGCCGAGCAATTCAAGAGCAGATGAACTTGAGTGAGGGCACTAGTCCCTCAACTTCAGATGAAGGGAGCAGAAGTACTCCTAGCAATTTGCCTAAGGCTGCAACTAGGCAAAGGAGGAAAAGAACTTGATTCAGAGGATGAAGATTACAAAAGTCGAGGAAGATGAGGTAACTTCCAAGAAATAAGTGCTCAAGAAGGAAAGGGTCATGAAGACCAAAAGGCCTGCAGGAAGACAACCAATGTCCAAGGCCAGAACATCAACTCAACTGCCTGTAAATCCTGATCCCAAAGATCCAGCTGCTGAAGGGAAGAAAAGGAAGGAAAGGGTCAAGATGACCATGGCCAGAGTTATTGGGAAGCCTTCCATGATGGAAGAGGAAGATGAAATTGATGCACCAGCACCAAAGGCACCTAAGCTTATGGGTGATGCTATTAGATCAGGGGCTGCCACATCTAAGCCCAAGGAAGCACCCAAAGCTGCCCCCAAGGCCAAGTCTGCACCAGAGAGGAATACCAGGAGTATTCCAGCTGCTGATAAGAACAAGGCCCCAGTGCCTGAGGTTGATGAGGAAGATGAAGAAGGACAAGTTCTGAGGAAGCTCAAGCCAAAGATACCAGACCACAATGATGCCCATCCTGTGGCTGAGGACATGAGAATCAGGAAAGACTCAGGATTGAGGAAATGGAGGATGGCAGATCCATATGCCACAAGGAGAAGAACTGATGTTGATTACAGGTTCCACACCAAGGAACAACAGGACTTCTATGAGACAATCTTGTTGGACAAGAAGCCCATAGTTTGTGATATGAGGTGGGTCGACTGGACCTACATGAAGGAGAATGAAGAGCACTATCCTGGAGTGCAGGACAGCTTTATAGCTTGTGGAGTTGCAGATTTTGTTGGAAAAAAGCTCACAAATTGGAATGATGAACTTATCATGCAGTTCTACTCCACAGCACATTTTTACCCAGATGGAAGAATTGTTTGGATGTCTGAAGGTACAAGGTACCAGTCAACTGTTGAGGAGTGGGCAAAGCTGATAAATGCCCCAGAGGAAAATGATGATGATCTGGACATTTATGCAAAGAATAAAATGGATCAGAATTCAATGGCTCACATGTACAAGGAAATTCCAGACAAGGCATTAGCAACTCACAAGTTTGGATCAGTTCACTTTCTGCTGTCAGGGTTGCCAACCATAAATTGGATTCTGAGGCACACTTTGTTGCCCAAGTCTGGTGATCATAACATGATCAGAGGGCATGCCATCAACATGTTGCATGTGTTTGATGTGCCACAAAAGTTCAAAGTCATGAGCCTGATCATTGAGACTATCAAGAGGACTGCAGCAGATCAGAAGAGGAGCTGTGGATATGCACCTCAGATTCAAGAGTTGATAAACTCAAAGATGGACACATGAAAATATCAGTTGGATAAGGAACACTTTCCACTTTATCCAGACTTTGAGGACAATGAGGTTGTCATGAATGAGAATGATCCATCGTCATTTCAAGCTCAAGAGAAGAAGGAGAAGGCAAAGAGGGACAAGGCTGCCAAGATGCCAACTCAAGAGGAGGCATCTGAGTATTTCTTGAAGAACAAGCAGGAGTAGCTCAGATACTTGATAGCATCAACCCTGAGGATTGAGAAGGGATTGGCCACCCTCACTCAAAATCAGGAGAGCCTGGAGAGAATCATGGAACAAAAGTTCTATGATCTAGATGTTAAGGTAACTAAGATTCAGTCAGTTGTGGAGCAGCTGCAGGATGACATGCAGGAGAGGAAGGGCAAGACTACCACCAATGTGTTTGCCAGAGTGCCCAGAGCCCAGAGGTCATCGGCTGTGCCAGTTTCTGACACAAGAGCAACTTCGTCTGCACCAGCTACAGCCTCAGTGCCACCAGCTCCAGCACCTACATCAGCTCCAGCTCCATCAACTTCAACTGAAGTCTTCATCCAAGGAGCCATCTCTACACCACCACCAGAAGATCAAGCCTGAGAGTCGATCTAGCACTATGCATTTTCTATGAACTTTTTGGTAACTTGTTGCCAAAGGAGGAGAAAAATGTATCGATCATAGGCTTCGAGAGAGAGTGTGTTGCTTTTGTTCTCTCTTGCTTTATTTGGTGGTTTTTCTATCTTTATTTGCTTTTGGTTGAGATAGTATGCTTGTGAGACATTGATGATCATGTGTTTGATCATAAGCTACACTTATGCATGCTTGATATTATCTTATCTAGCTTATGTGATCACTCACTATGCTTGGTGATGAGTGCATGTATTCATTGTTTATTATTTTGAGCGCCCACCAAGATGTATGTGACATGGAAGAGTAACCCATGAGCCTAATTCATTGTGCATTTGCAGTCCAAAGCAAATCTAATACTATGCACAAATTTAGGGGGAGCTCTCGCTTATCACATACTTCTCAAAGCGACGATGTTATTCAAATTTTATTATCGTTTGTCGAAGCTTTGAATCTATATGTTGTCATCAATTACCAAAAAGAGGGAGATTGAAAGTGCAACTATCCCTAGGTGGTTTTGGTAATTCAAAACAACATATAGCTCATTGAGCTAACGCTATTCCAAGACTATTATTTTAGGAAAGCTCAATGAATGGCATGGCATGGATGATGAAAGTGGATCCCTCAAAATACTAAGGACAAAGGATTGGCTCAAGCTCAAAAGCTCAAGACTCTTCATTTTACATTTTAGTGATCCAAGATCACATTGAGTCTATAGGAAAAGCCAATACTATCAAGAAGGGATGAGGTGTTGCTTAATGAGCCTTTTGCTTCATGTGCTTAGTGATATGCTCCAAAACCCTCAACTACTTTCCCACATCCACAAATGACCTAAACCTAAAGCCAAAATCAGTCACACCGATTCTTTCTATCTGGCGCCACTGATTCCAAAAGTCATAGCCACTGCCACAAACTCTAAGCAAATCGGTCTTACCGATAGGGATCTCGGTCTCACCGAGATGGGGTTGCAATCTCTCTGTTTCCCTTCGTAACATTTCAGTCTAACCGAAGTGAGCGATCGGTCCCACCGAGATTGCAATGTAAACTCTCTGTTTCCTTTTTGTAACATTTCGTCTCACCGAAAGAGCAAATCGGTCCCACCGAAGTTTACTCCGACCAACTCTCTGGTTAGCTAATTACCAAAATCGGTCTCACCGAGTTTGTGTAATCAGTCTCACCGAGATTACGTTATGCCCTAACCCTAACCATATCGGTCTCACCGAGATGCATGTCGATCCACCGAAAATCACTAACAAATACTAGGTTTACTAAATCGGTCGGACCGAGTTTGATGATTCGGTCCCACCGAGTTTGGTAAATTGTGCGTAATGGTTAGATTTTGTGTGGAGGCTATATATACCCCTCCACCTCCTCTTCATTCGTGGAGAGAGCCATCAGACTAAACCTACACTTCCAACTTACCATTTCTGAGAGAGAACCACCTACTCATGTGTTGAGGCCAAGATATTGCATTCCTACCATATGAATCTTGATCTCTAGCCTTCCCAAGTTGCTTTCCACTCAAACCCTCTTTCTACCAGATCCAAATCCTATGTGAGAGAGTTGAGTGTTGGGGAGACTATCATTTGAAGCACAAGAGCAAGGAGTTCATTATCAACACACCATTTGTTACCTCTTGGGGAGTGGTGTCTCCTAGATTGGCTAGGTGTCACTTGGGAGCCTCCGACAAGATTGTGGAGTTGAACCAAGGAGTTTGTAAGGGCAAGGAGATCGCCTACTTCATGAAGATCTACCGCTAGTGAGGCAAGTCCTTCATGGGCAACGGCCATGGTGGGATAGACAAGGTTGCTTCTTCGTGGACCCTTCGTGGGTGGAGCCCTCCGTGGACTCACAAGAACTGCTACCCTTCGTGGGTTGAAGTCTCCATCAACGTGGAGGTACGATAGCACCACCTATCGGAACCACGCCAAAAACATCGTGTCTCCAATTGCGTTTGAATCCTCCAAACCCTTCCCCTTACTTTCTTGCAAGTTGCATGCTTTAATTTCCGCTGCCTATATACTCTTTGCATGCTTGCTTGAATTGTGTGATGATTGCTTGACTTGTCCTAAAATAGCTAAAATCTACCAAACTATAAAATTGGGAAAAGGTTAAGTTTTTTTATTGGTCAAGTAGTCTAATCACCCCCCCCCCTCTAGACATACTTCAAGGTCCTACAGGATACAATGAAGCCCAAGAGCTTTCTGGCTGGTACGCCGAAAACGCATTTTTCCGGGTTGAGCTTGATGTCATATGTTCGGAGATTATCAAATGTGAGCCTCAAGTCGTCTACTAGAGTTTCGACATGCTTGCTTTTGACGACCACATCGTCTATGTATGCCTCCACTGTTTTGCCGGTCTGGTTTGCGGACATGTACGAATCATCTTGTTGATATATTGCTGTGGCGTTTTGGAGCCCGAAGGGCATTGTGTTGAAGCAGAATGGGCCGTATGGAGTGATGAATGCCGTTGCGGCTTAGTCAGGCTCTGCCATCTTAATTTGGTGGTAGCCGGAGTATGCGTCGAGGAAGCACAATGAATCGTGTCCTATGGTAGCGTCAATAATTTGATCGATCCGGGGGAGGGGGAAGGGATCCTTTGGGAAAGCCTTGTTGAGGTCCTTGAAATCGACGCATAGGCGCCAGGATTTGTCCTTCTTTGGTACCATCACCAGGTTTGCTAGACAGTCCGAATGTTTTATATCTCTGCTAAATCCGGCCTCCAATAGTTTGGCTAGCTCCTCTCCCATGGCCTGTCTCTTGGGTTCGGAGAAACGCCGAAGAGCCTGTTTGGTAGCTTGAATCCTTTTAGGATGTTTAGGCTGTGCTCGGCCAGCCGGCGTGGGATTCCTGGCATGTATGAAGGGTGCCAGGCAAAAATGTCCCAATTTTCGCGTAGGAATTCTCTTAGGGCAGCGTCTACATCAGGATTTAACTGTGCCCCGATGGAGGCTATTTTTGTAGGGTCCTTTGGATGGACTTGGAATTTGACTATTTCATCCGCCGGTTTAAAGGAGGTGGACTTGGATCTCTTATCGAGTACCACATCGTCCCTATTCACCGTGGAGCCTTGGCGGGGAGTTCCTCGACGCTAGGGCTTGAGATAGTGCCTCAAGGGCGGTCTTGGCTGTCTTATTTTCGGCGCGAGTGCTATGTCCGGGTCACTAGCAAGAGTGATGATTCCGTAGGGCCCAGGCATTTTGAGCTTCATGTACCCATAATGGGGTATAGCTTGAAAAATTGTGAATGCCTCTCGCCCTAATAGAGCGTGGTATCCGCTGCTGAACGGGGCCACTTGGAACGTGACCTCCTCGGACCTGTAAATTATCCGGCGTGCCAAACACCACATCCAGTGTGATTTTTCCTGTCTGACATGCTTCCCGGAGGGATTATTCCTCTAAAGGTTGTGCTGCTTCGCTCAATGCGGCTCCGGTCTATTTCCATTTTTCGGAGGGTTTCCTCGTAAATGAGGTTCAATCCACTGCCACCATCCATGAGTACCTTGGTAAGACGAAAGCCGTCCACTATCGGATCGAGGACCAATGCGGCTGGTGCTCGGGTTGTTCGAATTTAGGTTAAATCGCGGCATTAAAGGTAATAGCCGTGTCACTCCATGGGTTTATTGTTGCTACTTGGTAGACTTGACAAGGCCACGGAGTGTTCGTTTCCGCATATTATTTGATGCGAAAGTCTCGAAGACTGTTAATACCGTACTGGTATCCATGGGCTGGTGCTCTAGAGCTAGAAGCTCTTCGCCACTTTTGGCCACCTGACGTAGTATCCAACATACTCTAAGGCTATGAGTTGGAGTGGCGCCCTCTGTACTATGAATTTTACAGGGTCCATTGAGCCATCCCTCCAAAGACGGTTCCATGCCCTATAGAGGGTTTTTTGCTTTACGGTATTTAACCCGGTGCATGGCGATGATGCACCCTTTTATTTTGACTGGGGTTGTATTCAAGGCCGATTGTCCCAAAATCTTGCTTCGGTTTTCGGACGCTTTCCATTACAAGATACTTTCGTACTATGGACGCCAAGTCGGCAAAGTGTGTAATGTCACGGCGACTTATAGCGTTGAGGATCCCGTTGTCCGTGCAATTATTGCAGAAGAATGAGATTGCGTCCTCCTCGCGGCAGTCCTTTATCCTGTCCGTAACCAGGAGGAATCTGGCCCAGTAATGGTGTACTGTTTCTGCGGGCTCTTGCCGAATTTGAGATAGGTCGCTTATGTTTGGGTGGGCGGGTGGAATTAAATCCGGAACCTCGCCCGATCTGAGACTTAAGGGCCAAGGAGCTTCCTAACTTGGAAGCTTGGATTCTTGGATGTTTTCCAATGAATCCAGCCCGCTGCCTGACTTTAGGTTCAGGGCTTGAGTGATGTCCTCTCCTCCGTGGGAATCCGGCATGGAGGGATCGGGAATCCGGACGTAGCTAGTCCTTAAGATAGAAGAAGGGTCGCCGTATTGTTCCTCTACCACAGCAACATGGTGGGTAACCTGGGGAGAGTTAATCTCTCTCAGATTGGGTTTAGGCCCAATCTGATCATAGTCTGTAGCGACTCCCAGGGCGGCGATGCGATCCAAGAGCTCGTTTAAGGAAGAGAGCTCCATCTGATCTAATTGCTCGGCGAGTTCCAAGTTAACGTGAAGATTGCTTTCGATGACCTGAGAAGTCATCATCGGCGCGGCGCCCGAACAGGTGGTCATAAGAAAACCGCCTAGCCGGAGAGTTTGGCCGACAGCCAAAGCTTCTTTAGCAACAGTGCCGCCTTTAAAGACGGGATAAGGCATCCTTCCTAACGGCGACGACACAGAGGAACTCTCAATGAAAGCACCAATGTCGGTGTCAAAACCGGCGGATCTTGGGTAGGGGGTCCCGAACTGTGCGTCTTAGCGGATGGTAACAGGAGACAAGGGACACGATGTTTTTACCCAGGTTCGGGCCCTCTCGATGGAGGTAAAACCCTACTCCTGCTTGATTAATATTGATGATATGGGTAGTACAAGAGTAGATCTACCACGAGATCAGAGAGGCTAAACCCTAGAAGTTTGCCTATGGTCTGATTGTTGTTCGTCCTACGGACTAAAACCCTCCGGTTTTTATAGACACCGGAGAGGGTTAGGGTTACACAGAGTCGGTTACAATGGAAGGAGATCTACATATCCGTATCGCCAAGCTTGCCTTCCACGCCAAGGAAAGTCCCATCCGGACACGGGACGAAGTCTTCAATCTTGTATCTTCATAGTCCAGGAGTTCGGCTATCCGGACACCCCCTAATCCGGGACTCCCTCAGTCTTGTTGCACCGAAGCGGTAACCTTTGCCTGATGCCTTGGCATGTGCTTGCCTCCTTTGCACCAAAGGGGAAACGAGGAAACTGTGCAGGCTGACGCTTGCCTGGCGCCCGCCTGGTCTCGATCGTCATGGCTTGCGTCACGGGGCACCCTCGTGAGGTACCCTGCCGTGATATCTCTGCCTCCTCGTGAGCCTACCTGATGAGGCTGCTCCTGAGGAAGGTTCATGTCATCAGCCCCGCGAGGCTTGGCCCCTCGTGAGGGTCTTGAGCTTGAGCTAATGAAGCTGGGCCACGCTGGGCCCCCACTTGAGCCACGCCGCGGGCATGAGCGAGCAAGTCTGGGACCCCGTTCCCAGAACGCCGACAAGTAGCCCCGGGCCCAAAGCGCGCCCGGACTTGGCTTAGCAAAGAAGCGAAGGGGCAAGTCACGAAGCGCCCATGAACCCCAACAGCCTGCGGCCTTGGGCGCCGCGTGGCGATTGATTGGTCGTGGGCATCTCCGCTTCCCCACGATGCCTCATTACATGCCCGGCTAAGCGGACCCGGGGTTGCACACAGCCATTCCCCTTTCGCCGTCCGCGCACTCCCGTCTTTTCCTTCTTCCTCTGGCTCCAACTTCCGCCCTTGATCCAACTCGGACTCTCACCCTTCCTGTTGTCATGGCGCCAATGAAGAAGGAAAAGGTGAAGAAGCTCGCGCCTTCGTCCCGCTCGCCTCCGGCGGTGGCCCCCGCCGTCGATCGATCTATCATACTCAACCCCGAGGCCTTAGGCAAGGTCCGCTCTGCTCTTGCTACCATCTTAAATGAGTGCAGCAGGACCACGGCATGGCCTGGGTCCCATGCCTCCTTCGACAAGATTGTCACGGAGGTCCGGTTCTTCACGGATGCCCTGTGGGCAGGTCTGGTTCCCCCCTTCTCCGCTTTCTTCAATGCGGTGCTCTCCCACTATCAGATCCACATGATGCATCTCGGGCCTGAGTCCATTACCCTCCTGGTTGTCTTCGCCTTTATGCAGTGAGGCAATGGTGGGCATCCCTCCTTCCGTTGCTACTGCTGCGTCACTTCTTATCTTTGCGCTTTGAAGTGATCCTACTCAATGCTCGGTGTGTGAGCTTCCTTGCGGTGCCGAGGCAGGCTGCTTGAGGATCGATTTCGGACTCCCTCCCCCTGAGGCCAAGTTCAGAGAGCGGTGGTTGTATGTGGACGTTGGGGTGCCCACCCCCCTGCTCTCGCATCCTACCTTGCCTGACGTTCCCAACTCAGGCTGGGGTCACGAGGCGCTCGCGGACACCCGGCTTGCATTCATGTGGTGCCGCTTCGAGAGCTTGAGGGTGCTCAACGTGACGGTGCCCAAGGTGGTGAAGGAGTTCCTCCAGTGTTGTATTGCTCCTCTCCAGCGCCACTCTCATCAGATGTGGGACTTTGCGGGGCGCAAAGACCGCATGCGACTTCAGGAGGGGGACCTGGCGCCTGAAGTGCTGAGGACGGTGCTCAGGGTCCTGGTTGGCGATCCTTCCCCAGGCAGCCTTCGACATGATGGTGCCCTCTTGTATCTCTGTTCGGGAAGGGCCGATTTCGTGAAGCAGATGCCCAGCTTTGACGAGTGGGGGCTGCGCTCGGCTGGCCTCAGGGGGCCTCGCGAGAACCCTGTTGCCGTGGTAGCTCTTCTGGTCGCCCAAAGTGGCTCTGTCTCGGGTGATGGAGCAGGGAGACGAGAACCGTCAGGAGTTGAAGGGGACAATGTTGAGGTGGTGACGCCGCGTGAAGCCCTGAGGGCGGCATCTCCTGGAGCTTGTTCCGGAATAGTGACAGGTGAGGAGCTGCGGCTTTCGGCTCCCAAGGTTGGGGTTCCCGAGGTTGGGGCTCCCGAGGCCCCGGCCGTCCCTCATGAGGCGGCGCCTGGTGGCATCCCCCAGGCTGGTCCCATTGGCGCTGATCACCTTACCACCTCCTCCATGCCACAAACCGACCCCTGGGCCGAGCGCTTAGGCCGGTTCCGCGTAGACTTCATGGCCCTCCGCAAGAGGAAGGAGGCCTCGGGCGGTGACGATCGCTCTTGCCGCTTGTTGAAGTACAGGAGGTACTTCGCCACGGACGAGTAAGTCTTCTTGTCTCTCTGCTCCTCTACTTCTTGGTTCTTGCAGTTGACCGTGACCTTTCAGGGCCCTTCCTGCCGAATTCGCGGAGATGGCCAAGGAGCCATCTCCCCACGCTCCGTCCTCGTCGCTGATCCTTGGTGCGTCGGGTTCAAGCAGCGCCCTTATCACTCAGCCGGTCGGAGAGGTGGCCCGTTCAGCTGAGCGTCCCGAGCCTGTGCGCCTGCTGTCTTCCCTTCACGAGTTCTCCTGGGGCACAGCCAGCTTGCCCCGTGCTCCTTCCATGATCGTGGATGGTGATTGGTTGAAGTCAATCTTGAGCTCTTCTTCTGGGGACGGACCGGCGTCAGGCCCTGCTCCTGGCGAGGCCCGTCCGGCGATTGTTGGGGCGCCAGCCCCCTGCCCTGCACCGGGAGGAGGCGCGCCGCCTCTGGGCCCTCCACATACACCAGCAGCAGAGGGTGACGCAGAAGACATGCTCAGGCGTGCTTGCGAACGCCCGCCCGTCGTCAAGAATTTCTCCATGGGGCGATGGACGCGATGAACCGGCTCGGGGCGGAGCTTGCCGGTGAGGATGCGCGTCTCGAGGCCGAAGGTTTGCGCCTTGCTGAGGAGAGGCGCAAGCTGAAGGTATCCGTCGCCCTCGCACGTCACCAGCGTGACCTTGACAATGCAAAGGCTGAGGCGTCGCTGGCGGCCTTGCGAGAGGCTTGCTCTCGAGCCGTCAAGGAGGCCCTGGAAGCAGATCGGCAGCGCAGGGACGTGGAGGAGCATGCGTGGGAGCTCCAAGCCTGGAGCAACTCTCTGGAGCAGCAGGTGGAGTTGCACCAGGCTGCACTTGTGTCGCTGAAGGAGGCTTCCGTCGACCAGGCGGAGCTCCAGAAGCGCGAGGAAGCGCTGACGCTGGAGGCCGCCGAGCGCAACCTCGACCTCGAGCGGTTGGAGACGAGGGAGCGCCTGGTGGCTCGGGCGGAGGATGATGTCGCTGCGCGCGAGGCCCGAGCCCAAGAAGAGATCGACCACCGCGTAGCAGAAGCTCGCTCAGGCCTCGAGTGCCAGTATGAGTTGAGGTTAGAGTTGGTCAGGGCCGAAGCTGAGGGCAGGACCGCGACCCTCAAGGCCAAACTAGACGAAGTGACGCGGGGTGCGTACTCCTCCACAGCCGCCCTTTGCGCAGCGCAGGCGGAGCTGACCTCCTCCCGCGTTGAACTGCTTCTTCTCCGACAGAGGATTGATGGCGCCGAGGCCACCGCACGGCAGAACGAGGACGAGATTCGACGGCGGCGGGTTCTGGAGCACGAGCATGCCCCCATGCTCCGTACGCTCAGGGAACGGGCTAACGCGGCCCTGGGCAACATTTGCGAGGCCGCCGCTGAGGAGCCGCATGATACCAACTATGCCGGCAACCTCCAGTATTTTGCTGACGTGGTGACGCTCCTGGAGAATAGCTCCAAGAGGTCTCGTTGGCTCGTCGAGGAGAGGAGCCGAGCCTTGCTCGGGCGCACTTTATCCCGTGCCTTCAATTATCTGCGGGACAGGGATCCCCACTTCGAATTTGATGCCGCCATCGCACCGGTGCCCATAGCCATCCGGGGCGACCTGGCGCAATGGGTGGAGAATCACGTGGACGACCTTGTCAGGGCCTTCACCTCTGATGATGATGGCGTGATCATGGTCGCCGATGAAGGCGGCGTGGTGGACGGTCCTGGTGGGTGCAGAGGTGTTGGTGGCGGCGATGATTTCAGCGACGCCAGCGACGCCTCGGGAGGTGACCCAGAAGGCGTGGCGAGCGATATGTCCGACTGATTGTCTGTCGCCGCTGTTTACCCTGCACGAAAGAGGCTCGGGCTTGCCCTGAAGACTATGAGAGCATTTTGGGAGGGGAAGCCCCTCATGTAAAGATTTGCGGTAAATGCCTTGGTAATCGTAACGCTGCGTGTGAGCTTAACAGCCGGCCTGGTGGTGGGTCGGCTGGCTCGTTCTGCTGACCACTGGTGAGCCCGGCGAGGGCTGGGGCCATAGCGCCATATGTGTCTTCTGGGTGAACCCATTGATCCTGCGATAAGAACCTCCGGAGAGGGTGTGGCGACAGTCGTCCGAGCTGTGGACGCGGTTGGCCCGGCCTGGCTCGCAAGGGGCTCGCGAGCGGAGGCAGCTGACGCTAGCTTTGGACGCAGTCAAACGTAACACGAGAGATTGCTCGAATGAGACTAAACACCCCTTCCCCAAACGCACGCAAGGCTCAAACTCAAATCCAACTTAAATTCAAATCGAAGAAACTTGTCAACAGAGGAAAAGGAAAAAAAAAGCAAAAGGCCGCGTCCGGCACCTAGTCTAGTCTTGGGCGTCTTCTCACCAGCGCGGAGCTAAGTGCTGCCACTGGGCGTGGGAGGGAGCCCCCGAGGCCCGAGGGCGGCTCTCCGGAGACTCCAGGGCGTGTACAGCCCCACTCATTATTACATGAGAGTGTCACGGGGCGGCGAGCTTCACAGGCACCGGGCCTTGCTTCATATCGCCAGATGAGGGCCCCGCCTTGCGCCACACTCTACCACCACTGACGGCGGCCGGAGACCAAGGACGACGCCAATGGGGTAGAGCGGTCGCCAGCGGTTCCCCCGACGACCACGGGTCCTCTGCCGGGGGCAGGCCCTGAGGAACCTCCCCGGCAGAGGGCCTACCTCCTGAGAACGTCTTGCACCAAGCGCCGCGGGGACGAAACCGGATCTCGGCCCCTCTCCTGCAGCCCCCGGTGCCCTCCTCCTGAGGGATAAGAGGCTGCAGTGTTGGGGCAGCCACCTGTCGCGGCGACCTGTACCTCCTGCGGCACATGGTTAGCATAAGCTTGCTCCTGAGGAATTAATGGTACCAGATAGTTGCTGCCGCCAGCGCGGTCATCGAGGCCCTCTTGCGGTTCCTGAAAGGGCTCAGCTTGTGGTGTCTCCTCGCCCCAGCCTGGCCCAAGGAATGAGCCATGGTCTTCTTACCGTGCGCACTCTTGATCCATCATGCGGAGCACATAAGGTTTATACTAGTTTGGGCCACCATTGTGGTGTAATACCCTACTCTAGTTTGTTGTGTGGTGGATTGCCTCAAGGGCTGATGATGAACAGTACAAAGGAAGAACAGCCTCGCGAGGGGCTGTTCTTGAGCTGGTGCGATGGACTGCTTGGGTGAGTCCAGACGCTTCTCTCTCTTGTAGGTTCGACCTGCCTTGGTCCGTCCTCTCTCTCTCTCTCTGTGTGGTGGCTAGTCCTATTTATAGAGGGAGGCCCTGGGCCTCTTCCCAAATAATGAGCGGGAAGGGTGCCAACAATTGTCCATTTTCAAGGGGAACATCTAGTACACTTACCCTGACTAAAGTTGGTCTTCGGCTGCCAAAGGCTCTGACGGTGACGCTGTCCTGGGCTCCACGATGACCTCCATCCTGCCGCTCTGCTGGTCTTGGTCTTGTTGCACCGAAGCGGTAACCTTTGCCTGATGCCCTGGCCTGTGTTTGCCTCCTTTGAACCAAAAGGGAAAGCGAGGACCTTCTTGCAGAGCCGGCCTTGCCCCAGTCTCGATCGTCATGGCTTGCGTCATGGGGCACCCTCGTGAGGTACCCTGCCTTGATCTCTCCGCCTCCTCGTGAGCCTGCCCGACGAGGCTGCTCTGAGGAAGGTTCACGTAAATGCCTTGCATGAGGCTTGCCCCTCGCGAGGGTCTTGAGCTTGAGCTGATGAAGCTGGGCCGCGCTGGGCCCCCACTTGAGCCATGCCGCAGGCCGCAGGCAGGCAAGTCTGGGGACCCCCATTCCCAGAACGCCGACAGCGGAAGCCGCACCGCCGTGCCTTCCTTCAACCCCGGCGTGGCGTTATCCCCCCACACTCATCGTGGGCTAATGGACACACAAGATGCACTCCTCATGGCACGTGAGTTGTTGTGCTACCATCCCGCCGATGGTGACTATGATGCTTGGCTTGATTGGGTTGCCGAGCTGCTCGACGCCGCATGCGGGGGCATGGAGCCTTCCCTCCTTATGCTTGTGATGTGGCCCCCACCCTGGATCCACGCTTGCCCCTGTTGTGTCTGCTCGTCCTTCTGGAGAAGACCTGGAGGGCCACGCGGCGGCGAGGATGTGAATGAGTTTTCCCCTCCGATCTAGGGGCTGCTTCCTCGGGTTTCGGTTCGGGAAGCTAGCCCCCCGAGGAAGTTATCACGGTGGGCCACTGTCGGTGTTCTGAGAATGGAGGTCCCCAGACTTGCCTGCCTGCGGCCTGCAGCGTGGCTCAAGTGGGGGCCCAGCACGGCCCAGCTTCATCAGCTCAAGCTCAAGACCCTCGCGAGGCTAAGCCTCCGCAGAGGCGGACGACAGAACCTTCCTCGGGAGCAGCCCGTCGGCAGGCTCATGAGGAGGCGGAGAGATCAAGGCAGGGTACCTCGCGAGGGTGCCCCTGTGATGCAAGCCATGACGATCAAGGCGGTGAGGCGCCCGGCCAAGCAGTGTCCTCATTTCCCCTTTGGTGCAAAGGAGGCAAGCACAGCCAAGGCATCGAGCAAAGGTTACCGCTTTGGTGCAACAAGACCAAGACCAGCAGAACGGCAGGATGGAGGTCATCGTGGAGCCTGTGACGGCGTCATCATCAGAGTCTTTGGCAGCCGAAGACCAACTTTAGTCAGGATAAGTGTACTAGATGTTCCCCTTCAAAATGGCCAATTGTTGGCACCCTTCCCGCTCATTATTTGGGAAGAGGCCCAAGGCCTCCCTCTATAAATAGGACTAGCCACCACCAAGGCAGAGAGGATCGATCTGATAGAGCCCTAGCAGAGTGAGAGAAAGAGACGATCGAACTCACCCAAACAGTTCATCGCACCAGCTCAAGAACAGTCCCCTCGCGAGGTTGTTCTTCCCTCGTATTGTTCTTCATCAGCCCTTGAGGCAATCCACCACACCACACACTGGAGTAGGGTATTACACCACACCGGTGGCCCGAACCAGTATAAACCTCATGTCTCTATGTTGTTCATCGTTGGTAGTTTAGATCCCTCGCAATCCGTTCACGCATGAGCTGGTAGGGGAAAGATCTCCGCGCGCACCCTAGTGTTCGAACCTCAAGAGTCTGTCGGAACCCGAAATCCGACATTTGGCGTGCCAGGTAGGGGTGCCCCGGAATCTTTCTTCCGCTGGTCGTGTGTGATCTTCCGTCGTGTCAATGGGCGGCCTTTCGCCGAGCTTCGCGCCCGGCTCAGGCTGCTTCGCGCCGCTCGAGTCGCCAGACGGCTCCCGTCGGCGGACACCCGTCGTTCCCCATCGCCTGCCGCCAACGCCGCCACCGGCCCGGCAGGGAACGAGCAGCAGGCTTCATCCCTGCATCCATCGGTGAGGCGAGAAGGCCGCACCGCCACTCCTTCGCTCGCCCCAGCTGGTTCTTCGTCCCGCGCGCTCCGCGCTCCCGTGGAGGCCCGAGCCGGGCTCATCGCGGCAAACGAGCTCCTGCGCTACCGCCCCGTCGACGACGTCTACGAGGAGTGGCTCGACCGCATCGCCAAACTCGTCCGTGCCGCAGGGGGCTCCCCCGCGCCGTCCCTCTCGCTGTCTCGCTTCAAGACCGCTGGAGGCAGGGGGCCGGAGGTGCCCCGCCACCTCCTTCCCAAGAAGGCACCACGGCTCCAAGGCGCGTGGCCTCGGCCGAGACCTTCGCTACCGGGCGCCGCCCACCAAAAAAGAAGCTGCCAGGAGATCCCTCATCCCCAAGAAGGTGCTCGCGTGCTCCCGGCATCGGAACGCCGCGACCACGCTCCAGCGCCACCGCGTTAATTCCCTGCGCTGCTCCGGGCAGCGGTGCGCGAGAATCCACAAGAGCAAGCCCGCATCGCGAAAGCCGGATGGCCCGCTGCAGGCTGCCGCGCCTCGCCGCGCCGAAGCTACGCAGCGTCCGCATGGCCCGGCAAGTTCAAGCCAGACCTGCCTCCTCGCTCTGACGGCACAGCCGATCTCGCGGAGTTCCTTCAGCTCTCTGAGCTGGGCATCAAGCCAACGGGAAAAAGGTCATGGCGAATTGGTGCCCCATGGCGCTGAAGGGCCGAACTGAACACGGCTCTGAACCTGGCTCGATACGATCTCCTCCACAGGGGCGAGATGTGCACCCGCTTCATCGCCAACTTCCAAGGCACTCGCGACCGGCCTCCTGCCGTGAGCGACATGCGCCGCATCAAGCAGCAGCCAGGAGAGACCCTGCAGAAGTACATCCAGCACTTCAACAACACATGCCTCAAGATTCCCAAGGTGACTGAGGAGGACATCATCTCAGCCTTCTCCGATGGTGTGCGTGCGGTCAAGATGAAGGAGGAGCTAGCAATGCATGAAGACCTGTGCACATCACTAGAGTTTTTCAACTTGGCGACCAAATGCGACAGGGCTGAGGAAGAGCGCCTCTCCCTCCTCGAGCTTCCAGTTGCCGATCCAGAAGAGAAGAAGCCCAAGGCCAAGGACGTGAAGCGCAAGGGGGCTGCAGTGCTCGCGGCCGAAACAGACACCAAGCGAGGCAGGGATCAACCCGAGTCTTCCAAGGGCAGCCGGTACTGCGTGTACCACGATCTCCACACCCACAACACCAGCGAATGCCAAGAGCTCAGGGCCGTGCGAGAAGGGTGAATCAGCCGACGCCCCGACCGCAGTGATCAAGGCTACGGCTGAGGAGGAGGAAGAGGCGCAGGACGCTGGGAAGACCGTGGCCCTCGCCAGGGATGGCGTGACAGACCTCGCGAGGACCGCTGGCAGGACCAGCCTCGCGAGGGAGGTTGGAGGGACCAACCTCGCGAGGATCGCCCTCAAGGCAATGCAGGGCTCCCACCTCTGCCGCAGCCGCCAAGGAGGTACGAAGACAATCATCAGGACGAGGGGGCTGGGGGCTTCCAGGAGCCGCGCGCG
Organism: Aegilops bicornis; assembly: GCA_021605145.1. Taxonomy (NCBI): domain Eukaryota; kingdom Viridiplantae; phylum Streptophyta; class Magnoliopsida; order Poales; family Poaceae; genus Aegilops; species Aegilops bicornis. Next base: position 470,652,595 of record CM038672.1, on the reverse strand, counting down.
ATCGCTTGCATCCTGGGTGGAGCTCAGGCCCCAGCCTCTCAGCGCATCTTCAAGAAGTTTGCTCGCGAGGTGAATGCAGTCCTCCCCAAGCCAGAGGCCACACGCCCTCTCAGGTGGTCGTTGTGCGCTATCACATTCAGTTCAGCGGATCAGCTCAAGTGCGCGGCAATGGCCGGAGTCCTCCCCATGCTTTGCTCACCAGTCATCAGCAACGTGCAAGTCACCAGGAACCTCATCGATGGCGGAGCAGGACTCAACGTCCTATCTGTCGAGACATTCAACGATCTCCAAGTGTCATACGATCAGCTTCAGTCGACCAAGCCTTTCTCCGGAGTCACCGATGGTTCCACCGTCCCGATAGGGCAAGTCCGCCTTCCTGTCACCTTCGGACGGCAGAACAACTACCGCACTGAGCTCATCGACTTCGACGTCGCCCACATTCGCCTGCCATACAATGCCATCCTCGGGTACCCAGCTTTGGCCAGGTTCATGGCAGTGACTCACCATGGCTACAATGTCCTCAAGATGCCAGGAAGCGGAGGAGTCATCATAGTGCCTTGTGAGGAAAGGGATGCAGTGTGCTCTCTTGAGCGTTCCTTCCAAGCCGCAGCAATCGAAGACTCAGATCATAGGAGCGGGATACTTCCTGAGGTGATCCCCAAGAAGAAGAAGGCTTCACCTGGTTCAAGCCCTCGTGGGGTAGGCACCTACGGAGGCATGGCAACAGGACCCGCGCCCATTCAAGGGGCGCCACCCTCTGACGCATAGGAAGGCGCGCCCGGCGCCCTCCTCAGGCAGGGCTCAGGGGCTCTTTCATGGCGAGCCACCGACCTAGCCAGAGTCACGAGGGCGGCGCTCGGGCACCACTTGGAGGCGTGCTTCAAGGCACGTTTCCCTCAGGAAGGTATGAGGCAAGGAGGGCCAAACCCTCAGGAGTTCATCGCGAGGAGCACCCAGGAGCTACAGGAGTCAAGAGTCATGCGCGGTTGTCGCCGCTTGCCCGCCGAGGCCCCGCATCCAGGCGAGGATGCTGGGCTGCGGATCTGCATCGACATACCAGGGCTCAATCGAGCCGCGTCTCAGGAGCGCCTCTAGCCCTCACGCGTGGGTCGTTGCGAGGGTCCACCTAACAGCTACGTTCGCATGCCTTTCGGCCTGCCGAACGCGGTTGCCGCCCATCAGCACCTGCTGAGTGGCGCTCTGGAGGCTCAGGAGGTCAAGCAGCGCGCGGTCCTGGCAGAGATGGAGATGGCTCTCGAGGAACCCCCGTACCCCCGGAGCCTCCTGAGGCTCCAGGTCCGGAGGGCTCATGAGGGCCGGCGTCTTCGCCGCGCGTCATCCGCTACCTCAACACCCCGCCATCTCCGACCATATCAGGTGACACCTTTCCAAGTTTCGTTTTCAGCTGGGAGCGCCCCTCGGGCTGCATCATTCCCAGGCTGCATGGGTCCGTCCCTGCGGCATGTATCCGTTTTGCTTATGTTCTTTACTTACCTTGTTGGGGGCACCCCTCGGGCTGCATTATCCCCAAGCTACTCGGGCCAGACCCAGTGGCGCATGCTTTCCCCGCACCTATCTAGATGGATTTGCTCCTTCGCGCTTAACCTGATTCATGCAATTATTGCCTACTACCTGTCGCGGGCCTCTCCGCCCTAATGCAAAGCGCTTGCACGTTAAAAGGGGGGTACCTAAGCATCGCGACTCATGGGCTCTTACTGGCTCTCCAGCCCTCACCCCCTAGCCTTGACCCATGGCATCGCTGACACATCATACCCGGTGGGCTAGCTCGAGGGCCGAGACACGAGGGCGTAGATCATTTGCATTCTAACCCTCACAGGAACACACCAATGATAAAGGCCCAGGCCAGGCGCAACCCGCCTCGAGGTAGGGCATCGTGAGTCCCGCGCTGGCTCACGGGTGCCCAGATACACCTCTCCTAGCCCTACCGTGCCGGCCACGTGTCAGGGCGGGATTGTACACGCCCCGGGGGCTCCTCCCGGAGGGGAGCCCCCTCCGACGAACCAGTGGAAGCACCATGCTCCGCGCTGGCTGACGACACTGCCGAGGAGCGGCTATGCCCGTACACATACGGAAGCGCTATGCTCCGCGCTGGTGATAAACAACTGAGGGCGGCTCACAACCGTATCAACCTCAGGGAGCCCAGAGCTCAGGCGCCATCGCAACGCCTCCCCTCGGGAGTGCAGCGAGGCTGGACACGGGGGCTGCAGCCGGGCCACGCCCGAACGTACGCCACCCAGCCAGGTCCCTCGGACCTGGTCATCGCGCGCCTCCCCGAGCGGAGCCAAGGTATGAAAATTTGTTTGAACTTCAATGGGGACTCCTGAGCATCGCGACTCAGGAGCCTAACTGGTCATGTAGCCCCTCACTTCTTAGTCCCGTCCTTGGTCTCCGGTCGGGGCTAACGGCGATTGAGGTATTCACTAGGCCGGGCCCTGCCGACGTAGAACGACCAATCCACTCCTATGCCTCCTATCCCTACTTGTTGTTCGCGCTTCAAGGGGGACTCCTGAGCATCGCGACTCAGGAGCCTAACTTGCCACGTAGCCCCTCACTCCTTAGTCCTGTCCTTGGTCTCCGTCGGGAACTAGCAGTGGTGAGGTATCTGTGAGGTCGGGCCTGCCGACGTAGAACACATGCAAGTAGGAGGGAAGAATGCAAATTCAAAGCAAATATTACAAGACATAAGTCGTTTCACAACACCAAACACAAGTTTAAACGCCTCCACGAGGCATGGTGCATGTTGCAGGGATTAAAAACAGAGCAGGAGCTGCGAAGGGATCACTCTCCTGTGGCGCCCCCACCTCCCGAGGCCGCAGAGCTGGCGGCTCCACGCCCAGGCAAGGTGCTGAAGGCGCGAAACTTCCCCAGCAGGGCGTCGGCTCGGCCTTTCACGGCCTCGGCAGCGGCATCGGCAAGGTCACCGCTCATAGGCGCTAGCAGGCCGTCAAGGTCGGTGTTGGGGTCGCGAAGGTAGACGTGGCTGAGGATACGCGTCAGCGCTGCAGAAGACAAGGCGCGCGCCTCGGCCTCGGCCGTGGGGGCAAGGCCGTCCGCGACATCTTCAAGTGCTCGGACCAAGAAAAGAAGCAGCTTGGCGGGGTCGTCCTCTGCACCAGCCAACGGCTCCCCCATGCCACCTTCATAGAGCATCTTCAATGCGGCGCGGGCCTTCTCCTCCAACTTGGCGAAGGCCACCCGATCCTCAGCTAGAATCTTTGCCTTCCTGTCGAGCTCGATCCTCTCCGCCTTCAGTGACTGTTCCTGCGCCTCCAACCGGCCGCGGCATCATCAAGCTTCGGCGTCCGGTTCTTGACGGCGGCCTCCCGAGCTTCCATCTCCTTCTCCTTCTCCTGGCGACAGCGGACCTCCTTGGCGAGCTCGTCGCGCAGGCCTTGCAGCTCGGCCTCCAGCGCCTTGCAGCAGTCCCGGGCGCCCACGGCGTCGCCCAGGGCGGCATCGCGAGCGGCCTTGGCCTGCCGAGCGGCTTGCTTCTCCCCATCAGAGGCCGACGCGGCTTGGCTCAGCACCGCTCGGACGGAGGCAGCAGAGCGGGCCTAGCCAGAGTCCAGTTCCAGGCACCCGGCCACCAGACGAGGATCAGCATTCCGGAGATCCTCCCATAGTCAGCTCAGTTCGCTAGCAGCCTGGTCCAAGATGGTCGAGGAATCAGAGGAGACTGGAGCTGGGGAGCAGGTGTAGAAGACGGCCGCGTGATCACGGCTTGGGAAGAAGGAGCCCCATGGGCCCTGGGCGCCTCAGCAACAATGTCAAGCCCAGGCACCTCTGGGTCGGCCAGGACCACGGGGCTGACTCACCTCCAGAGTGCCCCTGCTGGGCTCGCGAGGATGACCGGGCAGGGGAGGCATGAGCCTCGCTGCCTCCTTTCCCCGAAGGCGAAGCCGCAGCCCCGGCACACGAACCCGCCTCGAGGAGGGCCGCAGAATCCCCCTTCGGCCTCTTCGCTGCAGCGCCGACACAGCCAAGAGGATCTGACGTCAGGCCCAGTGGCGAAGCAAAGCAAAGCACGGATCAAACACTTACTGGTCATCGTCCCGGACCCAGGCAGCCTCCGACCAACTTGAAGCCTGAAAGCCTGCGGCTAGGATCAGCCTCGGGAGGACCAAGCGAGATGGCGTTGGGAAGGCGGAGCTGGACTCGAGACCGCCCGAGTCGAACGGACCACAGGGGAACCAGCCCCGACCTGCCCTTCCTCAGAACCAGGGGGAATCCTCCCCTCCTTGCCTAACGTCGGCCTCATCGTCGTCCGGCATGGACCGAAGGGCGCGGGACCTGCGCTGAGGGAAGGAGTCCCCCGACTCCTTGCCAGGCGCCTCGAAGACAGAACCTCCTCCTTCCACGTCCTCTTCTTCCTCCTTACTCCCACTGGAGTTGCTGGAGGAAACGTTCACCGTCGCCAACATCGCCAGATCCTCGGGAGCCCCGGCAGGCACCAGCCCCTCACCATTGAAGGTGGGCACGTCATTCACCACTTGCTCCCAGTCGCCGCGAAGGAACACGGGGACGGGAGCGCCCTCCAGCATTGCCACGCCCCCCCCCCCGACCAAGGAATGAAGAGCCGTGGCCAGATCTTCGTAAGAGAGGGCCTCGGAGGTCAGGCGGAGGTCATCGCCTGCCTCCCCGGCCTCCCTGGCAGGCGAATGTTCCGGGAGGCCAAGCCACCCGATGTTCGGGAACTCCCTCGGGAGGCGTGGCCCGGTCAACCGCGCCCCCAAGTTGGCTGGCCACATATCCGCGTCTATCCTCTTCAGCAACATCTTGGCCGAGAATCGGCGAGCTCATGGCGACCACGCATCAACGGCCTTGGGCTGCCCCAACGGCAGCGCCAGTCGGGGATGGATGCGCCCGACGTCCACCATGACCCACTTGCTCCTAAAGCCTTCAATCCTCTTCCCGGGCTTGGAGATGGAGTTGGAGCTGGAGTATCACGGCGAAGCTTCAGCGCCGCAGATAATAGAGCCCCGGGAGACCCGGAGGGAAAAGTAATGGCGCAGCAAGGCCACCGAGGGCTTTATCCCAACGTGAGCCTCGCAATAGTAGGCGAAGATCGCAAGGAGGAGAACAGAGTTGGGGTGGAGATGCAGAGCTTGCAGGTTGTATTGGCGGAGAACATTGAAGAAGAACTCGGAAAAAGGAGGGACCAGACCGGCGATAATGGCGCTCACGAAGAACGGGTAGAAGGTGCTCCCCTGGCCTTCAGGCTGATTGGAGCCGGCCTTGAGCACAGTCGCTCCCTTGTTGCCCTGCGCCACCGTCCTCCGGCGCATGAGGGCGAGATTCTTCGCCGACACAGTCGGAGGATCCAGAGCTGGGAGGTACCAGGCCTCAGTCGGGGTCTTGCGAGGCGCCATGGCTTGCAGGATGGGAAGGATTGAGATAGATCTAGAGGATTTCAAAAGCAAGGAGGAGAAGGGCGAGAAAGGGGATCTGGAGCAAGGCGAGCGAGAACAAGCACCAAGTCTGGCCCGAGCCTCCTTTTTGTCAGAAGGGCAGTTGCAGAGGCATCATGGGGAAGTGGAGACTCCCGCAGCCAACCAATCGCCACGCGGCGCCCAAGGCCACAGGCTGTTGGGGCCCGCAGCGCTTCGCACTTGCCCCTTCGCTTCTCTGCTAAGCCAAGTCCGGGCGCGCCTTGGGCCTGGGCTATCACGGTGTTCAGGAACGGGGGTCCCCAGACTTGCCTGCCTGCGGCCTGCGGCGTGGCTCAAGTGGGGGCCCAGCACGGCCCAGCTTCATCAGCTCGAACCAGGAGGGGGTTACCGTGAGGCCCCTTGTGACCTTTGGGGAGCATCCCCCACTCGTCGAAGCACGACATCGCCTTGGCAATGTTTCCCCCGTTCGGATAGTTGTATAGGGGGAGCCCTCCCTGAGGGAGCGCGGTAGCCTCTCCGTCGGTCAGGAGGCGGAGTACCCCACTAGCGTGCTAGAGGGAAGGGAAGACTCCTGGAGCCTCATGGTGTCCTCGCGGCTGGTGAAGGCCCACATTGGGCGGGAATGGCGCTGGAGGGGAGCGATTCGCCGCCGGACGAACTCCCTCACCACCATCTCCATCGTCACGCCCGCCTTCCTGAGGTCGGCCGGCCTGGCCGTAACTCGCACGAGCCACGGGTCAACAAGCTTCACGTGCTCCCAGCCGGAGCTCGGCTCTGTGGAGGCCGTCGGAGTCTGGAGCACGGGATTGTACATGGTGGCGTCAACATACACCCATTGCCTCCGAAATCCCTCCACGTTCGAATGAAGCTCGATGTCGATACCCGTGCCCGCTGTCGCATCCGCCGCTCGGAATGACACGCACCCCGAGCACTCCTCACCGGCGACCATCTGAAGAGAGAAGAAGTGGCGGAGCAGAGCCATGGACGGGGCGATGCCCACGAAGGCCTCACACAAGAACGCGAAGGCAGAGAGGAGGATGATGGACCGGGGGTCAAGATGCAATATGTGGATCTAGTAGTGCGTGAGCACGGCATTGAAGAAATCTGAAAATGGCGGCAGCAAGCCGGAGAAGAGAGCATGGAGGTGAAGGGGGATGTTAGTGGCTTCCAGATCAGCTAAAGACTGAGAGGTAAAGACTGAGAGGCGGGCCAGATCTTCGTTGCCTTCCACTCGTTGGGGTTGATACGTCTCCCACGTATCTATAATTTATGAAGTATTCGTGCCATGTTTACGACAATTTTATACGGTTTTGGTATGATTTTATTAGAACTAACCCGGACTAACGCTGCTTTCAGCAGAACTACCGTGGTGTCATTTTTTGTGCAGAAATAAAAGTTCTCGGAATGGGCTGAAAATTTACGGTGATTTTTTATGGACCAAAAGAGACCCCCGAAGCACTAGAGCTGGACCAGAAGAGTCCCGAGGAGTCCACAAACCAAGGGGCATGCCCTACCCCCCTGGGCGCACCCTGAGGGCTTGTGGCCCCCTCGGGCACCTCCTTGACTTGTTTCCGACGCCAAAAGATCTTATAAATACAGAAACCTCTGAAAAGAACCCTAGATCGGAAGTTCGCCGCCGTAAGCCTCTGTTGCCATGAAAAACCAATCGGGAGCCTGTTCCGGCACCCTGTCAGAGGGGGAAATCATCACTAGAGGCCATCTTCATCATCCCGGCGGTCTCCATGACGAGGAGGGATTAGTTCACCCTCGGGGTTGAGGTTATGTACCAATATATATGTGTTTGATCTCTCTCGCGCATTCTTTTCTTGATTTGTCACGATCTTGATGTACCGTGAGCTTTGTTATTATAGTTGAATCATATGGTGCTTCTCCCTCTCTACCTTCTTATGATGACTTGAGTCTTGCTCTCTGAGATTTCGTTATGTTGGATTGAGTATTGGATTTGATAACACTTGATGTATGTCTTGTGATGGGATATTTGTAGTGACAATGGGATCTTCTATTGATTCACTTGATGTATGTTTCGGCACTCAACTCGCGGAATCCTGAGGTGACATTGGGGTAATCTATGCATAGGGGTTGATGCACGTTTTCGTCCTACGTTCTCCGATAGAAACTTTGGGTGATTCTTTGTTGCACATTGAGAGATTGTTATATGATTCAATTATGTTATCATTGTTGAGAGAATTTGCACTAGTGAAAGTATGAACCCTAGGCCTTGTTTTCAAGAATTGCAATACTATTTTTGCTCACTTTTGTTACTAGTTACCTTGTTGTATTTATATTTTCAGATTACAAAAACCTATATCTACCATCCATATTACATGTGTATCACCATCTCTTCGCCGAACTAGTGCACCTATACAATTTAAATTGTATTGGGTGTGTTGGGGACACAAGAGACTCTTTGTTATTTGGTTGCAGGGTTGTTTGGGAGAGACCATCTTCATCCTATGCCTCCCACGGATTGATAAACCTTAGGTCGTCCACTTGAGGGAAAATTGCTATTGTCCTACAAAACTCTGCACTTGGAGGCCCAACATGAGTCTACAAGAAGTAGGTTGTGTAGTAGACATCAAGCTTTTTTCTGGTGTTGTTGCTGGGGAGGTTAGTGTTTGAAGGTATATCTTTAGATCTTGCAATTGAATCTTTTAGTTTCTTGTTTTATCACTAGTTTAGTCTATAAAATAAAACTACAAAAAATGGAATTAAGGTTGCCTCATATACTTTATCTTTATAATGTATTTCGTGAAAATGATGGAAAGGAAAATTACGCCAAAGTGTTAGAAGAAGAAGTCAATAAAATGTTCGGAACTAAATCTTTGAATGACGAGCATGATTGCAATGTTGTTAGTATGAATTCTTTGAATATTCATGATGCTAATGATATTCAAAGCCATATGCTTGGGGATTCTATGTTTGATGAAGATGATATTTTTTGTCCCCAAGTTTTGATGAGAATAGTTATTATGATGATAGGATGCCTCCTATTTATGATGATTATGTTGTTGTATGTAGGTTTGGAAGAGTGTCAACTCTAGGAAATAATGATCCCACTATTTTGGAGCGTGTTGAATCTTATTGTAAGAATTATGAAAGTGGATTTGGAGAGGTCATGACTTTATTTAGTGATGAATCCACTATTTTGGAAGAGGTTCCAATTGATTATCAGAACAAAGTTGCTATCTATGATGATTATTGTGATGACATGTATGCTATAAATAATAATGATAACCATGAAACTTGTGATCTTAATTTTAATTTTCAATTGGATTATGCCTCACATGATAGTTATTTTGTTGAGTTTGCTCCCACTACTATTCCTGAGAATAATTTTGCTTATGTGGAGAGTAATAAAATTTCTATGCTTGTGGATCATGAAAATAATGCTTTATGTGATAGTTATATTGTTGAATTCATTCATGATGCTACTGAAAATTATTATGAGAGGGGAACATGTGCTTTTACATATTGCAATAATGTCAAGTTTCCTCTCTATGTGTTGAAAATCTTGAAGTTATGCTTGTTTTGCCTTCCTATGCTAGTTGATTCTTGCTCCAATAAAATGTTTGCTCACAAAATCCGTATGCATATACTACTGCAGGATGCTGCTAACGTGACACTATGATCAAAGACCCTTCGAGAAACTATGTGCGATGCAATAATCGCAAACGGTGGTGTATGAAAACCGTCAAAATGTATAAAATGTTTGCGATGACTGATGCATCAAACACGGTTCAGATTTTAGTTGCGTGTGCGATGAAGGGCATATGGTTCAGTTCATTAACTATTTGCGACGAGGAGGAACAAAATAAACGGGTAGCCAGATGAAGGCGTGTGCGATACGCAGCACACGGTTCACTCGGATGAACTGTTTGTGATTAGGCAACACAAAAGAAACGGGCAGCCAGATGAAGGTGTGTGCGATATACAGCATACGGTTCACTCGGATGAACCGTTTGTGATTAGGCAACAGAAAAGAAATGGTCAGCCAGATCAAGGTGTGTGTGATATATGCATGCGGTTCACTCGGCCCTTGTCGTCAGTGTGTGACCTCTGTGGCAACCGTTCGCTCCCCAGGCGCCTCTTTGTGTACCGTGGCAACCGTCCACCGCCTATTCACCTTTCCCTCTCGATTTGGAACTGCTGTCGCACGCTCTTCCTCCCTCCATTTGCCTTCACCCTTCCTTCTACCATTGTTCGATCATCTTCTCCATGGAGGGAACAGGCCGGAAATGACCCCGTTATTCTTGCCCTGATCTGAAAGATGACATGGTGGAGGAACTCATTGATCGGTGCAACGTCATCACCTCGGCTAGCATGGCAGGTTCGTTCAAGACCATTCTCAACTCAACTAATAACATCATTACAAGGAACCCAAGGGTCCAGGAGCGGTTTGAGCTCCCCTATCTTATTCTCCGTGACCCTGCTGACTGGTGCGGGGACGAGGGAAGCCTCACCTTGTGCAAGTTTATGCCGCTTGATAATGATATGTATGATGTTAAGATGCCATCGCTTGAGGGCAAGGCTTGGGTAGGCGCAAATGGAGATTGGGTTGTTTATATTGGGTACAACTGTGAGTGGGAACTTGTGAATGTGTACACTCGTCACCGGGTTCCACTTCCAAAAATCTCGGACGACTGCCCAGAGGTTGAGTACACCGGTATTCTACGTGAGTTCAAATACAATCATGGTGACTGTCGTCTACGGAAGATAGCAATTTGTCAAGTTCCCAACGGCTCCTGGGATTACACGAACTATGAAGTTGTTGCTATCTTCGACAAGCTTGTTGCCGTCCTTACTTCCACGCCTCGATGGATATTGCTCAAAAATCAATTTACGTACACGGATGAGTACCGTGATGCAATTCAATACGAGGGTCTTGTGTTTCTTGCCACCACTTTCGTGGCCTTTGTTTTTGCATGGAATCCACGATGCTTAAAATGCGTTTGTCTTCCACTGTAATTATAATTGTTTCATCCACATGCATGCGGGTTAGCTAGTTTCCCTTTACTAATTAACCTTCTTGTGTTTCCAAGGTCCTGTGAACATTCCACCACCTATAATTGAAAAAATTTATAACCAAGGGGGAGATGACGATGCTGATGATCACGAGCATGAGGACGAGCAGGACCCATATACTCAGTGGCGCCTCGCAACTTATTCCGATGGATCACCTCTTCTTGTGCATGCTCTGAGGACCTTCTTGATGTTACTAAGGAAGCAGGTGTTGTCTCGCATGGTCACACTCTCCGGAACTATTCCAACATCCGTTGCAGGGTATTTGGGATGGATACTAGTGTACTAGCGCCAACACCTTCTCCCTGGTTCAGTATTGAAAGTCTTGGAGGAAACTCGCTCTTCCTTGGACAAAACTATCCAATGATGGTGGAAGGCGATCCAGCTGCTGTTGACACAACGTTACTACCATTTATGAGAAGCAACTGTATCTATACCTTGGACATTGTTATGCTTCCCTACCGTCCCAATATGGGTCCTGACATAGGCCGCTTCAGCCTGGATGATCAGTCATGTGTTCGTCTCGAGATTGACAGTAGCTGGCCCTTCCAAGAGAATCACTTATGGTTCAAAGCAAACGTTTCCAACGCCGACGAGTGGTTGAGCTAAAGTTCATTTCATCACTTTGTTATTTGTTGTGTGAGAAAAACTTTACTAGAATGTTTGGTTGGAAATGATCTATAATCCAACGTGTATCCTCGTTGTCGTTGTGGGTTGATGACTTGTTGTATGTAATCAATGGTACATTTGCATATGCGTCCATCAACTCACGCCTGCTAGTGGTGTCCATATGAACAGTGCTAGTGATTTTAGTTGCAAAAATTAGATAGTGCTAGTGATTGTTAGCTGCATATTTTGACAAATCACAGTGTTACAAGGTTAACAGATGGCAATGTTACTAGATAAACAAATGTCAATCTTTCTAGTTTGATAAATGGCAACATATCCAAAATGACAGATATGCAAATCTTACCCAATTGTTTGTACGTGGTTGCACACGGCTCATGCAAAACAACTGTTTGCGTTGAAGGGATGCAGACATCCTGCTCGGCACATTTTCCCTTGGCTTCCTGGGGAAGCTGTCGGTTTGCATACGGGTGTTCTAACTAAAACGTTTGTGATGAGCGTTTTATATTTAAAAACCACTGAGGTTTTTTTCAAAATAAAATCGTTTGATAAGTCTATACATTAAGAGAGAAAAATGCAAGTTCGTTCAAATCATATCTTTCATTCAGTCACACTGCGAATTTATATTCATATGATCGAGAATTCGAGATACAATATTAAACCCAAAAAAAACTATTTCCGGCGGCGGCGGAGGCGGCATGCCGCGCCGTTGCTACCTCTTCAGCATGCGTTGGTTTTCCCTTGAAGAGGAAAGGGTGATGCAGCAAAGTAGCATAAGTATTTCCCTCAGTTTTTGAGAACCAAGGTATCAATCCAGTAGGAGGCCACACGCAAGTCCCTCATACCTACACAAACAAATAAGAACCTTGCAACCAACATGATAAAGGGGTTGTCAATCCCTTCACGGCCACTTGCAAAACTGAGATCTGATAGAGATGATAAGATAATATTTCTGGTAATTTTATGATAAAGACTAAAAGTAAAGAAAGCAAAATAAACGGCGCCAGAAATAGCTAGTTGACGGGAGATTAATATGATGGAAAATAAACCCGGGGGCCATAGGTTTCACTACTGCCTTCTCTCAAGATAGCATAAGTATTACGGTGGGTGAACAAATTACTGTCGAGCAATTGATAGAAAAGTGCATAATTATGAGAATATCTACGCATGATCATGTATATAGGCCTCACGTCCGTGACAAGTAGATCGACTCACCTTTGCATCTACTACTATTACTCCACACGTCGACCGCTATCCAAAGATGCATCTAGAGTATTAAGTTCATAAGAACAGAGTAATGCATTAGGTAAGATGACATGATGTAGAGGGATAAACTCAAGCAATATTATGTAAACCCCATCTTTTTATCCTCGATGGCAACAATAAAATACGTGTTGTTTCCCTTTCTGTCACTGGGATCGAGCAACACAAGATTGAACCCAAAGCTAAGCACGTCTCCCATTGCAAGAAAGATCAATCTAGTAGGCCAAACCAAACTGATAATTCGAAGAGACTTGCAAAGATAACCAATCATACATAAAAGAATTTAGAAAAGATTCAAATATTGTTCATAGATAATCTGGATCATAAACCCACAATTCATCGGATCTCGACAAACACACCGCAAAAAGAGTTACATTGAATAGATCTCCAAGAAGATCGAGGAGAACTTTGTATTGAGATCAAAAGAGAGAAGAAGCCATCTAGCTAATAACTATGGACCCGAAGGTCTGTGGTAAACTACTCACACATCATTGGAGAGGCTATGGTGTTGATGTAGAAGCCCTCCATGATCGATTCCCCCCTCCGTGAGGCCGGAAAAAGGCCCCAAGATGGGATCTCATGGGTACAGAAGGTTGCGGTGGTGGAATTAGGTTTTCGTGGTGCTCCTCGATGGTTTCGGGGTACGTAGATATATATAGGAGGAAGAAGTAGGTCGGTGGAGCCACGGGGGCCCCACGAGGGTGGAGGGCGCTCCCAGGGGGTAGGCGCGCCCCCTGCCTCATGGACTCCTCGATGATTTCTTGGCGTCCACTCCAAGTCCTCTAGATCACGTTTGTTCCAAAAATAACTCTCCCGAAGGTTTCATTCCGTTTGGACTCCGTTTGATATTCTTTTTCTGTGAAACACTGAAATAGGCAAAAAAAACATCAATTTGCACTGGGCCTTGGGTTCATAGGTTAATCCCAAAAATAATATAAAAGTGTATAAATAAGCCCATTGAACATCCAAAACAGAATATATAATAGCATGGAACAATAAAAAATTATAGATACGTTGGAGACGTATCAAGCATCCCCAAGCTTAATTCCTGCTCGTCCTCGAGTAGGTAAATGATAAAAACAGAATTTTTGACGTGGAATGCTACCTAGCATATTCCTCAATGTGATTTTCTTTATTGTGGCATGAATGTTCAGATCCGAAAGATTTCGGATAAAAGTTTAATATTGACATAAAAATAATAATACTTCAAGCATACTAACAAGGCAATCATGTCTTCTCAAAATAACATGGCCAAAGAAAGTTATCCCTACAAAATCATATAGTCTGGCTATGCTCTATCTCCATCACACAAAGTATTTAATCATGCACAACCCCGATGACAAGCCAAGCAATTGTTTCATACTTTTGATGTTCTCAAACATTTTCAATCTTCACGCAATACATGAGCGTGAGCCATGGACATATCACTATATGTGGAATGGAATGGTGGTTGTGGAGAAGACAAAAAAGGAGAAGATAGTCTCACATCAACTAGGCGTATCAACGGGCTATGGAGATTCCCATCGATAGATATCAATGTGAGTGCGTAGGGATTGCCATGCAACGGATGCACTAGAGCTATAAGTGTATGAAAGCTCAACAAAAGAAACTAAGTGGGTGTGCATCCAACTCGCTTGCTCACGAAGACCTAGGGCATTTTGAGGAAGCCCGTCATTGCAATATACAAGCCAAGTTCTATAATGTAAAATTCCCACTAGTATATGAAAGTGACAACATAGGAGACTCTCTATCATGAAAATCATGGTGCTATTTTGAAGCACAAGTTTGGCAAAAGTATAGTAACATTGTCCCTTCTCTCTTTTTCTCTCATTCATTTTTTTATTTGGGCCTTTTTATTTTTTATTTTTATTTTTGGCCTCTTTCCCCTTTTTTTCTCTTTTTTTCGTCCGGAGTCTCATCCCGACTTGTGGGGGAATCATAGTCTCCATCATCCTTTCCTCACTTGGGACAATGCTCTAATAATGATGATCATCACACTTTTATTTACTTACAACTCAATACTTAGAACAAAATATGACTCTATGTGAATGCCTCCGGCGGTGTACCGGGATATGCAATGAATCAAGAGTGACATGTATGGAAGAATTATAAAGGTGGCTTTGCCACAAATACGATTTCAACTACATGATCATGCAAAGCAATATGACAATGATGAAATGTGTCATAATAAATGGAACGGTGGTAAGTTGCATGGCAATATATCTCGGAATGGCTATGGAAATGCTATAATAGGTAGGTATGGTGGCTGTTTTGAGGAAGGCATATGGTGGGTGTATGATACCGGAGAAAGGTGCGCGGTATTAGAGAGGCTAGCAATGGTGGAAGGATGAGAGTGCGTATAATCCATGGACTCAACATTAGTCATAAAGAACTCACATACTTATTGCAACAATCTATTAGTTATCAAAACAAAGTACTACGCTCATGCTCCTAGGCGGATAGATTAGTAGGAAAAGACCATCGCTCGTCCCCGACCGCCACTCATAAGGAAGACAATCAATAAATAAATCATGCTCCGAATTCATCACATAATGGTTCACCATACGTGCATGCTATGGGAATCACAAACTTTAGAACAAGTATTTATCAAATTCACAACTACTAAACTAGCATGACTCTAATATCACCATCCTCATATCTCAAAACAATCATCAAGTATCAAACTTCTCCTAGTATTCAATGCACTTACATGGAAGTATTTATTATATCCAACTTGGATGCATATCATATTAGGACTAATTTTATAACCAAGCCAAACTACCATGCTGTTCTAAAGGACTCTCAAAATTATATAAGTTAATCATGAGAGATAAATAATTTCTATAAAATAAAACCACCACCGTGCTCTAAAAGATATAAGTGAAGCACTAGAGCAAAATTGTTTAGCTCAAAAGATATAAGTGAAGCACACAGAGTATTCTAACAAATTCCAAATCATGTATGGCTCTCTCAAAAGGTGTGTACATCAAGGATGATTTTGGTAAAATAAAAAGCAAAGACGCAAATAATACAAGACGCTCCAAGCAAAACACATATCATGTGGTGAATAAAAATATAGCTCCAAGTGAAGTTACCGATGGACGAAGACAAAAGAGGGGATGCCTTCCGGGGCATCCCCAAGCTTAGGCTTTTGGTTCTCCTTGGATTTTACCTTGGGGTGCCTTGGGCATCCCCAAGCTTAGTCTCTTGCCACTCCTTGTTCCATAATCCATCAAATCTTTACCCAAAACTTGAAAACTTCACAACACAAAACTTATGAGAAAATCTCGTGAGCTCCGTTAGCGAAAGAAAACAAAACACCACTTCAAGTTACTGTAATGAACTCATTCTTTATTTATATTGGTGTTAAACCTAATGTATTCCAACTTCTCTATGGTTCATAAGCTCCATTACTAGCCATAGATTCATCAAAATAAGCAAACAACACACGGAAAACAGAATCTGTCAAAAACAGAACAGTCTGTAGTAATCTGTAACTAACGCAAACTTCTGGAACTCCAAAAATTCTAAAATAAATTTCTGGACGTGAGGAATTTATCCATTAATCATCTTAAAAAATAATCAACTAAATAGCACTCTCCAGTAAAAAGTTGTAGCTAATCTCGTGAGCGTTAAAGTTTCTGTTTTTTACAGCAAGATCAAAAAGACTTTCCCCAAGTCTTCCAAAAGGTTCTACTTGGCACAAACACTAATGAAAACGTAAAACCACATCTAAAAAGAAGCTAGATGGATTATTTATTGAATAAAATCAATTAAAAATATTGAGTTGTCTCCCAACAAGCGCTTTTCTTTAAAGCCTTTTAGCTAGGCATTGATAATCTTAATGATGCTCACATGAAAGAAAAGAATTGAAACGCAAAGAGAGCATCATAAAACACGTGACAAACACATCTAAGTCTAACATACTTCCTATGCATAGGCATATCATAAGTAAACAAATTTGCAAGGCAAGCAAAAACTAGCATATGCAAGGAAGAAGAAAGTGACGATAGCAATCTCAACATGACGAGAGGTAATTTAGTAAGATAAAAATTTCTAGAGGTAATTTAGGAAGAAGAGAGTAACGCATTAGGTAAGATGACATGATGTAGAGGGATAAACTCAAGCAATATGATATAAACCCCATCTTTTTATCCTTGATAGCAACAATACAATATGTGTTGTTTCCCTTTCTGTCACTGGGATCGAGCAACGCAAGATTGAACCCAAAGCTAAGCACTTCTCCCATTGCAAGATAGATCAATCTAGTAGGCCAAACCAAACTGATAATTCGAAGAGACTTGCAAAGATAACCAATCATACATAAAAGAATTCAGAGAAGATTCAAATATTGTTCATAGATAATCTGGATCATAAACCCACAATTCATCAGATCTCGACAAACACACCACAAAAAGAGTTACATCGAATAGATCTCCAAGAAGATCGAGGAGAACTTTGTACTTTGTAATGAGATCAAAAGAGAGAGAAGAAGCCATCTAGCTAATAACTATTGACCCAAAGGTCTGTGGTAAACTACTCACACATCATCGGAGAGGCTATGGTGTTGATGTAGACGCCCTCCATGATCGATTCCCCCTCCGGCGGAGCGCCGGAAATGGCCCCAAGATGGGATCTCACGGGTACAGAAGGTTGCGGCGGTGGAATAAGGTTTTCGTGGTGCTCCTCGATGGTTTCGGGTACGTAGGTATATATAGGAGGAAGAAGTAGGTCGGTGGAGCCACGAGGGGGCCATGAGGGTGGAGGGCACGCCCGGGGGGGTAGGCGCGCCCCCCTGCCTCGTGGCCTCCTTGATGATTTCTTGATGTCCACTCCAAGTCCTCTGGATCACGTTTATTCCAAAAATAACTCTCCCGAAGGTTTCATTCCATTTGGACTCCGTTTGATATTATTTTTCTGCGAAACACTGAAATAGGCAAAAAAACAGCAATTTGCACTGGGCCTTGGGTTAATAGGTTAGTCCAAAAAATAATATAAAAGTGTATAAATAAGCCCATTAAACATCCAAAAACAGAATATATAATAGCATGGAACAATCAAAAATTATAGATGTGTTGGAGACGTATCAGCCGTCGTTGTCGTTGCCGTCCTGTGGGACGCCGTTGTTGAAGTCTTCAAGGCAGCACAAAATGTTTTTCACTTGTAAATCAAAAATCATGTCGTTGCGCGATCGACGGGCGGGGCGCGGGAGGACGGCAACTGGCACCACTGAGAGGTAGCGGTCGACGGCAGCATCCCATGCCACTAAGGGGGGGGGCGCACGGGCACGGGCGCGGCGGGTGCAGCCAAACGCACGGGGACCAGCGCCGCAATTGGTGGAGGGACGCACATGGGCAGGGGCACGGGCGCGGCAGGTGCAGCCAAACGCACGGGGGCCGGTGCCACGGTGGGTGGAGGGGCGCGCACAGGCACGGGCACTGGTGCTTGCATGTACACGAGCTTGCATGGGTCCGCGGAGACCTCGCTGACGCCCGTGGCTTCTAGCTCTGCGATAGTGCTCGGCGACCAGCCCGTCAATGCTATGGGGATGGTCGCTGGCGCGGGTGCAGGGATGGGAGCTGGGACAGGAGCGGGGGCAGCAACCGCCACGGCCAGCTCGTTCTAGGCCATGTCCATGAGGCCCCATTTCTCCTTATTTTATATCTCCTCCGGCTCGGAGTTGACTTCACCAAACATGACGACTAGTGGCAGATGATCATTCTGCGCCATGGCGTTGGTCGAGGTCTGCGGGAGGGAGGGGAATGGGAGGCAAACAGTAAGGCCGCCCGTATTAAACAGCGGCTCATGCGCCATTAATGGAGAGGAAGGCGGGCGGCCATGGAAGTCAAAGGGCTCACTTCCCAGTGAGTAGCGTACAGCTCGCACGCTTCCCGGTGAGCCTGCGCATTGGAGAAAAGCTTGCACGCCTCTCGGTCAGCCTGCGCACCGGACTGCGCTCGCATGCCTCCCGTCCAGTCAACGTCAAGCAGTTGTCCGCACGGCACCTCCTACAGCCATTAAAACCAAGACACACGGCGTCACGTGAATGGTTAACAGAACACACACAGTTTGAATTATACAAACATTTGAGATATTAAAGTGGCAGCTATTTTTCCAAAATGCCTTTGTTGGCTGTCATTATTCGAGTGTGCCTTCTCTCAAAATGGACACGAAAAATGCCACAGCATGTCGGGTGCCATTCCATGATAGCATGCCAAGTTTCATGAATTTCAGATAAGTTTTGAATTTACTAGAATTTAAAAACCAGGCATCTCAATGTTTTGCCGGCAATCAACGGTGCCCTCGTGTTTGAAATTCATTCTCATTTCTTGCATGGGACCTAAGCATGCACCCAAGGACACAGATTTGATTTTTCAACCAATTTATATGCGTTGGAGCATGTGCACGTAGTTCAAAATTGAATTATGCACATAAATACATTGAAAACTCAGTTAATGCATAAAAATGTCCAAATGAATCCCGAAAAATCCCAAAAATTGACACAACACTCCTGTTGTCCTATGTTGACACGTGAAAAAATTTGAAAGCAATAAGAGGCAATGGATATCATTTTGTCCCCAAAGGTGGGACGTTCCCTACTGAAACCATCATGCTTGTTGTGAGAAGCTCTAGTTTGTGAGAAGCATATACCCGAACCTGCCCCAAATGGGACAAATTTTTTACCACGATATGTTGATGCTGCTCCATGATAGCATGCCAAGTTTCATGGATTTCAGACAGTTCTGAATTTACTAGAATTTAAAAACCAGGCATCTCTACGTTTTGCCGGCAATCAACAGTGCCCTGGTGTTTGAATTTCGTTCCCATCTCTTGCATGGGACCTAGAAATTCACCCAAGGACACACATGTGATTTTTCAACCAACTTTAGTGCATTGGAGCAGGTGCTTGTAGTTAAAATTTGAATTATGCACATAAAATGCCTAGAGAACCCAGTTAATATATAAAAAACGCCAAACGAACCCATAAAAATTCCAAGATTAAACACAACACTCCTGTTGTTCTATGTTGACACTAGAAATTTTTTGAAAACAATAAGAGGCAACGGATATCGTCATGTCCCCAAAGGTGGTACGTTCCCTATCGAAACCATCATGCTTGTTGTGAGAAGCTCTGGTTTGTGAGAAGCTTATACCCAAACCTGCCCCAAATAGGACAAAATTGTCACCACGCCATGTTGATGCCGCTCCATGATAGCATGCCAAGTTTCATGAATTTCAGACGAGTTTTGGATTTACTAGAATTTAAAAACCAGGTATTTCAACGTTTTGCCGGCAATCAACAGTGCCCTAGTGTTTGAAATTCATTCATGTCTCTTGCATGGGACCTAAGTATGCTCCCAAGGACACACATGTGATTTTTCAACCAACTTTGGTGCATTGGAGCATGTGCTTGTATTTCAAATTTGAATTATAGACATAAAATGCCTAGAAACCCAGTTAATGTATAAAAAAGGCCAAACGAACCCCAAAAAATTCATTCCCATTTCTTGCATGGGACCTAAGCATGCACCCAAGGACACAGATTTGATTTTTCAACCAATTTATATGCACTGGAGCATGTGCATGTACGTAGTTCAAATTTGAATTATGCACATAAATGCATTGAAAACTCAGTTAGTGCAAAAAAAATGTCCAAACGAACCCCGAAAAATCCCAAAATTTGACACAACACTCCTGTTGTTCTATGTTGACACGAGAAAACTTTTGAAAGCAATAAGAGGCAATTGATATCATTTCGTCCCAAAAGGTGGGACGTACGTTCCCTACCGAAACCATCAGGCTTGTTGTGAGAAGCTTTGGTTTGTGAGAAGCAATACCCAAACCTTCCCCAAATGGGACAAATTTTTTACCACGGCATGTTGATGACGCTCCATGATAGCATGTCAAGTTTAATGAATTTCAGACGAGTTTTGTATTTACTAGAATTTAAAAACCAGGCATCTCTATTTTTTGCCGGCAATCAACGGTGCCCTGGTGTTTGAAATTCATTCCCATTTCTTGCATGGGACCTAAGCATGCACCCAAGGACACAGATTTGATTTTTCAACCAATTTATATGCACTAGAGCATGTGCATGTAGTTCAAATTTGAATTATGCACATAAATGCATTGAAAACTCAGTTAATGCATAAAAATGTCCAAACGAACCCCGAAAAATCACAAAAATTGTGACAACACTCTTGTTGTTCTATGTTGACATGAGAAAAAATTGAAAGCAATAAGAAGCAATGGATATCGTTTCGTCCCCAAAGGTGGGACGTTCCCTATCGAAACCATCATGCTTGTTGTGAGAAGCTCTCGTTTGTGAGAAGCTTATACCCGAACCTGCCCCAAATGGGACAATAAATTTACCTCGCCATGTTGACGCCGCTCCATGATAGCATGCCAAGTTTCATGAATTTCCGACGAGTTTTGGATTTAGTAGAATTTAAAAACCAGGCATCTCTACGTTTTGCTAGCAATCAACAGTGCCCTGGTGCTTGAATTTCATTCCCATCTCTTGCACGGGACCTAGAAATTCACCCAAGGACACACATGTGACTTTTCAACCAACTTTAGTGCATTGGAGCACGTGCTTGTAGTTCAAATTTGAATTATGCACATAAAATGCCTAGAAAACCCAGTTAATGTATAAAAAAGGCCAAACGAACCCCGAAAAATTCCAAGATTAAACACAACACTCCTGTTGTTCTATGTTGACACTAGAAATCTTTTGAAAGCAATAAGAGGCAACGGATATCGTCATGTCCCCAAAGGTGGTACGTTCCCTATTGAAAACATCATGCTTGTTGTGAGAAGCTCTGGTTTGTGAGGAGAAGCTTATACCCAAACCTGCCCCAAATGGGACAAAATTTTCACCACGGAATGTTGATGCCGCTCCATGATAGCATGCCAAGTTTCATGAATTTCAAACGAGTTTTTGATTTACTAGAATTTAAAAACCAGGTATCTCAACATTATGCCGGCAATCAATAGTGCCCTGGTGTTTGAAATTCATTCCCGCCTCTTGCATGCGACCTAGAAATTCACCCAAGGACACACATGTGATTTTTCAACCAACTTTGGTGCATTGGAGCATGTGATTGTAGTTCAAATTTGAATTATGCACATAAAATGCCTAGAAATCCCAGTTAATGTATAAAAAAGGCCAAACGAACCCCGAAAAATTCATTCCCATTTCTTGCATGGGACCTAAGCATGCACCCAAGGACACAAATTTGATTTTCAACCAATTTGTATGCACCGGAGCATGTGCATGTAGTTTAATTTTGAATTGTGCACCTGAAATGGCTAGAAAACCATTTTAATGTATAAAATGTCCAAACAAGCCCTGAGATGTAGTACAAAATATCTTGGAGCACCGTCGGTGTATAGTACGCCTATGGCTTACGCGAGAAGGTGCTTCGGCTACAGTCCACAGCCGGTGTGTCAAGCACACTACCTCGCTCCCCAAAAACTCCCGCTCTGCTTCAGTCCGTTGATTCAAATTTGCAGTAGCCCCGGCATTTTACTCCCACCTCTGCATCCCTCGCAATCTCAAAAATATCTGCTCGCCCTTGATCCAAATATTCAGTAGCCCCGCCTTGTTACTCCCGCCTAGTAAATTTTTTAGTTGCCGCAGTGTCCTCAAACACAACCTTGCCCCCCCCCCCTCCACACACACCCCAAAACCTCCGCTCACATAGACACACACAACCCTCAAAACCATTGGTAGGTCGCCGCCATCACCGGTGCCTCCATCCTCAACCTCTTCCTGTGTGCCGGGGAGCTCGAGGAACCAATGGCCAAAAAGAGGTTTATCGCGGCCTTTTCAACCGACATCAGCGAGGTGGCCGCCGAGGTGTCCCCGTCGTCCTCCGCGAGCCCGATCCACTGTCGCTGGTCCCCCGATTCGTCCACCGCCGCTCCCTACTCCGGTTCGAGGACTTCCCCATCCTCCCTCGGACCCGCCAGCCGAGGAAGTCCTACCTCGGGGTCTAGCAGCGGTGGGGGGGGGACGTGGGTCGCCGAGATTACAGATCAAGAGACCCACACCCGTCGGTGGCTCGGTAGCTTCCACACGGTCGAGCTCGCGGCCATGGAGTACGACCGCTGGCAGGTCCGCTACCACAGCGCGACGGCTAGGCTCAATTTCCCCTTCGGCACACGTCCGGTCGATCTCGTTCTGCCAGAGACAGGGGTGGTGAGCTCAGCTATGGCGCGGGAGGACTGCGAGGCGTGGGAGCGCCTCGAGGCCGAGGCGGCCGACGAGGCCTACATGCAAGAGCTCCGCCGGCAGTACCCGGAGCTCGTGGAGGCGGAGCGGGCGATATTTACCGGCGCGGAGGGCGGCGAGGTTATCGTGCTCTCCTCCGATGACGAGGTCGAATGTGGCGAGGACGGCGGTGCGGAGGGCGGCGAGGTTATCGCGCTCTCCTCTGATGACGAGGTCGAAGGCGGCGGCGATGGCGGCGCGGAGGGCGTCGAGGTGGGCCCTAAGGATGAGGAGATCGACGTCGACGAGTGGAGGAGTGCCTTCCCCAACGACCCCGATGACGGTACTAGCCCGGACCCGGCTCGCGGCACACCATACATGACGAGGAAGGATTGGCTCGACCTCTACTTCGACCGAAAGTAGTTTAGCTTAGTTTAAATTTATGTTTTATGTTCCGTTATGCAAAATTATCTATGTTTATGTTTGAATGCATGCTACTTTCAGTTGAACCTACTTTGAACTTGATCAAATTGAAGTTTACAACCTTAAGTTTAGGGGATCGACTAGAAAAGGCCAAAAAATGCTGGAATATATATAGGTAAATTAACTGGGGCACATAGGTGCCTGGGCTCCTAGACCCGTTATGGCAAGTCTTATTTGTTGATGCATGTGTACTATCCACGATATAATGACTTACCAAATTTGTTCGGATGTGCTCAAACCATTAAAGGTCAATTGTTTCTTTCCAAAAAAACAATATACTACTGATTCTTTAGAAAGTTTCCGTTCCAAACTAAATCCGCACGGTATTTTTCTATAAAATGCACTGTCTTATACGTTCTTTAAATATGTTTTCAACTCTCATACCCCTTTGACTTATTGAAAAATGGTGCGCGTACAATATACCTATGATTTTTTTGGTTATTCATATATCCTTTATGTTTTTCACATTTTGACCATAGCTGCATTCCAATATACACAAGAGTATGTATATACCTAATGAAACAAAATGGCATGCATATACCCTCTAATTTTTTAAGGTATCTGATACAACCAAATAATATGAAACATCGTCCGAAAGGTTTGTATGTATAATTATGACGCTCTTATGTATTTTTATAATGTTTTCTATTCAAGGTATCTAGTATTTTTTTAAATAAGGTAGGCCACACTATTTAATGACTATTTTTTCTATACAAACTAAGGTGACCAAATAATATAAAATATAATTCTAATTTTTTTTACGAATGTACGCATGCATGTTGATACCCATACATGATTTTTATTTGACACTTTGACCATATTTGTGTATCATGATAACCAAGGGTGTGTATATGCCTAGTGAAACAAAAAGGGTATGTATATAATATCTGATTCTTTTAAAATATCAGATATGGCTAAATAATATGAGATATCATCCCAAAGGTATGTATCTATAACTAGGACATTCTTATGTATTTTTTGTAATGTTTTATTTTTCAAGGTATCTAATATTTTAAATAAATTATGGCCAGGTCACGCTTTTTAGTAACTAATTGTCCTGTACAAATTAACGTGGCTGAATAATATAAAATATGGTCTTAATTATTTTTACTTTATGATGTGTATACCTCGACCCGCGAGGAATATTATTCAACAATATTGTGAAACAATCCCCATGTACCTAAAATCATCCTCACTTTTTTCCATAAATTTGTTAACCACGGACTACCATACATAGAAATGGGTATGAAAAATTAATTAATTATGACACTCTCACACAAGAGACAATTAATGGCATGCATCAATTACTAAATTGGACCCTTTCTATAGCATCGGCCATGCAACAATCTTTGGAAGGTAAAGAATTAGCACGCATCATATTTTTTGGAATGTCATCAATACATGTACGTGGGTATACAAAGTATGGTAACTTATACATACAAACCTTTCGGACTTTCATATTATTTGGTTGTATCAGATACCTTAAAAAATTAGAGGGTATATGCATACCATTTTGTTTCATTAGGTATATACATACCCTTGTGTATATTGGAATGCAGCTATGGTCAAAATGTGAAAAACATAAAGGATATATGAATAACCAAAAAAATCATAGGTATATTGTACACGCACCATTTTTTCAATAAGTCAACGGGGTATGAGAGTTGAAAACATTTTGAAAGAATGTATAAGACGGTGCATTTTATAGAAAAATACCGTCGGATTTAGTTTGGAACGGAAAATTTCTAAAGAATCAGTAGTATATTGTTTTTTTGGAAAGAAACAATTGACCTTTAATGGTTTGAGCACATGCGAACAAACTTGGTAAGTCATTATATCGTGGATAGTACACATGCATCAACAAATAAGACTTGCCATAACGGGTCTAGGAGCCCAGGCACCTAGGTGCCCCAGTTAATTTACCTATATATATAAGGGTTTTAGTCCTTTAACTTTTTAAGGATCGCCTAGAGATGTCCTTATGACTTGTTTATTTCAATTCTTTACAATGTGATGCTCTATTTGCAACTATTTGCCGTGCAGTTCAATTTCATCAATAATACCACTATGAATTACGATATTTGGTTGTTGTTAAGGATATTATAGTTAACATGCCTTTTCGTTTTTCAATTATTGTTTAGCAACATGCATTGTAGTGAATGACTAAATATGCAATCCCAGGCTACCTAGCAACAAGGAAGAGTGTTACCTTAATGTTCTGATGACGTCTAGATATACATGTAATAAAATCTTCTATAATGGGATGGATGGAGTGTTGTACTACATCGTTTTTCAATTGTTGTTTAGCTTCTAATATTAACTTGGTGCTTTTAGGTACATATATCATTGCCAAAGATCCACACTTTGACCCTTTCTGCGTATGGGGCAATGAGATATTCATGAACCAAAGATCAAGTGAGGAAACCGATAAAGATTGTTATTAAAATGGGTCAACAGATGTCAATCGAACTATTAGTTTACACTTTATGCAAGACAATTTGTGAACTGCATGACGGTAAGTAAGAACCCTGTAGCCTTCTTTTTACTGCCCGTAATGAGTTGTGTTAGATGACAATATCTGAATCTTTTTTTTGCAGTGGATCCTGAAGCAGTTTACTCAAGATTACCTCTCAAACTACATGATTGTCGGTCGGCCATCACAAGGGGTTGGACTAGAGTCCTGCATGCCTTCTGCATCCAGGAGAGCACAATAGGGTCAATCCGCTTCACCTTGTTTAGCAACTGGAATGTCTGTCGCCTCTTTCTTTGCCATCTGTAATAGTACAAGTATAGAACCCTGGTACATCATTCTTTATTTGGTGTTTATGTAATTCTTAAATATATGTACCTATGAATCGAATAATGCCTTGGTTGTTTGAACCTGATGGATATGAATAAAGCTATAGCCTACTTTCAAGTTTAAAGTAGGTACAAATTTAAATAGCAGCAATTAAATTAGGGCGAAATTACGTTGTGCAGGTCATTACGGCACACACGGTTGGTAAAACACAAATGTTTGTGATATACACAATAATCCGAGACGGTTCCACGAGAGAGAAGCGTGTGCAAGCATGCACACAGTTGTAGTTTGCAAAGCGTGTGTGATGTCAGACACTATCACATACGGTGCGGGAAAACTAAATGTGTGTGATTGTCTTCCTATCATACACGGTTTATAATCATGAACTATTTGTGATGTGTCAGGCATCGTAAAACTCCCGTGCCTAGAATCTGCCTAGAAAACTCCTATGCCTGGAATCTGCCTGGTTTTAGGCAAAACCACAAAACTCCGACTGCGATGGCAATGCAAGCACAAACGAGTAGCAAGGATGAATCGTTTGGGATATTCGAGATATCGTAAACGGTTATATAGGGACAATTGTATGCATCAAGGCTCCCTATCCCCGACGGTTTCTGGGTCGTGTGGGAAGGACCCCCCCTATCGCCCACTCACTTGGCGACGGCTCCAAATGCCATCGCAGAAAGGGGTTAAAAACCATTTGTTTAGGACCGACGCGCTCCAGTGATAGGAAGTGTGTTAGACTTAAATGTGCTAGTCATATGCTTTTGATGCTCCTGTTATGTTTCAATTCTTATCTTCTATGTGAGCATCATTGAAATCATCATGCCTAGCTAAAAGGGCATTAAAGAAAAGCGCTTGTTGGGAGACAACCCAATATTTATTCCTACTGTTTTTGGTGTGTTCATATGATTATGCTACTGTATTAATCATGTTTTATAGCTTTTATTTCAATAAAGTTCCAAGTAAGACCTCTGGGATGGTCTATGGTGATATTGACTTGATCTTGCTGAAAAACAGAAACTTTTGCGCTCATTACTAGAATTTTAGAAACTCACAGAAGCGTGATTTTGATCTGAATTTATTACACAAAATTGATATACAAATTGCCTAGATTGTACTAACTTTTCAGAATTTTTGGAGTTGCATAAGTATACGAAGTTCCCACATTGCTACAGACTGTTCTGTTTTTGACAGATTCTGTTTTCTATGTGTGGTTTGCTTATTTTGATGAATCTATGAGTAGTATCGGAGGGTATGAACCATGTAGAAGTTGGAATACAGTAGATATAACACCAATATAAATTTAGAATGAGTTCACAACAGTACCAAAAGTGGTGATTTATTTTCTTATACTAACGGATCTTATGAGTTTTCTATTGAGTTTTGTGTTGTGAAGTTTTCACGTTTTTGGTAGAGATTTGATGGACTATGGAATAAGAGTGGCAAGAGCCTAAGCTTGGGGATGCCCAAGGCACCCCAAGGTAATATTCAAGGACAACCAAGCATATAAGCTTGGGGATGCCCCGGGTGGCATCTCCTCTTTTGTCTTCTATCCATTGATAAATTTACTTGAGGCTATATTTTTATTCACCACATGATATGTGTTTTTCTTGGAGTGTCTTGTATGATATGAGTCTTTGCTTTTTAGTTTGCCACAATCATACTTGCTGTACACACCTTTTGAGAGGAACACACATTAATCGTGAATTTATTAGAATACCCTTTGTGCTTTACTTATATCTTTTGAGCTAGGTAGTTGCTCTAGCGCTTCATTTATATGTTTTTAGAGCACGGCGGTGGTTTTATTTTATAGAAATTGATAAAATCTCATGCTTCACTTATATTATTTTGAGAGTCTTAAATAGCATGGTTATTTGCTTGGGTTATGAATTTAGTCCTAATATGATGGGCATCCAAGAGGGATATAATAAAAAAATCATATAAAGAGCATTGAATAGATGAGAAGTTTGATTCCTTGCATTTGTTTTGAGATATAAAGATGGTGATATTAGAGTCATGCTAGTGAGTAATTGTGGATTGGTAGAAATACTTGTGTTAAAGTTTGTGATTCCTGAAGCATGCACGTATGGTGAACTGTTATGTGATGAAGTCAGAGCATGATTTATTTTTTGATTGTCTTCCTTATGAGTGGCGGTTGAGAACGAGCGATGGTCTTTTCCTACCAATCTATCCCCCTAGAAGCATGCGTGTAGTACTTTGTTTTGATAGCTAATAAATTTTTGCAATAAGTATCTGAGTTCTTTATGACTAATGTTGAGTCCAGGGATTATACGCGCTCTCACCCTTCCACCATTGCTAGCCTCTCTAGTACCGTGCAACTCTCGCCGGTGCATTAAACCCACCATATATCTTCCTCAAAACAGCCACCATACCTACCTATTATGGCATTTCCATAGCCATTCCGAGATATATTGTCATACTTCCACCGTTCCATTTATTATGACATGTACCATAATTGTCATATTGCTTTGCATGATCATGTAGTTGGCATAATATTTATGGCTTGGCCACCGTTCATATTTTTTTATACATGTCACTCTTGATAATTGCACATCCCAGTACACCGCCGGAGGCATTCATATAGAGTCATATTTTTTTCTAGTATCGAGTTGTAATTCTTGAGTTGTAAGTAAATAAAAGTGTGATGATCATCATTATTATAGCACTGTCCCATGTGAGGAAAGGATGATGGAAGCTATGATTCCCTCACAAGTTGGGATGAGTCTCCGGACTTTAATAAAAATAAAAGAGGCCAAAGAGCCCCAAAAAAGAGAAATATATATATATAGAAAGTGAGAGAAAAAGAGAGAAGAGACAATGTTACTATCCTTTACCACACTTGTGCTTCAAAGTAGCACCATGTTCTTCATGATAGAGAGTCTCCTATTTTGCCACTTTCATATACTAGTGGGATTTTTTTATTATAGAACTTGGCTTGTATATTCCAATGATGGGCTTCCTCAAATTGCCCTAGGTCTTCGTGAGCAAGCGAGTTGGATGCACACCCACTTAGTTTCTTTTGTTGAGCTTTCATACACTTATAGCTCTAGTGCATCCGTTGCATGGAAATCCCTAATCACTTGCATTGATATCAATTGATGGGCATTTCCATAGCCCATTAATTTGCCTAGTTGATGTGAGACTTTCTCCTTCTTTTTTGTCTTCTCCACAACCACCATATTCTATTCCACCTATGGTGCTATATCCATGGCTCACGCTCATGTATTGCGTGAAAGTTGAAAAAGCTTGAGAACATTAGAAGTATGAAACAATTTCTTGGCTTGTCATAGGGGTTGTGCATGATGAAATATTTGTGTGATGAAGATAGAGCATAGCCAAACTATATGATTTTGTAGGGATAACTTTCTTTGGCCATGATATTTTCAGAAGACATGATTGCTTTATTAGCATGCTTGAAGTATTATTGTTTTTATGTCAATATTAAACTTTTGTTTTGAATCTTATGGATCTGAACATTCATGCCACAATAAAGAAGATTACATTGATAAATATATTAGGTAGCATTCACACTTCATAAATTCTTTCTTTTATCATTTACCTACTCGAGGACGAGCAGGAATTAAGCTTGGGGATGTTGATATGTCTCCAACGTATCTATAATTTATGTCGGTGTACTAGAGTAGGGGTACCCTAGTATCCCGTGCACTAGTACTGCAGACGATTCTGACACCATGGCGAGGTTTGCCTCGTCGCCGCCAAGATCCTCAAGTGGCTCCTTTGGAGCCATTCAAGAACAAAGTATTTGATTAAGAAGATAAGGCCCGGCAAGAGGAGCTTGTCGGGAAGGCCCTCAGGCGTCTGAAGACAAGGCCCGGCAAGAGGAGCTTGTCGGGAAGGCCCTCGGCGTCTGAAGACAAGGCCCGGCAAGAGGAGCTTGCGGGAAGGCTCAGGCGCGACAAGCCTCCGGACGCGACAAGATTGGCCGCGGCAAAGCGCTTGCCGCGACATGCAACTCTCTCCATCTCGCTCCGGCTCATCCGGTGCGTGTGCCATGGGACCATTCCATGCGGCGGCGTGTCGAGGCTGTGCAGCCAGCGGAGAAAGCGGCGATGCGGCTGACAAGCTTGCCATCGTGGCGGCGGCGCTTTTGACGGTCTCTGTTGCCTTTGTTTGGGCGACAACGGGCATTTATTGCTTTTGTCCCTTGCCGTCGGAGTTAGGTATTTTGCAGCGTACACTTGTTCGGTAGGTGTACCAACTCCTGTTTTTACATTTGTACCCTCATCTATGTTGCCACCTGTCGGAGACCCCTTGAGCATATAAAAGGAGGCCCATGCGCAACGTAGAAAGGGTTGGAGGTTCGGTTCATTGGCGCGCATGGGCCTCCTTTTATATGCTCAAGGGGTCTCCGACAGGTGGCAACATAGATGAGGGTACAAATGTAAAAATAGGAGTTGGTACACCTACCGAATAAAGGTATGCAAAATACCTAACTCGACGGCAAGGGACAAAGCAATAAATGCCCGCTGCTGTCGCCAAACAAAGGCAACAGAGATCGTCAAAGCGCCTCCGCCGCCACGATGGCAAGCTTGTCGTGCCGCTTATCGCTGCTCTCCGGCTGCACGACCTCTCGACACGCGCCGCATGGAATGGTCCCATGGCGACATGTCGCCGGATGAGCTGGAGCGAAGATGGAGAGAAGTTGCATGCCGCTGCAGCGCCTTTGCCGCGGCCGAATCCTTGTCGCGTCCGGAGGCTTGTCGCGCTCGAGCCTTCCCGGCAAGCTCCTCTTGACGGGCCTTGTCTTCTCAGACGCTCGAGTGGCCTTCCCGACAAGCTCCTCTTGCCGGGCCTTATCTTCTTAATCAAATACTTTGTTCTTGAATGGCTCCAAAGGAGCCACGGAGGATCTTTGGCGGCGACGAGGCAAACCGCCGCTGGTGTCAGAATCGTCTGCGGCATCTAGCACGGGATACTAGGGTACCCCTACTCTAGTACACCGACAATTTATGAAGGATTCATGCCATGTTTACAACAATTTTATATGGTTTTGGTATGATTTTATTAGAACTAACCCAGACTGGTGTTGTTTTCAACAGAACTATCGTGGTGTCGTTTTTTGTGCAGAAATAAAAGTTCTCGGAATGGGCTAAAAATTTACAGTGATTGTTTATGGACCAAAAGAGACCCCCGAAGCACCGGAGCTAGACCAGAAGAGTCCTGAGGAGTCCACAAGCGAGGGGCGCGCCCTGAGGGCTTGTGGGCCCCTCGGGCACCTCCTTGACTTGTTTCCGATGCCAAAATTTCTTATAAATAGAGAAACCTCCAAAAGAACCCTAGATCGGAAGTTCCGCTGCCGTAAGCCTCTGTAGCCATGAAAAAACAATCGGGAGCCCATTCCGGCACCCTGCCGGAGGGGGAAATCATCTCCGAAGGCCATCTATGATGAGGAGGGAGTAGTTCATCCTCAAGGCTGAGGTTATGTACCAATAGCTATGTGTTTGATCTCTCTCTCTCTCTCTCTCTCTCTCTCTCTCTCTCTCTCTCTCTCGTGTTCTTGATTTGGCACGATCTTGATGTACCGTGAGCTTTGTTATTATAGTTGGATCATATGGTGTTTCTCCCTCTCTACCTTCTTGTGATGAATTGAGTCTTTCTCTCTGAGGTTTTGTTATGTTGGATTGAGTATTGGATTTGAGAACACTTGATGTATGTCTTGCAATGGGATATCTGTGGTGACAATGGGATGTTCTATTGATTCACTTGATGTATGTTTTGGCACTCAACTCATGGATTCGAGGTGACATTGGGGTAATCTATGCATAGGGGTTGATGCACGTTTTTGTCCTACGTTCTCCGATAGAAACTTTGGAGTGATTCTTTGTTGCACGTTGAGGGATTGTTATATGATCCAATTATGTTATCATTGTTGAGAGAATTTGCACTAGTGAAAGTATGAACCCTAGGCCTTGTTTCCAAGCATTGCAATACCATTTTTGCTCACTTTTGTTACTAGTTACCTTGCTGTTTTTTATATTTTCAAATTACAAAAACCTATATCTACCATCCATATTACACTTGTATCACCATCTCTTCGCCGAACTAGTGCACCTATACAATTTACCATTGTATTGGGTGTATTGGGGACACAAGAGACTCTTTGTTATTTGGTTGCAGGGTTCAGGGTTGTTTGAGAGAGACCATCTTCATCCTACGCCTCCCACGGATTGATAAACCTTAGGTCATCCACTTGAGGGAAAATTGCTACTGTCCTACAAAACTCTGCGCTTGGAGGCCCAACACGAGTCTACAAGAAGGTTGCGTAGTAGACATCAGGAGTCAGCGGCGATTGCCTGCCGGACCTTGTCCAGCCCTTCGAGATTGAGCACGGTGGACCAGACCAATGCGAGCTCTGTGTTGGGGAACGTAGTAATTTCAAAAAAATTCCTACGCACGCGCAAGATCATGGTGATGCATAGCAACGAGAGGGGAGAGTGTTGTCCACGTACCCTCGTAGACCGAAAGCGGAAGCGTTATAACAACGCGGTTGATGTAGTCGTATGTCTTCACGGCCCGACCGATCAAGCACCAAAACTACGGCACCTTCGAGTTCTAGCACACGTTCAGCTCGATGACGATCCCCAGACTCCGATCCAGCAAAGTGTCGGGGATGAGTTCCGTCAGCACGGCGACGTGGTGACGATCTTGATGTTCTACCGTCGCAGGGCTTCGCCTAAGCACCGCTACAATATTATCGAGGACTATGGTGGAGGGGGCACCGCACACGGCTAAGAGATCTCAAGGATCAATTGTTGTCTCCCTAGGGTGCCCCTGCCCCCGTATATAAAGGAGCAAGGGGGGGAGGTGCGGCCGGCCAGGAGGAGGCGCGCCAGGAGGAGTCCTACTCCCACCGGGAGTAGCACTCCCTCCCTTCCTTGTTGGAGTAGGAGAGGAGAGAGAAGGAGAGAGAGGGGGAAAGGAAAGGGAGGAGCCGCCCCCCTCCTTGTCCAATTCGGACTTGGGGGGGAGGGGCACGCGGCTGCCCCTTGGCCGCCTCTCCTCTTCCTCCACTTGGGCCCATGAGGCCCATTAACCTCCGGGGGGGTTCCGATAACCCCCCGGTACTCCGGTATATATCTGATAACTCCCGGAACTATTCCGGTGTCCGAATATAGTCATCCAATATATCAATCTTCATGTCTCGACCATTTCAAGACTCCTCGTCATGTCCGTGATCACATCCGGGACTCCGAACAACCTTCAGTACATCAAAAACTATAAACTCATAATAAAACTGTCATCGTAACGTTAAGCGTGCGGACCCTACGGGTTCGAGAACAATGTAGACATGACCTAGAACTGTTTCCGGTCAATAACCAATAGTGGAACCTGGATGCTCATATTGGCTCCTAAATATTCTACGAAGACCTTTATCGGTCAAGCCGCATAACAACATACGTTGTTCCCTTTGTCATCGGTATGTTACTTGCCCGAGATTCGATCGTCGGTATCCAATACCTAGTTCAATCTCGTTACCGGCAAGTTTCTTTACTCGTTACGTAATGCATCATTCCGTAACTAACTCATTAGCTACATTGCTTGCAAGGCTTATAGTGATGTGCATTACCGAGAGGGCCCAGAGATACCTCTCCGACAATCGGAGTGACAAAACCTAATCTTGAAATACGCCAACCCAACATGTACCTTTGGAGACACCTGTAGAGCTCCTTTATAATCACCCAGTTATGTTGTGACGTTTGGTAGCACACAAAGTGTTCCTCCGATAAACGGGAGTTGCATAATCTCATAGTTATAGGAACTTGTATAAATCATGAAGAAAGCAATAGCAATATACTAAACGATCAAGTGCTAAGCTAACGAAATGGGTCAAGTCAATCACATCATTCTCCTAATGATGTGATCCCATTAATCAAATAACAACACATGTCTATGGCTAGGAAACATAACCATCTTTGATTAATGAGCTAGTCAAGTAGAGGCATACTAGTGACATTAAGTTTTGTCTATGTATTCACCCATGTCCGGTTAATACAATTCTAGCATGAATAATAAACATTTATCATGATATGAGGAAATAAATAATAACTTTATTATTGCCTCTAGGGCATATTTCCTTCAGTATCCCACTTGCACTAGAGTCAATAATCTAAATTACATAGTAATGATTCTAACACCCATGGAGTCTTGGTGCTGATCATGTTTTGCTCGTGGAAGAGGCTTAGTCAACGGGTTCGCAACATTCGAGATCCGTATGTATCTTGCAAATCTCTATGTCTCCCACCGGACTTTGTCCCGGATGGAATTGAAGCGTCTCTTGATGTGCTTGGTCCTCTTGTGAAATCTGGATTCCTTTGCCAAGGCAATTGCACGATATTGTCACGTAAGATCTTCATTGGTCTGTTGCACTAGGTATGACACCTAGATCGGAAATGAACTCTTTCATCCGCACTCCTTCATTTCTTTGCTTCCGAAGCATCTATGTACTCCGCTTCGCATGTAGATCCCGCCACGACGCTTTTGTTTAGAACTGCACCAACTGACAGCTCCACCATTCAATATAAACATGTATCCGGTTTGCGATTTAGAATCGTCCGGATTAGTGTCAAAGCTTGCATCGACGTAACCATTTATGACTAGCTCTTTGTCACCTCCATAAACGAGAAACATATCCTTAGTCCTTTTCAGGTATTTCAGGATATTCTTGACCGTTGTCCAGTGATCCACTCCTAGATTACTTTGGTACCTACCTGCCAAGCTTATTGCTAAGCATACGTCAGGTCTGGTACATAGCATTCCATACATGATAGAGCCTATGGCTGAAGCATAGGGAACACCTTTAATTTTCTGTCTATCTTCTGTTGTGGTCGGGCATTGAGTCTGACTCAACTTCACACCTTGTAACACGGGAAAGAACCCTTTCTTTTCCTGATCCATTTTGAACTTTTTCAAAACTTTATCAAGGTATGTGCTTTGTGAAAGTCCAATTAAACGTGTTGATCTATGTCTATAGATCTTGATGCCCAATATGTAAGCAGCTTCACCGAGGTCTTTCATTGAAAAACTTTTATTCAAGTATCCCTTTATGCCATCCAGAAATTATATATCATTTCCAATTAACAATATGTCATCTACATATAATATCGTAAATGCTACTGAGCTCCCACTCACTTTCTTGTAAATACAGGCTTCTCCAAAAGTCTCACAAAACCATATGCTTTGATCACACTATCAAAGCGTTTATTCCAACTCCGAGAGGCTTGCACCAGTCCATAAATGGATCATTTGGAGCTTGCACACGTTATTAGCACCTTTTGGATCGACAAAACCTTCCGGTTGCATCATATACAACTCTTCTTCCGTAAATCCATTCAGGAATGCAGTTTTGACTTCCATTTGCCAAATTTCTTAATCATAAAATGCGGCAATTGCTAACATGATTCAGACAGACTTAAGCATCGCTTCATGTGAGAAAGTCTCATCGTAGTCAACCCCTTGAACTTGTCGAAAACCTTTTGCAACAAGTCGAGCTTTGTAGACAGTTACACTACCATCGGCGTCGATCTTCTTCTTGAAGATCCATTTATTTTCTATGGCTTGCCGATCATCGGGCAAGTCAACCAAAGTACATACTTTGTTCTCATACATGGATCCCATCTCAGATTTCATGGCCTCTAGCCATTTTGCGGAATCTGGGCTCATCATCGCTTCCTCATAGTTCGTGAGTTCGCCATGGTCAAGTAACATGACTTCCAGAATAGGATTACCGTACCACTCTGGTGCGGATCTTACTCTGGTAGACCTACGAAGTTCGGTAGTAACTTGATCTGAAGTTTCATGACCAGTATCATTAGTTTCCTCACTGATTGGTGTAATTGTCACAGGAACCGGTTCTTGTGATGAACTACTTTCCAATAAGGGAGCAGGTACAGTTACCTCATCAAGTTATACTTTCCTCCCACTCACTTCTTTCGAGAGAAACTCCTTCTCTAGAAAGGATCCGAATTTAGCAACAAAAATCTTGCCCTCGGATCTGTGATAGAAGGTGTACCCAATAGTCTCTTTTGGGTATCCTATGAAGACACATTTCTCCGACTTGGGTTCGAGCTTATCTGGTTGAAGTTTCTTCACATAAGCATCGCAGCCCCAAACTTTAAGAAACAACAACTTTGATTTCTTGCCAAACCATAGTTCATAAGGTGTCGTCTCAACGGATTTTGATGGTGCCCTATTTAACGTGAATGTGGCCGTCTCTAAAGCATAACCCCGAAACGATAGCGGTAAATCAGTAAGAGACATCATAGATTGCACCATATCTAGTAAAGTACGATTACGACGTTCGGACACACCATTTCGTTGTGGTGTTCCGGGTGGCGTGTGTTGCGAAACTATTCCGCATTGTTTCAAATGTAAACCAAACTCGTAACTCAAATATTCTCCTCCATGATCAGATCGCAGAAATTTTATTTTCTTGTTACGATGATTTTCTACTTCACTCTGAAATTCTTTGAACTTTTCAAATGTTTCAGACTTGTGTTTCATCAAGTAGATATACCCATATCTGCTCAAATCATCTGTGAAGGTGAGAAAATAACGATACCGCCATGAGCCTCAATATTCATTGGACCACATACATCGGTATGTATGATTTCCAATAAATCAGTTGCTCGCTCCATAGTTAGGAGAACGGCGTTTTAGTCATCTTGCCCATGAGGCACGGTTCGCAAGTACCAAGTGATTCCTAAGTCCATCAAGATGGAGTTTCTTCATGCGTTTTACATCGATATGACCTAACGGCAGTGCCACAAATAAGTTGCACTATCATTATCAACTCTGCATCTTTTGGCTTCAACATTATGAATATGTGTATCACTACTATCGAGATTCAATAAAAATAGACCACTCTTCAAGGGTGCATGACCATAAAAGATATTACTCATATAAATAGAACAACCATTATTCTCTGATTTAAATGAATAACTGTCTCGCATCAAACAAGATCCAAATATAATGTTCATGCTTAACGCTGGCACCAAATAACAATTATTTAGGTCTAAAACTAATCCCGATGGTAGATGTAGAGGTAGCGTGCCGACCGCGATCACATCGACTCTGGAACCATTTCCCACGCGCATCGTCACCTCGTCCTTAGCCAATCTTCACTTAATCTGTAGTCCCTGTTTCGAGTTGCAAATAATAGCAACAGAACCAGTATCAAATACCCAGGTGCTACTGCGAGCATTAGTAAGGTACACATCAATAACATGTGTATCACATATACCTTTGTTCACCTTGCCATCCTTCTTATCCGCCAAATACTTGGGGCAGTTCCGTTTCCAGTGTCGATGCGCTTGCAGTAGAAGCACTCAGTTTCAGGCTTAGGTCCAGACTTGGGTTTCTTCTCCTGAGCAGCAACTTGCTTGCTGTTCTTCTTGAATTTCCCCTTCTTCTTCGCTTTGCCCTTCTTGAAACCGATGGTCTTATTGACCATCAACACTAGATGCTCCTTCTTGATTTCTACCTCTGCAGCCTTTAGCATTGCGAAGAGCTTGGGAGTAGTCTTGTCCATCCCTTGCATATTATAGTTCATCACAAAGCTCTTGTAGCTTGGTGGCAGTGGTTGAAGAATTACATCAATGACACTATCATCGGGAAGATTAACTCCCAGCTTGAATCAAGTGATTATTATACCCAGACATTTTGAGTATATGTTCACTTGTGAACTATTCTCCTCCATCTTACAGCTATAGAACTTATTGGAGACTTCATATCTCTCAATGGCATTTGCTTGAAATATTAACTTCAACTCCTGGAACATCTCATATGCTCCATGACGCGTTCAAAACGTCGTTGAAGACCCGGTTCTAAACCGTATAGCATGGCACAATCGAACTATCGAGTAGTCATCAGCTTTGCTTTCGCCAGACGTTCTTAACGTCGTCGGTTGCATCTGCGGCACCTGGCACCCAGCGGTGCTTCCAGGACGTAATTCTTCTGTGCAGCAATGAGGATATTCCTCAGGTTACGGACCCAGTCCGTGTAATTGCTACCATTGTCTTTCAACTTAGCTTTCTCAAGGAACACATTGAAATTCAACGGAACAACAACACGAGCCATCTATCTACAACAAACATAGACAAGCAAAATACTATCAGGTACTAAGTTCATTATAAATTTAAGTTCAATTTAATCATATTACTTAAGAACTCCCACTTAGACAGACATCTCTCTAGTCATCTAAGTGATCACGTGATCCAAATCAATTAAACCATGTCCGATCAACACGTGAGATGGAGTAGTTTCAATGGTGAACATCACTATGTTGATCATATCTACTATATGATTCACGCTCGACCTTTCGGTCTCTGTGTTCCGAGGCCATATCTGTATATGCTAGGCTCGTCAAGTTTAACCTGAGTATTCCGCATGTGCAACTGTTTTGCACCCGTTGTATTTGAACGTAGAGCCTATCACACCCGATCATAACGTGGTGTCTCAGCACGAAGAACTTTCGCAATGGTGCATACTCAGGGAGAACACTTCTTGATATTTAGTGAGATATCATCTTAAAATGCTACCGTCAATCAAAGCAAGATAGGATGTATAAAGGATAAACATCACATGCAATCAATATAAGTGATATGATATGGCCATCATCATTTTGTGCTTGTGATCTCCATCTCCGAAGCACCGTCGTGATCACCATCGTCACCGGCGCGACACCTTGATCTCCATCGTAGCATCGTTGTTGTCTCACCAATCTTATGCTTCTACGACTATCGCTACCACTTAGTGATAAAGTAAAGCATTACAGGGCGATTGCATTGCATACATTAAAGCGACAACCATATGGCTCCTCCCAGTTGCCGATAACTCGATTACAAAACATGGTCATCTCATACAATAAAATATAGCATCATGTCTTGACCATATCACATCACAACATGCCCTGCAAAAGCAAGTTAGACGTCCTCTACTTTGTTGTTGCAAGTTTTACGTGGCTGCTACGGGCTTAGCAAGAACCGTTCTTACCTACGCATCAAAACCACAACGATAGTTCGTCAAGTTAGTGTTGTTTGAACCTTCGCCCATAGCGACCGGCGTATGCCTCGGTTCAACTAAAGTTGGAGAAACTGACACCCGCTAGCCACCTCTGTGCTAAGCACGTCGGGAGAACCGGTCTCGCGTAAGCGTACGCGTAATGTCGGTCCGGGCCGCTTCATCCAACAATACCGCTGAACCAAAGTATGACATCTTTGGTAAGCGGTATGACTTGTATCGCCCACAACTCACTTGTGTTCTACTCGTGCATATAACATCTACGCATAAAACCAGGCTCGGATGCCACTTTGTTGGGGAATGTAGTAATTTCAAAAATTCCCTACGCACACGCAAGATCATGGTGATGCATAGCAATGAGAGGGAGAGTGTTGTCCAAGTACCCTCGTAGACCGAAAGCGGAAGCATTATAACAACGCGGTTAATGTAGTCGTACGTCTTCACGGCCCGACGGATCAAGCACCGAAACTACGGCACCTCCGAGTTCTAGCACACGTTCAGCTCGATGACGATCCCCGGACTCCGATCCAGCAAAGTGTCGCGGATAAGTTCCGTCAGCACGACGGCGTGGTGACGATCTTGATGTTCTACCGTCGCAGGGCTTTGCCAAAGCACCGCTACAATATTATCGAGGACTATGGTGGAGGGGGGCACCGCACATGGCTAAGAGATCTCAAGGATCAATTGTTGTCTCTCTAGGGTGCCCCCTGCCCCCGTATATAAGGGAGCAAGGGGGAGGTGCGACCAGCCAGGAGGAGGCGCGCCAGGAGGAGTCCTACTCCCACCGGGAGTAGGACTCCCTCCCTTCGTTGTTGGAGTAGGAGAGGAGAGAGAAGGAGAGAGAGGGGGGAAGGAAAGGGGGGCGCCGCCCCCCTCCTTGTCCAATTCGGACTTGTGGGGGGGGCGGCTGCCCCTTGGCAGCCTCTTCTCTTCCTCCACTTGGGCCCATGAGGCCCATTAACCTCCGGGGGTTCGGTAACCCCGGTACTCCGTATATATCCGATAACTCCGGAACTATTACGGTGTCCGAATATAGTCATCCAATATATCAATCTTCATGTCTCGACCATTTCGAGACTCCTCGTCATGTCTGTGATCACATCCGGACTCGAACAACCTTGGTACATCAAAACTATAAACTCATAATAAAACTGTCATTGTAACGTTAAGCGTGCGGACCCTGCGAGTTCGAGAACAATGTAGACATGACCTAGAACTGTTTCCGGTCAATAACCAATAGCGGAACCTGGATGCTCATATTGGCTCCTACATATTCTACGAAGATCTTTATCGGTCAAACCGCATAACAACATCGTTGTTCCTTTTGTCATCGGTATGTTACTTGCCCGAGATTCGATCGTCGGTATCCAATACCTAGTTCAATCTAGATTCTTGGCAAGTCTCTTTACTCGTTACATAATGCATCATTCGTAACTAACTCATTAGCTACATTGCTTGCAAGGCTTATAGTGATGTGCATTACCGAGAGGGCCCAGAGATACCTCTCCGACAATCGGAGTGACAAAACCTAATCTTGAAATACGCCAACCCAACATGTACCTTTGGAGACACTTGTAGAGCTCCTTTATGATCACCCGATTCACGTTGTGACGTTTGGTAGCACACAAAGTGTTCCTCCCAGTAACGGAGTTGCATAATCTCATAGTTATAGGAACTTGTATAAGTCATGAAGAAAGCAATAGCAATATACTAAACGATCAAGTGCTAAGCTAACGGAATGGGTCAAGTCAATCACATCATTCTCCTAATGATGTGATCCCATTAATCAAATAACAACACATGTCTATGGCTAGGAAACATAACCATCTTTGATTAATGAGCTAGTCAAGTAGAGGCATACTAGTGACATTAAGTTTTGTCTATGTATTCACACATGTATCAAGTTTCCGGTTAATACAATTCTAGCATGAATAATAAACATTTATCATGATATGAGTAAATAAATAATAACTTTATTATTGCCTCTTCAAGGGTGCATGACCATAAAAGATATTACTCATATAAATAGAACAACCATTATTCTCTGATTTAAATGAATAACCGTCTCGCATCAAACAAGATCCAAATAAATGTTCATGCTTAACGCTGGCACCAAATAACAATTATTTAGGTCTAAAACTAATCCCGATGGTAGATGTAGAGGTAGCGTGCCGACCGCGATCACATCGACTCTGGAACCATTTCCACGCCAAGCACCGTCACCTCGTCCTTAGCCAATCTTCGCAATCCGTAGTCCCCTGTTTGAGTTGCAAATATTAGCAGAACCCGATTATCAAATACCAGTGCTCTGCGAGCATTAGTAAGGTACACATCAATAACATGTATATCACATATACCTTTGTTCACCTTGCCATCCTTCTTATCCACCAAATACTTGGGGCAGTTCCGTTTCCGGTGTTCACCGCTTGCAGTAGAAGCACTCGATTTGTGCTTAGGTCCAGACTTGGGTTTCTTCTCCCGAGCAAAGAACTTGCTTGCTGTTCTTCTTGAATTTCCCCTTCTTCTTCCCTTTGCCCTTCTTCTTGAAACCGGTGGTCTTATTGACCATCAACACTTGATGCTCCTTCTTGATT
Source organism: Aegilops bicornis (assembly GCA_021605145.1). Lineage (NCBI taxonomy): Eukaryota > Viridiplantae > Streptophyta > Magnoliopsida > Poales > Poaceae > Aegilops > Aegilops bicornis. The sequence goes on along the minus strand of CM038672.1, from coordinate 470,611,099 downwards.
TCTACCTCTGCAGCCTTTAGCATTGCGAAGAGCTTGGGAGTAGTCTTGTCCATCCCTTGCATATTATAATTCATCACAAAGCTCTTGTAGCTTGGTGGCAGTGATTGAAGAATTATGTCAATGACACTATCATCAGGAAGATTAACTCCCAGTTGAATCAAGTGATTATTATACCCAGACATTTTGAGTATATGTTCACTGACAGAACTATTCTCCTCCATCTTACAGCTATAGAACTTATTGGAGACTTCATATCTCTCAATCTGGGCATTTGCTTGAAATATTAACTTCAACTCCTGGAACATCTCATATGCTCCATGACGTTCAAAACGTCGTTGAAGACCCGGTTCTAAACCGTATAGCATGGCACACTGAACTATCGAGTAGTCATCAGCTTTGCTCTGCCAGACGTTCTTAACGTCGTCGATTGCATCTGCGGCGGGCACAGCACCCAGCGGTGCTTCCAGGACGTAATTCTTCTGTGCAGCAATGAGGATATTCCTCATGTTACGGACCCAGTCCGTGTAATTGCTACCATTGTCTTTCAACTTAGCTTTCGCAAGGAACACATTAAAATTCAACGGAACAACAACACGAGCCATCTATCTACAACAAACATAGACAAGCAAAATACTATCAGGTACTAAGTTCATTATAAATTTAAGTTCAATTTAATCATATTACTTAAGAACTCCCACTTAGACAGACATCTCTCTAGTCATCTAAGTGATCACGTGATCCAAATCAATTAAACCATGTCCGATCGTCACGTGAGATGGAGTAGTTTCAATGGTGAACATCACTATGTTGATCATATCTACTATATGATTCACGCTCGACCTTTCGGTCTCCGTGTTCCGAGGCCATATCTGTATATGCTAGGCTCGTCAAGTTTAACCTGAGTATTCTGCGTGTGCAACTGTTTTGCACCCGTTGTATTTGAACGTAGAGCCTATCACACCCGATCATAACGTGGTGTCTCAGCACGAAGAACTTTCGCAACGGTGCATACTGAGGGAGAACACTTCTTGATATTTAGTGATATATCATCTTAAAATGCTACCGTCAATCAAAGCAAGATAAGATGTATAAAGGATAAACATCACATGCAATCAATATAAGTGATATGATATGGCCATCATCATCTTGTGCTTGTGATCTCCACCTCAAAGCACCGTCGTGATCACCATCGTCACCGGTAGCGACACCTTGATCTCCATCGTAGCATCGTTGTTGTCTCGCCAATCTTATGCTTCTACGACTATCGCTGCCGCTTAGTGATAAAGTAAAGCATTACAGGGCGATTGCATTGCATACAATAAAGCGACAACCATATGGCTCCTCCCAGTTGCCGATAACTCGATTACAAAACATGATCATCTCATACAATAAAATATAGCATCATGTCTTGACCATATCACATCACAACATGCCCTGCAAAAGCAAGTTAGACGTCCTCTACTTTGTTGTTGCAAGTTTTACGTGGCTGCTACGGGCTTAGCAAGAACCGTTCTTACCTACGCATCAAAACCACAACGATAGTTCGTCAAGTTAGTGTTGTTTGAACCTTCGCAACGACCGGGCGTAGCCACACTCGGTTCAACTAAAGTTGGAGAAACTGACACCCGCTAGCCACCTCTGTGCTAAGCACGTCGGGAGAACCGGTCTCGCGTAAGCGTACGCGTAATGTCGGTCCGGGCCGCTTCATCCAACAATACCGCTGAACCAAAGTATGACATCTTTGGTAAGCAAGATGACTTGTATCGCCCACAACTCACTTGTGTTCTACTCATGCATATAACATCTACGCATAAAACCAGGCTCGGATGCCACTGTTGGGGAATGTAGTAATTTCAAAAAAATTCCTACGCACACGCAAGATCATGGTGATGCATAGCAATGAGAGGGGAGAGTGTTGTCCACGTACCCTCGTAGACTGAAAGCGGAAGTGTTATAACAACGCGGTTGATGTAGTCGTACGTCTTCACGGCCCGACAGATCAAGCACCGAAACTACGGCACCTCCGAGTTCTAGCACACGTTCAGCTCGATGACGATCCCTAGACTCTGATCCAGCAAAGTGTCGGGGATGAGTTCCGTCAGCATGACGGCGTGGTGACAATCTTGATGTTCTACCGTCGCAGGGCTTCGCCTAAGCACGGCTACAATATTATCGAGGACTATGGTGGAGGGGGGCACCGCACACGACTAAGAGATCTCAAGGATCAATTGTTGTCTCTCTAGGGTGCCCCCTGCCCCCGTATATAAGGGAGCAAGGGGGGAGGTGCGACCAGCCAGGAGGAGGCGCGCCAGGAGGAGTCCTACTCCCACCGGGAGTAGGACTCCCTCCCTTCCTTGTTGGAGTAGGAGAGGAGAGAGAAGGAGAGAGGGGGAAAGGAAAGGGGGGCGCCGCCCCCCCCCCCCCTCCTTGTCCAATTCGGACTTGGGGGGAGGGGCGCGCGGCTGCCCCTTGGCCGCCTCTCCTCTTCCTCCACTTGGGCCCATGAGGCCCATTAACCTCCGGGGGGTTCCGGTAACCCCCCGGTACTCCGGTATATATCCGATAACTCCCGGAACTATTCTGGTGTCCGAATATAGTCATCCAATATATCAATCTTCATGTCTCGACCATTTCGAGACTCCTCGTCATGTCTGTGATCACATCCGGGACTCCGAACAACCTTCGGTACATCAAAAACTATAAACTCATAATAAAACTGTCATCGTAACGTTAAGCGTGCGGACCCTGCGAGTTCGAGAACAATGTAGACATGACCTAGAACTGTTTCCGGTCAATAACCAATAGCGGAACCTGGATGCTCATATTGGCTCCTACATATTCTACGAAGATCTTTATCGGTCAAACTGCATAACAACATACGTTGTTCCCTTTGTCATCGGTATGTTACTTGCCCGAGATTCGATCGTCGGTATCCAATACCTAGTTCAATCTCGTTACTGGCAAGTCTCTTTACTCGTTACATAATGCATCATTCCATAACTAACTCATTAGCTACATTGCTTGCAAGGCTTATAGTGATGTGCATTACCGAGAGGGCCCAGAGATACCTCTCCGACAATCGGAGTGACAAAACCTAATCTTGAAATACGCCAACCCAACATGTACCTTTGGAGACACTTGTAGAGCTCCTTTATAATCACCTAGTTACGTTGTGACGTTTGGTAGCACACAAAGTGTTCCTCCGGTAAACGGGAGTTGCATAATCTCATAGTTATAGGAACTTGTATAAGTCATGAAGAAAGCAATAGCAATATACTAAACTGTCAAGTGCTAAGCTAACGGAATGGGTCAAGTCAATCACATCATTCTCCTAATGATGTGATCCCATTAATCAAATAACAACACATGTCTATGGCTAGGAAACATAACCATCTTTGATTAATGAGCTAGTCAAGTAGAGGCATACTAGTGACATTAAGTTTTGTCTATGTATTCACACATATATCAAGTTTCCGGTTAATACAATTCTAGCATGAATAATAAACATTTATCATGATATGAGGAAATAAATAATAACTTTATTATTGCCTCTAGGGCATGTTTCCTTCACTCTGACCCAGCCTGAGGCGCCTCTGTTGAGGCCCTGGCCCTCTTCTTCTTGAGGGCCATGGCAGCGAGGCAGACTGGAGCGGACACAAGATCCAGCGAGGGAGGCACGAGCTTGTAGAGGAAGGAAGGAGCAGAAGGCGGGCGCGCGGCGGGACAATGATGGTTCCACCGCACGCGCTAGGCTTTTTTTCAGTAAGGGAGGTTGCCGAAGAAACATGGGGAAGTGGAGGCGTCCATGTCCTGTCGTGCGCCACAGGCGAGCCTGGCCCGCAGGAGATTGGGCCTCGCGGCGTTTCGCCCTTCCTTCCTTGCCTGCGTCACGAAGCCAGGCCGGGCACGCCTTGGGCCCGGGGGGGCTACTGTCGACGTTCTTGGATTGGGGGTACTCAGATTTGCCTGCCTACGGCCCAGCGTGTGCCTCATCGACAGCCCGGTATGGCCCGGCTACAAGACTCCGAGGACAAGACCCTCGCGAGGGCCCCCGGCCTCACGAGGCGGACGACGCCAAGACCTCCAGAGGAGCGACCTCCCCAGGTTGCCTCCCGAGGAGCAGAGACTTCTATGCGGGTACCCAGCCTCATGAGGCTCTCGATGATGTGATCCATGATGAAAAAGGTCAGGCGAGCGCCAGCGGGTGCAGGAGAGGACAGTTTCCTTTTTGGTGCTAAGGAGGCAAGGACCAGCGCGGGTTCCCAAGGGATCCTCCCAAAGATTTCCACCCCGGTGCAACAAGACCAAGACCATGGGCTCGGCAGGATGGATGTCATCGTCGAGCCCACCTCTGCATCACGACCAGAAGCTTTGCAAGCGAAGACCACCTTTCGTCAAGATAAGATGTACTTCCTGTCCCCTTTCAAATTTGCTGTTGTTGGATCCCTTCCCGCCTAAGTTATGAGGGAAGAGGACCAAGGCCACTATAAATATAGGTTAGTCTCCACCATAGAGAGGGATCAGAGATCTGGAGACCAATCCATCCTCACCTGAGCCCTCGCGATGTCGCTCATCCACTGTACTAGTTCATCCTCAAACCTCCTCGCGAGGCCGATCCACCACAAAGGAGGAGTAGGATTTTACACCGCAAGGTGGCCTGGGTAAACTACCATGTCCATTCCTTCCCCGCTCGCACGAACTCGACGTGGCCAAGTCCTGGGGCGGCGAGCTTGAGGCGATAGCTTGGTGAGGTCTTCGCACACGCCCCAGAGTTCAAACCTTGTTGGGTCCACAGAGCCCCGATTCCGACATTGACTTCGAGCGCTCCTCCTTCAGAGGGACCTAGTAGATACTTGTCTAAATTTTTTGATTCTCCTTCATTTGAGCTGTCATTCTCATCTTTTAAGGCAAAGGAACAAGGAGTTGTCATTCTCATCTTGTAGCTTCTCCTTCCCCTTTTACTTAAGGTCTTGTGGAGTAAGATCATCTTGAACTTGTGTTCCCTTGAATGATGTAGGATCATACTTCTCCTTTTGGGTAAAAAAAACTTTTTCTTGGGGTCTTGATCTTTTTCCCAATCTACTCCATGGGCATTGAACTTACGTTCAAAACCAACACATTGGCTCCTTCGATGTCTTCCTTGCTTGCGTACAATTTCCTCGAATTGCTTACTCTGAGCAAGACTTTTGTAGACACATTTTTCTATAATTCCTTTCAATAAGTTGTTTTCTTGCTCAAATGTAACTTGGCTAAGAGAATCATTACTGGAATCAATAGAACCACTAGAAGTAACAACCTTGGATCTAACATTGTTATCATTACTACTAGAGTTTGAACCTTTCTTACTCTTGTGATGTGATTGCTTGGATTTAACTTGTTGAATAAAGGTAGACAAGAGAAGTTGTTTGGAATGTAAGAGGAACTCTTATTTTGAAGGTCGTCATTGACAGCTTTCAAGAACTCATGGTCTTGCTCTAAATTGAGCTTCTCAAAGTGTAGCTTCTCATGGGACTTCAAAAGCTCTCTATGACCTTCTTGGTGAGTGTCATGAGCTAATTTACAGGTGTTTAGTTCTTCTGTTAAATGCTCATTTTACCTCATTGCATTGACAATCAACTCATCTTGACATTCATGATTACTACAAGTTCATTATGGCTAACATCACTATTTTCATCATTGAGCAAGTCATCTTGACCTAACAAGTCATCCTCATCACTATTAAAGTCAATGAACCTGGGGTGTTTTACCTTAGGATCATTGGCCTTGAAGCATCTTCCAATTCCTTCATTTGGTGAGTCAAATAGATCATAGGATTTGCATGACATAAGTGCAAGTCTGGCAACACCGTCATCTTGACTATAGTCGGAGTTGGAGTGATAATATCTCTCGGACTCATTGTCAAAGTCGGATACGGATACCTATTCTCCAACATGAACATGTGGTCTTATTTTTTAGTATCTCTTGGTGGATTTTCATTTCCTCCCCGATTCCTTGCTTCTCCGAGAAGGTCTTCGTTCATATATATCTTCCCTATTCCTTCTCACTATTCGAGGTGACTCTTCTTTTCTACTCCTTCTCTCTCTCTCTCTCTCTCTTCGAGGTGACTCATATTTTCTCTTGGGAGGAGCAGTGCACTCATTTGAGAAGTGTTCGGGTCTTTCAAAATTGCAACAATTATGGTGACGACTTGAGGATATAGGCTCATCATATATTGACTTGGTGGAACTTCTTTCTTTGCCTCTATTCTTGTAGAACTTGTTGAAGTTTATAGCCATTAGGCTTATCCCATCATTGGTCACTTCCTTGAGCTTTTCACTAGAAGTGGTTGGAGAATCAATTGAAGCTTTGTAAGCACCACTAGATTTGCGGTGGAGCTCTTATTTTACCTTGAGTTACATGTCACGAGCGACAATCCTTCCAATGGCTTCCATTGGTTTGATATCTTTGTAGTTTGGCATCATTTGGATCAAGGTGCACACGGTGTGCAAAATTTGCTATCTGAAGCTCTTTAAGACCTTCTTGATGATGAATATGTCGGTCATCTCCTCGCTTCCTAAGCCGGCAATCTCAGAGATAGCCTATAGTACATTTAGGCAACGCCTTCACCATCCTTCATCTTGAACTTATCAAGTTGACCTTGTAGCACATCCAACTTTGATATCTTCACGGACTCGGTGCCTTCATGCATTTCAACCAAAGTATCCCAAATATCCTTGGTATTCTCAAGACAATTGATCGTTTGAATTCCTCGGGGCACAAAGTATTGAAGAGTATGCCACAATCTTAATTGTAACATATTCAATCCATTGGTGGTTGCTTCATGATTTGGTGTAGGATCGAAACTATGTCTAGAGGGTGTGATTAGACTACTTGCAAAATTAAAAATGATTATTTTCCTAATTTTGGTTCTTGGCAGATTTTAGCAAGTCTAGTAACACCTACACATGCAAGTCTAATCATAGGCAGCGAAAAGTAAAGACATTGCAAGTGATAGTAATTAAAGGATGGGTTTGGAGTCATGCAAACATTATGGTGACACAGAAGATTTTGACATGTGGTTCCAATAGGTGGTGCTACTGTACGTCCACATTGATGGAGGCTTCAGTTTCAAGGATCAATGATCTCAAGGATAACGGTTGCAAGATTCCACTAAGGAACCGATCCCATGAAGGGCCCCACCCATAAAGGGTCCACGAAGAAGCAACCTTGCCTATCCCACCATGGCTTACGCGCACAAAGGACTAGCCTCACTTGGGGTAGATCTTCACAAAGTAGGCGATCTCCTTACCCTCACAAACTTCTTGGTTTCTCCACACAATTTAAAGACTCCCAAGCAAACCTAGCCAATCTAAGAGGCACCGCCCTCCAAAAGGTAATAGGTGGGGTTGTTGATGATGAAATTTTTTCTCTTGCGCTTCAAAAGGTAATCTCCTCAACTCTCAAACACTCTCTCATAGATTTTAGCTTTGGTTAGGAGAGGGTTTGGGTTGAAGCATTGAGGTGACTAGAAATCAAAGGTCCTATGGTTGGAGTGGAATCCCTTTCATCTCAACACAAGGATGGGGATATCTCTCTCTCTCTCTCTCTCTCTCTCTGAAATATGGGTATGAAATGTGTATGCTTTGCTCTGGTTGCTCTATGATAATTTGGTGGAGTGTGTGGGTTATATATAGGCAACACCAAAAACCAACCGTTACACACCTTTATGCACTACTCGGTGAGGCCGTAAAAACCACTCGGTGAGACTGATTAGAACAAAAGGTTTGAACTTTAGGCATTTCAGTGACGCCGAGTGAAAACGTTCAATGGCTATGGGTTGTGATGACCTAAGCACTTTACACACTTCAGTGTCACCAACTGAAACCATTCAGAAATTCTGAATGAATTTCAGTTGGTAACAGAAGGTTGGCAAGTGCTCTTCAATGGGACGAAAGGGTTAACTCGGTGGAACCAAAATTCTAGGGTTTAGGCAATGACTATGTCATGAATGGCTCAATGCTCTGGGTGCATCTATTTCAGTGAGTCCAAGTATTAATTAGGGTATGTGACATAGTGGAATGTGGGAATTTGAATGAGGCCTTTGGAGCATCATCTCTAAGCACCTGAGCAATGTGTCCATGATCACAACCTCACCCCATTTACCTATGTACTCAATGTGACCATGGATCACATACACATAAAAATGGAGTCTTTAGGCATTGAACGACAGTTGTCCTTAGCATTTTGAGAGGGTCCACATTCAGATCCCAAAGTTGTACCTAAAATGAACTTTCTTGAAATATTCTCCTGAATACGGATTAGTTCAATGAGATATATGTTGTGGTGAATTACCAAAACCATCCAGGAATTAGATGCACTTTCAATCTCCCCCTTTTTGGTAATTGATGACATCATATAGATCAAATCTCCCACATAGGATATAATCATGAATAACGTCGTCGCTTTGAGAAGTATGTGATATGCAAGAGCTCCCTCTAAATTTCTGCATTATTTGAATTTGCGTATGAATGCAAAGGCACAATCAATTAGGCATATGGAGTAACTCTTCCATGTCACATAAAACTTGGTGGAGCGCTCAAAAGAATATATAAAATTAAAATAGCGCACAGCACCAAAAACACATGTGCATGACCATGATAAGATGCATTAAAGCATAACGAGTAGCATAAATGCAGTAGTAGCCAGTTTGGTCATCACACACACGATAAATATATTTACATCCCAAAGAATCAAATGAAATAGTAAGGATGTAACTTAGAAAAGCAAACAAACTCTCTCGCACTCGAAGCTTAATCCCATATCAACTCTTCCCTTTTGGCATCAAGATATCAAAAAGTTTGAGATGATCTAAAATTTTCAATATTTTCAATACAATATAAAAAATGCAAACATTGTTTCCAAACCCCACACATTTTTTGAATTCACGAACATTTTTTGAAATCTATGAACAATTTTTTGCTTCTTGAACCTTTTTCAAATTCACAAACTTCCATTGAATATGTGAATGTTTTTTCAAATCTGTAATCAAATTATAATTCATGAACATTTGTTGAATTTGTAAACCAAAAACAGTAGCGTGTGTTTATCTCACAATTTGGCCGGCCCACCTTGTTCGCTAGTCACTAGCTCTGTGCGAATCAGCGACGGTTTGTCACAGAGAGCAGCAAATAGGAAATTCCCTGATTTCACATGGAACCCCTATTTTTCCGCGAGGGCTATGTCTCGTCCATAAAGATTCCTATTAGGATCGACTAGAGAATCGGCCCAGCCCATTGACACAGTCGCTCGCGCCGCTCATGCGTAGTTGTTGGTTCGCTTTGTCTCAAAGAAGAAAGTTGTAGGTTAGCTCGCTCTATTTTGATTTTACTTTGTTCATTGGTTTTTCATCGGTTTTCTTCGCGTTTTCCTTTTTTCCCCTTCGTTTTGCTTCATTTTTCACTAGTTTTCTTCTCTTTCTTGTTTCTTGAACTTTTGGTTTTCTTTTGTTTTTTCCTGGTTTTCATTGTATTTGTCAGTTTTTTGCTTTTTTGCCTCTTTGTCGATTTTAATCGCTGTTCCTTTTCTAACACACGTCTACATTTTCTCAGTACACAATGCACATTTTTAGCACATGCGTGAAATGGTTTTGCTGATACATGTATTTTTCAACTTTCTTCAAAATACATTTTTTGTAAACATTTTTGAATACATGGCAGAGTTTTCCAAATTTATGTTATACATTTTCTTAAGGAAAATAATTTCTTTTCTAAATTATACTAACATGTTTTCAAAATTTTAAAACATTTTAAAACAAATTAAGGACATTTTGCACAGACATCAATATTTCTTTAAAACTCCACTTACATTTTCCATGGAATCAAGCATTTTTGAACCTATGGGAAAATCTTTTACATTGTATAAGCATTTTTTAAAACATCACAACAATTTTTGTGAATCGCGGAGTTTTTCTTTACAATGTCATGTACATTTTTAAATGGTATGAAACATTTTTACCTTACAAATATTTTTCTATTGTATAGTCCTTTTTTTAAAACGTCACAAAAATTTTTTATGAAATATTTGTTTGAATGTAAGAAATATTTGTAGTAATCTAGATTTTGTCTGAATGTATGAATATTTGTTGCAAATTATGCGAACATTTTTTTACATTTGATTAAACATTCTTTTAAATGTCACACACTTTTTTTAAACGTGTGACATTTTTTAGGTGTCGTAAACATTTGTCATATACATGATTACATTTTTTCTATGCATTTTTAGCGTTTTTCAAATGCATGATTAACTTTAATAAGTACAAACCAAAAATATATAAGTTTTCAAAATTCTTTGAAAAATCTTAATTGTGCATTTAAATAATGTTAATCATGTATTTGGACATTCTCGAACGTGTTTGTAAAAATGTTCTTGATATATATACAGAGAATTCATTAATATTTATAGAAAAGACTAGATATAAAAAATAGATTTAAAAATGTTCATCTTTATTTTAAAAATGTGAAACGAGTATATATGAGATGTTCTTTATTAATACAAAAAAATTAAAATGATTATGAAAAAACTAGACAACAAAAAATATATGTTTTATAAAATATTATTCATTTATTTTCAAAATTTTAAACATGTATATAAAAATTGTACCTAGCATATACAGCTAATGTACTGTGTGTTTTGAAATTTTGGAAATCAAAAATATAAGTTGTCAAACATGTTAAACGTGTATATAAAGAAAATGAAGAAATTCAATAAAAAGCAAAAAAGAAACACAAAATGTAGAGAAAAACAAAGGAAAACAATGAAAGGAATACAAAACCAGTAAAATAAAAGAAAAGGAAAGAAAAATCAAGAAAAATAAAATAAAATAGAAAACCGGTTAAAACCATGAAAATAGATAAATAAAAAAGAAACAAAAGGGAAAAAAATGGAAAGATAAAAAAAGGGGACTAAACGCTTACGTAGAACGATCGAGCAATTGACTGATTTTTATTTTCGAGAATACGCAAATTGCATACCTTAGCTTTATAGAAGAGAGAAAACAAAGTACAAGAGTATGTGAAGCATAGCCAAAGGTCACAAGCCGACCGAGGCCACGTTAGAACTCCAACTCCACACACTATGTTAACTCCTCACAAAATGGTGTCGACTCCACGCCCTCCCGCTCTCACCCAAGTGCGAAGTTCATCAAGAATCCTGTTCACAAGATCAGCCACCGAGATGGGTGTGGCCACCGAGCGGAAAACCCGTTCATTCCTTTGCTTCCATAGATGCCAACACACTAGCATCACCAAGCTATCGAAAGCTTTACGTGTCTCCTTATCAAGCCGATTTCTGGTACTGCCCCACCATGACTCCAGAGTGTCGCTCACCATCGGTGCTAGGGCAGGGGTAGTCCTCGTGTTGGAAAGAATGTTGTGCCATACTTGGCGCGAGTAGACGCACTGGATGCAAGTGACTGATTTAGCGACAAAGGGACTTGACTAATGAGTCAGCCCTATACAGTACAACCGAGATGGGGAACCCTATTTGGCGAGTGGGTGGCCAGTTAGGCAGTTCCTATTCGTCGCATTAAGCGTCCGTTATAGTACGTTTTCATAACCGGCGCACACCACCTGCATGCTTGGGCCTGCCCATTTGATTTCTTCTCGTAGTTAAAACACTGGGGGGAAAAGTGTGCGAGCGACAGATTCAAACTCTAGACCTCAACCTTCACAAAACAACGTACCAACCACTAAGAGCATCTCCAGTCGTCCCCCCAACAGCCCCCACCCCTGTGGAGCCTTTTTTGTCTTAAGACCGAAAAAATCACACAGTCGTGCCCCCAGATCCTCGTTTTTCACCAGTTTGGGACGAAGTTACAACCAACGAACCCAAGCGGAACCTAGTGCACCGGGGGGTGCCTGGGCGCACCGGCTAAAGCGAAAAGGCACGTGGACCCGCACTGTCGACGACACCAGCCGATTTTCCCACTATTTTTCGCTTTTCCCTCCCTTTTCCTCCCCACCACCCCCATCTCCCCCGAAGCTCCCGTCATTCTCCCAAGATCCGCCCGCCATGCCGTCGAAGAAGTATGCGACCCCTCGACTAGCCACCAATCTCGCCCAGCCAAAGCCGAGGAAACCGACGGCTCCGATGCCAAGGCCCCCGGGCTTGACGAACGCCCACTAGAAGGCCGACGTTGATCGTCGGGCGGTGGTCACCAATGATCGGCTAAACAGGCTCAACATGAAGAAGGCCAGGGATGCGATGGCGGTGCAGGAGGAGGCATCTCGCGCGGGCATGACGAACGAGCACCAGCTCCTTCAGCCTCAACAGGCAGGCCAGTACCCACAAGGCACGTGGGGTAGCCAGCAGAGTGTCACGCCGTCGGCCAAATTCTCCCTGCTAGTGTGAGGGTACACGCCCTCGCTTGACTACGCCAACAGTGACACACTCAGTGGCTTCAACCCCAACATCACCTTTCTGCATTGCTCTGTGTCGTGTGCGCCCCCTCCCCCCCCCCCTCCGTCTTCATCAGCCCCGACCCACGCACGCCCTTCCCCGCGTTCACCGCCGGCCTCAACACCCAGTACGGCTATTGGCCGACATACTAAGCTCGCCTGCACCGACTATGCGCCGTGGACCCCTGCCCTTCACACCAAGCTCGGCGCCACAGTTCAGCAGCGCCGACCCCGAGATGGATGAGATCATCACGAATGACTCAGTCGCCGCCGCATCGTGCCCCGGGTTTCACACGCAAGACGAAACGCTGGACACCGCCGTCGACATGGAGGACGTCGAGCACGACGATGTCGAGGAGGAGGTGGAAGAGGAAGAACCATCGGAACCATCGGCCAAAGGGAGAAAAAAGAGGCGGTCATCCAATGCTAGGACGGGCGAGCTCGCGTCAAGTGGATGCCAAAGGAAGACGAGTGCCTCGCCGAAGCATGGAAGACTGTCAGCGTCGACCCGATCACCGGCACGAATCAGAACGCCAACACCTACTAGAGAAGGATCTAGATGGCGTTTGACGAGCGCAAGATGGTCGACCCTGAGTTCACCAGCATCCACATGGATCGCGGCGAGAAGGCCATGGCCAACCATTGGGCGACCATCCAGCAGGCATACAACAAGTGGCATGTGATTCAGGAGGAGGTCATTGCTCGCTCGGAGAGCGGCGCGAACATCGAGCATCAGGTATGTCCATGGCTCGCCGGCCCAGCTCTTCGCCGTGTACTTCATCGACACTTGTTCTTCGTCTGTGCAGATGGTCCACATGTTCGACGTGTTTCGCCAGGACAACAACGACCAGGAGTTCAAGTTCCTTCACGTCTTCATCAGGATCGATTCGTGCGAGAAATGGACAGAGTGTCGGCTCGCTCTCGCCAGGACCAAGGATGGTTTCTACAACCCGGACGCACCTGCCTCGGCGGCGGCAGAAGGGCGTCCTGATGGCAACAAGAAAGCCAAGGCAACGAGGGACTCGGCGCCAGCTGCCGAACGACTGCAGTTATCGATAGAACAGTGCATCGCCGATGCGTAGAGCCACGCCGCCAAGAGGGAGGGGAAGTCCGAGGTGAGGTGGTCGGCGTTGATGGAGAAGCAGGATGTCAAGCTCGACCTTCTCAGGACCAACATCGTCACGAAGAAGAGGAACACCGACCTGGCGTTCCTAATGGTAGCAGACATGGCAATGATGGACTAGCAGGTGAAAGACGTGGTACCTGGCGGAGCGCGACCTCATCTTGGCGGAGCGCGACCTCATCTTGAACCATATGCCGAGACCGGCGGCGACCACTACCAAGCCTACGCCAAGCGCTGCAACTACGCACATGCCTACGCCGAGTACTTCAACTACTCCCGCGCCCACGCCTATGCCGAGCACTGCAACTACGCCCACAACGCCGACGTCGAGCTCTCCCATGCCTTAGGTAGAGAAGCCTGCCATTTGAGTTGTTCCATGTGTAGTGTTCCAACCCTTTTGATCACCGGACTTCGGCTATGTTCAATCGCCGACATGTGGCATGATGATCGCTCACCTGTGGCATGATGATCGTCGAACCTGTGTTGTTTTTTGGTAGCGGGAAAGAGAACTTTGAATTTTCGTGCGTTTGGGGGCTGAAACCTGGGGACGCGGCTGGAAACATGTGCCCCCCAAGATAAAAAATGCCGGCGCAAACGCACAAAGGCCTTCGCTGGGTACGCTCGGGGCCAAACGGCTGGAGATGCTCTAACCTTCACACCACATGTGCTTCTTAAATTCGTTATTCCATTTTATTTTTTTCCCAGTTGTGAAGACCTTTTTTTCTTCTTTTTCTCATTTTTTGAAATGATTTTATTTGTTTTCTTATTTTGTTAAGAGCCGACTTTTTATTTTGTTATTTTTTAATGAAATTCGTTAACTTTTTTCCCAAACCAAATGATTTTTTTCCAAAATCAATGAACTTTTTGGAAAATTTGTGGACTTTCTTTTACAAAACGGTGAATTTTTTAAAAAAACAGAGAACTTTTTCAAAATTGATGAACTTATTTGACAATTTGTGAACTTTTTTAAATTTCAATGAACTTTTTATAAAAAAAACAATGAACCTTTTAAAATTTGACGAACTTTTTAATATGTTTGTAATAATGAAAATATTGTTAAAAAATTCTTGAACATTTTTTGAACCCATTAATTTCTGGAAATTCATGAACAATTTTTTGAAATAGTGATTTTTTTAATTTGTGAACATTCTCTTCAGTCGTAAACATTTTTTGAATTCATGAACATTTCCTTTAAAATCATGAATATTTTTTGATATCATGAAACTTTTTAAAATTCGTGAACTGTCTTAAACCGTGAATATTTTTTGACTTTTTGGACACTTTTTTTAAATCGGGAACATTTTTGAACTCACGAACATTTTTTGAATCTGCAAACATTTTATGTTTTTATTCAAAATGCACATGTTTTTTCAAAAAGAATTGAACTTTTTATAATCCCAAACGGGCGTGCTTTGGGAGCGAGGGGTGCGCGCTGCCGATCCTCCTAGCG
Source organism: Aegilops bicornis (assembly GCA_021605145.1). Lineage (NCBI taxonomy): Eukaryota > Viridiplantae > Streptophyta > Magnoliopsida > Poales > Poaceae > Aegilops > Aegilops bicornis. The sequence goes on along the minus strand of CM038672.1, from coordinate 470,596,092 downwards.
CGTACCGCGCCGTATTGGAGCTCCCAACTATGACCCCGACTTAATCGTGCACTGATCATACAGGCAAATGCACATGATTAAGAACCAAGACCCATGCGAAGATATCAGAACACAACTTTAGACACAAATTGGAGTCATACAACCTTTATATTATAAGCCAGGGGCCTCGAGGGCTCGAATACAAACTAGTCAGCGGAAGCAACAATATCTGAGTACATACATAGGTAAACAAGTCTGCCTTAAGAAGGCTAGCACAAATAACAACAACGATGGAAAAAGGCAAGGCCTCCTGCTTGGGAGCCTCCTAACTACTCATGGTCATCGGCGGCCTCCACGAAGTAGTATGCACCCTCGGGGTAGTAGTATCCTTCGCTGATGTCACCTCGCTCCTGGGATCCGTCATCTGACTGCAGCAATCGAATATAGGGGAAAGAGGTAGCAAAGCAACCGTGAGTACTATTCCAAAGTACTCACAAGACTTACATCGGATCTATTCTAAGTATGCACCAGTATCAAGGAATGGGGCTATATCTTTGGACTGAACTGCAGAAATGCAACAAGAGAAGGGAAAACCTAGCCTATCGAAAACTAGCATCTTGAAGCATCTTGCAGCATTAGAAGAGTGCAGATTAGCATAACATATAGTAGTAAGTTTGTTGTGGTAACCCCCATAGATTCTTCCTCGACTCCCTGCGAGAAAGCAATCCCGGAGCCATCATATCCATTTCTCTAGTATCCAGTTCTAGTTGTATAGATCGGGATACAACTCCGAGCGTCTGTTACCGTGGACATGACTATTCGAATAGAGTATCTTCCCTACAGGGGTGCACAAACTTACCCAGCACGCTCTGTTAACTCCGTCCGAACATACTTTCCTGGGTCATGCCCGGCCTCGGCTCACGTCGTAGTCCTACCTAGGTTCAACAGAGAGGCCAGCACGCCGGTATACATCCTAAATGCGAAGGGGTCATGGGTCAATCGTCCTTTGAAATCCTACACATTACGAATGCGGCCTGGAGTATACCCACCCCCTTATACAAGCACAGGTGGTTCCCTTCCAACCAGGTGTGCGCCGCTAAACCGCTGACGTTAGTGAGCTTTCAGAATAATCGTACAACAAAGAGTGCCCATACTTATTCCTGCATGGTGGTCAGTGCGAAAAGGCCAGAGGCCTACTCGGGTCACATATCCAAACCGCTAGTGTCTGGGGAGCGCGCGGAGATGATCAATGATCCACGATATGTTGTCCCGTCGCCCCGTCTCACGGACTTACGACAAGGGCTAAGAATGCCCGGCCTTGCCGCGTAGTTATCTCGCAGGTACCCTCCAGGTCAACCCGACTCAGTAACTCTCACGGGTACCCTCACGGTCAATCCGACTTCACATTTCTCACGGGTACCCCTCGGGGCTGACCCGAATTCAACATGGTTTTAGGAGAAAGTCAAAGTAACTATGTGTCCATAAAACCAAGGGGTAATCTGAGGAATCACCCTCTATGGATTCCACTTGATGTTACCGTCAAGGTGAACTTGGAGGAATCACCCTCGAAGGGTTCACACTTGAGGTGTTGCATGACAGTGTCGTTACTGGGAGTGCTGAAGGAGGAATCGCCCTTCGTAGACCACAACCGATTAGCTACACTACAGAGATCTCATCAAAAGTGCTATATGAGGTATCACCCTCGGCACCCGATAGTAGCTCTGCAGAGTCGTACAACTAAGGGGGTGTGAGGTGATGTGTCGGGCTCTGGCCATTGATCATGTTGATCGAGCCATCAAAGATAAATGGGGGGCAACTAGGACAAGGTGAGGGGTCACTGGTGGATCACTAACCAACCTATACTAAGCATATAGGATAAGCAGGTAGGTAACAATAGCAGGTTACAAAATCAGACTATGCATTAGAATAGGTACAAACGAACAACAATAGAAAAATCTAATGCAAGCATGAGAGAGAAGGAATGGGCAATATAGGAATGATCAAGGGGGTTTTGCTTGCCTGAAAGCTCTGCAGAAAGACTCAGACCCTCGACGGTGAAGTAGTCGATCACCAGGTCAACATCGGCCTCGGGGTCTACCGGAGAAGGAGGGGTAAGAAACAATAAATAACAAGCATAAAAATGCAACATAAAGCATGACATGACTGTAGGCTATGCTAGGGGTGACCTAACGCAGTGCTACACGTTATAGACGGAGTGGGAAACCATCTGGGAATGTTTTCCTGGTGTTTGAAAGTTTTTGGACAGATGAATCGGAGGGGAAGGTTCCATGTTTGTTGTGTTAGAGGCATGTGTGGGTATGTGGATAGCATATTTGGATTCGTCATATTTTTCTGAGCAACTTTCATATATAAATTATTTTCATCTGACTTATGGATTATTTTATATGTTTTTTAAAAGTTTAAGATGGTTTTCTAGATTTATTATTATTTTGAAATAAATAGTTATATTGCTAAATGCACACAGAATGTGTACACGGAAGAGTGTATGTGAGGTCGACAAAGGGGGCCAGAGGTCGAGTCAAGCCTACCAACAAATAGCTTGACTAATAAATGTTGACTCGTCAACACAGTCAAAGGGCCCACATGCCATACACTAGGGTGCCCAAATGCCAGGTTGACCGTCAATGGGCCTAGAGGGACCTAGTAGTCGATGACACCGGCTATTAAGCAAGGTTGGATTAATTTAACGAGAGGTTAATTAGCTAGTGGGCCCAATGGCGTTGTCGGCGGACTAACTTAAATGTTACGATGTCGGGCCACCTGTCGGTGACCCATTAGGGTGTAATTAGTGGCTAATCTCGCATGGCCCATCGGGTCGCTGGCCTAGAGCGATGTCGCGCCCGGCCGGAAGAGCTCGTGACGTAGCACGCACGATGGAGGGGCTCAGATCGCGTCTTCGACGACCAAAATGCGTATGTATTCATTGTGTTCAAGGCTGAGTCTCGCGCGCATCCAACAGAAAGCAAACAACGGAGGCAAGAGGCGGCCTAAATCGATGGCGGCAACGACCGGGCGGCCGTCGGAGTTCGGGAAAGCTTCGTCTTGCGATGCTACGGGCATGGCAAGATGGACTGCGAGCACCGGGGCTCCGCAGCGATGCACCGGCACGACGGTGAGCTCGAAGGCGGCGTTGTGGTTGTCGCCACGGCCACGCGTATCCCGGTGGCGAGAGCTCTCGGGCCTTCTGAACATGCGGCAGGCGACTAAAAATGAGCAGAGAAGAGAGGGATGACGTAGAGCTCACCAAGGAGGACAAGGAGGCTTAGTGAGCAGCTTAGGGGCAGCAAAGGCAATGGATCCGCTTGAGCGGCGCGGCGAAGGAGGGTGAAGAGCTCCATCCGATCAATGAGGGGTGCGTGAAGCTTGATCTCGATCCATGTAGGTGGAGCAAGGAAGACGGCGAAGCTCTGGCGCAAGCTCGGTCGACGAGGAGGTCGATGGTATGCGTGAATCATCGGCTGACCATGGCGACGAAGTTTGGTGTTTGCTGCGGGGAGAAGAGAACGGCGAGGGTGAATGGGGATGTGCTAGGGTTGCCGGGGCGTCGAGGGGGGCTTGTAGGACGCGGGGGGAAGCACCGGATGAGCGCCGCTTGACTCATGTGCGGCTTGGACGCGTGGGCGGTGTCCACCATGCCTGGAATGAACAGGGAGAAAGATGACATCGCTGTTGGCTGGGCCTGCGCACTGTGCACTAGGGGCCCAGCAGCATAGTGACTTTTTTTTAATTCCCTTATGTTTCTTTTTTCAGCAACCATTTTGCATTTCTTTGAGCTGCCAAAAGAATTTTGTGAAATGTGGGACTTGTCCACATAAATACATTGCAATATTTGGCACTTCCATGAAAAGTTTGAACCTCATTTAAATTCATTTCATTTTTGGTTTCAATTTAAATGTGACGGATGGTGCTGTTGGGTCATTTCAAAAATAGCTAGTGACATTTTTAGAGTTCCAAATAATGTTGGGTTCAACATGACAATGATTAGGGGAATTTAAAGAATATTGTGAACATTTTAGATTTAGTGTTTGAAGATACAATTTATTTGACTTTATTTTAAATTTGAAACTGGCTTTGAAATTTATCAAGTGGCAATGTAGCTTAGTTAAACTTGATGACATGGCACCATTAGTGTAAGGTCACTTTAGCATGACACTAGGGGTGTTACACCAACAGACATATAGCATTCGCGCATAACCACGACCCGTAGGGCCGGATGGACGTTGCAAAACCGCACCCACCGTACGCGCTTTGAGACGGCCTATTCCGGGGTGAGGCACCCAATTAATTTCCTTCCATCTATTTCTACTCTATTTTTCCTTTATACTTTTTTATATCCCCTTCATGATTTCCAAAAATGTTCAAGAACATTCAAAAAAGTTCTTAAATTTGGATAAATATTGGTATTCTGAAAAGTTCATGAATTTTAGAAAATGTTCAATAATTTGAAAAAGTTTCAGGATTTCAAAATATGAAATGAATTCAAAATATTGTTCGTGCATTATGAAAATGTTCAATAATTTTAAAAATAAATCTGACTTCCATTTTTTTGCTGATTCCAAAAAATGTCGCCGATTCAAGAAATGTGAGTTTCCAACCAAATTTCCAAAAAATATCTTGAGTTTGAAAAGTATTCTCAGATTTCAAAAGAAGTTAAAAAATTGAAAATTTCCTGAGATTTCAAAAAAATTCATGATTACACGATTTAAGAAATGTTCGCGAGTTCAAAAAATGTTAATGAATTTAGCAAAAATATTTGTGAATGAATGAATGTTAACCAATTTTAACATATTTAGGTTTTTGAAACATTCGTTATTTTTCAGAAAATATGCAAGACCTTCAAATATGGTCAAGAGTTTGAAAAATATTCACAGGTGACAAAATATATTTGTGAAATAAAATATGTTCATGAATTTCAAAATTGTTCAAGTGTTTGGAAATTATTTATGATTTTTTTTGAAAATTTAGGAAACAAAATAAAATGCCGAAAAACAAAAAAAGGCGAAGAAGAAGAGAAAAGCGATGGAAAATGGACAAAATCGCAGAAAGAGGCGGGCCGATAGCGACGGTTGAGGTGCAAGTTTTATCTCTTTCCCCTGACCCCTTCTATAGACTATGTCCTTGTATTTGACATGAATTCTATATCACGCTTACAGCAAGACTATCATCCATCTCGTCTGAAGGGCTCGCGCGTATGGGTTAGTCACTCACTAGTTCTAATATGTTTCCTCCAGGTTTACTTTTCTTTTTCTTTTTATATTTTCGTCATTTTTTTTCTCTTTTTTCAAATATTCTTTATTTCTTACCAGTCTTTTTTGCTGCTCCTATTTTGGTTTTTAGTCGGTTTTTTCCTTTTCTTTCTTTCCTTTGTGTTTATATTTGTTGTTTTTAATAGTTTTATATGTTTTTTGTACTTTTTTTGTATACAACAGATACAAAATTTATATACACGTTTAACATTTTCACAACTATGTTTTCTAATTTCTACATTTTCCGTAAACATCATACTTTTTTGTATACATCAGGAATATTTTATAATATATATGCAATGTATATTTTTTTTAAACATCAGGAACATTTTTCATGTACACGTTTAACATTATCCAAATACATGATTACAATTTTAGGGAACTTGTTTTTTTAATGTTTAATTTTATCCATACACATTGTATATATTTTTCAAATACATTGGAAACATTCTTTCACATTTGTTTAATGCATAGTTATTATTTTACAAATTTTGTATAGAAAGTAATTTTTATATAAGAAATAAGCAGAATATTTGTAAGTAAAAGCAAAAGTAAAATAATTAAACAAAAACGAATGTAAAAAGTGAAAAAAAACACAGAAGAAAAAAGTGCTGAAGGTCAGTGTCTGCGTTGGGCCATACCAATGGGGCAGCTGTGTTAAGCGAGACATCCTGCAGTCTCGCTTCGTATTAGATGGCATTTTACAAACGGGCGCATACCCTCCTGCGAGATGGGCAGGCTCATCTAATTTTTATTAAGAAACTGTCAGCTAGGTTGGATTCGAACTAACGACTTGTTGGTTCAAAATACGACGCGAGTCCCTTCCACCTTTTCATGTGATTACTTTCATCTTTGCCTTTTCCTTTCTTTATTTTTTATTTTTTCTTGGATTTTTAAACTGTTTTGTTCGTTTTTTCCTTTTCCTTATTCTAATTCTTTCCTTTTTTTGATTCTTTAGATAAATATGCGATTTTTCTTATTTTTTGTAAAATCGATGAATTTTTGGTTTTTCAAATTCGTGAACATTATTTAAAAATTGAAAAACATTTTTTTGAAATTAAAGAAATTTATTTATTTCGATGAACTTTTGGAAATTGATAAGCTTTTTTGACAATCAAACTTTGTTTTCCAAATTTGTGAACTTTTGTCAAATCGATGACCTTTTTTCGAAATCAATGAACATTTCCAAAATCAATGAACTTTTCCAAAATCAGTTAATGTTTTTCAAAATTGATGATTTTTTTTCAAAATTTATGATAAAAATTCAAAATTGATGAACTCTTTTTCTGAATTATTGAATTTTTTCTAAAATTCGTGAACCTTTTCAAATTTATGAAATTTAATTTCAATTCGATACGCTTTTTCCTAAATTAATCAACTTTCTAAAAGTTTGCTATCTTTTTGAAAATTCATGAAGATTATTTAATTTAGGAAATTGTCAATTTTTGTAATTTTTGCAATTTTTGAAAGCAACGGTTGACCGTTCCATGGTTGACCAGTGCAGCGACCCAGCGACCGGTCACCAGGTGACCCAGCTATGGAAGTTTAATATTTCTTTAGCAAAAGAGCGAGCCAGCGCTGTGTGAGCGCCCCCTTTGCGCACGGGCGTCTGAAGCGTCGTATAGGAGAGCTCCTCTAAGTTGTTCAAAAAAAAAGGATAGCTCCTATATGACGCGTCATGCGCTGAAAATGCAGCGGGCACACAGGGAAATACCTATTCACCGCTCGCTGTAGCAAAGATGTCTACCGACAAATATGGGCCAGCCCACTTCGTGATTTACGCAGGTGCGGCCAACCGGTTTTGGGAAGCTTCTAGAAGGTTCCCTGAACCGGGTTTTTTTTCTGTGTTGTTTCTTTTTCGGTTTTCTGGCTTATTTATTATTATTTTTAGTTTTTTCCTTTTCCTTTTTTTTGTTTTTATTTTTTCTGTTTCTTCTATTTTCTTTTTTTATCCTTTTCCTTTTTTTTCAAGTTCCTTCTCAAAACTGTTCGAACATTTTTACAAATGCTTGCATTTAAAAAATGTTTCCTTTTCTTTTGCTCAAAATTTGACAACTTTTCAGATTTGTTCAGGATTTCAAAATAATGTTTCCATTTAAAAAATAGCTCAAATTTTATAGAAAATTGTTTGTATTTTCAAATTTTGTTCAGGAGTTTCAAAAAATGTTCCCATTTAAAAATTTGTTCAGGATTTCAAAATAATGTTTCCATTTAAAAAATCATTCAAAAAATTTAGAAAATTGTTTGTATTTTCAAATTTTGTTCGGGAGTTTCAAAAAATGCACCCATTTCAAAATTTGTTCGTGAATTTAAATAAAATTACATATTTTCAATTGTTGTCTGGTAGTTTCAAAAATTGTTCGCAAATATCAAATAATGTTCGTTCTTCAAATTTTGCTCGGGAGTTGAAAAAAATGTTCGCAAGTTTGAAAACATGTCTGTATTTCCAAATTTTGTTCAGGAGTTCAAAAACATGTTCACATATTCAAAAAATGGTCTTGTATCATTTGTTTTCTTCAGGAATTCGAAAAATGTTGGTACTTTTTGAAAATATACATTAAAAAACGTTCAACTGAGTAACTAATTCAGATTTGCTACAATAGTTACTTGCAGTTCGCTACAATATATACAATTCCGGTTCCATATACGTATATGCTTAGTTCTTTAAGGGATGAACTGCTTTATTAACAGTGGTTCTCGCTAGCCCGAGTGGCTAGTAGTTTGTGATAGTAAAGCAGTTGGTCTCCTGTTTTTTTTTCATCTTTTCCTTTGCGTTTTTTTCTTTTTTTTTTCAATAATTCACGATATCAATCAGCTTCTAAATTTCAGTAAATGTTGCTAATTTTGAAAAAAAGGATCATGATTTGAAAAAACAATCATTATTTCAAAAAATATGCTCGGGAATTCAAAATGTTCATGAATTTGTAAAAGAATGTTCACAAATTTAAAAAATGTTCACGAATTTTAAAAAATGTTCATCATTTGGACAAAATTTCATGCATTCGCGAAATGTTCACGAATTTGCAAAACATGTTTATGATTACAAAAAATGTTCACGAATTATTACATGTTCACAAATTTTAAAAAATGTTCATGATTTCAAAAAACGTTCATGCATAAACGAAATGTTCACTAATTTGCAAAAACAATCATGATTACAAAAAATCGTCTTGAATTTAAGATAATGTTCATGGTTCAAAAAAAGTTCATGAATTCGAAAAAATGTTCACGTATTTGTAAAAAATGTTCATGATTCCAACGGAATGACCTTTTTTTGAATTTGATGAACATATTTTGAACATCGATGAACAAATTTGGCATTTGATGAACATTTTTTTAATTTGAAGACCAAAATTTGTGTTAGAGAAAATTTTTGGAAAAAATTATGAACAAAATTTGCATTCGATGAACATTATTTTGAAAAAATGATGAATTTTTTTTAATCCAGTGAACAAATTTGTATGCGATGAACATTTTTTTAATCTGATGAGCATAAAATCCAATGAAAAAAAGAAACCGGTGAACATTTTTTTAGTTTGATGAACAACTTTTGGATTTTTATGAAAAAAATTAAATCTGATGAACAAAAAGTAGAATTGGATGAACATTTTTTGGATTGTTTAGCATTTTTTTGCATGGTTGAACATTTTTTGAATTCGATGAACAAAAAAGTTGTTAACAAATTCGAAATAAAAAATGCCAAAAATAGTCAAAAAGTGAAGAAGAAGAAAATAGAAAAAAGGGAAAGAAAAAACTAAAAAGAAAAAGAAAAGGGGAAAAAGAAAAACGAAAGTAAAAAATTGAAAAGAACTGGAAAACGGAAAAAACAAGTATAGAAAACATAAAAAACAAAAGAACCAGTTCTTTGAAGGTTCTAGAACCTTCCCAAAACCGGCAGAACCAGAGAAAGGGAAGCGAACTAGGCTGGCCCGATAATGGAAGGAAAGACGTAGGGAGTACGCGCTACGGTGTTACGCGGCGACCTATGCGCTATATAGTAACCCCGGTCGTATAGGAGCTCCCTCGTGCGTCTAGTTGACATTGATTCGCACAACAGCGATTGAGTGGGCCGGTTTATTTAGCGCTAGAAATAGTTCAAGTTTGAGAACCTTCTACAATTTGTGAACTGTTTCTTTTTTCTGTTATTGTCCTTATCTTTTATTTTGAATGCGTCTAGCCGGCGCCCAGCCGTCTAGTATGGTTAGCGAGCGGTCGGTTATTTAAAAAAGTTTTTCCCTTTTCCTAATTAGGAAATCTTTCTCATCTAATTCATTTACCCATGACGTATTAAATAGCAGCACGGCCATATTTTTCGGTGCATGCACTTTGTTCTCTTGTACATTTAATTTGTGGTTTAAAAATTTTAAAAAGCCATAACTTTCAATCTGCTTGTTGAATTGCGATCTGTTTTCACTGTTGAAATCTTCATGGCGTGCTCTTCAAAACAAAATCCCGCATGGGTATCTTTCCACGATCTTTTATGTGTGCAATTTATTCCCTGTTTGGTGCAACTGTCTAGTAGTCGATGTGCAACTTCTCCCTATTTGGGAACACACATTTTTCACTTATGCAAACAGGTGTGAACACATTTATTTCGGTTTTCATTTTTCTAAAAAATTCATAAGTTTTGAAACGAACATCAAAATTAAGATCCCCTTACACCATAGGAATCCTCACGACGTGCTCTTCGAAACTATATCTCGTATGGATATGTTTCGATGAACTTTTTTGTGTGCAATTTAGTCCATGTTAGGTGCAAGTGCCTACTAGTTGATGTGCAACAAACTGACACTCGATATGTAACTTTCCCTCTATCCTGTGGACATGCAGTTTTCACTCCGCCTCCATCCTAAAGTTTCCTCTACCATTGAGATGTGCAACTTCGTCTACTGCCCCGTCCAACTGGCTAGTAGTTGATGTGCAGCTTTCCACTTGCGTGTGAATGTGTAGTTTTTACTGCTGTTGCTTCGGCCAATAGCTTAGTAGTGGATATGCAACTTCAAATGCTACCACGACCAACTGCCCAACAGTCGACGTGCAATTTTATCCCGTACTTCATGGATGTATAATTTTCACTGCTAGCACCCTGTCCCAACCACCCCTTGTTAGTGAGATGTCCAACTTTAGGGCCCACCTATAGGCGACTTTTCTCTTCTCTCATGGATGTGTAGTTTTTTACCATCCAACAATCCCTGCTAGTGAGATGTACAACTTCTCCTATTGTCCTGGCCAACTGTCTTGCAGACTATGTGCAACTTTGTTTGTTCCACTGCCAACTGAAACTACACATTCGCAAGTAAGAAGGGGAAAAAGTTGCACATTGACTACTAGGTAGTTGGCTGCACAACAGACTAAGTTGCACATATCGCTGGTAGGGTAGGGTGGGGCAGGATGTGTATATAGTGAAATAGTACACATCCATTAGTAGGACGAAGGGTTGCACATCGACTACTAGGTAGTTTGCTGGGACAGTAGACTAGTTACACAACTCAAAAAGTTTGTTGTCATGGTTGCTAGGTTGCAACCACATAGGAAATTGGATCATGCATCTCTAAAAATTGGTATTATAAGAACTTGCACCATACAATACTAGAGTTGCACCATATAGCAACAAAGTTGGCATCAAAAAAATTTCATCAAAACATACTCATGCGAAATCTCTTTTCAAAGATCTCGTCACAGAGTTTCCAACGGTGAAAACGGATCTAAATTCGGATGCACGGTTTGAAAAATATTGATTTTTAAAAATTCTGAAACCCAAAATAAATGCATGTAAATCTGTTTTCTCTAAGTCAAAGTGACTAGTAGTACGAACGCATTTAATGCTACACCATGCATGCACTAGCTGATAAATCTTTTTCCATGCATGCCTGTGAGGGCGGCCGCTCATTCTAGGCGCGCACGCACAATTAGGTATTTGCGTTTTATATTTTATTTTCCTTTCCTTTTTATTTTCCTTATTTCTTTTTTCTTCTCTGTTTTTATCTAAAATATATAAATTAAGAAAACAAGTTTTAAAATGTCATACACTAATTTTAAAAATAGTCTGCGTTTAAAAATGTTCACTTTTAGAAAAACAATGTCAGGGATGTCATAAAACGGTCGTGTTTTTGAAAAATGTTCCATTTTCAATGGACAAAAAAAACAGAACTTCGAAACTTTTTGGAATAATTTTTTTCATATTTTACAAAAAGTTTCTGCTCATCAAAAAAATTGCACATTGAAAAATCTTCGCGTTTCAAAAATTATCAAAAATTTGAAAAAATATTCTCATTTTGAAAAGAATGTTCATGTTTCCAAAAGTATTTGCATTTTTCAAGAAATGTTTGCGTTCTGAAAATTGTTCAACTTTTTTAAATGATTGTGCTTTTCAACAGAAAAACGAGCGCCACAGTACACCTCTGGTAGCAACGATGCCTGGTCTGCTATAGTACCGAGTCGCTACGGTACATTCGGAGCCACTACCATTGTGCAAAAAAATATAGTGAGGCAACTGCTTAATTGGCTAAGGCCAACACTTCACATAATGCTGGATTTAAGCAGGACTGGTGATTTACAACAAGTTTAGCGTCGAGTTCTGGTGCATATAGAGAGTATGGTTAATGCCCATAAGATCATCCAAAGTATAACTAGTTGCACTACGATGCTCTTGGAGAACAAGCAATCTTTCCTCTTCGTACACTAAAAGATTAGCACTGATAATAACATGATATATTTTTTCTTTCAAATAAGTATATTTCAGTGTATCAGTCAAATGTTTAAGTTGAAATACATGACATTTAGGAGGCTCGAGATCCCCTAAAGTTTCAACATGAAGGTTATGTTTAAGCAAAGGTTATTACCTAAAAGAAACATCTTCTATTTCTTTCCTTTAGTTGATCCCCCTATCTCAATTCTATCAACTTAAACACATGCCACCTCATCACACATGCAACATCATCATCCCATTAACTATTTTGCTTAACATGCACGGGGAATTCTATTTATATTCTCTCTCAAACATGCACACATTTCAACTCTCCACACATGTCACATCATCAATCACACTAATCATATTTCTCTCAACATGCATGGGGAATACTGATTATATTCTATATATATATTCACAACTATACAATAATAAAATACAATGTACCATATATTTTTTTCTTTCTAAATTAAAAAAAAAGATCGCAAAAAATCCCCACAGCAACACGCATGGTATAATTTAGTTAGACTAATTTTCATGCTCCAACAAATACTCTTCTAAAGGATTAGTGGGAGGAACAGTGATTGAAGCAATCTCATCTACACACGTAAAATCTTTAGCATGATGTTGTTTAGTAAACTTAGAGAAGTTGAAAGAAACTTCATCTCCCTCCATCTTTGTAGGATCAAAGAATATTGACCAGAGTTGGGTGAATGGGAGATTTAAATTTTCTTGTAAAGAACTCAAATCTCTCAACACAACACAATGGAAAAACTTAAACAGATGGAGTTCTAAAGGAAATAACTTCAAAGAAAAACTAAAGTGAGCTACTGCGAGATAGTCATCAGAACTTAAGCAAGAAGGATAACTAAATAGCTATAGATGAAAAACATGCAAACGAAGAAGCATATCATATTTAGTACACAGAGGGAAAACACGAAGGCTAACATACTACTCAGTATAGATGGAAATGCACGAAGTAAATGAAAAACCGGAACACCAATGAACAAACACATGAGAGAGATAAATCAACCGGAAGTAAATTACTAAAAGTAATGCAGAATGAGAAAGAACTAGTGATGCTCGAAGGTCACAAGGTATTTGTTCTACTATTTCACTCTTCTATAAAAGAGCTACGTCTGGTTGGAGGTATTTGTGATTGAACACGGGAGGAAACCTCTCTCCTTCCTATTCTCCTCAATGCGAAGTTCCACAAGATTCAGTTGATTTTAGTTGTGGTAGATTGTTCTCGGCAATCTTCAAACATTCATCATACTTTGTCTTCGACAACAACAATGACTCTTGGTTACTAAAGACTGACGCCTAACGGTCTAGAGAGTGTGCAAGTCTCAAGAGTAATAGGCACAAGCTATATCAACTTAATTCTACGTGATGCTCAAGAAAAACTAAGTTTTGGCTCTAGGAAGTATTCCCTCAAATCTCTCAAAGAGTGGTGCTCACACAAACACTTGTTAGATAAATTGAGCATCCAACCAGCAATTGTTGGCTAGGGTGGCTATTTATAGCCGGTGAAAGCACAAGTGCTCCCTGGGTGATTTTGGTAATTAATGTCAACATATCTCTTGTTGGACTAATGTTTTCATCTAGTATGTTTTAGATAAGTTCAACAACGAAGTGGCGTGGACTAGAGGATGTGGAACCCCTTCAATATGATAAGAACAAAGGATTGGCTCAAGCTCAGAGCTTAGGACTCTACAATTTCTATTTTAGTGATCCAAGATCACGTTGAGTCCATAGGAAAGCCAATACTATTAAAAGGGGATGAGGTGTTGCTTAATGGCTTGCTTGCTCAAAGTGCTTAGTGATATGCTCCAAAGCCCTCAACCACTTTCTCATATCCACATATGTCCCAAACCAAAAGTCAAATTCGGCCCCACCAAAATTTCCTATCCGGCGCCACCGAGTTCACTTGACATAGCCACTGCCAGAAACCCTAGTCAATTCGGTCTCACCGATGGGATCTCGGTCTCACCGAGATGGGCTTGCCAACTCTCTGTTGCCTATTGCAGTAATTTCGGTCTCACTGAAATATGCAATCGGTCTCACCGAGTTTGCTTGGCCAACTCTCTGTTTTGCTTATTACCAAAATCAGTCCCACCGAGTTTGTGTAATCGGTCCAAATGAGATGAGGCTTTATCCTAACCCTAGCACATCGGTCCTACCGAGTTGATCATATCGGTCCCACTGAAAATCCTAACGTTCACATTTTGAACTAAATCGGTCTGACCGAATTTTCTGATTCGTCCCCACCGAGTTTGGTGATTTGTGTGTAACGGTTAGATTTTGTGTGGAGGCTATATATACCCCTCCACCCACTCTTCATTCGTGAAGAGAGCCATCAGAACATGCCTACACTTCCAAAGATACATTTTACGAGAGAGAACCACCTACACTTGTGTTGAGGTCAAGATATTCCATTCCAACCACATAAATCTTGATCTCTAGCCTTCCCCAAGTTGCTTTCCACTCAAACTCTCTTTCCACCAAATCCAATCCTATGAGAGACAGCTGAGTGTTGGGGAGACTATCATTTGAAGCACAAGAGCAAGGAGTTCATCATCAACACACCATCTATTACCTTTTGGAGGGTGGTGTATCCTAGATTGGCTAGGTGTCACTTGGGAGCCTCCGTCAAGATTGTGGAGTTGAACTAAGGAGTTTGTACGGGCAAGGAGATCGCCTACTTCGTGAAGATCTACCCTAGTGAGGCAAGTCCTTCGTGGGCGATGGCCATGGTGGGATAGACAAGGTTGCTTCTTCGTGGACCCATCGTGGGTGGAGCCCTCCATGGGCTCGCGCAACCGTTACCCTTCGTGGGTTGAAGTCTCCATCAACGTGGATGTACGATAGCACCTCCTATCGGAACCACGCCAAAAATCTCCGTGTCTCCAATTGCGTTTGCACACTCCAATCCCATCCATTTACATTCTTGCAACTTGTATGATTTACTTTCCGCTGCTCATATACTCTTTTCATGCTTGCTTGATATGTATTGTGAATGTTTAAACTTGTGCTAAAACTCCACTTCAACTTAAAGAAATTAAAAACTGCAACTTTTCTTACTAAGAGTCTATTCACCCCCCTCTAGACACCTCTTCTCGATCCTTTCAATTGGTATCAGAGCATTGGTCTCCATTGCTTTGGTTTAAACACCTTTGGAGGAAGATGGATGAGTCTACATTGGGGAGTCTTAGACAGAGAGTGCCTATACTTGATGGAGAGTACTTTCATGAGTGGAAAAATGCGATGCTTGAGATTTTCAATGAATATCACTTAACCAAGTACATTACTACTCCTTGTGCTCGCTTTGTTGATCCTTTGCATCCCACACCCGATGAGGATCTTGACATGATTCGCAATCTTAGAACTATCAATCTTATTGTAAAAGGATTGCCTAAAAATTTGATTGCTAGCTTACCTGCTCTAGATTGTGCTTACACCATATGGAGATTTCTAGAGGAACGATTCCCAAATTATTCCTTGAAAAATCCAGATGAGATTATCCATAAGTCTATTGCCTTGAATAGGATGAGTACTAGTGATCCTAAGTTTGATGAGTGCCTATTTGAGCTTCATGATCTCATGCGTGCCAAAGGAGATGTTGGAATTATTAGCAATATCATTTCTGAAGTCATTAGGATTCATAGAGATGAACATTGTTACGGTCATACTTCTAATGAATCACTCTCTCTAGGAATTGATCCATCACATGACGAGGTTGAACATGGATACTATGATGAGAACAATGATAGTGACTATGATCTTGATGATGCGATGAGACACTTTGGTCTTATGGCTAATCTTCACGACTACATGGCTGGAGGAAAGGAATGGGTCCTTGATAGTGGATGTACTGATCATATGACCGGAGACAAAGATATGTTCCGTGAGCTTGCTGAAAACGATGGCCCTCCAAAGTATGTCACTTTCGGTCATAATTCAAAGGGTAAGGTGGTTGGCCTTGGTAAGGTGGCCATCTCACATGATAGCTCCATACAAAATGTTATGCTCGTTGAATCTCTTGGCTACAATTTACTTTCCATATCTAGGCTTGCTGACTTTGGTTTCAATGTCCTATTTACTGAAGTAGATTGCCAAGTGTTTCATAGAGATAATCATAAAATGGTCTTTACTTGTATCCGTAGAGGTGATCTTTACATTGTTGATTTCACTAAAAAGGCTCAACCTAGAACTTTCTTTATTGCTAAATCTTCGAAAGGTTTGTTGTGGCATAGAAGGTTAGGCCATGTGGGCATGCGAAATCTTGATAAGCTTATTAAAGGTGATCATATCCTTGGAGTAAAAGATGCTATATTTGACAAGGATAGACTTTGTAGTGCTTGTCAAGCAGGAAAACAAGTTGGAGGAAGTCACCCGTGAAGAACATTATGACCACGAGAAGACCGCTCGAGCTACTTCATATGGATCTCTTTGGTCCCAATGCCTACAAGAGTCTCGGTGGTAACTCATTTGGTCTAGTCATAGTTGATGATTTTTCAAGATTTACGTGGGTGTTCTTTCTTGATGATAAATCGCAGGTCCAAAAGGAAGGCCCAAAATCAATTTGAAGTGAAGATCAAGAAGGTTCGCAGCGATAATGGAACGGAGTTCAAGAATGCAAATGTGGACACCTCTCTTGACGAAGAAGGGATTTCACATGAGTTCTCGGCTACGTACACACCTCAACAAAATGGAGTTGTTGAGAGGAAGAACCGAATTCTTATTGAGATGGCAAGAACGATGCTTGATGAGTACAAGACTCCGAAACACTTTTGGGCGGAAGCGGTTGAGACAGCTTGTCATGCAACAAATCGCTTGTATCTTCACAAGATACTCGACAAGACGGCATACGAGCTCCTCACTGGTAAAAAACCCCAAGTTGGATACTTTCGAGTATTCGGCTCAAAGTGCTACATTCTTTATAAGCATCGCCGTTCTAAATTTGCTCCTAAATCCCATGAAGGCTTCCTACTTGGTTATGGCTCAAACTCTCACACTTACCGTGTCTACAACAATTTCACCCGAAAGGTTGAAGAGACGGTAGATGTGAAGTTTGATGAATCTAACGGCTCGCAAGTAGAGCAATTGCCAATTGATGTAGGAGATAAAGACCCTTCGGAACCAATCCAAGACTTGTCTATTGGAAAGATTCAACCAACGGAGGTGAAGGAGAGTACCTCATCCGTCCAGGTGGAAGCTTCTACCTCACAACAAGGTGAACCAAGAGTTGACATGGAAGCATCCACGAGTGGGACACATCAAGATGAAGAAAATGAGGAAGTACACCAAGATGAACCTCATCAACCTCCTTCTCCACCACGACAAGAGAATGACAACGCCAACAATGAAGAAGGCCAACAAGAAGGACAAGATGATGAAGGGGATGTTCCACCCCGACCCAAGCAAAAGCTCCCATGAGTTCGAGCAAGAGTCTCAAGAGATCATCCCGTCGAACAAATCTTCAATGATACCCAAACCGGGAGAATCACTCGCTCTAAAACTCGTTTGGCTAATTTTTGTGAACATTATTGATTCATCTCGAGCATTGAACCTATGAAGGTTGAAGAAGCATTGGAAGATCCGGATTGGATAAACGCCATGCATGAAGAGCTACACAACTTTGAGAGAAATCAAGTGTGGACATTGGTCGAGAAGCCCGGCAACAACCACAACATCATTGGTACAAAATGGGTGTTTCGCAACAAGCAAGACGAAGATGGTCAAGTCGTCCGCAACAAAGCTCGTCTCGTCGCCCAAGGCTACACTCAATTCGAAGGTATGGACTACGGTGAGACATATGCCCCCGTTGCTAGACTTGAGTCCATCCGCATCTTACTTGCCTATGCTAATCACCATGATATCACTTTATACCAAATGGACATTAAAAGTGATTTTCTAAATGGTGAAATTGAGGAGGAAGTTTATGTTAAACAACCTCCCGGCTTTGTCAATCCTAAGAAACCCGATCATGTTTACAAACTGCACAAAGCTCTTTATGGTCTTAAACAAGCTCCTAGAGCATGGTATAAATGCTTGACCAAGTTCCTTATTGAGAAAGGCTTTGAGATTGGAAAGATAGATTCTACTCTTTTCACTAAAAGGGTTAATGGTGAATTATTTGTATGCCAAATTTATGTTGATGATATCATATTTGGTTCGACTAACCCTCATTTTAGTGAGAAGTTTGGAAGCTAATGTCAAACAAGTTTGAGATGTCTATGATGAGTGAACTCAAATTCTTTCTTGGTTTGCAAATCAAGCAAACTAAGGAAGGCACCTTTGTTTCTCAAACAAAGTACACCAAGGACTTATTCAAGAAGTACAACATGCAAGAAAGCAAAGGTATGAAAACTCCCATGCCAACTAGTGGACAACTTGATTTGACCAAGGACGGCAAATCGGTTGACCAAAAGGTTTACCGCTCTATGATTGGATCATTGTTAAGTGTGTGCATGTGTGCACGATATCAAGCGGACCCCAAAGAATGTCATCTTAAGGCTGTGAAAAGGATAGTGAGATACTTAATACATACACCAAATTTTGGCATTTGGTATCCTAAGAGGTCCTCTTTCGATCTTGTTGGCTATTCCGACTCGGACTATACCAGAGACAAGGTTGATAGAAAGTCCACTTCGGGTACTTGTCAATTTCTTGGTAGATCACTTGTGTCTTGGTCCTCCAAGAAACAAAACGCGGTATCCTTATCCACCGCCGAAGCGGAATACATTGCCGCCGGTTCATGTTGTGCTCAATTACTTTGGATGACCCAAACTCTTAAAGATTATGGGATCAATACGAAACATGCTCCATTGCTTTATGACAATGAGAGTGCTTAAGATTACTCACAATCCCGTGCAACATTCTCAAACTAAGCATATTGAAGTTCGTGATAATTTCATTCGAGATCATGTTGCTAAAGGGGACATTGATCTTAAGCATATTCGTACCGATAAGCAATTGGCGGATATATTCACGAAACCGCTTGATGAGAAAGTATTTTGCCGTTTGAGAGGTGAATTGAACATCATTGATGCTTCAAACTTGGAGTAGGAACTCCATTTGGATACATGCAAGGCATGAGCCTATAACTAATCCTTGATACCTCTCTTACGATGATGATCATATGTCTTGGATATACTTGCACCCTTGCATGCTATCTAACCCTTGTAGGTACTTGGATGAATCTAAATCTATGAGATTGCAACTCACTTACAACTTGAGCAATCTCTACATCGCCAAGTCTCTACACAATGGTGGTTGAAGACAAGGAAGCTTGGAACCCTTTAACATATCCTTTGACAAATTCTATATATCAAATTTCATTTGGTATCAAATTTCATGATTGTCATTTTGGATACACAAGTGCTCTTCCTTGCAAAACTAACCCATGTAGGTAGATGAACTCACTTCCAAGTGGTGCTCCCAACTCTTGATGAGCTACATCAACCTCGAGCAACCCACACAAGTTCAACTACATGACTAAGATCAACACCACCACCCAAGGTATGTCATTCCATCTTAGAGAAGCTTTACCTCGAGTCATAGGTCAAAGCAACTCAACAAGATGTGAATACATCAAATGCTTAAACGAAAAATGGTAACCCCATTTTGAGCTTCAACGATGAGTATGACTTATGATCAAGTGTTCTCACTTGACTCCTTAGTCAATATACTATAACATAGGTGACTTTGTCACCGCCCAATACTAGATGAAGTTCTCTAGTGTTTACTTGAGTTTTTGCATTTGTCCTTTGCATATTTATTCCCTTTCCTTTATAAAAAAAACTTCATCTAGATTTTCTTTTCTCTTTTTTTTCTGCATCCAATTCCTTGCAAATCTTTCAGTTAATTCCTTGAAAATCCTTGTGAGATCTTATTTACCTAGTGAGCTGAGGTGACAAGTGTTCTCTCTATCCTGAACTCGGTCACAACGGTCTGTCAAGTTCAGTCAAACTGAACCAATTCGGTGCCACCGAAGTAGATAACTCGGCGTTACCTATTTCCATGCAGAAAAGACCATTTGCCACTTGTTCCTGCATTTTTGTTCTAGCTCCACTCGATGATTCTTATCCTCTACCAGCATCACACTCTATATGCTGCTTTGCTCTGTGACTCAAGGACCAAACCTATTTTGACTCACACTCCATAAGAACCCTTCTTGGAAATTGATGTCAATGGGGGAGAGAGAGACCACATCAAAGCTTAATTCTTCAAAAGGGGGAAGAGAGAAATCACATCAAAAACCCCAGATGCTTGGTATTCAAAGAGGAGAGAAGTCACATGTCTTTAGAGGGAAAACGACATGTTCATGTTTGCCAATTTTCTTTGCTCTGGTTTTTTCTCAGTTCCCTATCTTCTCCCAGCATCTCTCATACAAAATTCAGGGGGAGCAAGACATCTATGGGAAGGAAATCTTTGAATTAATTGCGTATCTTTTACCTTTGCGGACATGTCTACATCCAATAGAGTACTTAGTAGTCACTCTCTACATGTCATCCCAGTCTTGGTACTCTTGTGTTTCTTTTGTTTGCTCTGGCTTGTAGATGTATCTGTGTTATCTAACCTTGTTTACTCAGGTTCATTCCTTCCTAAGCCAACTCAAGACCACAAGGTAAGTATATGCATCGCACTCATGTGCATGAGGATTTCTTGCTGATGTACATACTGATTGCAAAAAGGACTCATGAGCATGAAGGTACATATCCTATAATCACATCTTTTGCTCTGACGCATATAGCCAAGATACATGTAACACATTGCTTACTTTGCCGTGCTTATGCATTCACATGCTCCTATACTCCATATTTGCATGTTTGCATACATATAGGGGGAGCCTATGCATGTTACATGTCTTTCCAAAGCTTTACTGGTTATTCTCTATATCTTTATCTAAAGCTTTGATGTATGTTGTCATCAATTACCAAAAAGGGGGAGATTGAAAGCACAAGTGCTCCCTGGGTGATTTTGGTAATTAATGTCAACATATCTCTTGTTGGACTAATGTTTTCATCTAGTATGTTTCAGATAAGTTCAACAATGGAGTGGCGTGGACTAGAGGATGTGGAACCCCTTCAAGATGATAAGGACAAATGATTGGCTCAAGCTCAAAGCTCGGGACTCTACATTTTCTATTTTAATGATCCAAGATCACATTGAGTCCATAGGAAAGCCAATACTATTAAATGGGGATGAGGTGTTGCTTAATGGCTTGCTTGCTCAAAGTGCTTAGTGATATGCTCCAAAGCCCTCAACCACTTTCTCACATCCACATATGTCCCAAACCAAAAGTAAAACTAGGCCCCACCAAAATTTCCTATCCGGCGCCACCGAGTTCATTTGACATAGCCACTGCCAGAAACCCTAGTCAATTCGGTCTCACGATGGGATCTCGGTCTCACCGAGATGGGCTTGCCAATTCTCTGTTGCCTATTGCAGTAATTTCCGTCTCACCGAAATATGCAATAGGTCTCAACAAGTTTGCTTGGCCAACTCTCTATTTTGCTTATTACCCAAATCGGTCCCATCGAGTTTGTGTAATCGGTCCAACCAAGATGAGGCTTTACCCTAACCCTAGCACATCGGTCCTACCGTGTTGATCATATCAGTCCCACCGAAAATCCTAACGTTCACATTTTGAACTAAATCGATCTAACCGAGTTTTCTGATTTCGCCAAGACCGAGTTTGGTGATTTGTGTGTAACGGTTAGATTTTGTGTGGAGGCTATATATACCCCTCCACCCACTCTTCATTCGTGAGGAGAGCCATCAGAACATGCCTACACTTCCAACATAGATTTTCTGAGAGAGAACCACCTACACTTGTGTTGAGGTCAAGATATTCCATTCCAACCACATAAATCTTGATCTCTAGCCTTCCCCAAGTTGCTTTCCACTCAAACTCTCTTTCCACCAAATCCAATCCTATGAGAGAGAGAGCTGAGTGTTGGGGAGACTATCATTTGAAGCACAAGAGCAAGGAGTTCATCATCAACACACCATCTATTACCTTTTGGAGAGTGGTGTCTCCTAGATTGGCTAGGTTTCACTTGTGAGCCTCCGTCAAGATTGTGGAGTTGAACCAAGGAGTTTGTACGGGCAAGGAGATCGCCTACTTCGTGAAGGTCTACCCTAGTGAGGCAAGTCCTTCGTGGGCGATGGCCATGGTGGGATAGACAAGGTTGCTTCTTCGTGGACCCTTCGTGGGTGGAGCTCTCCGTGGACTCGTGCAACCGTTACCCTTCGTGGGTTGATGTCTCCATCAACGTGGATGTACGATAGCACCTCCTATCGGAACCACGCCAAAAATCTCCATGTCTCCAATTGCATTTGCATACTCCAATCCCATCCCTTTACATTCTTGCAACTTGCATGATTTACTTTCCGCTGCTCATATACTCTTGTCATGCTTGCTTGATATGTATTGTGAATGTTTAAACTTGTGCTAAAACTCCACTTCAACTTAAAGAAATTAAAAACTGCAACTTTTCTTACTAAGAGTCTATTCACCCCCCTCTAGACACCTCTTCTCGATCCTTTCAGCCGGAGCAATCCATATGGTGAAATGACCAATAGGGGCTTGTGGCCAAACGAATGGTCAACCGACATGTGTTGGGGATATAACTATTAGGTATGACCCGCCCAGGAGGGGCCGGGTTATACCTATGGCGATTCATGAAGCCCAAGACAGCTCTGGAAGATGGCGGTTCAGTTAAGGGCCCAAGGCCCAAAGGCGGCTCAAGGCCCATAGAAATAAACCGCCATATGTACATAACTTGTATTGTAAGGAAGGGATAGTTAGAGAACGAGCCGAATACTGTTTATGAGACGGCCAGGACTCTGTGAGCCGCTGGGCGTCGACCTTTGTATATAGAGGGACGACCCGGCGGCGGTTTTGGGCAAGTAAGATCAGATCGAGAGCTAGGTCAAGCGGATTCGCTCCCTAGTAATCGAAACATAAGCAATACCACCTCAAACTAGATTAGGCCTTTACCTTCACCGCAAGGGTCCGAACCAGTATAAACTCTCGTGTCCTTTGTCCCATTTTAACCACTTTAAGCTTCCTAGTTGCGATGGCTCCATGATTAAGTCCTTTCACTAGGACATCTACCGTGACAATTCCACGACAGTTGGCGCCCACTATGGGGCTGCGCACGGTGGATTTGAGTTCTTGAAGGGCAACTTCGAAGGGCTCAAGGGATACGCTATGGGCCGGATGACCAAGAGTTGTCGCGGCAAGCTCTACATCAACGACGCAGGTTGGGGCCCCGACGCCGGCTCAATTGAGTACGGGTACCGGGTCCCCTTCGGCGGAATCCATGTCTTCATCGGCCAGATCGTCGAGCCGGGCCCTGAGCCGGACATCTGCACCGATATCATCGAGATGGCTCAGCGTGCGAGACCCGCCCGGACTCATCCTGCCATGAAGCGTGCCTTCATGGGATGCATCCATGGAGGGGAATTTTCTGAAGGATCTGTGTCTGGCGGTGATACGACCATCTACTCTGATGGTGAGTCATCCACGAGTGAGATGGATTCATTGTATCAATTGCAAGACGGTGGGCTTAGGGGTTGTTCCAATAGCAGCAGTATTTCGGACCCCTTTGAGCCCTGAGCAGAGTGGGGATCTTCATGGCTGGCACGCAACCCGTTCAAAACTCTACGGCTGCGGCAGCGATAACCTCCGGATCAGCGGCAGCAGGGGCAGGAGGCCCTGCGCGCCCGCCGGCTCAGGTGCTGATGGATCTCATAGATAGGATGACAGCCCTGTTAACCGCCGTGGTTAATCCGGCGGATCACGCTCAACATGATGCAGAAGCGGCACGGTTACGTGAGGAGGTAGCACAAGCCAAGGAAAACCTAGCAGTGGATGACGTCAGGATGGCCACATAGCGGGTGGCTTTGGATGCTCGAGCTCAGCAGATTCAATCAGAGGCTTTCGAGCTTACGATGGATCTGAATGCATCAAATGAGGTCATGACGAGAAGGCACCAGAAGGCTCAATCCCTTCTGCCTCCGACTTATGATCCTAGAAACCTCTTTCGCACACCCGGTGCAGGCCCCAGTAACCCGCCGGAGGTAAACCGGGTTGCAACACCCAGGGCTGGGATGCCGGTTCAACCACGGGTGATGGAGCCTCCTCGTATGAACACTGCTCCACCTCATTATGTACCAACACCACCGGGTCATTATTCTAACCCTTTGGAGAACATGGTCGCTGGGGCGGCACGATTGGTGGCTCTCCCGGTGGAGGGCGACTCTCCAACGGCGATTGAAACACGAAGGGTCAGAGAACTTCTTCAGACGGCTCTGGCGCAGCAGGAGGCATATTCTTATAGTCGAGACAGGATTCATTCAACCCCTCGCCCAAGCCGGAGCCCGAGTTATAGCAGGCACGTAGATTCAGCAGCCGTTTCAAGCAACGCCCGACGCCGTGACCAGCCGTGCGGGCATGACCCGACGCGTGTTGGAGCTCCTAACTTGGTTGACCAGGACAGGATACACCAAGAGGCTGAGCGGGCGGCTCAGCAGGCGGCTGAGCAGGCGGCTTAGCGGGTGGCTTACCAGTCTTTTCCGGTTTATCCAACGACTTCTATTGAGGCAGGCGTGACCACGAGGACTGGAGGTGTCCCTTGCTTGGTGTCGGCTCTGCGTAACGAGCGGTTGCCCAAGGATTTCAAGGGGCCTCGAAAGGTGCCTAATTACACGGCCGATTTATAGCCCGGGGCATGGATTGAAAGTTATGAGATGGCCATGGAACTACTGGAGGTCAGTGATGCGGCAATGGCCAAGTACTTCACCATGATGTTGGATGGGATGACCCGCACCTGGTTAAAGGGCTGCCACCTAATTCCATTAGTTCATGGGCAGAGTTAAAGGCCCAGTTTATTCAGAACTTCAAAGACACATGCAAGCAGCCCATGTCAATTGTGGATTTGACTAATTGCAAGCAAGAGGAGGGTGAGTCCACAACCCATTGGGTGCGCCGGGTCAAAGCCATAATACATTCATCTGATAAGATGGATGCCGGCTCTGCATTCTTAATGTTGGAGAAAAATTGCCACTTTACGCCTCTGAAACAGAAGCTGGGGCGGCTCAAGCGCGATTGTAATGACATGGGCCAGCTAATGGCGGCTCTAGTCAAGTATGCTAACTCTGATAGTACCAAGGATCCCGAGTCTGACGATGAGAAGACAGGGAAGGGAAAGAAGAACGGCAATGCCAAGGGTCATCATCATAACCCGACGAATCAAGGAGGCAATAATAAACGTAAGGCTGATGGTAGCTCAGAGTTTGTGGCTAACACCAATGTGTAGGGAAACAATCAACAACGTAAGGGGAGACCACCTCCTCGGTCCGGCGGGTCAGGTCCCACTCTTGAGCAGTTGCTAAATGAGCCCTGTCCAAGGCACGACACTCAGCAGAAACCGACCACTCACCTACGGAAGGACTGTAGGATCATGAAGGCTTTCAAGAACTAACATGTTCGACGACAATCATGGGCCGGGCGGCGGCTCAGGTGGCGGCGGTTTTCATGGCTCGGGCGGCGGTTCAAATTCCAACTTTCAAGGCTCTCAAGGAAATCAAGGTGGCTATAATTAGCAATCTGGTCAGGGAGGTCAGCAGCAGCAGCAGTATGGATATCAGAGTAATCCAAAGCAGCTGAATAGTGGACAGTATCATGTGTTCACCACCAGTTTGTGCAAACGGGACCAGAAACTTCATAAGAGGGCTGTGAACGCTGTTGAGCCGGCAGTGCCTCGTTAGTTGACAATCCGGGTCACTTGGCCTTGGTGGTGGCACCTCAGGTTGGCGGATATAAATTCACTAAGGTGCTCATGGATGGAGGCAGTAGCATCAACATCCTCTATTATGATACTTTTCCGTCGCATGGGGTTGACTGATAAAAATCTTAAGACATCCAACACTGTTTTCCATGGAGTGGTGCCTGCTAAGTCGGTGTACCCAGTGGGTAAGATTGAACTAGAAGTAGCCTTTGGAGATGAGCATGATTCTAGGGCTGAGAAGTTAACTTTTGAGGTGGTCAAAATCAAGAGCCCGTATCACGCCCTGTTTGGACGGCCGGCTTATGCCAAGTTCATGGCACGACCATGTTATGTTTATCTGCAGCTCAAGATGCCAAGTCATAAGGGCACTATCACAGTGCATGGGAGTCGGAAGATAGCCTTGGAATGTGAGGAAGGCGATGCTGCTTATGCTGAATCTGTTTGTGCAACAGAGTAGTTGATGTTCTACAAGGACAATGTTGACCCGGCAGAAATGACGCCTTTGAAGAAGTCAACCACAGAACATGAGCCCGCGCTGAAGTTTAAGTTGGCTGATGACACCAAGCTTGTCGATTTTGTTCCAGGCGACTCATCTAAGCAGTTCAGTATCAGTGCTAATGTGGATCCCAAATAGGAAAGCGCGCTCATCGAGTTCATCCGTGAGAACCAGGACATCTTTGCATGGAAACCTCCTGACATGCCGAGTGTACCGAGAGAACTTGCTGAGCACACTCTCAATATTGATCCAAAGTTTAAGCCGGTCAAGCAGTTTCTTCGGTGATTCACTGAGGAGAGGCGTAAGGCCATTGGTGAGGAAGTGGCCCGGTTCTTGGCGGCTGGGTTCATTATTGAAGTTTTCCATCCAGAGTGGTTGGCTAACCCGGTGGTCATGCTTAAAAAGAAAGGCACCTGGCGTATGTGTGTGGATTACACAGACTTCAACAAGGCTTGTCCGACTGATCCTTTCGCGCTCCCTCGTATTGATCAAATCATTGATGCTATGACGGGTTGTGAGCGTTTGAGCTTTTTGGATGCTTATTCTGGTTATCATCAGATCAAGATGGCAGTTAAGGACCAGGATAAGACGGCTTTTATTACTCCGTTTGGAGGCTTCTGCTATGTGTCTATGCCCTTTGGGCCTAAGAGTGCCCAGGCGACTTATCAGCGATGTGTGCAGAACTGTCTTCACAATGATTGGGCGCAATGTTCATGCTTATGTGGACGACATTGTGGTGAAGTCCAGAGAGAAGGAGACCTTGATAGATGATTTGAAGGAAACCTTTGATAACCTCCGGGTCTACAAGATGATGCTTAACCCGGCCAAGTGTGTTTTTGGAGTACCAGCGGGCAAGCTGTTGGGTTTTCTGGTTTCTAACAGAGGCATCGAGGCTAACCCGGAGAAGATCAAGGCAATCACTTCTTTGGCTAAGCCGGCGTGTATCAATGATGTTCAGCGTTTGGCGGGTCGTATTGCTGCTTTAAGCCAGTTCATAAGCTGGTTAGGTGAGAAGGCCATACCGCTGTATCAGATGATAAGAAGATGTACGACTTTATGCGGAGTGATGCTGCTAACGCTGCCTTTGAAGACTTGAAGAGACAGATCGCTGAGCCGCCTTTCCTTACTGCTCCCATTGATAAGGAGCCATTATTGTTATATGTGGCTGCTAACACACGTGTTGTCAGTGTGGCCATTGTTGTAGAGCGCAAGGAGACTGGCAAGGAGTATCCGGTTCAACGGCCGATTTACTACGCCAGTGAGGTGCTTATTGAGTCCAAGCAAAGATATCCACACTGGCAGAAGCTCGTCTATGGGGTGTTCATGGCAAGCCGGAAGCTTAAGCAATATTTTCAGGGTCATCCCATCACTGTGGTTAGTTCTGCTCCTTTAGGAGATATCATTCGAAATAGAGAAGCCACAGGACGAGTCGCCAAGTGGGTCATTGAACTTGGGCCTCATGGTTTAAAGTATGTGCCACACACTGCTATCAAGTCTCAAGCATTGGTGGACTTCATCAACGATTGTACAGAGCTGCAGGTGCCTGAAGAGAAGACGAACAACACATATTGGACTATTCACTTTGATGGGTCCAGGCAATTGGAGGGCTCGGGGGCTGGAGTTGTTTTAGCTTCCCCTCGAGGTGACAAATTTTGTTATGTTCTACGGTTGATGTTTCCCTATACTAACAATGCAGCTGAGTATGAGGTCTTGCTCCATGGTCTTCAGATGGCTAAGGAGATGAGCTTAAGCTAGGTAAGGTGCTTTGGCGACTCATATTTGGTGGATCAACAAGTATCAGGCAAGTGGGATTCCAAGGATCCTCTTATGGCGGCTTATCGCCGTGAAGTTGATGCCATTGCTAGACACTTCAAGGGTTACCAAGTGGAGCACATTGATCACAGAAAGAATGAGGTGGCTGATGCTTTAAGCCGGCCGGGTGAGGGAGTCCTGGATTAGGGGGTCCTTGGACTGCCGGACTATATACTTTGGCCGGACTGTTGGACTATGAAGATACAAGATTGAAGACTTCATCCCGTGTCCGGATGGGACTCTCCTTTGCATGGAAGGCAAGCTTGGCAATTCGGATATGTAGATATCCTCCCTTGTAACCGACTTTGTGTAACCCTAGCCCCCTCCGGTGTCTATATAAACTGGATGGTTTAGTCCGTAGGACAACAACAATCAGAATCATAGGCTAGCTTCTAGGGTTTAGCCTCTACGATCTCGTGGTAGATCAACTCTTGTAATACTCATATCATCAAGATCAATCAAGCGTGAAGTAGGGTATTACCTTCATCGAGAGGGCCCGAACACAGGTAAACATTGTGTCCCCGCCTCCTATTACCATCCGCCTTAGATGCACAGTTCGGGACCCCCTACCCGAGATCCGCCGGTTTTGACACCGACATTGGTGCTTTCATTGAGAGTTCCACTGTGCCGTCACCATAAGGCTTGATGTCTCCTTCGATCATCGGCAATGATGTGATCCAGGGTGAGGTTTTTCTCCCCCACAGATCTTCGTATTCGGCGGCTTCGCACTGCGGGCCAACTCGCTTGGCCATCTGGAGCAGATCGAGAGCTACGCCCCTGGCCGTCAGGTTAGGTTTGGAAACTTAAACTATACAACTGACATCCGTGGAGACTTGATCTTCGACGGATTCGAGCCCGTGTCAGGTGCGCCGCACAGTCACGACGAGCATGACTTAGCTCTACTGACGGACAGTGTTCGGGAGATCACCCCTGTGGCAACTCCGGCCCTTGATACGGAGCAGATCGCGTCGTCCGAGGACGGGTGGATGGACCCTGCCATGGAGGCCGCACACTCAGCGGCAATAGAGCCAAATTCTGACTTCACCTCCTAGGAGACCTGTGTTGCCGGATCCTGGGATTCGCCCCCGGCCACGGATGCCGAACCGCCTGCGTCAGTGCCTATCGAATCTGATTGGGTGCCGATCATGGAGTTTTCCTCCGGATATCTTCAAAGACTCGCCCACAGGCGATGTGCTAAATTCATTAAGGTCTCTCTCCTTGTCAGGAGGCCCTTGGCTGAACTATATCCGGCTCGAGTGGGGAGCGGACGACGAAGAAACTTGTTACCCACCCACCACCCACTTAATAGCCACTGTCGACGACTTAACCGACATGCTTGATTTCGGCTCCGAAGACATCGACGGTATGGACGGCGATGTAGGAGAAGAATAGGAACCACCGCCCACAGGCGCTGGACTGCCACCTCATCATATGATATATACATGGTGGACACCCCCAAAGAAAGCGATGGCAATAAAAGCAACAGAGGATAACCCCCTCGAGAAGCAATCTAAGCACCAGCGTTAACGGCGCCGCTCTAAGCCCCGCCATAGCAAAAGCGGCGATACCGGCACAAGAGACAATAACGTTGCGGATAGTGCCGAAGACGAAGACAATCCCCTCCAGCCAGGCCTCGAGCGGGAGGATGGGCAAGCTAGCCCTAAGGAACAGGCAGCAGACGGAGAGTCAGAGGATGACAAATACATGCCTCTCTCTGAAGACGAGGTGAGCCTTAGCGACGAAGGATTTATCGTGCCTGAGGATCCCGTCGAATAGGAGCGCTTCATGCGCCGGCTTATAGCCACAACAAAAAGCCCGAAGAAAAAGCAAAAGCAGCTTCAAGCTGACCAAGATCTGCTAGCGGATAGATGGACCGAGGTCCTGGCGGCCGAGGAATACGAACTCGAGCGCCCAACCAAAAGTTACCCAAAGCGCAGGTTGCTACCCCAACTCGACGAGGAAGCATTAAATCCTACGCTTCCAGCGTATGATGCGGCTGACCGGCCACCTCATGGCCGAGACAAAGCGACATATCAGGTCGAAGTCTAGCCCGCACCCCGCCGCCAGTCAAACAAAAATACCAAGGCCCGGGGTAACACGCAGGACCTGCGAGACGTATTGGAAAACAAAGCAGGACATGCACGATCGATCTACGGATCACGTGGGCGCGCCCCAACGCATGACAATGACCATCACACCGGATATACTAAAAGCAAATCCGGCCGGGCCGAATACAACAGACAAGACTCGTATGAACTGCGTCGTGATATAGCCCGGCACAAAGGGGCCGCACACCCCCTATGCTTCACTGATGAAGTAATGGATCACGAATTCCCAGAAGGTTTTAAACCCGTGAAAATTGAATCATATGATGGTACAAGAGACCCCACAGTATGGATTGAAGATTTCCTCCTCCACATCCACATGGCCCGCGGTGATGATCTACGTGCCATCAAGTACCTCCCATTAGAACTTAAAGGACCTGCTAGGCATTGGCTCAATAGCCTGCCAGCAAACTCCATAGGCAGTTGGGAGAATTTGGAGGACTCATTCCTTGACAACTTCCAGGCACTTATGTGCGACCACCTGATGCTGATGACTTGAGTCATATAATCCAACAGCCAGGGGAATCAGCCAGGAAATTCTGGACTCGGTTCCTAACTAAAAAGAACCAAATTGTCGACTGTCCGGATGCCGAGGCCTTAGCGGCATTTAAGCATAACATCCTCGACGAGTGGCTCGCCCGACACCTTGGCCACGAAAAGCCGAAGTCCATGGCAGCCCTCACGACACTCATGACCCGCTTTTGTGCGGGCGAAGATAGCTGGCTGGCTCGTAGCAACAGCACATCAAGAAAACTTGGCAATTCAGATGCCAAAGATAGCAACGGTAGGCCACGTCGCAATAGACACAAGCGCCACAACAACGACAACAACGCTGAAGACACGGCAGTTAATGCCAGATTCAGTGGCTCTAAATCCGGTCAGCGGAAAAAACTGTTCAAAAGAAGCAATCTGGGCCCGTCCAGCTTGGACCGCATACTCGATCGTTCGTGCCAAATTCACGGCACCCTCGATAAACCAGCCAACCACACCAACAGAGAATGCTGGGTGTTCAAACAGGTCGGTAAGTTGAATGCCGAAAACAAGGAAAAGGGGCTGCATAACAACGACGAGGACGAGCCCCGGCCGCCGAACACAGGAGGACAGAAGAAATTTCCTCCCCAAGTGAAAATGGTAAACATGATATACGCAACCCATATTCCCAAGCGGGAACAGAAGCGCGCACTGAGGGACGTCTATGCGATGGAGCCAGTTGCCCCAAAGTTCAACCCATGGTATTCTTGTCTGATCACCTTCGATCGCAGGGACCACCCTACCAGTATCCGTCATGGAGGTTCTGCCGCTTTGGTCCTTGACCCCATCATTGGCCATTTCACCTCACTCGAGTCCTTATGGGCGGTGGCGGCAGCTTTGAACCTGCTCTATCGAGGATACAATGCGCAAATGGGTATAGACCCTCGAGGATCAAACCCACCAAAACCACCTTTAAAGGTGTCATCCCAGTGTAGAGGCACATTGCATGGGCTCAATCACACCGAAGTGGTCTTTGGATCTCCGGACAACTTCCGAGCGAGGAGTTAATCTTCGATATCGTCCCCTTCCGCATGATGGCTATCACGCCTTTGCTTTCGTGACGAACCGCATTTGCCAGATTCAATGCGGTACCGCATTATGCATACCTCAAGCTCAAAATTCCAGGACCTCGCGGGGTTATAACAGTTAATGGTAACACAGAACGCTCGCTCCGCACAGAGGAGCAAACTGCGGCCCTCGGAGCAGAAGCACAATGCAACCTTATGAGGCAAACTGCCAATTGACAAAAGACCGGACACCTTCAAGCGAGTCCGAGTACACTACAAGAGGATCGCCCGAACGCGTTTAGAGCTCTCCTAGCAATTCGTCCTCCGTCCTAGTCCCAGTCAAGCGGCAAAATTTGCGCCGCGCGTACATAATTACGCACTCAAGATACCATGGGCATAGGCGGAGGCACGGCCCATAATGCGGCTCAACCGCTTCAGGACCTGTATACCTTTAACATTTTCTTCCTTTCAAGCCCCTATTCTCTGAAGGCCCTCTCCGATCGTCTGATTATCGGACCCGTCACGGGAAGGAAACACCAAGGAAGATAGAAGCTTTGATGTACAAGGGAATCCACAGGTGGTCTCTGATAACGATCGATATACCTGTTTTGCATACACACACGCAGCTTGCCCTTGGATAGGACATGTCAAATAGTCCTATTTTTTACTTATTGCACTACATGTATGCATACGCTTTGACGTATCATTTAAATAACAATGTACAACATTAGCTCATTATTGCACTTCTTCATATTTTTTCCCTGTCTGCTTATTTACGACAAATTGCACCCGTACATTCTGATACATCCAGTGCGACAGGGGCTTTAGTGTACCCCATAACACGGCAAGAAAAGTCCGAACACTTTCGACGGTCACGGCACCGAACTTATAGCATTATATGCATCAGCTCGAATCATGTCTTGGGTCAATAGTTGGGTTTGCCCGGCTCCCATGTTTTGGTACCTTACGTTCGCTTATATCGGCTAAGGTAGCGCTGGAGAACTACCGATTGTGTCCTGGTTCATCCGGACGAACACCTCGAGAGAGAAAGCTGAAAACTGATCATTCATGATGAGGCGAGAGCTGGTCATTGTTCGAGAGGTCTCAAATCCTTAAAGATTTTTTCCGCTTCGGGTGAGGAGTCGGCCTTGTCCGATTTAGGCGTACATAGCGCCCCAAGTTCGGCCTTCCAAATACTAGGGGCTTCGCCAAAATTTAAAATTGTAGACTTCTATGGCTAAGTGAGAGTGATAAAGCTTTATAGTCCGATTGCCTGGTTCGTTGTGCTGAACACCTCCTTCGAAGGACCCAAAACTGGGATAAAGAGTGATCAGGTTTATCCCGAACACCTCAGTACTAGTTACATGGGGGCAGAAGCCGACGACTGGCCAACTCTCAAGTTTTATAAACGGCCGCACAGAAGGCAATATTTTAAATTAACAAGCGTTACTTAGCGCACATGAACTCGTTTCATATTATAGGATCACATGAGTACATTCATTCAAATATTACATCCTTAGCACATTCCTCTGCCACAAGGCGAGCACCCTTCAGGACACTGTCATAATACTTTTCGGGGTGGCGATGCTCCTTGCCCTCCGGCGGCCCCTCCTTCACCAGCTTCTCGGCGTCCATCTTCGTCCAGTGCGCTTTCGCTCGGGCAAAAGCCCTGCACGCACCCTTAATGCAGACGGACCGCTTAATAACTTCAAACCATGGGCAGGCGTTCACAAGTCTCCTTACCAGGCCGAAATAGCTGCCAGGCAGGGGCTCGCCAGGCCACATCCGGACTATAAGGCCCTTCATGGCCAGTTCGGCCGCCTTGTGAAGCTCGACCAGTTACTTCAGCCCCAGTCGCTCAAGGGCATCGAATGTTCGGTCCCAGTATACTGAGACCAGAACAACTTCTCCGTCGAGCTCCCTTCCTCGGCCAGGTAGAACTCTGCGGCATCCGACACACTGCTGGGTAGATCTGCGAACACTCCTGGAGAGCTCCAAATTCGGGTAAGTAAAAGGAAAGTTTCCTTCACATGCTTGCTTTGCATAATGAATGCCTTACCTGCCGCTATCTTCTTGACCGCCTCAATTTCCTGGAGGGCCTTTTGGGCTTCGGCCTTGCCATTTTGTGCGTTCTCGGGGGCCTTCGCAAGCTCGGACCCTTGCGTCTTAGAGTCACGCTCCAAGGACTCGTACTTCTTGATAAACTCCTAGAGCTCTTGCTGAACCTCGCCGACTCGGGCCTCTTGCTTCTCGCGCTCGTCGCGCTCCTTGGCCGCTTTGCCTTCGGCCTTGGACAACACCTTTTTCAGGGTTGCCACTTCGGTCGTGGCCCCTAGCAAAATTCATGACGATCCTGTGTGATCTAAAAACCACCTTCCTTTTTTATCAAAAAAGCAGGGCAGGTATTACTTACCTTTGTTCTCTTGAGCTGCCTCTTGGTAAGGTCGAGCTCTTCCTCGGACCGCTTAAGGTCCCGCTTCAAAGGTGGCGACCTCCACCGCAATGAAGGGCGCCAAGCGAAGCCTGCTTATTCACATATACATATTCTAATTAAACTCCTGTGATTATTATTTGATCCTCTGTTCGGCCTTTCTTTGCGAACACCAAACAGAGCATTAGGGGCTACTGTCTATGCTGTAACATTTTCTCATAATTTGATCACTTACCTCAAAGCCTGTTAGGAGGCTGGCACAAGCTTCAGTCAGTCCGCTTTTGGCGGACCGAACCTTCTCGACCACCGCACTCATGATAGTGTGGTACTCTTCGTCAATGGAAGCGCCATGAAGTGCTTCCAGCAAATTGTCTGATGCCTCTGGATGGACAGAGGCCATCGGCATAGAGGATTGCCCCCTTTACGAGGGGTCGCCTGACAGAATCCGGAACCACTGGAGGTTCCGGTGCAGTATTCGGCTGGGGGCTAGACTTGTTGCCCCCGACATTAGTGCCCATGGGAGTCTTGCCCCTCCTGCGCCCAGCGTCTGGAGTGTCGCCTTGGGGCGCCTCCGGAACTGTCTCCCCTTGGTTCAGTGCCCTTTGAGACAACACCTCGAGGTCGTCCGTAGGGCGGGGGGAGGAGGCGGTCGGGAGTGAATCAATGTTCATCTCCGACTGGCCCAAAGACTCATCCGAAGAGGATACGTCAATATGGGCTTTGGATGGGCTACATGATCATGTTCGACATGATAAGAAGCAATAAAATAAAGCATACCAAGAACTATTATGGTATCTGGATACTTACGACTTCGCCAGGGGCTTGTCCCTGGGTAACCACTCCTCTTCGCTGAAAGCGGCTGTTGTGGAGAAGTCCGGAAGGAGAGTCCTTCCCTTATTAGACCCTTCGGCCTCCCCAGACGGGGCGACCTTCCTTTGTTGGCGTTCTGGGAACGGGGGTCCCCAGACTTGCCTGCCTGCAGCCTGCGGCGTGGCTCAAGTGGGGGCCCAGCGCGGCCCAGCTTCATCAGCTCAAGCTCAAGACCCTCGCGAGGGGCCAAGCCTCGCGGGGCTAACGACAGGAACCTTCCTCGGGGAGCAGCCTCGTCGAGGCGGGCTCACGAGGAGGCGGAGAGGTCAAGGCGGGGTACCTTACGAGGGTGCCCGTGGCGCAAGCCATGACTTAACGAGACGACCCGGGCGCGCCGGTGAGGCGCCCGACTCGTGTCTCGTTCCCCTTTGGTGCAAAGGAGGCAAGCACCAGCCAAGGCATCAGGCAAAGGTTGCCGCTTCAGTGCAACAAGACCAAGACCAGCAGAGCGGCAGGACGAAGGTCATCGTGGAGATTAGGACGACGTCACCATCAGAGCCTTTGGCAGCCGAAGACCAACTTTAGTCAGGATAGGTGTACTAGATGTTCCCCTTCAAAATGGCCAATTGTTGGCGCCCTTCCCGCTCATTATTTGGGAAGAGTCCCAGGGCCTCCCTCTATAAATAGGACTAGCCACCACAGAGAGGGACGAACCGATCGGGACGGGTCGAACCTACCAGAGAGAGAGAGAAGCAACTGGACTCACCCAAGCAGTCCACCGCACCAGCTCAAGAACAGCCCCTCACGAGGCTGTTCTTCCTTTGTACTGTTCTTCATCAGCCCCAGAGGCAATCCACCACACCAGACACTAGAGTAGGGTATTACACCACAATGGTGGCCCGAAGTAGTATAAACCTCGTGTCCCTTGTGTGTTCTTCTTCCTAGTTTAGATCCCTAGCAAACCATTAACACGTGAGCTGGTAGGGGAAAGATCTTCGTGCGCACCCCAGATTTCAAACCTCAAGGGTCTGCCGGAAACTGAAATCCGACATTTGGCGCGCCAGGTAGGGGTGCGCCGGAATCTTTCCTCCGCTGGTCACGTGTGATCTTCCTTCGTGTCCATGGCTGACGTTCGCCGAGCCCGCGCCGAGCGTCGGTCTGCTCGTGCCACTCGAGTCGCCCGAACGGCTCCCATCGGCGGACGCCCCCATCGTTCCCCGTCGCACGCCTCCAACGCCCCGACCGGCCTGGCGGGGAACGAGCAGCAGGCCTGTTGGGGGAGCTGCGTGACCTCTACCTCGCCCATCGCGCTGGGCCGGTGCCCCCGGTCGTCGCAGCTCTCCTGGGCGGTTCACTGGCGCCACCTTCGAGCCGCCACGTCAAGCCGTTCACCCGCCATATCGCCACCGCCTCCAAGTGCCAGGGAGCCCCGCCGGGCTGGGTGGCGCCCGAGGCCGACCTGCTCTTCAACTCGGACGATCACCCCTCCAACCCCGCCCGGTTCGAGTGCGCTTCGATCTGTGCACCCCCACCATCTACTGAAGTGGCTGTCACCGGGACCCTCATCAGCGGCGGAGCAACCTCAGCGTGCTCTCTGTGGAGGCCTTCAGCCTCCTCCATGTGCCACGAGAGCGGCTCCAGCCCAGCAGGCCTTTTTCAGGAGTTGGAGCCGGTTCCACCGCCTCCCTGGGACAAATTCGCCTCCCGGTGACCTTCGGCACCCACGACAACTTCCACACAGAGATGATCGACTTCGACATTGCCCCCATCGGCCTCCCCTACAACGCCATCCTCGGCTACCCGGCCTTGGCCCGGTTCATGGAAGCAACTCACCCGACGTACAACCTCATGAAGATGCCCGGGAGCAGCGGCGTCCTTACCGTGTCAGGAAACACAGGAGATGCACTGCAGGCGCTCAAGCTTGTTTTCAAGGCGGCTGCGGCGGCACGGCCCGCCAGCGCTGACGCCCCCGAGCCCAAGGGGGCCGCGCCGTCCAAGAAGAAGCAGCTATTCACTCAAAACAAGGCGGAAACCAAGCAGGTACCAGTCAATGAGGACGGGTCCACTGACGCCACCTTCACCATAGGTGCACACCTCGAACCCAAGCAGGAGGAGGCCTTGGTGAAGTTCCTGCATGCGAACAAGAAGGTGTTTGCGTGGGGACCTGATTAGTTGGCGGGGGTCCCGAGGGGCATGATTGAGCATCACCTCAACATGTGCCCCAACGTGCGCCCAAAGCGAAGCGAAGCGCCAAATTCCTGAAGAAACAAGCTTTTATCGTCCAAGAGACCCGCAAGCTAGAGGCAGCAGGGGTTATTCGCGAGGTCCGCTACCGGATTGGCTGGCCAACACGGTTGTCGTGCCAAAAGGGGAAAGGAACGTGTATGTGTCGACTTCACCAACCTCAACAAGGCCTGCCCACAGGATCCATTTCCGCTTCCTCGCATTGACCGGATCGTCGACTCCACGGCTGAGTGTGACCTTACAGGCTTCTGGATGCCTTCTCGTGCTATCACCAGATCAAGATGGCGGTAGAAGATGTGGAAAAAACGGCTTTCCTGACCCCGTGCGGAGTGTACTGCTATACCTGCATGTCGTTTGGGTTGCGCAAAATAGGCGCGACCTTTCAGCGGCTGATGCACATCATACAGGCGGCGACTTGGGAGGAATGCTGAGGCATACGTCGATGACATTGTGGTGAAGTCTCGGGAGGCGAAAACCCTGATACAGGACTTGGAAGAAACCTTCGCGAGCCTCAATAAAGTGGACCTGCGGCTCAACCTGGAGAAGTGCGTATTTGGAGTACCCTCGAGCAAGCTCCTGGGTTTCCTCGTGTCCCATAGGGGCATCGAGGCCAACCCGGAAAAGGTCAAAGCGGTCGAAGACATAAGCCCGCCAAAGACCCTCAGAGAAATGCAGAAACTCACCGGGCGCGTGACCGTGCTAGGACGTTTCATCTCCAAGCTGGGGGAGCAATGCTGCCATTCTTCAAGCTGATGAAGAAAGAAGGGCCCCTTTGAATGGACTGAAGAGGCTGACAAGGCATTCCAAGAACTCAAGAGGTACCTTACCAGCCCTCCGGTGATGGTAGCTCTCCGTCCTCGGGAGCCTCTAGTGCTCTACCTCGCGGCCACCCCTACTCCGCCCATGTAGCCCTGGTAGCGGTCGGGGAGGAGCATCGAGCCAAGGCGCAAGCGCCCTCCCGGGCGGGGGCGAAGCGAAGTCAAGAGAGCCTCACAAAGACCGTGGCTGCGGCCGAAGGGGATCGACCGCAGCGGGAAAGCGCCCGGGCGAAGAGGCCCTACCAAGCGACCCGGGGGCTCCCGCCGTCTCGGGAGGCACCACAACCCTACGGAGGGCATAACAGCGCCCGGCACTCCACGGCCTCGTCGAGCACCCCGTGTGCCGTCGGCATGGTGCTCACGGGGCCTTGCGAGTAACCCATGCCCCAAAAACTCCTCCTCGCGCTATTGGTAGCCTCACGCAAGCTGCGGCACTACTACCAAGGTCATCCCATCAAGGTCGTCTCGGCCTTACCCTTTGGAGAGGGTGCTCAGAGCCCCAACTCAGGCGGAAGAGTCACCAGTGGAACATCGAATCGCAAAGCGTTTCAGCTAGAATTCAGCACAACCAGAGTCATCAAGGGGCGCATTGGCAGATTTCATGGCAGAATGGGCCGAAGGCACCCGACCTCGGCGAAGACCGATCGCTTTCTCCGGGGAGGCGAGGCCGGACCCATTTGGGTCATGTACTTCAACGGGGCATTCTCCCGACATGGCGCGGGGGCCGGCGCAGTGCTCGTATCCCCTATTCAGGACAAGCTCTATTACGCCGTGCAACTCTGTTTCCAGCACGGGGAAAAGGTCTCCAACAACAGAGCAGAATATGAAGGCACGATAGCGGCACGAGAGCCTTGATCGCTTGGGGTAAAGCGCCTCATCATCAAGGCGATTCACAACTCCTTGTCAACTTCTCCAACAAGATATCTGAGCGAAGGGCGAGCACATGGAAGCCTACCTCGCGGAGGTTCAAAGGGCGGAGAAACTTGATTACAGGGGGCTGGAGGCTGCAGACATGTGCCTCGCGGCACCAATCAAGAGGCGGATGACATCGCCAAGAGGGCATCCAGGCGGCTGCCTCAGGAGCCTGGCGTCTTCGAAGAGCGACTCTTCAGGCCCTCGGCGGCACCACCACTATCAAGCGCGACGCAACCTCGGGAGGAGCTCCCTCAGCCGCCTGCCTCGGGAGCCCCGGTCTGCGGCCCGGCCTCAGGGGCACACCTGCTCCTGGCATTGGAGCCTCAGGAAGGGTGCTGGATCACAGAGCTCAAGAGCTACTTGACGCGGGGGACCCCGCCGGAGAAGGAGGAGGAGGCGGAGCGTGTGGCGCGGCAAGCCACGACCTACTGCATTAGGGATGGAGAGCTTTACCGGAGGCGACCAAATGAAGTGTCCCTACGTTGCATTTCCAGAGAGCAAGGGAAGGAATTGCTAGAAGACGTACACGGCGGAGACTATGGGCATCACTCATTTTCACGAACCCTCGTTGGCAAGGCATTCCATGGCCGGGTTCTCTTGGCCCACAAAGACTCAGACGCCGTTGAGCCGGGTAAAGGCTTGCGAGGCCTGCCAATTTCACGCCAAGCAGATCCATCAACCGGCAAGAGGTCTGCAAGCTATACCCCTCTCATGGCCATTTGCCGTTTGGGGGCTGGACATTCTAGGCCCGTTCCCTCGGGCGCCAGGGGGCTATCGCTACCTCTACATCGCCGTGGACAAGTTCACCAAGTGGGCTGAGGTGGAAGCTGTCCGCACCATCCCGGTGAGCTCTGCAGTCAAGTTCATCGGGGCCCTCGTGAGCGGTTTGGGGTGCCTCACCGCATCATCACCGACAACGCAGTTCCTGAGTTCACCAACAATCTCTTCAAAGCGTCTTGTGCTAACCTTGGAATGCAGATATGCTACGCTTGGTGGCGCACCCGAATGTAACGGCCGGGCGAAAGCGAGCCAACGTGGAGGTCTGAAGGGCCTCAAGACCAGGACCTTCAAGAAGAAGCTGGAGGCATGCGGCAGTGCTAGCAGCGAGCTCCGGTCTGTCTTTGTGGTCCATCCGCACGACCAGCTGCCAAGCCGGCTGGCGAGACCCGTTCTTCCTCATCAGCGGAGGCGAAGCTGTCCTCCTCACGAGGTCGCGTCGCTCTGCACGCGTCTCTGGCGTTCGACAAAGGCATAGCTGGGCGCCATCGAGGGGACGGATCTCGTCTTTGGGGAGGAACATCGTTGAGAGAGGCCGCTGCGGCGGCAAGGTATCAGCAAAGCGCCGTGGCGATACCACCGCCGCAACATCCGCCCAGGACTCTTGAGGTAGGGGACCTCGTGCTCATCTGGGTCCTCTCCGGGGAAGGGTTGCACAAGATTTCTCCCATGTGGGAGGGCCCGTTCAAGGTTGTTCATGTTTCGAGGCCGGCTCCGCTTGCGCTTGGAGACTCGGAGGGTGCCCATCGAGCAACGTGGAACATCCGGCATCTCCGGAAGTTACGGCTTTGAAGAAAGGCCCAGAGCACGTAAAAAGGCCCGGAGCACTGTGAAGAAGGCCAGCACTGTCAAGCTCATTTTCCCGAAAGGCTCGGAGCACATGAAGAAGGCCAACACCTGTGAAGCTCATTTCCCGAGAAAGGCCGGAGCACATGTGAAGAAGGCCAATGCTGTGAAGCTCATTTCCCGAAAGGCCCAGAGCACATGAAGAAGGCCAACGCCTGTGAAGCTAATTTCCCAAGAAAGGCCACGGAGCACATGAAGAAGGCCAATGCCTATGAAGCTACGCCGCCGTGACACTCTCACGTAATAATGAGTTGGTGCTGTACACGCCCGGAGTCTCGAAGAGCCGCCCTCGGGCCTCGGGGCTCTCGCCCGCCTTGATGGCAGCACTTAGCTCATACCGTGAGTAGACATCGAAGACTAGATTAGGTGCGGACGCCGGCTTTTCATTTGCTTTCTGCAGTTGGCTTGTTCATTCCTATTTGAAGTTTTATTGAAGTTGTTGCCGTCCTTGGCTTGTGATTCTTTGTCTTTTTCGCTCACTTGCCTCAATTTCTCTTGCGCAAGTCTCACCAGGGAGAAGCGCGGGCACCCTCGCGAGTGTTTTCTGCCCCTGTCGTTTGAAGCTTTCCTATCCAGGTCCACTACGGGAGCACCCCTCCCAGTTCGTGCCCCACGGGCATCGCGACGCGAACACAGGACCTGGGTCGGTCGCCTCCACAACCGAGACCGGAAGCTACCCCTCCTGACTAATCCTTGCAGGACATCAAGCGCGCGGCGAGGCCTCGGCCTCGGGAAGCGAAGACCGCGACAAGTCCCCCCGAGCTAAGTATTCCTGCACGCGGGCATGCGGCATAAAAGCACATCACAGGAATAGCGGAAACAACATGATAATTAACGGCAACAGTTCAGCACGCCCCCACGGGGCCCTACACTACTATCCCTTTGCGCAGGGAAGGGAGAAAAACAAAATAGGCACGACTTGCTCGGCACCAACTCGCGGCGAAGGCTCGTACTGCCTCCGGAGCTCAGTCGGACTCCTCCTCGCGCTTCACCGAGGCTCGACGGCGGGCTGACCCGCTACCTCCCTCCAGGCTGGCGCGACGGCACGGAGGCTGGTTATGGCCACCGCTGGAGGAGCTGCTATCCAAAGGAGAGCCGCCGAAGCTCGACGAGCCCCGAGCGCCGTCGACCACGCGCCTGCTGTCATCTTCATCCCGCTCATCGCCGGGGCTGGGTACACGGCCGCGGTCATCGTCTTCGGGGCAGCACCCGGCACGGCGACCGTCTTCTCCGAGCACCCTCACGTAGAGGATGGCATCGCCGTCGAACTTTAAGTGCAGGGTGCACCGCCGGTTCAGGCCACGCGCGCGGGCAAACGTTTGCCAGCCACGGTTCAGGGCCACATTCCCGGCGACGGAGACCTCCAGTGAAGCCCAGGAGGCCCTTCTGCAACAACCGTCCTCCTGAAGCCAGAGGCCGCCCGTAGCGCCGGCCGGAAGTTCACCCACAAAGAAGCGGGGAAGCTGGAGCCAGGTGCTGGTCGGCTCCACCGACCACACGACGAACTCAGGCAGCACCTCCGCCGAGTGGAAGCGCGGCCTAGGGGGCCGCGCAGTCACGGCGCGCCCCCCATCTACAACCTGGCGCCCATCGCCGCGCAAGGGATCGCCTCCACGACCGCGGGAAGCCACTACGGGAGCCACAGGATGCTTGTGAGGACGGCCTCGGCCGCGCTTGGCTGGGGGAGAGTCAGGCCCCACCTGGCGGGCCTTCCCCTTCTCCGCGGCCGAGAATCTCTTCGACGAAGCCATGGAGAGAAAGGAGTAGCAAGAGGGGATGGATGGGAAGGGCTTGTGCCGCTCCGTACTTATAGCTCGAGGAGGCCAACCGTCGGCCTCCATGATCACAGGTAATCGTGACCTATTTCTGCGTGCAGGGACTTGTCAAGTCATGCGATTGCTGAGGGATCGTGGGGAAGCGGAGACGCCCAAGTACAATCAATCGCCATGCGGCCCCTGAGGCCACAGGCTGTTGGGGCCCGTGGCGCTTCGCACTTGCCCCTTCGCTTCTCTGCTAAGCCAAGTCCGGGCGCTCCTTGGGCCCGGGGGCTGCTGTCGGCGTTCTGGGAACGGGGGTCCCCAGACTTGCACACTGCGGCCTGCTGGCGTGGCTCAAGTGGGGCCCAGCCATGCCCAACTTCATCGGCTCAAGCTCAAGACCCTCACGAGGGGCCAAGCCTCATGAGGCGGACGACAGGAACCTTCCTCGGGG
This sequence comes from Aegilops bicornis, assembly GCA_021605145.1. Classification (NCBI taxonomy): domain Eukaryota; kingdom Viridiplantae; phylum Streptophyta; class Magnoliopsida; order Poales; family Poaceae; genus Aegilops; species Aegilops bicornis. Next base: position 470,553,350 of record CM038672.1, on the reverse strand, counting down.
AGCAGCCTCGTCGAGGCGGGCTCATGAGGAGGCAGAGGTCAAGGCAGGGTACCTCACGAGGGTGCCCCGTGGCGCAAGCCATGACGAGCGAGACCAAGCGGGCGCCCGACTCTTGATGTCCTCGTTTCCCCTTTGGTGCAAAGGAGGCAAGCACCGGCCAAGGCATCAGGCAAAGGTTGCTGCTTCGGTGCAACAAGACCAAGACCAGCAGAGCGGCAGGACAAAGGTCATCGTGGAGCCCAGGACGGCGTCACCGTCAGAGCCTTTGGCAGTCGAAGATCAACTTTAGTCAGGATAGGTGTACTAGATGTTCCCCTTCAAAATGGCCAATTGTTGGCTCCCTTCCCGCTCATTATTTGGGAAGAGGCCCAGGGCCTCCCTCTATAAATAGGACTAGCCACCACAGAGAGGAACGAACCGATCGGGACAGGTCAAACCTACCAGAGAGAGAGAGAGAGAAGCAACTGGACTCACCCAAGCAGTCCACCGCACCAGCTCAAGAACAACCCCTCGCGAGGCTGTTCTTCCTTTGTACTGTTCTTCATCAGCCCCAGAGGCAATCCACCACACCACACACTAGAGTAGGGTATTACACCACAATGGTGGCCCGAACTAGTATAAACCTCGTGTCCCTTGTGTGTTCTTCTTCCTAGTTTAGATCCCTAGCAAACCATTAACGCGTGAGCTGGTAGGGGAAAGATCTCCGTGCGCACCCCAGAGTTCGAACCTCAAGGGTCTGTCGGAACCCGAAATCCGACATCCTTTTCTTGTCTCCCCCGGCTGGGGGGGGGGAGAACTTTCCTCTTCCTCCTCCTTGTTTTCGTGGGTGGAGGGCGCCTCGGTGTTATCGGACGATGAGTCCGATACAACCTTGCGCCCGAGACCTTCCTCTGTCCCGTGGCCTTCTTCTTGGCCTTCTTCTCCGGCGCCTCATAGGGTGCGGAACCAGCATCTCCGTTAAGAGAGCCCTTCTTTGGATCTTGAGGCGGTGGGGCGGACAATCGGTCGCTCATTGTTGCAGCCGATCTGTTAAGCAGGCGTGAAGGCTTAGATCCCTCACATGGTTATACTAGGGAAAGAAACATCTTATGAGATATAAGAATCTTACCGGATTGGCGAGGCGCTTTGCGCTAAGTCCGTGATCCTCGATAAGGGGAGGAGGTACCTCGGCAGACTTGAACAACACCTTCCAGATGTCTTGGTGCGTCATGTCGAAGAGCTCTCACATCGTCTGGTGCTTAGCCGAGTCGAACTCCCACAAATTGAATGCTCGTCTTTGACACGGGAGGATCCGGCTGAAGAGCATGACTTGGACCACGTTAACAAGCTTGATTTTCTTGCTTATCATGTTTTGGACGCATTTCTGGAGTCCAGTCAGCTCCACCGATGAACCCCAGGATAGGCCCTTCTCTTTCCAGGAGGTGAGCCGCATGGGGATGCCGGATCGAAATTCGGGGGCCGCCACCCAGTTGGTATTGCGCGGCTCGGCGATGTAGAACCACCCCGATTGCCACCCCTTTACGGTATCCACATAGGAGCCTTCGAGCCAGGTGACGTTGGGCATTTTGCCCACCATGGCGCCTCCGCACTCCGCTTGCTGGTCGGCCACCACCTTCAGTTTAACGTTGAAGGTCTTCAGCCACAGGCCGAAGTGGGGCTTGATGCGGAGGAAGGCCTCGCACACAGCGATAAACGCCTAGATGTTGAGGATGAGATTAGGGGGCAGATCATGGAAGTCCAGCCCATAGTAAAACATGAGCCCACAGACGGACGAATGGGTGGAGGGGAAATCCCAGCCTGCGGACAAAATGGGTAAGAAATACAACCCTTTCGTGGGGTTCGGGGGTGGGGTCGATCTACCCCGCGTCTGGGAGCCGGTGCGCGATATCCGCGAACAGGTATTCGGCTTCCCGGAGCTTCGTAATGTTCTCCTCCATAACGGAGGAGACCATCCACTTGCCTCCCGCTCCGGACATGTCTGGAGTGGTTTTGCGGAGAAAATGCGAACTTGGGCGCTGGAGCTTGAGTGCGCGAGAATGGATGGGCAGGGAAGAAGAAGGCGTGGGTAAAAAGGAGGAGTCCTTGTCCCTTTATAAGGGAGAAACTGTGCGCCTCCCCACCTGCCTGGCAAACTCGCTTATTCCCCAAGCGCCATGATTAATGGCGCAGTTGGGTTACCCACACCCGTATTGATGAGAATCCCGTGATAAGGGGACACGATCTCTGCTTCGACAAGACGTGCCAAGAAAACCGCCTGCATAATATGTGCAGTAGCTGGTTGAGAAAAACGGTTCGAATAATGACCGGGCCATGGTGTGATGTCACGCTATGAAAAGTTGTCAGCAGATTAGATTTGTGGAAATATTATACTCCCTATGGTGGTATGTGGAATTTGTTTTGCAGAGTCGGACACTATCCTTGTGTTCAAAATCTTCTATAGAGTATTAGAAAGAAGAACCCGCCTTGCAATGCCGAAGACAATCTGCGCGCCGGACTCATCGTCATTGAAGCCTGGTTCAGGGGCTACTGAGGGAGTCCTGGATTAGGGGGTCCTCAGACTGCCGGACTATATACTTTGGCCGGACTATTGGACTATGAAGATACAAGATTGAAGACTTCGTCCCGTGTCCGGATGGGACTCTCCTTTGCGTGGAAGGCAAGCTTGGAAATTCAGATATGTAGATCTCCTCCCTTGTAACCGACTCTGTGTAACCCTAGCCCCATCCGTGTCTATATAAACCGGTGGGTTTAGTCCGTAGGACAACAACAATTAGAATCATAGGCTAGCTTCTAGGGTTTAGCCTCTACGATCTCGTGGTAGATCAACTCTTGTAATACTCATATCATCAAGATCAATCAAGCAGGAAGTAGGGTATTACCTCCATCGAGAGGGCCCGAACCTGGGTAAACATTGTGTCCCCCGCCTCCTGTTACCATCCGCCTTAGACGCACAATTCGGGACCCCCTACCCGAGATCCGCCGGTTTTGACACCGACACCGGGGTCTTAGCGTAAGACAGGGCCACCTAACACTTCCTTAGATATTTTGCATAACCCTTCTGTCAAGTTGCCTACAGAGGAAGACTTGGCTGCTCCAGACCCGGAAGCACAATTGGTGGCGGCTATTCACGTCATCCCAGATTGGACAATGCCATATTTGGCTTATATGACCCGGGACGAGTTGCCTGAGGATGAAACCTTGGCTATATAGATAACCCGGCAGTCTAAGTCAATGACAATTGCCAATGGTGAGTTGCATCATCGCAGTGTCACTGGGGCGTTTCAACGCTGTGTCTCTCCTTAGGAAGGTCAAGAAATTATTCGTGAAACCCATGAAGGAGATTGTGGCCATCATGCCGGTTCAAAGTCTCTTGTGGCCAAAGCTTTCCGTCATGGATTTTATTGGCTGACGGCTCACACTGATGCGGAGGATCTAGTCAGTAAATGTGATGGTTGCCAGAAATTCTCACGACGGGCTCACGTGCCGGCTCAAGAATTGAGGATGATTCCAATTACTTGGTCGTTTGCAGTTTGGGGGCTCGACATGGTTGGGCCTTTCAAAAGGTCCAAAGATAAAAAGACACACCTTCTGGTGGCGGTTGACAAATTCACAAAGTGGGTTGAGGCAGATCTGGTTAGTAAGTGTGATGCAGCCACAGCTGTTCAATTCATGAAAAAGGTGATCTTTAGTTTTGGCTTTCCACACAGCATTATAACTGACAATGGTACTAATCTGTCCGAGGGTGCCATGGAGGAGTTCTGTCAACGTGAGCATATCCGGCTTGATGTTTCATCAGTAGCTCACCCCCAATCCAATGGTCAAGCTGAAAGAGCCAATCAGAAAATCTTGAAAGGCATCAAGCCCCGGCTTATGGTTCCTTTACAACGGACGCCGGGTTGTTGGGTGGAGGAGTTACCCTCAGTGATATGGAGCATCAATACCACCCCTAACAAGTCTACGGGTTACACGCCTTTCTTCATGGTTTACGGAGCCGAAGCGGTTCTCCCTAGTGACATCCGTCATGACTCGCCCCGCATGGCGGCTTATGTTGAGGATGATAATGAACAAGCACGTCAGGATGCACTTGACCTGTTAGATGAGAAGCGTGACTTGGCAGCAGCCCGCTCGTCGATTTACCAGCAGGACTTGTGCCGTTATCATAGCCACCGGGTTAAGTCCAGAACCTTTCAAGAAGGTGATTTGGTGCTCAGGCTCATCCAGGATCAAACTGATGCACACAAGTTATCCCCACCTTGGGAAGGGCCCTTTGTGGTCAGCAAGAACTTGCACAACGGGTCATACTACCTCATCGATGTTTGAGAGCACAAAGACTCACGTAATTCGGAGCAAGAGACCCGCCGGCCGTGGAATATCGCTCATCTTCGGCCTTACTATACTTGAGCCACCGGCTCTCATGATGTACATATTTTGACGATGTATATATTATGATAAGTAATAAAACAAGACCACTGTCCTTTTCATCCTCAATGATCATATGTCTTCATCATCATAATTTTAAACAACCAATTGGGGGTTGATCGTACTCGAATCCAGCTTAACCCTTTGGCCCGAATCATGATCGTATTTGAATCTAGCCGTTAAACCTCATGATCACTAGGGGGCTTCCTGTTCAAACATAGGTCGTATTTGAACCAAGGAGAACATAGCTGTCGGTACCCTCTTGATCAGCACAATGCCAAACTCACTAGGGGGCTTCTTGATCGTATTCGAATCATAGCTTAACCCCTTTTGGGTCCGACTTTGATCCTATTCGAATTAGAGTCGTTAAAAAAACTCTCAAGGTAATTTGGGGGCTTCTTGTTCAAACATAGGACGTATTCGAACCAAAGAGAACATAGCCGTCGGTACCCTCTTGATCGGCGCAACGCCAAAGCCACTGGGGGCTATATGATCGTCTTCGAATCCTAGCTTAACCCCTTTGGTCCGATTTACTGATCGTATTCGAATCAAAAGCCTCAAATTTTTCTTTCTATTTGGCTTAAGTTTTTTGAAAACAATCTTTGTTTTTGTCTTGAGGCTTTTTGTCCAGTTCTAAGTATAAGTATGGTTTAAATTTAACCCGGCTTGGTTTTGGACGATAAGTCGCCAGCGTATGACAATCATCATACATGTGGAAGTGTTGGTTTCTAAAGGATTGGGTTATCACCCTTACTATTCAGGTCACATGAACCGGCAGTGCAAATTCAAAATCACATGTATGATATTATGGTTGTGTCTCAATGCTATAATTCATAACAGGCTTATCTATGTCTCTTCTTTCAATATTAATGGTTGTATGTAAGATGTTATGACCCGCCCTGCGGTAAACCGCCAAGTATTCTTGTGATCTATCTCTGTGTGCAGGATAGTTCGAAGACTTTCTTATGCATAAAGAAAACAGATGATAATTTTAAAAAGGGGAAAGCATAAGGCGGCGGCTTAACAAGTGTTGAGCACCAAAACATGCATGATGGCACGACAAAGCAAAGTCATTTCTACCCTATTACATGACTCTCCGAGTCCAAATGATTAAATTGTTTTTCAGCAAGGTACAAATATGAGCCGCCCGGCGGTTCAGTCTTCTTGGCCTTGTTGCTCGGAGTCTTCTGCGTCATCCTTTGCCGGCTCTTCATCTTCTTCTGCTGTCTGAAAAGTTGGTGATAACCAATTGATACCAGATAAAGCTTCAAATTCAGCTTCATCATCTATAAGCTCAGACGAATCAACTTCAGGAGCAAAGGTGTGCTTACGAATTGGCGGGATTAATCCATCACTCTGTAAGCCAGAGTTGTCATCTTCTTATGGTCCCGGTCATAAGCCGGATGGTACTTGGAGAGGTCCGAGTCATTCACAATCATTGTGGCCATTGGATGGATTTCTTTTACAGAGGCCGCGAAGTCTTTCTGATTGAAAGGTGTACCATCTTCTTTCAGACTTGGGTAACTAGGAGCTACCTCAGATGGATCAAGCTCTGGTACCCATGCCTTGGCCCGGCTCAAGGCTGTCACGGCGCCGACTCTTGTAGATGATCGCTTTATTTCATCAAATCTAACAGGTAGCACAGAAAGCTTCTTCAAAACATCTATCAACATAGTTGGTGCTTGACCTGTTGGTGAGATAGAGGCCAGTGCATGTTGAGTCCCAGTGTACAGCTGTTCAACAAGGGTATAGACAGCTTTCAGCTTGACAAGCATGTCTTGAATGAGGTTGCTGCTCCTGGGACCTAAATAGATTGCAGTATGATTAAGATGGCGAGTTATATGATCAAAAATAATGATTCACTTCTGATGCTTGATAAAGGCGACTCACCGAAGATGGCTGAAACCATCTAATTAACACAGCTTTTTAAACCGGACAATTCAGTGGTTGCTTCTTGAAGTGCTGCTTCTGCCTTCTCAGCACGTTGGTTCAAGGCCGTCTTCACATCTGCCCAGGATTTTCTATCTGCTTCAAAGCCGGTTTTCAATTTTTCTGACTTAGCCAAGCTAAATTGGAATTTTGACTCAGCCTTCCGGGTCTCAGTTTCCTGAGTCGCTAGCCGGGTCTTGGCATCATTTAATTGGGTTTCCAGTTCAGCAGTGGCAAAATGCATAATGAGCAGAATTGTCAAATACCAAATTTATTAGATTACAAGTCCCAAGTCTTTTGCTATCAACAACACTTGACACTTGGGGGCTAATGTCTATCGAAGCTCAATTTTCAAAACAGCGGCTCTAATAAAGTCCCAAGTACTTAACAAGCAAAACTACTTGGCACTTGGGGGCTAATGCATACCGTTTGTTTTTTCTTCATTATGAGCCGGAAGTAATGTAACTGTCCTAACTGATTCATAGGGGCAATGCAGTCAAAATCTTTCTTCTTATACAAAGACAAACAAGGACCGGCTAATTCCCATGGATTAAGACAGCCCTTGGGGGCTACGGACGGAAAGTTATTCGGTTTACATTTAAACCAGCCAAAGAGGGATTCTATGGCAGCAGTTATGAATTTTTCTCAAGTCTACAACCTATATTATCATAGATAGTTGACTTGGGAGGCTGGCAGGATATGTATACAAATTACTTAAAGATGGAAATTCATACCTCATATTTTTAGTGCATCTGCTTCACCATATCAATTTCGAGGTCGCGGCTGGAGTGGACCTGGCTGAGATAGCCGGAGAGGATCTCATTGCTGCTTAGTTGGGAGTATTGAGAAATATCAAACTTCTGTTTCCACCTCTCAATGACTTCTTGTTTGGCAGTATGTTTGGCCAGAGCTATTGGATTTCCCGGCTCTACAAAGCTGGTGCCAGTAATCAACACATCATCATTTTGAGGCTCTAACGGCTTAGGTGAGTCGGAGGGGGCAGAAGTTGAAGGATTGATGGCAGTTCCACCAACGCTAATTTCTGGAATCTCAGGAGGGGTGACAGTGATAGTTCCTACCGGCTTCTTATTGGAAGCCTCAGGGACATGGATTTGTTGTTTCGGCTCAGGGATTTCCGGTGCTTCTATTGGCTTGATCACTTTAGCCTTTTTGTTTGGCTTTTCTTGACCACTACAGAGGTTATGACAAGTCAGTATTAATATAAGAACATATGAAGGTATAGAGTAAAGCTAATTGATATTGCCCAGGGGCAATCTTGAAAGCCGGCATTTCAGTTTGTGATGAGCCGTCAGAAAAAGAACGAGCAAGTTCCTGGTCAATGATCATTAAAAGAGTTAAGTAAAAAATAAGCAAGACCCGTTGACAGATGAGAAGAATTTTTCAAGTTTAAACACCTCGTTTCGGCATTTCCGAGGAGCAGGGGTATTCGGTAAGCCGGAGGATAATTCATCACCTCCGCTGGTCCGGGTCTGACGACGACTTTCATGCTGCTATCATTTCAAAAGAAAGTGAGGATCTAAATAAGCCAAGGGGTGTGAAAACCTTATTTTCCGGGTTACTTGTCGAAGTTTCTGTCTTGGCAAAGATTCTGAGCCGGAGGAAATAATAGTTACCTCTTCTTCAGCTGCTTGGCTGGCTCTCGTCTCAGCCTGATAATAATCAGTATCAATAAGATGGTTGAAAAATAAGCCAAGAGAGTCAAGGGCTACCTCCGTGTCAGTGGTATCATCTAGCTTAAGCATGTCAGAGGCGGTTGGTTTCTTCTTCTTCTTGGTGGTCTTCTTGGGGGTTTTCCTAGCGGCCTTCTTGGCAGCTCTGGCATTCTTAGCAGCCTCGTGGTCATATTCCGCCTTCCAGAATTCTGACTTAGCCTGCAGAGGTTGTCAACTTTTGAGTTAATCATATATTCAAATAATGAGGTGAAGATACAGTAAAGTTTAGAGGCTTACATCTAGGGTCGGGTTAAGCTTGCAGAAAGGGGCCAGACCCACTTTGACACAATCCTCCGGGTCTTCATTTAGAAAGACTTCACCATTTCATTGATTGCTTCTTCAGACAATGGTTCGGAGCTATGGTGCAGTGAATCTGTTGTATCACCACTATAGGTACCCATTAAGCCGGTGCGACGGCTCAACGAGATGATCCACCAAGAAACCCAGCACCTGACTAAATCAACACCAGTCAGCCCGTTTCCCAGCAGAGCTTTGATTTTCATGATGGTGCGTGCAATCTTCTTCCGTTCAGCAGTAGAGAGCTTTTCAGGGAGATTATGTTTGGGGTCCAGGCGCTCAACACGATAACCCGGCAGAGGATTCTCATCAGCCGGAGAAGTGTCTTTGCAGTAAAACCATGTCTGATTCCAGTCTTTAGGGTGACTCGGCAGCATGGCGTAAGGAAAGATGGCGTCTCTGCGACGTTGAATCAAGATTCCGCCTGGTTCCAAGATAGGGCCATTGGTGAATTCAGTCTGGCGGTTTAAGTAAAAATACTCTCAAAAGAGTTCAACACTAGGCTCCTCTTGAAGGTACACCTCACAAACGACTTGAAAGTTGAAAATGTTTGACACGGAATTGGGTCCGGTGTCTTGAGGGTGGAGCTAGAAGAAGTGCAACACGTCTTGAAAAAACTTAGAGCGGGGTGGTGAGAAACCCCGGTTCATGTGGTCAGTAAAGACAATGACTTCGCCGTCTTTCGGTTGAGGTTTCTCTTCGCCCGGGTTTGGAGCACGATTATACATCACGCTCTTGGCGGGTAAATATCCGATTTTGAAAATATCCTTGAGGGTGCTCTCAGTGACGATGGAAGGAACCCAATTGCAGGTGTACACTGTTTTAGGCGGCATTGTGGAAGAAAACCTAAAGGAAAGAAAAATCGCCGGTTCAAGTTAATTGGTGAAATCACAGTTTAAGTACTAACAATATACATTCATGATGGTGGCTTAAGTGAGGACTAATGGTATATGACTAAATTATGTCAGGTTACGTAAACCGCCATGAGCAGTGCAAGTTATTTAAGCCGCCATGATAAGTTGGATGATGTCTATTGAGCATTTCAATTTAAGTCGGCAATTTGAGCCGCCATGGGTGGATCTAAAAAATGCAGTTTTTGCCTAAGTGTTACACAAACAAGTTCACAGGCTGCAGCTATTATTTTGGATCAACGGTTGTTCAGGAAAAGAAAAATAAATCTAGACCTAAAACCAAAGACAGATGAGTTCATGAGCTTTCACAAGATTTTTCTTCCAGGAAAGGGGATCTACTGATATCAAAAGTGGAAATAAAACAACTACCGCATTGGTTGAACACCGTTTTCAGATCAAAGAAGCTCGTGGTACAGCCTGGAAGATGAACTACGATGAACTATGAAGAACATAGAGAAACTCGCAAACCCTAATGCGGATCTGAGGTATGGGAAGGCAGAAACTTACAGCTGCAGATCTACTACGGAGGGTCGCCACCGTTCTCTGGATCGACTCAGGTTGATGCAGCGGCCGAGGTTGAGGAAGACGGGGTGCTCTGCGGCGGCGGAGGAGCTCGAGCAGCAGAAGGGTTGCGAGAGGAAGAAGACGCTGGAAAGGGGGAGAATGAGGAAATACCTGTCATGCCTATTTATAAGGAAAGACTCTTAAGTGGGCACGAAAGACGAGGAGGCCGAAAATATGGTTATCCAGCTACCAGGACGCCTCGATTCTCGAGATGGTCATTAAGATAAGGATCCGTTGAGATACTTTGGATAAAGTGTGAAGTAATGGAGGATGACGTCATGGCGGGTTATCACAAATCCGGAAGATGACGTCATGGCGGGTTACAAATTCTCGCACAATGAACAACAGAAGATTTTCTATAAGTGTTGAAGATTGACATGAACCAGTTCAAATCAATCTGGGGCCTAATGTTGGGGATATAACTATTAGGTATGACCCGCCCAGGAGGGGCCGGGTTATACCTATGGTGATTCATGAAGCCCAAGACAGCTCTGGAAGATGGAGCTTCAGTTAAGGGCCCAAGGCCCAAAGGCGGCTCAAGGCCCGTAGAAATAAACCGCCATATGTACATAACTTGTATTGTAAGGCAGTGATAGTTAGAGACCGAGCCGAACACTGTTTATGAGCCGGCTGGGACTCTGTGAGCCGCTGGGCGTCGACCTCCGTATATAAAGGGACGACCCGGCGGTGGTTCAGGGCAAGTAAGATCAAATCGAAAGCTAGGTCAAGCGGATTCGCTCCCTAGTAATCGAAACATAAGCAATACCACCTCAAACTGGATTAGGCCTTTACCTTCACCGCAAGGGGCCGAACCAGTATAAACCCTCGTGTCCTTTGTCCCGTTTTAACCCCTTTAAGCTTCCTAGTTGCGATGGCTCCATGATTAAGTCCTTCCACTAGGACATCTGCCGAGACAATTCCACGACAACATATATCAAATGGTTGGATTCCAAAGCACGGTCTCTCTACAGATTGCAAGCATACAAGATGAGTGATCCGGAAGTGCTTCGTCGTCCAAGGCTAGGCGTCACCAATGAACTAGAGGAGGGAGGAGCAACCTTGAGCAGAATAACTATAGGAGCAACCTTGAGCAGAATAACTATAGGTGCTGGAGAACTAGAGAGGGAGAGTGTAACACCCCGGATGCAATTTTCCATATTCGTAACTCCAACTCTTGCCTTTTCCGGAGATGCGATATGTTATTTCCTCCGTGGTTGGGTTTTTGTCTTTTATTTTTGCATTTTGTTCATGTCATGCATTTCATCATCGCATCATCCGCATTGCATCCGCATGTTTTCATAAAACCTCGTAGCCGTTCATAGTTACCGCTTCTCTCTTTGTCTTTGTTTCCCTGTTGTCAGATCGCTTGTCCTTGTTGACCTTCTCTCGCACCAATTGGACCCCTCTCTTCTCTCTTTTCCGAGACCAACAAAACCCCTTTTGTCCCCGTGGCCTTTCGTCAGACTCCATTGTCTTTGTTTTCCCCTCTCGTCTAAATGCCCACCCTCTCTGCATAGCCACCAACCCCTTTTGCGCGCGTCTGAAACTGCCCCGAACCCGAACCGGTCGGTCATGACCATCATGTCCGGATCATCTCCTAACATCTATAAAACATCTCTGTTTTCTCATTTGGATTCTCTAGCCTATTTTTCTTGACCACCCGATTACGATCGGAGGGACGAGATAGCCCCTAGTCAAATCCACCTGCTATATATACACGGGATCCAACCCTAGAAATTAGGCAGCTTGTCCCATCCTCCTCATTCCGCCGCCGCCACTCTCTACCATCTCCCTCGGGATCTCTTCCCGATCCAAATTCTCTCCGACCAAGCCCCTCGTTTTGCGCCGCCGACCAACCACAACTCGCATCCACCTCGCCTTCAGCCATCCACCAACAGAGCAGCGCCCGTCCTCGCCGTCCCATCCATCCCATCGATCCATCTCCACGTTCCCCTCCCGAGAAAGAGCTCGCCTGAGGCTCTCGTGGCCACCTCCATCCCGCGCAGGAGCTCTACTGCGTTCACGCCCGAACCCCGCGCCCGTCCTCGCGACCAGCTGCGTCGCTGCCGACCACTAGCCCCAGGCCCGTGCTCGACAGTCCTGCTCCCTTTCCCCTCCTGCTTCAGTTTTCTCTCTTTCACGCTGCTCTCTCTCTCTGTTGTCTTTGCAGCGCCGCCATGGATGGCCTCCCGTAGCTCCCGCTCGTTGCGCCGGCGTGGTTCCCGGCCGATCCGCGCCGAAGAGCCTCGGACCCGTCCAGCCCCTTCATCCCTCAACGCCGAGTCCCTCTGCTCGCCCGCGCCAAGGCTAGCGAGCAGCCGCCCGCGTTCCACGCCCGATGCCTCCTCCTCGATCTCGCCACCACGTCCTCGCCACCACGCCGGAGCAAGCCAGCAGGCAGGCCCCGTCGCGCCCTCTCCTTTCTTCCGTTCACGTTTCTTCTTCTCTCATGGTCTCTCTCTCATGTGGATCACAGGAATCCCGCCGCCGTCGTTCAAGCCCCTCGAGCGCCCGGATTCGCTTGTCTCCGTCGCCTCCCTGAGTTCCCCTTATCGCCTTCGTCCTTGCCATCTCAGGCCAGATTCAGAGCTTCGCCGCCCCTCTCCGTCCCCGCCGTCCCCGTCGCTTGCCGCAGCCAAGTCCCAGCCGCGCTCTGCTTCCCCTGCAACGAGAGCAGCTCGCTCATCGTCCCGTTGACCACAGCCTCGCGCCTCCTCGTTCGATCCAGCGAGGCCCAGATCCCGCCAGCGCCTGCAACGCGCATGGGCCTCCTTGCCTCCCCTGCCTCCTCCACCGACCAGGCCTCAGCCCAGGGTGAGCCTCCAAAGTTCCTGTAGCTCCAGATTCGGCCCGATGTATTTTTTCCCCTGCCTGCGAATTTTGACATTATCCAGTGATTTACAGTTTTACAGAAAAACCCTTGCTGTTCATGCATTTAATAACTAATCAATCATGCATCATATGTAAATAATTTATATATGAAAAATGCTTAGTTTTTCATCCAGTTTCATAATATGCCACTTTCATCCATGTTTAAAATGTTTAACTTGCTGTTTGTTTAATTTTGCTTAAAAGCCGTGCTAAAATGATTTATTTCATAACTAAATAACCGTAGCTCCTTTTTAAATAAACTTTTATGTAAATGGGGTAGAAAAATGCATAGATTAACATGTTACACTTTATTTTGCTGTTTAATAACATTAAAATATAGTTTAGGGCAGAACAGTACCAAATCTAAAATATGCATATGGGGATTTTCCAGAATTGTTGTTTGATTGTTCCGGCCTCATTTAAACTTGCCTAAATAGTTAGTTTACTTATGCTTCACCTCTTGTCATGTTTAACAACATTTAATATTGTTGGGTACATAACCGAGAGAGAACTAAATATGTCAATGTGGTGTTTTGTCAATATGCAACTCGTTGCATATTGAGCTCCACTTAACTTGTAGTATTGTTTGTTGCACTTTGCCATGCCATGCCTCTTTAAACCGGACATGCATCATACTTGTCTGTGCATCATGCCATGTTTATGCTGGTACATTTACCATGTTGTTTGTTTCTTTCCGGTGTTGCTTCTTAGTTCCGGTAATGTTGCGATTGTGAGGATTCGTTCGACTACTCCCGTTCGTCTTCTTCATGGACCTCGTTCTTCTTCCTTGCGGGATTTCAGGCAAGATGACCGTCACCTTGGATATCATTACTATCATTGCTATGCTAGTTGCTTCGTTCTTTCGCTATGCCGCGTTACCTATCACTTGCTTATCAAGCCTCCCAAATTGCCATGAACCTTTAACCTTTGTCACCCTTCCTAGCAAACCGTTGCTTGGCTATGATACCGCTTTTGCTCAGCCCCTCTTACAGCGTTGCTAGTTGCAGTTGAAGATGAAGATTGCTCCATGTTGGATTATGTCTATGTTGGGATTCACAATACCTCTTATATTATTAATGCATCTATATACTTGGTAAAGGGTGGAAGGCTCGGCCTTATGCCTGGTGTTTTGTTCCACTCTTGCCGCCCTAGTTTCCATCATATCGGTATTATGTTCCCGGATTTTGCGTCCCTAACGCGGTTGAGTGATTTATGGGACCCCCTTGACAGTTCGCTTTGAATAAAATTCTTCCAGCAAGGCCAAACATTGGTTTTACCATTTGCCTCACCTATACCCTTTCCCTTGGGTCGGCCAACCCGAGGGTCATCTTTATTTTAGCCCCCCCGGGCCAGTGCTTCTCTAGGTGATGGTTCGAACCGGGCAGACCGCGCGGCCACCTCGGGGCAACTCGAGGGCTGGTTTTACTTGTAGGCTGACCTATCTGGTGTTGCCTTGAGAACGAGATATGTGCAGCTCCTATCGGGATTGTCGGCGCATCGGGCGGCTTTGCTGGTCTTGTTTTACCATTGTCGAAATGTCTTGTAAACCGATTCCGAGACTGATCGGGTCTTCCCGGAGAAGGAATATCCTTCGTTGATTGCGTAGAGCTTATCATGGGCTAAGTTGGGACACCGCTGCAGGGTTTGAACTTTCGAAAGCCGTGCCCGTGGTTATGTGGCAGATGGGAATTTGTTAATGTCCGATTGTAGTGAACTTGAAGTAAACTCTTCTAAAATACACCAACTGTGTGCGTAACCGTGAGTGTATCTTTTCGGGGTTGATCGAGAGGAGAACACGGTTTCTGGGTTATGTCTGACGTAAGTAGGAGTTCAGGATCACTTCTTGATCATTACTAGTTGACGACCGCTTGCTTTGCTTCTCTCCTCGCTCTTATTTGCGTAAGTTAGCCACCATACATGCTTAGTCACTGCTGCAACCTCACCACTTTACCCCTTCCTTACCCATTAAGCTTTGCTAGTCTTGATACCCATGGTAACGGGATTGCTGAGTCCTTGTGGCTCACAGATTACTACAACAACAGTTGCAGGTACAGGTTATGCGATGCTCATGACGCGAGAGCGATGTTTATTTGTGTTGGAGTTCTTCTTCTGCTTCTTCTTCGATTGAGGGATAGGTTCTTGGTCGGCAGCCTGGGCTAGCAGGGTGGATATTGTTTGAGTTTCTGTTTTTGTTTCATCCATAGTCAGATGTTGATCTTATGTATGATGTATTGTTGTATTCATGTGCCATTGTATATCTTGGCTGTATCCCCACTATTATCTAATGTTGATGTGATGATATCCACCTTGCAAAAGCGTCTTCAAGATGCGCTTCTATCCTTGGTGGGACCTTCGAGTTCCTTTTGGATAGGGCCGCATCTTGGGCGTGACAAAGAGGGGTGATCCTTTGCGCAGAACTTGATGTGCAAAAAGAGGGGGCACCCCTTGAGTATATATAGGTGCAAGGGAGGGGCGGCTTGGAGGAGGGGTTCCTCTCCTTTGTGGCGGTGCACCAAGGGGTGGTATCCACCCCAAACCCTAGCCGCACCAATAAAGGCTTGGTCATCAAGGCTAGGGGGCGCCCGACCCCTTCTTGGGTCTTAAAGGCCCATGCGGCTGCCCCTATAGGCCTTGCCTATAAGGGTTGGCATAGGTGCATCTTTCATCCTAGGGGTCTCTTCAAAAGTTCCTGTATTCCTCCTACATAATTATTTACCTCCCTAAACTTTTCCACTTTCCTCGTTTTATCTGGTTTTATCCGAAATGCTTATGGTTTCTCTAAAATACTTTAGGTTCTCTCTCGATACGATTTTCGTTATCTCTACAAATTTTCTAATGATATTCTCCTAAGCTCCTAACTCAACTAGGACTCAATAGATCTAAGATCCTTAAGCGTGTGACTCGGCATAGAACTGACCAAAACAGATTTCGTTCAATGATCATTAGTGGAACCGTGGACATCCATATTGAGCTTTATACCCACATAGATGATTATCAAGTGGAGCTATAGCTACTGTATGCTATTCCTCTTGCTTTGCAGTACTTTACAAAACCCGAGGTGAGATATATCAGCATCCCCAGGAATCAACACATGAGCACTAGCTAGTTTCCTTGTTCTATTTTATCGTTCCCATGTTTTGGCATCCCCGTGAGAAATACACGACGTGTCTGGCCAGATGATGATGGATACAAGCATACCAAGAGTTCCCTAAGAATATCTCTCCATCACTGGAGAAAATTGTAATCTCAAGCATCTAGTGCCTTGTCACAATTTCCAATGAGCCCACAAGTTACCCTTATCATCACCATATTACGGTTGATATTAGAAAAATCCCAAAGGGCATCATCCAGTATGAAGTGACTCAATACTCCCATGGTCTAAGTAATTGTGCATACATTAACTTTCTTCGTGTTATAGACTATAGACTCTAGACTATAGACTATAGACTTGTGACGAAATCATCTTCTTCTATAACATACAACTTGGGTCAATTCAACACAAGTGTTCATCTAACATCGTGCCCTCAATATTGTTGGCATCATCGTTACACTTAACTCATGCCTATGATCAGGAAAATGGAACCATCATGCAACACTTGAGCTAGTGCTAGAGGCAAGACTAGGAATATATTTTACTATTTATTATTCTACATGTGCACATGAGTTATTGTACACATGATCATGCATACTCGAGAACCATTATAGTTATAACATATAACATTAACATTAAGTATAAAATTGGAAATGTATAATAACACAATTACTATTGCCTCTAGCGCATATTTCCAACAATCTCCCACTTGCACTACAATCAATAATCTAGTTACATAACTTCTTTTACACCAATGGCAGTTCGGTGTTTTTCATGGATTGCTCGTGGTAGAGGATTCGTCATTAGGTATGACATGTTCAGATCATGTGAATCTTGATTACTTTCATAGAATCCTTATCTACATGATCCCAGATATTATGATACTCGCATTCAATATGTCTGAACTTCTGGTGGGACATTGGCTCCTTTGTGTGAGCCAAGATGCCACTATTATCACAACAGAGCGCCATTGGGTTCAGTGCGCTGGGAACCACACCTAGTTCTTCAAGAAAGTTCTTGATCCACACCTCCTCCTTCGAAGCTTCTAAAGCTGCGATATATTTCGCCCCTGTTGTAGAATCCGCAATAGTGTTCTGCTTAAAACACTTCTATCACACTGCACCACCATTGAGTGTGAAAACGTAGCCCGATTAAGATTTGCAGTCATCTGTATCAGTCAAGAAGCTAGCATCAGTGTAACGATTTACAATGAGCTCTTCATCGCCTCACTAAACAAGGAAAAAATCTTTAGTATTTCTAAGGTACTTAAGAATATTTTTCATTGTTGCGAGTGAGTCAATCCTAGATCACTTTGGTACCTTATACTAACACTTAGCACATAAGAAACATCTGGGCTTGTGTGTTGGCGCCACCTCTCCTCGCAGCGTCGCTTCTTCTACTACCTTGAGCTGCCTCTCACAGCTCAACTCTCTTTGTCTCACACAAGAACACACACACACATGGTGAAACTCAGAAAACACACACACACACACACAGCCAAGGAAGAAACCCAACGAGGCTTTGCCCAGAACACTCTTCCTTGGTGCACACAAACACTATATTTTTTCTCTAGCCCTCACGGCCTCAACTTCTATTACTCAATGCAATGTATTTATAGAAGACTCGGCAACCATGCGATCTAAACTCATGCCAGTACAGAGGACCCACGCACGCACTAGCCACCAACCCTCTCGGCAACTAATCCCACTAAGACATGCAGGCACTAACACATGCACTACCGACCTTATCCAGTCCTGGAATCGCTCCAACAGCCACGACTCGGCCAAGCAACTAACAAACTCTTTGAATCTCTCAGCTCTAACCACCTCCTCTAGCCGGTCAGGCTCCAGCCTCTCATGTACTTGTCGCATCACACGGCCGTCACCACAAGCAGCTTTGCAAAGATCTCAACAGATTTCGCCAGATCACACGGCGCCCTGGCATCTCGCCTTCTCCCCACATCTTTGCCGAAGCTTGACTGGAATAGCTACACTCTAACCTATCCTACATGCATGATGAAAGCAAACTAAATATGCAGATACATACATCAAGATTAAAGCTAACATTGTGCACGTTTTGGCTGGCCGACTTAGTTTGCATATGCCCGTGTTGACCTGTTGCATGCCCGTGCATTGGGCGATGCTTTTACCCAGGCATCATTGGAGAAAGGGTCCGGGCCTCAGACCGTGACGAAAGGGTCAACCCACGCGCGGTTCGCCACCTCGCTATCCTATCTACATCAACATGTGAGCCATCGCTCAATGACTCCCAGGCCAACGTCGATCAAGGGTTGAGACTACTCACAGTGGGAGTAATATAGGTGGTAACATCACACACATCTAGATAAAATAGATGATGTGGCAAGGAATTATTGAAGAAAGAGAGACATGTAGTAACATAGTCCCTCCATTCCTTTATATAAGGTGTATTTGTTTTTTGATAAAATTCCACAATGTAAGATGCATTTCTTCTAAATCCTCATAATTCCCTTTTTATCCCTCCAGAAAGAGGAAAGTATCTCTCTCCTGATTTCCTGTATCTGCCCTTGTATCAAAAGAAGGAAACTATCTCTCTCTCGATTGCATTTACGGATTTACTTGTCACTAACCAACAAATTTGCCAAGGATACTTTTGTCCTAACACCTCTATAATTGTGTGCCTTGGTCACTGTGCCCAAAATAATACACCTTAGATAAAGGAACGGAGGGAGTACTACCTAATTACTAGTACTATGAGTAACATCACACATACCAAGGCAAGATGAGTCTATAACCTAATGAATGATGTGTTGCATGATACCATAGTAACATAGACTAGAAACATATGCATGTTACTAGTCTAAGTTACTACTCACTGTGGCTAGTCTGATTGGTTGCCACGAACTGGTGACACTTGGCGCCTCCGCTACCACCACATACATGCGGTCTTCTTCGACCAATCGCAGGACAAACCTTCTCGCGTAGGCCTCACCGCTCTGTCCTCCTTGCCCAACAGACTCGAGCCTCACCGCATGGGAAGCACGTAGGATTCAACATATCGGGCCACACTATGATAACCTCCTAGCGTGGACCTCAATCTACAAGCCTTGCTGCGACCATCTCGAGGGAGTCCTGGACTAAGGGGTCCTCGGGCGTCCGGCCTGTTATCCATGGGCCGGACCGATGGGCTGTGAAGACATGAAGGCCGAAGACTCTACCCGTGTCCGGATTAGACTCTCCTTGGCGTGGAAGGCAAGCTTGGCGACTGATTATGAAGATTCCTTCTGATGTAACCGACCCTATGTAAACCCTAGATCCCCCCGGTACCTATATAAACCAGAGGGGGTAGTCCAGAAAGGACACATTCATTACCATAGTCATACATGCTAGGCTTTTAGGGTTTAGCCATTAAGATCTCGTGGTAGATCAACTCTTGTAACACTCATGTTCATCAAGATCTATCAAGCAGGAAGTAGGGTATTACCTCCATAGAGAGGGCCCGAACCTGGGTAAACATCGTGTCCCCCGTCTCCTGTTACCATCAATCCTAGACACACAGTTCGAGACCCCCTTTCCGAGATCCGCCGGTTTTGACACCGACATTGGTGCTTTCATTAAGAGTTCCACTATGCCGTCGGCAAAAGGTTCGATGCCCCCTTCAATCATCGATAATGACGCTGTCCAAGGAGGAACCTTCCTCCCTGGACAGATCTTTGTGTTTGGCGGCTTTGTACTGCGGGCCAACTCGCTTGGCCATCTAGAGAAGATCGACAGCTACGCCCCTGGCCGCCAGGTCAGATTTGGAAGCTTGAACTACATCACGGATATCCATGGAGACTTGATCTTCAATGGATTTGAGACCGCGGCGATCGCTCCCCCCCGCTCCGATGAACATGACTTAAATCTGTCATCAGATCACATCCAGGAGATGGTTCCTGTTGCTGCAACGGCCTTAGAACCAGAGCAGATCATGCCATCCAAAGACATAGAGTCCGCGGCATCGGAGTCGCACACGGACTCAACACCCTGCAATATTTGCGTCAACGGAACTTCGGAATCGCATCCGGCTATAAGTTTCGGACCGTGTACGCCGGCGGACACCAAGCTAGATCGATTATTGATCTTCGAATTCGGCGCCGTAGACGTTTTCCAGCACTCACCTTTGGGCGATGTGCTGAACTCTTTAAAGAATTTGTCCTTGAAGAAGGACTCGCAGCTGAACTATGTTCGGTTTGAGTTAGAGGCTGATGATGGGGAATTTTGCTTCCCACCCGCCACCCACTTCATAGCTACCGTCGAGGACTTAACCGACGAGCTCGATTATGGCTCCGAAGACATCGACGGTATGGACGACGATGCCGACAAGGAGCAAGGCCAAGACCCGCCATTCACTGGACGTTGGACGGCCACCTCTTCGTACGACGTGTACATGGTTGATACACCTAAAGGATCTGGCGACGACAAAGAAGAGCCAGACGCAAATAAACCCTCTGAGACGCAGTCCAGGAGCCGGTGCCCTAAACGCCGCTCTAAGTCACGTCGCTCAAAAGACGGCAACACTGGCACCGGAGAAAATAGTACTCCGGGCGACGCCGAAAACAATGAAGACCCTGTTGGAGCCGCATTCGAATAGGAGGAACAAGACAACGAGCAAGATGACCCTGATAAACAGGCCATGCCCAATGACCCGGATGATGCTAGTTATCATCCAGTCTCCGAGGATGATGAAAGCCTCGGCAAAGAGGACTTCATCATGCCTGAGGCACCCCTCGAGCAGGAGTGCTTCAAGCGCTAGCTAATAGCCACTGCAAGAAGCCTGAAGAAGAAGCAGCAATAGCTCCAAGCTGATCAAGACCTGCTCATTGACAGGTGGACTGATGTCCTGACAGCCGAAGAATACGGCCTCAAGCACCCAACCAAGAGTTACCCAAAGCGCAGACTGCTACCTCGGTTCGACGAAGAGGCACCAGATCCCCCGCGTAATGCGGAACGACCACCATGAGGTCGGGACAGTGCGGCGAACTGACCACCCCGCAGTCAGGATAAAACGACAACTCAGGCCGAACAACAGCCCGCCCCACCACCTCATAAACACAGGGACATACCAGCTCAGGACCATACATATGATCTTCAGCAAGAATTGGACAGCAGAGCAGGACACACCAGATCGATCTACGGATCGCTTCCCTACTTGAGACGACAGCTACCTATTCGAACGCGACAAACCTACTCACGCCCGGGCCGATGACCACAGACGGACTTCATCAGAAGTGCGCCGTGACGCGGACCGATATAGAGGCGCCACACACCCTCTCTGCTTCACAGATGAGGTACTGGATCACGAATTCCCCGAGGGGTTCAAGCCTGTCAACATTGAATCATACGACAGAACAACCGATCCTGAAGTATGGATTGAGGACTTTATGCTCCACATCCACATGGCCCGTGGAGACGACCTCCACGCCATCAAATACCTCCCACTAAAGCTCAAAGGGCCAGCTCGACACTGGCTAAATAGCCTGCCTGAAAACTCCATCCGCAGCTGGGAGGACTTGGAAGAAGCCTTCCTTGACAACTTCCAAGGTACATATGTTCGGCCACCCGATGCCGATGACTTAAGCCACATAGTTCAACAACCTGGAGAATCAGCCAGAAAATTCTGGACTAGGTTCCTAACCAAAAAGAACCAGATCGTTGACTATCCGGATGCCGAAGCCCTAGCGGCCTTTAAGCACAACATCTGTGATGAATGGCTAGCACGCCACCTTGGCCAAGAAAAACCGAAGTCCATGGCAGCCCTTACGACACTCATGACCCGCTTTTGCGCGGGTGAGGATAGCTGGCTAGCTCATAGTAAAAATACAGCCGGAGAGGTAGGCCCCACCGAGGCTAAGAACAACACCGGCAAGCTCCGGTGCAATAGACACAAACGTCGAAGCAATGGCGACAACACCGATGACACCACAGTTAACGCCGGATTCAGTGGCTCCAAGTCCGGCCAACGGAAGAAGCCCTACAAAAGAAACAATGAAGGACCTTCCAGCCTAGACCGCATACTCGACAGACCATGCCAGATACACGGCACCCCAGAAAAACAAGCAAATAACACCAACAGGGACTGTTGGGTTTTCAAACAGGCTGGCAAGTTAAATGCCAAAAACAAAGAAAA
The DNA here is from genome assembly GCA_021605145.1 of Aegilops bicornis. NCBI lineage: Eukaryota > Viridiplantae > Streptophyta > Magnoliopsida > Poales > Poaceae > Aegilops > Aegilops bicornis. Next base: position 470,531,388 of record CM038672.1, on the reverse strand, counting down.
GGGATCACAAAGTGAGGACGAGGACGAAGAGCCCCGACAACCGAACACTTGGGGACCGAAGAAATTTGCCCCTCAAGTCAAAACGGTGAACACGATATACGCTACACACATCCCCAAAAGGGAGCGCAAGCGAGCACTTCGGGATGTCTACGCGGTAGAGCCAGTCGCCCCAAAATTCAATCCGTGGTTGTCATTCCCGATCACCTTCGATCGTCAAGATCACCCAACTAGTATCCGCCATGGCGGTTCAGCCGCACTAGTCCTCGACCCAATTATCGACGGGTTTCACCTAACACTAGTTCTGATGGACGGTGGGAGCAGCCTCAACCTGCTTTATCAGGACAGTGCGGAAGATGGGCATTAACCCCTCACGAATCAAACCAACAAAGACTACCTTTAAAGGAGTCATACCAGGTGTAGAGGCCCGCTGTACAGGCTCAATCACGCTGGAGGTGGTCTTCGTCTCTCCGGACAACTTCCGAAGGGAAGAGTTAATCTTCGACATCGTCCCCTTCCACAGCAGCTATCACGCACTGCTCGGACGAACCACATTTGCTGGATTCAACGCAGTGCCACACTATGCTTATCTCAAGCTCAAGATGCCCGGTCCACGCGGTGTCATAACAGTTAATGGCAATACGGAACGCTCCCTCCGAATAGAGGAGCACACCGTCGCCCTAGCAGCAGAGGTACAGAGCGACCTTCTCAAGCAGCACCATAGTACGGCTGTCGAGCCCCTGGACATCATTAAGAGGTTCCGGACTACACTGCAACAGGACAGCGCGGCTCGTCAAGAGATTGATTACCAATTCGGCCTCCGTCCCAGTCCCACTGAAGTAGTGGCATTCGTACCACGCGTACATAATTACGCACTCAAAATACCATGGACATCGACGGAGGCACAAGCCAACCCGGGATCTACAGTTCGGCTAGACCGATCCCGGACACACATATAACTTTACTATTTCCCTTTTCCCTTTTTTTCAGGTTTCTCTTATGCGGGCCTCTTTTGACGGCCTGATTTATGACCCTGTCAAGGACAAATACACCGGATCGACATGGAGCACAGGTGTACAGGGGCAGCCCTAGAGGCCAATCCAACGATTACTCTATCTGTTTTCAGGACCCACACGCAACTCGCCTTTAGTTGGGGCATGTCAAATAGCCGGTTGCTTATGGAATTATTTTGTACGTATTAACCCAACTATAATGGAAACAATTCATGGCCCAAGTTCAAGGGCCCCAGATACCTCTCTGTTCTCCTTCTGTTTTCCTTTCAATTACTTATTTCCTAGCAACCATACACTCTGGTACATTTCATATTTGCCAGGGGCTCCTCGTCGCCCCATAACACGGCAACAAAGTCCGAACAATCCTTAAAGATAAGTTCGGCACCCCGAATTTAGCATTATATGCATTGGCTCTGAATCATGTCTTTGGTCAATAGTTGGGTTGCCTGGCTCATGTGCTTGCTACCCTACGTTCTGCTAAATCGGCTAGGGTAGTAAAGGGAGAACTACTGCGATTGTGCCCTGGCCTTGACCAGATGAGCACCTAAGTAGAGAAAGCCGAAAACTGACTGTCATGATGCGGCGAGAGCTGGTCAGCTGTTCGAGGGTTACAAATCGTTGGAGATTTTTCCCGCATTATGTGAAGGATCAGCATTTCTCGATCAGATGCTGACAGCACTCTGGCTTGAACCAGGGGCTGCGCCCATGCTTTATTATAAAACTCCTATGGCTAAGTGAGGGCGTTTAAGTCGTATAGTCTGATTGCCTTGTTCGTTGCACTAAACAACTCCTTCAAGGACCATATAATTGGATCAAGATTGTTTAGATTCCATCCCGAACACCTCTGTACTACCTACATGAGGGCAGAAGCAGACGACTGGGCAACCCTCAGATTACATACAACATGTTCGCACAGGAGGAAACAATTAAAGCATAAACCAAATTACATTACAGAACAGGCTTTGTTTTCATAATACAAGGCAAAGACAACACGAATGTTTTCATTCGAAAATAATGTCCTGCCCGCACTGCACTGCGGCAAGTCGAGACCCTTCTATGACATCCGCGAAATATCGCTCGGGTGTGCGGTGCTCCTTGCCCTCCGGCGGCCCTATGGCCACTTCAACAACGTTCATCTTAGCCCACCACATCTTGCAACAGGCGAAGGCCATGCGGGCACCTTCAATACAGGCCGAGCGCTTGACGACGTCCAGCCGAGGACAGGCGTTCACCATCCGCCTCACGAGTCCGAAGTAGCTTCTAAGCATAGCTTCGGCTGGCCATAGCCGGATCATCAAATCCTTCATGGCTAGTTCAGCCACCCTATGTAGCTCCACCAGCTGTTTCAGCTGATCGGTGAAGGACACGGGAAGCTCTGGCGCCGCATATTTCGACCAGAATAGCTTCTCCTTAGAACCCCCTCCTTCGGCTCGATAGAACTCCACGGCGTCCGCTACACTGCGTGGTAAATCCGCAAAAGCCCCTGGGGAACTCCGAACCCGGGTTATTAAAAGGTACTGCTTCTCCACATACTTGCTTTGCATCTTAAATGCCTTACCCGCCGTGATCTTCTTGGCCTCCTGGATCTCGTGGAGGGCGGCCTGGGCCTCATTCCGTGCGGTGTCCACACTCTGACGAGCCTTGGCAAGTTCGGTCCCTTGGACCGACGCATTATGCTCCAAGGTCTCGCATTTCTTAACCGCATCCTGGAGCTCCTGCTGGGCTTCTTTGACCTAGTCCTTGAGCTTCTTATGGGCGGCTTGCTGCTGGACAACCTTCTCCTCGGCCTTGCCTAGGGCCTTCCTCAGGGCCTCGACCTCGGTCGCGGCTCCTGCACACATTACGACACTGCGGTCAATATATAGCGCTTACTCTTTCCGAACACATAGCAAGTCGTTACTCACCTTGCTTCTCTTGAAGCTGAATTTTAACCTCGCCGAGCTCGTTCTTGGTCCGCTCCAGCCTCTGCTTCAGTTCAGAGACTTCGGCAGCATGCGAGGTTGTGGCCAACAGTGACGCCTGCCCATTGATGCATATTAAGTTAGTCTCCTATAACAAAGGATTGATCCTCTGTCCGGTTCTTCTCACCGAACACCGGACAATGTCTCAGGGGCTACTGCCTACTTGGGGTTTTTCTCTTTCTATGTCACGTACCCCGAAACCTGTCAACAGGCTGCTGCAAGCTTCGTTTAGTCCACTCTTGGCGGACTGAACCTTTTCGATCACCACACTCATAAGGACACGGTGCTCGTCCACGCGGAGGCGCCACGTAGCTCCTCCATCAGGTTATCCAGCGCCCCTGGATGGACAGGGGCCACCGATGGAAGCGGCGCACCCCCTTCCTTCAAAGAGGGCTGCTCGCCCGACTCTGGAGCCATATGAGTCTCCGGAATCGTATTTGGCTGAGGGCCAAATTGGATGCGCCCTCTTCGCCAGTCTCCACGGGGATCGGCTCCCCCATGTGTCCGGCAGTGGAGGTCTTGCCTTGTGGCGCCTCCCGGCAGCATCCTGGGCTCCTCCCCGGTTCAGAGCGGTCCTCTGGGACAACACTTCGGTGTCGTCCCTGGCCCCGGGGGAATAAGCAGGCGGTGGTGACATGCTCGCCATCTCCGACGGAGCCAACGAACCTCCAGATGAGGATCGCTGGATGAGGTTGCGGGCCGGACTGCAATAGTACAGTTAACTATGTCAAGATAATGAAGAGAAAGGGCCGGATGTGTGCATGAGCGAGCCATGTCACTTATGATGCGGCCTGGGGCTTAGTGCGGAGGCGTCGTTCCGGACTGCTGTCAACGTCCCACGCGATGTTGACCGCTGGGACACCTTTCCCCTTCTTGGGCGTCTCCGCCTCCAGATGCGAGGAAGCCGCCCTCTTCTTCTTTCTCTCCTCAAGGGGAGGGTTGTTCTCCTCCTCCTCCTCCTCCTCTTCCTCTTCATTGTCCTCGGGGACAGAGGAATGGGCCTCGTCGTCTTCGGACGCCACGTCCGAAGTGCCCTTGCGACGGGGGCCACTTTTGGCCCCCTTGGCCTTCTTCTTGGCCTTCTTCTCCGGCGCCTTATATGATGCCGGCACCAGCATATTCGCTAGACGCGGGATTACCGGTTCTTCAGGCAGCAGAGCCAGACACTGGATCCTCTCCGCCCTCTCCATCCAGGCCTGAAAAAGCAATAATGAAAGCTCAGACGTCATCCTCGAAACAATTAAGTTGGGGATACATAAAAAATGACATACCTTGCCGGCGGGGTGTTTACAATCGTGACCACGGTCTGAATCCGTGGCCAGCGGTTTCTCGTTGCCCTTAAGAGCAACTTCCAGGCATCTTCGTGGGTGCTCTCGAAGAGCCTCACCAGGGTTTGATGCTTCTTTGGATTAAAATCCCACAAAGGGCGACTTCTGCGCTGGCATGGGAGAATCTGGCTAACTAGCATCACCTGGATTACATTGACGAGCTTGATGTCCTTGGCTATCATGTTCTGGACGCACGTCTACAACGCTATCAGCTCATCGGGTGAACACCAGTCCGGACTCTTCTCGGCCCAGTAGGTGAGTCGCATGGGAGCACCGGAGCGGAATTCGGCAGCCGTGGCCCAGGTAGTGCCGCAGGGTTCTGTGATGTAGAACCATTGTCTCTGCCACTCCTTTACTGTCTCCACGAAAGTACCTTTCGGCCAGGAGACGTTGTGTAGCTTGCTCACCATGGCTCCTCCGCACTCCGCGTGCTGGCCATCCACCACCTTCGGCTTCACGTTGAAGACTTTGAGCCACAACCTGAAATGGGGTTGGATGCGGAGGAAGGCCTCACACAAGACGATAAACGCCGAGATGTTGAGGAAGGATTTCGGGGACATATCATGGAAATCTATCCCATAATAATACATCAGCCCGCGGACGAAAGGGTGGAGTGGAAACCCTAGCCCGCGGAAGAAATGGGGGATGAACACTACCCTCTCGGTGGGCTTCGGCGTGGGGACAACCTGTCCCTCGGCCGGCAGACAGTGGGCGATCTCCTTCGCCAAATATCTGGCCGCCCGAAGCTCAGTAATGTCCTCCTTGATGGAGGAGACCATCCACTTGCCCTGACCTCCGGATCTAGACATGGTTGCTTGAGTGGAAAGGAGATAAGAACTTGGGCGCTGGAGCTCGAGATTGGAAAGATGGAGACAGAGAGAGGGCGTGGGAGAGGAAGAGGGAATCCTTATCCCCTTATAAAGGCAGCGAATATTAAACGCCTCCTCACTCGCCTTAAGATTTGCCTATTCCTAAGGGCTGTATAGACGGCACAGTTGGGTTACCCATGCCCGCATTGATGAGAATCCTGCAATAAGGGGACACGATCTCTGCTTTGACAAGACGTGCCAATGGCAACCGCGTCTCGGGACGTGGGGCGTCGAACACAAAAACGGTTCGGAATTATGACCGGACAGACGTAATGTCATGTTGTAAAAAGCTGTCAGCGGATAGAACTCGTGTAAAAATATATTCTCTCTGCGTTTGTGTATGGTGTGTGTAACAGGTCCGGATACTATCATCGCATCCGAAGACTATCTTGGAGTTCGGAAAAAGGGGAACCTACCTTGCAATGCCGAAGACAATCTATTCGCAGGACTCCTCGTCATTGAAGCCAGGTTCAGGGGCTACTGAGGGAGTCCTGGACTAAGGGGTCCCCGGGCGTCCGGCCTGTTATCCATGGGCCGGACCGATGGGCTGTGAAGACATGAAGGCCGAAGATTCTACCCGTGTCCGGGTTGGACTCTCCTTGGCATGGAAGGCAAGCTTGGCGACCGATTATGAAGATTCCTTCTTATGTAACCGACCCTATGTAAACCCTAGATCCCCCCGGTGCCTATATAAACCAGAGGGGGTAGTCCGGAAAGGACACATTCATTACCATAGTCATACAGGCTAGGCTTTTAGGGTTTAGCCATTAGGATCTCGTGGTAGATCAACTCTTGTAACACTCATAATCATCAAGATCAATCAAGAAGGAAGTAGGGTATTACCTCCATAGAGAGGGCCCGAACCTGGGTAAACATCGTGCCCCCCGTCTCCTATTACCATCAATCCTAGACGCATAGTTCGGGACCCCCTACCCGAGATCCGCCGGTTTTGACACCGACACTGACCTCCTCGCATGGATCTCAATTTGCAAACCTAGCTGCGACCATCTCGAGTGCTTTGCCCCGCGGCTTACAGACCTGGGTGTGATTTATCTATTTATTGATTTTTCTCATTTATGTTATTTTTATGAGAAATTTTTCTACCAGTACTGCACTATGTATACATATTACAATTAGGACGCACGTCGCATCACTAAGCCGACCTCGTCGCTCCATCGCACTGCTGACGTCTTTGCTCAGGCCTCGCCGAGCCAGCCTCACTATGCTAGCCTTGCCTTGCCAAAAAGCATCGTCGAGACAGCCTCGCCGTTCCATCTCTATGGCCACGGGCCTACTAGCTTTGGCAGGTCTGACGCAAGGGCTCCGTTTCGCCGCGTCTGGCTCGATAGATTCCGTCACATTATCACCATGTTGGTCTACATGATCGAGTCCAACTTCGCCAAAACCAGCTCAAGGACACACTAGCCTCGCTGCAAATGGTTTGAGGGCTCTAACTTGTTGGTTACAGCTCGGAGTGTACTATGCATATAATTATATATATATATATATATATATATATATATATATATATATATATATATATTCCTCACGCATATTGATTCCTATGTGAACTTTTTCTTCTACTAGTACTGCTTTATGAATCTTGCTACACCAATGGCCACAACCGACTCCTTACCGGGCTCGATAACAGAGGCTTCGCCTCATCACGCCTTATTTGAGGGTTCGAACCTCATGACCTCAATAGCTCGGACTACATTGCCAATGCCTAGAGCATATAAAGCCAAGTCACCTACATGCTTAAGCTTCCAATTTTTGCTCCATAAGTGAGTTTATTTTTTTATTCATCTGAGCAATGCTTGATTTCTAATCAAGACCCACACACACCTGGTGAGTTGCGCCCTAGTGCACTATTTCGACAAAATTGATCCTCCCGAGGTGACACCTGGTTGAGTTGCATCAAACATAATCATTATACTAATTTCTTCATGGGAATTGCCGGATGATGCATCCTATTGACCCATCAAAGGTCAAAGACCAGATGTTGCATCACAAAGACCCCTCCAAGGCCAGGACAGATCTAGTATCCAACCGAGCCCTCTAAGGTCGAACCCCGACCGGGGTTGATCTCCCCGCTGGCAAACTTCAGGTTGTATCAACGAGATCACTCTAAAGTTGGAACCAAAGATTGCATTGTAACTGATCACCCAAAGGATAACTTAGAGATTATATCTGCACTGATTACTCCAAGGCTGAGACCCAGGCTGCATCAAATACAGATGCCCTTGTGATATGTTGGAGGCTACATCAAAGGATCCCTCTAAGGCCAGACCCAAAAACTGTATCCAAAAATGATCTCTTTGAAGCCAGACTCGGGGCTACATCACAAAAGTGGATCCTCCCGTAGTCAGCTCAGGGGCTCCATCAAAGTGATCTTTCTAAGGCTGGACCGGGGGCCGCATCAAAAACACTGAACTTCTCGGGTACACTGAGAGGCTCCATTGAAAATGACCTTTGACAGCGCAGAAAACTGTCAGACCCCTCCATAGGGGGTCCAAGCGTAGCAGGAAGTCACATATCGAATGTCACATGAGGGTTTAACCTAGGTTCGGGCCTCGGGAGAGTAATACACTTCATCCTTCTTGCTTTTTCTTATTCATAGTGTAGGGATACCTCGTGCGAGGGTTTACGGTGTATGAGATAGCTACCGGGAGGTTCTATCTGAGAGAAGATGGGAATGAGAGCCCTCTAGCCTCTTGATACTCCCATAGGAGTTGTTGGATTTACATGAAGAGGAAGGGTGATGTAGCATGACAACAGATAGTATTTCCCTCAGTTAAGAACCAAGGTCTATCGAACCACTAGGAGTGACTAAGCTAACAACTTTAGCAGTACCCGCACACAAGCAAATAATTTGCTTGCACCCAATAGAGGCAAGGGGGTTGTCGGTGTCAAAACTGGCGGATCTCGGGTAGGGGGTCCCGAACTGTGCGTCTAGGCGGATGGTAACAGGAGACAAGGGACACGATGTTTTTACCCAGGTTCGGGCCCTCTCGATGGAGGTAATACCCTACTCCTCCTTGATTAATATTGATGATATGGGTAGTACAAGAGTAGATCTACCACGAGATCAGAGAGGCTAAACCCTAGAAGCTAGCCTATAGTATGATCTCTATTGGAAAAGGCAGTGCCTAGGAGGCGCTTAGGCACGCCTAGGCGCTAGGAAATGGCCAAACGCCTCGCCTAGGGCATAAATGGAGGTCTAGGCAGGGCAAGCAAGGAATTGCCTACCCAAGCAGGAAATCATGCCACATCTTGCCGATATGCCAAACGGTTATATTGCAATGGCAGTAGATGGTAATTGACTTATTTATATGCCCTAAACTAATATCAACAACCATATAATTATCAAAAATACACTACGAGTAAAAACTATATTACCGCCTAGGCCGCGCATAGGGCGCTTAGGCACCGCCTAGGCACTAGGCGAAGGCCAACCGCCTCGCTTACGCCTACCGCTTTTTCCAACCTTGAGTATGATTGTTCGTCCTACGGACTAAAACCCTTCGGTTTATATAGACACCGAATAGGGTTAGGGTTACACAGAGTCGGTTACAATGGTAGGAGATCTACATATCCGTATCGCCAAGCTTGCCTTCCACGCCAAGGAAAGTCCCATCCGGACACGGGACGAAGTCTTCAATCTTGTATCTTCATAGTCTAGGAGTCCGCCAAAAGATGATAGTTTGGCTATCCGGACACCCCCTAGTCCAGGACTCCCTCAGTAGCCCCTGAACCAGGCTTCAATGAAGACGAGTCCGGCGTGCATATTGTCTTCGGCATTGCAAGGCGGGTTCCTTCTCCGAATACTTCATAGAAGGTTTTGAACACAAGGATAGTGTCCAGCTCTGCAAAACAAGTTCCACGTACCACCGTAGAGAGAATAATTTTTGCACAGACATGCTGACGTATTCCGCGGCGTGACATCACACCACGGCCAAGCCTTTATTTGAATAGTTTGTTTTACTGTCCTGCCTCAGCGCGTTTAGCAAGGCGGTTTCCTTGGCACGTCTTATCAAAGCGTAGATCGTGCCCCCTTATTCCGTGATTCTCATCAATACGGACGTGGGTAACCCATCCGTGCCATTGATTACGACGCTTGGGAGATAAGCGAGTTTTACCAGGCTGGCGGGGGACGCATAGCTTCGTCCGTCCATATAAGGGGATAAGGATCCACCTTTTCACCTACGCCTTCTTCCTCCTTTGCTCATCCATTTCCGCGCTTTCGAGCTCCAGCCGCCTAAGTCCGCACATCCCACCTCAACCTTCTCCAACTATGTCCGAGCGGGAGGCAGGTGGATGGCCTCCTCCGTCACGGAGGGCACATCAAAGCCGCGAAGGCCGGATACTTGTCCAGCGACATCGCTGCAAGCTACTGACGAGGGCAGCTCGTTCCAACCCCCAGGCCCCATGAGAGGGTGGTATTTCTCCCCCACTTCCTCCGCGGACTAGGTTTTCCACTTCACCCATTTGTCTGGGGGCTCATGTTCTACTACGACCTGGATTTCCACGATCTGGCTTCCCCACACCTCATCATGGAAAGAGACGGGCCTGACGTGGGGGGATTCAGACGAGCTGTCCGGACTCCAAACTTGCATCCGAAACCTGGTGGACAAGAATCTCAGGCTTGTCAATGTAATCCAGGTGATGCTCATCCGCCGGATTCTCCCATGCCAACAACGGGCCTTCAAATTGTGGGAGTTCGATCCGCACAACACCCAACTCTGAAGAGGCTCTTCGACACTACGCATGCGAAGATGCACGGAAGGTGCTGTTCAAGGGCGCCGAGGCTCCCACATCCGCTACCGAAGATCGCGGATTCAGCTCGCAGCGTCAAGCCAGCGAGGTAAGTTATTTTACCCTTTACGGGACTCTTTTTTTCATAGTTTGACTCTATGCGGGATCTAAAACTCCCTAACCTAGGACTGGCTAAAGACGTCCGGACAGATTAACTGTCCGGCCCCATTGCCAGAAGACCCAGCGGACGCCCGATTGACAGGGCTGCTGGCTCCGGCACCTCACGTGGTGCCGGAGAAGAAGGCCAAGAAGGAGGCCACGGGAACTCGAAGGAGCTCCTGGTGCCAGGGGCTGTCGGACTCATTGCCCGACAACCCTGAGGCGGAATCCTCCTCTGAGGAAGAGGAGGAGGAAAAAGAAGCCTCTCCCAGTGGGAGGGAAGAAAAGGAAGGCCACCCCAACTGGGGAGGCCGGAGGGTCCAAGAAGGGAAGGACCCTTCCTCCGGACTTCTCCACCAACATCGACAATGACGAGGAGGAGTGGCCAACAAGGGCCTAGCCCCTGGCGAGATTGTAAGTGTCCGGATACCCATGGCTTTTTTATCATTGCATAGTGTTCTCTAATGCCGAACAATCATGCAGCCCGCCCAAGGATTTAGTTTGCCGCTTGTCGGCGGGTCCCCAGTTCGCTTGGAAGTGGAGAGTACTTCACTTCCGCCGCCTCCTTACCTCACGCTGCAGACGATGCCGAGGTGGGGCCCCAAGGGGGGCCTGGTCAAGAGGAGGTGGCGCAGAGGCGCCGCAAGGCAGCCTCCCAGACTCAGCGCCTTGAGGGAGCAAGACCCCAGGGCTCTAAGCCCGACCCTTGTCCGGACTCCATAACGGAACCTTGGTAACCACGAAGTCCGACAAGTGGCCCCTTCGTAGGAAGGGCAAGATGTCGGTGTCCTCCGTCCAACCGGAGGCACCGGATAGCTTACTGGAGGCGCTTAACGGCGCCTCAATCGACGAGGAGCACCGCACTGTTATGAGTGTGGTGATCCAGAAGGTTCAGTCCGCCAAGAGCGGGCCGATCAAGCCTGCCAGCCTTCTAACGGGCTTTGAGGTAAGTTTAGAATATTTAAAAATATTACCGCATAGACAAGTAGCCCACGATGCTTAGTTCGGTGTTCGGAAAGAAAAGCCGACTAAGGATCTAAAAAGATATACGCAGGAGTCTAACATAAGTATGTCAATATGCGAATGCAAAGGCGCTGACCTCTGCCGCACTGACTGCGGAGGTCAATGCATTGAAGGAGAGCCTCGAGCGGTCCGAGAACGAGCTCGGCCTTGCCAAGAAGCAACTCGAGGACAGGGAAGGTATGCAATACCTTATTAAGAAAATACCTTATAGAAAGGATTCGGTTGCAAAAAATTACAGGAATAATGTGGGTATTGTAGGGGCCACGAACGAGGTGGCGACCCTGAAGGAAGTGGTGTCCATGGCCCGAAGCAAAGCGGCATGAGCGCACCGAGCAAGAGAAGCAGGAGGGGCGGGTGGCGGAGGTGCGGCAAGAGCTCCAGGCTCTCGTGGAAGAACACGAGAGTTTGGAGCGTGACTCGAAGAATCGAGAGTCCGAGCTCGCCTCGGCTCTTGAGAGTGCCAAAGCCGCTAAGGCCGAAGCCCAAAAAGCCCTCCAAGAAATTGAATCATTAAAGAAGATAGCGGTGGGTAAGGCATTCTTTATGCAAAGCAAGCATGTGAAAGTGAATTACCTATTGCTTACCCGGATTCGGAGCTCTCCAAGAGCGTTCGCAGATCTGCCCGTGGTGTAATACGATCTTTGCCGCGTTCTACCGCGCCAAGGAGGAGCTCGGCGGAGAAGGTGTTCTGGTCTCGATATCTTTGAGGCCAAACGTCCGGTGCCTGGCGACCAGCTGATGCAGCTGGTCGAGCTCCACAAGGTCGCCCGAACAGGCCATGAAGGGCCTCATAGTTCGGTAATGGCCATTGGAAGCCATGCACAGGAGCTACTTCAGGCTAGTTCAGCGGCTGGTGGACGCCTGTCCATGGATTGAAGTCATCAAGCGCTCCGTCTGCATTGAAGGTGCCCATCGGGCCCTTGCCCGTGCTAAAGTGCACTGGGCAAGCTGGATGCGGAGAAGCTTGTGATGGACGGCCCACTGAAGGGCAAGGATCATCGCAAGCCCGAAATGTACTATGAGGGCGTCCTGAAGGGTGCCCGCCGTATAGCGGATGAGTGCTCCAAAGATGTAATTTTTGAATAGACTCGCATTTGTTATCCTATACGCTGAAAACTTGTTCGTATGCGCTAAGCAACGCTTGTTAATTTAAAATATTACCTTCTGTGCGGCCGTTTATCAAATTTGAGAGATGGCAAGTTGTTGGCTTCAGCCCCCATGCCACGAAAGTCTTTGGGGTGTTCGGAATAAACTTGAGCGCTCTTGTTCCCATTCTTGGGTGCATCAAGGGAGGCGCTCAACGCAACGAACAAGGCAACCGGACTTATAATGCTTGAACACTCTCACTTAGCCATAGAATTCTATAATTTTAAATTTCGGCGAAGCCCCTAGTATTCGGAAGACCGAGTTCGGGGCGCTATCCACGCCTTTGGCCGGACAATGCGGTTCCTCGCTCTAAGCGGCATAAGTCTTTAGGGACCTGAAAAAACCTCTCGAACAGCGACCGGCTCTCGCCCTATCATGACGGTCAGTTTTAGCTTTCTCCACTGAGGTGCTCAACCCAGGTCAACCGGGGCACAATGGCAGTGGTTCTCCCAGTGCTACCTTAGCCGATATAACGGAACGTAAGGTACCAAAACATGCGAGCCGGGCAAAACCCAACTATTGACCCAAGACATGATTCGGAGCCGATGCATATAATGCTATAAGTTCGGGGTGCCGCACTTGTGAAAGTGTTCGGACTTATCACACCATATTTTTGGGGTACTTAAGCCCCTGGTGTATTGGCCGTACCAAATTGTACGGTTGCGCAATGTCATAAATGAACATATATAATGGGGAAGAATGCAATAATAGGCAAGAGCTATATATTGGTTATTAAAAAGAAACTGCAAATAAGAGCAGAACGATACAAATTATGCGATAAGCAAGGGATGGGACTATTTAACATATCCCCCTCCAGGGGTAAGATGCGGGATGGTATGTAAAACAGGTATAATGCTCGTAGCAGAGACCACCTGGACACTCGACGCAGTTTTCTGCTTCCCTGGCTGTTGCATCGTGTATTCGGCGCGGATGCCGGACAGGGCTTCTGGAGAACCGAGTCCTGAAAGTAAGAAAAAAGAAAAAAGGAAAAAGAATGACACAATCGAGAGCCCCTGGTGCGGTTGAGCCGCATTCCGGGCGTGCCGTGGTCGTGCCCCTCCCCTTATGCCCATGGTATCTCCAGAGCGTAGTTATGTACGCGTGGTACTGGCTTCGCAATTTCGCGAGGGCTGGGGTTGGGGCGGATTACTACGCGATGCTTGGATCGTGCCAGCGGTCTTGTTGTAGGTTACTCGGTAGCAGCGGTGTCCGGACGTTTAGTGGCCGGACACGAGAATTGCTGTGAGAGGCTGCTTTGCACCTCTGCCGCGAGGGCCGCCGTGTGCTCCTCTGTTCGGAGAGAGCGTTCGGTGTTTCCATTGACCGTGACTACTCCTCGAGGGCCTGGCATCTTGAGCTTGAGGTATGCATAGTGCGGCACCGCATTGAACTTTGCAAATGCGGTTCGTCCGACCAGTGCGTGATAGCCGCTGCGGAACGGGACTATGTCGAAGATTAACTCTTCGCCGGAAGTTATCCGGGATCCGAAGACCACTTCGAGTGTAACTGAGCCTGTACAATTGGCCTCTACACCTGGTATGACGCCTTTAAAGGTCGTATTTGTGGGTTTAATCCTTGAGGGGTCTATGCCCATTTTGCGCACTGTATCCTGATAAAGCAGGTTCAGGCTGCCGCCGTCCATCAGGACTCTGGTGAGGTGAAATCCATCAATAATTGGGTCAAGAACCAATGCGGCGAATCCGCCGTGACGGATGCTAGTGGGGTGGTCCCTTCGATCAAATGTGATCGGACAGGAGGACCATGGGTTGAACTTCGGGGCGACCGGCTCCATCGCATATACGTCCCTTAGTGCACGCTTCCGCTCCCTTTTGGGTATATGGGTTGCGTATATCATGTTCACCGTCCGCACTTGTGTGGGAAAGCCCTTCAGTCCTCTATTGTTCGGGCGGCCGGGACCCTTCCTCGTCATCGCTATGCAGCCCCTTGTCATTGAGTTCGCACTTAGCTTGCTCGCTTGCTTGAACACCCAACAATCCCTGTTGGTGTGATTGGCTGGTTTTTCGGGGGTGCCATGTATCTGGCACAAGCGATCGAGTATTCAGTCCAAGTTGGACGGGCCCTGGGTATTTCTTTTGAATGGCTTTTCCGCTGACCGGGTTTAGAGCCTCTGAATCCGGCATTGACTGCCGTATCTTCAGTATTATCGCCGTTAATGCGGCGCTTGTTCTTGTTGCGACGCGACCTGCCATTGCTGTCCTTGGTATCCGAACTAACATGGTGTTTGGCCAAGTTGTTGCTTCGAGCTAGCCAGCTGTCCTCTCCCGTGCAAAAGCGGGTCATCAGTGTGGTGAGGGCTGCCATGGATTTTGGCTTTTCCTGTCCTAGGTGCCGGGCAAGCCACTCGTCGCGGATGTTATGTTTGAAGGCTGCAAGGGCCTCTGCATCCGGACAGTCAACAATTTGATTTTTCTTGGTTAGGAACCGTGTCCAGAATTGTCCGCCGATTCTTCCGCTGCTTAATTATATGGCTAAGGTCATCGGCGTCTGGTGGTCGCACATATGTGCCCTGGAAGTTATCAAGGAATGCGGCTTCCAGGTCCTCCCAACAACCAATTGATTATGCTGGCAAGCTGTTAAGCCAATGCCGAGATGGTCCTTTAAGCTTGAGTGGGAGGTATTTGATGGCGTGTAGATCATCACCGCGGGCCATGTGGATATGGAGGAGGTAGTCCTCGATCCAAACCGCAGGATCTGTTGTGCCATCGTATGATTCGATGTTTACGGGTTTGAAACCCTCGGGGATTTGATGATCCATTACTTCATCTGTGAAGCATAGTGGGTGTGCGGCGCCTCTGTAATGGGCTATATCACGACGTAGCTCATATGAGCTTTGTCTACTGTGTTCGGCCCGGCCGGGTTTGCTGTATCCAGTGTGACGGTAATCATCCCGAGTCGTTGGGGGCCCACGCGATCTGTAGATCGATCTTGTATGCTTTGTCTTATCCTCCAATATATCTTGCAAGTCTGGCGCGTTTTCCCGTGCCTTGGTACTTTTTGAGCGGCGTCGGGCTGTGGCTTGAGTGGAGGGCCGAGAGGCTTCTCTGTCGCGGCCACGGGGTGGCCGGTCTGCCATGTCATGCGCTGGTGACGTGGGTGCTTCCTCCTCTGATCGAGGCAACGGCCTGCGTTTGGGGTAGCTTTTCAAGGGCCGTTCGAGTTCATACTCTTCGGCTGCAAGGACTTCAGTCCATCTGTCAGCTAGCAAATCTTGGTCAGCTCTAAGCTGCTACTGCTTTTTCTTGAGGCTGCTTGCCGTGGCCATAAGCCTGCATTTGAAATGCTCCTGTTCGGCGGGATCCTCAGGCACGACAAATTAAATGCGTCGTCGAGGTTTGCCTCATCTTCGGAGGGAGGCATATAATTATCGTCCTCCACCTCCCTGTCTGCCGCTCTATCATGAGGGTTGGCTTCTCCCTCCTCCTGCGCTGAGTCCTGCTGGAGGGGGTCGTCTTCGGCACTGTCCGGAGTATTATTGTCTCCCGTGCCGGAATCACCGTTTTTGCTGTGGTGGGATTTAGAGTGGCGCCGCTGACGCCGGCGCTTGGGCTCCTTCTTGGAGGGGTCATACTCCGTTGTTCCATCGCCGTTCCCATCTTTTGGGATGTCCACCATGTATATGTCGTATGACGAGGTGGCCTTCCAGTGCCCTATAGGCGCTGGTTCTTGTTCGTCTCCCGCATCGTCGTCCATACCGTCGATGTCTTCGGAGTCGAAGTCGAGCATGTCGGTTAAATCATCGACAGTGGCTAGAAAGTGGGTGGTGGGTGGGCGTTGAATTTCTTTGTCGTCCGAATCCCAACCTTCCTGACCGTAGTTCGGCCATGGCTCCCCTGACAAAGAGAGAGACTTTAATGAGTTCAGGATATCGCCAAAGGGCGAGTGCTGAAAGATGTCCGCGGCGGTGAACTCCATAACCGGGCGCCATGGATTTGGACCGGCAGGGCGCTGGAGGTTGAGTCCGCAAAGGAGTCCGGCACTGGAGTCACGAAGCCGCAAAGCGACAGGGATGGAGTTCGGCTCAATCGCCATAGAGATTTCAGCCCCCGAGGCGGTGTCCAACCAACCGTCCTCGATTGGCGAGATCGGCTCCGAATCAATGGTCGGAGCGGACACTAGTGCGGCCTCCAGGACACTGTTCGGCGGCAGAGTTGGATCATGCCCATCGAGATAGTGCGGCGCGCTTGGCTGCGGCTCAAATCCGTCAAAGATCAAGTTTCCGTGGATGTCGGCCGTGTAGTTTAAACTTCCAAACCTGACCTGATGGCCAGGGGCGTAGCTTTCGATCTGCTCCAGATGGCTGCTTAATTGACCCGCGGTGCAAAGCCGCTGAATCTGAAGATCTGTCCGGGAGAAAGGTCTCACCTGGACCGCATCATTGTTGATGATCGAAGGAGCCATCGAGCCTATAGGTGACGACACGTAGGAACTCTCAATGAAAGCACCAATGTCGGTGTCAAAACCGGCGGATCTCGGTAGGGGGTCCCGAACTGTGCGTCTAGGCGGATGGTAACAGGAGACAAGGGACACGATGTTTTACCCAGGTTCGGGCCCTCTCGATGGAGGTAATACCCTACT
Organism: Aegilops bicornis; assembly: GCA_021605145.1. NCBI lineage: Eukaryota > Viridiplantae > Streptophyta > Magnoliopsida > Poales > Poaceae > Aegilops > Aegilops bicornis. Next base: position 470,514,541 of record CM038672.1, on the reverse strand, counting down.
CCTGCTTGATTAATATTGATGATATGGGTAGTACAAGAGTAGATCTACCACGAGATCAGAGAGGCTAAACCCTAGAAGCTAGCCTATGGTATGATTGTTCATCCTATGGACTAAAACCCTTTGGTTTATATAGACACCGAATAGGGTTAGGGTTACACAGAGTCGGTTACAATGGTAGGAGATCTACATATCCGTATCGCCAAGCTTGCCTTCCACGCCAAGGAAAGTCCCATCCGGACACGGGACGAAGTCTTCTATCTTGTATCTTCATAGTCTAGGAGTCCGGCCAAAGATGATAGTTCTGCTATCCGGACACCCCCTAGTCCAGGACTCCCTCAGAGGTCGTCACTCCCCTTGTTCTTGATAGTTACAAGATTAAAAGGAAATAGTGATAGGGCAAGTGGTAAAACAGTAACAGTAAGTAAAAAGCAATTGTAGGAGTTTTTGTGTTGATCAGAAATAGACCCAGGGGCCTTATACGTCTCCAACACATCTATAATTTTTATTGTTTCATGCTATTATATTCTCATTCTTGTATGCTTTATATGCCATTTGATATTGTCTTTATGGACTAACCAATTGACTTAGTGCCCAGTGTCAGTTCCTGTTTATTGCATTTTATTTCCCAGGAAAACCATACCAAACGAATTCCAAACGTGACAAAACTTTTTAATGGTTTTTTTGGACAATAGGAGACCCTGGAAGCTTCGGGAGAGGACCAGAAGACCCACGAGGCCGCCACAAGGTAGGGGACGCGCCCTGTTGCCTTGTGGGCCCCATGGGACTCCATTTTCCCTAATTCTTGGCCTATAAACTCCCAAATATTAGAAAAAACCCAAAGCAAAACCTGAAACAATTTTATCGCTATCGCGATCCCTTCTGGAGGCCTTTTCTAGTACTTTGCCGGAGGGGGAAACCACCAGAGAGGCAATCTTCATCAAGCTTGTTGCCTCCATGATGGTGTGTGAGTAGTTCCCTTAGGACCTACAGGTCCATAGTAGTAGCTAGATGGCTTCTCTCTCTCTCTCTCTCTCTCTCTCTCTCTCTCTCCGACCTTCAATACAATGATATCCTTTGAGATCTATTCGATGTAATTCTCGCGGTGTGTTTGTTGGGGTCCAATGAATTGTGAGTTTATGATCAGATTATTCATTGATATTATTTGAGTCTCTTGAGATTTAGTTGCTACAAAGTTTTATAGATATGTTGGATGAGTAGATCTTCAGAGGGAGTGGTGCATAGTAGTGGGTTCAATCTTGCGGTTAGACTTACTCTATGGCAGGAGGAGCCGATGCACGTATTTGTATTGTTGCTACTAAGGAGAAAACAATTGGGTTTGAACATCTTGCTTAATGTGTTACTCTATTTATCGTGAACTTAATACTTAGAGATGCACGTTGGATAGCGGTCTTGGGAAGGAGTAATATTAGTAGACGTCAGTAAGTTCAATTGTCTACTTGTCATGGACGTAATGCCTATGAATGGATTATACCGTGAAGAATCACAATCATAACTATGTGTAATTCTGTCAATTGCCCAACAGTAATTTCTTTACAACCGATGATAGGTTTATGAGAGAGATGCCTCTAGTGAAACTAGAGCCTCTGGGTCCCTTTTCCAATTATTACTAGGAATCCTAAAATTTCTCGTTGTTTTCTTTATTTCATTTTGTTTTTTTACCTATCACTACCAGATTTAATCCTTGCAACTGGCGAGAACAAGGGGATTGAAAACCTCCTTGCCTTAGTTGGGTGCAAGCATTTGCTTTATGTGTGTGCAGGTGTTGTTCATGCTGTTTGTGTGTCATCTCCTTCTAGTTTGATAAACCTTGCACTGGTACGCGTTGGTGCTATACAAATGGTTTTTAACCCCTTTCTGCGACGGCGTTTAGAACCGTCACCAAGTGAGTGACTGCGATAGGGGGGGTCCTTCCCACACGACCTAGAAACTGTCGGGGTTATGACCTCCTGGCATAGACACTCGGCAAAATGAGGTCGTGTGCAACCGGCGAGCGCTCAAATATGGTTATACGTACAGTTAACCCAAGAAGTACCAAATGTTTGTGATGCCCACAACATCCCAAACAGTCTGTAATTTCGAAGCATGTGTGATAATGTGACTATAGCGAACATTTAATAAGAAAGAACTATGTGCGATGCTGTTGTTAATCGCACACGTTTTTTCTTGGCTGATCGTGTGTGCAGTGGAGATTGATCGCACACATTTTTTCTTGGCTGATCGTGCACTGGTACGCGTCGGTGCTATACAAATGGTTTTTAACCCCTTTTCGGGACGACATTTGGGACCGTCACCAAGTGAGAGTGGGTGATAGGGGGTCCTTTCCGCACGACCCAGAAACCATCAAGGATATGGAGCAATGATCCAAAGGCCTTCTAAAATGTAATCGTGTGCGATTCAACACACACTAAATTCTTTCGCACGTGTGCTATCAGTGATTAAACTTTTCTAATGATGAAGTGAAACCAAACGGTGTGTCGTAATGAACCGTTTGGGAAAAAGTATGTAAGGCACACAGGCCCACATATGAACTATGTGCGATCTATGCAACATCGCACACGAGTTTTCTGCGTAACCCGTCTGCCATGCAAGACTCCATCGCACACGTTTCCCAACAATTACCGTCTGCGATGATGTTCTATCACAAACGGTCCAGGAGCCCCTTCGCACACATACAAGTGTTGCAGACCGTTTGTGATTTGTTGTGTATCACCGACGGTTGCGGCAAGAGTGACGTGTGCTTTTTGTTTGGCATCCCACACGTTTCCTGAAAAAATTATGACTGGGATTGTATTTTACATTGGGCATGGTTTACTCTGAGTTCTCGTGTGCGATAACGCAATATCACAAATGGTTCCGGAGACCCTACACACACGTAGTAGCGCTGCAAATCGTTTGCGATCTGCTGTGTATCACCGATGGTTCCGCCATGATTGACATATGCTTTCGGATGTGGATCGCACACACTCATTTAGTTGAACCGTGTGCGGAGCAATTGCTAGGTTAAAACAAAAATATCCCATTTTAAATCAGCATGCAAAAAGCAAACTCGCCACAATATTAAATTGAACAAATAAACAAAAATATCCCATTTTGAATCGTCACGCAAAAAGCAAATTCGCCACAATATTCAATTGAACAAATAAAAAAATATCCCATTTTGAATCGGCACGCAAAAAGCAAATTCGCCACAATATTCAATTGAACAAATAGTGTCCACAGGAAGAACATTCATCAGATTTCGCAACAATTGCAATTGAACATATGGTAGCTAAATTCCAATGATTTGTCCACACATATATGCATTAATAATTAATCATAGTGTACGAAATACGAAGACCTCATCAGATGGAAAACAATGGATCCATGCGTATATGTTTACCGGCTAACTCTTACTCAATGTTTCAGGAGAACACATGCTGAAATCTTCATATCACCAGTGGGATTGATGTAGTCATTCAGGAAGAAGTCGCTGATAAATCTCCGAACCATCAGCAATTCACCAGCCGGGAGTGGTTCAGGGTTCCTCGGTTTTAAGATGAGCTGCAGTATTTTTAAGATCAGAATGTGCCATATGAGTGGAGTAGAAGATATTAATTAAGATAGACTTACTGGTACTAATTCACGAGGATCATCACAACTATCAGCAGATTTGCAGATGGAGATCGTGTGTCTGCAAACATAGTAACCACAAAGGTTGGTCCTTGCTTCTTGCTGAGGACACTGAATTTTTTTGTACAAAATTAGTCATGTATTTGTCCTGTTAGGAACAACCTAACCGGAGTTAGATGTATTATTTTTTCTTTGGACAAAATAGAAAGAGGTTTATTTAGAAGCTTGAACATTTGACTAGCGTAAGAAAAGGTATTTGCATACTGTTGGATAAATTTTCCGAAAATAATGGATTTCGGTGTGAGAAATGATCTCGTGCTGCAGAGGTAGTTCCCTCTTGAACAGGTTCCCTGGTTTAGTTTTCCACAATGCGAGCACACTGCAAAATGAATATGCATTTTGACAACATCAATTATTGAACCAGATATGAACGCAAATTAATTTCAACATCATAGAATTCAACACCTATCCATGAATTGCTGAAGATGCATCAGATCCTGAGCGTTTGTTGACTCTCTGAGAGAATCGATGTACTAAACTGTGTTCTCGTTTGTAACAATGAATACGAATATCCAGTGATTGCTACATATTAAGAAAGCCATGAACTTACGAATTATGTCAAAATCTGAAAGACAATCCGTGTATGTGTGGTTGTTTACTTGACTTACCGTTCATGATATGGCCAGAGAAATGATTCTGCATGGGACAAGTTTTCGAAGAGACGGACGAACATGTTAACGGCCCAGTACCATAGGTCCTTACCATGTATTGTTGTGCCATTTGCTAATTCAAGATCTATGAAATACACACTCTCCCTTTTCTTCTCTGCGCGTTCAATCCCCTGAGAGGAATAAAATGCAGTTAGCTGTTTATCATTTACAGCCTTGTATGGAGAAGTTGATCAGAGTTTGTTAAGTGCTTACAAAATCAGGCATCTAACAAGAGTGGCATCGAGCTCGTTGAAGTTGAAGAAGAGATGTAAGTCCTCGAAACTCACATTGATGGAACCAGCATCGTGTCGGAAATGATCCCTGTTGTAGTGGACTAGCAAACCATGATGACCTGCTGACATTTGATCCATGCAATATTCATGTAACTTGCGACAACTGGAGCTGCACTCATCAAAGTATTCGCCAACAAGAAATGGCTGGCCATGGACGTAATTGCGTGCTTCAAGTATGTCCGATTTACTTTTAGCAAGCTGCAAAGCTATTTCTTCATCATCGATGCCGTCAGAAATAATATTACTCCCCGATTTGAACAAGCTGCTGTTAATTTGGTTCTGGGCGATGAGTGCTTTAAGTAAGAGGCAATCGTTCTCTTTCCTCTTCACTCTCCCGCTGCACTTCCTCGTGGGTGTAGCCTTTTTGGCCACTTCCTTCTTGGTACTTGAAGCATTTCTGGCAGAACGTCTGGTTGGCTGCAAGGTAGACTGCCGAGCAGACGGTGAAGCTTCGACGAACTGCTTAGAAGACGGTTTATCTATGCCGGACCACTGAGCTGGCGGTGCTGCTGTGACGAACTGCTAGGCTATAGGAGCAGAGGCATCGGACTGCTGACCATGCGTTCAAGCTATGTCGGGTTTCTGCGCAGGTGGTGCCAACTTGTCGGTGTGCTGAGGAGGCCGTGCCAACGCGTTGGTTTGCTGAGCAGCAAGTGCTGACGCATTGGTATGCTGATCATGCGACTGTGGACCGACGGACTGATGAGCAGTCGGTTCTAGACCTATAGACTACTTAGAAGGCGGTCCCGAAGCATCAGACTGCTTAGCAGTACGTTCCACCAGGTTGGTCTGCTGAGCATGTGCTGCAGCTGGGTCTCCCCCTGCTGCTTCAGTGGCCGGCATATGAACTGGTGGTGCGTCTTTAGCAGTTGTAGGCCTTTCCACTGGCTGCTTTGGGGCGGAGGATGGCATGGCCTGTACGTCACAAAGTCAGGCCGGCTGATCACAGGTTGATGCATCAGCCGTCAGATTACGAGTATTAGGTTCTTTGGGGGAAGCACGCGAGAGATGTTGTGGCAAGGAGAGCGTCACCGGTTGAGGGGCGACATTGGTTGCTCTTGGCGGGGCTTTAGGGATCTCATCGATGAACTCTATTTCCTTTCGTGGCCACCGGATGTGATGTAATAGTGTTTCTCCCAAGGTCCTTTGCTCATCGAAGTCTCCTAGGATATTCTTCAGGCCAAATTCATTGAATCTAGGCTTTACTTCAGTCACGTAGCACTTCACATAGCCCAGCTTCAATGGCACATTGTCCAACAAGAGGGTATTGAGGGAGTCCCGGATTAGGGGGTGTCCGGATAGCCGAACTATACCCTTTGGCCGGACTCCTGGACTATGAAGATACAAGAGTGAAGACTTTGTCCCGTGTCCGGATGGGACTTTCCTTGGCGTGGAAGGCAAGCTTGGCGATACGGATATGTAGATCTCCTCCCATTGTAACCGACTCTGTGTAACCCTAGCCCTCTTCGATGTCTATATAAACTGGAGAGTTTTAGTCCGTAGGATCTAACAACAATCATACCATAGGCTAGCTTCTAGGGTTTAGCCTCTCCGATCTCGTGGTAGATCTACTCTTGTACTACCCATATCATCAATATTAATCAAGCAGGAGTAGGGTTTTACCTCCATCGAGAGGGCCCGAACACAGGTAAAAACATCGTGTCCCTTGTCTCCTGTTACCATCCGCCTAGACGCACAGTTCGGGACCCCCTACCCGAGATCCACCGGTTTTGACACCGACATTGGTGCTTTCATTGAGAGTTCCTCTGTGTCATCATCTTTAGGCCCGATGGCTCCTCCGATCATCAACAACGACGCGGTCCAGGGTGAGATTTTTCTCCCCGGACAGATCTTCGTATTCGGTGGCTTTGCACTGCGGGCCAATTCGTTTGGACATCTGGAGCAGATCGAAAGCTATGCCCCTGGCCATCAGGTCAGATTTGGAAGTTTGAACTACACGGCTGACATCCGCGGAGACTTGATCTTCGATGGATTCGAGCCACAGCCAAGCGCGCCGCACTGTCACGATGGGCATGATCTAGCTCTGCCGCTGAACAGTGCCCTGGAGGCTGCACGAGTGTCCGCTCCGACCCTCAACTCGGAGCCGACTGCGCCAATCGAGGAAGGGTGGCTGGACACCGCCTCAGGGGCTGCAATCTCTACGGTGATCGAGCCGAACACTAGCCTTGTCCTTTGCAAAGCTTGTGACTCCAAGGTGCCGGACTCCCCTTCGGACTCCGAACCTTCCGCGCCCCTGCCAATCGAATCTGATTGGGTGCCGATCATGGAGTTCACCGCCGTGGACATCTTTTCAAGACTTCGCCCTTGGCGACATTCTGAATTCACTAAAGTCTCTCTCTTTATCAGGAGAGCCCTGGCCGGACTATGGTCAGCAAGGTTGGGATGTGGACGACGAAGAAATTCAAATCCCACCCACCACCCACTTCGTAGCCACTGTCGATGATTTAACCGACATGCTTGATTTCGACTCCGAGGACATCGACGGTATGGACGACGATGTAGGAGACGAATAGGAACCAGCGCCTATAGGGCACTGGACAACCACCTCATCCCACGATGTATACATGGTGGACACACCTAAAAGAAACGACGACGAGGAATAAAGGGACGCAACGAGGGAACGTTCCCTCGAAAAGCAGTCAAAGCGGCGGCGTAAGCGCCGCTCCAAACCCCACCTCGACAGAGACATCAGCCATACAGACACAGCCATAGAGCAGGGCGAACCGGTAGACGACGAACATGCCATCGAGCAACCGTCCAAACAGGGCAACTTGGATAAACAACCCGTCCCCGGCGAAGATAACAGTCCGGACGACCTCACGCCGGACAGATTGCTGGAGCAGAAGAACCTCCAAAAAAGGTTCATCGCCACTGCGCGTAGCCTGAAAAAGCGTAACCGAAGCTCAAAACAGCGGAAGATGCACTCAGAATTAGATGGAGCAAAGTACTCAACACCACAGACAAATACGGGCGATACCGCTGACAAAGAGCTATCCGAAGCGAAAATTACTGCCGGAATTTGATGAAGAGGCCTTAGAGCCTCCGCAATCAAAAAATAAGGAAGCCACCCGGTCGGATAAACGACCCCATGGCCAACATAGTGCGGCAAATGGCGCCGCACACAAGCCGGCACGCGATCCGCACAAGGATTCACATCAAAAAGATGGCCCAGCCAGATCTATCTACGGGCCAAGAAAGCAAGCTCTAGTAAGCAATGCAACGCATCAAGTATCCAAACATCACGGTACACCCAAATATAGGGGTGCGGCACACCCCCTATGTTTCACCGATGAGGTGCTGGATCATGAGTTTCCAGCGGGATTCAAGCCCGTAAACACAGAGGCATACGACGGAACAACAGACCACAGAGTGCGGATTGAGGATTACATCCTCCACATACACATGGCTAGAGGAGATGATCTCCACGCCATAAAATACCTACCCCTCAAGCTCAAAGGGCCAGCCCGGCATTGGCTTAAAAGCCTTCCAGAAAACACCATTGGAAGTTGGGAACAGCTCGAGGATGCTTTTCGCAAATTTTCAAGGGACCTATGTCCGACCTCCGGATGCGCATTTATTTAAGTCATATAACTCAACAACCCGGAGAGTCAGCCCGGAAACTCTGGAACAAATTTCTTACTAAAAAGAACCAGATAGTCGACTGTCCGGACGCTGAAGCCTTAGTAGCTTTCAAACACAGCGTTCAAGACGAATGGCTCGCCAGACACCTCGGCCAAGAAAAGCCAAGAACTACGGCCGCATTAACAAGCCTCATGACCCGCTTTTGCATAGGAGAGGATAGCTGGTTGGCAAGATGCAGTACTAACGACCCAAGTACATCAAAAGTTAGGGATGGAAACGGGAAACCGCGACGCAGTAAGGACCAACGCCGGACCAAGGGAAACAACCCGAAGAGCACGGCAGTCAACGCCGGATTCAAAAGCTCTCGGCAGAATCAGAAAAAGCTGCCCCTCAAGGATAACAGGGACGAGCTATCTAACTTAAACAAAATCTTGAACAAGATATGCCAAATCCACAAGATTCTTGAAGCACGCAAACCATACCCACAGAGATTGTTGGGTCTTCAAGCAATCCGCAAACTCAACGCTGAACACAAGGGCTCGACACACCAAGCGAGGACGATGATGAACCCCACAAGCAGAAAGCACCGAAAACAAAAGAATTTCCCACAAGAAGTCAAAACAGTAAACTTACTTCACGTGACAAAGGGAACAACATAGTGGCGCCTATAGAGATACGCCGCCATACGGCCTATCCCTGCAGGAGTCCCGCCACTGGTTGTTAAAACCAATCACCTTCGACCAACATGATTACTCTAGAAGTATCCGGAATGCAGGCTGGACTGCCTTGGTATTAGATCCGATAATTGACGGACTCCACTTTACACAAGTCCTAATGGACGGCGGCAGTGAACTAAACCTGCTATATCAGGACACAATCCGCAAAATGGGGATAGACCCAACAACAATTCGCCATAGCAACACTTCCTTTCAAGGGGTAACACCAGGCCCAGATGCCCATTGTACGGGCTCTCTCCTGCTAGAAGTTATGTTCGGCTCACCCGACAACTTCCGTCGCGAAAAGCTAACCTTCCACATCGCCCCATTTACAAGTAGCTATCAAGCACTACTGGGACGCGAAGCTTTCACCCGCTTTAACGCAGTACCGCATTATGCATCTCTTATACTTAAAATGCCAGGTCCGCGAGGCATCATCTCATTAAAGGGAAATATCGAGTGTTCCTCGAGCGCGGAAGATTGTGCGGCTGCCTTGACAGCCACACACTAAATCGGCTTCACTAATCAAAGCACCTAAACAGGTCGTTCAGACCCTAGACATGGCTAGACGAGTCCGGCGTAAACATACAAGGGCTTACTAGCCGCATACCCCCGCATAAGGCTCCGCATGTACAACAAGAGACAATAAAGCTCAATTTTATTCATTTTTGAATTGTACTTTGTTTATTTAATATAACGTACATTTTCACACGATCCCTTTCAACTAAGTTCCTCTCTTTACAGATGAACACCGTATACGCCTGGCCCGTGATATGGCACAACGGAGACACAAAGCGCAGACGCAGAGGGACCCATTCCAAGGATTCTTTTCAGATTAAGACCCTGCGTAAACCTTTTTTATTGTCTCTTGTTGATACACATCCCCTGGTTTCTTGCCATAACCGAGGTGGAGGCTGGCGTCTTGGCATGTGGCCACGTCAGAATTTTTGCGCACACTGGACACGAGGGCTTATTACTAAGGGCGTTCTTCAGCCCGTTTTCATAAAGACCGAATACCTTAGGGAGTGTTCGGCGTCATGAAGTTTGGCCTTATATGCATCAGCTCTGAATCATGACTTTGGTCAAATGTTGGGTTTGCCCGGCTCCTGTGTTTTGCTGCCTTACGTTCCGCTCTATCGGCTAAGGCGGCACCAGGAGAACTACTGCGATTTTTCCCCGGTTCGGCCAGGCGAGCACCTCAGTAGAGAAAGCCGAAAACTGATTGTCATGATATAGCGTGAGACTGCTCAACCACTCGATGACCCGCCGAAATCTTTAGGATTCCTCCGCATTAACGAAGGGCCGTTTCCCGGCCAGGCACACACGCCGCTTAATTCGGGCGGTAGCCCCTGTGGGCTATATAGTAGCCTCACTGTCAAACTCTTATGGCTAAGTGAAAGTGATAAAGCATTATAGCCCAGTTGCCTAGTTCGCTGCGCTATCACCTCCTTTATAGGACCAAAACGTTGGATCAAGTGTGAAAATGTGCCTTCTGCGAACACCTCCGCATTATATGCGTGGGGGCTGAAGCCGACGACTGCCATCTTTCAGGTTAATATACATATACATTAACGACCGCACAAGAGGTATTTTAATTCTTGAAGGCACAAGTATAAAAAGCTTTTATATTCCCTCGAAACATTGTTTTACAATAATACATGTTATTCGAACATAATATCCTTCGAGCACTGCGTTTCTATTAAACGAGCGCCTGCAGAACTTCACGAAAATAGTGCTCGGCGGTACTCGGCCCCCGTCCGTATCTTGGGATGCAACAACGGTGGCCTTTATCTCCGCCCAGTATGTCTTGACACGGGCAAGAGCCATCCGCGCACCCTCTATGCATGCTGACCTCTTCATTGCATTGACATGCGGCACCGCACGAAGGAATTGCTGCACCAAGCTTAAATAACTCTTCGGCTCGGGCCTTTCCGGCCACAGATGACTCACGACATACTTCATGGTGAGTCCGGATAACCTATTCAGCTCCGCCCATGCGACCAAACGATCGGTTAATGGAAGTGGGCGCTCTGAATTGTGGAACTGCGACCAAAAAAGCTTTTCCACTTCGTGATCCTTTTGATCTCGGAAGTGTTCGGCCGCGTCCGCGGCACTAGCCGCCAAGTCCAGGTAAGTATCCGTCACTCCACAACCAGTCCAATTGAGCATATTTAGGATCCCTGAACTTCATCCGCAGCATAAAGGGCTTTCCAGCCGCGATATCTCCGGCCTGACGTAGCTCCTCCTTCATAGCTCTCATTGCAGAGCGAGCATCCTTGGCCTCGGTAGTGGCCTTCTCCAGGTCCTTCTGTTCAGCCCGATTTTCTTTTTCAAGAAGCTTGCAGCGGTCGACAACATTCTTCAACTTCATAGCCATCTCGGCCATTTCTTTCTTGCTTCGGCAGTGAGCAGCCTGTTCAGCTTTCAGCTCTTCGGCCGCCTTTAAGGCAGCCGCATCACTTTTCCTGGCCTGCTCCTTGGCTCGGGCGAGTTCCGCCCGAAGGTTCTCCATGGCAGCAACACCATCTGCATCAAGCATACATGTTGTAAGGCATGGGCATCAAGCCCCCTTACCAGGTGTCCGCGGAGAAATCGCATACCTTGGGACTCGTCAGGCCGCTTGTTGACAAGCGCGATGTCGGCATCTGCCACGTCAAGTTGCCGCTTTAGCTCGGCAAATTCATCAGTCCGGCTAGGCACCGAAAACTTCGCCACCTACACAAGAAGGGCGACATATTATACCTGGGATTATGATCCTCGGCGCGCCGTCATTTTTGACAATGCACCGAGTCTTAGGGGCTACTATCTACACAGGGCGCATCTTATATATGCAGAACCGTCAAAAGGTACATCATTCTGCGTACCTCAAAACCTGTCAATAAACTCCTGACGGCCTCGTGCAACCCGCTATCCGCGGATGAAATCCTTTCAATCACCGTGCCCATCAATGCACGGTGTTCTTCTGAGATAGACGCTCGCCCGAGCAGATCCTTCAGCTCCTCTGACCGTGCACCGGACGGTGCCGGACTCGTTCGATGGCCTTTTTCGGAGGCCGGACACGGAGGGCTTTGTGGAGCCATACGACTGCTTTCTGGCCCTGCCGGATTCGGAGAAACCCTCCGTGACGACACCTCAGGGTTGCCCGCCTCGCACGGCGGTACGGAAGGGGGAGGCGTTCCGCTCTCCATCATCTCCGGACGAAGATCCCCTGAAGATGAGCTCTGCTGAGAAGGGCTAAGATCCGAACTACAAGGTAGAAATTCGGTTACCTTCCTCAGAAATAGAACAGTGATGTCTCTTATTTTAAAACTCCCCTCTCTACTTACAGCTGGAGGGCTGATCCTTAGGAGCACAAAGGCGGCCGAGGCATCTCCCGCGCAGGACCCTCCGACGAAGATTTCTTCCCCGCTTTGAGACCATGGTCTCCGGGTCTTCAGAGGAGGTCCTCTTCTTCCCTGGATGGAGGGATTCTCGATTCCTCCTTTCTCGACAGCCTCCTTTGGGGAGGCGGTAGTTTCCTTGTTCCCCTCTTCGCCTTCTTCCAAAGGCGCAACCTCCAGCATCCTGGTTAACACGGGATCCGGCGTAGTCTCAGGGAGGGGGGCCGGACACCTGATTAGCTTTGCTTTCGCTATCCACTCCTGTTTAAGGGACAACTCTTTTAAGGGCAATTTCATGATAAATATACGGATGGCGTGTCCGGGTACATGACTACTTACTTGAGTATCCGGGCGATTGCAGCTCAGACCCGCGTCCTCGGTCGAGTCCGGACACATTGCTTGTGATCCGAAGAACAATTTTTACATCTCCATGGGCGTCGCGCCCGTAAAATGTTGGAGAGCTCGTGGTCCCTCCGGATTAAACTCCCACAAGCGGAGGGGGCGACATTTGCAGGGCAAGGTGCGGCGAATCAACATGACCTGCGTCACCGCGACCAGATTAATGTCTCTCTCTAGGAGATCTCGAATGCGGCCCTGCAACAAGGGCACGTCCTTGGACGGCCCCCAGTTAAACCCTTTATTGACCCATGACGCTAGCTTTTGTGGGGGACCGGAGCGAAAGCCAGGTGGCGCCACCCACTTGGTGCCCCTGGGAGCTGTGATATAAAACCATTCTCGTTGCCATAAGCTGAACTCCTCCTGGAAAGAGCCCTCGGCCCATGGAGCGTCAGCATTCTTGCTTATAACAGCGCCTCCACACTCCGCGTGCTGCCCCTCGATCATCTTCGGCTCTACTTTGAAGGTCTTAAGCCACAATCCGAAGTGAGGAGTAATGCGGAGGAAGGCTTCGCACACGACGATGAATGATGAGATGTGGAGGATGGACTCTGGAGCCAAGTTGTGAAATTCCAGCCCATAATAAAACATGAGCCCCCTCACGAAGGGGTCCGTCGGGAAGCCTAGCCCTCGAAGGAAGTGAGACACGAACACCACGCTCTCACCAGGCTTGGGAGTGGGAATAACCTGCCTTTGAGCAGGCAGCCTATGCGAGATTTCGCCGGTTAGATACCTGGCATCTCTCAGCTTTAGCACGTCTTCTTCCGTAATGGAGGAAGGCATCCACCGGCCTTGAAGGCCGGAGCCGGACATCATCGAAGGTCCGAAGCGCCTGAATCTGGAGCTTTGGGTGTTGGAACTCGAGGCGAGAGGCGGATTCGATCGAGTTTGAAAGAAAGGAGCAGAGCCTTGGTCTCTTTATAAAGAGATTGAATACCAAGAGCCCTCCCCGTGACCGTTTGGGACTCGCCGATTGAGGAAATATACCAACGGGCACGATTGGGTTACCCACGCCCGTATTGATGAGAATCCCGGAATAAGGGGACACGATCTACTGCTTCAACAAGACATGCCAAGGAAACCGCCTCGCTAAACGCTACCGAGGTGGGACAAGAAAATGATTCAATAAAGGCTTGGCCGGGTGTGATGTCACGTGGAATACGTTAGCGATTGGATTTGTGCAAATATTCTTCTCTCTACGGTGGTATGTGGAACTTATTTTGCAGAGCCGGACACTATCCTTGTGTTCAAAATCTTCTATGAAGTATTCGGAGGAGGAACCCGCCTTGCAATGCCGAAGACAATCTGAGTGCCGGACTCGTCGTCATTGAAGCCTGATTCAGGGGCTACTGAGGGAGTCCCGGATTAGGGGGTGTCCGGATAGCCAAACTATAACCTTTGGCTGGACTCCTGGACTATGAAGATACAAGATTGAAGACTTCGTCCCGTGTCCGGATAGGACTTTCCTTGGCGTGGAAGGCAAGCTTGGCGATACGGATATGTAGATCTCCTCCCATTGTAACCGACTCTGTGTAACCCTAGCCCTCTTCGGTGTCTATATAAACCGGAGGGTTTTAGTCCATAGGACGAACAACAATCATACCATAGGCTAGCTTCTAGGGTTTAGCCTCTCTGATCTCGTGGTAGATCTACTCTTGTACTACCCATATCATCAATATTAATCAAGCAGGAGTAGGGTTTTACCTCCATCGAGAGGGCCTGAACCTGGGTAAAAACATCATGTCCCTTGTCTCCTGTTACCATCCGCCTAGACGCACAGTTCGGGACCCCCTACCCGAGATCCGCCGGTTTTGACACCGACAGCTATCTTCCAAGAAGGGTGGGCAAACCTAGGGTGTTGCACATTTTAATGTACCTTCATAATGTGTAAGCACGCCCTTCAGTCTGTCTTTCATTCCAGATAGATCAGATATAGCATCATCACGAGCAGCTGCAGTCTCAGTGTCGCTAGGGTCAGCTGATGCACAACTACTCTTGTGCAGTGTTGTCATGCAATAAGAAGCATCCTCCATGCCCGCCTCCCCTCCCATCTGCTGGCTATCTGTTAGTGTTAGAGTCTTTTGCATCATCATTGACTCCTCAACATCCTTTTGAATAGCTGGATACATCTCCTTGCTCAACCTTTCATACAATGCATTCTGCTTCATTTCACTCCTCGCTTTTTTCATGTCGAGCCTCTCTTCTTTGCTGAGTGTGAAAGCCCTCTTGTGCGGGACATTAACACCTATACCCCTTGCCCGACCAGCGGGCTCTTTTGTTTCTAGAGCAACAGACAAAATGTCACATGGCCCTGAGTTCCTGTAGAACCTTCCAGGGATCTTGGAAGCCTCTAGCATCACTTGATACAGTTCTTCCTCATGTGAGTTTTTAAAGTAATAAGTTCCGTTATCACGCTGCTACCTCTTGAGCATGCATTGGTTTTCCCTTGAAGAGGAAAGGGTGATGCAGCAAAGTAGCTTAAGTATTTCCCTCAGTTTATGAGAACCATGGTATCGATCCAGTAGGAGGCCACATGCAAGTCCCTCATACCTACACAAACAAATAAGAACCTTGCAACCAACACGATAAAGGATTGTCAATCCCTTCACGGCCACTTGCAAAAGTGAGATCTGATAGAGATGATAAGATAATATTTTTGGTATTTTTATGATAAAGACTGAAAGTAAAGATTGCAAAGTAAAAATAGATTGGAAACTTATATGATGGAAAATAGACCCGGGGGCCATAGGTTTCACTAGTGGCTTCTCTCAAGATAGCATAAGTATTACGGTGGTTGAACAAATTACTGTCGAGCAATTGATAGAAAAGTGCATAGTTATGAGAATATCTAGGCATGATCATGTATATAGGCATCACGTCCGTGACAAGTAGACCAACTCCTGCGTGCATCTACTACTATTACTCCACACATCGTACGCTATCCAGCATGCATCTAGAGTATTAAGTTCATAAGAACATACTAACGCATTAGGTAAGATGACATGATGTAGAGGGATAAACTCAAGAAATATGATATAAACCCCATCTTTTTATCCTCGATGGCAACAAATACAATACGTGTCGTTTCCCCTTCTGTCACTGGGATCGAGCAATGCAAGATTGAACCCAAAGCTAAGCACTTCTCCCATTGCAAGAAAGATCAATCTAGTAGGCCAAATCAAACTGATAGCTCGAAGAGACTTGCAAAGATAACCAATCATACATAAAAGATTTCAGAGAAGATTCAAATATTGTTCATAGATAATCTTGATCATAAACCCACAATTCATCGGATCTCGACAAACACACCGCAAAAAGAGTTACGTCAAATAAATGTCCAAGAAGATCGAGGAGAACTTTGTATTGAGATCCAAAGAGAGAGAAGAAGCCATCTAGGTAATAACTATGGACCCGAAGGTCTGTGGCAAACTACTCACACATCATCGGAGAGGCTATGGTGTTGATGTAGAAGCCCTCCGTGATCGATTCCCCCTCCGGCGGAGCATCGGAAAAGGCCCCAAGATGGGATCTCATGGGTACAAAAGGTTGCGGCGGTGGAAATAAGTTTTCGTGGTGCTCCTGGATGGTTTCGGGATACGTAGGTATATATAGGAGGAAGAAGTAGGTTGGTGGAGCCACGAGGGGCCCACGAGGGTGGAGGGCGCGCCTAGGGGGGTAGACGTGCCCCCTACCTTGTGGCCTCCTCGATTGTTTCTTGACGTCCACTCCAAGTCCTCCGGATCACGTTTGTTCCAAAAATCACGCTCCTGAAGGTTTCATTCTGTTTGGACTCCGTTTGATATTCCTTTTCCGCGAAACACTGAAATAGGCAAAAAAAACAGCAATTTGCACTGGGCCTTGGGTTAATAGGTTATTCCCAAAAATAATATAAAAGTGTATAAATAAGCCCATTAAACATCCAAAACAGAATATATAATAGCATGGAACAATAAAAAATTATAGATACCTTGGAGACGTATCAAGCATCCCCAAGCTTAATTCCTGCTCGTCCTCGAGTAGGTAAATGATAAAAACAGAATTTTTGATGTGTAATGCTACCTAGCATATTTCTCAATGTAATTTTATTTACTGTGGCATGAATGTTCAGATCCGAAAGATTTAAGATAAAAGGTTAATATTGACATAAAAATAATAATACTTCAAGCGTACTAACAAAGCAATCATGTCTTCTCAAAATAACATGGCCAAAGAAAGTTATCCCTACAAAATCATAGTATGGCTATGCTCTATCTTCATCACACAAAGTATTTAATCATGCACAACCCCGATGACAAGCCAAGCAATTGTTTCATACTTTTGATGTTCTCAAACTTTTTCAATCTTCACGCAATACATGAGCGTGAGCCATGGACATAGCACTATATGTGGAATAGAATGGTGGTTGTGGAGAAGAAAAAAAGGAGAATATAGTCTCACATCAACTAGGCGTATCAACGGGCTATGGAGATGCCCATCAATAGATATCAATGTGAGTGAGTAGGGATTGCCATGCAACGGATGCACTAGAGCTAAAAGTGTATGAACGCTCAACAAAAGAAACTAAGTGGGTGTGCATCCAACTCGCTTGCTCACGAAGACCTAGGGCAATTTGAGGAAGCCCATCATTGGAATATACAAGCCAAGTTCTATAATGTAAAATTCCCACTAGTATATGAAAGTGACAACATAGGAGACTCTCTATCATGAAGATCATGGTGCTATTTTGAAGCATAAGTGTGGTAAAAGGGTAGTAACATTGTCCCTTCTCTCTTTTTCTCTCATTCATGTGGGCCTTTTTCTCTTTTTTTTTCTTTTTGGCCTCTTTTATTTCTCTCTTTTTTTAATTTTTTTCGTCCGGAGTCTCATCCCGACTTGTGGGGGAATCATAGTATCCATCATCCTTTCCTCACTAGGGACAATGCTCTAATAATGATGATCATCACACTTTTATTTACTTACAACTCAATACTTAGAACAAAATATGACTCTATCTGAATGCCTCCGGCGGTGTACCGGGATATGCAATGAATCAAGAGTGACATGTATGAAAGAATTATAAAGGTGGCTTTGCCACAAATATGATGTCAACTACATGATCATGCAAAGCAATATGACAATGATGAAACGTGTCATAATAAATGGAACGGTGGTAAGTTGCATGGCAATATATCTCGGAATGGCTATGGAAATGCCATAATAGGTAGGTATGGTGGCTGTTTTAGGAAGGTATATGGTGGGTGTATGATACCGTGAAAGGTGCGCGGTATTAGAGAGGCTAGCAATGGTGGAAGGATGAGAGTGTGTATAATCCATGGACTCAACATTAGTCATAAAGAACTCACATACTTATTGCAAAAACCTATTAGTTATCGAAACAAAGTACTACGTGCATGCTACTAGGGGGATATATTGATAGGAAAATACCATCGCTCGTCCCCGACTGCCACTCATAAGGAAGACAATCAATAAATAAATCATGCTCTGACTTCATCACATAACAGTTCACCATACATGCATGCTACGGGGATCACAAACTTTAGAACAAGTATTTCTCAAATCCACAACTACTCAACTAGCATGAATCTAATATCACCATCTTCATATCTCAAAACAATCATCAAGTATCAAACTTCTCCTAGTATTCAATGCACTTATATGGAAGTTTCTATTATATCCAACTTGGATGCCTATCATATTAGGACTAATTTTATAACCAAGGCAAACTACCATGCTGTTCTCAGGGATTCTCAAAATAATATAAGTGAAGCATGAGAGATCAATAATTTCTATAAAATAAAACCACCACCGTGCTCTAAAAGATATAAGTGAAGCACTAGAGCAAAATTGTTTAGCTCAAAAGATATAAGTGAAGCACATAGAGTATTCTAATAAATTCCGATTAATGTATGTCTCTCCAAAAATGTGTGTAGAGCAAGGATGATTGTGGTGAACTAGAAAGCAAAGACTCAAATCATACAAGACGCTCCAAGCAAAACACATATCATGTGGTGAATAAAAATATAGCTCCAAGTAAAGTTACCGATGGACGAAGACAAAAGAGGGGATGCCTTCCGGGGCATACCCAAGCATAGGCTTTTGGTTGTCCTTGGATTTTATCTTGGGGTGCCTTGGGAATCCCCAATCTTAGGCTCTTTCCACTCCTTGTTCCATAATCCATCAAATCTTTACCCAAAACTTGAAAACTTCACAACACAAAACTTAACAGAAAATCTCGTGAGCTCCGTTAGTGAAAGAAAAGAAAACACCACTTCAAGGTACTGTAATTAACTCATTCTTTATTTATATTGATGTTAAACATATTGTATTCCAACTTCTCTATGGTTCATAAACTCCATTACTAGCCATAGATTCATCAAAATAAGCAAACAACACACGAAAAACAGAATCTGTCAAAAACAGAACAGTCTGTAGTAATCTGTTACTAACGAAAACTTCTGGAACTCCAAAAATTCTAAAATAAATTTTTGGACGTGAGCAATTTATCTATTAATTATCTGAAAAAAGAATCAACTAAATGACACTCTCCAGTAAAAAGTTGTAGCTAATCTCGTGAGCGCTAAAGTTTCTGTTTTTACAGCAAGATCAAAAAGACTTTACCCAAGTCTTCCCAAACGTTCTACTTGGCACAAAAACTAATTAAAACATAAAACCACATCTAAACAGAAGCTAGATGGATTATTTATTACTAAAGAGAACCAAAAAGCAAAAAACAAAAATAAAATTGGGTTGCCTCCCAACAAGCGCTATCGTTTAACGCCCCTAGCTAGGCATAAAGGCAAGAATAGATCTAGGTATTGTCATCTTTGATGTTGGGAAAGAAAAGAGAAAATTTATTATCTATAGCATTTATCTTTCTATTTTGGTAAAGCACGTGGCCATTAATGGTGGAAGAAAGATTAAGCATGCTGCGGAAATTTGCATCTAAGCTAGCTTTCATCTCTTTGATAATTTCGTTTTGGTAAAAGCACAAAAGAGAGGTGGATTCAACTTTCTCACTCATAGGGTGCCCAAATATAGTTTTCATCTTTTCATAGGTATCTATGGGATCCCATTCAAGAAAACCCTCTTCAAAAATAGAATCTAAAACTTGCTTGAACAAAGCGGGCAACCCAACATAAAAGCTTTTTAGGTAAATCTCAATTTGATATTGGGGCACATAGCTAGCTCGGATCCTTAAAAGCCTATCCAAAGAATCTTTCAAAGACTCATCAAGTAAATAACGAAAAATTCTGGGATCATCTTCATCGAAATTAATCAAACCCTCATTGACAACCCCGCTAGGTCTTTCCATAGCATCATTATTTATGAGCTTAGAGAGGACAGAGGCACTATCCAAAGTATTAAAACCATGGAGAGAGCCCTTGGCCCTTTTTGATTCGGCCATGGCACAAGGAAAAAAACAGGAAAGAGGCGAACGGAAAGAGAGGGTGAATAAAACGGCAAGGGTGAAGTGGGGGAGAGGAAAACGAGAGGCAAATGGCAAATAATGTAATGCGAGGGATAAGAGTTTGTGATGGGTACTTGGTATGTCTTGACTTGTGCGTAGACTCCCTGGCAACGGCGCCAGAAATCCTTCTTGCTACCTCTTGAGCATGCGTTGGTTTTCCCTTGAAGAGGAAAGGGTGATGCCGCAAAGTAGCGTAAGTATTTCCCTTAGTTTTTGAGAACCAAGGCATCAATCCAGTAGGAGGCCACATGCAAGTCCCTCGTACCTACACAAACAAATAAGAACCTTGCAACGAACGCGATAAAGGGGTTGTCAATCCCTTCAGGGCCACTTGCAGAAGTGAGATCTGATGGAGATGCTAAGATAATATTTTTGGTATTTTTACGATAAAGATTGAAAGTAAAGATTGCAAAGTAAAAATAGATTGGAAACTTATATGATGGAAAATAGACCCGGGGGCCATAGGTTTCACTAGTGGCTTCTCTCAAGATAGCATAAGTATTACGGTGGGTGTACAAATTACTGTCGAGCAATTGATAGAAAAGTGCATAATTATGAGAATATCTAGGCATGATCATGTATATAGGCATCACGTCCGTGACAAGTAGACTGACTCCTGCCTGTATCTACTACTATTACTCCACACATCGTCCGCTATCCAACATGCATTTAGAGTATTAAGTTCATAAGAACATAGTAACGCATTAGGTAACATGGCATGATGTAGAGGGATAAACTCAAGCAATATGATATAAACCCCATCTTTTTATCCTCGATGGCAACAATACAATATGTGTTGTTTCCCCTTCTGTCACTGGGATCGAGCAACGCAAGATTGCACCCAAAGCTAAGCACTTCTCCCATTGCAAGAAAGATCAATCTAGTAGGCCAAACCAAACTGATAACTCGAAGAGACTTGCAAAGATAACCAATCAAACATAAAAGAATTCAGAGAAGATTCAAATATTGTTCATAGATAATCTTGATCATAAACCCACAATTCATCGGATCTTGACAAACACACCGCAAAAAGAGTTACATCGAATAGATCTCCAAGAAGATCGAGGAGAACTTTGTATTGAGATCCAAAGAGAGAGAAGAAGCCATCTAGCTAATAACTATGGACCCGAAGGTTTGTGGTAAACTACTCACACATCATCGGAGAGGCTATGGTGTTGATGTAGAAGGCATCCGTGATCGATTCCCCCTCCGGTGGAGCGCCGGAAAAGGCCCCAAGATGGGATCTCATGAGTACAGAAGGTTGCGGCGGTGGAAATAGGTTTTCGTGGTGCTCCTAGATGGTTTCGGGTACGTAGGTATATATAGGAGGAAGAAGTAGGTTGGTGGAGCCACGAGGGGCCCACGAGGGTGGAGGGCGCGCCCGGGGGAGGGGGGGGGGGTAGACGCGCCCCCTGCCTCGTGGCCTCCTCGTTCGTTTCTTGACGTCCACTCCAAGTCCTCTGGATCACGTTTGTTCCAAAAATCACGCTCCCGAAGGTTTCATTCCGTTGGACTGCGTTTGATATTACTTTTGTGTGGAACACTGAAATAGGTAAAAATAACGCAATTTGCACTGGGCCTTGGGTTAATAGGTTAGTCCCAAAAATAATATAAAAGTGTATAAATAAGCCCATTAAACATCCAAAACAGAATATATAATAGCATGGAACAATAAAAAATTATAGATACGTTGTAGACGTATCACACGCATCCTTGCACGTGCCCGCAAGTTGTCTCTGGAGCTTGGCCCCTGATTTCACTAAAGGTCGGATTCCCACCCGCCGCTACTGCTTCTTTGTCCTCCTGATCCCATATCAGTTTCATGCCGTAGTATCCTGCCACACCCATACGGCGGGGGTGTATGTTCTTCTTATGAAGTTCCGATTGCTTTAAACTCTTCTCAGCAAACTCTTTAGTTGCCCCGACCCTTTTGAATTCTGCCCAATCTGCCTTTGTAATTTGGGGGTATGCGGGGATTGGGTCCTTGCCTTCACTCAAGTACTTCTTGTACAACACGTGCTTCCAGTTTCTCCAATCATCCCTAGCCTTCTTTAGTGCAGCGTGTTCCATCTGCATTCTCCACTGCTCTGGAACGTTGAAGTGATCCATGATCTCCCGAACAATCCTTCGCCGTGTTTCTCTGCCAGCCTTTCGAAACCCCGGCGATACTTCCATTTTGCATCATGTTTTCTTACTGTTATTTATAATGTTTTTATCCATAATAATGCTTTTCGGAGTAATTCTATTGCCTTTTCTCTCATAATTTGCAAGGTATACACCAAGAGGGAGAATTCCGGCAGCTGGAAATCTGTACCTAGAAAAGCTACGTCAGGCCACCTATTCTGCACAAGTCCAAACAAGCTGAAACTTCACGGAAATTTTTTATGTATTATTTAAGAATTATTGGAGCAAATAACTACCAAAGGGGCCCCACCAGGTGGGCACAACCCACCTGGGCGCGCCAGGGAGCCCAGGCGCGCCCTAGTGGGTTGTGCTCACCCAGGCCCGCCTCCGGTGCCCATCTTCTAGTATATAAGTCATTTTGACCTAGAAAAAATGAGGAGAGGACTTTCCGGACGGAGCACCGCCGTCTCGAGGCGGAACTTGGGCAAGAGCACTTTTGCCCTCCGGCGGAGCGATTCCGCCTGGGGAACTTCCCTCCCGGATGGGCAAATCATCGTCATCATCATCACCACCAACTCTCCCATCTTGGGGAGGGAAATATCCATCAACATCTTCAACAACACCATCTCATCTCAAAACCTTGTTCATCTCTTGTGTTCAATCTTGTTGCCGGAACTATAGATTGGTGCTTGTGGGTGACTAGTAGTGTTGATTAGATCTTGTAGTTGATTACTATATGGTTTATTTGGTGGAAGATTATATAGGCAGATCCATTATGCTATTTAATACCCTCTGATCATGAGCATGTTTATAATTTGTGATTAATTACTTTTGTTCTTGAGGTCACGGGAGAAATCAAGTTGCAAGTAATCATGTGAACTTGATATGTGCTCGATATTTTGATAGTATGTATGTTGTTATTCCCTTAGTGGTGTCATGTGAACGTCGACTACATGACACTTCACCATTTGGGCCTAAGGGAATGCATTGTGGAGTAGCAATTAGATGACGGGTTGCGAGAGTGACAGAAGCTTAAACCCCAGTTTATGCACTATTCCGTAAGGGACTGATTGGATCCAAAAGTTTAATGCTATGGTTAGAATTTATTCTTAATACTTTTCTCGTAGTTGCAGATGCTTGTGGGAGGGTTAATCATAATTAGGAGGTTTTTTCAAGTAAGAACAACACCTAAGCACCGGTCCACCCACATATCAAATTATCAAAGTAGCGAACACGAATTAAACCAACATGATGAAAGTGACTAGATGAAAACCCCGTGTACCCTCAAGAACGCTTTGCTTATAATAAGAGACCATTTTGGCCTGTCCTTTGCCTCAAAAGTATTGGGCTACCTTGCTGCACTTTTGTTACTTGCTCGTTACAAATTATCTTGCTATCAAACTACTCCGCTACTTACAATTTCAGCACTTGCAGACATTACCTTACTGAAAACTACTTGTCATTTCCTTCTGCTCCTTGTTGGGTTCGACACTCTTACTTATAAAAAAGAGCTACAATTGATCCCCTATACTTGTGGGTCATCAAGGCTATTTTCTGGCGCTGTTGCCGGGGAGTGAAGCGCCTTTGATAAGTGGAATTTGGTAAGGAAACATTTATATAGTGTGCTGAAATTTATTGTCACTTGTTACTATTGAAAACAATCCTTTGAGGGGTTTGTTCGGGGTATCTTCA
This sequence comes from Aegilops bicornis, assembly GCA_021605145.1. Classification (NCBI taxonomy): domain Eukaryota; kingdom Viridiplantae; phylum Streptophyta; class Magnoliopsida; order Poales; family Poaceae; genus Aegilops; species Aegilops bicornis. Next base: position 470,490,529 of record CM038672.1, on the reverse strand, counting down.
CCTCGTCCGAAACCACAATTAGCTACCCCTCAACCTACTGCACCTACTAAAAATATTGAATATGAAATTCCTTCGGGTATGATAGAACAACTGCTAGCTAATCCTTATGCTGGAGATGGAACCGAACATCCTAATATGCACTTGATATATGTAGAACAAATTTGTGGATTGTTTAAGCTTGCAGGTTTACTCGGAGATGAAGTGATGAAAAAGGTTTTCCCTTTATCTTTGGGAAAATCATTGGCATGGTATAGGCTATGCGATGATATTGGATCATGGAATTGGAATCATTTGAAATTGGAGTTCATCAAAAAAATCATCCTATGCATCTAGTTCATCGTGATAGAAATTATATATATAATTTTTGGCCTCGTGAAGGAGAAAGTATCGCTCTAGCTTGGGGGGGGGGGGCTTAAGGCAATGTTATATTCATGCCCCAATCATGAGCTCTCAAGAGAGATTATTATCCAGAATTTTTATGCTCGGCTTTCTCGTAATGATCAAACCATGCTTGATACTTCTTGTGCTGGTTCTTTTATGAAGATGACTATTGAATTTCGATGGGATCTTTTGGAAAGAATTAAACGTAACTCTGGAGATTGGGAACTCGACGAAGGTAAAGAGTTAGGTATTAAACTTAAGTATGATTGTGTTAAATCCTTTATGAATACCGATGCTTTTCGAAAGTTTAGCACTAAATATGGACTTGACTCAGAGATAGTAGCCTCCTTTTGTGAATCATTTGCTACTCATGTTGAAATCCCTAAAGAGAAGTGGTTTAAATATCACCCACCTTTTAAAGAAGAAATTAAAGAACCAGTACCAGTTAAAGAAGAAACTATACTTTATAATGTTGATCCAGTTGTCCCTTCTGCTTATATTGAGAAACCACCTTTTCCTGTTAGGATAAAGGAACATGCTAAAGTTTCAACTGTGGTAAACAAAAGTTATATTAGAACACCTAAACCTTATGAACAAATCAAAGTAGAACCTAGCATTGCTATGGTTAAATATCTCTTGGAATAAGATATGGATGGGCATGCTATTTACTTTTGTGAAGAAGCTGCTAGAATTGCTAAACCTGATAAAAGGGGTAAACATAGACTTGTTGTGGGCATGCCTGTCATCTCAGTTAAAATAGGAGACCAATGTTATCATGGCTTATGTGACATGGGTGCTAGTGTGAGTGCTATTCCTTACACCTTATATCAAGAAATTATGAAAGACATAGCACCTGCTGAGTTAGAAGACATAGACGTTACTATTAAACTTGCTAATAGAGACACCATATCACTATTTGGGATTATTAGAGATGTTGAAGTCTTGTGTGGGAAAATAAAATACCCTACTGTTTTTTTTGTTCTTGGCTCCCCACAAGATCACTTCTGTCCCATTATCTTTGGTAGACCTTTCTTGAACACAGTTAATGCTAAGATAGATTGTAAGAAACAAGTTGTCGATGTTAGTTTTGGTGATGAGTCTCATGAATTTAATTTTTCCAAGTTTAGTAGAAATCTTCGTGAAAAAAAATTACCTAGTAAGGACGAATTAATTGGTCTTGCTTCTATTGTTGTGCCACCTACTGATCCTTTAGAAAAATATTTGCTAGACCATGAAAATGATTTATATGCATGAAAGAAATGAAATAGATAAGATTTTCTTTGAACAACGTCCTCTACTTAAACACAATTTTCCTATTGAAACTCTGGGAGGTCCTCCTCCACCTGAAGGTGATCCTGTGTTTGAATTAAAACAATTGCCAGACACTTTGAAATATTCTTATCAGTGCTAACCTTTCAGAACACGAAGAAGAAAGATTATTGAAAGTTCTAAGGAAGCACTGAGCTGCTATTGGATATACTCTTGATGATTTAAAGGGCACTAGTCCCAATCTATGTCAACACAAAATTAATATGGAACCTGATGCTAACCCCATTGTTGATCACCAACGTCAGTTAAATCCGAAGATGAAAGAGGTGGTAAGGACGGAAATATTAGAACTTCTGGAAGCAGGTATAATCTATCCTATAGCTGATAGTAGATGGGTAAGTCCTGTTCATTGTGTCCCTAAGAAAGGAGGTATAACTGTTGTTCCTAATGATAAGAATTAACTTATTCCACAAAGAATTGTTACAGGCTATAGAATGGTAACTGATTTTAGAAAATTAAATAAAGCAACTAGAAAAGATCATTAACCTTGCCTTTTATTGATCAAATGCTTGAAACATTGTCTAAGCACACACACTTTTGCTTCCTTGATGGATATTCTGGCTTTTCACAAATACCTGTTTCTCAACCTGATCAAGAAAATACCACTTTTACTTGTCCTTTTGGAACCTATGTGTTGTGGAAGTGTCACGGCAGATGTCCTCATGGAAGGACTTAGTTGCGGAGCCATTGCGACGAGGTTAGCTTAAAGGGGTTAAACGGGACAAAGGACGCGATGAGTTTATACTGGTTCGGCCCCTTGCAGTGAAGGTAAAGGCCTAGTCCAGTTTGAGGTGGTATTGCTAGGGTTTCGATGACCAGGGAGCGAATACGCTTTCCCTGGCTCTCGACTTGTTGTTCTCTTCCCCTAAGCCGCTGCCAGGTCGTTCAATTATATACACGGGTTGACGCCCTGCGGCCTACAGAGTCCCAGCCGGCTCATACAATGTGTCTGGCTTGGTGACTTATCTTACATGACTTACAATACAAGTTTACATATACATGGCGGTTTATACTTGTGGGCCTTAAGCCGCCTTCGGGTTTGGGCCCTCTAACAAGCCTGTCTATGAACCGCCATCTTAATATACTCTTGGGCTTCATTGAGATGACCGCCATAGGGTTGACTCGGCCCCTCCTGGGCGGGTCATATCTAATAGTCATATCCCCAACATTAGGCCCCAGGTTGATTTGAACTTGTTCATGTCAATCTTCAATACTTAGAAAAATCCTTCTTCGTCTTACTGTGAAAAATTGTAACCCGCCATGACGTCATCTTCGGAAAATGTGGTAACTCGTCGTGACGTCACCTACGATTAATGCTTTACAGAACCCAAATCTTAATAAATCTCTTTCTTTACTGTCCCTCCGAAAATCGAGGCGCCCGCGCTATCGCTTATCCATCTTTCTGCCTCCTCGATTCCTGCACCTGCCATTTGTCCTTCCAGCCCTATAAATAAGACCACGAACTCTCCTCTCATTCTCCCCCTTTTCCTTCTCGTCTTCTTCCTCCTCGTGACGCACTGCTACCTCTTGATCATTGCGTTGGTTTTCCCTTGAAGAGGAAAGGGTGATGCAGCAAAGTAGTGTAAGTATTTCCCTCAGTTTTTGAGAACCAAGGTATCAATCCAGTAGGAGGCTACGCCATGAGTCCCTCAGACTGCACAATACAAATAAATCCTCGCAACCAACGCGATAAGGGGTTGTCAATACCTTCACGGTCACTTACGAGAGTGAGATCTGATAGATCTGATAGGATAATATTTTTGGTATTTTTGTGATAAATATGCAAAGTAAAATAAAAGCAAAGGAAATAACTAAGTGTTGGAAGATTAATATGATGAAGAGAGACCCTGGGGCCATAGGTTTCACTAGTGGCTTCTCTCAAGAGCATAAGTATTTTACGGTGGGTGAACGAGTTACTATTGAGCAATCGACAAAATTGAGCATAGTTATGAGAATAATCTAGGTATGATCATGTATATAGGCATCACGTCCGAGACAAGTAGACCAACTCCTTCCTACATCTACTACTATTACTCCACTCATCGACCGCTATCCAGCATGCATCTAGAGTACTAAGTTCATGAAAACAGAGTAATGCCTTAAGCAAGATGACATGATTTAGAGGGATAAATTCATGCAATATGATAAAAACCCCATCTTGTTATCCTCGATGGCAACAATACAATACGTGCCTTGCTGTTCCCATCACACCGGGAAAGGACACCGCAAGATTGAACCTAAAGCTAAGCACTTCTCCCATTGCAAGAAAGATCAATCTAGTAGGCCAAACCAAACTGATAATTCGAAGAGACTTGCAAAGATAACCAATCATACATAAAATAATTCAGAGAAGATTCAAATATTATTCATAGATAATCTTTATCATAAACCCACAATTCATCGGTCTCAACAAACACACCGCAAAAAGAAGATTACATCGAATAGATCTCCACGAGAGAGGGGAGACCATTGTATTGAGATCCAAAAAGAGAGAAGAAGCCATCTAGCTACTAACTATGGACCCAAAGGTCTGAAGTAAACTACTCACACTTCATCGGAGAGGCTATGGTGTTGATGTAGAAGCCCTCCGTGATGGGTGCCCTCTCCAGCGGAGCTCCGGAACAGGCCCCAAGATGGGATCTCGTGGGTCCAGAAGGTTGCGGCAGTGGAATTAGGTTTTTGGCTCCAGATCTCGATCGCTTGGGGTACGTAGGTATATATAGGAGGAAGGAGTACGTTAGTGGAGCAACAGGGGGCCCATGAGGGTGGAGGGCGCGCCCCCCTACCTCGTGGCTTCCTCTTTTGTTTCTTAACGTAGGGTCCAAGTCTCCCGGATCATAATCTTCCTAAAAATCACGTTCCCGAAGGTTTCCTTCCGTTTGGACTCCGTTTGATATTCCATTTCTTCGAAACTCTGAAATAGGCAAAAAAACAGCAATTCTGGGCTGGGCCTCCGGTTAATAGGTCAGTCCCAAAAATAATATAAAAGTGAACAATGCAGCCCAATAATGTCCAAAACAGTAGATAATATAGCATGGAGCAATAAAAAATTATAGATACGTTGGAGACGTATCACGCACCAGCCTGCACGAGCTCCGCTGCCGTCGACCCGTCCCCTTCGTCAACTCTGGCCGCTGCATCACCCTGAACGGACCAGAAAACACCGCGGCGCCTCTCTGTTGTTTCATCAGCATCAGTATGTCCTCCTTTTCTTTGCCATAGATCTGTCATTAAGGTTTCAGTGTTCATCGGTGTTTGTCGCCGCCCTTCTTTTTTCTTGCTTAGATCCATGGATTAGATCCAAAATACCACATAAATCTTGCACGACAGTAGTTTTAGCACCTGTTTTTGATACCAGAGCATATCCTCATCGCGACAGATCTCCTCTGGGGAACCTCCGCTTTTCTGCTGCCGTCGCTGTAGGTTAAGAACTTATAGCCTTAATCTGTGGAATCTGTTTGTCTCAACACTTAGTAGAATTTTGCTCTTTGGATTTTGAATACCTGTACGTGTCATGGCGGCTTACATGTCTGGCTTATAATTAACCATATATCATTAGTCCTCACTTAAGCCGCCATTATAAATGTGTGCTGTAACTGTTAACTTGTGATTCATCAGCATAACCTTAACCGACAAAATTTTCCTTTCCTTTAGGCTTTTTTTCTTTCACAATGCCGCCAAAGACTGTCTATACATGTAATTGGGTCCCATCCATCATCACTGAAGGCACATTTAAAGATTTTATCAAAGTTGGGTACCTGCCCGCAAAGAGTGTCATGCATTACCGTGCTCCTGACCCGGGCGAAGAAAGACCTCAGCCGAAGGATGACGAAGTCATCGTTTTTACTGATTACATGAACCGGGGCTTCTCGTCGCCCGACTCTAAATTCTTTCGGGACATTCTGCACTTTTTCCAGCTCCATCCTCAAGACATTGGACCCAATTCCGTGTCAAATATCTGCAACTTTCAAGTCTTCTGTGATGTATACCTTCAAGAGGAGCCCAGCGTTGATCTCTTTAGAAAGTATTTTTACTTGAACCGCCAGACTGAGTTCACGAACGGCCCTAGCTTGGAGCTCGGCGGGATATAAATTCAACGCAGAAGAGATGCCATCTTTCCTTATGCCTGCCTGCCGAGTCACCCAAAAGATTGGAACCAGACGTGGTTTTATTGCAAAGATACTTCTCCGGCTAACGAAAATCCACTGCCGGGTTACCGTGTTGAGCGCCTAGACCCAAAGCACAATCTTCCTAAAAAACTTACCGCTGCTGAAGGGAAGAAAATTGCTCCTACCATTGTGAAGGTTAAGGCTCTGCTAGGAAATGGGCTAACTGGCGTTGATTTAGTCAGGTGTTGGGTTTCTTGCGGATCATTCCCTTAAGTCGACGCACCGGCTTAATGTGCACTTACACTGGTGGTGTAAAGGATCCACTATGCCACAACTCTGCACCATTAATCAACAAAGCAATAGACGAGATGGTTAAGTCCCTTCTGAATGAAGACCTAGAAGATTGCACTAAAGTAGGCCTGGCTCCTTTCTGCAAACTTAACCCGCCACCAGATGTGAGTCTCTAAACTTTCTTACTTTTACCTCATTATTCCAATACCTTATTAACTCAACTTTTGATGACCTTTATAGGCTAAATCTGACTTTTGGAAGACGGAATATGATCATGAAGCTGCCAAAAAGGCCAGGGCTGCCAAAAAGGCCAGGGCTGCCAAAAAAGCCGCTAAGAAAATCGCCAAGAAGACCACCAAGAAGAAGAAAAAACCAAGCGCCTCTGATCTGCTTAAGCTGGATGATACCTCTGAGTCAGAGGTAGCCCTTGACTCTCTTGGATCTTTTTTCAATCATATCATTAACACTGACTATTATCAGGATGACACGGGAGCCAGCCAAGCAGCTGAAGAAGAGGTAACTATTATTTCCTCCGGCTCACAATCTTTGCCAAGATAGAAACTTCGAGATGTAACCCGGAAAGTAAGGTTTTCACACCCCTTGGCTTATTTAGATACTCACTTTATTTTGAAACAATAGCAGCACGAGAACCGTCGTCAGACCCCGACCAGTGGAGGTGACGAGTTGTCCTCCGGCTTACCAAACACTCCCGCTCCTCGAAAACGTCGAAACGAGGTTCTTTTTAACTTTAGACTCTTTCCACCCGTCACGGGTCTTATCTGTCTACCTCCTAACTCTGTTGAACCAATTGACCAGGAGCTTGCCCGTTCCTCCTCTGGATACTCATCGCAAACCGAGTTGCCGGCTTTAAAACTGCCCCTGGGTAATGGCAATGAATTTTACTCTGTAACTCTTTATACTCTTATATTTGTACTAACTTGTCATAAACCGTGTAGTGGTCAAGCAAAGCCAAACAACAAGGCGAAAGTGACCAAGCCAACTGAGGCACATAAAGTTGCTGAGCTGGAGCAACAAGTCTCTGCGCCTGAAGTTTCTGACAAACAATTTGGAAGAACACATCTCGACCACTCACTGAAATTCCTGACCTTTCCCGTGACCATACGGATGTCAATCCTGTGCCCACCAAGTCATCCAACCCACTTAAGCTGCCAGAAGAACATGGTGAAGATGTTATGATTACGGGCACCAGCTTCCAAGAACCGGGACGTCCAACTGTCTTGGCCAAACACTCTGCGAAGTATGAGTTCATTGAGAGGCGGAAATTGAAATTTGACATCGCTGATTATTCTCAACTGACCGTCAATGAAGTATTATTTGGTTATCTTAACCAAGTTCATTCCAGTCGCGACCTTGAGATTGATATGGTGAAACAGATGCGCCAGAAATATGAGGTATGACCTCCGGCTTTTAAATAAGTTATGTACCTCCTGCCAGCCCCCAAGTCTACTGGTTATGATAATATTGAATAGGCTGTAGACTTAGAAGAATCCATAAGCTTCTGTCATAGATTCCCTCTGAGTCCGGTTTTAAAATAAACCGGATGTTTAAGCAGTTTAACTCTGCATCCGTAGTCCCCAAGGGCCGGTTTAATCAGCATGAATGAGCAGGTCCTATTTATCATTGTGTAAGAAAAGAGAGCTTAGTCCGCATAGCCCCCATGAGTCGATTGGGACTGTTTACAGCACATCCGGCTCATTATGAAGAAGATACAAGCGATTTGCATTAGCCCCCAAGTGCTAAGTAGTCTTGCTTGCAAAGTTCTTGGGACTTTAGTTATAAGAGCTCTTTCCTTGAAAATTTTCTTTGACAGACATTAGCCCCCATGTGTCAAGTGTTGTTGCTTGCAAAAGACTTGGGACTTATATTCTTGTAACCTTGATATAAATGTTGATAACTCTGTACTTCATACAGGCTGCTACTGTTGAACTGGAGTCTCAACTGAACGATGCAAAGACCCGGCTAGCGACTCAGGAAACTGAGACCCGGAAAGCTGAGTCAAAGTTCCAGTTTAGCGTGGCTGAGTCGAAAAAGCTGAAGATCAGTTCTGAGGCGGAGAAAAAGACTTGGGTTGAAGAAAAGACTGCTTTAACACAGTGGGCTGACAAAGCAGAGGCAGCACTTCAAGAGGTGACCACTGAGCTCACCGGCTTAAAACACCGTGTATCACAGATGGTTTCTGCTATCTTTGGTGAGTCGCCTTGCTAGTCATCAAAAGTGAATTTTTGTTGTGATCATATAACCCGCCATTTAACCAATCTGTGATATATCCAGGTCCCAGGAGCAGCAACCTCAATCAAGACATGCTTGTGAAGCTCAAAGCTGTTTACACGCTTGTCAAACAGCTGTACATCAGAGCTCAACGCGCACTGGCTGCAATCTCTCCAACAAACCAGGCGCCTACTCTGTTGATAGATGTGTTGAAAAAGCTTTCTGTGCTACCTGCCAAGTTTGAGGAGATAAAACGATCGTGTGCAAGATTCGGCGCTGTGACTGCTTTAAGCCGGGCCAAAGCATGGGTACCAGAGCTTGACCCATCCAAGGTAGCCGCTGGATACCCAATCTTAAAGGAAGATGGCACTCCGTTTGATCAGAAGGACTTCTCAGCTTGTGTAAAGGAAATACGTCCAATGGCGACTCTGATTGCCAATGATTCTGATCTTGCAGAATACCATCCGGCTTATAACCAGGAGAATCAGAAGATGCCAACCCTGACTTACAGAGTGATGGACTTAATCACCCAATCCGTAAGCACACTTTTGCCCCTGTAGTTGAGCCATGTGATCTTATAGACGATGAAGCTGAATTTCAAGCTTTATCTGGCATCGATTGGTCATCACCAAATTTTCAGCCGGCAGAAGAGGACGAAGAACCGGCAAGGGATGACACAGAAGCCTCCAGTCAGCAAGGCCAGGAAGATTGATCCACCGGGCGGTTTAGATACTTGATCTTTTTGAAAAACACTTGATCTCATTCGGCTCATGGAGCCATGTAACTGGGTAGTAAAAACTTGAATCTGCCATGCCATCGTGCATGTTTTTATGCTTTTTGCTTAATACTGCTGATCCGCCGGTTTTTTAAAAACCATTATGGGTTTGATAGCCTTTGATTTATACAGATCTGAATGATTATTATCCTGCACACAAAGAAAATACAAGCGCCCTGGTGGCCTACCACCGAGCGGGTCATGATATCCAATTGAAGCCACTGGGGACAAATAGTCCATAACCAGGGCTAGTCTGACCGTAATGTTTAACATAAAGTATCATACCTGTGGCTGTACGCCTAGACTGCCGGCTGATCAACCTTATGCAGTTAGAGGCGGTAGAGCCGTAATTGTAAACATAAGAGTATGATACTCTGGCAACTCAGAGTCTGCCATCATGGCGGGTTATAGAGACCCGGAAGATACTTTCAAATATGAGCCATAAATAGGGCAACTGGGCCCGACTTATAAAAAACCAGAAGTCAAGGAAGAAATCTTAGGATGAAAAATCAAAAGAAATTCAAGGCTTTTGTGGGCTGCCAAGCCAAAGTGTCTTCTTCAATGAAACTAGCTGGAGCCACTGGATTGTTCATGCATTCCGTGAGCCTGACTCACAGTGTGCCCAATCGAAATTTGAACCGTTGATAAAGTCTGGTCTTGCTCAAAGACTTATCAGGAGTACGCGGGGCCAGAGTAACAACATACATCACGGGCCGATTTATCCAAGTTCAAGGAAGGCGGCTTATGAAGCCTGGATCTATCCTGACTATCTGTAAATCGTGCTCTCGTATGACAAGCCGCCGTTTGAACCTTAACAAGCTCAGATCTTGGTCGAATACGCCGTAAGATTGATTGTTTAAGAGTTCGACAGGTCAATCAGGATTACCTGATGGAATTGAAGCAGCTGGCTACAGGTAGGATGACCCGGAAAGGTTATGTCCTCTTTGGTCGAATACGCCTATGTTTGGACAAACATGGTCAAGAGGGTAGTAACGCTATGTTCTCTTTGGTCGAATACGCCTATGTTTGAACAGGAAGCCCCCAAGTGACATACTGACAAGTGTGACGTTGAGCCGGTAAAGAGGGTGCCGACAGCTATGATTCCAATATGATCAGGAAGCCCCCAAGTGACACACTGACAAATCGCGCTTCACTAGGGACCTATGTTTGAGCTGTGTTGTGCATCCAACTCTCTATGGTCCCTGTAATTTGGTCGTCAAGCCTCTTAAAAGAATATGTAAGATGATGATAAAGACTCAACTTCGAGGAAATGAAACGACAGAGGCCCTAAATTATCAGGGATGCCAGCTTTATTATACTGTCTATAATATATACATCATGTAACCATGTACATCATGAGTGCCGGTGGCTCAAGTATAGTAGGGCCGAAGATGAGCAATATTCCACGGCTGGTGGGTCTCCTCCTCCGACTTACGTGATTCCTTGTGTTCTCGAACGTCGATAAGATAATATGACCCGTTATGCAGATTCTTGCTGACCACAAAAGGTCCTTCCCAAGGTGGCGAGAGCTTATGCATGTCTGTTTGATCCTGGATGAGCCGGAGCACTAAGTCACCTTCCTGAAAGGTTCTGGCTTTGACCCGGCGACTGTGGTAATGACGTAGGTCTTGCTGATAAATCGCCGATCGAGCCGCCGGGAGATCACACTCCTCATCCAACATGCCAAGTGCATCTTGACGTGCTTTTTCATTGTCAGCTTCCACGTAAGCCGCCACCCGGGGTGAATCATGACAGATGTCACTAGGGAGATCCGCCTCTGCTCCATAAACCATGAAAAAGGGGGTGTAACCCGTAGATCTGTTGGGGGTCGTGTTGATGCTCCATAACACCGAAGGCAACTCCTCCGCCCAACAACCCGGCGTCCTTTGCAAAGGGACCATAAGCCGGGGCTTGATACCTTGCAAAATCTCTTGATATGCTCGTACTGCCTGACCATTGGACTGAGGGTGAGCCACAGATGAAACGTCAAGCCGGATATGCTCTCATTGACAGAATTCACTCATAGCACCTTTAGAAAGATTAGTGCCATTTTCTGTTATAATGTTGTGTGGAAAGCCAAAATGGAAGATCACCTTCTTCATGAATTGAACCGCCGTTGCTGCATCACACTTACTGACAGGCTCTGCTTCAACCCACTTGGTGAACTTGTCAACCGCCACAAAAAGGTGGGTGTTCTTATCCTTGGACCTCTTGAAAGGCCCAACCATATCAAGCCCCCAAGTTGCAAACGGCCAAGTAATTAGAATCATCCTCAATTCTTGAGCCGGCACATGAGCTCGTCGTGAAAATTTCTGACAGCCGTCACATCTGCTTACCAAATCCTCAGCATCAGCATGAGCCGTCAACCAATAGAACCCATGACGAAAAGCCTTGGCTACAAGACATTTAGAGCTGGCATGATGACCACAATCTCCTTCATGAATCTCCCATAGAATCTCACGGCCTTCTTCAGGAGAGACGCAACGCTGAAACGCCCCTGTGACACTGCAATGGTGCAAATCCCCATTGACGATTGTCATTGACTTAGACCGCCGGGTTATCTCTCTGGCCAAGATTTCATCCTCCGACAACTCACCCCGGGTCATGTAAGCCAAATACGGAACTGTCCAATCGGGAATAGTGTGAAGACCCGCCACCAACTGCGCTTCCGGGTCAGGGACAACAAGATCTTCCTCTGTAGGCAATTTGACAGAAGGGTTAAGCAAAATGTCCAGGAATGTGTTAGGTGGCACCGGCTTACGCTGAGACCCTAGCCGGCTTAAAGTATCATCCACCTCGTTCTTCTTGTGATCAATATGCTCAACTTGATAACCCTTGAAATGACCCGCAATAGCATCAACCTCTCGACGATAAGCCGCCATGAGCAGATACTTAGAGTCCCATGTACCAGAAACTTGCTGAGCCACCAGATCTGAATCGCCAAAGCACCTCACTCGGCTTAAGTTCATCTCCTTAGCCATCCGAAGACCATGGAGCAAGGCCTCATACTCAGCTGCATTGTTAGTACAGGAGAACATTAGCCGGAGAACATAAGAAAATTTGTCACCTCGTGGGTGAGGGAGTCCTGGACTAAGGGGTCCTCGAGCGTCCGGCCTGTTAGCCATGGGCCAGACCGATGGGCTGTGAAGATACGAAGACCGAAGACTGCACCTATGTCCGAATAGGACTCTCCTTGGCTTGGAAGGCAAGCTTGGCGACCAAATATGTAGATTCCTTTCTTTGTAACAGACCTTGTGTAACCCTAGATCCTCCTGGTGTCTATATAAACCAGAGGACTTAGTCCGGAGGAGTGACTCATTACCATAGTCATACAGGCTAGACTTCTAGGGTTTTAGCCATTACGATCTCGTGGTAGATCAACTCTTGTAATACTCATATTCATCAAGATCAATCAAGCAGTAAGTAGGGTATTACCTCCGTAGAGAGGGCCCGGACCTGGGTAAACATTGTGTCCCCTGTCTCCTGTTACAATCGACCTTAGACGCACAGTTCGGGACCCCCTACCCGAGATCCGCCGGTTTTGACACCGACATTGGTGCTTTCATTGAGAGTTCCATTGTGCCGTCCCCAAAAGGTTTCGATGGCCCCTTCAATCGTCAACAATGACGTTGTCCAAGGAGAAACCTTTCTCCCCGGACAGATATTCGTATTCGGTGGCTTCATATTGCGGGCCAACTCGTTCGACCATCTGGAGCAGATCGATAGCTACGCTCCTGGTCATCAGGTCAGATTCGGGAGCTTGAACTGCGTCGCGGACGTCCGTGGAGATTCAATCTTTGCTAGATTCGAGACCGCGACAACCGCTCCTGGTCACCTTGATGAACATGACCTAAATCTGTCGTCAAACCGCATCCAGGAGATAGCTCCTGTAACAGCTCTGGGCTTAGATCCAGAGCATACAACACCGTCCAAGGAGTGGAGGCTCAACCCCACTACGGAGGCCGCAGATTCGCTGGCGTTGGAGCTGCACACGGACTTAACCTCACACAATATTTGTGTCACCGGAACTCCAGACTCGTCTCTGGGTGTAAGTTCCGAACCATGTGAGTCCGCGGATGCCGAACTTGATTGTTTGTCGATCGAGCTCAGCGCCGCACACATCTTCCAACACTCGCCCTTGGGCGATGTGTTAAGCTCATTAAAGAACCTGTCCTTGGCGGAGGACATACAGCCGAACTATGTTTGGTTCGAACTAGGGGCTGATGATGGAGAATCTTGCTTCCCACCCGCCACCCACTTCATAGCCACAGTCGAGGATTTAACCGAAATGCTTGATTATGACTCCGAAGATATCGACGGTATGGACGACGATGCTGAGGAGGAGCAAAATCAAAGTCCGCCATTCACTGGACGCTGGACGGCCACCTTTTCGTAGGATGTGTACATGGTGGACACACCCAAAACAACCAACAACGATGACAAAGAAAATCCATTCGAGAATAAACCTCCCGAGACACAGCAAAAACGCCGGTGTCCTTGGCACCGCTCTAAGTCACGTCGTTCAAAAGACAGCAATGCTAGCACCGAAGAAAATAATACTCCGGACGATGCCGAAAACAATGAAGACCTTGTCGGGGTAACATCCAAACAGGAGGAGCAAGAAAACGGGAAAGCTAGCCCCCGGTTTAACAGGCGTGCCCAACGACTCGGAGGACGGTAGTTACCGTCCGCTCTCCGAGGATGAGGAAAGCCTCGGCAACGAAGATTTCATCGTGCCTGAGGAACCTCTCGAGCAGGAGCGCTTCAAGCGCCAGCTAATAGCCACCGCAAGGAGCCTGAAAAAGAAGCAGCAGCAGCTTCAAGCTGACCAATATCTGCTCGTGGACAGATGGACTGATGTCCTGGCAGCTGAAGAACACGGCCTCAGACGCCCAGCCAAGAGTTACTCGAAGCGAAGGTTTCTACCTCAGTTTGATGAAGAGGCGCCGGAGCCCATAGTGCCCACGCGTAACGTGGCCGACCGAACGCTACGCGGTCGGGACAGTGCGGCGGACCGACCACCTCGCGGTCGGGATAGAGAGGCAACTCAAGCCGAACACCAGCCCGCCCTGCCGTCACGAAAAAACAGAGACAAAATAGTCCGGGGTCATGCATACGACCTCCGACAAACCCTGGATAGTAGAGCAAGATATACCAGATCGATCAACGGATCGCGAGGACGTTCCTCAACACATGATGATGGCTACCTATTCGGACGTGACAAACCTAGTCACACCCGAGCCGACAACCGCAGACGGACTCCATCGGAGCTACATCGCGACGCGGCCCGATATAGAGGCGCCGCACACCCTCTTTGCTTCACCGATGAAGTAATGGATCACGAATTCCCTGAAGGGTTCAAACCCGTTAACATTGAATCATATGATAGAACAACCGATCCCGCGGTATGGATCGAGGATTTCATTCTCCACATACACATGGCCCACTGGGATGATCTTCACGCCATCAAATACCTCCCACTAAAACTCAAAGGGCCAGCTCGGCACTGGTTAAACAGCCTGCCTGAAAAATCTATCGACAGCTGGGAGGACTTGGAAGAAGCCTTCCTCGACAACTTCCAAGGTACATATGTCCGGCCACCAGACACCGATGACTTAAGCCACATAGTCCAACAACCTGGAGAATCAGCCAGGAAATTTTGGACTAGGTTCCTAACCAAAAAGAACCAGATCGTCGACTATCCGGATGCCGAAGCCCTAGTGGCCTTTAAACACTGCATCCGCGACGAATGGCTCGCCCGCCACCTCGGCCAAGAAAAGCCAAAATCTATGGCAGCCCTCACGGCAGTCATGACCCGCTTTTGCGTGGGTGAGGATAGTTGGTTGGCTCGTAGCAAAAACACAGCCAGCGAGGCAGGCCCCTCTAAGGTTAAGAACAACAACGGCAAGCTCCGACGCAGCAGACTCAAACGCCGAAGCAATGGCGACAACACCAATGACACTGCTGTAAACGCCGAATTCAGCGGCTCCAAGTCCGGTCAGCGGAAAAAGCCGTATCAAAGAAACAATCAGGGACCATCTAGCATGGACCGCATACTTGACCGTCCGTGCCAAATCCATGGCACCCCGCACAAACCAGCCAATCACACCAATAGAGATTGTTGGGTTTTTAAGAAAGCCGGCAAGTTAAATGCCGAGAACAAGGAAAAGGGATCGCAGAGCGAGGACGATGATGAGGAGCCCCTGCAGCCAACTACAAGGGGACATAAGAAGTTTCCCCCCCAGGTCAAAACGGTGAACATGATATATGCTACACGCATCCCCAAGAGGGAGTGCAAGCGTGCACTCAGGGATGTCTATGCGATAGAGCCAGTCGCCCCAAAATTCAATGCATGGTCATCGTGCCCGATCACTTTCGGCCATCGAGATCATCCGACCAGTATCCGGCATGGCGGATCAGCCGCACTAGTCCTAGACCCAATCACTGATGGATTCCACATGACGCGAGTCCTCATGGACGGGGGCAATAGCCTCAATCTGCTCTATCAGGACACAGTACGCAAAATGGGCATTAACCCATCACGGATCAAACCCACAAGGACTACCTTTAAAGGAGTCATACTAGGCGTAGAGGCCCGCTGTACGGGCTCAATCACACTAGAAGTCATCTTCGGATCTCCGGACAACTTCCGAAGCGAGGAGTTAATCTTCGATATCGTCCCCTTTCGCAGCGGCTATCACGCACTGCTTGGACGAACCGCATTTGCTCGATTCAATGCGGTACCTCACTACGCTTATCTAAAGCTCAAGATGCCCAGACCACGTGGCATCATAACAATCAATGGAAATACGGAACGCTCCCTTCGTACCAAGGAGCATACCACGGCCTTAGCAGCAGAGATACAACCCGACCTTTTCTAGCAGAACCTTAGTTCGGCGGCCAAGCCCCCGGACACAATTAAAAGAGTCTAGACTATTCTGCAGCAAGACAGCCCAGCTCGTCAAGAGCTTAATTAGCAATTCAGTCTCCGTCCAAGTCCCGATCAAACAGCGGCATTCGTACCACACATACATAACTACGCACTCAAAATCCCATGGGCATCGACAGAGGCATAGCTAGCCCTGGATACACAGCGCGGCTCGACCGACCCTGGATTCTTACACCTTCACTTTTCCTTTTCATTTCGGGGTTTTCTCTTCTCGAGGCTCTTTCTGATAACCTGACCATCGGACCGATCACGTCATGGACACACCAAGGAGGTAAGGAGCTTTGACGTACAAGGGAATCCCCAGGTGGTCTCTACTAACGTTTGCTATACCTGTTTCACATACCTGCACGCAGCTCGCTCTTGGTTATGGCATGTTAAATAGTCTTACTTGCTTATCGCATTACTTGTACAAGTACGCCTCGACATATTAGTCAAATTACAATGGAAAACAAATGGTAGCGTCAGCTTATTACTTGATTTTTCTTTTTTTTGTTACCTTTGTATTTATTACTAATTGTACCCGTCCACTCTGGTACGTTTTATTTCACCAGGGGCTTTCGCGCCCCGCAGTACAGCAATAAATTTTGAACACCTTTTTCTGTACAGTTCGGCACCCCGAACTTATAGCATTATATGCATCGACTCCGAATCATGTCTTTGGTCAATAGTTGGATTGCCCGACTCCTGTGCTTACTACCTTACGTTCCGCTATATCGGCTAGGGTAGTAAAGGGAGAACTACTGCGATTATGTCCCGGTTCTTCCGGACGAGCACCTCAGTAGAGAAAGCTGAAAACTGACTGTCATGATGCAGCGAGAGCTGGCCGGTTAGCTGTTCGAGAGGTTTCAAATCCTTAGAGATTTTTTTCGCTTTATGCGAGGAATCGGTTTTTATCCGATCATGTGCGTATAATGCCCCAAGTTCGGCCTTCCGAATACTAGGGGCTTCGCCAAAATTCTCATTGTCAAACTCCTATGGCTAAGTGAGGGCGATAAAGGCCGTATAGTCTGATTGCCTCGTTCGCTGCGCTAAACACCTCCTTTAAGGACCAGAATGTGGAGTAAAGAGTGTTTAGATTTATCCCGAACACCCCCGTACTATCTATGTGGGGGCAGAAGCCGACGACTGGCCAACCCTCAGATTTCATAAACAGCCGCACAGGAGGTAAAATTCCAAAGTCACAAGCATTATATTATATAACATCATTGTTTCAATTACAGGACATGATAATACGAATGTTTTCATGGGAATATAACATCCTTCGAACATTGCAATGCCACAAGGTGTCGGTGTACTAGAGTAGGGGTACCCTAGTATCCCGAACTAGTGCACGGGCAGTTGCAGCCCTCCGTGGCAAGGCTTACCGGGTGACCGCCAAGGTCCTCCGTGGTTCCTTTGGAGCCATTCAAGAACAAAGTATTCAAGCCAAGGAGACAAGGCCCCGGCAAGAGGAGCTTGCCGGGAAGGCCACCCAAGGCACCTACAAGACGAGGCCCCGGCAAGAGGAGCTTGCCGGGAAGGCCCAATGAGCGACAAGCTTCGAGGCGACAAGACAACAACCGCTGCAAGGCGCTTGTCATGCGCAGACCACCTCTCTGTACCCACGCTCCAAAGACATCCACTAATGTGTCGCCTGGGACCTTTCTAGCGCTGTGGCGAGAGGTCAGGCAGCCAGCGGTGCGAGGTGGCAAGCGGCACAGACAAGATTGCCATCGTGGCAAGTGGTGGCGCCCCTGACGGTCCCTGTTTGCACTGTGAGGGCGACGTAGACGGGCATTTAATGCCTTTGTCCCCAGCCGTCAGGGTTAGGTATGGTACATCGTACCTTTCGCATAAGTAGGTGTACCAACCACTCCTTTTCCGTTTTTGCCCTTGTCTACGTTGCCACCTATCGGAGACCCCTTGAGCATATAAAAGGAGGCCCATGCGCAACGTAGAAAGGGTCGGTTCCCCCCCATGCTCAGTCTCGTTAGCAGCTCGTGTGTACTGTAGCACTCAACACTCCTGAGCAAGAACGCAATACATTCAGACATGCACCAGTAGGAGTGTTATCTCTCCGGAGAGCTCCGAAGCTGGGTAAACCTCTCGCCTGCTTCACCTCGATCTGCTCTTCGTGCGACCTCCGCTCCCCGCCGAACCGAAAGACGCTCGGTCCGCCGGTCCCATAGGTGTTCGTGGGCCAGATCAGCCTGCCCCGACATCTTTGGCGCGCCAGGTAGGGGGCGTCGAGGTTGTGCGAACCTGATCGGCGTCCACGTGAGCTAGATCTTCATCATCTTCATCAACATGCCACCGAAGAAGGCTTGGCGGAAGCTCCGTCGCTGTCGAACCCACCACCACCGGAGCAAGCAGGCGGTGGGTAGACGCCGGCGGAAGAATGGACAGCGACGGGGGAGCTCACGGTGCTGCCAAGTCCAAGGACAAGGCTGCACAGACCTCGGCGTCCGTACATGCACCGCGCCCGTCTCAGGAGGCGCGAGACCGACAGCGTCATGGCATTCACAATGCCATACGCTCGTTGGACCAAGATCGAGCTGGAGGATCTCGGGATGCTCAAGACCAGAATGCACGCCAACATGTTTGGCGAAGCGAAACGCAGTCGCCCGAACGGGATATCGCTCCTTCTAACATAGTTAGAAGTCCGAGCATATCCGCTCCTCGCGCCGATCGCCATCGCCACCCACCACTCCAGCAGAAGCTTTGGCGAGAGCTCAACTGCTCCTAGATTACCCTCCAACAGCCGACAAGGTCGACGAATGGAGGGCCACCATTCAGAGTCTCATCAGCTTCGCCAACGGCGACGCTCCACGGCAACCGAGTGCATCGCTGCCGCGGCAGGACTACCAAACGCGAGCCGGTGGCGACGAAACCGGTGGGGTGCAACCACCATGCACTCTCCACCCCGAAGGCCAAGATCGCCGATTCATGGAGCCACCTCGACAAATGACTCCACCGCATCATCGGATCCACGAGCTCGTCGCGATCAGCGCCAAGTTCTTCACGAACGACAGAAGAAGACGCCGAACTTCGCGCCGGCGCGAGAGAAGCGGCGTCAATCCGACAAGCGCGTTGGGCCCTCTGTCGACATGCATGCGCCCGGAGGAACGAGCGACTTGCCGTGACGCGGTAGGTTGCCCTGCGTTCACTCGTGAGCTGCGGCAAGTCCAAAGGGCCCAAGAAGAAGAATTTCAAGCCGACGCACTACGTAAGGCACGACGACAAGACGCATCCGTCGGAGTTCCTCAAGATCTACACCATCGCGGTGCAGGCTGCGGGGCGAGACGACAAGATCCTTGCCAACTACTTCACCGGGTGCTCAAGCCCAATGTCGATCCTGGCTCATGCACTTGTCGGACAACTCCATATCCTCTTGGGCAGATCTATGCCATCGGTTTGTCGGCGCCTTTACAGCGCCACAAGCCCCATGGCCAAGAAAGCAACCTTCATCTGCTGCGCCCGGAAGGAAGGAGAGCCCTCGCGCAAGTACATTCGTAGATTCAGCCGCGACTGACACAACATCCCAGATGTCCACCCGCCAAGGTAATCAGCTGCGTTCCATCGAACGTGCGAAACCGCAGGATGCGGAGGAGATGGCGATGTGCAAGATTAGAGACGCCGATGAGCTATATGCCCTGGCCGACAAGTGTGCACGCGTCTTTGAGGAAGGAGGAGACTCCCCGAGAGAATCTTGAAGCGGGAGGATCGATAGTGAGGAGACCGCCCGGCAAGGAAGAGCCGTGGCGGAACAATAGGAAGAAGAAAGGCAAAGATGTGCTAGTTGTTGAGCAGTCCGCAACGGAGGTGGCGCCAAGAAAGCCAAAGTTGGTAGCTCCGCAAGGAGGTTGCCATCGGGCGCCAATCGCCAGCTGTGGCGGTCGCCGACAAACAGACGGCTCCAACAAGCAAGATCTTGCAAGATCCACCGCACCAAGGGCCATGACCTCCAGAGCTGCAAGAAGGTCGAGCAGCTTGTCGAGCAGCAGAAGGCTGAATATGAACGACGCGACAAGGAGAAGGCCAGGAGGGTGCCGGAGGAGCTAGCAAGAAAGCGCCTGGCCGAGGAGGACGCCATGCAAGGCCAAGCAGCGGCAAGGAGACAGACCTCCCGCGGCCGCGACAAGGATGAAGACGACGGCGATGATGAAGACATGGATGATGACGAGGCCGATGAGCAGGAGTTCCGAGAAAGCCACAGAGGTCCTGTGCGTTGTGGCGGTGCTTCTGCGCATACTTCACACCGCCAGCTCAAGCAGTGGATGCGGGAAGTCAATGCAGCAGAACCATCCATCGAGTCACGCAAGCCTCTGAAATGGTCCAGCACGCCTATCATCTTTGATACTGAGGACCACCCTGATCGCGTAACGGCAGTCGGGTGCTTGCCGATGTTGGTCTCACCAACTATCCGCAACCTCAAGGTCACTAAGATGCTAGTTGACGGCGGGGCCGGCTTGAACCTGATCTCCTCTGCGGTGCTCCAGAAACTCCAGATCCCTGATGGCGAGCTCGAAGAGACCGGCACATTCCAAGGAATCAATCCGGGAAGGAGCAAGCCGAAGGGCAAGATCACGTTGCCGGTGACATTTGGCAGCGAGTTGAACTTCAGGACTGAGAGGGTCACCTTTGACGTTGCTGACTTTCCATTGCCTTACAATGGAATACTTGGTCAGCCCAGACTTGCCAAATTCATGGCAGCCTCTCACTACGCATACAACATCTTTGAAGATGCCGGGCCGATAAGTGTCATCTACGTCCTGGCGACAAGAAGGATGCTCTTATTTGCGCCGACAAGATCTACCGGAAGCGGCAGCTGCAACAGATTGCAAGCCACTTGTCACCAAGCTCCCGGGAAGAAGAAGACCAAGTCCGGCAAGAGCTCGATGCCCACTCCGGCAAGCGCACCTCCTCGGAGTGCTGCGCTACCGTCGAGGACGCACCATCGAGCTCCACCGCAAGTGTAAGAAGACGATGGCAGCTCCACCAGAGACCAAGAAAGTGTCCGCCAAGGAGGACGGCACCGGTGGTACCTTCACCATCGCTGCCTCTCTCGACCCTAAATAGGAAGGCGCTCGTTGCTTTCCTGCGGGCAAACGTCGACGTGTTTGCGTGGCAACCGTCTGACATCCCCGGTGTTCCCAGGAAAGTAATTGAGCACCATCTTGCCGTTTGTCCTCATGCGCGGCCCGTCAAGCAGAAAGTCAGGAAGCAGGCAGTGGAGCGCCAAGAGTTCATCGCAGAAGAAATCAAGAAATTGGAAGTAGCAGGCCTTGTCAGAGGAGTATTCCATCCTACGTGGTTGGCCAATCCTGTAGTTGTACGCAAGGCTAACGGGAAATGGAGGCTTTGTATCGACTTTACCGATGTCAATAAAGCTTGTCCCAAAGACCCATTTCCTTGCCGCCGCATCGACCAGATTGTTGACTCCACGGCCGGATGTGATTTGCTTTCATTTCTGGATGCATACTCAGGATATCATCAGATCTTCATGGCAGGAGAGGATGAGGAGAAGACCGCATTTATCACCCCATGTGGCACATACTGTTTTGTACGGATGCCCTTCGGGTTAAAGAATGCTGGTTCAACATTTGCAAGAGTAGTTCATGACGCTTTTGAGCCGCATAAGCGCGGGAATGTGGAAGCCTACATGGACGACATAGTGGTCAAGAGCAAGGACAAGGCGACTCTGATTCAAGATTTAGACGAAACCTTTGCAAATCTGCGCAAGATCAACCTCAAGCTCAACCCCGAGAAGTGCGTGTTTGGAGTCCCTTCCGGCAAGCTTCTCGGGTTCTTCGTGTCTCAGCGGGGAATTGAAGCCAATCCCGACAAGATCAAGGCCATTGAGCAGATTGAAGCACCAAAGCACGTCAAGGATGTACGAAGGCTTGCCGGTTGCGTAGCTGCTCTCAGCAGAGTTTATTTCTAGGTTCTGCTGAAGGCCGCCTCGCCATTTTTCAAAATTTTGAAAAAGGCAGGTCCGATGCAATGGACTCGGAAGCGGAGGCTGCGCCACAGACTTGAAGAGATACTGTCCTCCACTCCAACACTTGTCGCACCTAGGTCACAAGAGAAGTTGCTGCTGTATATAGCGGCAACCAATCAAGTGGTTAGTGCTGCGTTAGTAGTGGAGAGGGAGGCGGATGATGAGCTAGCAACCATGGCGTATGCATCCAATGGCTGCGGGGCTTCACCGGCAAGCTCTGGTCCCAACAAGGATGGATCTGCTGTGAGACACATGAGAAGATGCAGAAAAAGAATGGTACAGCGCCCAGTTTACTTTGTCGGGCCCTTCGCAAGGGGGCTAGGTCAAGGTACTCTGGTGTGCGAGAAATTGCTTTTCGGCCTCCTCATGGCCTCGAAAGCTGCGCCATTACTTCCGTGCACATGAGATCACAGTTGTCACTCTTTTTCCGCTGAAGAGGATACTGCAAAATCCGGAGGCAACAGGCAGGATTGTCGAGTGGGCACTGGAACTGTCAAGCTTTGGCCTCAAGTTTGAGAGCACATCAACTATCCAAAGCAGAGCATTGGCGGAGTTCATAGCAGAATGGACGCCAACACAAGATGAAGAAATTCCAGAAACGAGCATCCCCGTCAAGGAGGCATGCAAAGAGTGGCTGATGTACTTTGATGGTGCCTTCTCGTTGCAAGGCGCCGGTGCGGGCATGCTACTTGTTGCACCTACCGAAGAGCACCTCAAGTACGTGGTCCAGATGCACTTTCCCAAGGAGCAAGCAACGAACAATACTGCAGAGTATGAAGGTTTGCTTGCCGGTCTCAGGATCACAGTAGACCTTGGGATCAAGAAGCTCATTGTCAGGGGTGACTCACAGCTTGTCATCCGCCAAGTGAACAAGAATTATCAGAGTCCATTGATGGAAGCTTATGTTGATGAAGTGAGAAAGCTAGAAGAGCACTTTGAGGGCCTACAGATGGAATATATTCCAGGAGCTCAGAACGACATTGCTGATGGTCTG
Organism: Aegilops bicornis; assembly: GCA_021605145.1. Lineage (NCBI taxonomy): Eukaryota > Viridiplantae > Streptophyta > Magnoliopsida > Poales > Poaceae > Aegilops > Aegilops bicornis. The sequence goes on along the minus strand of CM038672.1, from coordinate 470,467,492 downwards.
TCGAAGTGCGCCGCACTTAAGTTACACAATGGAACCGAGGATCTTTCTCGCTCAAGCTGACTCAACCATCTGTAACGCCATCAACTAGACAGAGCAAGAAGAGGAAGTTGATTTCTGGTGACTATTTTCTGGCAGAGCTTCCCGAAGCCGCCGCCAAGAAGGTCCCCAAGATCAACACCAACAGTGCCGAGGAGCAGTCTGCTCCGACAAGCCCTAGGGTTTGTTTCGTTGAAGCAGACGCTCCCAACAAGTTTTGCTCCGGCAAGCTTGCCGGGGAACGTCAAGCTCCGACTGAACTGCAGGTTCTCGCCGTGGAAGCTGATGTTCCCGCAGCAGCAGATGTGCCTTTAGTCCTTGTTGTCGAGCCGCAAGCTCCTGCATGGGCGCAGTAGATTGTCCATTTCCTTCAGACAGGAGAATTTCCCGAAGAGCAAGAAGAAGCGGAAAGAGTAGCCCGGCAGTCAAGTATGTACCAGTTTGTCGACAAAGACACCTGCATGTAAGAAGACTCAACGGTGTGAAATTGAAGTGTATTCACCGGGAAGACGGACAAAAGCTGTTGGCGAGAGATACATGGAGGCATATGTGGTCACCACATTGGCGCTAGAGCACTTGCCGGCAAAGCATTCGGCAAGGTTTTTTTGGCCGACAGCCCTCCGAGGATGCAACCGCACAAGTAACCAAGTGTGAAGCGTGCGGTTCCATTCCAAGCGAATACACCAGCCAGCTCAAGCTCTCCAGACGATCCCTTTATCCTGGCCATTTTCGGTCCAGGGCTCGACATCCTCGGCCCCTTTCCCCGAGTTGTCGGGGCTTTGAGTACTTATGCGTTGTAATCGACAAGTTCACAAAGTGGCGGAAGTGGAAGCGATGAGGAAGGTGACAAGACAACAAGCCAAGTTCTTCAGGTCGTTTGTTTGCCGTTTCGGAATCCCTAACAGGATCATCACCAACAACGGCATGCAATTCACGAGCCGCACCTTCATGCAGTACGTCCAAGATCTTGGTGCCAAGGTCTGCTTCGCTTCTGTTGCTCATCCGAGAAGCAACGGTCAAGCGGAGAGGGCAAATGCTGAAGTGCTGCGCGGGCTCAAGACCAGAACTTTCGACGAGCTGCACAAGTGCGTAAGAAACTGGATTGAGGAGCTGCTGGTGGTTCTTTGGTCGATCAGACGACGCCAAATCGAGCCACCGCCGGACACCTTTCGCTCTAGTCTATGGAGCAGAGCCGCCTCCCCACGGAACTTCGTATACAGATCGCCTCGAGTGCTCGCTTATGATGAGCTTGAGCAAGAGCAGCTGCGACAAGATGACGCTACCGCTCCTTGAGGAAGATCATCTTCAAGCCAGACGAGCTGCTCGGTACCAAGAAGCTTTGCGCCGCTACCATAGCCGCAGTTAATGCCGAAGTCTCGAGGAAGGCGACCTTGTTCTTCGGCGAGTTCAGTCTGCCAAGAATTCCAACAAGTTGACGCCGAAGTGGGAAGGCCCTTACCGGGTGAAACGAGTCACTAGGCCTGGCGCTGTCCGCCTTGAGACCAAAGATGGCATTCCGGTGAGCAACTCCTGGAACATTGAGCATCTTCATAAGTTTTACCCGTAGGGCGCGGTTGCCGGAACCTGTTCCGGCAACCACCTTTTGTACAAGTCTTGCCGCTGTTGCATATAATCCTTTGTACAAAGCCGGGCGCAGACCCCGTGCATAAGTAAAGCTAGCGTGCTTCGCACACCTTGTCAATTCCATGCTTTTTACTTCTATTTGCATGCATTATCTGACACTTTGTGCAGCACCTACCCCTGGTAAGTGATAACGAGCCATAAGGCTCCACATCTTTATTTTCTCTTCTTTCTCTTTCTCAAAGAAAGGAAGGTTCCCTCGTACACAAGTTTGCCGGGGGGAAAGGAGAAGATAATGGTGTGGACCAAGCGTCGCCGAGGAAGCCTAGCCTTCTTGGGAAGCAAGCGATGTAAAAGCTAAATTGCTAAAATTTGAGCAATCAGTTTTAAAATTTTAAGTTATCTTCCTCGAACGACCGTACTTTGTATGGAAAACACATGTGAGAGGAACCAACTCGTAGCTAGTCGCGCCCTTACTTTGTTTCGAGTCCGCTCAACAACTTAAGTGAGCTGCGACTAGTTGCGACAAGGTTTCTTGTCGGTCGCGGCACCGCCAGCAGGCTGCTGACGTCCCGCACTCAGCCATGGCTCGGTGCCCGCACGACAAGTTCCCTAAAAGCGTGGGGCAAAAACATACAAAGGAAGGAATCAAGTAAAGGAAATAACATAGCAATTGATACCCAAAATAGAGTTATATTACAAGATAGCTTGCCGCAGCTCTAATGAATTGTTCTCATGACATGACCAGCAGCGGCAAGGGAAAGAGAAAACGAGCGGCCTAATCTACGCGATCGCCCTCAACCCTCTTGATTCCGCTCACCCTGTCCATGATGGGTGCGACAAGGGTCTTGAGCGCCTCCACATCAGCATCCGGCGGCAAGGACTTGAGGACATTGGTGAGGTTCAGGCCTGGATTGCGGAAGGCCACCTTCATCAGCACCTTTTGGAGAGCTCCCGCGCAGATCTAGCGCGACTCCTCGGCCAGCTATTTTGGGACTTCCTCCCGGAGTCGCTGGAGGGCCGTCACCACGCCCTTGAAGAACAAGCTGAGCTTGGCGCTGGGTTGGAGATGCTCGTTGGAGGAATATCCAAGATCCATCATCCCAGTGCGCCCGGCTCCTCGTCGATGGCTGCAAGCAACATTCACCGTACCCTCGGTCCAGTGCTCCACATTCTCCCTCAAAGGCACTCTGGGCGGCACAGACACGCCAAGCCGCCTCATCGGCCTTGATCTTCTCCTTCAAGGCCACTTCCTGCTCCTGGCGCCGTCCAGCGTCTGGGTCAAAGTAGTTAGTTTCAACTCAAGATCTGCATTGGAGTCCTTGGCGGAGCTGAGCTCTTTGCTCCTCTCGGCGAGACGGCCCTGCAGCTCGCCAAGAGTGTAGGCGTCCTTCTCGCGCTCGTGCTTGAGTGCAGCAAGCTCCTCGCCGCTCTCCTTGAGGCTGGCCTCCAACTGCGCCACCTTCGTCTCCAGCTCCTTCTTGGCGGCCTCGGCATTGCGGCAGCATCCCTTGCTTCCTTGAGAGCCCCGCCAAACGTTTGCTCGCGCATGGCAAGATCCTCCTCGTGGCTATCAAGATTAACCTTCCGTTGCGCCAATTCGCCTTCCTGCGCAGACAGCTTCTCGGCGGCAAGCCGCTGTTGCTCCTCAGCTTCAGCCTTCTCGAGGAGGAAGGCTTTGCACTCCTCGGCAAGCCACTCCCGCTCCTCTACCAAGGACCGAAGAGCTTCCTGGTTGCGGCCCCGGAGCTCCTCCGCGCGCTTCTCGATGTCTGCTCCCGCCTTTGCGACAAGCGCTTCCCGGGATTCCAGCTTGGCTTGTCGGGCGCGGTAGAGCGACAGCAACTTCCGCAGCAGCTGCTCCTCCTCGTTTCGCCTTCTGCTGCTTGCCAAGCGCGTCGACTAAGCGTCGATCCAGCGGAGGCGAGCAGCTCTTCATCAAAAGTTTCTCCTTCGGCCGGCGCCCTGGAGCTCGACTCCCATGGGAGCTTGATGAAGACGCCATCGCCGGCCTTCAAATAGGCGCCGGGCTGGGGCTCTTCGGAGCCCGACGCTGCCGCAGCAGCGGAGGGATCGGCGGTCAGCGTAGCGCTTGGCGCTCCTGCGGCCTCAGGGTCGTCAGTGCGATCGATAGACCCCTCGCCAGCTTCTGCGGCAGCAGCTTTGGCCGCCTCTTCGCCGGCGGGCTCGTCAGTGCCAGCTTCTTCTTCGATGGTGGCGGCGTCATCAGTGTTGCCGCGCACGTCCTCCTCGCCGACGACCTCGGTCTCCATTGGCTCTGTGGCGGATGGATGAAGAAAAGTCAAGCAAATATTTAAAGAGAAAATCAGAAGAAGAAGAACACAAGGAAAGTTTTCAGGCAAGAAGATTACCTATGCCGGGGTCGGCGGTCATGGTCTCCGCCGCCAAGGGATCGCTGGTGCCGTCCCTTGCCGGAGAGCTTCCCCTTGCCGGAGAAGTCTCCCTTGCCAGAGAACGCTCCCTTGCCGGGGAATCCTCCCTTGGCGGCGTAGTCGAAGCAGAAGGAGGCTGCTCTGCTCCTACACAAATCAACAGTCAGATATCAGCAAAAAGAGAGCACCCATGCACGCCGAACAGCAAGAAGTAGACCATATACTTACGCTGGGGGCTGCGCTGGGGACTGCTTTGAAGAAGAGTTGCCGCATCCGGCAAGGTGGTCTCGGACGCGCCTCCTGCTGTCGCAGTGGGTTCGTCCTCAACGACGATCACCGGGGTCTTGGCTCTCTTCGACATTCTCTGGGCCAGCGTCCTGAAAAGGAATGGGTTCAGAGTAAAGCAAATCAGATACAAGACAAAGCAACAAATCGAAGAATTACAAGTACAGCAAGGAATCTTACTCTTCTTCTTCCTCGTCGGAGCTGAGCGCGGAGAGATCAAATTCTGGCCCGCCTCCCGATGCGACGAGGCGGAGGTGAGTTCCTTGGGCGCTTGGCGGGAGCGGAACCGGTGATTCTGCGAGGCCTGCTCCGATTGCCTTGATGGCGTGAGGTGCTCCAGCGGCAACAGTGCTTGCCGCAGTGGAGTGCGTCGCCTTGGCGCTGCGGCTGTTGGCCCGTCTGCCGCCCCCACCACGCCTCCCGGCCTTGCGAAGAGACGCCGTCTTGGTGGAGCTGGGGCTCGCTCGCATGCAAGCTGCTTGGAGGCGGGGAGGAGGCGCCCTCGGCGGGTTCGCTCGACTCGGCTTCAGGCTCGGCAAGCTCTTCCTCGCCGGCAAACTCCTTTCGCTCGACAAGGCTTGCCGCCTCGGCTGCCTCTGCCTCCTCCACGGTGAAGCCGAACTCGCCCGCGGCAGCGGCTGCTGCCGCCTCTTCCAGCCTGGTGGCGATGCGCTGCATCTCATCATCGGTGGTGTCGCGGGTGAGGCCCCTCTGCGCATCGGGCGGACCGGCATTTCTACCAGATTGTCAAAGAACTGCCGCATCGATGTCATCTGCAGGCTCTTGCCAAGTTGGGACAATTCCATGCGAGTCGCTGCGACATCATTGCACGGATGCGGTCAAGCGCGGAATTGTTGCAGTGAACGACGCCCCTCGGCAACCTAAACATCTCTGGATGATCAGGATCGGGCTTGAACAGCTCCAAGAGCATTGCGTCAAGCTCCAAGACGGTGAAGTTGAAGTTGAGGCCTGGGCGCAGCCTCATGATATCTGCCGCGTTCTGAAACTCCCAGGCAGGTCTCCTCCTCTCCTGCAGAAGCGTCTGCGGCGAAGAAAGTCTGCGCCAACGGTGCCTACGGTGAGCCCGACAAGTCTAAGGCGAAGGATTCGGGTGACTGCAATCTTCAGCCTAGCGTCTTCCGGGGCCAGATTGCTCCAATCGTTGCTGCGCACTACTGGGGTTTGGCGCTGGGCGGTAAATGGCTGCGGGTTCTCCTCGACAATCCAGCACCAATCCGCCCTCCATTCCTCCCATTTGCTATGGAGCTCTCCCTCCAGATAGGCTTCCTTCTTGCCGACCCTGGAGATCCAAGCGATTCCTCCGGCAAGAGGCTCCCCTCTCTCAACTCGGGGTAAAAAGAAGTGGCGGAAAAGGGCTACATTTGGGTGGACTCCGACAAAGTTTTCGCAGAGATGTGCGAAAACTGCCATGGTCAGAACGGCATTGGGGGTGAAATCAAGGAGGCGGAACCCGTAGGTGTTCATGATGTCACAGAAGAATTCAGAGAAAGGCGGGCAGAGACCGCAGTAGAAGGAGAGCGTGAAGAAGGGATACCCAGTCGGGGCCAATTCCAGCGGCGTGGCGGGGAGTACCGTTCAGCCGGATGCGCCGCTGCGTCTCGGTCGACCGAGAAGAGGTAGTTGTTCTCCCTCGGCTCCCTCATGGCGAGCTGGGGGAAAGATCGCCGCTCCTTCCGCAGCCGCCAAGAAGTCTGCGCTTAGCCGACTTCACGGCCTTCCCTTGTCACTTTGGAGCCATGGCGGAGGCGGTGAGGAAGATCGGCGGCGTTGATGATGTTTCCGGTGGCGATGGGGGGGGGCGGGCTGCTCTTTTCAGCCTTGAAGAGAAGGGGAGCAGCGGTGGTTTTCTCGAGATTGGACAGCAAGCGGCAAGGTGAGCGACCTGCCCTGTTTCCCCTGCTTATAAAGAGGGAGGGGCGACGCTTGCTTTTTCGAATAAAGAAACCCCCACGATCTCTCACACAACGCCGCACTCGACGCGTGCCGTTCATGGAGGGCGTGGTGGGTCCGGGGTGAGTAACGGCGTGACCCAGGCTGCGTGTGGCCGTGCCCTGTTTTGGGCCTGGCCCAACAGCTGCTCGGCACTGCAGTGTGGCCCAGGCCGGGGCTCACAGCCGGTGTACTAGAGTAGGGGTACCCTAGTATCCCGAACTAGTGCACGCAGGCGATTCTGACCCTCCGCGGCAAGGCTTACTGGTGACCGCCAAGGTCCTCCGTGGTTCCTTTGGAGCCATTCAAGAACAAAGTATTCAAGCCAAGGAGACAAGGCCCGGCAAGAGGAGCTTGCCGGGAAGGCCACCCAAGGCACCTACAAGACGAGGCCCGGCAAGAGGAGCTTGCGGGAAGGCCCAATGAGCGACAAGCTTCCAAGCGCGACAAGACAACAACAGCGGCAAAGGCGCTTGCCAGCGGACCACCTGTCTGTACCTACGCTCCAGCACATCCACTAACGTGTCGCCTCGACCTTACCAAAAAGTCGGCGTGGCGCAGAGGCTGTGCAGCCAGCGGTGCGTGGTGGCAAGCGGCGCTGACAAGATTGCCATCGTGGCAAGCGGTGGCGTCCCTGACGGTCCCTTTTTGCCTTTGTTAGGGCGACGTAGACGGGCATTTAATGCCTTTGTCCCCTGCCGTCAGGGTTAGGTATGGTACACTGTACACTGTACAAGTAGGTGTACCAACCACTCCTTTTCCGTTTTTGCCCTTGTCTACGTTGCCACCTGTCGGAGACCCCTTGAGCATATAAAAGGAGGCCCATGCGCAACGTAGAAAGGGTCGGTTCCCCCCCACGCTCAGTCTCGTTAGCAGCTCGTGTGTACTGTAGCACTCAGCGTCCTGAGCAAGAGCGCAATACATTCAGACATGCAGTAGTAGGAGTGTTATCTCTCCGGAGAGCTCCAAAGCTGGGTAAACCTCTCGCGTGCTTCGCCCCGATCTGCTCTTCGTGCGACCTCTGCTCCCCGCCAAACCGAAAGGGGCTCGGTCCGCCGGTCCCATAGGTGTTCGTGGGCCAGATCAGCCTGCCCCGACACAAGGCGGGATCCCTCCAGGACACCGTCAAAATATAACTCGGGTTGGCGGTGCTCCTTGCCCTCAGGCGGCCCCTCGGTCATCAGCTTCTTCGCATCCATCTTTGCCCAGTGCATCTTGACGCGGGCAAAGGCCATCCGTGCACCTTCAATACAGACCAACCGCTTTATGACCTCAAGCCATGGGCAGGCACTAACATGCCGCTTCACAAGTCCGAAGTAGCTGCTGGGTATCGGCGCGGCAGGCCATAATCGGACTATCAGGTACTTCATTGCTAGCTCGGCCGCCTTGTGTAGCTCGACCAGCTGTTTCAGCTGGTCACTGAAGGGCACCGGATGTTCCGGTCCAAGATACTGAGACCAGAACAGCTTCTCCATAGAACTCCCTTCTTCAGCTCGATAGAACTCGGTAGCATCTGATACGCTACGCGGCAAATCCGAAAACGCCCCTGGAAAGCTCAAAATATGGGTAAGTAAAAGGAACGTGTCCTTCACAGACTTGCTTTGCATAATGAAAGCCTTACCCGCCGCAATCTTCTTGGCCGCCTGGATTTCCTGAAGGGCGCTCTGGGCCTCGGCTCGAGCCTCTTGTGTGCTCTGGCGGGCCTTCGCAAGTTCGGACGCTTGCGTCTTAGAATCACGCTCCAAGGACTCGTACTTTTTGACGGCGTCCTGGAGCTCTTGCTGGACCTCGCGGACCCGAGCCTCGTTCTTCTCGCGCGTGACACGCTCCTTGGCCGCTTTGTCCTCGGCCTCAGATAACATCTTCTTGACGGCCTCTACCTCGGTCGTGGCCCCTAATAAAGTTCATGACACTTTAGTCAGCACGAAACATTCATCCTTCCTAAATATACGCACAGGTTACTGCATACCTTGGCTCTTGTTCGGCCCGCTCCAGGCTCTGCTTCAGGCCGGAGACCTTTGCAGTATGAGTGGCAGCAGCCAGCAGCTACGCCTGCTTATTCACATAGACATCTTATGTTAGACTCCTGCGAAAATTATTTTGATTCTCTGTTCGGCTTTTTCTTTCAGAACACCGAACAGAGCATCAGGGGCTACTGTATACACAATGATATTCTTTCTAAAATTACATTACTTACCTCAAAGCCTGTTAGAAGGCTAGCGCAGGCTTCGGTCAGTCCGCTTTTGGCGGACTGAACCTTTTCGATCACCGTACCCATAAGGACACGGTGTTCATCCACAATGGAAGCGCCTCGCATCGCTTCCAGCAGATTATCCAGTGCCTCTGGTTGGACAGAGGTCACCGGCGGAACATGCACACCTCCTCCTTTCGGGGAAGGCCGTTCGCTGGACTCCGGAGCCGTGTAGTTCTCCAGAATGGTATCCGGCTGGGGGCCGAGAACTTGGCCCCCATCACCATGTGTCCGGCGGCCGATGAGTCATCCTTGGGCGCCACCCCGATGATCTCCGGAACCTCCCCATGGTCTGGGAAGGTCCTTTGGGACACCACCTCGTCATCACCCTTGGCCGAGACAGAGTGAGCGGGCGGCGGTGACATGCTAGCCATCTCCTTTGAATCTAGCGAATCCTTTGTCGAGGATCGCGGGGAGCTGTCGCGGGCCGGACTGCAGTGGCATAGTTTAAACATATTAATATCACAAAGTTGAAAGGTCAGGCATTTGGACATGCATAAGGTTTTTTAGTACTTACAAGGCGGCCTGAGGCTTGGTCTGGGGGATTCGCTACGGACTGCTATCGACATCCCACGCAGAGTTATCTGCAAGGGAGCCCTTCCCCCTCTTGAGCGCCTTCGCCTCCAGATTTGTGGAGGCCCCCCTTTTCTTTCTTCCCCCTCAGGGGGGGAGTCGCTTTCTTCTTCCTCCTCATCGTTGTCTTCGGCAAACGAAGAGTGAGTCTCGTCTTCGGACGACACGTCCAAGGCACCTTTTCGGAGAAGGCCGCTCCTGGCCCCTCTAGCCATTTTCTGGGCCTTCTTCTCCGGCACATCATAAGGTGCCGGAAACAACATCTTTGTCAGAATTTGGGTTTCTTCATCTTCAGGCAGTGGAGCCGGACAATTAATCTGCTCCACTATGTCGATCCAGGCCTAAAAAATTTATAGGAAGGCTTAGACTCCTTCCTCAAAATATGCCAGTAAAGGATAGACCTTGAAAACACGAAGGAACTTACCGAATTAGCCTGGCGTTTTAAGCTAAGCCCGCGATCCTCGGTCGTAGGCAGTGGTGTCTGGCCGGCCTTGAAGAGCACTTTACAGATGTCTTCGTGCGTCGTGCCGAAGAGCTCTAGCAGCATCTGGTGCTTGGCCGGATCAAACTCCCACAAATAGCAAGTCCGGCGTTGGCACGGAAGGATTCGGGGAATGAGCATAACCTGGATCATGTTAACAAGTTTGATTCTCTTGGTTATCATGTTCTGGACGCACTCTGGAGCCTAGTCAGCTCGTTCGAAGAACCCCATGTTAGGCCCTTCTCTTGCTAGGAGGTGAGCTGCATCGGAACTCCGGGTCGGAATTCGGGGGCTGCAGCCCAGTTGGTATCGCGTGGCTCGGTGATGTAGAACCACCCCGACTGCCACCCCTTCACCGTCTCCACAAAGGAGCCTTCGGGCCAGGTGACATTGGGCATCTTGCCCACCATGGCGCCTCCGCACTCTGCTTGTTGACCGCTCACCACCTTCGGCTTCACATTGAAGGTCTTCAGCCATAGGCCGAAGTGAGGTGGGATGCGAAGAAAGGCCTCGCACACGACTATAAATGCCGAGATGTTGAGGATAAAGTTGGGGGCTAGATCATGGAAGTCCAGCCCATAGTAAAACATCAGTCCACAGACAAACGGGTGGAGAGGGAATCCCAGCCCACGGATGAAATGCGCGAGAAACACAACCCTCTCATGGGGCTCTGGGGTAGGGATGATCTGTCCCTTGGCCGAGAGTCGGTGAACGATCTCCTTGGCCAGGTATCCGGCCTCTCGAAGCTCCTTAATGTCCCTCTTCTTAATGGAGGAGGCCATCCACTTGCCTCCAGCTCTGGATCCGGACATGGTTGGAGTACTTTCTCGGGCGGGGAAATCTAGAGCTTGGGCGCTGGAGCTCAAGAATGGATGGGTGGAGGAAGGAGAAAGCGTGAGTGAATGAGGACGAATCTTTATCTCCTTATAAAGGTCGTGAATGTCAAGCGACTCCCCACTCTTGTTAAAACTCACCTATTCGGCTGTGTAAACGGCACGGTTGGGTTACCCACGCCCGTATTGATGAGGATCTCGCGATAAGGGGACACGATCCCTGCTTTGACAAGACATGCCAATGGCAACCGCGCCTCGAAACGTGGAGCGGCAGACGAAAAACGGTTCGAAATTATGACCGGACAGATATGATGTCATGTTATAAAAGATAGTCAGTGGATTGGACTCGTGTAATTATATTCTCTCCTGGTTATGTGTGGTGTGTGTGTGTGTTACAGGTCCGGACACGTCGATACGTCCGAAGACTATTTTGGAGTTCGGAAGGAGGAACCAGCCTTGCAATGCCGAAGACAGATCTACGCGCCGGATACCTTGTCATTGAAGCCAGGTTCAGGGGCTACCGAGGGAGTCCTGGACTAAGGGGTCCTCGGGCGTCCGGCCTGTTAGCCATGGGCCGGACTGATGGGCTGTGAAGATACGAAGACCGAAGGCTGCACTTGTGTCCGGATATGACTCTCCTTGGCTTGGAAGGCAAGCTTGGCGACCAAATATGTAGATTCCTTTCTTTGTAACCGACCTTGTGTAACCTAGATCCTCCTGGTGTCTATATAAACCAGAGGAATTAGTCCGTACGAGGGACTCATTACCATAGTTATACAGGCTAGACTTCTAGGGTTTTAGCCATTACGATCTCGTGGTAGACCAACTCTTGTAATACTGATATTCATCAAGATCAATCAAGCAGGAAGTAGGTTATTACCTCCGTAGAGAGGGCCCGAACCTGGGTAAACATTGTGTCCCCTGTCTCCTGTTACCATCGACCTTAGACGCACAGTTCGGGACCCCCTACCCGAGATCCGCCAGTTTTTACACCGACAGTGGGGAAGTCAAGACAACTCTAGCCCCCGAGCCCTCCAACTGTCTGGATCCATCAAAGTGAATAGTCCAATATGTGTTATCCGACTTTTCCTGAGGTGCCTGTAACTCTAGCCCCCGAGCCCTCCAGCTTCATGGTGAAATACTTAGCGTATGCAGCTTCGCTAACATCCAACATCTCCATAGCCATCTCATAACTCTCAACCCAGGCCTCAGGAGGCTGATCTGTCGTGTAATTGGGCACCTTACGAGGGCCTTTGAAGTCCTTTGGCAAGTGCTCGTTCCGTAGAGCTGCCGTTAGACACAACATTCCGAAAGCTCTAGAAGTTACACCCGCCTCGACTGAAACCGTCGGGTAAGCCGACGCGTGCTGATGAATCACTGGCTGAGCCGCCAGCTCGGCCTCCCGGCGCACCGGGTCATGACCATGACGCCGCTCGGTACTCGAGACTGTTGGCGAGTCAATGTGCCTACTGTAGCTCCGGCTTAGACGAGGGGTCGCATTAATCCGGTCAAGACGATTCAATGTGCCTACTATAGCTCCGGCTTGGACGAGGGGTCGCATGAATCCGATCACGACTATAGGAATAAGCCTGCTGCTGTACCAAAGCCGTTTGAAGAAGCTCCCTAGCCCTTTGGGTTTCAACCGCCGCGGGAGTTTCACCCTCGACTGGCAGAGCCGCCAATTGTGTAGCTGCAGCAATTATGTTATCCATAGGGGTAGAGTAATGACTCGGCGGCCTCACTACGTGCTGATGTGGGGTATTATTCATATGCGGAGAGCCTGCTATGCACGGCTGACCTGACGCTCCACCCCCCGGTGCCTCAACCGTCGGGTTTATCACTGACGGGTTACTAGCCCCCGCTCCGGGTGTGTTGAAGAGGTTCCTTGACTCATAAATCAAGGGCAGACGACTCTGGCGCTTTCTCCTCAAGACCTCGTTTGAAGCGTTCTGATCCACGGTATGAATCTGCTTGAATCCGCTGTGCCCGGCCGTTTAAGACGGCCCGCTCTGCAGCCATCCTGGCGTTTTCCGCTGCCAATTCCGCCTTAGCTTGCGTTATCTCATCGTGCAATTTAGCCACATCCACCTTATGCTATTCCTTGTTGTCTGCGGTTACCTCCACTCCCATCAGGGTCGCCAGATCGTCCAACAGATCTGTTAAAACTTGAGCCGGTGGGCGAACTGACCCGCCAACACCAGCCGTTGTTACCACCGCCGCACTGGAGGTCATGGCTGCGACGGCTGTTGAACCGAGAACCGGCTGGGTGCCAGCCATGAAGATCGCCACTCTGTTCGGCGGCTCAAGGGGGTCTGGAATACTATCACCATTGAAACAGCCCCCAACCCGTCCGTCTTGCAGTTGATACATAGAATCGGTTTCGCCTGTGGACGACTCACCATCAGAGTAGATGGCCGTCTCACCCCCAGACACAGAGCCTTCCAATTCAGCCCCATGGGTACATCCAACAAACGCACGCTTCACAGCGGGTTGGACCCAGGCAGGTCGCGCACGCTGGGCCGTCTCGATGACGTCGGTGCAGATGTCCAGCTCAGGGGCCGGTTCCCCGATTTTGCCGATGAAGACGTGGATTCCGCCGAAGGGGACCCGGTATGTAACATCCCAAAATTCTAAATTTTGGAATGTTATATTAAATAGATAGTTTTGGGTTGATTTTTTGATTGTGGTGTGGTTGCTTGTGTGAAATTGAGTGAAATCCGAAACTTTTGAAAGTTAAATGAGAGGGAATAAAAGGACTTTCCCAAACTTTCACTTTGCTTTTATGATCTCCAGGAATTCAAATTCTTTTCAAATACAAAACCCTAGAGAGAAAATGACATGACTTCTTCCATTTAAAAATGAAAAGGGTGTTTGAAAATATTTGAATTCCATTTGGAAAATATTTCCAATTCAGAAACTTCAAGCAACTCAATGATTTTCATGAGAGAAGATAAAATGACTTCTTCAAAACATATGAAATATGAGTTGGAAGTTTAAAAGAATTAAATTCAAAATCCCATTGGAATTATTTTCAATTTGGAGTTATTTGGGTTTTATTCAAATTATTTTTCTCCAAAAATAAAATATATGGAAAATAGGGTAAAATGATTCCCTACAATAGAAAATTGGAGAGAAATAAATTTGAAATCATTTTGGTATTTTTAAAATGATTTTTATTGGGTTTTATTGTAACAGCAGCACTCTTTGTTTTATTTTAATTTTTGTAGATTTTATTTGATGCTAGAAAAATGTTCATGTGATAAATAATCTTTTTCTGAAAATTTTGATATATAATATGCCTATAGAATGTTTTTATTTCTTTTGTTTTATCATTTTTTTCTGTTTGTGTTTAAAAGAGAGAGAGAGAGAGTTCGGACCGACCGAACTGGGCCGGCCCAGCTAGACACCAGGCGACGGCCCAGCCCAGCCTCGCGCGCTTCACCGCCACCGCCGCCGCCGCCAGAGTCAGCAAGGACGCCGCCTCGCCAGCCACCGACAGGTGGGACCCACCTATCATGTCCGTCCTCGACCTCGCGCCAGGAGTCCGTCTTCCCCATGAGTCGCCGGCCGCCGCCGTGTCCGACTCGAACTCCGCCACTGCCTTGCCCCCTCACCCATGCATCGCCCTTGCCCCCTCCTATATATAGCCAGGGCCCGGCCTCGTTTTGCCCCAAACCGGAAGCCCCGAGAACCTCCCCACGCTCCACGCGAACTCGCCGGAGTTCGCGAGATCCGCCGAGCTCCGCCGCCAAGCGCCGCACCGTTCCAACAACGCAGCCTAGCTATGACCCCGCCATTGGCTTCAGCACCTCGCGCCGCTTCTTTCCGACCCCACGGCCACCCCGGAGGACCACAAGAGCCGCAACCCGCTCGACGCCGACGCCGCCGACACCATCTTCTCCGGCGACGTCGAGCCCCATCGCCGCGGTATGCCCCGAGTCCTCTCGTCCGTCCGACCTTAGAGCTACGGTTAGGATTATATCTGTTTTTTATTTATTTATTCGAACCGGTATGCGCTAAATAGAGAACGTCCGCCGTTTTCGCCCCGCAGTGCACAGTTTTCGGCCAGTAGATTTTTGACACGTGTCCGGGGACCCAGTTGCAGATATAAGTTTCATAAATTAGTCCCTGGATTTTTCAGAACAGCCCCTGAACTTCAAAACCCTCCAACTCTTTATCCGTAACTCCGATTTAAGCGATTCTTTTTGCAAAATACTCCTTGTGACATATACTTTCCAATAAAATTTATTCAACTTCAAATCTAGTTCAAACCTTCGTTCGATCGTAATTTTTGAACCGGAGCTCTGTTTTTTATGAAACTAACGCCAACTTCTTTGTTATGATCCCCTCTGTCCAGCTAATCAACTTGAAACTGTTTATGAAAATTTAAATTTTGATTCCAAATAGATTTGAATTTGAACTTCTTTTGTTCATAACTTGAGTTTTATAACTCTGATTTAATTGATTCTTTTTGTAAATCGAAGCTCTTGACCTGAACTTTCTGATAAGGACAAATTCACATAATTTTGGTACTGTTAGAAATTGTTTTATGTTGCAAGAGTTATTTGCTTGGTTTTGATGCTTCCTGAATTGTCTTCTTCGTTCTTTCTGATCTTTTTGAGTGATTGCTTATGTGTGGTTACTATTCCTTGCTTACGCTGGATTGACCGGAGTGTGACGAATAGAACTATCAGGAGTTATGAGTGTGAATCATCTTCATCAACAGTACATGCAAGTTCACACTTTGATCATATGCCTTTATTACTCAATTTTTATGCATTAGTTTCAATCCTCAAACATTGCATGTGTAAGATTGATAACATGTGGGTATTGGGAAGTAGTTGATGAGGTAGGAACCTATTGTCCTGCATTCAAACCTTGGGAGTTACTTTTACGTTATGCCCATACTGCTATGCTATGCTCATAGACGTGGATTGGTTTGAGAGAATTCATGAAAGTTGTGAGAGACTATTTCTTAACTAAGGTTCAACTTAAGGTGGCTACTTTAATACACATATTGGTGGATTGCTAGGGGCACCCTGGGGATAAACCAGTGGACTTGCCCGGACACCTGGGGATATACCAGTCTTGTCCTAGGAGATCCCGGGGATATACCGTGTGATCATCCTATGGTTCGCCACCCAGGCTCAAAGGGATCATAAGATTATTCATGCTAGAAACTTCCGTGTGCAGCCACAAGCTATTATGGGCTCTAGCATAGTTGAGTAGGTTGCATGACCTCTTCCAGTGGTACGCTAGCAGATGTAGGGGATGTAGGTTGGTACTGTCTACCCGGGGTTAGAGTTAATGCTTCTGAAAGACTGTGTCTCGGTCATCCGTTTCTCAAACACCACGTATTGCGAGAAATCCAACGGAGGCGATTGAGTCTTGTGGGGAAAAGTGTGCAAATCTCTGCAAAGTGTACAAACTAATCATGATTAGCCATGTCCCCGGTTATGGACATATTGAGTATCTTGTTCTTGGATTATCATGTTGATCTCATCACTCTAAGTTAATTTTGTTGGGTTATTAATTACCTTTTAATTGGGATTGAGATGGGGATTTACCTTCTCAATGTTTTCAACAAACTTTGTAGTTAAAAAAAATATTCCTTTGCAGTAGGGAAAAATTGGCTTTTCGCAAAACATTATAACCATAGAGCTTTCACCAGCCATATATGCATGTAGTGATAGCCTTTATTCATCATTGCTCTATCGTGTGAATTTGCCAGTACATTCAATGTACCGACCCTTTGTGGCTGCAACGTCTCATGTTGCAGGAATCTTACGATGAGTAAATGATACGTTAGGGTTATGATTTCTACACTCAACCTTGCCGTTGGTGTTGATGGGAATCCACAACTTTGTTGTTACTTCCGCTATTTGGATTGAGGTAATAGTATTTACGTTAATTTATACATGTGATTTACCTCTGTTATAAATCCTCGAGTACTGTGTGTGTCAGCATACCGATCCAGGGATGACACTTAAGCACAGAGACTTAACCGTCTGAGGTCGGGTCGCTACATGGTACCCGTACTCAATTGAGCCGGCCTCGGGGCCCCAGCCTGCGTCGTCGATGTAGAGCTTGCCGCGAAGACTCTTGGTCATCCAGCCCACGGCATATCCCTTGATCCCTTCAAGGTTGCCCTTTAAGAACTCAAAACCACCATGCGCGAGCCCCACAGTGGGGGCCAACTGTCGTGGAAGTGTCACGGTAGATGTCCTCATGGAAGGACTTAGTTGCGGAGCCATTGCGACGAGGTTAGCTTAAAGGGGTTAAATGGGACAGAGGACGCGAGGAGTTTATACTGGTTCGGCCCCTTGCGGTGAATGTAAAGGCCTAGTCCAGTTTGAGGTGGTATTGCTAGGGTTTCGATGACCAGGGAGCGAATATGCTTTGCCTGGCTCTCGACTTGTTGTTCTCTTCCCCTAAGCCGCTGCCGGGTCGTCCCCTTATATACACGGGTTGATGCCCTGCGGCCTACAAAGTCCCGACCGGCTCATATAACGTGTCCAGCTCGATGACTTATCTTGCATGCCTTACAATACAAGTTTACATATACATGGCGGTTTATACTTGTGGGCGTTAAGCCGCCTTCGGGTTTGGTCCCTCTAACAAGCCTATCTATGAACCGCCATCTTAATATACTCTTGGGCTTCATTGAGATGAACCGCCATAGGGATGACCCGGCCCCTCCTGGGAGGGTCATATCTAATAGTCATATCCCCAACACTATGCTTATAGACGTATGCCTTTTGGTTTATGTAATGCACCTGCTACCTTTCAAAGATGTATGACTGCTATATTCTCTGACTTTTGTAAAATGATTGTTCAGGTTTTCATGGATGACTTTTCTGTTTATGGGAAGTCTTTTGATGATTGTTTAAGCAATCTTGAGCGAGTTTTACAGATATGTGAACAAACAAATCTTGTCTTGAATTGGGAGAAGTGCCACTTTATGGTAAATGAAGGCATTGTCTTGGGTCATAAAATTTCTGAAAGAGGTATTGAAGTGGACAAAGCTAAGGTTGATGCAATTGAGAAAATGCCATGTCCTAAAGATATAAAAGGTATTTGTAGTTTCTAAGGTCATGCTGGTTTCTATAGGAGATTTATCAAGGACTTTTCTAAAATTTCTAGGCCTCTCACTAATCTTTTGCAGAAGGATACTCCTTTTGTTTTTGATGATGGTTGTTTAGAAGCCTTTGAAACACTCAAGAAAGCCTTAATTTCTGCACCTATTGTTCAACCACCTGATTGGAACTTACCTTTTGAAATTATGTGTGATGCTGGTGATTATGTTGTTGGTGCTGTTCTAGGACAAAGAGTTGATAAAAAAATTTGAATGTTATTCATTATGCTAGTAAAACTCTAGACAACGCTCAAAAAACTTATGCTACTACTGAAAAAGAATTCTTAGCAGTGGTGTTTGCTTGTGATAAATGTAGACCTTATATTGTTGATTCCAAAGTAACTGTTCACACAGAGCGTGATGCCATTAAATATCTTATGGAAAAGAAAGATGCTAAACCTAGACTTATTCGTTGGGTTATTTTTCTACAAGAATCTGATTTACATATCATTGATAGAAAAGGAGCCGAGAACCCCGTAGCTAATAACTTGTCTAGGCTTGAAAATGTGCTTGATTACCCACTTCCTATTAATGATAGTTTTCCTGATGAGCAGTTAGCTGCAATAAATGTTTCTCATAGTACTCCTTGGTATGCTGACTATGCTAATTATATTGTTGCTAAATATTTACCACCTAGCTTTACATACCAACAAAAGAAAAAATTCTTCTATGATTTAAGACATTACTTTTGGGATGACCCACATTGTTATAAAGAAGGAGTAGATGGTATTATTAGACGTTGTGTACCTGAGCATGAACAGGGCCAAATCCTACGGAAATGTCACTCCGAAGCTTATGGAGGGCATCATGCAGGAGATAGAACTGCTCATAAGGTATTGCAGTCTAGATTTTATCGGCCTACTCTCTTCAAGGATGCCCGTAAGTTTGTCTCGTCTTGTGATGAATGCCAAATAATAGGTAATATTGGTAAGCGTCAAGAAATGCCTATGAATTATTCACTTGCTGTTGAACCATTTGATGTTTGGGGATTTGATTACATGGGACCTTTTCCTTCCTCTAATGGGTATACACATATTTTGGTTGTTGTTGATTATGTTACTAAATGGGTAGAAGCTATTCCAACCAGTAGTGCTGATCACAACACCTCTATTAAAATGCTTAAGGAAGTTATTTTCCCAAGGTTTGGAGTCCCTAGATATTTAATGACTGATGGTGGTTCACACTTTAGTCATGGTGCTTTTCGTAAAATGCTTGCCAAGTATGATCTTAACCATATAATTGCATCAACTTATCATCCTCAGTCTAGTGGTGCACTTTGGGCTTATAGAACAGTATATAAAAATCCTATGGGTATGTCTCCTTATAAAATAGTTTATGGAAAAGCTTTTCATTTGCCTCTGGAGTTAGAACATAAAGCATATTGGGCAGTTAAAGAACTCAATTATGATTTCAAACTTGCTAGTGAAAAGAGGTTATTTGATATAAGCTCATTAGATGAATGGAGAACCCACGCTTATGAAAATGCAAAAATTATTCAAAGAAAAAGTTAAAATATGGCATGACAAAAGAATCCAAAAGCGTGAGTTTAAAGTCGGAGAATATATTGTTTTGTACAACTCTAGTTTTAGATTCTTTGCAGGAAAACTCCTCTCAAAATGGGAAGGCTCCTATGTTATTGAGGAGGTTTACCGGTCTGGAGCCATCAAAATAAATAATTCCGAAGGTACAAACTCAAAGGTTGTCAATGGAAAATGAATAAAGTATTATATCTCAGGTACGCCCATTAATGTTGAAAGTAATATTGTCCAAACTTTGACACCGGAAGAACATATAAAAGAGTCCTTCCGGAACACTCCAGAATCGTGAAAATAAGGAGGTACGTGATACGGTAAGTAAACGGACTTCGAAAAATCCACAAAATATTATCAGTTTTGGAATATTTAAGAATTTTGGAAATAAAGAAACTTTCGAGAAGCATCCCCTGGTGGGCACAAGACACTAGGGCGTGCCAGGCCTGAGACACCTTCCAGACTACGTTTTTCTTCTGTATGATTGTCCCCCAAGATAAAAGATCTATATATACTTCTCGAACCTGTTAACCTCTGTATCGCGGAGAAATCCTATGTTCTCTTTTCTTGCTATTTTTGCGCAGTTCTAAAAATATGTCGTCTCAAGACTCTGATGGGGAAAGCTATGTCTCACATCTCATTGCTGACCCAAAGACCTATGGGGACCTATCTCCCTATGGTCGAACTACGGATGACGAGGATGATGCGCACTTGATGAGGATCGATGATTCAAGCTCTGAGGAGGAGGATGTCCCTCTACCTCAGCCTGGGGATATGCACGTGGAATTCAAGAAGTCAAGTCTCCCTAAGAGAGTTAACCATTCTAAAAATCAATATATTCCTTCTCATTTTCAGCAGAAAAACAAAGGGGATTTATGTGACAAGATCTTGAAGCTGGAGTCGGAAGTCGATGGTTTAAAGGAGGAAATTGCTCTCCTCAACTACAATATGAAAAAGTAGAAGGCACAATTGTCGTCACCACCACCATATTCTTCACCACCAAAGGAGAACTGAGCATCGGGTATGGGCACTCCCCTTGGCTTCTGCCAAGCTTGGGGGAGGTGCCCCGGTATCGTATCATCCCACTATATTTTTTGCTTTTACTTATCTTAGTTCGATCTTTTCGCTTTAGATGAATAATTTTTTTGTTCAATCCTTTCCTCTTTGAGAGTTTTCTTAGTGATCTATCCTTGTAATCATGTGCAAGTTATATAATAAATTTTTAGTTTGAGTTTTTTCTTTCTTTACTTTCATGTTGCAAATAAGAAATAAGGAAAAATAGAAAGGAAATAAATCATTAAGATCATATACTAATCCTCGTGGGTGTAGCCTTTTTGGCCACTTCCTTCTTGGTACTTGAAGCATTTCTAGCAGAACGTCTGGTTGGATACAAAGGTAGACTGCCGAGCAGACGGTGAAGCTTTGAACGACTGCATAGCAGACGGTTTATCTATGCTGGACCGCTGAGCTGGTGGTGCTGCTGTGACGGACTGCTGGGCTATAGGAGCAAAGGCATCAGAGTGCTGACCATGCGTTGAAGCTATGTCGGGTTTCTACGCAGGTGGTGCCAACTTATCGGTGTGCTGAGGAGGTTGTGCCAACGCATAGGTTTGCTGAGCAGGAAGTGCTGATGCATTGGTATGCTGATCACACGACTGTGGACCGACGGACTGATGAGCAGTCGGTTCTGGACCTACGGACTGCTTAGCAGGCGGTTCTGAAGCATCAGACTGCTTAGCAGTCCATTCCACCAGGTTGGTCCACTGAGCATGTGCTGCAGCTGGGTCCCCCCTGCCCCCCCCCCCCGCTGCTTCAGTGGCCAGCATCTGAACCGGTGGTGCGGCTTCAGTAGTTGTAGGCCTTGCCACTGGCTGCTTTGGGGCGGAGGATGACATGGCCTGTACGCCACAAAGTCGGGTCGGCTGATCATAGGTTGATGCATCAGCCGTCGGATTACGATTATTAGGTTCTTTGGGGGAAGCACGCGAGAGCTGCTGTGGCAAGGAGAGCGTCACCGGTTGAGGGGCGACATTGGTTGCTCTTGGCGGGGCTTTTGGGATCTCATCGATGAACTCTATTTACTTTCGTGGCCACTGGATGTGATGTAACAGTGTTTCTCCCAAGGTCCTTTGCTCATCGAAGTCTCCTAGGATATTCTTCAGGGCAAATTCATTGAATCCAGGCTTTACTTCAGTCACGTAGCACTTCACATAGCCCGACTTCAATGGCACATTGTCCACAAGAGGCCATCTTCCAAGAAGGGTGGGCAAACCCAGGCTGTTGCACATTTTAATGTACCTTCATAATGTGTAAGCTTGCCCTTCAGTCTGTCTTTCATTCCAGATAGATCAGATATAGCATCATCACGAGCAGCTGCAGTCTCAGTGTCGCTGGGGTTAGTTGAGGCACAACTACTCTTGTGTAGTGTTGTCGTGCAATAATAAGCATCCTCCATGCCCGCCTCCCCTCCCATCTGCTGGCTATCTATCAGTGTCTATAGTCTTCTGCATCATCATTAACTCCTCAACATCCTTTTGAACAGTCGAATACATCTCCTTCCTCAACCTTCCATACAATGCATTTTTCTTCATTTCACTCCTCGCTTTTTTCATGCTGAGCCTCTCTTCTTTGCTGAGTGTGAAAGCCCTCTTGTGCGGGACATTAACACCTATCCCCCTTGCACGACTAGGGGGGCTCTTTTGTTTCCAGAGCAACGGACATAATGTCACATGGCCCTGAGTTCCAGTAGAACCTTCCAGGGATCTTGGAAGCCTCTGACATCACTTGATACAGTTCTTCGTCACGTGAGTTTTTAAAGTAATAAGTTCCATCATCATGCCTCCTTGCACGTGCCCGCAAGTAGTCTCTGGCGCGTTGGCCCCTGATTTCACTAAAGGCCGGATTCCCACCCGCCGCCACTGCTTCTTTGTCCTCCTAGTCCCATATCAGTTTCATGCCGTAGTATCCTACCACACCCATACGACGGGGGTGTATGTTCTTGCTCTGAAGTTATGATTGCTTGAAACTCTTCTCAGCAAACTCTTTAGTTGCCCTGGCCCTTTTGAATTCTGCCCAGTCTGCCTTTGTAATTTGGGGGTATTCGGGGATTGGGACCTTTCCTTCACTCAAGTACTTCTTGTAAAGCACGTGCTTCCAGTTTCTCCAAGCATCCCTAGCCTTCTTTAGTGCAGCGTGTTCCACCTACATTCTCTATTGCTCTGGAACGTTGAAGTGATCCATGATCTCCTAGACTATCCTTCACCGGGTTTCTGTGTCAGCCTTTCGAAACCCTGACAGATTAATGTTGAGCCTTGCCCTGCCAACAAATCCACACACACTCCTGAACCTCGTGTGTGCTTTATCTGGTTTAGTTGGAGCCTAAGACTTTAAATCAATCTCGGTTACTTCATATACACCTTTAGGCTAGTGTGTGGGCTTCCTTGGAGGGCTCCTCCGTGTCCTGACCGGAAGGGTAATTGCTGCAGCTCTATCCCGTTCAATATTACTTGATCCCTCACAATCTGCTAAAGACCTAGGGTTGTCGGAATTAGATGAAGATACATCGCCTCAAGCATGAGTGCTATCGCTGCTACTCGGCATCTACAGAGAACACATGCGAAACTCAGGAAAGGAGGATAAGCATAAAACTAACAACTTGGTATCAAGCTTTCTAAACATGTCATGCAATAATTTAGAAAATGTATGACTAATTTGTTAAGTTTGTGTGACTCGGGCGCCCACGATCTGTAAATAGGTAGTAACTTATTGGAACAAATACAGCTTATATGTAGTTAGGAAGGTAGATAATGAACATATATACGCTCTCTGTTATTTTATAGCCAATTTGGAAACATACCAAACAAAATAGGAAGAGGGATTGCGAGGAAATATGCCTCACCGCGATGGAGAGCAGTAACAAACAGGCTTCTTAATGCAAACCCGGTCGGACCACAGGATAGGCGAGGGTTACAACATCGATATGCTCGAGGGTGGCTGGCGAGCAAACAAAGACGGCGAGGCGCGGGCAACCGCGTGTTGGGGACGACAGTCGAGGGAGGTTTGATGCTGAAGAGCGGGCACACGGCCGGGGTGAGCACGGCGGCACCGGAGAGGGTTCTGCTGTGGATCTGGGGGAGGGGGAGCTGGCGATGGAGATTGGGTGGACTAGTTGAGTGAAACGTGGGTGGGCGGTGGGGGATGTTGGCGACCTAGGTGAAAAGGGTGAAAAATATCCCCGGTCGCCGCGCGGAAAGGCCTATGCAAATGGTTGCCTCTAAGCGCTCATGTGCACAAAGAGAATAATTGTGACGACCGGTTTTCCGGGTAATAAATTCCAGAAAATGGCCTTTGTGCTCACCAGCCCTAGGATTACTGTTAGCTGATGAGGCACCAACTTGATACAGAAATTCCAAGCAAAATACAAGATTATGTGGTACAAGACCATTCTGGTCTGTGAGTACAACAAATGGTTTCTAGTGGTTGATGGCGGAAGCGGTTTGTGGATCATCAGCGTCTATGGGACTCCATTTCCCACAGGAATAGCTGACCAGGTTAAATCCTATCTTCGCGAGGCTGCTATCACCATTGCGTAGGTTTCTGGGCTGTCATCGCAACGCTCCTCTCCACGCAAGAAATCTGGCCAAGACAATAGCCAGGGACAAGCCAGTGAGTACTTTGAATGTACTCGCAAACATTATGAACACAGGTATAATATAACAACCGATAATCATGCTTTGAAAATATTCTATGATCACAACGTCAGTCATAAGCTGAAACCCTTGATACATGCAAGCAGGTTATTAATATGTAACAATGAATATGTAATGACAGAGCAGGAATAAAAATGCACCATTCGGATGTCTGAAGCGACATCTCGAATTGATGGTAAATAACAAGCATGCCTCAGTCGGGCGTGTGAGCGACACCACATAAAGGGCTTATAAAGTAAAATAAATATCAAGCATGCCACAGTCGGGCGTCTCAGTGACACCACATAAAGGGCTTTTAAAGTAAATGAATAACAAGCATGCCGCAGTCGGGCGTCTCAGCGACACCACATAAAGGGCTTATAAAGTAAATGAATAACAAACATGACACAGTCGGGCGCCTCAGCGACACCACATAAAGGGCTTATAAGTAAATTAAATAACAAGCATGCCACAGTCGGGTGTCCCAGCGACACCACATAAAGGGCGTATAAATAAACATAGTGAATATCCAGGAGGTAGAACCATCCAGGGATACTCGATAAAACAAATATAACGGGTTAGTCCATAACAAAATAATAATCATGGTCCTCACAAGTCACAAGTCATGATCCTAGTTGCGGTTTAACAGTTTCTCCTCCGAAGACCAACACTAAGACCAACACTTGACCCATCCTAGACTGTAATCCTTAACCACGGACACGGCTATTCAAATAGGTTTAAACTCTGCAGAGGGTGTACTCTTTACCCACGAGTAACGGATTCCATTAGTCCATCGGGACTAATTCCGTCTACGGCCTTTTAGTTGAAAACACACCTAACTTGCACACACCAGCTTAACTTACCGGTGTCTAGAATCACCCACGACACTTGTTAAGCAAAACTCTAAGTGGGGAGGCTACAACCTCGCATAGCATGGGATCAAATATATATCGCGCGCTCTAAAGGGTGGCCTCCCCTCTCGGTC
Organism: Aegilops bicornis; assembly: GCA_021605145.1. Lineage (NCBI taxonomy): Eukaryota > Viridiplantae > Streptophyta > Magnoliopsida > Poales > Poaceae > Aegilops > Aegilops bicornis. Next base: position 470,442,772 of record CM038672.1, on the reverse strand, counting down.
TCAACCGGAAACACCCATGCCCCCGGACCAGGTGGCCTGCCTACCAGCTACAATCGGTATCTTCCACCAGGGCCTCTCTGTACGGTGTGTGCTAGAAAGGGGTTGACGACTTACTGAACCATACCCTACTTGTTGTAGAGCCAAGTGGTAGTACGAAACAAGTATGGGGTTACTGGAACAAGACTCGATCTATGGTTGACTCAGGAGGTTTAAGTATTCCCTGCATGATTAGCATAACGAATATATTTCATCCAACAGATAGAATCACCACTCATCATACCCCTCATGCCATGGGACTCACTGCGTCTCGACGAGGAACTAGGGACAAGCTCGGGTCTACCCATGAGCGAGAGACTTTCCGTTTTCCTTCAGTAGGCACGAAAGGCATCTGAGGATGATCATTATCACAAGCATGTCCGTTTCCAACAGCAAGGAAATTTCAAATAAGCATTTTATGCAAACGATCACATCACCACATAAAATAACTTGAGTTCCACGTATTGAGGTGGTGCCATAATCGTGTCAAACAATGCATGCAAAATATTATGCCAGGGTTCAGAATGCTTGCCTTCAAGGTGTGGAAAGGCAGGGTGCACTCCAAAACTTTTGAAAGCCTCCTTCTTTCTCTCACAAAAAAATCCTATTGTAAATAAGTTTGAATTAACACACATTACAGCACAAAAAGTTGTCTGAAATTTTTTCAAATAAATCTTAAAATAAACTAGACAATATTTGAGAGAGGTAGGAAAAAGAATCAAATCATTTGGAGTTATAATTAAAAAGTTATAGGCAGTCAAAGTTTTGGTCAAAATCATTATTTAAAATAAAAGCAGAAAAGAAAAGCAGTTCGATTATACATTACACGTCGAAGGCGTATTCTGGAAATCGTTTCCACTTAACCAGCGTGGACAGCTGGGAGTCAACCGATGGGCCCGCCTGGCCCACCGGGTCGTTTGACTAGTCTTCCTCCCTCCTCTTTCTCTGCCCGAGTGGGGGTGGGACTCAGCGAGGCTTCGCCCGTGACAGCGGCATCGTTAAGGAAACCGAGGCCATCCATGATCTCGAGGATCGAGGCGGTCCTATCGGTGGTCGCTTTGGTCTCTTGGGTGGATTTGAGCTGCCGGCCGCGAGCTCCGCGCCAGACGGTGGTCGTCGGGCAAAGTGGGTTTTTGCCCGCGGCGAGTCCCGATCAAGATTGAGTAGGGGGATGGACTCACGAGAGGGAGAGGGGGCTCCTGGTAAAGAGAGTGGAGAGGGGGAGGCCCTGGTGGCGCCGGAATGGTTGGGGCGATGGCGGCGTGACTGCGGTTGCGGAGATGGGGAAGAAGACCTCTCCGGTCGATTAGGCTGCCACGGGAAATTTGGGGAGTGATTTGAGGTTGCCTGAGTGCGGGGACGAGCTCGGGGCTTCTTAAATAGGCGATCGGGGTCGGTTCCGTCGGTGGCCGCGGATAAGGTAGCCGGCGACCGCCATTCTGTAGCTAGGGTGTCGTGGCGGCGACGAGCGCTAGTGGACATGCTTGTGGATGAGCTCACGCTGCTCGAAGCGGTGGCGGCGGGAGAGGCTCGGCGGCGCCGACTGAGCGAGGTTGTCGAGGCGACCGTGGCGGCTAGCTCTGGCTTGCCCGAGACGTGGCGAGGGCTGCTTGGCGTTACGGTGAGAGGGGAGTGCGTGTGGCGGCTATGCGATGTGGGCTAAACCAGGTAGCGCGACAAGCGGCTCGGCAACGCGTGCAAAAGCAGCGCTGCCTGGTGCGCCCGAGCACGCTCACCAGTGCTCGGCGAAATGCCGATTGCATGCCACAAAGCTTGGGTGAGGCTGGCACTTAACAGACCCAGGTTAGGAGTAACTGGGAGCCTAGTGGACATGCTAGTTTGTCCAGAGGTGCAAGTTCACAGTGCAATGACAAAAGTCATGTCAAAGCTGTTCATGCACTCAAGGTGTTTGACAAAATGCCATAGGCACCTAGGTAGTTCTTGGTGTGGCCAAAACTTCCGGAGTGGGGTCTCTTTAGATGGATGAGAGGGTGGTGAGGTTAGTTTGTCCAAAGCACAAACTTGCTAGTGCAAGTTTTGCAAAATTTCAATTCTGGACAGGAGGTAAATGGCATTACTTCATGATCCAAAAATGATCCAATGGGTGCATGCTCCTGGACTTAGGGGTTTAGCAGGGAGGACTACAAGTAGGAAAAGGAATCATGGATAGAGGAGCAACTAAAATGGTGGTTGGTATACAAATCCTCAAGTTGGACTAGAATGGAAAAGAGGTTGATCCACTCAAATTTTGCAAAGAACAAAGCTGGGTTTTTGCATCAAGTTGAATATTATGCTCCTACTAACATCCCATAGTTTTGGTGGAAGCTTTAAAGAAATATTTAAATAGGCTGTAGTGCAAATCTGCCCACTGCACCAGATTTGAAAAAATGGTGTAGAGCTCAAAATTACCAAAGGACAGAAGGTATTTTGCATAAAAGTGGCTTAAAAACATCACATGACATCTCCAAATTTTGGTTGGAACATTGAATGATTTTATCAAATGGTTGCATTTCAAAAAGGACCATAAAACCATGGGAAACCATTTTTCAAGAAAATAAAGATTATGGAGATTATTATATAATTAATTCCTCTGATGAAAAGAAAAGATTTTTCTTGAGAGGATAAACAAGTCCAATAACATATTTGAAAAGTTTTCACTGAAGGAAATAACTCCATGATAAAAAGGAAGGAAATGTTTCAAAAAAATCAAAAGGGAGCCCATAAAATAAAAATTTTAATTTCCTGGCAAAATTTTAATTAACAAAACAAGGTTAAAATTTTGGGGTGTTACAATAATTTCGTTTGAAATGAAGGCGTACTAATTTTCGAATGAAGACGTGAGTTCATCGTTTCGCCTCTAAATTTTTCCCACGTTAAGCAATCACCATTATACCACGGGTTTGATTTGCTGGCGCATTTCAAGTCTCGTGTGCTATATGTAAGACATTTTTTGGCATTTACCATGCATTTAGGCATATAAATCAATTCCTAGCCAGACTGCATTTCCTGTCAAAAGGGATCAGGATTGCCGTTTGATCTGGGAGCATCCAATGGTGCAGACGTATGATCCGTGGGGTTTGGGCTCTGGCCAATCAGAACGCACGACTCAGATCGCGCACAGCAAAGGGGGGGGCATCGGCCACGGTTTGGTAGGCACACGGCTTTCGTGAGTGAACCGTGTGCTATTTGAAAACTTTTTTTGTGAGGGGCTATTTGAAAACATTTAAATGAACTAACAACGCATTTTCGTTTGACTAAAAGCAAGAGTTCATCGTTTCGCCTCCAAATTCTTTTCCACGGTAAGAAATCACCATTGTACCCTATGGTATTTGAGGTATCATTTGCTATATTTGAGTCATTTGCTATAGTCGCAACTACACGTGAGTGCTAGCTAGCTAGCAGGATCATTTGTGTGTCGCTTTGGGAGTTTTCATTCATTGTTCGAGAAACGGGAAAAAATTCAAACAGTTCAGCCGCAGGGTGCGGCCAGAGGCATATGCCTTGTTGGCATTCTAATTACAGGAAATGCATATAGAGTCTGGAAATACCGAAAATCGCTGTGTCACCGTGCCATGTTCTCAGGATCACATGGAGCACGAGTTTTGATGCTCACAACTTCCAAATCGGAGCATCTCACAAGAAGGATCATAGTTTCCAAAAGGAGATGCGGCACTTCGGACTCCAATCATCAGTGACTACATCGTTCTGCTTTGAATTATTTTCACGGTAAACAATCACGTATATACCCTAGGTTTGATTTTCAGGCCCATTTCAGGTCTCGTTGCTATATTCAAGTCATTTTTTGCACTTACCTTCCATTTAGTGCATATAACTAAATTCAAAACCGTTTTACAACTACATCTAGGGTGTTAGTTAGCAAACAAGGTGTACAAATCATTTGTGTATCGCTTTGTGAGTTTTCATACATTGTCTCAGAAACGGGGAGAAGTTTCAAACATTTCGGCCGGAGGTGCGGCCACCGGCATAGGCCTAGTTGCTATTTTAATTACTGGGAATTCAGATGGAGTCCGGAGTTCATCAAACTCGGTGTGTGCCCGTGGCGTGCTCTCACGACCCCGGGGAATTTGTTTGGTAAATTTTGGCACAGGTTTTGATGATCGCTCCTTCCAAACCGGGGAATCTCACATGAAGGATCATGGTTTCCAAAAGGAGACGTGTCAATTCAAACTCCAGTGGTGGGTGACTTCGTCGTTTGGCCTCATAAAAATTTCCACGGTACGCATTCACCATTATACCACTGGTTTGATTTTCTAACACATTTCAGGAATCATTTATATTTAAGGCATTTTTTGAATTCAACATGCAGTTTGTGGATATAAATAAAATAACAACCGGAACTACATGTGCTGTCGAAAGGGATGAGGATCGTTGTTTGATCAAGGAGAATCCAATGGTGCAGACGTACGATCCGTGGGGTTTGGGTTCAGGCCAATCAGAATGCACTACTCAGATCGCGCGCATGGCAGAGGTGGGGGCGCATTGGCCACGGTTTAGTGGAAACATAACTTTCTTGAGTGAGCCGTGTGCTATTTGAAAACATTTAAATTACCTAACATCATATTTTTGTTTGAGTGAAAACATGAGTTCATCGTTTCCCCTCCAATTTTTTTTCCACAGTAAGATTGTACCCTATGGTTCGATTTTCTGGTACATTTTACCAGGCGGCAGGCCTCTCTAGCAATCTCAAACTTTGAATATGCAAAAAAAAGATCTTGTTTGTATGTATGTATATATATAGTCACAACTACATGTGCGTGTTATCAAGATCATTTGTGTGTCGTTTTGCGAGTTTTTATTCATTGTGCGAGAAACGGAAAAAAACTTCAAATAGTTCGACCGTAGGGTGCGGCCAGAGGCGTAGGCCTTGTTGGTATTTTAATTTCAGGAAATGCATATGGAGTCTGGAAAATAACGAAAATCATTGTGTCACTGTCGCGTGCTCTCATGATCGCATGGAAAAAAATTGGTAAAGTTTGGCACAAGTTTTGGTGCTCGCACCTTCCATACCGGAGCATCTCACAAGAAGGATCATAGTTTCCAAAAGGAGACGCGACACTTCGGACTACAAATTGTCAGTTACTAGCTACATCGTTCCGGCCCATCTCAGGTCGTCTGCTATGTTTAAGTCATTCTTTGCATTTACCTTGCATTTTAGTGCATATAATTAAAATCAAAAACCCTACTACAACTACATGTGGGTGTTTTAGTTAGGCTATACTTAGGCTACTCATAGTGGAGTGTCATATACTAGTATCATGCATATATATATATATAATACTAGTGTATGATACTACCTTTAATTATAGCGCATAGTATAATACATAGAGTATAGTATCATAGATCCTATCTATTGCCATGCATGACACAAATTAGCATCACATTTAACATGATATGGTATCTACCTATATGTTACTCTAACCCTCTCTATATTTAATTCTTTGCCACATCAGCATACTTGTTATTTCCGGGTGCATGATATCGTCGGCTATAATACCACCACTATGGCCAACCTTATATAGTGGGGAGTATCATATACTATAGTATCATGCATATGATACTAGTGTATGATACTACCTTCATAGTGCATATATAGTATCATAGAGTAGTATATATCATAGAAGACTGTATTTATGGCCATGCATGATACAAAGTAATATAGCATTTATTATATATGTTACGGTATCTACCTATGTTACTGCTTCTTTGCCACATCATCATATTTGCTATTCCCAAGTGCATGATACCGGCTATATATATATATATATATATATATATATATATATATATATATATATATATATATATATATATATATATATATATATATATATATATGATACCCGGCCCCCACTATGGCCACCCTAAGGCTCGTCGTAGTATGGGAGTATCAAGCGGTATCATTCATGCCAACTAGACTTTTTGGATGATGTGGCACACACTTAAATGAGGAAAGAGAGGGTGTGGAATCATATCATGATACTATATCATATTAAATGGTGTACTACTTTGTGTCATGCATGGCAATTAATAAGGCAACCTAAGATACTAACTTATGATACAATGCACGCATTACGGAGGTATTATCGATCATATACTAGTATCATTCATACATACGATACTAGCTATTCTATGATATACTAGCTACCTCACCATGAGCATGTTTAATAATACAGCCAACTGTCGGCTATAAGAAGTTGCCATGTCATATACAGCCAACCTCTTAGCCAGCATGTACAATAATAAGTTTTAAATATGTACTAGTTTATCAATAGTTGGTCCACCTTACATCCTCACAGAGTGTCTTGGGTCTCGTGTTGCAGCTGGATACTAACCAAGAGCCCGCTTCTCTTCTCTCTCCTCTTCTCTTTCCTCCAACTAAGCACATATATATTATTCTATTCCTTATAGCTTGCTTAAACTAGTCAAAGTGGGGAGTAACTTAGAGTAGTAACATGCATATGTTACTAGTCTATGTTACTACCTCCACAGTGGGTAGTAACATATGTGTTGTGTCATGCATCACTTTATTTATTAGGTTGTAGACTCATCTTTTCTTGATATGTGTGATGCTACAGTAATTAGCTATGTTAGCACATGCCTCTCTTTCTTCATTAATTACAGGCCACATCATCTATTTTGCCTAGATAAGTGTGATGTTATCACCTATGTTACTTCCACTGTGGCTAGTCTAATGCATAGTATCATAGAGTAGTATCATGTAGTACTTTATTTATTGCCATGCATGACACATAGTAGCATAGCATTTATTATGATACGGTTTCATGATATGATACTTAACCCTCTCTTTCTTCATTTAATTCTATGACAGCTCATAAAAATTGCATAGTTGGCATGCATGATACTAGCTATGATAGCCCCTTACTATCAGCCTAGCAAAGAAGGTGTACAGATCATTTGTGTGTCGCTTTGTGAGTTTTCATCCGTTTTTTTGAGAAGCGGGGAGAAGTTTCAAACATTTTGGCTGCGAGGTGCGGCCACTGGCGTAGGCCTAGTTGGTATTTAAATTACAGGAAATTCAGATGGAGCCCGGACATCATCAAAATCGATGTGTGCCCGTGGCGTGCTCTCACGACCCCGTGGAAAAAAATTGGTAAAGTTTGGCACAAGTTTTGATGATCGCTCCTTCCAAACCGCAGCATCTGACATCAAGGATCATGGATTCCAAAAGGACACATGTCAATTCAAACTCATATGGACGGTGACTTCATCATTTTGCCTCATAAAAATTTCCACGGTACGCCATCACCATTATACCACGGGTTTGATTTTCTGGCGCATTTCAGGTATCGTTAGCTATATTTAAGACATTTTTTGAGTTCAACGTGCATTTTGTGCATAAAAATAAAATTACAACCGGAACTGCATGTGGTGTCGAAAGGGATGAGGATCGCCATTCGATCTGGGACCATCCAATGGTGCAGATGTATGATCCGTTGGGTTTGGGTTTTGGCCAACCAGAAAGCACGCCTCAGATCGTGGGCGGGGTTTGGTTGGCACACGACTTTCAAGAACGAACCGCATGCTATTCGCAAGCCAGATTGCATATTTTTGTTCACACATACTGTAGTTAGATCAATTGAGTGTGCTACCTCTATGATATAATAATAATAACAACAAAACACAGTTCATATTCATTGCTTGAGCTGACAGCATATCAAGGTCAACATATTAACGGTTCTTACATCAATACAAAACCGGGCATAACTCACAAATTCAGTACGCGCGATAGTTCTAAATTAAACGAATTAAGTTGTAGGGTAGGCATAAAGACTAGTCTTACGGCTTAATTCCCATGTACATGGGGGAACTGGGATCATTACGTTGACCCTGAATGAACTTAGGTTTTCTGATGATTTTACACTTCTCTGTTACACGGGCGCGTGATCCCTTGGCTGGCAACTCATCAAATTCATCGTACTCATCCTCATCGGCAACATCGTCGACACCGAGTACCCTTCTCTTCCCATGCATCACTACATGGCAGTTCTTATGCAAGGGTCTTCCGCAAAGAAAATCTGGGTAGCATCGCTGTCAAGAATGAACAGGTCCGCATGATATGTCATCGTTGTCCTGTTAACACAGGTCTTCCTGTAATCACCAACCCTTACATGACCAAGAGGGATCCATGCGCACCTGAATAATGCCACCTTAACTTTCACATAGTCAAGCTCCCAAATCTCTTTAATGGTTCCATAGTATACCCTTTTATCAGCTTCATCTACAGTCATGCATTCTATTCGAACAACATTGTTCTATATGAGGTCTTCTGATCACGTTCCTCAGTGTAGAACGTGCATCCATTTATGTCATATGCTTGGTACGTCAACATTGTAGGTGATGGCTTTTATGCCAACCACGTAGCAATGTCAACGATGGATCCTTGTGCCAAATAATTCTTTAGCCATTTGGCGTAGTTCTTAGTGTGCTCCTTCATCTCCACATCTGATGAAGGCACCATTGGTAAGAAGCTTTGGTGTATCTCCGCCAAGTGTTCTTCGGCATAAGCGCTGGGAACTGGGTTGTTAAGCAGTACCGTCAAATGGGATTTCTCTGCCAATCGTCCTGTCAGGTCCCAATCTATCCCGATCTTATTTAGCATGTCCAACATATAGCTCCTTGCTAAATTCGTCCTGAATGGCTCCCCAAGGAAAGCGATCTGCCGCCGGATCCGGAGCATGACTCCAGACTCCCGCAACACGAGTTCGACTCCGAGTTTTGCACCACCGAGAAGTACCAAAAGCTGAGTTGTGTGCACGGACACACTCCCGCTCGACGTGTATGCATGGAGGGATTCGACATTGGCAAGCGGTTTCTCAATTGCCCCTTAGAGGTTAGTGCTAAGTTCATCATTTTACTTCTGTTAATGCCATCGCTCATCCTGAATACTATTTAACACTGGCAAGGATATGAGGCTTGTGCCTTTGTTAACCGTTGGATGAAGAATGGCATGGAAGGGCGGAGTGTTATCACCAAGCTCACAGAAGATAACGTAAAGCTAAAGAAGAAACTGGTTGATCTGGAATGTACAATCAGTACGATGAAGCAAGAAAGAATCAATCACAGGCAATAGATGAAAGCAAGAGACAAGAAGGAACTAGCATGTCTAGTTGTGGTTATCGCATGAGCCATGTTCTATCCGCTGTTTGCAATGATGCTTAGGGGTTTTGTTTGACAGTATTGCTAAAGCACATCTAGATGTGCTCTAAGTAATGCACATCTAGGTCCTATGCCATTGATGTTATGTGAAGATTTGTGCAGATATTTTCCTTCGTCTTTTTTTCTTTTCCTTTGTAGTTTGATTATTACTGGCTTTATAAGTAAGAAGAGCTCAATGTATTGCTTGCCAACTGTCCTACTCCGTTCGTACCAGCACCGGAGCATAATCCCAAAACTCGTTCCTTCTTTTTGTCCTAAAAAATAAACCAGCCAATAGGAGTCCTGTGCAACCCCGGGAATTTGGAGCGACTGGGTACAAATAATTTCGGTTGATTATATCAGCGGTTAGATAATACATCAATCCCCGCTTCAATTGGCATTTCCTCTTCTCTACATACCCCGCTTAAGTGTCCACCATCTTCATTGACCCCGGCAGGCTGCGCTACACACTGGCACACACTCTGCAGCCATGTCCAGCGACAGTGAAGACGACAGTTCGGCCAGTAGTCTGGCGCCCGATGATATGTCAACATCGAAATCATCCCGCTCGTCTTCCATGAGTCCGGTGTCGAGCCCAGACCTCAATTATATCCGGATCATGGAAGGGATGCCGCCCCCGACATCGTCAGACGACAACCAGACGGACGAGGAGCCATCAGAGGATGGAGAAGAGGACGACGATGAGGAGGAGGAGGAATTTTCGAACAAGGAGGAGGAGGACGACGACAGCAATGACGATGACGACGACGACAGCGATGAAAAGCCAACCGTCAACGGCAAGAAGCATCCTCGCTAAGACGATGTCGCGGGCCATCCAACACCAACAACAAGAAGGACTAAATTAATCAGACCTTTCTGTTTGCTCATATTAATTTGTTATCTCTGTTTATCCTGTCATTCTCATCGCAGACGATTAGTAATACGTATTCGACAGAGATCTTCTACACTATCGCCCATGGGTTGGTTTGTTGAATTGTGTGCCCGAACGAGCACACAATTCACAAAAAGACCATATGGGCTGCCTATAATGATCGCACACAATTCTGATTACCAACATGTTTTCCCGGTATCACACACATCTTGTTACGCCGACTCGTTTGTGTTCACCTCGATCATCGCAAACAGTTCATCGGAGCAAACTGTATGCCATATATCGCACACACATTGATATGGCTGCCCGTTTTTGTTGTTCTGTCTAATCGCAAACAATTCGTATGGATCAACCAGATGCCAGCATCACACACGCAACTAAAATCTGAACCGTGTTTGATGTGCCCGCCATCGCAAAAGGTTTGCACCTGACGGTTATTTTACACCACCGTTTGCGGTTGTTGCATCGCACACAGTTTTGTCGAAGGGTCTCTGATCGTAGTGTCGCGTTAGCAGCATCCTGAAGTAGTGGTATGTGCAGTGGAGATTGATCGCACACGTAGCGGATCCTAGAAACGTGTATGATCTCCAAGTCTATGACAGACATTTCGCTTTCACCAACCGTGTGCAGTGTAATCCCTAATCAATCACTAATTAATCCCTAATTTAAAAATCATATATTTTGAATTTTATAGTAGGCAATCACTTATTTCATATCCAACCATGTTTATTACAAATATAGGTTCAACCACGAATGCATAATTCGATGCACAGGTACATATACTGAAGCACTACAGAAGCACCAAGTAAAGAATGATGAACCACGGTTGTACTAAAGACTGTAAAGCGAGAGGCGAAAGACATTCTGGTTGCTGGAGAAGCTGAAGCGGAATGCCCATATTGTGCCCTTCTGCATGCGTAATGCGCGCACGACTCTAGGTCAACCCCTTGTGATGGCTGCCCGTCCATCCTTCACTATCTTCATTACGACTTCTCGATGCTCATTGTAGTCTGGATGAAATACTTTAACCTTCATTGCGTGTCCACCAATCATGTACTTTGCGAGGTAATCTCGAGTGAACTGCTTCGGGAACCACTGCGAACGAAAAAGATTCAAACATTGTTGTCTAACAACTCATTATGGGTAGTAAAAAGAGAAGGCTGCAGATTTTGTAGTTACCATCCTACAACTCACTGTTGTGTTGGATAGAGCATAAACAAATAATTTTCTTGCCACCATTCATATCTTTTTGCTAATGGTCCTTATCAGTCACTTGATGCTTGTCCAGGAATATCTCATTGTCCCATGTGCAAAAAGGGTCGATACATGAATCCTTGCTAAGGGCATATGTACCTACAAGCAACAAGTCAATATTAGAAGCTAACAAGTGTCCAGGCCTGGATCTATATGCACTACATCATGGAACGACGGGGGAGTACAAGCCGAGGGATGAAGCTAACATCGGCGGAAAATGGTGGCCACCCCCTTGTTGTCCTGCATAAGTAGTGGAAAGGCATGATAAGTACATCAACCTTGACATCAAACAAATATAGCAAAGGTAAACAACATCATCTCCAAATGATAGCTTGAATGTGTTGGTTTTAGCATGCTATTAAAGCATATATAAAATGGAAGGCACGTTACCGACAGCAGGCTTAACAACCATCAAATATTGCAATTCAAACTGGTATTGTTGAAAATGAATAGAACGTAGGTAATGCTTAAACATCACACTGCATAAATGTGTGAAACTGAAACAAAGGACATGTGTTAACTACACTAGGCATAACTAGAACCATATATAGCTGTTCAAACTGGTATTGATGCAGTCGAGCGGCACAATTCCGACTTGCACATAATGGACAACACATTGTGAATGAGTAAAATAAACAAGGCATAAATGATCAGTATAACTACGAAATATAGCCATTGAAAACTGGATAGAGTCTCACTTTAACCAACCTAACAAGCAAATACAGATAAACATGGCATATGCTTGAAAATAGGACAAATGTTCACTGCAACCAACCTAATAAGCAAATACATATAAACAAGGCATCTGCTTGAAAACTGAACTAATGCTAAAAAAGCAACCTAACAACCAAATACAGGGCATCTACTTGATAGCTGGACAAATGCTCACTGCAACCAAACTAAGAACCAAATACATATAAACAAGGCATCGGCTCGGTAACTGACAAAATGCTCACTGCAACCAACCTAACAACCAAACACAGATAAACAAGGCATCTACTCACTATAAACAACCAAATGTAGACATTCGTGAAATTGAAGTGGACAATTCATACTTAAACATTGCATAACCCTATTGAACAATACAATTTTGCATAACTGAAATAATTAAACACGACACAGTTATAGCACCGCACGACAAATGCTACTACAACAAAGGGTACAGGTTGGCAAGCTAGAGAAGGTAAGATTTGCTGATAGGATGTTGCCTCACATTTCATGAACGGGATCCTTCCAGTTCGAAGAGCACATACCCATGGTGCACTCTCTCATGTAACAGATGGGTTGTTTCACCTTGGAAGAACCTTTATGGGTGCCCTCCTCATGGTCGTGGTCGTGGTCGAAGAGATCTAACTTGGCAATTGAGGATCCCAAGCCGCCGCCGTAGAACATGTACCTCAGAAATGACAAAATGGACTCGATGGCGTATAAGGATCGCAAATCCTTGACCGCTTGGCGGAGGAGATCAGCGGCAGGACCGTCGAAGAGATCGATGGTGGTTCAACCAGAGGGGTTGGGGATGAACCACGTAAACTGTGACATGGCCCACGTGATGACGTCATTGTCGACGAGCTTGATGTGGTAGCCAGCTTTCTCGAGATACAGTAATACGCAAGCCCGCTGACATGAAGCCTTCAACATGGCAACATAGTCAACGTCTTCGCCGGCTTCCATAGCGAGGTGTTGCCCCGGGATCGACAGGTCGGGGCGAACGATGACCACCTCACCAACGTCCGCCGGAGAGGCCATGCTAAACCTCTTCTTGGCCGAACACTCATCGGGCTCCCTGAGATACGTGGTCGAGCTTAGGCTGCGACATTCTGGAGCAGGGGATGTGGATCTGGCGGGGAGGGACACCGCAGGACTCATCTAAAAACTTAGGGGAGTGGGGCGACGGTATGGGAATCGCTGGGTAACTTGAACTTTATTATCTAAGCTAGGACGAATGGGCAGACCGGCATGAGTTGGCGGCGGCGCCGACTGCGGCCTAGGGCTAAGGTTTGAGGGGGGACGGGGCCGAGTGGGGGTACTGTGGAGGGGGGGATGGTGGTGTATGAGGATACACCGCGGGTACTGAAGATTTTAGTAATGGTGGGTGGAGATGGTGGTGGATGAGGGAGGGCGACGGTTCAAATGCCTCGGCTACTGCAATTTTACTATAAGGTCGGTGCTAGAGGAGTGTGGGCGACGGTTGAATACGGCGGCTACTAAAATTTGGGTAAAGAAATTGATGCGGGGCGGGAGTGCCCAAGATCGCATACGGTCCAATAAGAACATGTGTGTAGGATAATAAGGAAAAGTGGCTGTCGGGGAGGCTGATCTGGCCCACGAACACCTATGGGACCGGCGGACCGAGCCCCTTTTGGTTCGCGGGGGGCGGAGGTCGCACGAAGAGCAGATCGAGGCGAAGCACACGAGCGGTTTACCCAGCTTCAGAGCTCTCCGGAGAGATAACACTCCTACTGCTGCATGTCTGAGTGTATTGAGTTCTTGCTCAGGAGCGCTGAGTGCTACAGTACACACAAGCTGCTAACGAGACCGAGCGTGAGTATCTTTCCCTCCCTTCCTACATTGCGCATGGGCCTCCTTTTATATGCTAAAGGGGTCTCCGATAGGTGGCAACATAGACAAGGGTAAAAATGGAAAAGGAGTGGTTGGTACAGCTACTTGTACAGTGTATCATACCTAACCCTGACGGCGGGGACAAAGGCATTAAATGCCGTCTCACGCCGCCCTAACAGTGCGAAAAGGGACCGTCAGGCGCCACCGCTTGCCACGATGGCAATCTTGTCGGCGCCGCTTGCCTGCGCTCACGTGGTCCGACGGCCTCTTGCCACGCTACCGCTGGAAAGGTCCCAGGCGACACGTTAGTGGATGTGCCGGAGCGCAGTACAGAGTGGTGGCTGCCATGGCAAGCGCCTTGCCTTGATTGTTGTCTTGTCGCGTCAGGAAGCTTGTCGCTCATCGAGCCTTCCCGGCAAGCTCCTCTTGCCGGGCCTTGTCTCCCTAGGTGCCTTGGGTGGCCTTCCGGCAAGCTCCTCTTGCCGGGACCTTGCCTCCTAGGCGCCTTGGGTGGCCTTCCCGGCAAGCTCCTCTTGCCGGGGGCCTTGTCTCCTTGGCTTGAATACTTTGTTCTTGAAAATGGCTCCAAAGGAACCACGGAGGACCTTGGCGGTCACCCGGTAAGCCTTGCTGCGAGGGCTGCAACTGCTCAGGCACAAGTTCGGGATACTAGGGTACACCTACTCTAGTACACCGACAGAGCCCCGGCTCGGGCCACACGGTGCCGAAGCGCTGTTGGGCCAGGCCCAAAACAGGCTGCACGGGCACGCGCGGCCTGGGTTACGCCGTAACTCACCCCGGATCCACCACGCCCTTCACGAACGGCACGCGTCGAATGCGGCGTCGTGGGAGAGATCGTGGGTGGTTTCTTTATTCGGAAAAACGGAACGTCCGCCCCCTCCCTCTTTATAAGCAGGGGAAACAGGGGCAGTCCGTCCATCTCGCCAGTTGCTGTCCAGTCTCGAAAAACCCCCGCTGCCTCCCCCTTCTTCTCAAGGCTGAAGAGAGAGCAGCGCCCGCTTCATCGCCACCAAGCATCACCAACGCCGTCGATCTCCTCACCACCTCCGCCATGGCTCGAAGCCGACAAGGGAAGGCCGTGAAGTCGATCGAGGCGCAGCGGCTTGCGGCGCGGAAGGAGCGGCAATCTCCCCAGCTCGCCATGAGGGAGCTGAGGGAGTACTAATACCTCTTCTGGTCGACGGAGACGCGAGCGCATCCGCGCACGAAGGTACTCCCAGCTGCTGCTTCGGAACTGGCTCCGAATGGGTACCCTTTCTTCGCGCTGTTCTTCTACTGCGGGCTCTGCCCGCCTTTCTCTGAATTTTTCTGCGATATCATGAACACCTACGGGTTCCGCCTCCTTGACTTCACCCCAATGCTGTTCTGACCATGGCAGTTTTCGCACATCTCTGCGAAAACTTTGTCGGAGTCCATCCAAACGTAGCCCTTTTCCGCCACTTCTTTATGCCCCGAGTTGAGAGAGGGAGCCTCTTTCCGTGGGATCGCTGGATCTCGAGGACCGCAAGAAGGAAGCTTATCTGGAGGGAGAGCTCTGCGGCAAATGGGATGAGTGGAGAGCAGACTAATCTTTGGATTGTCGAGGAGAACCCGCAGCCGTTTACCGCCCAGCGCCAAACCTCGATGGTCTTGGCAACGATTGCATCAGTCTGGCCCCGGAAGACGCTAGGCTGAAGATTGCCGTCATCCGGATCCTACGCCTGAGGCTTGCCGGACTCACTGTAGGTGCCGTTGGCGCAGATTTCCTTCGTCGCCGCATCGCCCCCCTGCAGGAGAGGTGGAGACCGCATCCGTGCAATGATGCCGTTGTGCGACTCGCATGGAATCATTCCAACCTGGCAAGAGCCTGCAGATGACGTCGTGCGAGTGTTCTTTGACAGCCTGGTAGAAGTGCCGGTCCGCCCGATGAATGTAAGAGCCTCACACGCCGACACCACCGACGATGAGATGCAGCGACGCCACTCAGCCGGAAGAGGCGGCAGCGGCCGCCATGCGGCGAAGTTCGGATTCACCGTGGAGGAGGCAGAGGCGCAGAGGCGGCAAGCCTTGTCGAGCGAAGGGAGTTTGCCGGCGAGGAAGAGCTTGTCGGGCCTGAAGCTGAGTCGAGCGAGCCCGCCGAGGGCGCCTCCTCCCCTCCTTCAGACAGCTTGCCGCGAGCGGAACCCCCAGCTCCACCAAGAAGGCGTCTCCGCAAGGCCGGAGACGTAGCGAGGCGGCAGACGGGTCAACAGCCGCCGCGCCGCACGATGCGCTCCACCGCAGCAAGAACTGTTGCCGCGGGAGCACCTCACGCCGCTGCGGCAGCTGGAGCGGGGCCCTCGCAGACCACCGCTTCTGCTCCCGCCAAGCGGCCAAGGGAACCTACTCTTCCGCCTCGACGTCTTTGGAGGCGAGCTGAATTTGATCTCTCCGCTCAGCTCCGACGAGGAAGAAGAAGAGTAAGATTCTCTTGCTGCATTTGTAGTTCTTGACTTGTTGCTTTGTCTTGTATCTGATTTGCTTCACTCAACCCATTCCTTTTCGTGACGCTGGCCCAGAGAGCGTCGAAGAAAGCCAAGGCCCCGGTGATTGTCATCGAGGACGAACCCACCGCGACAGCAGGAGGTGCGTCCGAGACCACCTTGCCGGACGCGGCAACTCTTCCTCAAAGCAGCCCCCAGCGTAAGTATATGGTTCACTTCCTACTGTTCGGCGTGCATGGGTGCCCTTTCTTTGCTGATATCTGACTGCTGATTTGTGTAGGAGCAGAGCAGCCTTACCAGGAGTGCCCCCAAGCCGCCTCGACATGCCTTCTCGCCGACCACACCGCCAAGGAGGATTCCCGGCAAGGAGGCGTTCTCCGGCAAGGGGCAGTTCTCCGGCAAGGACAGCTCTGGCAAGGGACAGCACTAGCGATCTCAAGCGGCGGAGACCATGACTGCAGACCCTAGCACAAGTAATCCTCTTGCTTGAAAACTTCCCTTGTGTTCTTCTTCTTCGATTTTCTTTTGAATATTTGCTTGACTTTTCTTCATTTTCCGATTGCCGATCCAGCCGCCATAGAGCCAATGGAGACCGAGGCCGCCGGAGAGGAGGACGCGGCTTGGCACATCGACGACGCCCGCTGCCATCGGAGAAGAAGTCGGGCGCCGACGAGTCCGGGCCGAAGAGTCCGCTGCCAGCTGCCGCCGCAGGCCGGGCGAGGGTCCGCGATCGTGACCGACGGCCCGAGGCCGCAGGAGCGGCAGCGCCACGCCGACCGCCGATCCTCCGCCGCCGCGGGCAGATCGGGTTCAAGAGCCCCAGCCCGGCGCCTATTTGAAGGCCGGAGATGGCGTCTTCATCAAGCTCCCATGGGCGTCGAGCTCCAGGGCGCCGGCCGAAGGAGAAACTTTTGATGAAGAGCTGCTCGCCTCCGCTGGACTGACGCTGGTCGACGCACCAAACAGCAGCAGCGGCGAGCCTGAGGAGGAGCAGCTGCTGCGGAAGCTGCTGTCGCTCTACCGCGCCCGGCAAGCCAAGCTGGAATCCCGGGAAGCGCTTGTCGCGAAGGCGGGAGCAGACATCGAGAAGTGCGCGGAGGAGCTCTAGGGCCTCAACCAGGAAGCTCTCCGGTCCTTGGCAGAGGAGCGGGAGCAACTCGCCGAGGAGCGCAAAGCCTTCCTCCTCGAGAAGGCCGAAGCTGAGGAGGAACAGCGGCTTGCCGCCGAGAAGCTATCTACGCAGGAAGGTGAGTTGGCGCAGAGGAAGGTTAATCTTGACAGCCATGAGGAGGATCTAGCCACGCCTTGTAGCAAACATTTGGCGGGGCTCTCAAGGAAGCAAAGGATGCTGCCGCAGCTGCCGAGGCCGCCAAGAAGGAGCTGGAGACGAAGGTGATGCAGCTGGAAGCCAATCTCAAGGAGAGCGGCGAGGAGCTTGCTGCACTCAAGCATGAGCGCGAGAAGGACGCCTGCGCTCTTGGCGAGCTGCAGGGCCGTCTCGCCGAGAGGAGCAAGGAGCTCAGCGCCGCCAAGGACTCCAACGCAGATCTTGAGTTGAAGCTGACCACCTTGACTCGGGGGCCAGGCGCCAGAGGCAGGAGGTGGCCTTGAAGGAGAAGATCAAGGCCGACGAGGCGCTGTCTGGCGAAGTCTTGCTGCCGCCTGCATACCTTTAGGGAGAATGTGGAGCACCGGACCGAGGGTCTCGTGGATGTTGCTTTGCAGCCATCGGCTGCTGTGAGCTGGCACAACCGGGATGGAGGATCTTGGATATTCCTCCGATGAGAACCTCCGACCCAGCACCAAGCTCAGCTTGTTCTTCAAGGGCGTGGTGACGACCCTCCAGCCGACTCGGGAAGAAATCCCAAAGCGGTGGCGAGGAGTCGCGCCCGGATCTGCGGGAGCTCTTCAAAAGGTGTTGATGAAGGTGGCCTTCCGCAATCCAGCCTCAACCTCACCATCGTCCTCAAGTCCTTGCCGCCTGATGCTGATGTGGAGGCGCTTTATACCCTTGTCGCACCCATCGTGGTCAGGTTGAGCGGGATCATGAGGGTTGAGGGAGATCGCGTAGATTAAGCCGCCCTCTTTCTCTTTTTTCTTGCCGCTCTTTGGTCATGTTATGAGAACAATCTATTAGAGCTGCGACAAGCTATCTTGTAATATAACTCTATTTCGGTAGCAATTGCTATGTTATTTCCTTTACTTGGTTCCTTCCTTTGTATGTTTTTGCCCTATGCTTTTAGGGAACTTGTCGGCAGTGCACTGGGTCATGAGCCGAAAAGGGACGTCAAGAAGGCCTGCGTGCTGCCGCCAACAAGAAACCTTGTCGCAACTAGTCGCAGCTCACTTAAGTTCTTGAGCGGACTCGAAACAAAGTAAGGGCAACTAGCTACGAGTTGGTTCCTCCGCGCACAGGTTTTCCATACAAAGTACGGTCGCTCGAGGAAGATAACTTAAAAATTTTAAAACTGATTGCTCAAACTTTAGCAACTTATCTTTTCTCGCTGCTTGCTTCCCGGTAAGGCTAGACTTCCTTGAGCGACGCTTGGTCCACACCATTATCTTCTCCTTTCCCCGGCAAACTTGTGGGCGAGGGAACCTTCCTTTCTTTGAGAAAGAGAAAGAAGAGAAAATAAAGATATGGAGCCTTATGGCTTGTTATTGCTTACCGGGGGTAGGTGCTGCACAAAGTGTCAGATAACGCATGCAAAATAGAAGTAGAAATCATGAAATTGACAAGATGTGCGGAGCACATTAGCTTTACTTATGCACGGGGTCTCATACCGGCTTTGTACAAAGGATTACATGCAACATCGGCAAGACTTGTATTAGGTGGTTGCCGGAACAGGTTCCGCAACCGCGCTTTACGGGTAAAACTTACGAAGATTGTCAATGTTCCAGAGTTGCTCACCGAATGCCATCTTCGGTCTCAAGGCGACAGTGCTGCCAGGCCTAGTGACTCGTTTCACCCGGTAAGGGCCTTCCCACTTCAAGGCGTCAACTTGTTGGAATTCTTGGCGGACTGAACGCGCCGAAGAACAAGGTCGCCTTCCTCGAGACTTCGCATTAACTTTGCGGCTATGGTAGCGGTGCAAAGCTTGTCGGTATCGAGCAGCTCGTCTGACAAAGAGTCAAGACGATCCTCCTCAAGGAGCAAAGGCGTCATCTTGTCGCAATCGCTCTTGCTCAAGCTCATCATAAGCGAGCACTCGAGGTGATCCGTGATACGAAGTTCCGTGGGGAGAACTGAAGCTGCTGCGGGAACATCTGCTTCCACGGCGAGAACCTGCGGCTCAGCCGGAGCTTGACGTTCCCCGGCAAGCTTGCCGGAGCAAAACCTGTCGGGAGCGTCTGCTTCGACGGAACAAACCCTAGGGCTTGCCGGAGCAGACTGCTCCTTAGCACTTGCCGGTGGAGCTCGATGGTGCGTCCTCGACGGTAGCGCAGCACTCCGAAGAGGTGCGCTTGCCGGAGTGGGCATCAGAGCTCTTGCCGGACTTGGAGCGTCTGCTTCAACGGAACAAACCCTAGGGCTTGCCGGAGCAGATTGCTCCCCAGCACTTGCCGGTGGAGCTCGATGGTGCGTCCTCGACGGTAGCGCAAAGACCAAGAGGTGCGCTTGCCGGAGTGGGCATCGAGCTCTGCCGGACTTGGAGCGTCTGCTTCAACGGAACAAACCCTAGGGCTTGCCGGAGCAGACTGCTCCTCAAAGACTTGCCGGTGGAGCTCGATGGTGCGTCCTCGACGGTAGAGCAGCACCAAGAGGTGCGCTTGCCGGAGTGGGCATCAGAGCTCCTGCCGGACTTGGTCTTCTTCTTCACCGCCGGTTTTTCTTTGCCGGGGCGGTCTCCTCACTATCAGATCCTCCTGCTTCAGTATTCTCTCCGGGGAGTCTCCTCCCTTCCTCAGCACGTGCACACTTGTCGGCCGGGGCATATAGCTCACCGACGCTCTCGATCTTGCACATCGCCATCCCTCTCAAGATCTCGCGGTTTCGCGACGCTCGATGGAACGCTGATTATCATGGCAGGTGGACATCTGGGATGTTGTGCTGCACACGGCTGAATCTCTGAATGTACTTGCGCAGGGGCTATCCTTCCTTCTGGGCGAGCAGATGAAGGTCGCTTTCTTGGCCATGGGGCTTGTGGTCACCAGAAGGCGCCGATAAACTGATGGCATAGATCTGCCCAAGAAGATATGGAGTTGTCCGCAAGTGCATGAGCCAGATCTGGCATTGGGCTTGAGCACCAGCTGGAAGTAGTTGGCGAGGATCTTGTCGCCTCGCCCCGCAGCTTGCACCGCGATGGTGTAAATGCCGAGGAACTCCGACGGATGCGCTCTTGCCGCCGTACTTCTCTCGCACGTCTGCTTGAAATTCTTCTTGCTGGGCCACCGGACTTGTCGCAGCTCACGAGTGAACGCAGGGCAACCTACACAGTATGGCAAGTCACCTGGTTCCCCTGGCGCATGCATGTCGACAGAGGGCCCAGCGCGCTGGTCGGATTGACGCCGCGCTTCTCTTCGGCGCTCGATGCGAGTTCGAGCGTCTTCTTGCTGTTGTTCGTGAAGAACTTGGCGCTGATCGCGACGAGCTCGTGGATCCGATGATGCGGTGGAGTCGCTGTCGAGGTGGATCCGGCGAGTCGGCGATCTTGGCCTTCGGGGCGGAGAGTGCATGGTGGTTGCACCCCCACCGGTTTCGGCTACCACCGCTCGTGTTTGGCAGTCCTGCCGCGGCAGCGATGCACTCGGCCGTCATGGGGCGTCGCCGCTGGCAAAGCCGATGAGACTACGAATGGTGGCCTCCATTCATTGACCTTGTCGGCTGTTGGAGGGTAATCCAGAGCAGTTGAGCTCTCGCCAAAGCTTCTGCTGGAGTGGTGGGTGGCGATGGCGAACGGCGCGAGGAGCGGATATGCTCGGACTTCTAACTATGTTAGAAGGAGCAGTATCCCGTCCAGGCGACCGTGCCTCGCTCGCGCTAGCATGTTGGCGTGCATGCTGGTCTTGAGCATCCCGAGATCCACCAGCTCGATCTTGGTCCAACGAGCATATGGCGTTGTGGATACCATGACGCTGTCGGTCCTGCGCCTCCTGAGACGGGCGTGGTGCATGTACGGACGCCGAGGTCTGCGCAGCCTTGTCCTTGGACTTGGCAGCACCGTGGGCTCCCCCGTCGACGTCCATTCTTCCGTCGGCGTCTACCCCACCACCCGTTTGCTCCGGTGGTGGTGGGTTCGACGCGGACGGAACATCTACCACCGAAGCCTTCTTCTTCGGTGGCATGTCGATTAAGATGATGAAGATCTAGCTCGTGTGGACGTCGGATCAGGTTCACACAATCTCGACGCCCCCTACCTTCCGCGCCAAAGATGTCGGGGAGGCTGATCTGGCCCACGAACACCTATGGGACCGGCGGACCAAGCCCCTTTCGGTTCGGCGGGGGGCGGAGGTCGCACGAAGAGCAGATCGAGGCGAAGCACACGAGCAGTTTACCCAGCTTCGGAGCTCTCCGAGAGATAACACTCCCATCACTGCATGTCCGAGTGTATTGAGTTCTTGCTCAGAGCGCTGAGTGCTACAAGACACACAAGCTGCTAACGAGACCGAGCGTGAGTATCTTTCCTTCCCTTCCTACGCTATGCATGGGCCTCCTTTTATATGCTAAAGGGGTATCCGGCTGTGTGGCAACGTAGACAAGGGTAAAATGGAAAAGGAGTGGTTGGTACAGCTACTTGTACAAGGTATCATACCTAACCCCGACGGCAGGGGACAAAGGCATTAAATGCCCGCTTCACGCCGCCTCTAACAAAGGCGTAAAGGGATCGTGTGGGCGCCACCACTTGCCACGATGGCAATCTTGTCAGCCGCTTGCCACACTGCTCACCGTCAAGACAGCCTCTTGCCACGCTGCTACCGAAAGGTCCTGTGGCGACACGTTAGTGGATGTCTTTGGAGCGCAGGTACAGAGTGGTGGCTCTGCGGCAAGCGCCTTTGCCGCGTTGTTGTCTTGTCGCGTCCGAAGCTTGTCGCCATCGGGCCTTCCCGACAAGCTCCTCTTGCCGGGCCTTGTCTCCTAGGGTGCCTTGGGTGGCCTTCCCGCAAGCTCCTCTTGCCGGGCCTTGCCTCCTAGGGTGCCTTGGGTGGCCTTCCCGCAAGCTCCTCTTGCCGGGCCTTGTCTCCTTGGCTTGAATACTTTGTTCTTGAATGGCTCCAAAGGAACCATGGAGGACCTTGGCGGTCACCCGGTAAGCCTTGCCGCGGAGGGCTGCAACTGCCCATGCACAAGTTCGGGATACTAGGGTACCCCTACTCTAGTACACCGACAGTGGCGGAACCGCCGATTTTTGCAACGCTCAAGGCAGGTAGTTTGTTTTTATATTTCTAGCTAGCTGGTCTATCGCACACGGTTCATCCTAATTTCTAAATAAACTTACCCGCCTTTAGCTTGCACAGTCGTGGTGATTTTACAGCGCACTTGCATCACACACAGTTAAGCCACTACCTCCACCATTTGCTCACGCTTGCGCAGTCGTGGTGATTTTATAGCGCACTTGCATCGCACATAGTTAAGCCAGTCTGCACCATTTGCTCGCACTTGCGTAGTCGTGGTTATTTTATAGCAAAAAAATAACCTATAAAAACATAGTCTACAAATTAGCAAAACAAGGATCCCAAGGTTTATATAATCATCATATCAGGTCATGTAGCGACCCGATCCGAATGGATCGAAGTCTCTGTGCATAAGTGTCATCCATGGATCGGTATGCTGACACACATAGTACTCGAGGATCTATAACAGAGGTAAATCACATGTATAAAGTAACGTAAATACTGTTACCTCAATCCATATAGCGGAAGTAACAACAAAGTTGTGGAGTTCCCAACAACACAAACGACAAAGTTGAGTGTAGACATTTTACCCCCTAACGTATCACTTACTCAGAATCCTGCAACATGAGATGTTGCAGCCATTTAGGTCAGTACATTGAATATACTGGCAATTTCACACCATAGAATAATTAGGAGAATGTCTATCTCTATATGCATATATGGCTGGTGGAGGCTCTAAGTTTAATTTTGCATAAAGCTAATTTTTTCCTACAACAAAGGAATAAATTTTATTTTACTACAACAACAACAACAAAGCCTTTAGTCCCAAACAAGTTGGGGTACGCTAGAGGTGAAACCCATAAGATCTCGCAACCAACTCATGGCTCTGGCACATGGATAGCAAGCTTCCACGCACCCCTGTCCATAGCTAGCTCTTTGGCGATACTCCAATCCTTCAGTCTCTCTTAACGGACTCATCCCATGTCAAATTCGGTCGACCCGCCCTCTCTTGACATTCTCCGCATGCTTTAGCCGTCCGCTATGGATCGAGCTTCGGAGGCTCATACTGAATATGCCCAAACCATCTCGCATTTATGTTGGACAAGCTTCTCCTCAATTGGTGCTACCCCAACTCTATCTCGTATATCATCATTCCGGACTCGATCCTTCCTCGTGTGGCCACACATCCATCTCAACATACGCATCTCCGCCACACCTAACTGTTGAACACGTCACCTTTTAGTCGGCCAACACTCCGTGCCATACAATATTGCGGGTCGAACTGTCGTCCTGTAGAACTTGCCTTTTAGCTTTTGTGGCACTCTCTTGTCACAGAGAATGCCAGAAGCTTGGCGCCACTTCATCCATCCGGCTTTGATTCGATGGTTCACATCTTCATCAATACCCCCATCCTCCTGCAACATTGACCCCAAATATCGAAAGGTGTCCTTCCGAGGTACCATCTGGCCATCAAGGCTAACCTCCTCCTCCTCACACCTAGTAGTACTGAAACCGCACATCATGTACTCGGTTTTAGTTCTACTAAGCCTAAACCCTTTCGATTCCAAGGTTTGTCTCCATAACTCTAACTTCCTATTTACCCTGTCCGACTATCGTCAACTAGCACCACATCATCCGCAAAGAGCATACACCATGGGATATCTCCTTGTATATCCCTTGTGACCTCATCCATCACCAATGCAAAAAGATAAGGGCTCAAAGCTGACCCCTAATGCAGTCCTATCTTAACTGGGAAGTCATCGGTGTCGACATCACTTGTTCGAACACTTGTCAACACATTATCGTACATGTCCTTGATGAGGGTAATGTACTTTGCTGGAACTTTGTGTTTCTCCAAGGCCCACCACATGACATTCTGCGGTATCTTATCACAGGCCTTCTCCAAGTCAATGAACAACATATGCAGGTCCTTCTTGCGCTCTCTATATCTTTCCATGAGTTGTCGTACCAAGAAAATGACTTCCGTGATCGACCTCCCACGCATAAAACCAAACTGAGTTTTGGTCACGCTTGTCATTCTTCTTAAACAGTGCTCAATGACTCTCTCCCATAGCTTTAGTGTATGGCTCATCAACTTAGTTCCATGGAATTAGTACAACTCTTAACATCCCCCTTGTTCTTGAAGATTGGTACTAATATACTCCGTTTCCATTCTTCTGGCATCTTGTTTGCCCAAAAAATGACGTTGAAAAGCTTAGTTAGCCATACTATTGCTATGTCCCCGAGACCTTTCCACACCTCAATGGGGATACAATCAGGGCCCATCGCCTTGCCTCCTTTCGTCCTTTTTAAAGCCTCCTTCACCTCAGACTCCTGGATGCGCCGCACAAAACGCATGATGTCGGTCTCATCAAAGGAGGCGTCCAGTTCAATGGTAGAACTCTTATTCTCCCCATTGAACAGCTTGTCGAAGTACTCCCGTCATCTATGCTTAATCTCCTCATCCTTCACCAAGAGTTGGCCTACTCCGTCCTTGATGCATTTGACTTGGCCAATATCCCTCGTCTTCCTCTCCCGGATCTTAGCCATCTTATAGACGTCCCTTTCACCTTCCTTCGTGCCTAACGGTTGGTAGAGGTCCTCATATGCCCGACCCCTTGCTTCACCAACAGCTTGCTTTGCGGCCTTCTTCGCCATCTTATACTTCTCTATGTTTTCTGCACTCCTATCCAGGTATAGGCGTCTGAAGCAATCTTTCTTCTCTTTAATCGCCTTCTGGACATCATCATTCCACCACCAGGTATCCTTATCTTCGCTTCTCCTTCCCCTGGACACTCCAAACTCCTCCGAGGCCACCTTACGAATGCAAGTCACCATCTTCATCCACACATTGTCCGCATCCCCTCCTTCCTCCCAAGGGCCCTCCTTAATTATCCTCTCCTTGAACACCTGAGCTACCTCCCCCTTAAGCTTCTACCACTTCGTTCTAGCGACTTTGGCACGCTTATCCCGCTGGACACGAATCCAAAAGCGGAATTCAGCAGCCACCAGCTTATGCTGGGGTACAACACTCTCTCCAGGTATCACCTTACAGTCTAGGCACGCACGCCTATCTTCTCTTCTCGAGAGGATGAAAGCAATCTGGCTAGAGTGTTGGCCACTACTAAAAGTCACCAGATGTGATTCTCTCTTTCTAAAGAGGGTGCTAGCTACAATCATGTTGTAGGCTAGAGCAAAGCTTAAGACATCTTTTATTTTACTACCAAGTTAAATTACCCATATTGAGAAGGTAACCCCAACTCAATCCCAAAAATCACCAAATCATTAATAACCCAACAATTTCATTAAATAGAGTGATGAGATCAACCAATAACTGAAATACCAGATACTCAAAGATGTCCATAACCGAGGACACGGCTAATCATGATTAGTTTGTACACTCCGCAGAGGTTTGCACATTTTTTCCCATAAGATTTGATCTCCTCCGTTGAATTTCTCGCACTGCATGATGTTTGAGAAATGGATGATCGAGACACAGTCTTTCTGAGGAGGTCCCCTTAACTGATAGATAGGACGGTACACCTACAACCCCCTACATCTGCTAGCCTATCATGGAAAGGTTTCCCACAACTTACTTAACTATGCCAGAGCCCATAATGACTTGTGGCTGCACACGAAAGTTTCTAGGCATGAATAATCTTATGATCCCTTTGAGCCTCGGTGGCATGCCAATAGGATGATCACACGGATACCTCGGGATCTCCTAGGACAACACTGGATTCCCCAGGTTCCCGGCAAGCCACTGGTTTCCCCAGTGTGCCCCAAACATTCCTCCCAGATGTGTGTTAATGTTGCCACCTTAAAGTTACCCTTAATTATTATCTCTCACATCTTGCATGAATCTCACATACCAATCCCCGTCTACTAGCATGGCTAAGCAAAATAAGCATAACGTATATTGCCGGGGTGATCAAATGTATTAGGTTCCTACCTCATCAACTACATAGCATAACCACATTTTCCCAATCCTACTGATGCAATCTTTGAGGGTTGAAACTAATGCATAAAAACTGGGTATAGGAAGAGTATGATCAAAGTGTGAACTTGCCTTATACTGTTGATGAAGATTCTTCGCACTCATAATTTCTAATAGCTCTACTCGTCACACTCCAATTAATCTATCGTAAGCAAGCAATTATAACCACACATAAGCAATCGCTCCAAGATCCAAAAGAACACAGAAAACACTTCCAAAAACTTCAAAAACCATCAGATAAAGCTTCTAGACAGAAACATATTTTTAATAGTAGCAAAATTGATCTTAACAGAAGGTACACGTCAAGAGCTCTGATTTGCAAAAAGAATCAATTAAATCAGAGTTATAAAACTCAAGTTATAGCCAAAACAAGTTTAAATTCAAATCTGATCTAATTCAAATTTTAAAATGTCAAAAAGTTGATTTAAGAAGTTCTCCGGATAGTTTAGATCATGACGAAGAATTGTGTGTTGATTTCGTTGGATTTGGGTAAGCGAGCAAAAAGTTACGAAGGTTCAAAGATCAGGGGCTAATCTCCAAGAAAATATTCACGGATGGGTCCCTGGCCGAAATTAAAACAGAAAAAGAAAAACCTATCGGACGAACATCCGCTACGGGAGACTAATGAACACAATCATTCGCTACAGAACTAAACGAACGAACATTCGCTAAATAACTAACCAATCGGGTTTTAAAGAAAAACTGAAAGAAAACCGGGCGGCTCGGCGGCGGTTACCGGCTCGATGTCGGTGGCGGTGGATCTCCACCGACGATGGGGCGAGGCGGCTTCGGCGACGGTGGCTCAAACGAGAGGCGGCGGTGGGAGTGCGGCGGCAATGGAGGCGGCTACGCGGGGCGGCGGCCTTCGGCGGTGTTGCAAAGTGCGGCAGCGGCGGCGGCACGGTGGCTGCGAGATGCGGTGGCGGCTACGAGATGTGGAGGAGAGAGAGGGGGTCGGGGCCGAGTATTTATAGGTAGGAGGGGCAGGCAGATGGCATGGCGGAGGGGCAAGGCGAGGCGGTGGCGGGATCGGAGTCCCGATCGAGAAGGCGGCGGCGAGGTGTGCGGGCGACGGACTCCGCTCAGGGTCGGGGACGAGCTGCGTGCTGCGCTGGGCCGCGGCCTGGCTGGCTAGCTAGGCCGGCCCAGTTCGGTGGAAAGTTTTTCTTTTTTTATCAGACAACAAAAATAAAATAAACAAAAAATAATAAAAATGATATATAGGTATATTATATATCAACATTTTCAAAAAAAAGATTTTCTAAAACATGAACATTTTTTAGCGGCAACTAAATTTCACAAAAAATTCAAATAAAGCAAACAATGCTACTGTTGCAATAAAACCCAATAAAAAATCATTTTAAAATACCAAAAATGCCGTCAATTTTTTTTCTCGAAATTTTACATTGAAGGGAATCATTTTACCCTTATTTCCATTTATTTTATTTTTGGAGAAAAATAATTTGAATGAAAACCTAATAACTCCAAATTGAAAATGGTTTTCAAAATACCTTCAAAGGGACTTTAAATTTGATTCTTTTAAACTTCCAACTCATATTTCATATGATTTGAAGAAGTCATTTTATCTTCTCTCTTGAAAATCATTGAGTTTCATAAAGTTTCTGAATTTGAAATATTTCCAAATGAAATTCAAATATTTTCAAAAACCCTTTTCATTTTAAATGGAAGAAGTCATGTCATCTTTTCTCTAGGGTTTTGTATTTGAAAAGAATTTGGATTCATGGAGATCAGAATGCAAAGTGAAAGTTTGTGAAAGTCATTTCATTCCCTCTCATTCAACTTTCAAAAAGTTTCAAATTTCACTCAGTTTCGCAAAACAAATCACGCAAGCAATCATTCTTACTTAATTAATATAACACTCCAAAATTTAGAATTTTGGGATGTTACAAACCTACCACTCTTAAAATGAATCTCGCCCTCGAGATTCGGAGAGGCTAGCAAGAAATAGGTTAGGTTTGAGGTCTCCTCAAAATCCATCCATCGTCACAAGGGGTCTGGGGTGCTACCACCCTTAGAAGAATGGTTACAGTTCCATCAAAACTCATATACTCCATCCTTATTCTTGACAGTGTCGGTCTTCTCAGATTCTCAGGAAAATTCCTACTATGGCTCTTCCGGTAGTGGCATAACCTTTTCCTCAATTCTTCTATCCTTTTATCTGGGTACGGTCCTCCTGTGACTGGGTATTCTTATCTGACGGGTCTGGCGCCAATACTAAACAACTATCAATATCTCATGGTGGTCAACAATTTCTGGTTTCTCCTACAGGAAATGGGTCTGGGATTCATTCTCACCGTATGACCTACGATTGGCAACAGCTGCCCTGTACAAGGGAAAATTGTCATACCATTCTAAGGTTTAAACAAGGTTTTGATCACCGTCTCTATACTATGGGTAAGTCAGTCAGATTTACCATCCCATATAGCAATGGCAAATAATACGAGTAAGTCGGCATGGTGATCAATCCATTCCGCACCCAAATCATTACCTTGTATATGGTTTAGTGAATCTCGCATTCTAACACTCGGTCATCCTCACAAGAATTGCAGAATTTCTCTTGTCCACGAACTGGGTTAATCCATTGATTCTGCAAGCCGAACAAACATCTATCGTTTCTTCACAACTCTTAGGTTTTGCGTAAACTCCTATAAGATCGTCTGTTGATAAATGTAACTTGTTCCAGGGTTTTCCCTTCAGCACGAGTGTGCTTGCTTCTTGGCAGGTCCTGGAGCCTGTGGGTTATGGGCTCACCTCATCACATTTATAGCTTCAACTCATCCTGGGTTACAATTGCTCCATATTACCAACATTATACCTCCTTTATATCCAATAGTACTTCATTGTTTCATAGTCTTGGGGTATCCCACATATCGAGATAAAACTCATACTTATTTTGTCCGAAGTCCACTCCGTGGAATATCATTATCTTTTCCCGGGGTCAAGTGTCCCCATAGGGTACTACCACCCTTGAAATGCACAAATTCTTCCATAGACCATATTTCTCATATCCTCGAAAATGGTCAAAATCTTTCTTCATAGAGTAACAACTCGTAAAATTCAACGTATGAAATCATGACACATGAACTTTATTAATTTCATGAATTTATTACAATCTCTTGCATTTCCATTACATGCCTCAACTCAACACCTGCATATAAAAAGAAATGTTCCCACTACTACTACTATATTTCTCACATACTCAACTATTTAGCACAAGCCTCCTTCTCTTTGAGACAATCTCTGGCAAAGTGCCCTGCTTCATTACAATGGAAACATATTAGTTCTGACAAGGCTCGAGGTTTCCTTGTAAATACATAGCCTCCTTGGGTCCTCAGCTTCCTTTTTGGGTAATCGCTGAAGTAGTGTGCTGAATCTTTGCACCTGAAACATGTGATATGACTCAGGTCCTTCTTTGTAGAAATTGGGTTGTTTCTGGAATCCAATCTATTTCTCTTCCTGGACTTTTCCGTGCCAATCAGGGCTTCTATTTCTGTCGGTGTACTAAAGTATGGGTACCTTAGTACCCCGAACTTGTGCACGGGCAGTCGCAGCGTCCCCGTGGCAAGCCTCGCCGGGCGTCCGCCAAGACCCTCCGCAGCCATTGAGAAGACAAGACCCCGACAAGAGGAGCTTGCCGGGAAGGCCTTTCTAGGCACAGACAAGGTCCCGACAAGAGGAGCTTGTCGGGAAGGCCACTCCAGGCACGCAGAAGACAAGGCCCCGACAAGAGGAGCTTGCCGGGAAGGCTCGGGGCGCGACAAGTCTCCGAGCGCGACAAGGATTCGGCCGCGTGGCGCTTGCCGCTGACATGCAACTTCTCTCCGCCTCCGCTCCAGCTCACCCAGCGACGTGTCGCCATGGGACCGTTCCATGGGCGGCGTGTCGGCGGTTGTGCAGCCAGCGGAGAGCAGCGATAAGCGGCGCCGACAGGCTCGCCATCGTGGCGGCGGAGGCGCACTGACGGTCTCTGTTACACTGTTTTCGGCGACAACGACGGGCATTTATTGCTTTTGTCCCTTGCCGTCGAGTTAGGTATTTTGCACTGCATACACTGTTCAAGTAGGTGTACCAACTCCTGTTTTTACATTCATACCCCGCCTATGTTGCCACTGTCGGAGACCCTTGAGCATATAAAAGGAGGCCTGAGTGCAACGTGAAAGGGTTCGGTTCCGTTCAGCTCGATGAGGCCAGGTTCGTCTCGTTGGGTTCATTCGACCCACTCGAGACCAGATAGACTCACGCTAGGTTTTGTAGCTCTCATTGCTCCCTAGCAAGAACACAATAGATCAAACAAGCAGCAGTAGGAGTTTTATCTCTCCGGAGAGCTCCGAAGCTGGGTAAACCGCTCGCGTGCATCGCCTCGATCCGCTCTTCGTGCGACCTCCGCCCCCCTCCGAACCACAAGGGGCCTGCTCCGCCGGCCCCATAGGTGTCCGTGGGTACGATCAGCCTCCCCGACATCTCTGCACGCCAGTAGGGGCGTCGAGGCCGTGTGAATCCGATCCGGCGTTCACGCTACAAGCGTCATCAACATCTTCCTCGACATGCCACCGAAGAAGAAGGCATCGTCCGCAGCAGAGCCGTCCGAGTCGTAACCACCCTCACCGCAGCAAACGGGTGGTGGGGCCGACGCAGGCGAAGGGCCGGGCGCCGACGAAGGTGCTCGCGACGTTGCCAAGACCAAGGACAAGGCACCACAAACCTCGGCGTCACAAGATCCCCGCGCCCATCTGAGGAGACGCGGGACCAACAACGTCATGGCGTTCACAACGCCATACGTTCGTTGGATCGAGACCCTCAAGACCAGCATGCGCGCCAACATGCTGGCACTAGTGAGATACGGTCGCCCGGACGGGGCGCTGCTCCTTCTAACGTAGTTAGAAGTCCGAGCGTGTCCTGCTCCTCGCATCGTTCTCCAATGCCGCCTACTACTCCAGCAGAAGCTCTGGCGAGAGCTCAGCTGCTCCTCGACTACCCTCCAACGGCCGGCAAGGTCGACGAGTGGAGGGCCACTATCCAGAGCCTCATCTGCTTTGCCAACGGCGACGCCCCGCGGCAACCAACCCCATCATTGCCGCGGCGAGACGACAAGGCACGAGACGGTGGCGACGAGACTGTCGAAGGTGCAACCACCGTGCACTCTCCGCCAAGAAGGCCAAGATCGCCTAGCCAACGGATCCATCTCGACAGCGAATCCACCGCGTCGTCGGATCCGCGCGCTCGCCGCGACCAGCGCCAAGTTCTTCATGAGCAACAACAAGAGGACGCTCGAACTCGCATCGAGCGCCGAAGAGAAGCGCGACGTCAGTCCGACAAGCGCGCTGGGCCTTCTGTTGACATGCGCGCGCCGGAGGAGCCAGGCGACTTGCCGTACGTGGTAGGTTGCCCTGCGTTCACTCGTGAGCTGCGGCAAGTCCAGTGGCCCAGCCAGAAAAACTTCAAACCAGACGTGCCGGAGAAGTATGATGGCAGGACGCACCCGTCGGAGTTCCTCAGTATCTACACCATCGCGGTGCAGGCTGCGGGGGGACGGGACGACAAGATCCTCGCCAACTACTTCCCGCTCGTGCTCAAGCCCAACGTCAGATCTTGGCTCATGCACTTGCCGGACAGCTCCATATCCTCTTCGGCAGATCTGTGCCATCAGTTCGTTGGCGCCTTCAGGGGTGGCCACAAACCTCATGGCCAAGAGAGTGACCTTCACATGCTCGCCCGGAAGGAAGGAGAGTCCACCTGCAAGTTCATTCAGAGATTCAGCCGTGTGCACTACAACATCCCAGACGTCCACCCTGCCGCGGTGATCGGTAGCATTTCATCGAATGTGCGGAACCGCAGGATGAGGGAGGAGATGGCGATGTGCAAAGTCAAGGACGCCGTGAGCTGTACACCTTGGCGGAATAAGTGTCTTGTGCTACCGAGGAAGGGCGGAGACTCCTGTGAGAGAATGCAAGCAGGATCTCGACAAGGATGACACCGCCCCGGCAAAGAAGGGCCGGCGGCGAGGCAACAGGAAGAAGAAGGCCAGAGAAGTGCTAGCTGTTGAGCAGTCCGGCAATGGAGGTGGCGACAAGAACGCCAAGGCTGGTGTCTCCGGCAAGGATATTGCCGCTGACGCCAACCACTGGCCGGTGGCGGCCACGACAAGTAGGACAGCTCCGCAAGCAAGATCTTGCAAGATCCACCGCACCAAGGGCCACGACCTCCGTGAGCTGCAAGAAAGTCGAGCTGCTTGTCGAACAGCAGAGAGCTGAGTACGAGCGGCGCGACAAGGAGAAGGCCCAGAAGGTGCCGGGGAGCAAGCAAGAAACGCCCCGGCCGGGAGGACGCCAGGCAAAGTCAAGCAGCGACAAGGAGATCGACCTCCCAGCCGCGACAAAGATGAAGATGATGATGACGACGAAGATATGGAGGACGGCGACGCCGATGAGCAGGAGTTTCGTAAAGCCACGGAGGTTCTCTGCGTTGACGGGTGCTTCGCATACCTCCCACCGCCAACTCAAGCAATGGATGCGGGAGGTCAATGCAGCGGAACCATCCGTGGAGTCACGCAAGCCTCTCAAGTGGTCCAAGACGCCTATCATTTTTGATATTGAGGACCACCCTGATCGCATAATCAAGGTCGGGTGCTTGCCGATGTTAGTCTCTCCAACCATCCGCAACCTCAAGGTCACAAAAATGTTAGTTGACGGCGGGGCCGGCTTGAATCTGATCTCCTCCGGTGCTCCGTAAGCTTCAACTCCCGACAGCCGAGCTCGAAGAGACCGGAACCTTCCAAGGAATCAATCCGGGAAGGAGCAAGCGAAGGGAAGATTACGTTGCGGTCACATTTGGCGTGAGCTGAACTTCAGGATCGAGAGGGTTACATTTGACGTTGCCGATTTCCCATTGCCTTACAATGGGATACTTGGCCGTCCAGCACTCGCCAAGTTCATGGCAGCCTCTCACTACGCTTACAACCTTCTCAAGATGCCGGGCCCGATAAGCGTCATCTTTGTCCATGGGACCAGAAGGATGCCCTTATCTGTGCCGACAAGATCTTCCGGGATGCAGCAGCCGCGACAGATTGCCAGACACTTGCCGCTGAAGCTCCCGGGGGGAAGAAGACCAAGTCCAAGTCCGGCAAGGGCTCTGATGCTCACTCCGCAAGCGCACCTCTTCGAGTGCTGCGCTACCGTCGAGGACGCACCATCGAGCTCCACCGGCAAGTGCAAGAAGATGGTGGCTCCGCCGAAGACCAAGAAGGTGCCCGCCAAGGAGGACGGCGCTGGTGGTACCTTCACCATCAGTGCCTCTCTCGACCCCAAATAGGAAGACGCGCTCGTTGCTTTCCTGCGGGCGAATGTCGACGTGTTTGCATGGCAACCGTCTGACATCCCCGGTGTTCCCAGGAAAGTGATTGAGCACCGCCGCCGTTTGTCCTCATGCACGGCCCATCAAGCAAAAGAGTCGGGGAAGCAAGCGTTGGAGCGCCAAGAATTCATAGCCGAAGAGATCAAGAACTGGAAGCAGCAGGCCTTGTCAGAGGAGTGCTCCATCCTACGTGGTTGGCCAATCCTGTAGTCGTGCGCAAGGCAAATGGGAAATGGAGACTTTGTATTGACTTCACGGATGTTAATAAAGCTTGTCCCAAAGATCCGTTTCCCTTGCCGCGCATTGACCAGATTGTTGACTCCACGGCTGGATGTGATTTGCTTTCGTTTCTTGATGCCTACTCAGGATATCATCAGATCCTCATGGCTGAAGAAGATGAAGAGAAGACCGCATTCATCACACCATGTGGCACCTACTATTTCATACGGATGCCTTTCGGTTTGAAGAATGCTGGTTCGACATTTGCAAGGGTAGTCCATGACGCTTTTAAGCCGCAAATGCACAGAAATGTAGAAGCCTACATGGATGACATTGTGGTCAAGAGCAAGGACAAAGCAACCCTGGTTCAAGATTTGGACGAGACCTTTGCAAATCTCCGCAAGATCAACCTCAAGCTCAACCCCGAGAAGTGCGTGTTTGGAGTCCCTTCCGGCAAGCTTCTCTGGTTCTTCGTGTCTCAGCGGGGGATTGAAGCTAATCCCGACAAGATCAAGGCCATTGAGCAGATTGAAGCACCAAAGCGCGTCAAGGATGTACGAAGACTTGCCGGTTGCGTGGCTGCTCTCAGCAGGTTTATTTCTAGGTCTGCTGAGCGCGCCCTGCCGTTTTTCAAGATTTTGAAAAAGGCAGGTCCAGTAAAATGGACTCCCGAAGCGGAGGCTGCGCTGCAGGACTTGAAGAGATACCTGTCCTCTACTCCAACACTTGTCGCACCTAAGCCACAAGAGAAGTTGCTGCTGTTTATAGCGGCAACCAATCAAGTGGTTAGTGCTGCGTTAGTAGCGGAGAGGGAGGCGGGTGACGAGCCAGCAACCACGGCAAGCACATCCAGCGACAAGCAGGGGGCTTCACCGACAAGCTCTGGTCCCGACAAGGACGAGTCCGCGAAGACACGTGAACAGATGCAGAAAAGGATGGTGCAGCGCCCAGTCTATTTTGTCAGCTCCCTCCTGCAAGGGGCTAGGTCAAGGTATTCTGGTGTGCAGAAATTGCTTTTCGGCCTTCTCATGGCCTCGAGAAAGCTGCGCCATTACTTCCAAGCACATGAGATCACAGTTTTCACTCGTTTTTATTTGAAGAAGATACCAGAATCCGAGCGGCAGGCAGGATTGTCGAGTGGGCACGGAGCTGTCAAGCTTTGGTCTCAAGTTTGAAAGCACATCAACTATCGAGCGAGCATTGGCGTAATTCATAGCGTAATGGACGCCAACGCCGGATGAAGAGATTCGAGACGAGCATTCCCGTCAAAGAAGCCAGCAAAGAGTGGATGATGTACTTTGATGGTGCCTTCTCGCTGCAAAGCGCCCGGTCTTGCGGCGTCGCTTATCGCGCACCGGAGAGCACCTCAAGTATCGTCGTCGAGATCGCTTTCCCAAGGAGCAAGCGACAAACAATACCGCAGAGTATGAGGGTTTGCTTGCCGGTCTCGGGATCGCAGTGGACCTTGGGATCAAGAAGCTTATTGTCGGGGTGACTTCGCAACTTGTCGTCCGACAAGTGAACAAGGATTACCAGAGTCCGTTGATGGAAGCTTACGTCGATGAAGTGAGGAAGCTGGAAGAGCACTTTGACGGCCCGCAAATGGAACATGTTCCAAGAGCTCGAATGATATTGCCGACGGCTCACAAAGTGCGCCGCACTCAAGCTACCTGTGGAACCAGGGATCTTTGTGCTCCAGCTGACTCGACCAACCGTAACACCATCGACCGGAAAGAGCAAGAAGAGGAAGTTGGCCTCTGGTGACTACTTTCCGACGGAGCTTCCCGAAGCCGTCGTTGCAAAAGTCCCCAAGATCAACACCAACAGTGCTGAGCAGCAGTCTGCTCCGACAGACCCCAGTGTTTGTTTCGTTGAAGCAAACGCTCCCGACAAGTCTTGCTCCGGCAAGCTTGTCGGGGAGCATCAAGCTCTGGCAGGGACGCAGGTTCTTGCCGTAGAAGCTGATGTTCCTGCAGCAGCAGATGTGCCTTTGGTCCTTGTTGTCGAGCCGCAAGCTCCAGCATGGGCGCAGCAGATTGTCCATTTCCTCCAGACAGGAGAACTTCCCGAAGATCAGGAAGAAGCGAAAAGAGTAGCCCGGCAGTCAAGTATGTACCAGTTTGTCGACAGCATACTGTACAGAAGAAGACTCAACGGTGTGAAATTGAAGTGTATTCCCAGGGAAGATGGACAGAAGCTATTGGCAGAGATACATGGAGGCATATGTGGTCACCACATTGGCAAGAAGAGCACTTGCCGCAAAGCTTTCCGGCAAGGTTTCTTCTGGCCGACAGCCCTCCAGGATGCAACGGCACAAGTAACCAAGTGTGAAGCGTGCCAGTTCCATTCCAAACAGATACACCAGCCAGCTCAAGCTCTCCAGACGATCCCTTTATCCTGGCCATTTTCGGTCTGGGGGCTCGACATCCTCGGCCCCTTCCCCCGAGCTGTCGGGGGCTTTGAGTACTTGTACGTCGCCATCGACAAGTTCACAAAGTGGCCGGAAGTGGAAGCAGTGAGGAAGGTGACAGCACAGTCAGCAGTCAAGTTCTTCAGGTCGATTGTTTGCCGTTTCGGAATCCCTAACAGGATCATCACCGACAACGGCACACAATTTACGAGTCGCACCTTCATGCAGTACGTCCAAGACCTTGGCGCCAAGGTCTGCTTCGCTTCTGTTGCTCACCCGAGAAGCAACGGTCAAGCAGAGAGGGAAAATGCTGAAGTGCTGCGCGGACTCAAGACCAGAACTTTCGACAGGCTGCACAAGTGCGGAAGAAACTGGATCGAGGAGCTGCCGGTGGTTCTTTGGTCGATCAGGACGACGCCAAATCGAGCCACTGGCCAGGCACCCTTTGCTCTAGTCTATGGAGCAGAGGCAGTTCTCCCCACGGAATTCGTGATACTGGATCGCCTTGAGTACTCGCTTATGATGAGCTTGAGCAAGAGCAGCTGCGATAAGATGACGCTGCTCCTCGAGGAGGATCGTCTTCAAAGCCGGCGAGCCGCTCGCTACCAAGCAAGCCTCAAGGCCGCTACCATAGCCGTAGGGTTAGTGCCAAGTCTCGAGGAGGCGACCTTGTTCTTCGGCACGTCCAGTCCGCCAAGAATTCAAACAAGTTGACGCCAAAGTGGGAAGGCCCTTATCGGGTGAAACGAGTCACTAGGCCTGGCGCTGTCCGCCTTGAGACCGAAGATGGCATTCCGGTGAGCAACTCCTGGAACATTGAGCATCTTTGTAAGTTTTACCCATAAGGCGCGGTTGTCGGAACCCGTTCCGGCAACCACCTTTTGTACAAGTCTTGCCGCTGTTGCATGTAATCCTTTGTACAAAGCCGGGCGCAGACCCGATGCATCGAAGAAGCTCATGCGTTGCGCATAGCTTGTCAAGTTCATGCTTTCATCATTTTATTGCATGCTTTGGCTAACACTTTGTGCAGCAACCATACCCGTAAGCGAGAATCGAGTCGATAGGCTCCATAATGTTATTTCCTCTTCTTTTCTTTTCTCAAAGGAAAGAAGGCTCTCGCGCACAAGTTAACCAGGGGAGGAGGAGATAATACTATGGACCAGGCACCGCTCGAGGAAGTTTCACCTCATCGGGAAGCAAGAAATGTAAAAGCTAAGTTGCCAAAGTTCGAGAAATCAGTTTTTAAATTTTAAGTTATCTTCCTCAAACGATGGTACTTTGTATGGAGAACCTATGCGCAAAGGAACCAACTCGCCGGCTAGTTGCGCCCTTACTTTGTTTCGAGTCCGCTCAACAACTTAAGTGAGCTGCGGCTAGTCCGCGACAAGGTTGCTTGTCGGTAGCGACCCGCCAAAGAAGTCTCAGTCTCGGCGCCAAGGCAAGGGTGCCTGCACCGGCAAGTTTCCTGAAAAGCGTAGGGCAATGACGTACAAAGCCAAGAATCAAGTAGAGGAAATAACATTGCATCGATCGATTCAGATCAGTAATAAAATTTTAAAGTTATCTTCCTTGAACGACCGCGCTTTGTATGAAAAACCCGTGCGCGGAAGAACCAAATCGTGACTGGTCGCGCCCTTACTTTGTTTCGAGTCCGCTCAATAACTTAAGTGAGCTGCGGCTAGTCCGCGACAAGGTTGCTTTTCGGTAGCGACCCCGCCAAAGAAGCTGCTGAAGTTCCGCGACTCGGCGCCATGGCAAGGGTGCCTGCACCGCAAGTTTCCTGAAAAGCGAGGGCAATAACATACAAAGCCAAGAGTCGAGTAAAGGAAGTAACGTAGCGAACGTTGCCCAGAATAAAGTTATATTGCAAAAATAACTTATTGCGGCACTGGCTAAATCGTTCTCAGAACTGAAATAATAGCGAAGAGGAGAAGAAGGGCGCGCTGGTACCCAAGCCCCGGCAAGCCAGAGTTGCCGGGAGCTGCGGCAAGCCAGAGTTGCCGGGAGCTGCGGCAAGCCAGAGTTGCCGGGGGCTGCGGCAAGCCAGAGTTGCCGGGAGCTGCGGCAAGCCAGAGTTGCCGGGGGCTGAGATATCAGATAAGCCCTTCGTCCTTTTTCAAGCATCCCTTTTTCATTAAAAACATTCTACTCGGATACAATCCGTGGGGAATGAAAAACATGAAAGTGAGGATTACAAGCTTTAAATGCGGATAAGGCCCGAAGGCCTACAAATTAAAAAGATAAGATGCCCGTAATCCTTTTCCTGTCCCTCTTTTCAGGAGGTAGGTCGAGGAGGCGAGAAGGGCAAAAGAAACGCCTAGACGAGCTACGGGTGCCAGAAGGCACCAAGAGAACATCCCGGGAGCTCCCCGAGGGCTTGACGGAGATGGCAGCGCCGAAGGTGGCTCAAGACGGGGCGGCAGGATGTCAGCACGCTGTCAAGGGCACCACGCCCTCGTACTCCGACTTGACGGCCTTGTCGCCATCCCTCTTCCCCTTCCGCAGCCTCCCTACGCCAGTCGCCCAAGGAGATGACCCCGGGGAGTTCAAGGAGCCGGCGACGCGGATGATGGGGTCGCCGGTGACGCACGAAGCGGCGCCCGACAACTAATCAGGCCCGCCACCCTCGTCGTCGCTGTCGCTCTCCTCCTCGTCACTCTCGCTCGAGGAATCTTCGCTGTCGGAGGAGCTATCCACGCAGCACTTTGCCCGAAAAGTGCCAAGATCCCGAAGACCTTGACGGAGAGGAGATCACCCTCCATTAACTTAAAATGGAGGGTAAACCCCGCCTCAGCTGTGGATGCGAGTGAACGTCTTCCACCCACGATCGAGATACATCACATTAGG
This sequence comes from Aegilops bicornis, assembly GCA_021605145.1. Lineage (NCBI taxonomy): Eukaryota > Viridiplantae > Streptophyta > Magnoliopsida > Poales > Poaceae > Aegilops > Aegilops bicornis. The sequence continues at coordinate 470,403,191 of CM038672.1, read as the reverse complement.
GGCTGGGAATACAACACGAACTCGCATGCCACTGATTCCACAGCCCCTCATGTGCAGTCTCAGCGTCTCGGGCGGATCCGACTCCATCGCGCTCACGAACGGAGCTGGAAGCCGGAGGCGACGACGAGGCGCCCGGCGCAGCCTGACGAAGAACTCGCAAGGGTCGTCCCCTGTATGGACCGCCGCGGGGAGGGGAACCGCCGGCGGAAGCGGAGATGGCGCGCCGCCCCGTCCGCCTCTTCCCCGAGCGCCTCGACCTCGTCCACGACCTCGCCCCCTCCCTCTTCCTCTTGTGGCTGGTTCTGCCACCCCGGGCGTGGGATTGGGAGGGGAGCGCTGTCTAGCGGCGACCCTCGCCGCCACCGATGAAGAACCAAGGTTCCTTTTCTCCATGACGAATGAGAGAAAGGGAGCGTAAACCGAGGAAAGGAGGAGGTGGGAGAGTGCGGGCTTCTGCGCTCCCCTTCCGCTCTTTTTAAGGAAGCAAGGTGGGGGCTCGACCGCCCCGCTCGACAAATCAGGGCATAGGAAGAGCAGGGAATCGGGGCCGACCTGCTGCCTCTGCTTGTAACGGCCCAGTTTTTCACTTCCACCGTCCGTGACCCCAAGAGCATGGGAACCACGTGGTGGGCATACAGAACCGAGGCGACGGGTGGAGCGACCCCGCACGCCGCCCACTTCCCCCACGACGCCGCAATTGACGCGTGTCGTTACGGGGGGACGCGGCGGATACGGAGTGGGTTCGGTTTGGACCCAGGCCGCGCGTGCCCATGCCCTGTTTTGGGCCTGGCCCAACAGCGCTCGGCACCGTGTATGGCCCAGGCCCCGGGGCTCCTGTCGGTGTACTAAAGTAGGGGTACCTTAGTACCGCGAACTTGTGCACGGGCAGTCGCAGCGTCCCCGTGGCAAGCCTCGCCAGGCGTCCGCCAAGACCCTCCGCAGCCATTGAGAAGACAAGACCCCGGCAAGAGGAGCTTGCCGAGAAGGCCTCTCTAGGCACATACAAGGTCACGGCAAGAGGAGCTTGTCGGGAAGGCCACTCCAGGCACGCAGAAGACAAGGCCCCGGCAAGAGGAGCTTGCCGGGAAGGCTCGGGGCGCGACAAGTCTCCGAGCGCGACAACGATTCGGCCGCGGCATGCAACTTCTCTCCGCCTCCGCTCCAGCTCACCCAGCGACGTGTCGCCATGGGACCGTTCCATGGGCGCGTGTCGGCGGCCAGCAGCCAGCGGAGAGCAGCAATAAGCGGCGCCGACAGGCTCGCCATCGTGGCGGCGGAGGCGCACTGACGGTCTGTTACCTCGCTTTGGGCGACAACGATGGGCATTTATTGCTTTTGTCCCTTGCCGTCGAATTAGGTATTTTGCATCGCATCCTTTGTTCAAGTAGGTGTACCAACTCCTGTTTTTACATTCGTACCCCCGCCTATGTTGCCACCTGTCGGAGACCCCTTGAGCATATAAAAGGAGGCCCGAGTGCAACGTAGAAAGGGTTCGGTTCCGTTCAGCTCAGTAGGCCAGGTTCGTCTCGTTGGGTTCATTCGACCCACTCGAGACCAGATAGACTCACGCTAGGTTTTGTAGCTCTCATTGCTCCCTGGCAAGAACACAATAGATCAAACAAGCAGCAGTAGGAGTTTTATCTCTCCGGAGAGCTCCGAAGCTGGGTAAACCGCTCGCGTGCATCGCCTCGATCCGCTCTTCGTGCGACCTCCGCCCCCCTCCGAACCACAAGGGGCCTGCTCCGCCGGCCCCATAGGTGTCCGTGGGTACGATCAGCCTCCCCGACAATTTCCTGTGGGTCATACTCTACTTCCACTGTCGGAACTGCTACTAGATCCCCCTTCAGACAATTCTGGGAGATGTGTCCTTCTTATCCACATGAATAGCATGACTTGGTGCAGGGTTTAATTGGGTCTTCTTCGGGTGTGTCCTCCACCTCGTCCTTCATCACATGTTCTTCTAAAATTTTCATGAGGGCTCCTTTTATTGCTTATTTCTTCTGCTGGATGGTTCTTTGAACGACCGGGTAAATGTGACACTGAGCAGGGTAGTGAGTAGTCCCTTCACACAAGAAACAAGTAATCTGCTTGGTTGGGCATTCTTCAGCTGGGTGACTTTCTTCACCATGGGGGCATTAATCCTTGTACTCTTTATGGTTGTGTCCTATTTCTCCATAGAGCTTGCAGGCACAAGCTTTCTTCATATCATTTACATAAGGCTTCAATTTCTGGGACACAAGACGAGACCTTTGTAGAGTCAACTTAAAGTCTTTCCAAGTGGTTACTCCTTGCTATCCATTGATGGTTTGGTACATCCTCCACCATGTAGCAACACCTCTTTCAAAGCAGTGAAGAGCATGCTGGGCCATATCCTTTCCGACTATAGTGTTATTCTTCATGTGATCTTTCATGTTCTGAATCCATTGGTCCGTGTCCAATTAAGTCATCAGTCCAAAAATATGAGTTCATCTCCATTCATCCTCTTTTGGTTCCAAAGGTTTTGGGGTGAGATAAGGGAGATAGAGAGGGATACACACAATACAAACAATAGTTTTTTAAGAGGCGGTTATATTTTTGTGGTCGTCGGAAAAACATCAAACAAATGACAGCTCACAATCGTCGCATCTAACGTAAGTATATAACAGGGGTTTGGTCTTCTAAAGGTCAATAAATCTTCAAAGTCGTCCAACTCTTCAAGTCTTCGGAGTATCCACTCTTGTAGCTTCAACACTTCTAATGCATGGTGAAATCCTCCTTATTCTGAAGTGGTCTTAGTTGTCCGATATCTTGTACTTCTTGGAGTGGTCTCATCAACTGAATCTCCGTGTGGTAAATGGGGAAAGGGGTATGGTATAACTCTTTGAGGTAAAAGGAAAATTTGGAAAGGCTTAGAAAAGATGAGAGTTAAAGGATCTTTTTGAAAATAAAGTTTTAGAGAAAATCTTTCATATGGGCTTGCCAATTTCTAGCGGTCACGTCCTACAGTCAACATGTGCTCTAATACCATCTTGTAGCGACCCGATGCGAATGGATCAAAGTCTCTGTGCTTAAGTGTCATCCCTGGATCGGTATGCTGACACACACAGTACTCGAGGATATATAACAGAGGTAAATCACATGTATAAAGTAACGTAAATACTATTACCTCAATCCATATAGCGAAGTAACAACAAAGTTGTGGAGTTCCCAACAACACCAACGGCAAAGTTGAGTGTAGACATCGTAACCCTAACGTATCACTTACTCGTCGTAAGAATCCTGCAACATGAGATGTAGCGGCCATGTAGGTTAGTACATTGAATATACTGGCAATTTCACACCATAGAATAATAAGGAGAATGTTTATCTCTATATGCATATTTGGCTGGTGGAGGCTCTAAGTTTAATTTTGCATAAAGCTATTTTTTCCCTACAACAAAGGAATAAATTTTATTTTACTACCAAGTTTACCCATATTGAGAAGGTAACCCCAACTCAATCCCCAAAATCACCAAATCATTAATAACCCAACAATTTCATTAAATAGAGTGATGAGATCAACCAATAACTCAAATACTAGATACTCAAAGATGTCCATAACCGGGGACATGGCTAATCATGATTAGTTTGTACACTCTGTAGAGGTTTGCACACTTTTCCCCGCAAGACTCGATCTCCTCCATTGAATTTCTCGCACTGCATGATGTTTGAGAAACGGATGATCGAGACACAGTCTTTCTGAGGAGGTCCCCTTAACCGATAGATAGGCCGGTACACCTACAATCCCCTACATCTGCTAGCCTATCATGGAAAGGTTTCCCACAACTTACTTAACTATGCTAGAGCCCATAATGACTTGTGGCTGCACTCGAAATTTCTAGGCATGAATAATCTTATGATCCCTTTGAGCCTGGGTGGGATTCCAATAGGATGATCACACGGATACCCCGGGATCTCCTAGGACAACACTAGATTCCCAAGGTGCCCGGCAAGCCACTGGTTTCCCCAGCGCGCCCCAACCATTCCACCCAGATGTGTGTTAATGTTGCCACCTTAAAGTTACCCTTAATTATTATCTCTCACATCTTGCATGAATCTCACATACCAATCCCCTTCTACTAGCACGGCTAAGCAATATAAGCATAACGTATATTCCCGGGGTTATCAAAGGTATTAGGCTCCTAACTCATCAACTACATAGCATAACCACATGTTCCCAATCCTACTCATGCAATCTTTGAGGGTTGAAACTAATGCATAAAAACTGGGTATAGGAAGAGTATGATCAAAGTGTGAACTTGCCTTGTACTGTTGATGAAGATTCCTCGCACTCATAATTTCTGATAGCTCTACTCGTCACTCTGTGATCAATCTATCGTAAGCGAGCAATTATAACCACACATAAGCAATCACTCAAAGATCCAAAAGAACGCAGAAAACACTTTGGAAAACTTCAAAAACCATCAAATAAAGCTTCTAGAAAAAAACATATCTTTAACAGTAGCAAAATTATTTGATTTTGATCTTAACAGAAGGTACATGTCAAGATCTTTGATTTGCAAAAAGAATCAATTAAATCGGAGTTATAAAACTCAAGTCATAGCCAAAAGAAGTTTAAATTCAAATCTAATCTAATTCAAATTTTATAATTTCAACAGGTTGATTTCATAAGTTCTCTGGATAGTTGAGATCATGATGAAGAATTGGGCGTTGATTTCGTTGGATTTGGGTAAGCGAGCAAAACGTTACGAAGGTTTAAAGATCAGGGGCTAATCTGCGATGAAAATATTCATGGATGGGTCAGTGGCCGAAATTAAAACTGAAAAAGAAAAAACATATCGGACGAACGTCCGCTACAGGAGACTAATGAACGAAATTGTTCCCTACAAAAACTAAACAAATGAACGTTCGCTAAATAACTAACTGACCGGGTTTTAAAGAAAACAAAAAAATCGAAAGAAAACCGGGCGGTTCGGCGGCGGTTACCGGCTCCATGTCGGCAGTGGCGGATCTCCGGCGACGGCAAGGCGAGGCGGCTTCGGCAGCGGTGGCTCGGGCGAGAGGTGGCGGCAGGAGTGCGGCGGCAACGGCGGCGGCTACGCAGGGCGGAGGTGCAGCGGCGGCGGCGCGGTGGCTGCGAGATGCGGCGGCGGCTGCGAGACGTGGAGGAGAGAGAGGGGGTCGGGGCCGGGTATTTATAGGTGGGAGGGGCGGGGAGATGGTGCGGCGGAGGGGCAAGGCGAGGCGGTGGCGGGATCGGAGTCCCGATCGAGAACGGCGGCGGACTCTGCTCAGGGTCGGGGACAAGCTGCGCGCTGGGCTGGGCTGCGGCCTGGCTGGCTAGCTGGGCCGACCCTGTTCGGCAGAAAGTTTTTCTTTTCTTAACAGACAAAAAAATTAAAATAAACAAAAAATAATAAAAATGATATATAGGCATATTATACATCAGCATTTTCACAAAAAGATTTTCTAAAACATGAACATTTTTTTAGTGGCAAATAAATTTCACAAAAATTTCAAATAAAGCAAACAGTGCTACTGTTGCAATAAAACCCAATACAAAATCAATACCAAAAATGTCTTCAATTTTATTTTGTCCAAATTTTACATTGAAGGGAATCGTTTTACCCTTATTTCCATTTATTTTATTTTTGGAGAAAAATAATTTGAATAAAAACCTAATAACTCCAAATTGAAAATGGTTTTCAAAATACCTTCAAAGGGGCTTTAAATCTGATTCTTTTAAACTTCCAACTCATATTTCATATGATTTGAAGAAGTCATTTTATCTTCTCTCTTGAAAATCATTGAGTTGCATAAAGTTTCTGAATTTGAAATATTTCCAAATGAAATTCAAATATTTGCAAAAACCCTTTTCATTTTAAATGGAAGAAGTCATGTCATCTTCTCTCTAGGGTTTTGTATTTGAAAAGAATTTGAATTCATGGAGATCAGAATGCAAAGTGAAAGTTTGGGAAAGTCGTTTCATTCCCTCTCATTCAACTTTCAAAAAGTTTCAAATTTCACTCAATTTCACACAACAAATCACACAAGCAATTGATACGTCTCCAATGTATCTATAATTTTTGATTGTTCCATGCTATTATATTATCTATCTTCGATGTTTATGGGCTTTATTTTACACTTTTATATTATTTTTGGGACTAACATATTGACCCAAAGCCCAGTGCCAGTTCCTGTTTTTTCCCTTGTTTCATTGTTTCGAAGAAAAGGAATATCAAACAGAGTCGAAACGGAATGAAACCTTTTGGAGAAGTTATTTTTGGAAGGAAAGCAACCTGATAGACTTGGAGTGCACTTCAGGAAAGAAACAAGGGAGCCACGAGGTAGGGGGCGCGCCCACCCCCCTAGGGCGCGCCCTCCACCCTCGTGGGCCCCTTGTGGCTCCCCTGACGTACTTATTTCGCCTATATATTTCCATATACCTTAAAACCTTCGGGGAACAGAATAGATCGGGAGTTCCGCCACCGCAAGCCTCTGTAGCCACCAAAAGTCAATCGGGACCCTGTTCCGGCACCCTGCCGGAGGGGGGAACCCTCACCGGTGGCCATCTTCATCATCACGGCGCTCTCCATGACGAGGAGGGAGTAGTTCACCCTCGGGGCTGAGGGTATGTACTAGTAGCTATGTGTTTGGTCTCTCTCTCTCTCTTGTGTTCTTGATTTGGCACGATCTTGATGTATCGCGAGATTTGCTATTATAGTTGGATCTTATGTTTCTTCTCCCCCTCTACTCTCTTGTAATGGATTGAGTTTTCCCTTTGAAGTAATCCTATCGGATTGAGTCTTTAATGACTTGAGAACACTTGATGTATGTCTTGCCATGCGTATCTGTGGTGACAATGGGATATCACATGATTCACTTGATGTATGTTTTGGTGATTAACTTGCGGGTTCCGCCCATGAACTTATGCATAGGGGTTGGCACAAGTTTTCGTCTTGATTCTCTAATAGAAACTTTGGGGCACTCGTTGAGGTTCTATGTGTTGGTTGAATAGATGAATCTGAGATTTTGTGATGCATATCGTATAATCATACCCACGGACACATGAGGTGACATTGGAGTATCTAGGTGACATTAGGGTTTTGGTTGATTTGTTTCTGAAGGTGTTATTCTAGTACGAACTCTAGGGCTGTTTGTGGCACTTATAGGAATAGCCCAACGGATTGATTGGAAAGAATAACTTTGAGGTGGTTTCATACCCTACCATAATCTCTTTGTTTGTTCTCCGCTATTAGTGACTTTGGAGTGACTCTTTGTTGCATGATGAGGGATAGTTATATGATCCAACTATGTTATTATTGTTGAGAGAACTTGCACTAGTGAAAGTATGAACCCTAGGCCTTGTTTCCTAGCATTGCAATACCATTTACGCTCACTTTTATCATTAGTTACCTTGCTGTTTATATATTTTCAGATTACAAAAACCTATATCTACCATCCATACTACACTTGTATCACCATCTCTTCGCCAAACTAGTGCACCTACACAATTTACCATTGTATTGGGTGTGTTGGGGAAACAAGAGACTCTTTGTTATTTGGTTCCAGGGTTGTTTGAGAGAGACCATCTTCATCCTACGCCTCCCATCGATTGATAAACCTTAGGTCATCAACTTGAAGGAAATTTTCTACTGTCCTACAAACCTCTGCACTTGGAGGCCCAACAACGTCTACAAGAAGAAGGTTGCCTAGTAGACATCAACAATCATTCTTACTTAATTAATATAACATTACAAAATCTAGAATTTTGGGATGTTACAGGTCACTATAGAGATATTTATCTCTTTATCTCTATAATGACCGTGTCATGGCAATTAAATGAATCTTGAGATATGCAACTTCCCACCGGGTCACCCATCCTTGGACTACTCCAGCCCGAGCATGCTTAACTTTTGCATTCTATTCGACTAGTCTAGCGGTTGGGAAGCGACACCTTGCTGGTAGGAATTGCCTCCTTGCCTTTAAGGTGTTTCACGCTGGTCACCCTATGGGACCTACTCCCTCCTATCACACACATTTGTTCTTTTAGAAACTGTGTGCGATATTTACATGGCTGGTGTGTCGCCGCCTAGCCTTCAATGAGCACTGACACTGGTAGCGGGAAACCGATGGGAGAATAGGCGGGAAACCAATGAGAGGAGTGGCGGGAAACGGTAGCCTCTTTAGAAAATATAGAAGATCTGGGTGTTGGGTAACGTAGTAGAAAACAAAAAATTTCTGACCTACGCACCAGCCCAGGACCACTATGGAGACTGCATACATGGTTTGATCATTTTCGTTACCGACTCGTAGTGCCACGGAAGTAGAGTCGATGATGAACGGCAGTGCAGATCCCCGCAGCTAGGATTTACAACCTCCCAACCGCGAGGATGTATACCCTCATCCGCCCCACGGACAGCCCTCCCGGAGGCGGTCGGACAGTCCCTCGAAATGTGTTGCGGACAGCCCTTCGGGAGGACCCTCAAAACTCGGACGGTCACTCGGACAACCCTTCGGGAGGACTCATAGAACTCGGACCGTCATTTGGACAGCCCTTCAGGAGGCACTCTCAAAACAGCCCCTCGGGCAAAAGGATCAAAACTACGACCTCTCTATGGGGTTGCACACATATGGTGTCATCTATCCAGCAGGTCTTCGTCATCCAGAACTAGTTCCAACCGGAACCCAGACAGCCTTTCGGCTCTACGAAACTATTTCGCTGGGAGGGAGAAAGAAGCTAGATCATGCATGGCACTTGTATGTGAGAAAGAGTGTGTCTTTAGGCAGCCCCCTCCACCCCTATTTATAGGCCAAGCCCAAGGGTGGCTTCTCCAAGAAGCCAAGGGGATAATACCAAAAGGCCCTCAAGGTGGCTTCTGCAAGAAGCCAAGCAAAAAGTACTTTCACTATTCATGATGAGACTTTTCAGCGTCCGTTCGAACTGAAAATATTTATGTGGGCTCAGAACATTGCCAGTTCCCACTAAAATAATTTTCAACGTGTTCCGAAACAATTTCGGTTTAGTGATTTTCATCTGCGAAAAGCAAACAAGAATGCGTTATCACTATTCATGAAGACAATTTTTCGCGTCCATTAAATCCTAAAATATTTCTGTGGGTCTTAGAATAATTCCAGTACCCACTAAAATGATTTTGGATTCGTTCTGAAACAATTTCATAGTAGTGAATTTCATCAGCGAAAAACAACCAAAGCGGTACCGGCAGCTCCGAAACATTTTTGGTTTTTATCCCCAAAAATTCCCAGAAGTTTCCAGAATAATTCTGGCACCCTCCAAGAATTATCAGGCGTGTCCCGAAACCAATTTGACTTAATGGTATATCACGAAACAACTTTTCGGTGTTACGAAACTATTTTGCTATTCTCTCTCCGGAACTCTTCCATTGTCTCCGAAACTTTTTCGGCAAATTTCTTTCAGACTCCCTGTCTAGTATTCAGCAGATAGATGACCCTTAAGCGTGTGACCCTATAGGTTCGGTGAAGCATAGACATGACCAGAACACTTTCCGATCAATGATCAACATCGGAGCCGTGGACACCATATTGACCCCTATACCCAGACGAATGAATATTCGAGTGAACCTCCAGTTGTCGTGTGCTATTCTTGTTGCTTCGCGATATGTTACAAAGACCCGAGGTGAGATTTACTTGCATCCCCATGGATCAACAACTTGTCCACTATGCTAGTTACCTCGTTACTGGTTTTGTTCTCTTTTCTCGTTTCTGTGTTCCGGCATCCCTGTGATCAAATCACACTGTGTCTGGCAGACGATGATGGATATCGTAACACCGAGAGGGCCCGAGAATATATCTCCATTGTCGGAGGAGCAAATCCCAATCTTGAGCTATCAAGTTACTTGACATACTTTTCCATGAACTCGTAAGCCGCCGTAATATCCACCCATTTACGGATGACGTTTAACAAACCCCAAAGTTCATGAAGCAAGCATGAAGAAACTCGATACTCTCATGGTCTAAGGAATCATGCAAACGTTAACCATCTCTGTTTTGTACCATTAACTTGTGACGAATGCATCTCATATCATAACATCAATCCGGGTCGATTCAACACAAATGTTCTCTTAACATTGTGCCCTCAAAGTTGCTGCCATTGACATGCCCATGATCAGGAAAACAGAACCATCATGTAACACTTGAGCTAGTCTTAGAGGCCAGACTAAGAATACTTCTTACCGTTTATTATTCCACACGTGCATATGATTCTTCCTCCGAGCCTCGTGTTATTGCAGACTCGAGAACCATAGCAGTTATAGCATGGAACATAAACATAATTATGAACTTGGAGATAAATAATATCATTTATTATTTCCTCTAAGGCATATCTCCTGCAGACTCCCACTTGCACTAGAGTCAATAACTAATGCAATTTACACCTATGGCATACTGGTGTAAAAAATGCTTCGCATGTGGAATAGCCTGATGTCCATCGGATCTGGCAACTTCAGCTTCGTGTGTATCTCTGCATATCCTCGCGTTTTCACGCTTTCACAAAATTCATATTTTGTGCGGACTTGGCTTTGTATATATGTGAATCGTTGGTCGAAACCTGATTGCTCAGACTGAGCTATGGAGCAACTATCTACAATAGTGTCTCATTGACCAAAGCCTTCTGGGAACCATACTAAGTTCATGAATGAACTATATGATTCAACATCTTTCTCTTTGTCGCTTCTAAAGCGGCAACATACTTCACCTTGTTATAGAATTTGCCACAGTAACTTGTTTGGAAAAATTTCCAACTAACTGTGCCACCATATTATCTGTTACACAAAACCCTAAATTTAAATCGAAAATCACATGGAGAAAAGATGAAGACTGTATCGACGTAACCTTTTACAACGAACTCTTCATGATCTCCCTTGCGAGGAAACATGTCATAAGTGCTACTTTAGTACTCAATGACCCTTTTTCACTATTGTCCCATGATCAGTACTTTTGATCACTTTGGTATCTATACTCGCAACAGCTTGGGAGTATTGGACATATCTGGTTGTTTTACATACCATGGAATACATGATTAATCCAAACACAGGAGTGTGTGGAATCTCCAGCATGTATTTTGCTCATCAGTGTTTTGGGACACTGATTCTTGCAAAAACTCTTTCCATGTGACTTCGGCAAGAGTCACTCCTTGTTGTTCTTAGTGCTAGATGGTTTTAGCATCTAGTCGATATGTATTTTTGCTCAGCCCCATTAGGTAAATCTATCTCCATGAATCATTATGCCTAATATCAAGGCTATTTAGCCCAAGTGCTTCATCGGAAAGCTATTTTCAATGAAGTCCTAATTCGTGTCAAGAAATTTATTTCCAATTAACAATGTGTCAAGCACACAAGGTTTTCAGAAATATTATTATGCTCCCACTTACTTTCTTGAAACCACAAGCATCTTCGTTACTCATTGATGAAGTCAAACCCTTTGACCATTCCATCAAAAATGAAGATTCCAACTCCATTTTGCTCTCTTACATCCATTCTTTGGAACTCTGAAGTTTGCATACTTACTAGCATACTCTGGACTGACAAAATACTTTGGATTGTATCACATACAAGTCCTAGGTTGTATTTCCATTTCATGGAAATCATTTTGTCATCCATGTTGCATATCTCATGTTTAAAATATGTATTAATTGCTAGTTTAACCCGAACCGACTTTAAGCATTGCTACGGTGAGACAATCTCATTGTAGTCAACTCCTTGAACTTGTTATTGCAACAAGTTGAGCTTAATGGATATAACATTTGTATCCATATCAGTTTATAGTCCCACTACAATCTGTTAGACTCCAAGTCTTTCGGAGGGTTTATCAAGATTTAAACCTTGAATCATTTATGGAAACTATCTCAGATTATATTGGCATTCAGCCAATTCTGGAGTCAGGGCCCATCAACGCTTCCTTGTGTATCATAGAATACTGTTGTCTAACAGCAATATCTCGTTTGTGCATATGAGAGGTTTGCACGAGCTTTGCCTATGTTGTTCAGCTACAAGTTTGACTGAAGTCCATACATCTAATGTAGAGGCTTTTGTATCAATCGCAGTAGGAAACTCTGGAATTACTTCCAAGGTTCCTTTCTGTCGGGGAGGCTGATCGTACCCACGGACACCTATGGGGCCGGCGGACCAGGCCCCTTGTGGTTCGGAGGGGGGGCGGAGATCGTACGAAGAGCAGATCGAGGCGTGGCACACGAGCAGTTTACCCAGCTTCGGAGCTCTCCGGAGAGATAAAACTCCTACTGCTGCTTGTCTGATGTATTGTGTTCTTGCTAGGGAGCAATGCGGGCTACAAAACCTAGCGTGAGTGTATCTGGTCTCGAGTGAGTCGAATGAACCGAACCCTTTCTACGTTGCGCATGGGCCTCCTTTTATATGCTCAAGGGGTCTCCGACAGGTGGCAACATAGATGAGGGTACAAATGTAAAAACATGAGTTGGTACACCTACTCGAACGGTGTACAGTGCAAAATACCTAACTCTGACGGCAAGGGACAAAGGCAATAAATGCCCGTCAGTGTCGCCCAAACAGTGCAACAGAGACCGTCAGGTGCGCCTCTGCTCGCCACGATGGCAAGCTTGTCAGCGCCGCTTATCGCTGCTCTCCGCTGGCGGCACAGCCTCTCGACACGCGCCCATGGAAAGGTCCCATGGCGACACGTCGCTGGATGAGCTGGAGCGGAGAGGGAGAGAGGTTGCATGCCGCGGCCGAATCCTTGCCGCGTCCGGAGGCTTGTCGCGCTCCGAGCCTTCCCGGCAAGCTCCTCTTGCCGGGGCCTTGTCTTCTGCATGCCTGGAGTGGCCTTCCCGACAAGCTCCTCTTGTCGGGGCCTTATCTTCTTAATCAAATACTTTGTTCTTGAATGGCTCTAGAGGAGCCACGGAGGACATTGGCGGTGACGAGGCAAACCCTGCCGCTGGTCTGCAATCGTCTGCGTGCAATCACGGGATACCGTGGTACCCCTACTCTAGTACACCGACAGGAGCCCCCGGGCCTGGGCCGTACACGGTGCCGAGCGCTTGTCGGGCTAGGCCCAAAACTGTGCACGGACACACGCGGCCTCGACCACGTCGCAACTCGCCCCGGACCCATCACGATCCCCACTAACGGCACGCACCGGACGTGGCGCTGCGGCGAAGATCGTGGGCGGTCGTGGGGGGTTCTTTATTAATATAAGCGGAACGTCCGCCCCCTCCCCCTCTTTATAAGCGGAGGAAACAGAGGCAGGCCGCCCACTCCTGCCATTGCTGTCTTGTCAAGAAAACCACCGCCGCCCCCTTCTTCTTCTCCGGTGCGAAGAGAGCAGCGTCCCGCCCCCTTTCGCCACAAGCACGCTCACCGCCGTCGGCCTCCTCCGCCCCCCTCGCCATGGCTCCGAAAGCCGACAAGGAGAAGGGCGTCAAGTCGGCCGAGGCGCAGCGGCTCGCGGCGCTGCGCAAGGAGCGGGCCATCTTCCCCCGCAGCTCGGCGCAAGGGAGCTGCGGACGCCTTCTACCTCTTCCGGTCGACGGAGACGCGTGCGCATCCGCTGCGACGAGGGTAATCCCCGCCTCGCCGCTGATTTGGCCTAACAGGTACCCTTTTTTGCCCTTTTCTTCTATTGCGGGCTTTGCCCGCCCTTTTCCGAGTTCTTCTGCGACATCATGAACACGTTTAGCCTCCGCCTCCTTGATTTCACCCCCAACGCCATCTTGACCATGGCAGTTTTCGCGCATTTGTGCGAAAACTTTGTCGGAGTCCACCCGAACATGGCACTCTTCCGCCATTTCTTTGTTCCCCGCGTCGAGAGAGGAGAGCCACTTGCCGGAGGGATAGCACAGGTCTCTAGGATCGGCAAGAAAGAGGCCTACCTAGAGGGAGAGTTCTGCAACAAGTGGGAGGAGTGGAGAGCCAACTGGTGCCGGGTCGTGAGGAGAACCCGCAGCCCTTCACCGCTGCGTCGCCAAACCCCAATAGTGCGCGGCAGGGATTGGAGTAACTTGGCGCCGGAGGATGCGAAGTTGAAGATAGCTGTGACCGGATCCTGCGCCTCGGGCTTGCGGAGTTGACCGTGAGGCGCAGTTGGCGCGGACTTCCTTCGCCGCCGCATCGCTCCCTTGCAGGAAAGGAGGAGGCCTGCTTGGGAGTTCCAAAACGCGGCAGACATAATGAGGCCGCGCCCGGGCCTGAACTGGAACTTCACCGTCTTGCAGCTGGATGCGATGCTGCTCGAGCTGTTCAAGAACGACCCCGACCACCCTGAGTGGTTTAGGTTGCCGCGGGGGGTCGTCCCATTGTGCAACAACTCGGCGCTCGACCGCATCCGCGCCATGATGCCATTGTGCGACTCCCACGGGATCGTCCCAACCTGGCAGGAGCCTCCCGACGAGGTCATGCAGCAATTCTTCGACGACGGTAAGAAGTGCCGATCCGCCCGACGAAAGCAGAAAAGGCTCACCCGCGACACCACCGACCAGGAGATGGCGCGGATTGCCACCAGGTGGGAGGAGGAGGCAGCAGCCGTTGCCGCTGGAGCCTTCGGGTTCACGGTGGAGGAGGCGGACGCGGCGAAGGCGGCAAGCCTTGCCGAGCGTGGGGTGGTCGTCGGCGAGGACGAGCTTGTCGAGCCCGAGGCCGGGTCGAGTGGACCCGCCGAGGGCGCTTCTTCTCCACCGCCAAGCGACTTGCCGCCAGCGGAGCCCCCGGCTCCGCCGAAGAGGCGTCTCCGCAAGGTTGAGACGAAGTCGGGCGGCAGATCGCCCACAAGCAGCGCCACATGACGCGCTCCACCGCGGCAAGTGAGGTTGCTGCGGGAGCGCCCCACACCGCTGCGACAACTGGGGCGGGATCTTCTCAGGCCACCGCCGACGCCTCCGCCAAGCGGCCAAGAGATCCTACTCCCCCGCCTCGTCGCACCGGAGGCGAGGCGGAGTTTGACTTCTCCGCGCTCAGCTCCGAGGAGGAAGGCGAAGAGTAAGCTCTTGAGATTTGTGCTTGTATTTCTTCAATTTTATTGCTTCATCTTGAATCTGATTTGTTTCGTTCTGGACTCTTTCCTTTTCAGGACGATGGCCCAGAGGGCGTCGAAGAGGGCCAAGATCCCGACGGTCGTCGTCGAGGACGATTCTCCCGTGGCGACAGGGGACGCGTCCGAGACTCCCTTGCCGGACCCGGCAACCCTTCCTCAGAGCAGCCCCCAAAGACAGCCCCCTGCAGTAAGTGTGCAGTTTTCTTCTTCTTGTTAGGTGTGCAGGGGTGCTCCTTCTTCATTGATACTGATTGTGTGCTTGTGTAGGAAGCAGAGCAGCCTCGTCGGGAGGGCTCGGAAGCCGCCCGAGATCCTGTCTGGCGACACTCGCCGCCAAGGGAGGAATCTCCGGCAAGGGAGCGCCCTCCGACAAGGGAGGCCACTCCGGCAAGGGAGGCTACCCCGGCAAGGGAGGCTACCCCGGCAAGGGACAGCGCCAGTGACCCTCCAGTGGTCGAGGCCATGGCTGCGGATCCCGTTGCAGGTAACTGCCTTACACGAAAATTTCCCTTGGGCTTGCTTTCTTTTGTTTCTCTTTTTGAACATTTGCTTGACTGCTCTTTCTTCGTCGGCCTTGAGCCGATGGAGGTCGAGGCCGCCCGGCGAGGAGGAAGCGTGCGGCAACACCGACGAGGCCGCCGTCGAGGAAGAAGAGGTCGTCGTCGTGGAAGAAGAGGCCGTCGCCGACGAGCCTGTTGGGGAAGAGGCCACCGAGGCTGCCGACGCAGAGGCCGGCGAGGGGTCGGGCGATCGTACTGACGGCCCCGAGGCCGCAGGAGCGCCAAGTGCTACACCGACAGCCGACTCCATCGCCGCTGCCGCGGCGTCAGGCTCCGAGGAGCCCCAGCCCGGTGCCTACGAAGGCCGTGGCGTCTTCATCAAGCTCCCCGAATCGAGCTCCAGGCGCCCGGTCGAAGGAGACCTTCGACGGCGAGCTACTCGCCTCCGGCTGGCTCAAGGCTGGTGGACGCGCCAAGCAGCAGCAGCGGCGAGTCTGAGGAGGAGCAGCTGCTGAAGAAGCTGTTGTCGCTCTACCGCGCCCGGCAGGCCAAGTTGGAGACCCGGGAAGCACTTGTCGCGAGGGCAGGAGCGGACATGGAGAAACGCGCCGAAGAGCTCCGGAGCGCCAACCAAGAAACCCTCCGCGACGTAGCAGAAGCGCTGGGCAACTTCGCAGAAGAGCGCACGGCCTTCGCCCTTGAGAAGGCCGCAATGAGGAGGAGCAGCGGCTGGCTGCAGAGAAGCTCACCGAGCACGAAAGCGAGCTGGCGCAGCGGAAGGTCAACCTGGACAGCCACGAAGAAGACCTTGCCGCGGGCGAGGAGTCACTTGGCGGGGCGCTTCAGGAAGCGAAGGATGCTGTCGTAGCCGCCGAGGCCGCCAAGGAAGAGCTGAAGGCGAAGGTGGCACAGCTGGAGGCCACCCTCAAGAAGAGCGGCGAAGAGCTTGCCGTGCTCAAGCGTGAGCGCGAGAAGGACGCCTACACTCTGGGCGAGCTGCAGAGTCGTCTCGCTGATAGAGGCAAGGAGCTCGACGCCGCCAAGGATTCCAAGGCGGATCTTGAGCTGAAGCTGACCACTCTGACGCAGACGTTGGATGGCGCCAGAGAGCGGGAGGTGGGCTTGTTGGAGGCGATCAAGGCCAAGGAGGAGCTGCTGGCGAATGCTGCCTCCATCCAGAGCACCTTGAGGGAGAGCATGGAGCACTGGACTGAAGGTCTTGTGGTCACCGCCGCCGACATCCATAACGAGCTGATGGAGCTGGGGATGGCGGACCTTGCATACTCCTCCGACGAGCACCTCCAACCCAGCGCCAAACTCAGCTTATTCTTCAAAGGCGTGGTGACGGGTCTCCAGCGTCTCCGGGAAGAGGTCCCAAAGCAGCTGGCCGAGGAATCACGCCGGTCTGTGCAGGAGCCCTCGAGAAGGTGTTGATAAAGGTGGCCTTCCGCAATCCGGGCCTCAACCTTAACGGGCGTCCTCGGATCCTTGCCGCCCGATGCCAACGTGGAGGAGCTCAAAGCCCTTGTCGCACCCATTGTGGACAAGGTGAACAAGATCAAGCGGATTGAGGGCGACCCGCGTAGACTAGGCCGCCAACTTTATCTTTCCCTTGTCGCTGCTGATCATGTTTTAGAACACTTTGTTAGATCAGCGACAAGTTATTTTGTAATATACTCTATCTTAGGCGATCAATGCAACGTTATTTCCTCTACTTGATTCCTTCCTTTGTACGTTTCTGCCTTACGCATTTGGGGGACTTGTCGGTGCGGGCACTTTTGCCGCGAGCGCTGAGTGCGGAACGTTAGGAGCCTGCTGGCAGTGCCGCCTCCGACAAGCAACCTTGTCGCGACTAGCTGCAGCTCACTTAAGTTGTTGAGCGGACTCGAAACAAAGTAAGGGCGCGACTAGCCGGCGAGTTGGTTCCTCTACACACAGGTTTTCCATACAAAGTACTATCGTTCGAGGAAGATAACTTAAAAATTTAAAAATTGATTGCTCAAACTTTGGCAACTTAGCTTTTCTGTCTCTTGCTTCCCGATGAGGTGAAGCTTCCTCGAGCGGTGCCTGGTCCATAGTATTATCTCCTCCTCCCCCTTGGTTAACTTGTGCGCGAGGGATCCTTCCTTTCTTTGAGAAAAGAGAAAGAAGAGGAAATAACGTTATGGAGCCCAGCGGCTCGATTTTTATTACCGGGTGTGGTTGCTGCACAAAGTGTTAGTCAAAACATGCAATAAATTGATGAAAGCATGAACTTGACAAGTTGTGCGCAACACATGAGCTTCTTATCGATGCACGGGTCTCATACCGGCTTTGTACAAAGGATTACATGCAACAACGGCAAGACTTGTACAAAAGGTGGTTTCGGAGCGGGTTCCGACAACCGCCCTATGGGTAAAACTTATGAAGATGCTCAATGTTCCAGGAGTTGCTCACCGGAATGCCATCTTCGGTCTCAAGGCGGACAGCGCCGGGCCTAGTGACTCGTTTCACCTGATAAGGGCCTTCCCACTTCGGCATCAACTTGTTTGAATTCTTGGCGGACTAAACGCGCCGAAGAACAAGGTCGCCTTCCTCGAGACTTCTGGCACTAACTCTGCGGCTATGGTAGCGACGCAAAGCTTGTCAGTAGCGGCGGCGCTCGCGGCCTGAAGACGATCCTCCTCAATGAGCAGCGCGTCATCTTGTCGCAGCTGCTTTTGCTCAAGCTCATCATAGGCGAGCACTCGAGGCGATCCGTATACGAGTTCCGTGGGGAGAACTGCCTCTGCTCCATAGACTAGAGCAAAAGTTGTCTGGCCGGTGGCTCGATTTGGCATCGTCCTAATCGACCAAAGAACCACCGGCAGCTCCTCGATCCAGTTTCTTCCGCACTTGTGCAGCCTGTCGAAAGTTCTGGTCTTGAGCCCGCGCAGCACTTCAGCATTTGCCCTCTCCGCTTGACCGTTGCTTCTCGGATGAGCAACATAAGCGAAGCAGACCTTGGCGCCAAGATCTTGGACGTACTGCATGAAGGTGCGACTCGTAAAATGTGTGCCGTTGTCGGTGATGATCCTGTTAGGGATTCCAAGCGGCAAACAATCGATCTGAAGAACTTGATCACGACCGTGCTGTCACCTTCCTCACTGCTTCCACTTCCGGCCACTTTGTGAACTTGTCGATGGCGGCGTACAAGTACTCAAAGTCCCCGACAACTTCGGGGAAGGGGCCGAGGATGTCGAGCCCTGCACCAAAAATGGCGGGATAAAGGGATTGTCCGGAGAGCTTGAGCTGGCTGGTGTATCTGTTTGGAGTGGGCAGCACGCTTCACACTTGGTTACTTGTGCGATTTGCATCCTGGAGGGCTGTCGGCGAGAAGAAACCTTGCTTGGGAAAGCCTTGCCGGCAAGTGCTCTTGCGCCAATGTGGTGACCACATATGCCTCCGTGTATCTCTGCCAACAGCTTACATCCATCTTCCCTGGAATACACTTCAATTTCACACCGTTGAGTCTTCTTACATGCGATTATGCTGTCGACAAACTGGTACATACTTGACCGCCGGGCTACTCTTTCCGCTTCTTCTGGCTCTTCGGGAAGTTCTCCTGTCTGAAGGAAATGGACAATCTGCTGCGCCCATGCTGGAGCTTGCGGCTCGACAACAAGGACTAAAGGCACATCTGCTGCTGCGGGAACATCAGCTTCCGCGGCAAGGACCTGCGGCCCTGCCGGAGCTTGATGCTCCCCAACAAGCTTGCCGGAACAAGACTTGTCGGGAGCGTCTGCTTCAACGAAACAAACCCTGGGGCCTGTCGGAGCAGACTGCCCCTCAGCACTGTTGGCGTTGAGCTTGGGGACCTTTGCAACGACGGCTTCGGGAAGCTCTGTCGGAAAGTAGTCACCAGAGGTCAACTTTCTCTTCTTGCTTTGTCCGGTTGACGGTGTTACGGTTGGCTGAGTCAGCTTGAGCACGAAAATCCCCTGGTTCCATTGTGCAACTTAAGTCGCGGCGCACTTTGACAGCCGTCGGCAATATCATTCTCGAGCTCTTGGAACATGTTCCATTTGCAGGCCGTCAAAGTGCTCTTCTAGCTTCCTCACTTCATCGGCGTAGGCTTCCATCAACGGACTCTGGTAATCTTTGTTCACTTGGCGGACGACAAGTTGCGAGTCACTCCTGACAATAAGCTTCTTGATCCCAAGGTCCACTGCGATCCTGAGACCGGCAAGCAAACCTTCATACTCTACAGTATTGTTTGTCGCTTGCTCCTTGGGAAAGTGCATCTGGACTACGTACTTGAGATGCTCTCGGTGGGTGTGATAAGCAGCACGCCGGCACCGGCGCCTTGCAGCAAGAAGGCACCATCAAAGTACATCAGCCACTCTTTGCTTGCTTCTTTGACGGGAATGCTCGTCTCCGGAATTTCTTCATCTGGCGTTGGTGTCCATTCTGCTATGAATTCTGCCAATGCTCTGCTTTGGATAGTTGATGTGCTTTCAAACTTCAGACCAAAGCTTGACAGCTCCAGTGCCCACTGACAATCCTGCCTGTCGCTTCTGGATTCTGCAGTATCCTCTTCAGCGGAAAGCGAGTGACAACTGTGATCTCATGTGCTTGGAAGTAATGGCGCAGCTTTCTCGAGGCCATGAGGAGGCCGAAAAGCAATTTCTGCACACCGTAGTACCTTGACCTAGCCCCTGCAGGAGGGAATCGACAAAGTAGAATGGGCGTTGCACCATCCTTTTCTCGTGATCTGTTCATGTGTCTGCAGCTGGATTCATCCTTGTCGAGACCAGAGCTTGTCGTGAAGCCCCCGCTTGTCAATGGATGTGCTTGCCGTGGTTCTTTGGCTCGTCATCCGCCTCCCTCTCCGCTACTAACGTAGCACTAACCACTTGATTGGTTACCGCTATATATAGCAGCAACTTCTCTTGTGGCTTAGGTGCGACAAGTGTTGGAGTGGAGGACAGGTATCTCTTTAAGTCCTGCAGCGCAGCCTCCGCTTCGGGAGTCCATTTCATTGGACCTGCCTTTTTCAAAATCTTGAAAAACGGCAGGGCGCTCAGCAGACCTAGAAATAAACCTGCTGAGAGCAGCCACGCAACCGGCAAGTCTTCGTACATCCTTGACGCGCTTTGGTGCTTCAATCTGCTCAATGTCCTTGATCTTGTCGGGATTAGCTTCAATCCCTCGCTAAGACACGAAGAACCCGAGAAGCTTGCCGGAAGGGACTCCAAACACGCACTTCTCGGGGTTGAGCTTGAGGTTGATCTTGCGCAGATTTGCAAAGGTCTCGTCCAAATCTTGAACCAGAGTTGCTTTGTCCTTGCTTTTGACCACTATGTCATCCATGTAGGCTTCTACATTTACGTGCATTTGCAGCTCAAAAGCGTCATGGACTACCCTTGCAAATGTTGAACCAGCATTCTTCAAACCGAAAGGCATCCGTATGAAACAGTATGTGCCACATGGTGTAATGAATGCGGTCTTCTCTTCATCTTCTTCAGCCATGAAGATCTGATGATATCCTGAGTATGCATCAAGAAAGGAAAGAAAATCACATCCAGCCGTGGAGTCAACAATCTGGTCAATGCGCGGCAAGGGAAATGGATCTTTCGGACAAGCTTTATTAACATCCGTGAAGTCAATACAAAGTCTCCATTTTCCATTTGCTTTGCGCACGACTACAGGATTGGCCAACCACGTAGGATGGAGCACTCCTCGACAAGGCCTGCTGCTTCCGGTTTCTTGATCTCTTGACTATGAATTCTTGGCGCTCCACCGCTTGCTTCGACTTTTTTGCTTGACGGGTCACAAGCATGAGGACAAGCGGCCCGGCGGTGCTCAATCACTTTCACAGGAACACCGGGATGTCGACGGTTGCCATGCAAACACGCCGACATTCGCCCGCAGGAAAGCAACGAGCGCCGCCTTCCTATTTAGGGTCGAGAGAGGCACCGATGGTAAAGGTACCACCAGTGCCGTCCTCCTTGGCGGGCACCTTCTTGGTCTTGGCGGAGCCACCATCTTCTTGCACTTGCGGTGGAGCTCGATGGTGCGTCCTCGGCGGTAGCGCAGCACTCGAAGAGGTGCGCTTGCCGGAGTGAGCATCAGAGCCCTTGCCGGACTTGGACTTTGTCTTCTTCCCCCCGGGAGCTTCAGCGGCAAGTGTTGGGCATTCTGTCGCGGCTGCTGCATCCCGGTAGATCTTGTCGGCACAGATAAGGGCATCGTTCTTGTCGCCATGGACAGAGATGACGCTTATCGGGCCTGGCATCTTGAGTAGGTTGTAGGCGTAGTGAGAGGCTGCCATGAACTTGGCGAGTGCTGGACGGCCAAGTATCCCATTGTAAGGTAACGGGAAATCGGCAACGTCAAATGTGACCCTCTCAGTCCTAAAGTTCAGCTCGCTGCCAAATGTTACCGGCAACGTAATCTTCCCCTTCGGCTTGCTCCTTCCCGGGTTGATTCCTTGGAAGGTACCGGTCTCTTCGAGCTCGCTGTCAGGGATTTGAAGCTTCTGGAGCACCGTGGAGGAAATCAGATTCAAGCCGGCCCCGCCGTCAACTAGCATTTTGGTGACCTTGAGGTTGCGGATGGTTGGTGAGACCAACATCGGCAAGCACCCGACCGCAGTTATGCGATCAGGGTGGTCCTCAATATCAAAAATGATAGGCGTCTTTGGACCACTTGAGCTTGCGTGACTCTACGGATGGTTCCGCTGCATTGACCTCCCGCATCCATTGCTTGAGTTGGCGGTGGGAGGTATGCAGGGAAACACCTCCGTCAACGCAGAGGACCTCTGTGGCTTTCTGAAACTCCTGCTCATCAGTGTCGTCGTCTTCCATATCTTCGTCGTCGTCATCATATTCATCCTTGTTGCGGCCGCGGGGAGGTCGATCTCCTTGCCGCTGCTTGGCCTTGCCGCGGCGTCCTCCCCGGCCGGGACGTTTCTTGCTTGCTCCCCGGCACCTTCCCCGGCCTTCTCCTTGTCGCGCCCGCTCGTACTCAGCTCTACGCTATTCGACAAACTGCTCGACCTTCTTGCAGCTCACGGAGGTCGTGGCCCTTGGTGCGGTGGATCTTGCGATCGCTTGCCGGAGCTGTCACCTTGTCGGCGGCCGCCACCGACCGGGTGGTTGGCGTCAGCGGCAACCTCCTTGCCGGAACCACCAGCATTGGCGTTCTTGTCGCCGCCTCCGTTGCCGGACTGCTCAACAGCTATCACTTCTCTGCCTTTCTTCTTCCTGTTGCCTCGCCGCCGGCCCTTCTTTGCCGGGGCGGTGTCCTCACTGTCAGATCCTGCTTCCGTATTCTCTCACTGAGTCTCCTCCCTTCCTCGGTAGCGTGCACATTTGTCGGCCAAGGCGTACAGCTCACTGACGTCCTTGACTTTGCACATCGCCATCTCCTCCCTCATCCTGCGGTTCCGCACATTCTGATGAAATGCGCTGATCACCGCGGCAGGGTGGACGTCTGGGATGTTGTAGTGCACACGGCTGAATCTTTGAATGAACTTGCGCAGGGACTCTCCTTCCTTCTGGGCGAGCAGATGAAGGTCACTCTCTTGGCCATGAGGCTTGTGGCCACCTGTGAAGGCGCCAACAAACTGATGGCACAGATCTGCCCAAGAGGATATGGAGCTATCCGGCAAGTGCATATGCCAAGATCTGACGTTGGGCTTGAGCACGAGCGGGAAGTAGTTGGCGAGGATCTTGTCGTCCCGCCCCCCGCAGCCTGCACCGCGATGGTGTAGATGCTGAGGAACTCCGACGGATGCGTCCTGCCATCATACTTCTCCGGCACGTCTGGTTTGAAGTTTTTCTGGCTGGGCCACTGGACTTGCCGCAGCTCACGAGTGAACGCAGGACAACCTACCGCGTACGGCAAGTCGCCTGGCTCCTGCGGCGCGCGCATGTTAACAGAAGGCCCAGCGCGCTTGTCGGACTGACGTCGCGCTTCTCTCCGGCGCTCGATGCGAGTTCGAGCATCCTCTTGTTGTCGCTCGTAAAGAACTTGGCGCTGATCGCGGCGAGCTCGCGGATCCGACGATGCGGTGGAGTGGCTGTCGAGGTGGATCCGGTGAGTCGGCGATCTTGGCCTTCGTGGCGGAGAGTGTACGGTGGTTGCACCTCCGACAGTCTCGTCACCACCGGCTCGTGCCTTGTCGTCTCGCCGCGGCAATGATGGCGTTGGTTGCCGCGGAGCGTCGCCGTTGGCAAAGCCGATGAGGCTCTGGATAGTGGCCCTCCACTCGTCGACCTTGTCGGCCGTTGGAGGCGAGTCGAGGAGCAGCTGAGCTCTCGCCAGAGCTTCTGCTGGAGTAGTGGGTGGCATTGGCGAACGGTGCGAGGAGCGGGATACGCTCGGACTTCTAACCACGTTAGAAGGAGCAGCACCCCGTCCGGGCGACCGTATCTCACTCGTGCCAGCATGTTGACGCGCATGCTGGTCTTGAGGGTCTCGATCCAACGAACGTATGGCGTTGTGAACGCCATGACGTTGTTGGTCCCGCGTCTCCTGAGATGGGCGCGGGGATGCGCGTGACGCCGAGGTTTGCGGGGCCTTGTCCTTGGACTTGGCATCGTCGCGAGCACCTTCGTCGGCGCCCGTTCCTCCGCCAGCGTCTGCCCCACCACCCGTTTGCTGCGGTGAGGGTGGGTACGACGCGGACGGCTCTGCTGCCGCCGAAGCCTTCTCCTTCGGTGGCATGTTGGAGAAGATGTGGATGATGCTGCTCGTGTGAACACCGGGTCAGATTCAAACGGCCTCGACGCGCCCCTACCTGGCGCGCCAAAGATGTCGGGGAGGCTGATCGTACCCACGGACACCTATGGGGCCGGTGACCAGGCCCCTTGTGGTTCGGAGGGGGGGGGCGGAGATCGTACGAAGAGCAGATCGAGGCGTGGCACACGAGCAGTTTACCCAGCTTCAGAGCTCTCCGGAGAGATAAAACTCCTACTGCTACTTGTCTGATGTATTGTGTTCTTGCTAGGGAGCAACGCGGGCTACAAAACCTAGCATGAGTGTATCTGGTCTCGAGTGAGTCGAATGAACCGAACCCTTTCTATGTTGCGCATGGGCCTCCTTTTATATGCTCAAGGGGTCTCCGACAGGTGGCAACATAGATGAGGGTACAAATGTAAAAACAGGAGTTGGTACACCTACTCGAACGGTGTACAGTGCAAAATACCTAACTCTGACGGCAAGGGACAAAGGCAATAAAGGCCCGTCTGTGTCGCCCAAACAAATTACAGAGACCGTCAGGTGCGCCTCCGCTCGCCACGATGGCAAGCTTGTCAGCGCCGCTTATCGCTGCTCTCCACTGGCGGCACAGCCTCTCGACACGCGCCCATGGAAAGGTCCCATGGCGACACGTCGCTGGATGAGCTGGAGCGGAGAGGGAGAGAGGTTGCATGCCGCGGCAAGCGCCTTGCCGGAGCCGAATCCTTGCCGGAGCCGAATCCTTGCCGCGTCCGGAGGCTTGTCGCGCTCCGAGCCTTCCCGGCAAGCTCCTCTTGCCGGGGCCTTGTCTTCTGCATGCCTGGAGTGGCCTTCCCGACAAGCTCCTCTTGCCGGGGCCTTATCTTCTTAATCAAATACTTTGTTCTTGAATGACTCTAGAGGAGCCACGGAGGACCTTGGCGGTGACGAGGCAAACCCTGCCGCAGGGTGCTGCAACTGTCCGTGCACGAGTACGGGATACTAGGGTACCCCTACTCTAGTACACCGACACTTTCCTTTGACATCATGACGAAGATACTTGTTATCTCGTCGAGTTGCACTGTCCTCCCACTTACCCTTTTGCAAGAACTATTCTCTTTAAAAGCATACCGTTTTGTGGCAAAAATCCTTTGCCTCAGTATAGTGTTGGGGGAATACCCAATGAGTTGGGATAACTTACAAAGTAGCACTTATCTGATTTGGAATAGGTTTGTAACCTTTTACACAAGCCCCATATTCCAAATGTTAAGAAAAGATATAACATGGTAGGGCGTACCATACCATGCCGTCATTTCAACAGACCTGATGGAGCTCTTTTTAGTGTAAAAGTCGCAGACTCAAAAGAATTACTCTTTAAAAGAGATATTGGCAAATTTATTTATGTCATCTTTGATCTTACCATGTCATAAACGGTTTGATTACATCTTCACAGACATTCCACTCATAGTGGTGTTCCGGGAGTTGTAATTTATGAAACCCTTTTTACAACTCATCAGACATTCGCTAAACTTGTAACTCAAATATTCCTTTCTGCAATAAAATTCCTTGTTACAATAACTTCTACTTCATTTTTGAAAACCTTTCGAATGATTTCAAAAGATCCAGACTTACGTCTCATCAAGCAAATATCCATATATCTACTTGAGTCATTTCTGAAGATATATAAATCCACTACTTGCAACAAAATTTATTGAACTACACACATCAAAATGTATGATCACCAATAATTTGTTGCTCGTTCCTTATGGCCTGTGAAATGTATTTCAGTCACTTCACTTTTCGGAGAAAAGTTGCAAGTGTCAGATGATTCAAAATCAAACGACTTCAATATCCATCATAATGGAATTTTTCCATGCGGGTTTCTCCAATGTGACCAAATGCAGTTCCACACATGTGTGGTATTCTCATAGTCTTGCGACGTTTAGCGTCAGTGTTATGGATGTATCATTTTGCCATCAATATTCATAACATACATCCCATCTTGGATGGAAGCATGGCCCGTCATGTTATTCATAATACTGAACAACAATTGTTCTTTTATGAACAACCCTTTTGCAATAAACATTGTGCAATGGGCTAGAGTGTAAGAAACTCTAAAATGAATTATGAAAGTAAACATAGAGGTAATATATTAATATCATTATTCATAACATACATCTCATTCACAATGAAAGTATGGCCCTTATGTTTAGTCATAATACTGAACATCAAAAGTTCTCTTATGAACAACCTTCTTGCAAGATACCTTATGCAAAGGGCTAGAGTGTGAGAAACTCTAAAATGAATTATGAAAGAAAATACATAGGTAATACACCGATGGAAGGAATAGTAACTTTTACTATGTTCCCCGCATGTATTAAAACCTCATTCCTAGCTAGTATTTTTAGGCCATAGTAGCTCTTACATCGATTCGCAACAGAATGCAATCGAGCGGGTATCTTTGCGATTAACTCACAATACCCAAGAATTAGTGATTACCATGTTTAACCATAATTCCTAAGAACTGTATCTTTGACCAGCCTTCTATACATCAAAAACTTGTATGACATTCATACATGAGCTGGATATTCCAGTCATCTTTCTTTCTGCCTTTATACTTCTAACAGTTTAACTTTTAGTATTTCTCCTACTCGCAAAAGAAGCACCCAACTTAAGAGTGGCGTTAGCCCCGGACTTCCTAGGCGTGTAAGTCATAATAACACCCTTTGGACACTTCATTTCTCTTTAAGTTGTTGTTTTATTCACCTTTCATCATATGACAGGCGTTCTTCTGGATCCCTCTCTTATCAGTCTAATGCATAGTAAACACTTTACTAATAATTTGCAAACAAACATTGCTTTGGAAATTTCATATCTTTCAGCCTTTGTTTGTATCTGAAAATTAGTTTTCAGTTCCATGAATATCACATAACTATCCCAAAACTTTCGAAGTTCGGGTTTCATGGAAGCAAACATATTGCACTTGACCGTAATGGAATTCTAACTTTTGGATCGAAGGACGAGAGTCACATCATCCATAGCATTTGTGGGAGGATACCGAAAGCATGCGATAGGACAAAGTCCTTCTCGGCACTCTTGAGGACAATCCTCACATTACGTTACCAATCGTAAAGTTTTAACCAGATGTTTAACAGTTATTCAATTTTATCAGGGAAGGTGGAAACGTGAGCCATTATTCTACAACTATTTTGCAAGAAACACTTAGACAGTGTTCATAATTAATTGCACTGAGAATTAAACATGTTAATTCAACAGTGCGCTCCCACTCAAATCAATATCTCTCAAAATTGATTATGAGTGACACAGACCAGATATCCATTCAACGCCATTGAACAAGATGAACACCGATGGCGCGAAATTCAATCGGTAGGCAAACTTGCCGATCACATCTCTATGTGACTCTTGTTCATCTTCGATGGGCGTGTTCCGAGCTCGGGGAGATCCTTCGAGAACGTCAAGACAACCAAGTGATCTTGCTGCGAGGTCTCAACTCACCCGCCTCACACTTCCCTAATCATTCGTACCCAGGGAGATCCTGCGATACCCCGAAAAGTTAGGTGCCGTGACGGTGCTACATTGGGAGAACACTAACTACTTGATATTTTTTCTTTGAGAGATCACCCTAATAAAAGCGACTACTGCGCAATCAAGAAGGGTGCATCAAGAGGGATAAACATCTCAGGCAATTCATAATAGCATGATATGGTATAGCCTCTTCTGACGGAGAAGTCAAGTATTTCTTCGTCTTCGGCATTCACGTCGGTGTTCACCTTCGCGAAGATTGCCACCACCTTGTCGATGCACCAGATAATATCGCTATCTCCATAGCGGATAAAATAAATGCATTACTTAAGGTTGACACGCAGGTCATTAAAGTGCAATCATATGGCTCCAGCCATCATGCCGAATCATGACACGCAGGTCATGTTAATTACATCGTATAGTCATCTCATACATAATCAAATTGAATATGAGCATTGCTATACCACATCACACGCACATGCAAACCCTCCTGCAAAACCAAGTTAGACGTTTCTAATCGGTTCATGCAAAAACTTGTTTTTCATGGCTTCTAAGGTTTCGACTAAAACCGCAGCTACCAACGTTTTATCATCAAGTATGATTATTCAAGTTGTTAGATTAACATCTCGGGGTGTATGAAACACGAGATAATTAAATCTTGAGCCCCATACTAAACTTCGTCATATGCATGACCCCGTGTAGATCATATCTGCAATGCCCTTTCATCTATGAATTTCATCTTTCTTTTGACTACGACAGAACCCAAAGAACTGATAGCACTTCCAAGATCAATCAGGATCACGGATTGCCAGAACTTTGTCAAATTCCACCATGCTATCTAAAGATTGAGCAAACGCAAATTCTAGGGAAGAAACAAGATCATCGGGTAATAGATTTTATCTGTCACTCGCATAAACAATTTTCAAAAACAGATCTCATCTACTCCAAAATTATATTACCCATACATCTCTATGTATTCTAGATCGTAACCTGCATCTATGCATATCACGGCTCTTGATGCCACTGTTGGGTAACGCAGTAGAAAACAAAAAAAAATTCTGACCTACGCACCAGCCCAGGACCACAATGGAGACTGCATACATGGTTTGATCTTTTTTGTTACCGACTTGTAGCGCAGCGGAAGTAGAGTCGATGACGAACGGTGGTGCAGATCCCTGCAGCTAAGATTTACAACCTCCCAACCGTGAGGATGTATACCCTCATCCGCCCCATGGACAGCCCTCCGGAAGGCGGTCGGACAGTCTCTTGGACTGTGTCACGGACAACCCTTCGGGAGGACCCTCAAAACTCGGACGGTCACTCGGACAGCCCTTCGGGAGGACTCACAGAACTTGGACCGTCACTTGGACTGCCCTTCGGGAGGCACTCTCAAAACAGCCCCTCGGGCAAAAGGGTCGAAACTACGACCTCCCTATGGGGTTGCACACATACGGTGTCATCTATCCAGCAGGGCTTCGCCGTCTAGAACTAGTTCCCACCGGAACCCAGACAGCCTTTCGGCTCTACGAAACTATTTTGCTAGGAGGGAGAGAGAAGCCAGATCATGCGTGGCACTCGTATGTGAGAAAGAGTGTGTCTTTAGGCAGCCCCCTCCACCCCTATTTATAGGCCAAGCCCAAGGGTGGCTTCTCCAAGAAGCCAAGGGGATAATACCGAAAGGACCTCAAGGTGGCTTCTCCAAGAAGCCAAGCAAAAAGCACTTTCACTATTCATGACGACATTTTTGAGCGTTCGTTCAAACTGAAAATATTTATGTGGGCTCAGAGCATTTCCAGTACCCACTAAAATAATTTTCAACGCATTCCGAAACAATTTCGGTTTAGTGATTTTCATCTGCGAAAAGCAAACAAGAATGCGTTTTCACTATTCATGAAGACAATTTTCGCGTCCATTAAATCCGAAAATATTTCTATGGGTCTTAGAATAATTCCAGTACCCACTAAAATGATTTTGGATTCGTTCTGAAACAATTTCAGATGAGTGAATTTCATCTGCGAGAAACAACCAAAGCGGTACCGGCAGCTCCGAAACTTTTTCGGTTTTTATCCCCAAAAATTCCCAGAAGTTTGCATAATAATTTTGGCACCCTCCAAGAATTATCAGGCGTGTCCCGAAACCAATTTGACTTAGTGGTATATCCCGAAACAACTTTTCGGTGTTACGAAACTATTTCGCTATTCTCTCTCTGAAACTCTTCCATTATCTCCGGAACTTTTTCGGCAAATTTCTCTAAGACTCCCTGTCTAGTATTCAGCAGATAGATGACCCTTAAGCGTTTGAACCTATAGGTTCGGTGAAGGGTAAACATGGCAGGAACACTTTCCGATCAATGATCAACATCGGAGCCGTGGACACCCATATTGACCCCTATACCCACACGAACGAATATTCGAGTGAACCTCCAATTGCCGTGTGCTATTCCTGTTGCTTCGCGATATGTTACAAAGACCCGAGGTGAGATTTACTTGCATCCCCGTGGATCAACAACTTGTCCACTATGCTAGTTACCTCATTACTGGTTTTGTTCTCTTTTCTCGTTTCCGTGTTCCGGCATCCCTGTGATCAAATCACACTTTTCCACTATGAAGTTTATGGATAAGTTTGTTGTGGTATTTATCGATGATATTCTGGTATACTCCAAAACACCAGAAGAACACGCTGAACATCCTTGGGCTTGGCCGTAGACACGGAAAAAGTCAAGGCCGTACTTGGCTGGAAGCCGCCAGCCAGCATGACGGATGTACGAAGTTTCTTGGGTATGGAAGGATACTACCGAAGATTTATTGAAGGATTCTCCACCATAGCAAAGCCAATGACACAACTACTCAAGAAAGACAGGAAGTTTGAATGGACGGAAGCTTGCGAGAAAAGTTTCCAAGAACTAAAGAGGAAACCGGCAAAGACCAGTACTAATTGTGCCAGATATACACAAAAAATTTGAGGTATTTTGTGACGCATCTCGAAAGGGCCTCGGGTGCGTATTGATGCAAGAGGGCAAGGTTGTCGCATATGTTTCCAGACAACTTCGCAAGCATGAGGAAAATTACCCTAACCATGACCTGGAATTAGCAGCAGTTATTCATGCACTCAAGGAATGGAGACACTTTTTACGGGGTAATCGTTGTGAAATATACATGGACCACAAAAGCCTCAAGTATATTTTCACACAACCAGAACTAAATTTACGGCAACGACGCTTGTTGGAATTAGTAAAGGATTATGATGTTGGGTTCCACTACCACCTAGGCAAAGCAAATGTTGTAGCAGATGCTCTGAGTCGGAACCCCAGTCCGGACAACGACAGCATGCCATACTTAAGACCCGAATTCCAGCAGGAATTCGCAAAGCTCAATCTGATGGTGGTCACCGAAGGCACTGTGTCAAACTTAGAATTTCAGCCTACCCTGATAGAGAAGGTTAAAGAGGCTCAACGTGGACACCCCAGCATTGAAGGCATAAAGCGTAAGATGAAATTGGGCAAGGTCTCAGAATTCAGTATTGATGAGCAAGGAATATTGTGGTACGGGAATAGGCTTTGCGTACCAAGTATCCATGACCTTAAACAGCAAATCCTAGCTGAAGGCCACACCGCTCCATATTCGATCCATCCTGGAGGAACAAAAATGTACAGAGATCTTCAGGAAACATTTTGGTGGCATGGTATAAAAAGAGACATAGCCACGTTTATTGCATGTTGTGACTCTTGTCAACGCATCAAGGCCGAGCACCAGAAACCGGCCGGGCTATTGCAACCGAATAAGATACCCGAGTGGAAATGGGACGAGATTGGAATGGATTTTATTGTTGGACTATCTCGGTCGCGACACGGACATGATGCCATCCGGTAATCACAGATAGACCGACTAAAGTAGCTCACTTCATCCCGTGAAGACAACACACACCACTCGTGAAGCTTGCTAGGCTCTACCTCTCCCGTGTCGTTTGCCTACATGGAGTCCCAAAGAAAATAATCTCCTACAGAAGCACTCAATTCGTCTACCGGTAATCGGATCACTTACAACAAGCTCTGGGAACTCAGCTGGCATTCAGTACCGCATACCATCCCCAGACAGATGGGCAGACTGAGCGAGTAAACCAGATTCTAGAAGATATGCTGAGAGCATGTGTCCTCACCTATGGGACCAATTGGGAGGATAGCTTACCATACGCAGAGTTCGCATATAACAACAGCTATCACCCAGCACGCAAATGGCACCATTTGAAGCTCAGACGGACGAAGATGTCGTACCCGCTAAATTGGTCGGAAACCGAGATACCATATCTTCGCCCAGACCTGCTCAAAGAGGTTGAAGATAAAGTCAAGGTAATTAAGGACCGACTCAAGACAGCCCAAAGTCGACAAAAGAGTTATTACGATCAGAAGCATCGTGGAGTCCATTTTGAACCCGGTGAGTATCACCCATGAGAGGCCTGCACCGATTCAAGATTAAAGGGAAGCTAGCACCAAGATTCATCGGACCTTTCTGCATAGTAGCACGAAGAGGCACGGTGGCTTACCAGCTAGACTTACCCGAAGAATTATCCGACATCCACGACGTGTTCCACGTCTCCCAATTGAGGAAGTGCGTAAGCAACCCAGAGAAACAAGTACCCCATAAAAACATTGACGTGCAACCAGACCTTACGTATCGGGAGCATCCGATAAAAATCTTGGAGGAGTCAGAAAGGAGAACCCGACAGAAAACCATCAAGTTCTTCAAAGTTCAGTGGAGCAACCACACCGAAAGTGAAGCCACTTGGGAAAGAGAGGATTTCCTTCGAGCGGAGCACCCACAATTATTTGAGGATCAATTGGAATCTTGGGGACGAGATTTTTCCTAAGGGGGTAGGTGTTGTGACACTCCAAAAAATTTCCCTTGGTTTTCTTCAAAATTTTGTTGGATTTGAAGGAGGTCACCAAAACCCTTCCAAAAATCTCTATCAAAAGCTTTTTCCCTCTGGCAAATATTTTACTTTTTCATCTCCTTCAACTCTGGTGTGTAGTTTTTAAATTTTTCCTCTAATTGCTCTCTCTCAAGGATTCAAGAAAAATCTTTGAAGTTTATTTTTTTTCTTTCAAAAAGGAACTCTAAGGGTTTTTCATTCCCTCCCATATTTGAAATCATTCATGATTTGACCATACACCACATGGTAAAATCTTCCCAAATATATCTCCTTCCACTTTGGGCAATCCAAACACTCTATCTTTACTAGTTCAACCCTCTTCTGAATTTTTATTTCAATTAATTCTCTCCCAAATCTTTTCTGTCTATTATTTTGAGCCTACGTACTTTGCAAAGCAAGTACCTTAATGCATTTGAATTTTGACCTCAAACCAACACCCTCGGATAGTCCTTGGTACCCACAATCTAGAACTATCAAGATCCACTCCTCTTCTATTCAAAAATTTCAAATTATAGTCCCTGCAAGTTTGGACCAGATTTGCCAAATTTGGTGAAATTCATATCTACATTACTCCAAAAATTCCACAAATATTCAGGCAGCCTCTAGATGCAATGAGAGGCCCCTCCACCAAAAAACAAAAAACCAGCTCAAGGAAAAATCCCTACATGCCTAGATCATTCTGTCGAACACCTTGCATGCACTAGTGCTTTTCACTTTCGTAAAATTCAGAAGTTCGATGTCGATCTCCGTCAAGAACTTCAACACGAGTCCACAGTGCCCTTGGCACGTTGCTCGCAGCCTATCCCTCTTGTCCGGAGCTTCACACGAGCGCTTGGCACATTCCTGGCGTCGGTGACACCCTGGCCCGCCTGCGCCGGCGTGCTTTGCGGCGGCTGCACCACCATAACGGCGACAGGGGGCAAAACTGCGGCGCAACACCGTTCGGCGCCGCCCGAGCGTCCTGGTGGCTCCGCGTGGCCACCTCCTTGCCAGCGCACGCATGCGGCACCATTGCCGTGGCTTGGCACGCGCAGAGCGCTCTCTCTGCCGCCGACGGGCCGTGCGGCCGTTCCTTTGAGGGCAGACCGTAACCAGCCCTCCCGTGCTGAGTTGGACACGGGAACGGCTCCAATACTGCTCCTAGGCGTTGCTCAAGCTCCTAAGCCGACCATCCAGCCACAGCGCCGCCGTAATCAACTCGCGGGACTTATCCATTCACGCCAACCGACTCAGGCCGGCTATATATAGCACCCCGAGCTTGCTCTCGCCTCCGCACGACTCCACCACCTCAGCAGACCCCGCCTAGCCACTGGAGGGGCCTCGAGGGGCCTTTCTTCCTCGACTCCGGCCACCTCCATCCGCCTCGGGCTCCGGCATCGTTCTCTCCGGTGAGAACTCCTCCGCCGCCCTACTTTCGCCCGTAGCCTCGTACCACCTCTAGTAGGATAACCCCCACCTCAATTTTGGCCCCGCAGCTCTCTCCGGCGAGAACCGTCCGAACCGCCGTCCGCCGGAGCAAGGGCCACCATCAACGTGGTGCTCGCCGACGACCTCTGCCACCACCCACAGACGCGGAAGGGCGCACTGATCACGAAGGTACACCCCGATCACCTTACCTCGCCGTGGATCGCCGGCGGCGACCACCGCACCTCTCGGCGCCGTCGCGCTCTGTTTTCCCTCGTTTGAAAATTCAAACCTCACGGGTGGAGCCCGCCTGTCAGTCTCTCAGCCGTTTCTTTTAAACGAAACGTTATCTGGACTTTTCCGCAAAACCCCTGGAAACTTTCTGTTTCATTACAGATGGGTCCTTGGACCAAAACTCTTACAAATTTTAATCAGGAAAATATTTTTGATTGATTCTTTTTCTGTCCTCTTTAAAATTTTGTCTAGTTTTTTATCTGATTTATTTGAAAAATATTTGGAGTAATTGTTGTGCACCTCACGGTATTTACGTTAGCACGTATGTTTTCTTTATACTGTAGATACCGAAGGAGGTGACGGGACCGCAAACTTCACCGAGCTAGGCTCCGACTACTCAGAACCAGGCAAGCATGTTTGAACTTTTGATATGATGAGTGTTCCGGCAGGTTTGCATTAAGTAGTTTCATGGCATGTTTGTGAGCATACCGATGAATGTTATTTTTCATGCAAAGTTGAGGCAAGTGAGTTCGATAATCCAGACGTGTTGGATGTGAATGTGCACGGCCATGTGTTGGCATGAGGATGGCTAAGATGGCAGTGTTGTAGCATGCCGCCTCTTGTGCCATACTATTTGACTTCAGTGTCAACCCGTATCGATTCGGTTCCCATCCATTTCCTTCCCGTACTACCACATGTTTTCCGCAAGGGATATGGCTTAGTAAGTAGCAAACCGCTTTCTGGTACACACCAAATGGAGAGGCCGTGATGATGGTTCCATGGCCCTGGATTAAAGCCGATCATCCGGTCAGGGGCATGGGTGTTTCGGTTGGGACCGAGAGGGGCACCCCTTAGAGCGCTGTGAATATAAATTTGATCCCATGCTATTCGAGATTGTGATCTCCCCGTCTCAAAAGTTTTTCTTGGACGATGTCTAGGGTGATTCCTGGCATCGTGAGGTAGGATGGGTGTGTACTGGTTAGTTGTGTTTCTTCCAAAATACCATAAACGGAAATAGTCCTTCAGGACTACGGAAATCCGTTGGCTGTGGGTAAATTTTAGTACAAACTCTGCAGAGTCATAAATCCTCGAATCATCTTATCTATGTCTAAGTTCTGTATTATCTTATCCTGACAAGTGTCAGTTTTGGTGACAGATACTCCGGTGAATCACATGAGTACTAAGTCCGCTTGAATATTTATTCTTGTGGATGGACTAACCCGTTTATAGTCATGTGTTGAATATTTATTATGAGTGCTATATATTTGTGATGAAAGCCCTTTCTGTGATGTCGCTCGGGCGTCCGATCATGACATTGTTGTTATTTATTTTTATTATAAGCCCTTTCTGTGATGTCGCTCAGTCGTACGATTGCGGCATTGCTGTTATTTATTTTTTATTATAAGCCCTTTCTGTGATGTCGCTCAGACGTCCGACTGCGGCATTGCTCTTATTTATTTTTATTATAAGCCCTTTCTGTGATGTCGCTCAGACGTCTGACTGTGGCATTGTTATTACTTTCATTATAAGCCCTTTCTGTGATGTCGCTCAGACGTCCGACTGCGGCACGCATGCATTTTTATTTCAATATAAGCCCTTTATGAGGCGTCGCTCAGACGCCCGACTGCGGCAATGTTTTTCTTATTTATTCACCCTTCGAGGCGTCGCTTCAGACACCCGATCGGTTTTGAATTTGCCTTCCTTGGGTTTTCGAGCGGACTACCGCCGACTCCCTTCTTAATTATTTTGCTACTGATTTAATTGGGCATTGTTAAGATTAACCATGTCGCATTCATGCACTCATTCATTATATCTTTTGTCCGAACTGTCTTGCGAGTACTTTCATAGTACTCACCTGGCTTGTTGATTTGGCCAGATCTTGTGAAGGCGATCTCTTGGATGAAGAGTTCGATAGCGAGTCCGACGCCTAGAGGAATCGGTCGGTCTCGTCGACCCCTGGATTAGTCATTGTGAAATATTCTGCTTCCGCTACCCAAATAAATTCATCGAGCCTCACCTCGGCCTTTCGATGAGCCGCCCAAAGGCAAGAGACTTATTAACCACCCCAATCGTGTTATTCCACCAACCACGCATACTCCAAGTCAGTAGTATTTCCACCCTACACCTTGTGCCATATCCGCCATCATGTATAATTATTGGCGTGTTGTAATAATTGGTTGGGCATCTTTACTCCGACCCCTGTATTAATGTAATGCTACTGGCACCTTGTATCAAAGTTTTGTCTACCGATATGGGGGATTTTCCTCATATTGGATTTTCATGGGTCGGTTGTTCAATAAATATTTTTATTGAAAAACCGGTCGTGACAAGCTTGGTACCAGAGCCAGGCTGACTGTAGGAAGCCACTAGGTGCGATCGCTAATCGGTTATAGAGATATTTATTATTTTTACAAATGTAGTCAATTTCTGACAGTCAGCATTAATTTATGAATTGACTACTCAGGATTCTTGCCTACTTTTGTAGATGGCCAGCAACGACTGCGAGTCGCAGATGTTCGCCAACATGCCCGATGGGTTCGTCAAGCTCCTCTCCTTCATCGTCAGTCGCGATGGGGCCAGATGTGCGCCCCGTCTTCTCTCTCTCTCAGCACAAGGTCAATGACCGTCTAACCATGCACCAAGCTGCGGTGGAATTCAAGAGAGGACGAGTTGAGCGTTACCGGTTCGTGGGGAGAGCCATGCCCACAGAGAAGCACGCTACTGATGGCAGCCCGTGAGGCGATAGCCCGCCTCGAGATATCCTGCCTTCGATGAAGACTCGTCGCTACCGCTACCTGCCATGTCACGTGCCATACACACCGCCACTCGCGTTCTCTTTCCCCGAGAGGAGAACGGGGCGAAGCTTTTGAGATGCTCATCGAGTATCTCCGGGCTTTGGAGGCAGCCTTCGACAACCTGTTGGACGACTTTGTAGCTGCCCGCATGGACTCAGTCCATGGCTGTGCCGCCAACAGGAGGGAGCTCCTGCGTGCTGCACCGCCACTGACTTTCATCTAGTCATCAGCATCGTTCGCTCCTACTGCTCGCACCGCTACTCATCGCCTGCCTACCACGGAGGAATTCAACCATGTCATTGCATCTACTCCTGTTCGTTCTGCACCACCCCTCGTGCCCGCTCATATTCGAGTTGTCCCACACAGGGCACCTGCTCCACCAACTCCGCGCGGCATCTCTCCTCTGGAGCCTATCTCTGAGGAGGAGGTTGAGTCCCCAGCCTCCCTACGCCTCACCCTTGGCAGGCCAAGGGACATCCTTACCATCTCCGACTAAGTGCGCTTAGCCGCCATGCGATATACCGTCTTGTATGATATGTTTATATGTAAATAGGATGTGAGAAGTAGTTTGTTTGCGCATCATGTAGGATCTGGAGGAGTGCACTAGACTAAATAACATGTCAGGATTTATGTACGCATATCCTGAGTGATGTATTGTATAATTACGGCTTGCGTGTAAGATATGTAATGGACAGTCCTTCTCCGTGCGCAAACGTATTTTTCTCTTGAAAAATCTTGGAGCATTTGCAACTTATTGCATCCTTTTGAATTTATTGATTTTTGCGACTCAATTTCTTTTCTTATGAGTGTTTAAAAACATGTCCCCATAGTAAACTATGTCTCGTCCTTGGACGCGCTCCATGCCAACTCCGACAGAGGAAAATTATGGCACACCCCCAGACAACAATTTCACACAGGGACAGACAAGTCAACAGGACAGTGAAACGACACTTTCCCAGATGTGCCGTCTTTATGAACAGAGTCAGCAGCAACATCAGGAAATACTGAACCAAGTCATCAACATGGGAAATCACCGTGGACAGTATCAGCAGCAATCCAAGTTATCTGAGCTACAGAAGACGCGTCCCCAAACATTTTCTCACACTGACAAACCTCTGGAAGCCGAGGACTGGCTTCGAGACATGGAGAGAAAATTAATTATCGCCCAATGTTCAGACCTTGAGAAAGTGCTTTATGCTCCGCACTATCTCACTGGAGCAGCCGCATCATGGTGGGAAAATTTCCTACACATGCACCCCAATGAAAATAATATATCATGGGAGGAATTTAAAGAAGGTTTTCGTGGGGCACATATTCCTAAGAGTCTTATGAAGATCAAAAATAGAGAATTTGATGACCTCAAGCAAAGAACAATGACGGTGTCAGAATACAACAGTCAGTTTACCCTGCTGTCCCGCTACGCCAATGAGGAACATATGTCAGAAAACAAAAAGATGGAGAAGTTCCTAGACGGTCTGACACCCGCGCTTAAATGTCAATTGGTCGTACACACATTTCCAGATTTTAAGACGCTGGTGGATAAGGCCATTACCTTGGAAAATGAGAGACGCAGCTTAGAAGATTTTCATAGCGGAAGAGGGACCAGTCCAAACACA
Source organism: Aegilops bicornis (assembly GCA_021605145.1). Lineage (NCBI taxonomy): Eukaryota > Viridiplantae > Streptophyta > Magnoliopsida > Poales > Poaceae > Aegilops > Aegilops bicornis. Next base: position 470,364,470 of record CM038672.1, on the reverse strand, counting down.
CCGCAACCACCGCAGACAAGACGGATGTTCGTAAAAACTGACACCCAAACCCACGACAAACGTCTCGCGCCCAATCAAGAATTTCCACGCAAGGACAAGGAGTTCACATACCGCCCAGGCGTTACCTGCACGCTTGTGGAGAAGAAGGGCACTATGCCAAGCGGTGCCCCAAGCCAAAGACTTCGGCCCCAAAACCGAACAACGGAGGCAATAATTGACACCAAAGCGCAACAATTTCAACCCAAATAACAACCACGGAAGGTTCATCTGAACCACGTGACCAAAGAGGAAGCACAAATGCCCCGGATATATCGTACTCGGTACGTTTCCTGTCAACACAATACCTGCCATGGTTTTGTTTGATTCTGGAGCTTCTCACTCGTTCGTTTCGAAAAGTTTTGCTTTGCAAAATAATTTTTCGATGCTTCCCTTGGGAAAATGTATGATCGTCAAGTCCCCTGGAATCAAGCAAGTTACCCAGAATTATTGCCAGGATGTGGTTATCGAGTTTGAAGGGTTGAAGTTCCACACAAATCTTATCGTATTGGAAAATAAAGGACTGGATGTCATCTTAGGGATGGATTGGTTAACCACCAACAAAGGTTTTATTGACTGCTTCAACAGGACCGTAATTCTCACCCATCACCACGGGAAGACCATAAAGGTTTCAGCCAAGGAAAGAAAAATATGCTGGCAACCGAGATTGAACAAGGTAGATATTTCTGAATTGAGCAAAGTGCCAGTAGTGTGTGAATTTCCAGATGTATTCCCCGAAGAACTACCAGGCATGCCACCAGATAGAGAGATTGAATTCAGCATAGAGCTAGCACCCGGAACTGCCCCCATATACAAGAAACCATACAGAATGGCACCATCCGAATTGGTGGAACTAAAGAAGCAAATAAAGGAACTTTTGGAAAAAGGGTACATACGAGCCAGTTCCTCACCTTGGGGTTCACCAATTTTATTCGCCAAAAAGAAGGATGGAACACTGAGATTGTGCATAGACTATCGAGCGGTAAACATGGTCACAATCAAGAACAAATATCCGATACCTCTGGAACTTTTTGGTTCTTTTTTGGGGGCGATATGGAAGCAGCTAGAAACCTTTCCCTTATTACGTTACCATTTCTCTCCGCTATTCTTCGCAAATTTCATTGAGAGGAATCAGCAAAGAAAAGAAATCTTCTCCGGGTGACAGGGCCGCCCCGGCAGCGTGGCTTCTCTGCCGAGCAGGAAGCCACAAAAAG